>JACGCM010001933.1:0-1281624 GCA_014058105.1 Kingdonia uniflora
CCATTTTAAGAATTCCGTCATTATTGATGAGAAGTTTGATCCCTTAATGTCCCGATGCATTACCCCCTCGAATGGCAGTGCTCAAGTCCAGATAATAACTGTTGCATATAGCACTTAACCTACCAAAACAGGGAAGATAAAGTTTTGAATACTATTAAAGGATATTAGTATCTAGGACATATTGTTTGTATTTATAATAAAAATGTGAAATTACCTGCGATTCACTGAACTTTATGTCAGGGGACGATGAAACCGGCAGATCATGTTCCATGTACTCAAATACAAGGTATATACTACACGATATCTAGAGTGATTAATCCTTCCAGTTTCACAATGTTCGGATGGTCTAGTCTGCGAAGAATCATTATTTCTCGAGCCATAAACCTCACACTCTCAGGCTCAAAATTATCAACCGGACCTTCTTCAAAGCAAACTATTTTCCAGTCTCAGGCTCTTGTGCTCGGAATACATTGCTATATGTACCTTGTCCTATCTATATATAAAAGGCGAAATGAATTAGATGTGGTCAGAGAATCCCGACTTTTTAGAAGAGAAGGGGAATGTTATAGACTAGTTTCTGATGTCTATGAATTTAACAGCAGGATTGAAGAAAAATTCAGGAACATAAAACTGGAAGCAGGTGACAAAATTAAGAACTAAAGTATCAACATTTGCCTCATACAAAATAGAGACTTCTAATTCTAGTATCACTCAATGGTAATGTTTAAGTTTTCAATGCTGACCTCCTTATAGAGAAAAGGGTAAACATATTTGCTACACAATTTCTTGGTCTCTTTTCATCTGAGAAAATTATATGTTCAAAGTTGGAGTAAACAGATTATGGAAAGTAATATCCTACCAAGAAACACCATTAGCTACTATTATCAATTGCTGCTGTTGTTCGTTGTACGCAAGTGTGGTTATTTGTGGGTGAAGATGATTTATACAACCAGATCATATCATACCCAAAATGACTATCCAATACACGAACTATGGAATATAGAGTTTTATGCAACCTCACTTTACAAGTGAAGACATAGAAGACTATTGTATAGCAACTGTTTCATTGGGCATGCCTATGATGTTTGATATCTTTTCCTGCAGGTCTGAGCCTGAATACCCTCATTCATATAAGTATACTTCCTTAGATGTCGTGAATGTCAAAATGGTATAGGAGTATAGTAACTCAAAGTTTTCCACTTAGACAAGTGTCTGAGGTGTTTACATAGTAACAAGATGTCTTTAGTTGTGTGTACACAGTTGCAACTCAAGTTGACAGATCAAACTTTGTGGGTATGTCTAAGGAGACTGTGTAGGATTTAAAATTGAATTTTGTGTAATTTTTGAGCAATACATAAACTCTGTGAAACTAGTAAGTTTGAGGGTATTAGGAGTTTTGGGAACTAACATTAGACTTCAGTATAAGATAATGTTGGAGTTGATAACACAATCTTTGAGTTACTACAACACTATGGATGGTGGATTCTATGTCTAGTCAGATGAACCAAAAGGAGTATTCATGATTTTGGACAGAGCCTTTACCTGAGGAGATTTCGTCCAAGTGCGCAAGCTTCGATATGCCAAAATCAGCACTCACTAGCTTAACTTGTTCATTAGATACAGTGACGCCCTTACATGCCCTACTTCAGCCAAATGATATTCATTCTATATCTCGCATGTACTCTCCGATGTCACGGATAGTGTTATTAACGCTGCACACCCTCTATGGCAAGCTAAATTTCACGCCGCAGCAATATTCTAGTATTTATTAATGCTAATCACCAATACTGACACCATATCAGCGATCAGAGGGTATCAAATAACCTGCATATTATTTATACTTTAAATGCATTTCCTGAACTTCTAATTCTAATTCACTATCTGGAGCAAATAGAGTCAACAAGACTCCCCATATAGATATGAAGAGTAAATGTTAGGTTCAATTACGATTACGCTACAAAATACATGATCACAATTATCATAACCAATATAGTGAGGATAAGAAAATTACCTTCTCCAATTTCTCAAAAGAGTCCGCTCTTAGGGCACCCACCCCTGAATAGCTTCCCCCGCCACGGCACTTAGCCACTGAGGCCAACCATCGGCCACCTGTTCCCCTTCAACAATATTTATTCAAATTCCCTAATCTCAAACTCAATGCATCCCCACAATTAATATTAACTATTCCTCTCCTTCCTAGACTCTCCCAATTCGCTGCTTCCCCCGAACTCGAATACGCCTTCTGCTTATTCTTCTTATTCTTATTCTTATTCTTATTCTTATTCTTCAATATCGTAGTTGTCTCTAAATCATGTAATGCAGCTCGGCGTCGCCCCGAAGCGGCTAAAATTCCCGACAATTGTCCCGAAACGCCCCGGAATGATGATCGAGAGCAGGGTAATAGAAACGCCTGCTTCGACGCAATGCACCCCCATTAATTGGGTTGGGGAAGTTTAAACAGGGATTTATCATTAAATGGGGGTTAAGAGAAAACTTAAGGCGCTTAAACCCTAATGATGGTGTTAGGAAGAGAAGAGAAGGGAATAATTAGTTTTTTTTCTGCCTGCTTGGTGTATAGACTAGCGAGATTTGCGGGGGTTGATGGATGAGGAGTTTGACGAGTTGGGTAACAAACTACAGCTATTTTAACGCCAGAAAAAAGAGACTAGATGTTTGGGTTGGTTGGGTCCGACCTGTTCCACCTTTGCTCTCTTTTCTTTCTTGTTTCCTTTCTCTGCCTGGTTGCATGTTTAACTCTCTTTGTCTTGTTGAGGTTCTTTGTGTTTTTGGTTGAGTTGGTATGCGGGTTGACATTTGTTGGGTGGTTTCTGTAAAATAAAGAGACTCTTGTTGTGAGTTTAGACTGAGAGTGATTGAATGAAAGAAGAAGATGGAAGGGAGTAAGAAAGGGCCATTCAAAAGACGGGAGTTGATTAAAGTAAAGGGAAAGAAATCAAGGGGTCCCTATTCTTTTGAGGAACTTTGTAGCTCTGCTCCATTGAGCATGGCCTACATTAATGATTGAGTTTTTTTTTTTTTTTTTTTTTTTTTTTTCATCTTCTCCACCAGGCACATTGAAGTAAAGGGAAGAAATCAAAGGGTACTTTTCTTTTGAGGAACTTTGTAGCTATGCTCCATTGAGCATGGCCAACATTAATGAGTTTTTTTTTTTTTTTTTTATCTTGTCCACTATGGCACATTGGCACTAATGCCCACACATTTCAATGGGATTAACTCTGTTTTGTTTTTTGTTTTTTTGTTTTTTTTTAATAAATGTGAGTTGTTTCAATAGAATTTGATACCAGGACCTCTTCATTTTCGCGAACACTAGCTGTATAGCCTATTTCGTATTGGACGAAAATAGTGCCTTACACCCTTGAAATCTGTAATATTAGCTAGGACTGGAAGCAATTAACACAAGTTCTAGCGTGGAAAACCCTTGAATAGGTAAAAACCACAACCTCTCCTGAGGATTCTGAAAGAATGGTGTTTATATAGATGTTAGCTATTACAAGAGAAAGAGATTAAATATCTGAGTTTTGTAGGGATCTTTTCTCTAAGAGTTCTGTAAGTGATAATAGTTGTCATGGATTCTCATCTGAGTCTCTTTTTATAAGTCTTATAATATGACCGTTGGTTACATTGATGACATCGTTTTGGTCGCCCGTATTTGATGAGTTTTTTATGAGGTATTTTGTAACGTCTTGATAATTATTGATCTGTAACGATCTATTAATACTCTTAGTTGTAACTTCAACCGTCGAGAAGATACGATCTCTTGTGATGTTCGCATGTATACGTCGATTTGTTGATAATGGAGGAGTATCTTATGCAGTGGGAAGTTACAAGATGCTTCGATATCTTCGAACTGTAGTAAGAAATCTGTATTACGATCTTCTTGTCTTCAATCTTTGATTTGTTGCCATTATGCTTTCTCGAACTGTGTGAGCTCGCATTATTAGTGTTCTAGCATGACGAGAGGGATTGGAAATAGCCCCCTCACAACGCCCCCTCTCAGCCAATAGCAGGAGAAACATATGCAGCGAGTGTGTTGTTGAGAAGTTTTAGTCATTTGGTATTAAATGTTGCATTGATGGCTCCCCGTTATCTGAATAATTCTTTTGACTGTTGGGTCTCCCAAAAATTCTACTTGAGATGTGTCTTGTGATAAAGACTATATTGGAAATGGTGGTATGCATTTAAATGCTGCTACTATAAAGATGGTGACCATTGCTATCACTGTTCACCCTGGTTCAAACTGTCAGTCGTTCAGATTTGTAGAAGTAGTAGTGATACGCTCAATTCAAGATACAGCTATCAATAATCAAGATATCTCGTTACGGTCGTTTATTGATACGCTCCTTTCCGCTCATGTGACTGAGACCTACAACATAGCTATTTCAATATACAAGCTCTCCGAGGGTCGCTTATTGATCCATCAATTCGATCTGGCAAGAGTGCACTATACAGCTATTCAATATTCAAGATATCTCGTTACGATCGCTTATTGATACGCTCAATTCGACCTGTGACTGAGGCCTGCAATATAGTTATTCAAATATACACGTTCTCTGAGGTTTGCTTATTGAGTCAATCATTCGTCTGACAGAGACGCACTATATAGCTATTCAATATTCAAGATATCGCGCCGTCTGTGGGAATCGAAGCATACACTCAGCGTTCTCCGATCCAATTTTTCATATTCATATTTTTTTAAAGATGGCAAATCCAGACGCCACCGTCCTGCCTGACGCTGCTGAGGGAGTGACCGAATAGAACTGAAGAAGCAGCTCGCCAGCATGCAAAGCACAATCAGAGCACTTCAAAATCAATTACACAAATCTGGACCACGGAACGCTCTGCCTGCAACTTCGAGGGTATCAGTCCATGATTACTTGGGAAATCGAGGCAAAAGTCTAGTATCGTATCAAATTCTGCCAGAACCAGTTCTACCTCAGGGTCACGTCAATTCACAATTACCAGCTGGAGCAATAGTCGATCTGCAACAACAAGAGGAACAAAATAGAGAAAAACCTTGAGTTTCAGTCTATGACCGCATGGGTGAAGCAATAGGAGAGCATAATCAACCAGGAGGACATGTAACAAGATGAGGTATCACGTCTCGACAATATCTCACTCCGAAGCAGGTGGACAAACGCATCAAGGAGCTATTAGACGCTCAAATACTCACTGGAGAAACAACTATACTAAATTACAGAAGAACCCGCTCACACAAAGTTGTTGGACAAGGAAGTACCCACCAGTTTTCATCTCTAAAAATTCAGAATACAAGGGGGAGATCCTGTGGAGCACGTCCAAGAATTTCAAGATTTTTTGGGGCTTCATTCGATATCCACCACATCATCTGCCGTCTCTCTTCCCGACCAATTTAAAAGGCGAACCTCTACGATGGTTTTTATACACTTAGTGAAGGATCTATCTTCACTTTCGAACAACTTCGCGAACTGTTTGTCAAAAACTATTCGAACAATAGACAAGGAGGAGAGTTTTTACTCTTTGTTCAGCCTCAAGCAGGCACCAGGTAAAAAATTGGAGACATTTACCAAGAAATTTTTTAGACTAGCTCGGAAAATTGACAACCTCGATAAAAAAATCACAATCTCATCTTTCACCAATGCGCTACTAGTGGATGGACAAGTCAAGGAGCACCTGGTTCTCAACAAGCCATTAACGTTGGAGGATATGATTAAGAAGGTCAACAACTTTATCGACCTCGAGTGACTGACAACTGAGAAGCCAAAACCTCAACGTATTACTCTATCCCCAAAGATCATTCTGAACAGCGTGCTCACAACAACAGTAAAGACTATGGGGGTGATAAGAAGCGATTCAAGTCCTATGACGATCGAAACACTCAAAGACGAAGAACCAATTTCGTGCTACCCATAGTTAACGACTACTCTTGCGGACTTATACCCGCTAATACAAAAAGATGAATTCTTCATAATGCCAATACTCTTTCGTCCATATCGGGAAAGCCATACTGCATTCACCACCAGATTCAACATCATGGCACGGAGTGGTGTTTCGCACTAATATTTCTTCTCCAGAGTATATTTGCACAGGTCGAATTTTGAGTAAATCGTTGACATTGAAAGTTATAAGGATGGCAGCTACAGACTGACGCCAAGATCGTCCAAGTTGACGAAACAAATGAAGAAAAACCTTGTACTTCATTGAGACTCAAACAATCAACAACTCCAACAGATCCAAGTGTAGGCGCGTCAGACAATACCATGATCTGACGATGGTAGACAAAGAAGCCCGTTTGTTGCCAGAAATCCAGCAATCGGCGAACTGGGATTTCTTTCGAAGATTGTGACGTTCGTCACGTCAACTTCCCGTACCACGATGCTCTCGTCATCATGTTACAGATGACGACATAGTTCTACATACATGATGGTAGATACCGGCAGCAGCATCGAACTATTATTCCAGAGCGAAATCAGCCAAATGGGCTTGGCAGACAAGGTCGAACCGAGTGACATCAATGTCTCTGGATTCAACGGCTCTAAAGAAGAGCGCGTGAGAAAAATCACACTTCCCCATCACAGCCGGGCAGTCACACTTGACGTAGCTTTTTATGTCATCAATGCCAAATCCCGTTATCTGGGATAATAGGACGACCATGGTTGCATAACATGAAGGCTATTCCCTCTACATATCATCAGGCGTTACGATTCGACTAGAAATGGGGATCTACAAATCAAAGGCAGCCATAAATTGGCTCGAGCTTGCGATAACACTATCTCCGTTGAAATTGAACCACCACGACAACCACAACATAGCAATTACAGCAGTCAATTCCAACAGAACCTCAGTTGCCAATCGTCGAACCGACAGAATACATCGATATCAGTGGTACACAAAAAGAACTCACATTGGAACTCTCTTAAATACGGAGGAACGCTCAAATCTTATACAATTCCTCACAGAGAACAGCGACGTCTTTGCATGGACGTTTCATGAAATGCCAGGGATCGATCCAGTTATAGCATGCCACAAGCTAGGGTTGAAAGATAAAAGCAGAACCAGTCAAACAAAAGCAACTATCTCTAGCACCAAAACTGTTTAACGAAGTGAATAAAGAGATCAACAAATTGATTGAGGTCGGTTTTATTCACAAAACTATTTACCCGACTGGATCTCCAACATTGTCGCAGTCCCAAAGAAGAATGGCAAAATCAGAGTTTGTGTTGATTTCACAGATCTCAACAGACACACTCTGAAAGATAGCTTTCCACTTCCAATCATCAATCATCTGCTCGATTCTACAGCAGGTCACGAACTCCTCTCAATGATGGACGTTGTATCAGAATATATTAGATACCACTTCTTCCTGAAGATCAAGACAAGACTGCGTTCATCACTGAACAATGTCTATATTGCTATAAAGTCATGCCTTTCAGCCTGAAAAATGTCGGCGCCACCTATCAGAGATTGATGACACAATGTTCAAAGACCAACTCGTAAAACAATGGAGGTTACATTGATGATATGCTCTGCAAAAGTCTCAAGAAGGGGACCATCTTACAGATTTACGAGCAACTTTGAGATTTTGCAATCTTACAAGATGCGTTTAATCCTGATAAATGCCAGTTCGGTGTACAATCCAGAAATTTTTTGGGCCATCTATAAGCAAAAGAGGCATTGAAGCTGATCCGTCAAACCTACGAGCTATCTTAGCTATGCCTTCACCAAAGACATAGAAGGACATTCAGAAACTAGCAGGGAAGATTACAGCACTCAGCAGATTTGTATCCAAGTCATCAGACATGTGTCGACCACTGCTCAATCTGTTAATACAGGGTACATCACGAGGAAAATCAAAGAAAAATCCAGAGATCGAATGGACAGACCAATGCGATACGGCTTTCCTCGAACTCAAACGTTATTTGGGCAAACCACTAGTTATGAGCACGCCAACAGATGGAGAAGAACTCATAGTATACCTAGCTGTCACGGATACACCTCTCAACTCCGTTCTTTCTCTGACTTGAAGAAAAGACTGAGAAACCAGTCTATTTTATAGCAAAACTCTGACTCCCGCTGAAACAAGATACACCAAAATTGAGAAGTTTCTTCTCCTCGCTCTCGTCTATACATCCCATAAATTAAAGCAGTATTTCCATGCTCATACTATTCGTGTTTTGACAAACTATCCACTCCGCGAAATCTTATCCAAGTGCAAAAAATCTCGACGTATTCAACAATGGTCAGTAACACTTGGGGCCACAATATATTTTTGAACCATGTCATTCCGAAAAGGGTCAAGCTGTAGCAGATTTTATAGCAGACTTTCCAGGAGAGGATACTGATTGGGAAGAAGATTTTATTGGCCAAAAAGATGAATCGCTCACAGACCAGTCAGGAGATAAATCAGATTAGGTAACAAAGAAAGGTTGGCGACTTTTGACCGACAACTCCCGTCGGACCAGCCGGATCAGGAATTGGAATTGTCCTTATTACCCCTTCCATGATCGGCTTGAAAATCCATTCACCTCAATTTTGAAGCATCCAATAATGAGGCAGAATATGAGGCATTAATTCATGGCTTGGACATGGCACTCACACTGGGTGTAGCAAAGCTCTCTGTCTACACAGATTCCTTACTATCGTCAACCATTACACAGGCGTATATCAACCAATGGGAGAATGGTCGACTATGTTGTTGTAGTGGTCGAATGAATGAACAAATTTTAGATAATTTCTTTAGAGCATTTCCCAAGGGGGGGAATAGACATTCAGATGCACTCGCTTACCTACTGGAGTCCTTGGATCAGAAGCTCGTTACTTAAAAATCGACGTCATTTATAACCCTAGCATTAACACCATCGTGTCCAACACCATTAATACTGGGGCAGTGAGGAGGTCGAAGATGATTGAGACCCTTTTATTACATTACATCCTCCAGAGCGCAGAAATTAATTGACAATGCTCGAAGATACATCATTTAGGACAATCTCTTATACAAATTTTGTCACTGTTCCATACCTCCTTTCTCTGTCGACAAAGAAGCACAACAATTCTTGCACCTCTACACGAATGTATGTGCGATCCCATGCAGCAGGATGATCTCTGGCAAACAGAGCTTTAACTCAAGGAATGTTTTGGCCTAAGATGAAAGTACAGGCAATCGAATTGCTCGTAAGTGTGACGCTTGTCAGCGGCATGGACCTAAAATACAAGTTCTAGCACTCGAACTATACTCGAGCCAAGTCACTTGGCCATTCAGACGATGGGCTCTCGATCTCGTAGGAGAGTTCCCTACAGCACCAGGAAAACAAAAATATTTGTTGGTCGCTACAGATTACTTCACTAAATGAGTAGAAGCAGTCCCGCTGTGCCAAACCCGAGAAGACGAACTCATCAGATTTATCTGGGAGAACATTATTATCTGATTCGGCAGACCACACCTCATCAGAATTGATAATGGATCACAATTCGTTGGCTCCAAAATCGTCGCATTCCTCAATGAGCACAATATCATTCATTCCCCATCCAATCCTTATTATCCATAAGGAAACAGACAAGCCGAGATTACTAATCAAACTATTGTGGATGGCATCAAGAAGCGTTTAAATGACAAAAAGGGGAACTAGGTGAACGAGTTACCACATGTACTTTGGGCCTACCGAACAACTCCCAGAACAGCAACATGCTATACTCCGTTTTTACTGTCCTACGTGACTGAAGCCATCATTACCACTCAATATCATCATCCAATACGTGATCACGAGATGATAGATGAAGAAAATGAATTTCAGATCGCATGCAATCTGAATTTGATCGAAGAAACACGTGACAGAGCCATTGTTAATCTGGGAAGATATCATCTTGCTATATCCCGATCCTATAACAAACGCGTTCGACACAGAGAATTCAAAGTTAAAAACCTCGTTCTCAGAAAAATCCCACAACATCGCAAAACATCCAATGCTGGAAAGTTAGCAGATAATTGGGAAGGTCCGTTTATCGTAACTGGCACAAGTAGTTTAGGATCCTACTATCTTAGTGCATATGAAGGTGTACCTATTCCTAATCTGTGGAATACCCATCGATTGAAGCTGTATTGAAGATAAATATGTTGTAATATCTGATATTATTCAATAAAGTACCTTTTCATCACCATCTTGCAAGTATACTCAATTCAAGCATTTCTACCTATATACCGGGGAATTACTACAACATAGTTATTCAAACCTACACGCTCTCCGAGGGTCGCTTATTGAGTCAATCAATTCGATATGGCAAAGATGCACTATACAGCTATTTAATATTCAAGATATCTCGTTACGGTCGCTTATTGATACGCTCAATTCGACCTGTGACTGAGACCTATAACATAGTTATTTCAATATACACGCTCTCCAATGGTCGCTTATTGAGTCAATCAATTCGATATGGCAGAGATGCACTATACAGCTATTTAATATTCAAGATATCTTGTTACGGTCGCTTATTGATACGCTCAATTCGACCTGTGACTGAGACCTACAACATAACTATTCAAATATACACGTTCTTCGAGGGTCGCTTATTGAGTCAATCAATTCGATCTGGCAGAGACGTACTATACAACTATTCAATATTCAAGATATCTCATTACGGTCGCTTATTGATACGCTCAATTCGACATGTGACTGAGACCTACAACATAGCTATTCAAATATACACGTTCTCCGAGGGTTGCTTATTGAGTCAATCAATTTGATCTGGCAGAGATGCACTATACAGCTATTCAATATTTAATATATCTCATTAAGGTCGCTTATTGATACGCTCAATTCGACCTGTGACTGAGAATTACAACATAGCTATTCAACTATACACGCTCTTCGAGGGTCGCTTATTGAGTCAATAAATTCGATCTGGCAGTGATGCACTATACAACTATTCAATATTCAATGCATCTCTTTACGGTTGCTTATTGACTTGTTTAACTCGACCTATACAAAAGGGAATACAACATCACTACAATCATATATCTCTACACGGTCGACCATACATAGAGATAACAAAACAAAAGCATTTTTTTTACTCAACGTTTGACATTTTTTTTACAACAAAGACATATTTACACTCTGTCTGATTACAATTAACTATTCTTCACGCTTCGGGCGTACAACATTCAAACTTTCCCCAGGCCCTAACGAAGGAAAGGCAGGAAAAGGTATAGCCGCATCAACTACAGTAGAAGACGCATCCAGCAGTTCCATAACTCTCGACATCAGATTATCTATATAAGATAACCGAGCTAGCTGCATATCATACTCCATGCCATGTTCAGTTGAAGCAACCAAGATCGAATCACACTCTTGTCACAATTTCTTTACATCAGCATGCAACATAGCCATAATGCGCAATGTAACATTATCTGTAGTGAACAACATAGCTTCACAAAGCTCGGCCTTTACCTTATTTAGCTCGTCGTCAAGATCCTTGCATCGATCTGCCATAAACTTTTTCTCCTGCAGCAATGAGTCCCAATATTGCTTCGTTATCTGCACACTACGCTCCATCTCCTCCTTCAGACGTTGGAACTTCCCACACAACCCCTGACAATACTCGTTATCGCCTTCAGCTCCATCCACCAACCTTTGCAAATCCTTACACTTCAGATCCAACACCTCATAAACCACATTACCATCCAGACACTTCATTTTTAAGGCTTGCTTTTCCTGCTCTAGAACGGCGATCCGTGTGTGATACTGATTGATGGTTTCGTTCAGCTTCTGATCTCTCTTTGTACATTCTTCTTCGTGCGTTTTGGCACAGTCACTTTTTCTTTGACAAGAATCTCGAGCCTCGCGCAAATCCCATCCTAGCTTTTTCAGACGATCTCGCATACTACGAAGTTCAGCATCTTGCTTCTCTAACATATTAGCTTTATCTGTTACTACCGATTTATGATACAACATATCAATCTTCTATTTTTCAATTATACTTGACAGATCGAGCATTTGTTGGTTCGTATTCATGGTTTCCAATTTTTTCTTCTTTAAAGAATCTTTCCACAGTTCGGCATCATTATTAGCAGCCTGTATATCTGCATCCTTACATGATAACTCTACAGTCACAATATTTGGCCGACTCTGCAGTTTCAACATATTCACCTCCAGCTTCGAGTTCAAACAGGTCGTAGTTTCAACCGTCAACAAACACTGCTGTAATTTAGTAGACAGTTCGTTCTATTTATTGTCTTCAGTCTAGAAGAACAGATGACAGGTGGCATACATTTATCAACAGATATTCATACAAGCAAGACATATCATTCAAGCAACATTTATTAAGATATGGTGCTATTTCTACAACTACATACATAGATCAACTACATTATGCAAAGCACAATTATATGCCACAATTCAGTTACCTTAGGGTGGAACCCTACTACTAATCACATTCACTTGTAGAGGTTCATCAAAGACTATGACCTTTTGATGAAGAGTCTTATGCCATTTGTGAGGTAACAGATCTTCAACCTCCTCCTCCTCCTCAGACTCCTCAGCTCGTGGTTTCGAGGTTGAAGATCCCCCACCCTCATTACCTTTTGCAAACCACATATTTTCAACATTATCATTCTCTACTTCAACATCTTTACCACAGCCCGATATATAGCATCTAAATTCATTCTTTACTCTCGCGAGTTGCCCCCATAAAACTCGACCACACCGGCCATCTGACGTTCGTGATCTGTTTTACTAGAACGTTTTCCCCGCTTTGGAGTAAGATACCTCTTAAAACGCGATTGGGACACTTACAGACATTTCTGCGTATCTAGTAAACGCACTTCTAACAACCTCACTCTATTTTCCGAACTCTGTAACAACTTATTACACTCCGCCATTTCCCTCTTCAGACATGCATTATGATCCTTAGATCGCTCCAGTTCATCATAAGCAGGCTTCAGATCATTTTATAATAGTGCATGAACCCTTTTATCTTCCTTCTTTATATTGAAGAAAATGATCCTCATCATTTTTTGCCCCTACAAAAGTTAAACTCATCAGGCAATGGACCTACACCACCCTATATGATGGATACACTAGCCCGAGCTGAACATCTTTTCGCCTCTATACTATGACGATTACGCGCTTCTTGCGCTAATCATTTCACTCGAGCTGGATCTGGCACTACACCTCTCTCAGCTAATAGTTCTAAATAGGCCTCCTTCAAGCCCCGTTCACTATCAACTTCGGCCTCAAAGTAAAGCGTTAAAGACATTAGCGACCTCTGACACTTTAACTTATCACTCTTATCTACGAACTGCTTATCCCTAAGGGATTCTCGGAATAAGACAAACCTATCACTCTCTTTCCATAAAACCTCATCCCTCTCAATTTTTATCTTCCCATAGATACATTGAAGCTCGAATAACTCCTTAAAGGTGTTATCAAAATTAAACTTATGAAGACATCTCTCATATTCAAGTTTATTGTGTACCTGTTGAGTACGATTGATGGAATCCCTTGCTCGACTCAAGGTCTTCTCCATCTCGCTCACTTTTCCCCTGAAACGAACTACCTCTTACATGCAAATTATACATTCACCATCAAAACAACATATATCAACAGCAACCGCAAAAAATTCAAGTCTCAGTAAAAATAGTTATATCACCAATACAAAGGACAAATTCGGCCAGACAAGTCTCAGAACTAAGTTATAACTACATAATCAAGTATTAGCTCCTGCTACCACCTTGATCGTATCATCAGCCACTGGAGGAGTCAAGGTCTGCTCAGAAAGCCAATCAGCCACTAGAGAGGCATCCTCCTCTGGGAAAATTATCTCACCATACTTCCCAATAATAACAAGATTGACATCATCTTTCCTTAACCCCCGAAAGTAAAATGCCTAGATCAGACTATTTTGAGCAACCACCACACTGTCGAGAGCTTTTTTGCCATCAGCTTTAAGCTCTTCCTTCAACATAGCACTCTCTGTCTTTAACTGTTGCTTCTGTAAAGTTTTCTCATGCTCCAGCTACTCCGACCATAAAGCCTTCTCCTTCTGTAACTGCTCACATAGCGCAGTTTACTCCTTCAACTGCTCAGTTAATGATGTTTTCTCTACGTCATGCTCGGCACGCTCCGCAGCAGCTACCTTCAACACCTCCATGGCCGATCACCAAGTAACAGACAGCTGTACCACAAATACAACAAAGCAGTATTACAGGTCGGATCATTACTTAAATAGATATAATCATCATGCATACATGTGATATACTGGATTGAATTTGAGTATCTAGGTTTATTGGATCACGCTTCGCCAACTCTAGCGCCTCCTGCTCCACCGCTTTGAGATTGACCCCCTTTGAAAAACCTCAGGTATCTTTCCCAGACTCTTGTTTTTGCTTCTTCAAAGGAGGCGCCACATTTACAGCAGCATCCACCACCTCAGTCTCCACCTGCGTCGTCTGCACATGAGTTGTTTGCTCAGAAAGGGACAACAGCTTTTTTCCTCTAGGTCGTCGATTTTGGGTACTCGAAGTACGCACAGCACAGGCATGAATTTCCGTAATGTCATCAAAAGCAGAACCAGAAGTAGCCATAGCTTGATTTTGATTCGATTTTGATGATCTCGCTACACTTTTCCAACTATAGAGTTCAGCCTCTTATCTCTGCGAATACATAGTTCTCCAAGATCTTTGTTCAGTTCGTTTCCTTCTCGACGTATCAGCGGCACCTTTGGGATTAGGCTCTGCCAAATCAATAACAAACTATGTTAGTAGCTCGCAACAAGTTAAAAGACGAACTACAGGCAGAATGAAGACACTTACTCTTGTAAAAATTCTTATATATCAGCTCGAGCTCCAGTTCCCCAGGCACTTGCATACAATTACCCCATACTATCACAAGATGGCCGCACCAGGGTCTCCTAACAGATTCAAAATCAAAGAATTTTGGCCTCGTCGAATCACTAAACAAGTATCTGCTCTGTCGATCTTTCATATATTTAAACTTGTAGTATTTCAAGACATCCTCCGCAATGAACTGTCTCGCAATACCACCATCTCTCCATCTCTTGTTAAGGGCTTCACAGACCCTCATCATCTCTTGTTAATTGCCTAGGGCAGCTCTTTAGAGCATTTATTACCTCCTTTTGGGAAAAGGTTAGGGGAATGCTCAACCCATATGCGACCTGGTTCAGGTAACAAAGGAATCCTCCCTCTATGACCTCTGCGCCAGTTTTATTGTAATAAGAAATATCTATATCATCTCCTATTCCCATATTTCTCTTCCACTGATCCAGGGAAGGTACCTGAAAATGCTCTACCTGACCACCTAGTCTCACTAGAGCCCTAAACCACAACCCTGCATTCATCACATAATGCCCCCATTTTCCATCTAAACCTTTCTTATACTGTAAAAATTTCTTCGCTGCGTCTACATTCTCGGGATACCTAAAAAATTGCCCAGTCTCAATCCCTACATGCAATCCCTCATCCTCCCCAGAATGAACAGCCGGCATATCAACAACAATGGTACCACTCGCCTCTATATCATCTATAGTCCTACCAGACGACGATGATTCCTCACTGGAGGATACAACCATTTTACTACTGGGCTTTGAATTTTTGGAACGCATCTACCACATAATGGAAAAGTCTGTTCAGAGTTTATAATCAAGCAGGCCTCCTCCCTCAGCCTTACCCAACAAATTATTTAAACTATCAAGAAATTCAGTCATGCAACTACAATCTACCATGACAATCAGCACACATAAACAGCAGAAAAAAAGGAAATAGAGTTACTAACCTGTACTAGAAGAGTAGCAGTCGTTGATTCTGGTCACCACTTTCACTTCAGACGACAAAACTTTGGTTGTCGTTGCAAGATCACAGTATAACGGTGGACTACGATCAAAATTTGAAGACTTTCTCTCTCTAGAAATACTTCTCTCTATCTCTGCAACTGAATATGGTCTATGAGAGAGAGAAAGACTAGTTTTTATAATGTCCCTCGATTTCTGAAACGGCGGCTCTTTGGGATACACGTCAGCATCATTTCTCTCTACAGGCACGTCATTTTGTTTGCCCTCATCATGATTTCTAGAGTAACATGCTCGGTTATCCAGTCTGTCTCTCTCTCTTCAGCCATTATTAAATTCAAAGACTCACTGCCCAAGAAGATTGATATAAATCGTATAGGATGATTACTTACAGCAACAACCTCTGCAGCTACACGACCCTACTACACTATCTATAGCATGATTTCCAATTCAAAACCCTAGTACAACTATTTATAGCTGTCACTTACCTTATTTTGGATCTGACAGAAGTAGAAAATCAGCAACAAATACTGCTCCAATGATATTTCATTCTACCTTTATCACAGATACAAAAAGTGATGACAAGGCGACCTCAATAAAAAAAAATATTTTATTATGATCACTCATCCGACCTTACATTACAGACAGATGGTTCTCTTCACCACATGACTGATTTCCTCACTAGCAGCTCTCTCATCCTCTTTAGCAAGCTTATCCAGCACGATTTCTTGAACTGCTGCCTCACATATCTCTACATCTAACAGAAGTTCGAAAAACACACCACATCAGAAGTTGCGACCAAGTTTCACACCATGATCACAAGTGTTCAAGACGACCATGATGATACTCTCACAACAAGAACTTATACAGAGGATAAAAAATATCATGCCTTCATCCTCTCTACCGATATGACAACAATATACCTCAACAAGGCAACAAATATATAACACGACCTACACAGTCCAAATATACTTCATCCAACTCAACAACAATTCGATCTACATATTTTCAACCTATGTCATCTTTGACTAGTTCGATAATTGTTCCACGGTGTTCTACAATAGTTCATTCAAGCAGTTTCAAACACTTACAAGACAAGATAATAAAATTTGAATTTATTATTCAAGGCAAACAATTTAAAAGGGCGAATACTTCAGTCTGTTCGAAAATCAAGATTATAAGTTCTACAAACAACTATTTCTTTTACAAAGAATAACCTACTTTTCAAATGACAGTACAACACTTGAGCAGGAATAATGGCAGGCCCAGCAGAAGAACTCAAATCCCAAGAAGAGGAACTCGAATACATCAACTTCTCCAAACGATGGAAGTCAAAGTTAATCTCACCACTCCTCCACCATTACAACACCCAATCCTTCGTAGGATATCGGTAATACTTCACAGACGACACCCCAGCCTTCACATCTTCCGCCGCCACTGCATCCTCTGCAAGTATTCGCAGACAGGCCCGACGGTAAGCAGCAAACAAGAACATATAATAGAATCGCCACATTTGGTGATAATCATCCTCTGCCTCCTCTACTTCTTCCAACGACATCCCATGAAAAGTTGGAGGAAATGGGATTAGAGTTGGCAGAAAAAGACTTTGGTTCCCAAAATAACGAGTTTAAAGAATCATTATCTTGTTTTGAACCCTTTCCTCATAAGCCTGACGATGAGTAGTCACCATCACTACTACTTCTACAAATCTGAACGACTGACAGTTTGAACCAGGGTAAACAGTGATAGCAATTGGTCACCATCTTTTATAGTAGCAGCATTTAAATGCATGCCACCACTTCTAATACAGTCTTTATCACAAGCAAACATCTCAAGCAAAATTTTTGGGAGACCCAACAGTCAAAAAAATTATTCCAGATAACGGGGAGCCATTAATACAACATTTAATACCAAACGGCTGAACTTCTTAACCAACACCACTCGCTACACACGTTTCTCCTGTTATTGGCTGAGAGGGGGCAGTTGTGAGGGTTTATTTCCAACCCTCGTACTGAACACAATATGCGAGCTCACATAGTTTGAGAAAGCATACTGACAACAAATCAAAGATTGAAGACAAGAAGATCGTAATACAGACTTCCTTACCTACAGTTCGAAGATATCGAAGCATCCTGTAACTTTGCACTACAAAAGATACTCCTCCACTTATCAACTGATCGTATACATGCGAACATCACAAGAGATCGTATCTTCTCCGACGGTCTGAAGTTATAGCTAAGAGTATTAATAAATCTGCTACAGATCAACAAGTATCAAGACGTTACAAAAGACCTCATAAAGACTCATCAAATACGGGCGACCAAAACGTATGTCATCAATGTAACCAACGCTCATATTATAAGACCTATAAAAAGAGACCTGGAGATGAGAATCCAGAACTGTTATTATTACTTATAGAACTCTTAGAGAAATTCATCCCTACCAAAACTCAGTTATTCAATCTCTTTCTGTTTGTAATAGCTAGCATCTATATAAACACCATTCTTTTATAAATCCTCAAGAGAGGTCATGGTTTTTAACCCATTCAAGGGTTTTCTATGCTAGAACTTGTGTTAATTGCTTCCAGTTCCTAACTAATATTCATATTTCAAGGGTGTAAGGCATTATCTTCGTCTAATACAAAAATAGTCTATTACACTAGCCCTACCAGCAAACCAAGCCTAAGTTAGTTTAGGGATCTAATCATGACTTATAATGTTGTATTTTTGAAGAAACAAGCTTTTAAGGTGTGCCTAAGTCTTAGATTTGGCAGACCCTTTTAATTTTGAAGAGGCACCTAAGACTTAAGCGTAGTATAGCTCAAAAGGTAATGTCATGTGTTTTGGTGTCTCTCGAGGACATTGGGACTCCTCTGAGCAACCCAAATGTGGGAAATGGGGGTCTATGGAGAATTTAGTGTTGTGAATCTTGTGGCAGACCTCAAAATCCGAGCCCAAAATACTATGTTATACATGGCAGTTAGAACATCATCAGTAATAGCCTCAATGTTTGAATTTACCCATGCCATGTATGATTATTCGAGTTTGAAGTCTCTAGCAGTAGCCACAATACTTGAAATTCAAGTATTGTGGGGCGCTTAAGGTTTATGTTCCCCAAACATTTCGCTATTAGGCACATAAGCCTTGCGCCCCAATTTTCTTATTAAAAAAAACGTTGGGCTCTTAAGTCTTAAGCGCCTAATGTTTTTTTTGTTTTTTTTTTTAAAAAACACGTTAGATGCATATGCCTTGGGACCTATTTTCTTGTAATTAGAACCATGGGGATCATAAGGCCTATACACCCCATGCTTAAAATACAATTCAAGCATTGAGCCTTGTTGGAAGGGCTCTCTCAAATGCTTGAAAAATTCAAGCATTCAGTAAAAAATAAAGTGAGAGATTTTACCTACACTCAATTTGGCTACACTCTCCCTACACTCTCAACTCACACCACACAGATAGAGAGGAGGTGTCATTTTTTATTTGATCTCACTCTTCTCCTCTGTCTCGTCACTCTCATTGTCTATCCCTCAATTATTGCATTTTAAAACCGAAACTCTCTTTCTCTACCCCATCCCAATATCGCTTTCAGTGACTCGATCTTCACCATTAAAGAAAACCTAGAAGGTTCATCTCTCTTTAGAAGAACAAGAAGGTAATCAAACCCATTAGAAAAGCAAGCTGTTAGTTGGAAATCCAATCGAACCATAACAAACGATTTGAACATCCAGTTGAACCATAAGCAAACTGGTTCTCTCTCTCTCTCTCTCTGGATCAATTGGTTGTCTTTAGATCTGCTTAAAGTTGGGGTTTGCACTATCATTGAAGTTGGGGTTTGCATTTGTGGTCTGTTCCAAACTTTATACAAACACAGGGTGTACCTTTAAAATTGTCAGTTTGCACTAAATCGACAATGAAAATAGTCGATTTGTGCATGAATTGAATTGTCATTTTTCACTATCATCGACAATGAGAATAGTCGATGGTTCGGTCAATCGACAATATTGAAACATAAATTGTCAAAAATACGATGAATCAAAAATTATAACACATAAATTGTCGAAGACACGTTAAATCGAAAATTATATTGTCGATGACTCGATAATTATTAAAACATAAATTATCGAAGATACGATGAATCGAAAATTATAATACATAAATTGTCGAAGACACGTTGAATCGAGAATTATATTGTCGATAACTCGACAATTATTGTATTATACATACATTAATTGGAAATTTTAAAGAAGAGATTTGTGGAGCTTATAGTAACAAGAATCAACAACTAAATAGTCGATTACTTGTAATCCAAATAAGTGGAAGACCAAGAGAAGAATGTTAACGGGAGCAAATACCTTAATGGAAAAATTGGTTACCTCTTGACACATCTTTAAAAACTTTAGAGAGAAAAGTTATGGTTTTGAGGAGTATAGGGGACCTGTGAGGTTGACGGAGAGGTTCCCGTTTTAACCTTTCTCTTCTTCTTTTTTATCTTTTTTTTTGTATATTATGATGCTAGTTCATGAGTCATTAATTTCACATATTGGAACATCAATCAACAAACGTATAACATTTCTTCCAATGGATATGAAAGAGACCTCTTGGATCAATGAAAATGAATCTATTGGAATTGGAAACTGGCAGAGAGAGAGAGGGAGAGTAAAATTTAAATTTTGGAGTGAGAGCGAGAGTGGGTGAGTGATTGAATGGAGTGAGTGAGTGAGAGAGTTGGAGTAAGTGAGGTACCACATAGGCAGTGTATGTGGCAAGAGAGAGTGAGTGTGTGGTCAAGAGAGGGTGTAGCTTGAGTGTAGCAAGGAGAGAGTGTAGGGGAATCCTCTCCCAAAAATAAATATCAAACCTTCTTGGAGATGCTCTTATAATTTATATTCATCGCTTACCATTGGCACTTTTGCTTACATTGGGAAATTTTGGTGTTAAGTATTTAAACTCTCAATATTTGCATATTTTGGATAGATATTTAGCTTTCAATGGTCTACCAACTTATTAATATTCACCTAAGACATTTTTTCAAATACACTGGTATGGGCATGTGATGATGTGTACAACACGTAGAACATGAATATGTATGCAATGCTACCATAAATAGTTCACTCCTGTCAATAATATGGTCACAAATGTAATAGCCTAATTTTGTGATCTGAACTTAGCCTTTACACCAAGGATATTCAGAGCTTCTAAATGAATAATGGAAGAGTAATAACACAAAGCTTAGGGTGGAAAACCTTTGAATAGGTTAAAAACTACGACCTCTCTTGAGGATTTAGAAAGAAAGTAGTTTATTGATAGTTACTAGATATTACAAGAGAAGCTCTGAGTATTTCTTTACAGACTTTCTTGATAGGAGAAGTTTGTCCTTTATCTGTAGCTCTATGGTCCTATTTATAGGTCTTATAATATGACTGTTTTATGACCGTTATTTACTTTAATGATGAACCTTATAATATATGGTTTTGATTAGTCTTCATAATGATTGTGTAACGGCTTGTGTAACTTTTTTTCTCTGTAACTGCTCCATAATGTGCCATAAATGTGTCACGTGTATGTTGGCGAGGTCAAGTAAATGTGTGATGATCGAATGGAGAGACTTGAGCTCGAGATTCAGAATAGGCTCCTTACATTAGATGGCTCTCAGCCAAGAGCATAAGAAATATTATGGGCTAGTGATGTTGGCTGAGAAATGTGTGATGGTCGAATGGAGAGACTTGAGCTCGAGATTCAGAATAGTCCCCGAGCACAAGAAGCATCATGAGCGAGTGGTGTTGGCTGAGAAATTCATTCTATATCCGTTACCTAACGTTACTGTCTTAATTTGTAATATGTAATATGTTGATCGAATTGGGATAAACCAATAACCGACCTGTAATATGTAATATGTTTGGTCGAATTGGGATAATTAAACCAATAATCGACCTGTAATAGATTATGTAATCTGTTGGTAGAATTGGGTGAACCAATAACTGACATGTAATATGTACTCTGTTTGGTCGATTTGGATGAACCAATAACCGACCTGTAATAGATTATGTAATCTATTGGTCGAATTGGGCGAACCAATAACCGACCTGTAATATGTACTATGTTTGGTCGAATTAGACAAACCAATAACCGACCTTTAATATGTAATCTGTTTGGTCGAATTGGACGAACCAATAACCGGGCTGTAATATATTAGATTATGTAATCTGTTGGTCGAATTGGGCAAACCAATAATTGACATGTAATGTGCTGGTTGAATTCGCCCCAAGTATGATTTATGGTTTCTGTGTTGGCAGAATCAAGCAGTAGCTTCTATGTCAAATTAGATGAAGCAATTATTTGACATGATGATGAGCTTTAAGCTATGTGCTATTTGTTCCAATCCCGTCATAGTCACTTGAGAAAGATCTGGGGTCTTAAACCAGGTCAAATTAAGAAGTTTGTAATCACCCACTAACGTGGAGTCGAGATGAATCATATACATTGTAAGTGAAAATTTTATCTCCTTAACCACACCGGCAGAAAAACTTATGCTTGTATGTGGTGTGATATCCATAGAAATATTTAGCCTTGATAAGCTGAGAATGTAGAAGTTGATGATCTTAAACTGTGAAACTCGCAGACCAAGTTGAGAAGCTAATTCTTCAAAAAAAGGACTCCAGATTGAGCTAAGAGAAACATTCAAAAGAAGAAGATCAAGCTGTATAGGATAAACGCAGTGGCAAGTCAGACTCCCTCGTTTAAGCGTCATGTTTGGTCTGCAACAATTAGAGAGATGAGGTGCCAATGGTGGTTGAGTTAAAATGGAACAAGTTAAGGTGCCAACGATGTTGCCTGTGCTACTCAAACGGAACAAGTCAAGTAATCTCTATTAGGCAATTCCGATTTGAAATAAGGGTAGAGCACCATTCAATCCGTGCATTCAGAAGGAGCGCAAAGACCTGCAATAGTGGACCAATTCTGCTTCATAGGCTTACTGGCCAATAGGTGAGTAGAGACAAGATTCCAATCAACAGATAGACCAACTGAGAGCGTCGTAGAAGTCCGTCCGACATATCAGAATCAAGACTTGGCTCCTAAGTCAGATGAATTGCAAGTAGTTGCCGCAATAATTAAATCGTGACTAGAATCATCAAAGTCTAACACGATTCTCATAATCGGTCCGACATGGAAGAGTAGGGCAAGAGCGTTGCAGTCGATCGAAGCTCAAACTCGATTCAACAAGCTAGCTCGAATTTGTGGGTATGAATAGCTCGAGTTCGAATCGGAAATAGAAATATCTGCTGCGACAATTAAATCGTGATCAGAATCAACAAATATCGACACAACAGCAACATCCAATGATCCTCACAGCAGAGATCAAATGTGACGATTTGAGTGAGATAGATAGAGCTGTCATTCCTCGGTCTACGCTCGACCATAGTTTTGTTTAGAATTGTTCAGGGACTATTTTAGTTTGTCAACTACTACCATTACAAAAATAGCTATTCAGAAATACAAGTGTTCGATTTAAGCGCACAAGGCGATACTGTTGGAAAACTAAACCAAATTTCTAGAAGTCGAAGAGTCTTAGTGAAAGTTTAATTGTGTCTAGGATAATGAAAAGTCTATTTAAAATGTGTGATATAGTAATGAGGTTTCTAGTATCTAAAGTCTTCTTTCAATGGCTATATAAGCCATTGATGTTTATGTGTTTTGTAAAAAGAAGAAAACTAAGTAACAAAGAATTGAGTTGGTGTGCTGAAATTCTTCTTCCAAAGTGATCAACTAAGTTACTTTTATAACAAAGTGGTATCAGAGCTGAAACGATCTTGTGTAGATGGCAAGCACAAGTAACATGGCTTCTCTTATTATCCATTTCAATGGAGAAAACTATGATTATTGGAGCAACAATATAAAGGTGTTATTAAAATCAATGGAGCTGTGGAATATTGTTGAAGCATGGTACAATGAGCCAGAAAATGAAGAAGCTTTGGAGGAAGGACTAAGAAATATTTTGAATGAGAATAGGAAGAAGGACAGCAAGGCACTTTTCCAGATTTATCAAGCAATCGAAATGCCGGTGTATGAGAGAATTGCCAAAACCAGAAATGCAAAGCAAGCTTGGGAGGTCATCCAAACAGCATACAAGGGAGAAGAAAAGGTGAAAAAGGTTCGTCTTCAAACCTTAAGATCGGAGTTTGAAAAATTAGAAATGAAAGATCAAGAAAGTATTGTGGAGTACTTCACAAAAGCAACTTCAATTGTAAACCAAATGGCATCAAATGGAGAAATCTTAGAAGATGAAAGGGTTGTTAAAAAATTCTGCGTAGTTTTCCCCCGAAGTTTGATTATGTTGTGGTTGCTATCGAAGAATCGAGAGATCTGTCCACTCTCTCTCTTGAAGAGTTACAAGGTACTTTGAAGGCCCATGAAGTCAGAATTAATCTGAGGAACCCTCCTCCTCCTTCTCAACCTGATCAAGCTCTCAAGTCTAATGTCACGAGAGGCTGTGGCTCTTCTCATAGTCGTGGATGTGGAAGAGGTGGAAACTATAGAGGACGAGGCTCAATTTTTCGTGGGAGAGGAAGAGGTCGTTCAAGCAATAACCAAGATGAAGGAGAAGAAACTCATAACTTCAGATTCTCACAAAGAGGCTCACAAAGAGGTAGAGGCCGTGGAAATCAAAGAGGAAGGGGTCGTGGCTACTTTGAATGCTACCATTGCCACAAACCAGGACACACTATCAGCGAGTGTTGGTACAAGCAAGAGGAAGACAAGCAGAATGAGGCAGGTTATATACATGAAACAAAACATGAAGAGAGAAGTATTCAAGACACTTTGTTGCTTGCTTGTCATGGTGATGACTTGGATGATGTGTGGTATCTTGACAACGGTGCTAGCAAGCATATGATAGGAAACAAGAATTTGTTTACAAGCTTAACAAAATCTAATCGTGGCCAAGTGAAGATTGGTGATGATAGAGCATACAAAATCGAAGGAGTTGGTGAAATAGCCTTCAAAGCAAAGTCAGGGAGCATCGAGACGATGGCTGATGTTTATTACGTCCCGGGGTTAAAAAGTAATCTTCTAAGTGCAGGTCATCTTTTAAGGAAAGGATTTGATATCCATTTCCGAGACAATGCTTGTTTCTTGTCAAAGAAAAGTCAGCTTGTTGCAAAAATTGGGGTTGCTGAAAATAATTTGTTCCCTCTAAAACTTCAGACCTCGAATTTGTCTTGTTTCACTAGTGTGGATAATGGGAACTCGAAGCTATGGCATGATAGGTTTGGGCACTTGAGCTATGGAAGCTTGAAGCAGTTATCAACGAAGGCGATGGTCAAAGGACTGCCTCAAATTTCTCTTACAGATGATGTTTGTGAAGATTGTCAGATTGGAAAGCTTCATAGATCTCCATTCCCTTCGCAGTCCACTTGGCGGGCCAAGAAGCCACTACAACTTGTTCATTCAGATTTGTGCGGTCCAATGTGAATTACATCTCACGGAGGTAATCGATATTTTATCTCTTTCATTGATGATTATTCAAGGAAAGTGTAGGTTTATTTTCTTAAGGAAAAATCAGATGCCTTTCAAGCCTTCAAGAATTTCAAAGCTGAAGTTGAAATTTTTTCTAGTTTGCGTATACAATCATTGAGAACTGATCGGGGTGGCTAATATCTTCCGACTGAATTTGAAATATATTGTAGAGATCGTGGAATAAGACACCAATTGACGGCTCGATAAACACCACAACAGACTGGTGTTTGTGAAAGAAAGAACCGCACTATCATGGACATGGTGAGGTGTATGCTTAGTAGGAAGAAGTTGGACAAAGTACTATGGGCTGAAGCTGTTTCATGTGCTGTTTATTTGATGAACAGATCACCGACGAAGAGCTTGATGGACAGCACACCTCATGAGGCATGGTATGGACTGAAGCCAAGTGTTCAACACTTACGAATTTTCGGGAGTGTTGCTTACGCACACATTCCCGATGCAGCAAGGAGCAAGCTCGATGACAAGGCAGAAAAGTGTATATTTGTTGGCAATAGTGAGAGGAGCAAGGCCTACAAGCTGTACAATCCAGTAACAAAGAAGATAGTGATCAGCCGGGATGTTCAGTTCGATGAAATTTCTTCCTATAGTGGTGGTAAAAGTACAACTGATTTTCCTATGCTAGAAAGTGAAGAAGTTGGCTCTCACACAGAAAGTGCACCCCTGACTTCATCAAGAGATGATGACTATGAAAGTCCTCCCCGAAAAATGAGAAGTATACGAGAACTTTATGACTCGACTGAGCAAGTTGATCTAGATGATGTTGTTTACTTTGCTTTCTTTGCGGGAGAGGATCCAATTTCATTTGATGACGCGAGTAAAGAAGAAACATGGAAGCAAGTAATGATAGAGGAGATAAAGTCCATTGAGAAGAATGGCACTTGGGAGCTTACAGGTCTGCCACCACACAAGATTCCCATTGGAGTGAAATGGGTATACAAATTAAAGAAGAATCCAGATGGCTCTATTAACAAGTACAAGGCAAGGCTTGTGGCAAAGGGATACAAACAAAAGGAAGGAGAAGATTATACTGAAGTTTTTGCTCCTGTTTCCAGACTTGAGACCGTCAAACTAATGATTTCTCTTGCAGCTCAAAACAATTGGAAAATATTCCAAAGGGATGTGAAGTCGGCGTTCTTAAATGGAGTTCTAAAAGAAGGGATTTATCTCGAGCAACCTCCTGGTTTTGTTAAGAAAGGAGAAGAAGGTAAAGTTTACAAATTGAAGAAAGCGTTGTATGGGCTTAAACAATCACCAAAAGCTTGGTACAGTCGGATCAATTCGTACTTTGAAAAGATTGGATTTAAGAAATGTCCTTATGAGCATACTCTCTACACAAAAGGAAGATCGGATGGAAGCTTCATTGTTGTAAGCCTTTATGTTGATGATCTCATTTTCACTGGAAATAATATGGAGATGTTGAAAGATTTTAAGCTTTCCATGATGAAGGAGTTTGAGATGACATATTTGGGAGAGCTACATCACTTTCTTGGTATTGAGGTTCATCAATTCAAGAAAGGTATCTTTATTTCTCAAGAGAGTTATGCGAAAGAAGTCTTGAAGAAGTTTAAGATGGAGAATGCAAATCCAGTTTCATCTCCATGTGTAGCAGGTCTGAAATTGAGTAAAGATGGTGAAGGAAAGCTTGTTAACTCCACCATGTTCCGTAGTTTGGTGGGAAATCTCATGTACTTGACGGCCACAAGACCTGATATAATGTATGCAGTAAGTATGGTGAGCAGATTCATGGAAAAGCCTTACTCAAATCATTGGGAAACAGCTAAAAGAATATTACGATATGTCAAAGGGACCGTAGACTATGGCATCTTCTATCAAGCTAATGTTCTGGTCAATCTTGTTAGCTATACGGATAGTGACTTGGCAGGAAGCATTGATGATAGCAAGAGCACTTCAGGTTATGCCTTTAATCTTGGAAGTGGAGTAATCTCATGGAACTCGAAGAAGCAACCAATTGTAGCGTTTTTTTCTATGGAAGCTGAATACATTACTGCGTCTAGTGCTGGATGTCAACTCCTTTGTTTAAGAGGAATTTTGGAAAGCCTTAAGCACAAGCAAAAGGATGCGACAACTCTCTTTTGTGATAACAACTCTACAATTTCAGTCACGAAGAATCCAGTTCTTCATGGCAGGACAAAGCACATCCGGATTAGGTTTCATTTCTTAAGGGAGCTTGTGAACGAAGGTGAAATACGCATGGAGTATTGCAAGACAAATGAGCAGCTGGCAGATATCTTTACGAAAGCACTTGGTGGACAAGCGTTCAAGCAAAACCTCGAGAGTTTGGGAATCAAAAGCAAATTTGGTTTAAGGGAGGCATTGTTGGAAAACTAAACCAAATTTCTAGAAGTCAAAGAGTCTTAGTGAAAGTTTAATTGTGTCTAGGATAATGAAAAGGCTATTTAAAATGTGTGATATAGTTAATGAGGTTTCTAGTATCTAAAGTCTTCTTTCAATGGCTATATAAGCCATTGATGTTTATGTGTTTTGTAAAAAGAAGAAAACTAAGTAACAAAGAACTGAGTTGGTGTGCTGAAATTCTTCTTCCAAAGTGATCAACTAAGTTACTTTTATAACAGATACCTCAACGAGATGCAACTCCGTATCAAACGAAATCACATCTCCAATTACACCCAACATCCAAATTCAACAACAACAAGTCTGAATCCCACACATCAGAAAGGGTAGATTTGGGGGTGTTGCAGTAGAACGAAGCATTGATTTTCGATAACCTGTTGGCTTGAATCGAAATCGAGCTTTTTGACACCAACATTTAGGCACAAATTTGGACCTCCAAACTTTATGATTCTAGTAGAATCAAGGGGAGAGTAGAGGGAGAGAATCAACGATGGACCGCCGTGTCACCAAACCGAGATGAGAGAGAGAGAGAGATGATGATGATGATTAGTGCTGTTGTGCTTTGTATAGTTTACAGCCGGATGAAACTGAAATGTTTCATTCCCCAAATATAGCTCTTTCCCTTTGATGACGAACCCCATGATATGAAACAAAAGACTGAAAAGAACGTTTTGGTGTCTCACTGAAATGTAGCTCAAGTTGGAGCTTGAATTTTAGGTCCGTGCCACTCAAAAGCGTCACACTTACGGGAATATTCGATTGCCTGCACTTTTATTTTAGGCCAAAACATTCCTTAAGTTAAAGCTCTATTTGCAAGAGATCGACCTGCTGTATGGGATTCGCACATGCCTTCGTGTAGATCGTGTAAGAATTATTGTGTTTCTTTTTCAGATAGACAAAGGAGGTAGGGACCAGTGACCGAAATTTTACATAGGAGATTGTCCTGAACAGTCTATCTTTGAGCGTTGTCAATTAATCTCGCCGCTCCATAGGATCCTCAGGAAGTGGCCTGTCGAATTTATTTTGAGATCCGATGTAAGTAATGAAAGGTTTTCTCCAATCATCATCGATCTCTTCATTGCCCATAGTTTAATGGCGTTGGATTCGATGGTATTTATACTAAGGTTAGAAATGACGTCAATCTTTAAGTAACGAGCTTTTGATCCGAGAACACCAACAAGGTAAACGAGCACATCTGAATATCTATTTTTTCCCCTTGGAAAATGTTCCATTGAAATAGTCTGGAATTTGTTTATTCGTTTGAACACTGCAGCAGCATAGTTGACCATTCTCCCATTGGTTTGATAGACGCCTGTGTAATGGTTCGCGATTAGTAATGAATCTGTATAGACAAAGAGTTCTGTTACTCCAAGTATGATTGCCATGTCCAAGCCATGAATCAAAGCCTCATATTCTGCCTCATTATTGGTTACTTTAAAACTGTGGTGAGCGGATTTTTCGAGCTGATCATTAGAGGGAGTAATAATAATGATTCTAATCCCTGATCTTGATGGACTGACGGAACTGTCAATTAAAAGTCGCCAGCCTTTCTTTGTTACCCAATCTGACTTATCTTCGAATTGATCTGCGAGTGGCTCATCTTTCTGATCAATAAATTTTTCTTCCTAATCAGGATCCTCTACTGTAAAGTCTGCTAGGAAATCTGCTACAGCTTGACCTTTTTCGGAGTGGCGTGGCTCAAAATGTATATTGTGCTCCCCGAGTGTTACAGACCATTGTTGAATACGTCGAGATTATTTGCGCTTGGATAAGATTTTAGGAAGTGGATAGTTCATCAAGACACGAATAGTATGTGCTTGGAAATACTGCTTCAACTTTTGTGATGTACAGACGAGAGCTAGAAGAAGCTTTTCAATCTTGGTGTATCTCGTTTCAGCGGGAGTCAGATTCTTGCTGATAAAATAGACTGGTTTCTCAGTCTTTTCTTCAATTTGGAGGAGAACGAAGCTGAGAGATATATTTGTGACAGCTAGGTATACAGTGAGCTCTTCTCCATCTGTTGGTGTGCTCATAACTAGTTATTTGCCCAAATAACTCTTGAGCTCGAGGAAAGCTGCTTCACACTTTTCTATCCATTCGATCTCTGGATCTTTCTTTGATTTTCATCGTGATATACCCTGTTTAAACAGATCGAATAAAGGTTGACATCTGTCTGAAGATTTGGATACAAATTTGTTTAGCGTTGTAATCTTCTCGGCTAGCTTTTGAACGTCTTTCTTTGTCTTTGGTGATGGCATAGTCAAGAGAGCTCATATGAGTGATGGGTTAGCTTCAATCCTTCTTTTGCTGATTAGATGGCCTTGAAAATTTCTGGATTGCACTCTGAACTGGCATTTATCAGGATTTAGACGCATCTTGTAAGATCGCAGACTTTCGAAAGTTGTTTGTAAATCAGCAAGATGGTCTTCTTTTTTGAGACTTTTGCAGAGCATATTGTCAATATAGACCTCCATGGTTTTACCAAGATGGTCTTTGAACATCTGTTTCATTAATCGTTGATAGGTGGCGTCGACATTTTTCAGGCCGAAAGGCATGACTTTATAGCAATATAGACCTTGTTCAGTGATGAACGCAGTCTTGTCTTGATCTTCAGGAAGAAGTGGTATCTGATTATATCCTGATGCGGCGTCCATCATTGAGAGCAGTTCGTGCCCTACTGTAGAATCGAGCAGGTGATTGATGATTGGAAGTGGAAAGCTATCTTTCGTAGTATGTTTGTTGAGGTCTGAGAAATCAACACAGACTCTGATTTTGCCATTCTTCTTTAGTACTGCGAAAATGTTCTAGATCCAGTCTGGGTAAATAGTTTTACGAATGAAACCGACCTCAATCAATTTGTCAATCTCTTTATTCACTTCGTCTTACAGTTTTGGTGCTAGAGTTCGTTGCTTTTGTTTGACCGGTTATGCTTTATCTTTAAACCCTAGCTTGTGGCATGCTATAGCTTGATCGATCCCTGGCATTTCATAAAACGTCCATGCAAAGATGTCACTGTTCACTATGAGGAATTGTATTAGATTCGAGCGTTCCTCCATGCTTGAGAGAGTTCCAATGTGAGTTCCCCTGCTTATGTCACTGATCTCAACATACTCTGTTGGTTTGACGTCTGGTAACTGAGGTTCTGCTGGATTTGACTACTGTAATTGCTATGCAGGAGTTGTTACAGTTGGCTTAGTTTTAATGGAAACAGTATTATCACAAGCTCGAGTTAATTTCTGGCTTCCTTTGATTTCGTAGATCCCTCCTTTCCAATCGAATCATAATGTCTGATGATATGTGGAGGGAATAGCTTTCATGTTATGTAACCATGGTCGTCCCATGATGCCCAAGTAACGGGATTTGGCTTTAATGACGTAGAAAACTACGTTCTTCCATAGAGCCGTTAAATCCAGAGGCATTGATGTCACTTGGTTCGACCTTGTCTGCTAAGCCCATTTGGTCGATTGTACTCTAGAAAATTAGTTCGATGCTGCTGCCGATGTCTACCATCATCGTATGTAGAACTATGTTCTTCATCTTTAATATGATCACAAGTGCATCTTGGTGCGGAAAGTTGACGTGACGAACGTCACAGTCTTTGAAAGAAATCCCAGCTCGTCGGTTGCTGGATTTTGGCAGCAAGCGAATTTCTTTATCTGTCATTGTCAGATCATGGCATTGTCTGACATGCCTACGCTTGGATATGTTGGAGTTGTTGATTGTCTAAGTCTCGATGAAGTATAAGCATTTTTCTTCATTTGTTTCGTCAACTTGGACGATCTTGGCGTTAGTCTTACAGCAGCCATCCTTATAACTTTCGATGTTAACAATATACTCCAACATTCGACCTTGTGCAAATATATTCTGGATAAAAAATATCAATGCGAAACATCGCTCTGTGTCATGATGTTGAATCTGGTGGTGAATGCAGTATGGCTTTCCTGGTATGGGCGTAAGAGTATTGGCAGTTCTGAAATATTCATCTTTTTGTATCAGCGGGTACAAGTCTGCAAGAGTAGCTGTTAACTGTGGTATACACGGAATTGGCTTCCTCCGTCCTTGGCGTCCTTGATTGTCATTGGATTTAAATCGCTTCTTATCACCCCCATAGTCTTTATTCTTGTTATGGGCTCGTTCGTCGGGATGGAAGTTTTGTTGGTAGGGTGGTGCGTTGAGGTCATGGCTTCTCAATTGTCAGTCGCTCAAGGTCGATAAAGTTGTTGACCTTCTCTATCATGTCCTCCAATGTCAATGGTTTGTTGAGAACCAGGTGCTCTTTGACTCGTCCATCCGCGAATATAGCATTGGTAAAGGTGGAGATTATGATTTTCTTGTCGAGGTTGTCGATTTTTCGGGCTAGTCCAAAAATTTTCCTGGTAAACGTCTCTAATTTTTCATCTGCTTGAGGCTGAACAAAGAGTAAAGACTCTCCTCCTTGTCTTTATTGTGCGAATAGTTTTTGACAAACAGTTCGCAAAGTTGTTCGAAAGTGAAGATAGATCCTTCATTGAGTGTGTGGAACCATCGCAGAGGTTCTCCTTTCAAACTGGTCAGAAAGAGGCGGCAGAGGATGTGGTTAGATGTCAAATGCAGTCCCAAAGAATCCTAAAATTCTTGGACGTGTTCCACAGGATCTCTCCCCTTGTATTTTTGGATCTTTAGAGTATGAAAACTGTCGGGCACTTCCTCATCTAGCAACTCTTGTACGAGTGGGCTCTTCTGTAGTTTAGGATAGCTATTTTTTGTAATGTGTATTTGAGCGTCTAGCAGCTCCTTGATGCGCTTGTCCACCTGTTCCGGAGTGAGATGTAGGCGAGACGTGATAGCTCGTCTTGTTGCTGGTCCTCTCACATGATTATGCTCACCTATTGCTTCTCCCATGCGGTCATAGACTAAAACTCGAGATTTTCTCTATTTTGCTCCTCCTGTTGCTGCAGATCTATTACCGTTCCCGCGGGTAATGGTGGATTGATGTGACTCCGAGGTAGAACTGGTTCTTGCTAAATTTGAGGAAGTATTATATTTCGGCCTCGATGTCCCAAGCGATCATGGACTGATATCCTCTAGGCTGCAGGCAGAGTGTTCTGCTGTCTTGGATTTGTTATTATTTGAGCTTGAAGCACTCTGATTGTGTCCTACATGCTGGCGAGCTGTTTTTCTAGCTCTATTCGTCGTTTGGCTTCTGCTTGCACAGTTGTCCGCAAATTTGTGACTCCTTCAGCAGTGTCAAGTAGGACATGGTATGATTTGTCTTGATTTGCCATCTTTCAAAGTGATTGCGTAAAAACTAGATTGGAGAACGCTGAATGTATACTTCGGTTCCCACAAACGACGCCAAATGTAATAGCCTATTTTCGTATTGGACGAAGATAGTGCCTTACACCCTTGAAATATAGAGTTTTGATTGTAAACTGAAAGCAATTGACACGTGATTTAGCGTGGAAAACCCTTGAATAGGTTAAAAACCATGACCTCTCCTAAGGATTTATGAAAGAATGGTGTTTATATATATATGCTATCTATTACAAAGAGAAAGAGACTGGATATCTAAGTTTTGGTAGGGATGACTTTCTCTTAGAGTTCTCTTGGTGATAATAGCCATCCTGGATCCTGATCTCCAGGTCTCTTTTTAAAGGTCTTATAATATGACCGTTAGTTACATTGATGAGGGACGTTACAATATCAGGTTTTGATGAGTCTTCATAATGGACTTTTGTAACGTCTTGATAATTGTTGATTTGTAACGGATCTATTAATATTCTTTAGTTGTAACTTCAGACCGTTAGGAAGATGTGATCTCTTCTCTTATGATGTTCGCATGCATACGACCTGTTGATCAGTGGAGGAGTATCTTCTGTAGCGCGAAGTCACAAGATGCTTTGATATCTTCGAATTGTAGGTAAGGAAGTCTGTACTACGATCTCCATGCTTTTAGACCTTGATTGGTTATCAGTGTGTTTACTCGAGCTATGTGAGTTTGAATATCAGACTTAGTATGAGGATTAGAAATAAGCCCTCACAGTTTTCATCAACAACCTCTTGATTGCAGATCTAGCAGTTTGACATGGGCGGCGAATATCCTCAACTATTTCTCGTAGAGTATCTGTAAAGTTTTTTGAAGCCGATTTTGAATTAGCAGTATATTTCCTAATATAATTCACAATGGCTTGCACATAAAATACAGGGGACCAATCAATATTAGCGCGCCATGCTTGTAAGACCTTTCGATTATGTGAGCATACTAAAGGGTCATTAATACATATTACTAAGCAAAACATATTACTGTTAGGAGGTTCCCCAATAATTTGGGATTGTGGAAGCACATCAAACGGATATCTGAAGCGACAAACCAATTGTTTGGCTTTTTTTATGAAGATGCTGACAATAAGATCCACATCTTGAGTATCGCATAACCCAATTGATCAGCTTTGAATAATCATCATCATCGAGGTCCATATTAAGTACAGGCGGAAAGTTTCGTCCACAGGGATGTTCATCTGTCGTCACTGAATTATTGAGATTAGGGTTCATAGTGCAGACAAAACGATCAAAGTAGTCGATTATTCTTGCATCATTGATTGAGTTTGTACCAATGCCATTTATGCCAGGTACATTTGCCAACCAAAGGAATCCATGCACATGACCACTTCCATGATTTTGTCATTCATACTGAAACCAATGATCTTTCACAGGGAGTCCAGTTTTAAGAAAGTATTTTAAAAAAAGATCTACTCTTGCTTGAAAGAACCATAAAGCCACCAAAGGATTTTTATTTAACAATTGATCTTTTGTTTTTTCTCTTTATCAGCAACATTCACGTTTCGTAACTTGTTAGTTAGGTCCAAAAGTTGCATTAACTCCGACCATTGCATATCAGCTGTACTCAGTATAAAAAATATTGTTGGTGTGCCCAACTGTTATACTATAGCAGTAAGCTATTTTAGCCTTGTGAACCAGTATGCACGACTTCTATAGAAATTCTTATCATAATAAGAAATGCAATGCACCAATTGCCTATTACCAGAAGATAACATCTTTCTAATGTCTTGTATCAATAATTGTCCATCTTCCGGATTCTTTTGTATGTAGACATCACCTAGCGCAAGAGCATGCCATCTCGAAATTAAGTTCCAAGCAAAATATTAAAATCGAGAATCTTTGGCAAATCGGCCATCACTATATTTCATTAGATATTTAAAGTATTCACTTGGATTCATACGCCTTGGACGTACTTATATTAAGTCCGTCATTCCATAAGGGAATAGGGCTGGAAACACCATTGCAGTATATCCAGGAGTAGAGAACTCATTGATTGTGTCGGTTGTGAATGGCATATGAGCCATTGTCTCATCATTCTCTGCAGCTCGGAGAATGTTTGTTATGTATGCATGTTGATTAGGTTAAATGGCATTTGCAACAGTTCATGTTGTCTCAAATTCATTAATTTGAAAACCCTTCATTTCAAACACAGGCGGTCCCTCAAAATCATTTTGAGGGAGTGCAATAGAAGAACTTGCATTATGATCACATGGTAGCGTATCTTGAACATGTAGGAGGTTCTCATGTATGCCATCCTCTAGTAATTCTTGCAGGGATTTGTTATTGATATGAATGTCAACATACTAAATGTGATTTTACTTTAGCCAAGTCAAAGTTTGACGTACATACTCTCGTCGTATTCGAAACTCTTTGCTTCCATGTGTTCCTACTTTGTTCACAATCAGGATGGCTGATAAATAAGATGGTTTACAGGGGAAATGTGTTGCAATTGTATTCACATCTTACGCAAAATTGATCATTTCCGCTATATTTATAATATTGCCTTTTAACACGATAAATAGACATCATTAGATGGATTCGAGCAATGAGAGAATGTTTGAGATTGGTTAAACGTGAAAGTTTAATGGGAATACTCTGAAGATCCATAAAGTTAGCAACACTAAACTTTGGAGGTAGACCTGAGGCTAGTTTTTCATCGAAGTATAGAGTGCAAGGAAAAGATTTTATCTTAACATCAGGGAAGAATCGATGGCAACCTGGACAATCGGTCCATTTCAATTCTTGGCATGATTTTCTAAAAAGTTCACCACTTAGCATCCCTAATGGTGGTAAAGTCGGCACTCTATCGATAATAGGATTTGAAATTTTGCCAGTCTCCAAAACACTTGTTTGTACAGTTGGAACTTGATCTTTAATGGGGTTTGAACTTTCACCAATCTCATGAATACTTGGTCATCCATGTAAGTTATTGTTCATTGATTGTTTGTAAGTGTTATGGGTTTATTGATAACGATTAGCTCTTCGGCGAGCATTATGCTCTGCTAGTCTAGTCGTTCGATCGTCCTAAGTATCTTCTTCACAAGCCTGTCTTCTATATACTGAGTTTTGGGCTCGTTCAGCCATAACTTGTTCCGGGGTTCGCAACATTCGAGACGTTCTTCTTTGAGAAGACTAACTTTGGTTTCGTTGTCGTGTTTCCCTGTCACTTTCTCGTGCTCGACGAGCTCGTTACGAATCTGAAGAAGTGGAAGGCATAATCAAGATGAAGTAGATAAAAGAATTTTGAAAATTTAAAATCGTTAATGGCTAGTATGTTTGTGTGCATGCTAAAATGTAATTATGGAGTTAATGGTTTTTTTCTGCTAGATAAAATATACTGTATACAAAATTTTAATGCTAAATGCAATATACTTTGAAGCTCAAAACAAATGTCTATTTTATATGCAATATAATTTAAAGCTCAAAACATGAATCTAGGTCAGAAAGTGTTATGGTTTTGTGTCTTTGATCATGGGATATTTTAATATAGTTTGGACTATAAGAGTACTTATGTATACTTACTTGGGTACATAAATCCTAATTAAGGTTTCTACAGGTAGTATACAAGCTATAACGTGTCCTCTATATTACAAAAGTTAAAAACCATATCAAGTAAAAATCAAGAGAGAACTAAAATACTGAAGCTGAAAAACAAAAATAGAGCTATGTAAATGTTGTGAGAGAGAAAAATGTAGAGGAGAAACAAATAATTAATTTTCATAGGGGTGAAAAATCTCGAGTTTCTCAAAACTAAATCAACCATCAACCATCAATCTCTACTAAATCAAAGTAGATATGCTAAAATGGGAAATAGTAGATTGGGTTACCTCTAGCAAGTTCAATCATTAAACAACTAGGTATTTTTTTTCACCGATCGCGAGCATCTATCTTCTTCACCGTTTATGTGAACTTTTAGCAACTAAATTGAATTGCGACAACTTATCCTCAAGTGTGATTTTTCTAATGCAGAGGCAAGCTTGTCCTTTGGTTAAGGGTTTCAATCACACTAATGACAACGGGGATTTGAAGATTGTTGTAGAGTTTTTTTCTTGGGATATGGGGTGGAGTAAGAGACCCTTTTTATCTTGGGTTCTTGAGTGAAGAGAGAAGATAGAGAGAAAAGATGATAAATAGAGTTTAAATAGATAGAACTATTGAAGAGCTCTGAGTAGAATAGGTAAGATGTTCAATTGCATATATAGGTTTTTAGCCTACAATTTTGGTTTGTTTTGGTTTAAGTTCCTACAATTTTGGTGATGGCTGAATTCCTAAGATTGTGGCGATAGGTAAAAGGAAAAATTGGAAACAAAAAAGCTTCAGTCGGACTATTACCTAAATGCTTCGTAACCACCAAACACAATTTCTATCCCATATCGTTTGTAAGTGACCTCCCTATGGTCGGTCAGACTATTAACAAAACTCAGGCTTAGGTTTTTTACACATGAGGATTCGAAGTGAAAGTGTGAGCCCATAAGTGATATGTGGGTTTTAGTCCAAAGGAGATAAATATCATGAACAAATTAGTATGAAGCCCGTAAATTGATATTCCTTGAAAGATCAGGACTATGAATCTTAGTAGGTCTAGGAAACTAAAAGACCTACATCTATATAAAGAGAAAAGGTTCACTCTAAAAAACTAAGATTCTGAGCCGTCATCACTAGCTATGCTTTTATATAGTGTAGAGAACCCTGAATTGCCAGAGATCTCAGAACAATTGGAGGCGCAGTTTTCGTATCTTCATCAATTGGATTAAGCGATCACATGTTAGTTAGTATTGTGCTATTACAGATCTAGATTCTTAAGCATGTATATATTATGTTGTCCTACATAACCTCTCACTTGCAAATAGTTTTCCACAAACCACACTTGTTGTTTTCCATCACACGACTTTGTTCACCAGCTTAACTACAACAAAACCTATTTTTGCGCACCCTATATATACACCAAAAATTTGGTCTCTAAATACAAATTATTTATAATTTTAACCTATATAATTACACAACCTTTACATTTGCACGTATTCTGGCGGTCTTAAGGGTGTGCATTTATCCAGGCTTCACTCTACTCTAAAGCAATGAACTGCATGCAGTCTTTGATGGAAGAATCTTGAAAAGATGGAAAAGCTAAACATTACTTCTCCCTGTGCAAACGAATGTTACAAGACGGTGAAAAAGCCAAAGCACAAGACAAAAGATTTTCTCTGGCTTTAGAGCACATGCAACAGCTAGGTGAAAGATGACATGGCAAGGTGAATGAGTAAATTCACCCTCTTTTCTCTCTCATCCACTCATAGTAGCTAGGTCGATTGGCCCATGTGGCAACTCAAAATCTACCTTGAGGGTGGTAAGACCACCCTTAGAAGTGCAGGGCATCAAAAACCAATTTTATAATGACACTTTTCAAGATTTTAATAGTTCTTGTGCCCCTCATTTCTGAACTGCGAGGCATCAAAAACCAATTATTAAATCAAACACGTGGTGTTGTTTAATTCGTTTGGATGTCCCTTACTTCTGAACTGCGGGGCATCAAAAACATTACGATCTTGACGCGTGGCTAGATGTATTCACCTTGTTTGATGGATGAACTGCTCTCGGGTGGATTGAGTTTGGGTGAATTCCACTAGCTGCTTCTGCATATGCTCTTAGAGCAACTCCTAAAGTGCCTCACTACCTTAGATTTTAAGCTGCCACATCAGATTTTCGTCCTCCAACAGTGCCTGACTGGCCTGGATTTGAGTCTTAAAATCTAAGTCTTAGCCTTGGAATCCAAGACTCAGTCTTGGAATTTTTAAGTAGCGATTGAGCGCCCAAGTGTTGTGCGTCTGTTCTGCTTTTAAACAGACGCCTAAGACTTAGGCGCCTAAGTTAAAAAAAAATTTAATTAGGCGCCCAACTCTTAGGCGCCTGCTGCACTGACTAAATTCGTTAAAGCTTCCAAAACCAAATCATTTCCTTTCTTCATCACTTTGAAACCAAATTATTTCCCTCTCTTCACCACTTCAACAAAAACCAAATCCATTTGTACCACAACTGTCCTTCACTCAATTGAGATTAAGGTTGATCTCTCAAGGCAAGCTTTTGTTTAATTTTATCATATTCCTTTTAATTTTCTAGATGTTTGTATTCTAGGGTTTTAAGTTTTTTATCTTGAATAATTCTTCATATATACAAATTATTAGATGAGTTCTTCGAATGCAACGCAAGAGAATGATTCCACTACCGAGAGTAATTTGAATCAACCCAACAATTTTGGACAACAACAGCAAATCCCACCTAATTGGTTATAATTCACTCATTCCCCTCAACCTCAATCATCTCAATCCCAACCTATTTAATCTTTTAACTCGCCCAACAATTGGGTATAATCCCCTCATCCGTTCATAGTACCCAATAATTGGGGATAACCTTCTCAATTCGCCATTCCCACTCAATTTAACATCCTTCTTCATTTGCCAATCTTTCACAATCTCAATCATATCAATCACATGGTACTCAATCGGTTGACTTATCTCAATCTGAAGATACGGGGGTTGTTGATAGACAAAAAAGCAAAGGCAGACGTCACTCGACCAAGACAACTACCAATGCAGGGGGGCCTCAGTTGTTAAAATGGACGGGTATTCAAAACAAAAATCTTGCAAAAGCTTGGGTTCATGTCTCGGAGGATAGAATCAAAAACAACAACCAACAACCAACAACTTGATATTTTTTGTGAGTCGGTTTTGGATGCATTTTTAAAGGTGACGGCGATGGATATGTATACTTTGGACGACACTCAAAGGATTTATTGGGAGGCACAACGTAATGCGGTTATGGCGAGATTGTTTCAAGCTAATAATAATATCTAAGATGCTCTAGCTAAAGAATCTTATTTTGAAAGTTTGGTAGTATTTTAGTAATTCTTGTTTAAGAAATTTGGTTGTACTTTGTTTAAAAATCTTGTTTAAGTTTAGTTGTACTTTATTTTAAAACCTTGTTTAATAAGTTTATCTGGATTTAAGAAGTTTGGTAATTTTAAATAATAGAATCTGTTTGAGAAATTTTAGTTTTTTAATTATTTGTTATTTGAATTTATATTGAAATTGAAATAAATTTTTTTAAATAAATTTCATAAAATGCTTAGTTGAAATTACATAGAATTGAAATGAAGTTGCGTTTACATAAAAATTATAAATAAATGAAAATGCTAGTTGTTTCCCTAATGCTTCCACAAATGCTTAATGAGATCATTTCGAAGTGTCTTATACTTATCCGAACTTATCATCTTATCGTACTTCGCAATGTATCCTTGTAAAGTGACTTCTTCTCGATTCAACTTAATTGGATTAGGGTCTACAAAAAAATGTTCGGTCAATAAGCTTACTCCGTATCTATTGCGTTCTTCCTCGACGATTATGTTATGCATAATTATACATGTTTGTATTATTTTGCGCAGGTTTTTGGGTGACCAACTTCTTGCCGGACCTTTCACAATTGCAAATCGAGATTGAAGCACACCGAAAGCTCGTTCTACGTCTTTTCGATATGACTCTTGTTGCTTGGCAAAATATTTCTCTGCATTACCTCGGGGAAATCATAAAGTTTGAACAAGCGTTGCCCATTTCGGATATATACCATCCGCCAAGTAGTAGCCCATGTCGTATGATTTTCTATCGACTTCAAAGTTGCAAGGTGGAGAACGACTAAGACAAAGATCTCGAAAGAGATGTGATTGATCAAGAACATTTACGTTGTTGTTGGAACCAGGCATTCCAAAAAAATAATGTCATATCCATAAATCAAAAGATGCCACCACTTCCAAAATGATTGCTAGTGTTTTCTTATGCCCCGTGTATTGACCCGCCCAAGCTGTGGGGCAATTTTTCCACTCCCAATGCATACAATCCAAACTACCTAGTATGCCAGGAAATTCACGCTTCTCGGCAACGTACAACAACCGTTGTATATCCTCCAGAGATTGTGATCTCAAATACTCCGCACCGAATTGCCCGATCATTACATTACAAAATCTAGTAAGGGACTCAATGGCCGTGCTCTCTGCAACCCGAGAATATTCATCACAGCTGTCCGCCGACACTTCATATGCAAACATATAGAATACCACTGTAAGTTTTTAATGAGGCGATAAACCCAAAATATTTGCACAATTTTACTTCCGAGCGAAAAACTTGTCATAAGCAACCACCGCATTCAAAATACGATCGAAAAGTCTTCGGCTCATACGGAATCTTCGACGGAATTTTTTACTTCTGAATGTGTTTTGATCACAGAAGTAGTCGTGCATGAGCAACTTATTCCAAAGAACACGTGAGTGATTTATGGTTTTATGCCCGACAACTGAACCAACACGAGTTCTTGAAGATTTTGCCTCTTCTAATTCTTCAATTTCATCTTGATTTCTCAATATCTCTATCTTAATCTCATCAATAACGTCGTCATCACTATAATCGGTTGAAGATTACTCGATATTCTCTTCCTCTTCAGGTGAAGAATCGATGAAAACATCAAGAACCGCCTCGAAATTCATCACAACACTAAAATTGCAACTAAGAGAATATCGAAATTAGTTTTTGGATAATATGAGATGTAGGGATTAGCTTATAGATGTATTTCACAATTTATAGTCGTTACTAATAAATATAGCCGTTGGGAGAAGAAAAAAATTTACTCAGCGCAACAGGCTCCTAAGACATAGGCGCGTGATTGAAAAAAAATAATCAGGCGCCTATTGCGCTGTGTAAAATATTTTTTTCCTTGAAGTGTATAAATTGCAATGAAAACAAAGAGGGATAGAAGACAACATCCTTCAACACAATATTGTAATTTGTAAATTGTAAATTGCATAAGAATAAACAAAAAATTCTATTAAAATCAAAAGATTCCATTATAACACACTATTGTAATTTGGCTGAGTAATTTTTTTCCCTTGAAGCGTGTAAATTGCAATGAAAAAAGAGAGGAATAGAAGACAACATCCATCAACACAATATTGTAATTTGTAAATTGTAAATTGCATAAGAATAAACAAAAAATTCTATTAAAATCAAAAGATTCATTATAACACACTATTGTAATTTGGCTGAGTAATTTTTTTTCCTTGAAGCGTGTAAATTGCAACGAGAACAAAGAGGAATATAAGACAACATCCATCAACACAATATTGTAATTTGTAAAGTGTAAATTGCATAAGAATAAACAAAATATTTCATTAAAATCAAAAGATTCTTTTACAACACACTATACAACACTAAACAAACAATCCCTGTCAACACCCATACAACACTAAACAAAAGATCCCCGGGTAAGTCTTGATCGTTGGGGAGGAGCGGCCCTACCTTCAGAACCCCTTCCCCGCGAACCCTTCCCCTGTGAACACCTCCCACTTGAAGTCCCGGCTTGAGAAGTCTCCGCTTGAGAAGTTCCCGCTTCATCTTCCCATTCGACTTCAATCCCCTGAAACATACAAAATGGGAATATCAATATGAATTAAAATGGAAAATATTAATTAAACGGAAAATGTATTATAAGATTCCTTTAAATAACTTACTTCTCCATCTAAATATTTATTCAATTGGGAAAGACGGTCCTCTGCACGTCTCAAGTTCTTCGTCAATTATGTAATACGACTCTCGTCATGAAGGTGTCGAGCCTCTAAATCTAATGTCCTATCAAGTATAAGCTTCCACATACCCTCAGTCATAGCAAAAAAATCATATCCTGTTGGCACGTCTATAGTAGAGGTCGTAGCAATAGAGGGAATGGTATGCCACGTGGTCCCATGTGGCGACCCTAACTCTATAATCCATCCAGGGTAATAACCAAACTGTGGAGGAGGGATTTGTGTCTCCTGAGTAGAAAAATCTGTAGTGGAAAACTCAACTTGTGGAAAGGTAACTCTGCCTGTTAAAGCACCAAGGCCTGGGATGTCAATGTTTTTACACTTCGCAATATCTGACATGAGTGCACCATGTAAAACATGCCTCCAATAGGCATCATAGTAGACATGGTGACCCACTATATAATGTTGTGCTTCGATCCAGCCCGCTGCCCGGAAGGAACTAACTACATCGGAAGTCAGGAAGCAATGGAGTTTCTCTGGAGGGTCGTACGGCACTGCACGATGCTCTAGTTGAGCCCAACAACGGTCCCTAAGATACCACTCGTATCCACCAAATGGGCATTGCAGGAGTACTCTTTTACGACTGATATTTTCGGCAATGATTACCTCCCGCTTTAGTGCATCTTTCATATTTCTAAAGGGCTCCCATTGCATGTTATTGATTATACGCAAATCCAGTTGTTGCCTCATCAGTGCTAGATGATGTTTCGCCTTATTTCCCGTAAATTTTCATCTTGTAGTTTGCCAGGCTAACATCCTTGGCCAAAAACCATCCAACCTATTATCTATAAAGGTATGATGGCCTACCTGACAATACTAGTAGCAATGATACTGCATAAGAGAAAAACAAATATTAATTATCCAAATAATCTTGAATTCCAAAAAAATAAATAACTAGAACTATTAAATAAAAATATTCTACCTCGATCAATTGGAAAAGGCCGCCGATGTATTTCACCTCCTGCTTCGATGCTTGGTCAAGGAAGTAGTATAGATGCCCTAATATAGCGGAGCCGAAGTCTATCGTATAAGTCTTGTTTTCTATGATGACAATTGGACTTATCAACTCTAGTCGAGCCGAGCTCTTCGAGTTCCCAAATAAGACACCTCCAAAGTACAATAGCATAAATGCTCTAAAGATTGTTTTGGCATTAGCCTTATCGTTGATGTTTACTCTTGTATGGTCAAGGTAAGTCTTGAGGTGAGCAAAACTAACACATCCTTTTTCATAATCTTTAGACTCCATATTGGGAAAAATTGTTAAGGCGTTACCGTATTCCGTGTAAAAGTCTTCAAATATCATCGGGTCTCCAAATATCCCGATACATATCCCGGTAAGCACAATAAAATCTCTAGGAGTGATCCCTAACTCTCCACAAGGTAGGTGAAATGTGTGAGTGGTTGGCCACCAACGCTCAACTATCGTCAAAACTACTTGGTTGTCTCCATTCCCAATTTTATAATCAAATACACATATCAATTTGGTAGCCTTTAATCTCTATTTTAAGTGAGATACATTTATAAGTGTTAAGTAGATTTCACGGAGCTTGGCTAAAATGGATCGGCATTTAAATCCAACTCGAGCCTGTAAAGGCATTAATAAACACAAATAAGAATATCTAAATTAAATTCTACCGGAAGTAAATACTTTGAAATAAGTATAAAACCAATAATTTACTAATTTGCGTTATTTCAACTTACCGATGTAGTAGCAACCGATATGGAAAAATGACCCTTCCTGTTCGGTTGTGTGAGTTGCCGAAAGTCACGCTCTCCATAATATTGCAGAAGAGGTGGAGGAGGTTCAGTGGAAACATTGACAACTTCTTCAAACTCGATTTTCCATTTTTTGCCAGATAAAAAGCGCATTTGGGAAACATTACATTCGATATATTCTTCGCTGGTTTCAGATCCATCCTCGTCGCTGGTTCCTTCATATTCTTCCTCTTCTGACGACATTGTCAAATCCTGCATTAATAAACACATACTAATTTATATAAATACCATCACAGTACTCAGGGCAATAGGAAGTATTAAATCAATCAGAGGGTGTCAAATTCTATTAAAGCACCAAGGCACGTTCGTCGTTTTCAACGTCATTTTCCACACAATACCCTAATTTCAACACATTGGAGTGAAATTTTGGGATGCAAGAGGAGTGGAAATTGATGATTTCAACACTATGAAAGCTAAATTCAATCAATACCCTAAATTCCACCAAGAAATCACAATATTAGAAAAAATTTACAATACCCTAAAATACACCAAGAATCACAAAATCTGAGAATACCCTAAATTAACAAGTAACAAAGTATTGGATTTTATAGAATCTTACGCGCATTACACCATGAAAATTCAAACTAAATGTGTGTAGAGAGAGAGAGAGAGAGAGATAGATACCTGAAGAGAAGAGAGCTTTGGGAAAAAATTGGACAATAGAGAAACAACAGTTCGTCATATTTGATTAAGTGAAACAAACGCCTAAGACCTAGGCGCCTGATTTTTTTTTAAAATTCAAGCAGATGCCCAAGTGTTATGCGCCTATTTAAAATACAAACAGACGTCCAAGTGTTATACGCCTATTTGAATTAGTTTAAAATCCAAGTCAGGTACTCTTAGAGGAAATTGAGTCTGACTACTTGGATTTGGCATTTTGCATGGCATTTTTGCATGCAAGACAATCATGCAATTTAGGAGATGCTCTTACCCTCGGTGATTGTAGCGTTTTGAGTACTTGCAATATCAACAACCACCTGTGATTTGCAGACATAATTTATTTTGCTTTTTTGCCTCTCTCTCTCTCTCTCTCTACTTATCTTCAGATCTGTGCAGTCTCAGCAAACAAACAACAGACCAAAAGAGAGAGATCCCAAAGTGAGAAGAAAAAGGTTTTCCAAAAAAGCAAAAAAAATCACAACTCTCTCTCTCTCTGTTGAGGGAGATAAGTATGGCGGAAAATGACGGACTTTCTCGAGCAAAATCACAACAACGACGTCCTACAATAACACTCCCACCAAGAACCTCAATCGAAACCCTCTTCTCTTCATCCGAATCCGGAGTGAGTCCAGGACCATTAACACTCGTCTCCTCTTTCTTTTCCGAGAACGATCCTGACTCGGAGTACAAATCGTTCTCACAACTTTTAGCAGGAGCGATGGCGTCCCCAGTTTCGCTAACTAGTCCCAAGGGATCGAGCTTTTGCTCGACATCGGGCGAAGAGGAGGATTCGAGGGAGAGTAATAAGGAGTTTAGGTTTAAGCAGAGTAGACCATTGAGTTTGGTGATTGCGCAGTCGTCGTCACCAGGAATGTTTGCGATTCCGCCTGGGTTAAGTCCTGGGAGTTTGCTTGATTCGCCTGGAGGAATGTTTTCGCCTGGGCAGGTAATTTTTTATACAACTTGATTTGGGGGTTTTTGTTCGTTTAGTTAAATTATTAGAAAATTATAAAGTTTCCCTTTTTGTAATTTGGGGATAAGATAAAGAGGAGTCATTCAAAGGGGCATTTTAATTCAACAAGTTTTCAAGTTCAATTCATTCATGTAGGATTTACTGTATGAGGGTCAAAGTCGGCCTTAAATTACATTTCCTACCCTAAAGTTTGGAAAACTCTCTATAGACCCAAATTCGAAAGGGGAAATTTTAAATACACCCCAATATTAAGAAGCTCGCCGCAGACTAAGCTCACCCCACTGAGTGTATATGGTAGTTAATTAGCTCACCCCATCTTTAAAGTATAAGGCAAAGCGACAGAAAAAATCAAGTAAATCGCCACATTGTTTCGTGACTTTCATTTTTCCATTTTCCATTTTATGGTAAAAAACTTCAAAGACAAACAATAGTAATGAAGTCAGTTTGTGATGTACATTCCCTTAACATTGGTGTAATTTTTATTCAATGTCAAGTATGTCATCTCTCTCTTTCTTTCTCTCTCTCTATTATCACATTTTATCTCTCTTAAACCATCACGATGGTTACATACTTACATGGTATTAACATTTCAATGATGTTAAAAGATGCTTGCAAGTCTCTAATTGTTAGTATTGGTTATGTGCTTATTGCCCAGATAAAAAATTTAATTTGATTTCTTCATTTCGGAGAGTAAAATATTTCACGTTTAGTTAAGGTATTGGATGGGGCAAGCATTCAAAAGAAAATATATGATGTTCTTACTTTGAGGACATACTTGTCTCTTCCGGTTGAGAAGTCATATTAGAATTTTAATAATGAAATGGGGTGAGCTTTTAGTATTTTCAGGTGTATTTAAAATTTCTCATTCGAAAGTTCATTTTCATACTGTACCCTAAACTTCTATAATGACACAACTAGCCTTGAAATATTTACTCAATTAGCAAATTTTGTTAATTTATTTTATTCTTTTGCTTTCTTCTTCTAAAATCAAAAATGATTCCCCATTAACTCATCTCCACCTCTAACTCGACGAGCTCTTTGATTTTAAGGCTTCGGGGGTTTAGTTTACTCTTCCAATGGGGATATTATGAACTTTAAATTGTTTCATCTATACCATAGTTGTGACAGTTTATTTTATAGTTAGAAAAGACATGTCCCTAAAGTCCAACTAGGGTTCTTGTCGTTCTTTTTGAATCTTTAAAATTAATTTGTTTCTTCACCAAAAAAAATTCATTACACAATTTGAATTTATTCCCCTAACAGCCCAATGCCTATGATAAGTTGGATTTAGTTGTGTACTTAATGATTAAGTAAGGGTTATTGCAAGACAAAAGGTTTATAGCGCTATTAGTAACAAATCTCTAGATGGGTTTTGTATATCTTTGTAATAAAATAGAGAGAAGGGAAATGATGCTAATGTTTTACATGAATTAGAGAATGATGAGTTATGGCTTATGAGATCCAGCTAATATAAGATAAAGAGAAAAAAAATATAAAACATAAATTCAAAAAATATTAAACATTTTAAGGCTAATTGTGTCATTATAAAAAAATTAGGGTACTGTATGAAAGTAAAATTTGAAACTAGAGTCGATCAAGAGTTTTTAGAATTCTAGGGTAGTATATGTAATTTATGGTAAACTTTAAGCCTCGTACGATAAATCTCTCTTCAATTCATATCTAGTAAGCATTGGCGGTGTGGATGACGACCGGAGTTGTCTTATATATATATATATATAATATGTGGATCCGTGAACACCCCCTTTTAGAACACCCTCCTAGACACCCCTATTTTTTTGTAACACCTAAAGATGTTAGAAGAAGTTTTAGCCGTATGGATATAATCTCTTTATCATGTAAAACATCCTTACAAAAAATCAAGTCATTCCGACATTTCTATCACCATTAAAAATATATTTGAATTTTAATGTATTGTTATTGTTTTTAGCTGTCGATTTTATCCAAATTTTTATGTTATATTTTATGATGTAGGAATGTTGGAATGTCCTAATAATTTACATGTATGATCTATAATGATATGGAGATCACATTCATACGGATAAAACTTAGAAAATCTTTTGGTATTCCAAAAATTGGGGTGTCTAGAGGGGTGTTCCAAAAGTGGGTGGAACACCCCCTAGACACCCCATTTTTTAGAATGCATAAAAATATTTTAACCGTATGGATGTGATCTCCTTATCATGTAAAGCATCCTAACAAAAAATCAAATCATTTCGACATTTCAATCACCATTTAAAAGATATTTGGGTTATGCTGTATTGTTCATGTTTTTAGCTGTCGATTTTATATAAATTTGGATGTTATATTTTATGATGTAGGAATGTTGAAATGTCCTAATAATTTATAGGTATGATTTAAATGATAAGGAGATCACCTCCATACGGATAAAACTTCTTAAAAGATCTTTAGGTATTCCAAACAATGAGTTATCTTATATATATATATATATAGGAGACTATAGGAGACGGGGTCTCTATATTTATTGATATTGTTCGATGGAAATGTAAAGTTTCCGATATCGAAGGTTATTTTAGGCAGCACCGAGATTTTTCCGAGTAGCACTAAGAACACAGTTACGACGGGTATTGAAGTAGTGCTCGACATACTATATGTCAATACTTGTCTAAGTTGAGTTGAAAGTGTTACTTGGAGTAGTCACGGTGTTGGCAAAAATAGCCCTTTGAAATTGGTGGTGTTTTGGGAGGAAAAGTAGATTTCAGATGCTTTATTTGGGGATGATATAATGTGTATCCATAAAAGGGGAACTTGGATTCAACAAGAGGTGTAGGTTTTGAGCTTTAAATTCTCAGCTCAGTTCATGTCTAGGAGGTGTTTTGGGAGGAAAAGTAGATTTCAGATGTTTTATTTGGGGATGATATAATGTGTATCCATAAAAGGGGAACTTGGATTCAACAAGAGGTGTAGGTTTTGAGCTTTAAATTCTCAGCTCAGTTCATGTCTAGTACACACCGACGATGTGGATAGCAACCATAGTTGTCAAATGAATGGTGATGGTTTGAGTAGGAGAGGGGAAGGGAGCGAGATGTGGCTTTTGGTTTTAGCAGACAGGCATATATGGGGAGAAGAAAGCCCAATATTTATCGAGGATTTGAAAGGATGTAAGGTTTCCTAGATGGGAGTCATTTTAGGCAGTATACCGAGATTATTCCAATCAGCATCTTACACAAAATTATGACGGGCCTTGAAGCAGTGTTTGGCACACAATACGTCAATACATCATATAGGCATGCAAATATGAGGAGAAGAACTCCCTATGCTCATCGAGGACATATAGATTTAAATGAAATCTAAGGCTCCTAGATGGTAGTATTATCAGGCAGCACCTTCAACACAATTAGTAGGGGAATTTAAGCAATGTTTGAACACATGTCATAATGGTTATGAAGGTGCTGATTGGAGCAATCTTGGTGCTGCCAAAAATAACACCCTTTTTAGATATAGTGCTGGACAAATCGAAAATATGGAACTTCATAACTTGTCGTATTAGTGTATTACAAAAAACTGATACTGGGTAATCTAATATTGTCTCTTTATTTGGGTGTCTCTAGGGACGGTTTGGCATCTCCCACCAACAAGCTCTCGCTCAAGTTACAGCTCAGGCAGCCCACTCCCAATCTCATATGGACATCTCATCTGGATATCAATCCTCTCTAGTAGCGCCGCATCCTGTAACTTCATCCGAACATAGTCTATGCTATGCGTCACCCTCTCAGCACATGCCACCCTTGTCTTCAAGTCTGAAAAGCATCACATTGGAGTCTTCAGCGGTCTCTCATTCTGATCAGAGATCCCAAACCCTTCCACTTACTGTTGATAAGCCTGCCGACGATGGCTACAACTGGAGAAAATATGGGCAGAAACATGTGAAGGGCAGTGAATATCCTCGAAGTTACTACAAATGTACAGCTCCAAGCTGCCCCGTCAAGAAAAAGGTAGAGCGTTCTCTTGATGGACAGGTGACTGAGATTATCTACAAGGGCCAGCACAATCATGAAAAACCTCAGTCAATTAAACGTTTGAAAGAAAGTGGGGTTTTAAAAGGGAACTTATCACAGGACCAAAACGGAAATGTAAGCAAATCAAATGTTACTTCAAAATCGAAAAGGGATCAGGAATCCAGCCAAGTAACACCTGAACATTTATCTAGCTCAAGTGACGGTGAGGAAGTGGGTGAGGCTGAAACTGTAGTAGATCAAAGGGAGGATGAGCCTGATCCAAAAAGAAGGTGAGTCTTCTTTATACTACTCAAGTGTTGCTTGAACTAAGAGGTTCCTTTTTTTCTTATTCATAAGAAATCTTATGACTTGGGCAGGAATACGGAGACCAGGGCATCTGAACTAGCTTGTACACAGAGGGCAGTTTCGGAGTCTAGGATTATTGTGCAGACTACAAGTGAAGTTGATCTTTTGGATGACGGTTATAGATGGCGCAAGTATGGGCAGAAAGTGGTCAAAGGAAATCCTCACCCAAGGTGATAAATTCTTATTTATCTGTATGCTAACATGAAAATAGTTGAAGTAGAAAAACCTAGCGACAATATGATACCAGCACATCTTATAATGTTGGCTACCGTTTTTTCAGTTGTGGGTAAACATTTGAGACTGTTACAAGGGATGAAACAAGCTGCTTTGCTATTCGCTTCCATCTACCGTGTGACATTGCTGAATAATAATAATAAGAAATCTAACTTTAGTTCTTGTCCTAATATATGCTATATTACTCTCGTGGTTCTCAAATATTTTTTCAAAATTGATAACTTGCTAAAAAGATCCAATACAGTCAGTTTAATATCCTTGTCATATGAAATCAAATATCAGTTTTACAAACCTATCTTTATCTATTTAAAAATCTGAAAACGTCTTGGCAGTTATATTCATACCAAAATCAACTCAGGCTAAAGAAATGATCTTTCATATTTATTAAATGTCTTAAAAAGTTTGAATATTTGACGGGTTAATAAAAGTCTATTATCTTTGTCAACATCCTGAATGATCTGAAATGAACCAAATGGTGTAGATTGATATCTTTTAGTATTCTCTTGTCTGGCTCACCTAGTATTGCTAGTTCCTCAAGACATTCTCTCCTTGTTACTTATTCATCAGTTTTTTTGTTTTTTTTTTGCAAGGCAAGCCGGTTTTATATAGGGATCCGTAACCCTGAGTTTCCAACCCCATGAGGTTTCGAACCCACGACCTCTCTCTAGGTGGAGAGGTACAACCACCACTAGGGCAAGAGCCCAATGGTTCAGCAGTTTTTGTTGTTGTTTCTTGCAAAAGATTTTAGAACTGTAAGAATGAAGTTCAAAATTTACTATAGGACAAGTTGGCGGAAGCTTTGACACTCCAAATTTAATAAAGCTTCTCTTTTGTTTGTCTGAAATATGCTGCTACACATAAATAAACTTCAAAACTAAGAATGTAAGACTAATAAACCTAAGGCCTCCTTTTATCAAACAATAAACAATAAGGAGCCCCCAAATTAGCAACTTCCGATTATCCTAATCTACTCCTACTGGGAAACCCACTTCCTATAAAGCATGCAAAAATAACATAAGCACATAAATAGAAATAACTCCTAAGCTAAAGAGAGTAAGATTCGGCTTCTAGGGGGAGAGATAGAGATAGAGAAAGAGACAGACACGACACGGGTGGGGTAACTATCATTTTTGAAGCTATCTTTATCTATTAAAAACCTCAAATGTCGTATCAGATATGTTCTTCAATACACTGAAAGATCAACTCAAGCTAAAGAAATGATTTATTATGTTAGTAAAATGTCTAATAAAGTTTGGATATATGGCGAGTTAAAAATGATTAAAAATCTATTATTCTTCAACATTTTGAATTATATGAAATGAACCAAATACTGTGGATTGGTATCATTTAGTGTTCTATCGTTTGGATCACCTGGTATTATCTTTTGTGCTTGCCAAAAACTTTGGTCTTGTTAGTCTCTGAAGTTATTTAAAGAGGCGGCTTTTTTTACCACCTGGTTTTCTTGTGTACTTTTGTTGTAACCTCTCTTGGCCACCATGTCAGCATTAAAGTTTACTATAGACTCCAATGAATTTGAGGAAAGCTTAAATAGTTCATCTCATTTCAGTTGCTATCCTTCCGGCAACATTTTGATTTTAATGCTTTTAAGTGAAACTGATTGCGAACCTCCATATCTTAATTTTAACTAATCCCTAATAGTTTTCCTAATGAAGAAATCAATGTGCCACAGCCAACTTAATCATTGTTACTAGACTCTAAGAAAGCACTAAATCAGTTTCATTCTTTCTATGCAAGATTCTGCTATTGAGGTTTTATGACTATAACATCTCAGCCATTATCATGTAAAACTAGTCATGGCTAGATCACCTCGCTTTAATCTTTAGATATTCTTTTTTTCTTCTTATTATTTTCCTTATCACTTCTGCGCCTGTGTTATGTGTTTTAGGTCAAGGTGCTTGTGTGATGTGGATCCTCGTAAACTCATCTCAGTGGAAGATGCTTAATTTACCATGTGTTGCTTTATATATAATAATTTAAGTAAGTTGGTATAATCAACTAAGCTAGTTGATAAATAAAAACCCAGAGTTATTTCATATATAACAAATAAATCAACGTTTATTCCAATTCCCTAAATTTAAGCACATATATATCCCAAATCTCTAGATGGGTTAGACCCTTGATGCAATTATCTTTTTTAGGAATACCTATCTGAAAGGTGTTTTGACCAGCGTTATTGTAGTTACCAAATAGTTTCGCTCTGGTATCCTTCTGAGTTTAATCTTATACAAAGCTCATCTTCAAGTCCTTAACACTACCTTATTTTCCTTTTGTTCGGGGCGTCCTATAACATTTTTCATAATACATGTTATGAAGTACTTAACGAAGAAATAGAGTTGGGTTTTTGAATATGCTTTTATATGTCACAGTTCAAGATATTTTTTTAAGAAAAGTTCTTCAAAATATAACTGCAATCAGCTAAAGACATAAGTATAGATGGACTGAATAAGAATTACTTGAACTCTTGAAAAAGTATGAATTCATAAGTCATGCATAATTTATGAATTCTAAAATAGGTTTATACATGTATTTTGTGTTATGTTGCTCAAAAACTGCATTTTATTAGAGCAACTATTTTTTCTAGTATCCAATCTAAGCCTAATTCCTATTTCATTTGATCACAATATACAGGAGCTACTATAAATGCACGAGTGCAGGATGTAATGTCCGTAAGCATGTTGAGAGGGCATCAACAGACGCTAAAGCCGTCATTACAACATATGAAGGAAAACATAATCATGATGTGCCGGCAGCCAAGCATAGTAGTCACGTAGCAGCCGCACGGCTCAGATCCGATAATGCTTCCGGGGAGAATCATTCGTTGCTTAATAGAAAAGCTTTTGGTAGCAGTGATCAGCAGCCTGTAGCACATCTGAGATTAAAAGAAGAGCAAGTCTCATAGTTTATTGTGTTCACCCAGCATCCCAACGCAAATGTGAAAGCTGTAACCTTAAAGGAAATGAAGAAAATTAAAAGAGATGGAGGCTCTAGTTGCAACTTGCAAACTAGGTGAGTGTTCAATGTTGTAACTGATGCTTATAGTATGTGTATCTACACACTGTACTACATTCTTGATGTATATGAGAACTGAAAAATGATGTTTTATACCACTTGTTTCCCACAACTTTTTGGGAATGAGAATATATGTTTGGCTTCGTTCTTTTTCCTATCATCTCGACTTCTGATTAAGTGCATTCTGTCTTCCAAAAAGTTGATTGGCAGTTATCTGTAAGTCCGCACAGCTGAACTATTGTGAAAATCTAGAACTTTTTTCTTTCCTCCATTCTCACATTTTTCTTCTCCTGTCAGTTTCTTTCCTTTTCACCTTTTCTATGGCAGGTGAACCATCGACTGCCTACCATGAGCTTTAGTCATTTTGAGCACCAAAGGGGTGTACGGTTTTGCGAAGAGCATTTTCTTGATCTTTATTGTTTTTTCTCTTTGGGAAGAATATCGGCCACTTCTTTCCTGATTGTACTGTGAAGACTTCTAATACTTCTGTAGGTGTACCTAAGACTGAAAATTGGGGGTTGGGTGAAACAGTCCATTCTGCCATTTTTTCGACTTGACCCGGCAATATATCACTAAAGTGATAGAAAAGGCCCCATATCCATAAGCGCCTAAACCACCGATATGGAAAGGCTTTTATCATGCACTCTCATCGTAAGAAATCATAGTAGTCCCATTATAGTAGACTAGCAGTCGGGCACGCGCTATCGCGCGTGCCTTCAAATTTGGGTTTAAACCACATTGTCATATCAGGCGAGTACAATTTTATCGTTTTCCATACCATACAACAGTTTGTATATGGAGGACACCACTATTTTTATTTCTATAGAACAGTGTTAAAATTGTGGAGGATATGGGCATAAGGCGTTTTTGGCATTCATTTCCACTTTACATTAACTAAAGCCCATCCAAATTAAACGTCACTTATATAGCTTATTTAAATTTAGTAAAGCCTACTTATACAAAATTTTCAAGGGTTGCATAGTCATTACGGTTTTGTGTTTAGTTAAAGTCTAACGGACCTTTATCTTCATATTTTGATATGTGCATAAAAGGAAAGCCAATGTGGAATAAGTTAGAATCCTCATTCTACTGAACAGTTTCATTTTTTGACATTAAATGGATTTGCAAGTAACAGCTCCCCCTTCTGGATAAACCCATTTATAGTAAATAGGTGCTTTGATCTTTGTATATGACCTGTAAGTTCTAAACACCCATGAAAGATATGTTTGAGGCAGCATCATTAATCTCCACATCTTTATAGGCCAACTTCGTCCTTATATAAATAATTTCACAAGTAAGCCCAATTTTGCAATTTGAGGCCTTTATTTCCACAAAATGTTTGGCTGGATAACTCTAATTGTGATGCACAATATAATATGCTTGAAGTAATTAAAAACAATTTGAGGCCTTTTAGCCAGATTTAAGGCAGTAGAAAGTAATGTCTACAAAACAACATAATGTCTTCACTACCAACATGATGATAATGTACATCACTTCTTCCAAATGGACCTCGAGAAAATCCTCGTGCAGGGCTTCCCAGCATGTGGTTGGATGACTACAACCAATGAAGCATGGAGAAGACCCTTCAATTTTATAATTGTAACAGAAAGGAAGAACTTGTGATTAGTTAAGTTTTTGGAAACTTATTTTTGACAGTTCAAACTACTTTATATCCGTTTGACCTGATGAATTAGTTCGAAGCGGGTATAAATTGTTAGAGTTAATTAGAAATTCTACATTGCAACCAATTACAATAGTAAAGTGAGCAAATATTCAAACCTAGAGAAATTTCAATGGCACATTGAACAACATAGTTTGCATAAGGATCTTACAACAACAACTCAAACCGAGAAGCGGAGAGCAATTCGCAAATGATCCTTGGCCGATATTCTTCATTGAAAACCTTGAGGTATTTTTCAACGACGTTTACAACTGAACTTTTGCATTGAGAGATGGGTATAGCTCTCATTAAACGGAGAAAACAATTTTGCGGTTGTAGATGGGATATAATATGTATTGGACAACATAATTTCTGACAGTAGCAGTAAAAGAAGTATAATTAGCAACTTTAAGAATAGGAAATAATGGAGCAAATAAAGAAGAAATAATATGAAATAGTATGACAGATAAATCTTAAACTTCAAATGCAGGTCACAGACAAACATACACATACGTATAATTACCTATAGACGAGATTAGAGGTCGAAATTTCCTACATATTGAAAAAACCTAATTTAGAGAATGACTTCTTATGATGTTGATAGAGGATCCAGAAACATCTAAACATTTTATAAATGCACATAAATAAACAGAAAGCCAACAGAGGAAAAATTGTAAACAGGAAATCAAGAGTAATGCACAGAAATGGAAAGAGCAATAACGAAAATATATTAAAAGAGACATTTTCATCTTTAAGCATAAACTGCATATAACATAGATAAATAGCATACATGTCATAAACTGCATACATAACATAGAAAAGTGAAAGTTACACTAAAACATGCTTAGTCAACTTTATTCAAACCCTAAAGAACTTCTAAACCTCATATTCATCCTCTTCAGACTCATCATTAGACCGACAAATCCCTCTTCAGACACATCTTGAGACATCTTCCTCAGATTCATCTTCTTTCTCAGGTCCTACCTTCAAACTTCAAACTCCCTCTACCGTCTGCGTCACTCTCAGCATGAACCTTTGGTTCTTTATCTCCATGCCCATCATACAACCTCTCTTCATCTGAATCAAACTTCAAATGCCCCGTCTTTCATCAACTTCACACTGAGATTATTGAATCCCTCTCTTGAATATTGTCTTGATGCTTTCCTCCAATCTGTTCCAGCCTTCATCATTGTGGCAAACTCCTCATAGCTTATTTTACCATCCTGCACGTTATTAAAATATGAATATGATTGTAAGGGAGTTATAAATATTCAAAGAAAATATCTTACTTCATAATATTTTTGAAGATACCCTTTTCATTTTAGGGATATTTTGTAATAACCCGCTCAAGATAACCTCAAAACATAATAGGTATCTCCAAAAAGCTCTATTTTATAGGAATGGTGGGGATATATAAATTAATGTCACCGATATGAATGACTAACCTTGTCTGTATCCACATCATAAATAATGGCAGTTATGACTTCCTCATTATTGGTGTCCACCTCATCTGCCAAAACATCTCTAAGTTCTTCGATCTCTATGTATCCGCTCTTGTTTTTATCAAAGAATGTAAAAGCTTTATGTAGATATTCGTCATTTCCTATCTTTCTGAGATGAATTACAACTGCAGCATACTCCCCAAAGTCCAGAGTTCCATTCCCATCTACATCAGCCTGTAAAAACAATCTTGAATTGTTATTTTGGGGAACATGATTAATTGCACAAAAGTTATGAGTGACTGAACTCTCTGTAAGTAATATACATACAGCGTATGTGTATATGTATATATAATTAGAGGAGAGAAACAGGTAAGTTGGTTGTGGGGTTGTTACTTACAACTTCCATAAGCATCTGAAGATCGGCATCTGGGACATTATGGCCAATTTTACCCAAACCAACCTTGAGTTCACCGAGGGTGATTTTCCCATTGTTGTTAACATCCATCAATTGGAATGACTCCTTAATGTGAGTAACTTCCTCCACAGACAAATGCTCGGCCACCACCTGCGGAGTTGAAGTTGTGCAAAGAATGTCAGTAAAATCATTTTTCAAGAAAGAAATCTTGATATACTTGCAACAAATGAGTTGAATTTTTACCATTAAGGCTCTCTTTTTCAACTTATTCATCACGGAAAACTGCTTGAGTCTTGCTTTTACAGTTTCACCAAGAGAGACATTTGGAGCCTTCTTCACATGTTGTAATCAAGGATGGTCAAGCACTTGTTGAATTGTCGGGCGACGCTTTAGGTCTGCATCAAGCATTTTCTTCACCAGGTCTTTGCATTATCAGAAACTTTAGGCCATGGGCCTCTCTTAAAGTCTATAACAGAGCAAATAATTGCATATGCAACTCCTATTTCAGTTTCTGCAAAGAAAATACTTGTTTTTCAGACATGAGAATAAAATATCAAAAAGTTGCATTTAGAGCATCCACAGCAGCTAGGTACCCCCTGACGTGGCAAGGTGGATCTCAAATCCACCCTCTTCACCTCCCAGCAGCTAGGTTGAAATATGACGTGGCAATGAATTTTCCACCATCAGGGTGGATTTTTGGTGGATTAATGTCGCGCCATTCTGAACTGCGCGTTGGGTAATAGACGCTCCAGATGGAGACACGTGGCCAGATTTTATGTTTTTTTTATTATGCCGCGCAGTTTAGAACTGCGCGTAGTGATATTTACCTTGATTTGTGATCGAACTGCTGTGGGGTGGATTGGATTCACCCTGATTTTGGGCAAATCCACCCACCCTACTGATTTGGATGCTCTTATGGCTGTCAACTCTTATTGTCTCATGGAGGCGAATAAGCTTTGCACACTCACTGATATGTAAGAAATAGTGGTGTTTCAAAAAGTAATGTTACCAACCTGCCCAAAAAGGTGGGATCCCACAAAGTAAAATGTAGAATATCACTCCAGCACTCCAGATATCAACCTCTAGTGTCATGTAGTAAGGACTCCCCACTATCTCCGTGAAACGCTCACTTATAGAAAAGGTAAGTTTTAGCGATGGTTGTAAAGAAATGAATAAGGAGGCAAAGGTTAAAATGATGGCAACTATTAATTATATATCCCATATTAGAAAAAAAACTTTAGTACCAGGTTTAAAGAAAACTAACAATCCGAAATCAATCGCTTTAAGGGCAGTTGTTTCCTTCTTGTTTGCAAACAAAAAGTCTCGAGTTTTAAGTTCCGATGGATTACACCGTGTATGTGACAACTCTGCAAAATAAGAAAGCCAGATTATTAAACTCCAAATAAGCAAAGAATACACAAAATGCAATACTACCTAGTAGTAAAATGAAATGCGATTGACGGAGGACAGTGCATATTAAAGTTAGGGCCATGAGACCCTGAAGATCCCAAAAACACACACATGAGATAATATGTTTTAAATAGGGGCTAGTATCTTAGCCTTAATGAAGCTCGCACTTCAAATCAAGGACAAACAGTGCTACATCTTACATCTTACAGTGTGTAAGAAAAACTTTTAATGGAAAAGCTAAGATCTGCTATGGCTTCGATTTTTGGAATAAGGAGACACAACGAAAGGTATCATTGTGGGATATGAGTTAACAATTTGAACGTCAAAACCAAATATCTCGTTATGATATAGAGGCTTCTTACCTTTTCTTGTCACGTCGTTCATTATCCTTTTACTTGTTTCGCTTTCTCTTTGAGTTTTTTGGCTCATCTCGAAAAGCTTTCTTTAGAGTGGATTAACTTTCTATCTTAAGTAAGAGCCAAATTAGTTCTACAGATAATCAATAACATCTCAAAAGTAAAGTACAAAAAATAAAAACAATCCGCAAGGGGATTCTTCACAAGTAGGTAACAGTCCTATACAATTTTATGATGATTTTCACTTCTTTTTAGTGATAGTTTTCATAAGATCATTAAAAAAAATCCATATCAAGATTTAAGGAAAACAATCCACATACTGTAAGAAGTAAAGCATTTATTAGAGGGAAACACGAACAATAAACTCGCAATAGGCAACAAAACGAAATAAGTTAACAAATAAACATTGCAAGATATGAAAACTAACACTTGAGAGCAAACAAACCTAAACAACTTCCACAATCGTTTTAGTAACAACGACAACCGCACGTTCCGTTAATGCTCCTTCGCAATAATCCGATCAAAAAACTCCCCGCCTTCGCACAACTCCATCATAAGATAAACCGCAACATCATCCTCGTACATATCCTTCAATCTAACTATATTCAGGTGCGGTGGCAAATGCTTCAGGATCTCAACCTCTCTCCTAACATCTTTAATATCCACAGTAGTCCTTAACTTCTTTTTCGATATCAATTTACAAGCAAACATGTTGACTGTAGATTTATTTGTACAAAGATACGTGATCCTAAATTCCTTTCTCCCTAGCTCTTGACCCAACTCATAACTAATACCAATATCCCTCCCTATAGCTCAACACCGAAAGATTTTCCCCTCCACCTCCATTATTCAAACCATAATCAAGCGAAAACGGGTTCACTTTCTTCTTCCCCTTCTTCCTCTGCTGATCATCAGATTGAACCACAAGTGGTCTAAAGCAACAATTACCCATCAAATCAAAACCTCTAAATCCTTTCTTTCAAACAAAAGGGTATCCAAAAATCACCAAAACAAACACACCCCAATATCTGATCTACCTCAAAGCCTCCCAAAATCCACCTTCTAAAGAAATGGGGTTTCTAGATTTACCCAAACAAACAAAATTCAATCTCTCATCTAGCCCAAACCCTTTGTTTCTAACCAAATGGGGGTCAATATTATAGCAAATCAAACAAAACCCAATATCTGATCTAGCTTACAAGTATACAAAACAAAGAAAGAAAGATTGGTTTCTTACCAATATTTAAAGTGAAAGTGGTGAAATACCACTCACTCCGCTTCATTCTTAAATAGCTTCCCTTGACATATGGGAGTGATATGTATATGTGGACTAATTACTTGAACTCCACCCATTGAGCCATATGGAATAGTCTAAGTGAAAGTCACAATATACCAAAACTGTTTGGAAAATAACTAATAAAATTGTAAAAGCTTCTAATGAATGATAAAAGGGAAGGTGGTGGCAGGAAATTAAATTAGAGAAATTGCCTTTTGATAATAGGTGATCATACTTATCTCCTAGAAGGTACAACAACAACTTTTATACTATTTAACTTTATCCCATGATGATGATGACAGACAAAGAATTAGTTCTTCACATGATTGTACATCTATTACTTATGTTTTTCTTGTATCCAATCACATCAAAGTACCTAAAAATACTTCAAACTTAGTAAATCAAACAAAAAATGAAAATCAAAACAAAACAAAAAATCTGACCTGAGGTCTTCCTTATCATTACTAAGTCTCACATTGGCATAGAATTTGCTGGAGACACCGTGATCCGTGCGTTGGACCGCACAATAGCCTATCTTTTGGCGCCACCTCCGCCATTATTCCACTCCTCCAACAACATATCAAGGTTCTATCATCCGCATGGCACTCACCATTCTTTGCACATAGTAATCATCTAATTGTATCTTTACCTATTTTCTGAACCCCATAATTATTATCCAAATACATGCCACTATATGCACAAAGTTCAGTTAACATGGGGATCATTGACAGTTCATGCTAACAAAGATGAAAGAACCTAATCCAATTCAAAAGTCCCTAGTAGCCAGTAATAATCAAACAAACCTCCATATTGCCAACTCTCAATTCAACCAAAAAGCACCTAGTTTTGGTTAGCATTCACACTCACAAACCCAAAAGTCGGAACTCTGAGGATCATCTCATCATCAAACAAACTTAAAAATTACACCGTGTCTCACTTTCAGTCGAAATATTCCAACTTAGATTACTTTTTTAGTCAACATTAGAAGATGTTTGAGAAGTATCAACATCTCATGAGCAGGCTTTCCTCAGGCTTTCACAGACTTTCAATCATTCCATCACTACTACTACTACAGTGAGGTATACAAACTATCAAACCATCATTTATAAAATCCTAAAGCAAACCAACCATCGTAACAACACCTTAATTTGTTGAACATACACAGTAGAATCGACCAACCAAATTCCCAAATTCTAGAAATCAAAACCAAAAGAAAGATAAAAATCCTAGAAATCAAAAGCTTAAAATCAAACCACCATTTTGTTGTTTAAACCCTCAAATCATGGCAAATGGAAATATTATGGTTAAATCACCTGGAGATGGATTTACAACCTTGAATCGAGCCCTAAACCTTTGAAAACTGCATCAGATTTGAAACCCTAAACCTTTAAAAATTGCATTGATTCAATGAATAGGTATAAACCACCATGAATCTGCGATTTCAAATGGTTTGAGACTTACCAGGTATTGGTCCCTTTCACGAAGAGAGATGACCCTCGAAAAAATTATTTAGAGGAGAAACTCTTACATTTTGTTAAGTTTAATCGGCAGAGCAAAGGTTAACCTGTTTAGAAGAAAAAAATGTTATTTGTTGGGCAAAAAATGTCCCCACTCTTAAATAGTCGGCATAGATTTCTCATTGGCCCTAGTTGTTGAAGAATAAATCATCCTAATCTTTTTTAGATGATTACTAATTGAGTGAATCTATTATAATATCCCAAAAATCATTTCTTCTATTGAATAGATTACCTACCTACACTCTGGATCACTGAACTACATTTGTAGATCTCAGACGTAGTCTCCTACTCTTCTTTCATTGCTAATATTACAGGTTTGATCCCATTCAACTTCCAAATTGGGAACTGAATATAAACCACAACACCCATTAATATGTTTCATCATATGCATACTATGACAACTCTAAACCAATAAATCCTAAAATATTTCAATTCTTCTAAATTTACGCTAAGCAACAAGACCAATATGAATGAAATGGAATTAAAAAAAACCCCAAACCTTCCAGAGCAGTTTCCTGAGCTTCACAAACAACCCCATCTCCTCGGTGAACAACCCTCGCTTTCTTCGATACCGCCGATGCCACTGCGCTCCTCTGGTATCGTAACTGGAGATTAAGACCGCTGAATTTTGATAACTCACCGATTTGCAAATGCTGGAGATAGATAAAACCGATGAAGCCATCATCAGTGATGGTGAGATGTTTGATGATCGAAAGGCGGAGCATCCAGAGATTGTGATGGATTCGAGGATGGCAACCATTAAAACTGGTCAAAATCAAATCAAATGTTGAGATCTAAGTCTTCTAGAGGTGAATTTGTGAGTGAGAATTGGAAACCCTAGAAGGTCAATTTGCAGAGAAGAGAGAGAGAGGTGTTGGTTGAGGTATTTTAGGAATTGCAATGTAGACCTTCATCTTCCATCGTTGTGCATCAGATTGTGAAGGAGGAGATGATGTGGTTTGAATATCAGAGCTAGGAGGAAGAAGACATAAAAGCTGAATCATTTGGCAAATTTAGGTTTGGGTCAAGAAATGTTCGAGTTGGATTTCCTGAAATACCCCTAATTTCGTATTTAGACTTCCCAAAATACCCCTGATTTCGTAGTGGAGAAAATTTGTGAACTAGACTTCCATTTATACCCATTATATCATCAAGTAATTACGATTGAGATGCCTATTTTTATGAGATTTGATATATACGAAATGGGGGTATTTTAGGATTAAATAAATTACGAAAATAGACGAAATAACCTTCATGATCCAGCGGCTGTGTTATAAACTAAGCCATATATTTTTCTCAACATGTATACAGAACTTAAGTAACCTTTGCAACTTATTAATAAGACTAACTATGATGCAGTGTACCCGACTACACCTTAATATGCCACACCAAGCCAAATTCTATTAACAATGCCAAACATGGATAACTTTTATAACACATATTTATCTATAAAAGCCTATAATAACAGGCTGAAAATATGGAAGCTTTTATAACACATACATATCTATAAAAACCTTCAGAAAAGCACTTAGAAGAATATACCTTCATAACCCCCAAGAAATGGATCCTCCGACAGAAGAAGGGGTGTATCCAGATCATTGAATCTGCAGAAAGTTTACTATTTCAATCAAACCTATTTATAATGCAATACAGGAACATAATAATAATATACCACAAGGATTGATTACTTTATGGAAGACTTTTGTAATTTTAAAGAGACGTGAAACAAGATAATAAATAAACAAGGGCCATATTTACTTGAAACACCCAAGGCAAGCAGCCAGATGACCAGCAAAGCCCATAGCCAGCTTGTCGCAACCATGCCGCCAATCATCAGATTCAAGCCAAATTTTCTAACAACCTCAATAATTTTGAGGGCCCCCAAAGCACCGACTTTCGCGAGTTTGATGTTAATAACATCAACAAGATTTTCCTTTATAATTTTCTCAACATCAACCAAACTGCGGCAGCTTTCATCTGCAGCAACAAATATTCTATACTTGGATTTAACAACATGAGTAACGCGCCTAAGACCTTCCCAGTCATCTTTGTGAATTGGTTGTTCGAAGAGAATAGGTGTCACTCCCATTTCTACAAGAAAGTAATAAAAATCAAAAGTTAACAGCAGATCAGCGTAAATACTTCAAAATTTGAAAATAAGAACGAGTAACAATCTTCACATTTTAGATTTCTGTTCAAGGTTCATACCATGTAACTTTTCAATAACTTCAATGACTTCATCCGCTGTGTATCCCTCATTCGCATCCAATATAAATGAGCAATCTGGGTGAACCTTTCGTATGGCTTTAAGAACTTCTATGTCTGAATCAAGATTATTTCCAACTTTAAGCTTCAAAGTGCTGAATCCTTCTTTGAAATACTTCAAAGCTAAGTTGGCAGCTTCAGCTGGGGAAACAATTGGAATCTACACATATTGAATTGTTGAGGACATCCATAAAGTACTAAATAGTTAGGATCTACTGTAAAGAAGCATTTTTACAATAATATAATAGCATCTAAGTTAGAAACTGACCATTATATCAGTTGTTATGGTATTTGACACACCACCAAACAATCTCCACAGAGGTACACCAATGCCTTTTGCAATTGCATCAATTACTGCCATCTCAAGCCCTGCCCTAACCTTCAATCAAAGATACCGCTAGTAAGACCCACATCATTTATCATTTTCCTCGTAAGATAGAATAAAATATACTAGAATAAAATAAATAAAGGTACTAAACTAAAAACAAGGCTCAATCCCTCAAGTACAGCTGCAAAGCTAAGGGGTGTCAACTGTCAAGGCTGGTCAAATGGCAAACTTTAGCTTAAAAATAAAATAAAATAAATACATTTATACTGAAATTGCGAGTGAGCAACTGTAACTTAATGCGAAGGAGTACGGAATAGTGGATAAGGGAGGTGAAAAGTATAACCAAATGCTTCTATATGAGGGAGGAGATTATAGCAAGTTGTTAAGTATTACTCAGGGTGATTCCAAGAGAATGAAGCACTGAGGCCATACTTAATTGACCTTATAAAGCACATCGGCTCAATCACAGGAATAGCTAGACTGCTAGAGTGTCCATTTTCTGTCAGTTTTAAAACACTTTTGACAACAATAAACATGGTTAGGGTGTTCACAATGATTTTAGACGTGAAGGGAAAGTTCACTTTTAGCCTAGTACTTCCTTAATAATGAACTGGCCATTAATCGAACGCTACATCATGAACAATTGATTCCAAGCATTTGACTATATAGAAGGTCCCCCAAAGGGCAAATCATGTTTGTTTTGTGATGTGCATCTGATAAATGACCGGAACAATGTCATTACCCAGCTCCATACATGTCATCAAAAATGTATCCATCAGAACTTTGTTAGCCTCGATCAAGAGAAAAAGGAGACACTTTCTGCTGACCATAAGATGTCGAAAACAATATATTTCAAAAGGAGTGGAGAAGAGACCATGGTCTAATCTTCCACAAGAACTCATTGAATCCATTATGTCGAAATTGATTTATATGGATCAAATGCATCTGCGTGCCGTTTGTAAGAGCTGGCGAACCATATGTGAGGTACAACCACTAAGAGAACTTCCATAACTTCTTAAATGGCATAAGAGATCCTTCATGTGTGCTCTACAATCCATATCACAGTAAAAATTACATTATCAATAACACGGGTCTCGACGACCCAGATGAGAATCCTCACAACTCGGGTGTGGTAAGAGTACAAGTCTTTGCTTCTAAGTATGGCTGGTTATTAATATCTCATATTCGAGAAAAAAAATGCATTTTTCTCGAATATAATCCGTTTACGAATGAGAGGATAAATTTCCCTGAACTAAACATTCCAATTGGGGAACACGACCCCAACTTATCCAGATTGCTTTATCTTCAGTCGATGCCACAAACAACTACTAAGTCTAACAGAGATTACAGGAACATAGTAATAGTAAATTTTAGATAGATAAACCCAAATTGATGAAGTTAAGAACCCTAATTTGAGTACCTGTGATTGAGTTCGTTGAAGTAGCGATCGGTGCAAAGATCTTAAGCCATAAACAACTACTAAGTCTAACAGAGATTACATGAACATATTAATAGCAAATTTTAGAGAGATAAACCCAAATTGATGAAGCTAAGAACCCTAATTTGAGTACCTGTGATTGAGTTCGTCGAAGTAGCGATCGCTGCAAAGATCCGCCTAAAACCAATGTGTTATAACCCACAAATCAGGTCTTAAATCCCCAAATCAAAGCAAATCGAACACACAAATCAAACGCCCTAATTATAAAATTGAGAATCGCAGCCGAATCGTTGAGAAATCGAAGATGAAGATTGAAATTTTGGTGATCGAAGATCTAAATCGAGATCTTTGCCTTACGATATTATAAAATTGAGAATCGCAGCCAAATCATTGAGAAATCGAAGATGAAGATTGAAATTTTGGTGATGCGAAGACCTAAATCGAAATCTTTGCCTTACGATTTGGCGTTTTAGGTTTACAAAAATAAGTTCTTCCCAAAATGTCCCTAATTTCGTATATACGAAAAGTTGTGGGCTGAACTTCCAAAAATACCCCTTATTTGATCAGTAATTACGATTAAGTTGTCTATTTTGTATAGGATTTGGTATATACGAAATGGGGGTATTTTAGGATTAAAAAAATTGCGAGAGTAAACTAAATAACACTCGTGATCAAATTCCTCAACAGCCTAGATTTATTCTAATGACATAGTTATTCCTTTAGTACTAGTATAAATCTAATATAAAACCCCACTTGGTGAAGGTGAACAACTACAACCATATGGAAATTGTGTTGTAGCTGCACCAATTGATCACCATAGAAAATGATCCGAAGTACTACATCTCCCATTAACAAGATCTTTTTATCCTATTTAAAACTTTATTCTCTTTCGTAGAATGAACAAACACAAAGTCGTGGGAAAACAAGAAGAAAACGTAGATGGGGGAAGTGATATCTGTTCCTTTGTTGCAAGATTTATGACAATAAGAACGTAAAACATCCAGTATTGCTCGACTCTTATGATTATATTTATGCCATTACAGTAAGCACTAACAAGTAAGTAGACTTAAAGTTTTCTGAATTATCTCATGTCCTCTTCTCATTACTGGGTCGAGTTTCACCAATCCCTCCGTCAGAATACATAAGTTTCTCAATGGGGATAAACCTACGAGTCCCTCAGGATACCCAAGTCACCAAGACCCTCATTCTTCAATCATCTTCCAAATTATTTTGTATACTTTATGCTTAGATAAACCAGTTCTTACCCTATTTTCGCACTTTTGGACATAATTACAATCACATTACCTCATTCTCACAATTGACTCAAGTCAGGAAAAGTTTATTGAGCTTTTAAGCATTTAGACAATCTTTGTACATAATTTTTTTTATTATCGAACAAATATATAACATTCTGATGATAAGCTTACACTTTGGCCTCAAAGATATATGTTGTGGATACTGGCAGACCCTCAAGATCGAAGGTCCTGACTAGTCTCTGCCTCTTGCCAGGAGATTCTGACCAACAGAACTCTAGATGAAACGACTTTGATTGTGCAACACTTGTTCCAACATTAGACGGGCACCCAATGTACATGCCTCCGGGCAATAAAGTTGTCTGGAAACCTCCACCAAACTTAATCAGATTCCCTGCTATTTCACCCGTCCAATGCACATTATTAGCAACACCGTCTTCACCCAATGTTGAAGTCATATCCTTATAAATATGAAAGAAAAAAAGAAATGTCAGAAACCAGACTAGCCAACGAAATTCTTATAGAGGATATCCTAACACATTTTTCCTTTAGGTGCAGCTCTATAGCCCAAATTTTAAGTGAACAGTATCGCAAGAAATGACGTTTTCCTGAAATTGGACTTATTATCATTGCATTCAATAAATTAAAGTCAGCCATTCGACCTTGAGTCTACCTTCTAAGTTCTAAGTGAGTCAATTAGCATAAAATAAATTCTATATCTAAGAACTGAATACTTGAGATGACACAAACCTGAATTAGCTGACCTTTATCATCAATTTCAAGTAATGTACATGTATCAGCTTCTTCAATTGTAGCTCCGTAAACTCCACTGCGTTTAGTTATAGAACGACCCTTCCACCTACCAAGGAATGGTGTTATCTGAATTGTATTGTCCTGCGAATATTAAGGGAAATGTCACATCAAAGATGCTTTCTAATGCAATTTGTAGATATTATTTATGTAAATTTTAGTCAAGAATTATAAACCTCAGAGCTTTCCAGGGAAGGAGGAAGACCAGAATTATTTTCTCTTTCTTCAAGGAAAACAATAATCATTTCAAGAATGCCTTTTGGATCCAGGATATGGAAGGCTCTTGCTCGCCTATCTTGCTCTTGGGAATAAAGGCAGTTTTCACATACAATAGCAGGTCTACGAGAGGGGAGCTTTAGGTTCCTGAAGAAACACACAATGTAGTAGATAAAATAAGTAAAATGTTATTGTTGTGTAAAACCCTAATTATGAGAGCTCTCAAATGGTGGTGAAAAAAATATGCTTTCAGATCCAATTCCTAAACCATTTCCAAAGGATATTTTAAATCAAGTTTTCTGTCCCAGGTACCATTTTAAAGAATTTGATCCATTCTGAGATGCGATTTCCATCTTAAAGTAAAATGGAATAATTTGTGTGCTCGTGCAATCTGCCCATACACATTCCATTCCCATAGAGGTGCAGGAATTGAAAATCTAGACGTGTCACGGTTATGGAGGATTTCCTGCCCAAATTTCTATGTTTACACCTTGGTCAGGTGTACTGCCCAAACCCTCTAGCCTAGCATAAAGATAAAACAATTTACATGTTTGAATGTGATTTTGCATATAGATTCGACCAACGTGGTGCAGATGACATAAGATTCTGGATTGCTTTTAGCCTTTTACTCGTCTTAATAAAATCTCAGCTCTTGATTCAAACTCGTCTCGTTTTCCATCTTGATCAATGAAACCGCAGTAAGTATGAAACATCCATATTTGGTATTGGTTTCATTTCGTTTCTAGAGTAAGTATCAGCACTATCTCGTGGTTATTCATCGTCACAGAGTGCACGTGGAACAACTACAGCTGGACTGACACTGACCATGTACATTAGTTTTGCTCAAATACTCTAGCCAATTAGTGTTTCAAAAATTACAAAAGAGTAGTGTTTTTTGAAGAAACTCTTTTCTGTTTGAATAGACTTTGCTCCTGTTCGAATACACAAGAGCAGGAGCCTGGTTCTATTCGAACAGAGTACGGGATTTTCAGTATTACTTTTAAAAGGTTCATTTTCTTTTTTTTATATCAACTCTTCCAAAAACCAATTTTTCTAGGGCTTGAGATATTTGAGAGAAGAGAGTATTCAACGAGAATTAAACCTCAAATTGAATCGATCTTAGAATTTCAAAAACTTGATACTGATTTGTAAGCTTGTGAGTTTCAAGCTTGGAAAATTTGATGAAATTGAAGCAAGGCATTACGAGAATGAGGAATCGAATGCAAGAAGCTCAATTAGAAGAGAGGCAACCACAGGATGTGCTTATCGAGTCTATAAGTGATTGAATTCTTATGATTTATTTTAAATAATGGATTTTTAGCTGTCGGACGATTTGACGGCGACCTGTGGGTTTTTCTCTTGAGAAAGGTTTCCCACAGGGTTAAAATTGTTTGTTCTTGTGCATTAGTGTTTGTTAGCTTTGTCATTTGATTACTGAATCAACTTAAATTAGGCTAGGGTTAGACCATTAATTCAAGGATTATCGAACCTATCTCTTTTGACCTAAATTAATCGAAATCAGTTAATCTCAAGTAGTCAAAACTTTTAGAGTATACTTTTCATCTCATTTGTTTTATTCCCAGAGAAAAAATTCTTTGGAGATGCATCAACAGCAAATATCCGTAATAATGTAATCATTTGGTAGAAGAAACGCTCACCTAGGCAATTCTTCCCCAATATCATCTTCCCTTAGGACCTCTTGCCTTAGTACAACTTCTAGCATTCCCGCTGTTTGGTATCTTAAAGAGTACGCATTTTCTTTAGGGAAAAACAATCTCTTCTATATGTACTAAATAAAAGAAAATAATGAAGGGAGGTAAACTCAAAATGAAGAAAGAAGGGGAGTCAGTCTAACTGTTAGTCTCAGAATGCCAACAAAACACCTACTTTGTCATGTGCCTACCCTTGCCTAAGTCATCACCTTTTCAAGACCTGTTTGATCTTGAGTTTAGCACCGTCAGTTTAGTAGAGATGAGAGATAGGGAGTCTATATTAGTTAACATGAAACCATTAATGACAATCGATTTCCTGTTCATGAGAACTTTCAGTTCACAATGTGTAGTTTATTTGATGAAATATGAATTTCTCTTGGCATATACTCATATTCATATTTTCAAAGAGTGTTTGCTAGTCAATTCTCAATGATTTCAAGTGACCAACCATGAGAGGCCTCAGTTGAACAACTTTTTGAAATAGTAATTTGCTTCTGATTGCTTGTTCTGTTGACTGCATGTGTATTAGTTTGAATGTGCGCACACACACACTGGGTAGAATTTTATACTGACTTGCTATAATACAGAGGCGGTTTCTTATCTAAAATTCGTATATATTGTGATTTATCTCTGTGTATAGGGGGAATCATCTTTATTTTTTCTTTCACTCATTTGTGCAGTTTCACTTAAAAAAGAAAGAAAAGGTTAGTCAATTTTGTTGATTTGCTGACAGACGGTTTTGTATTAGAATACACCCAGAATACACCCTTGGGTGTATTCGAATACAACACTTACATTTTTTTCTTAACTTTTTTTCCTCTTTTTCTTTTCCTTCGTTGGGGTACAGATACTTTTGTATTCCAACAGACGAATATAACTTAGCTTGACAGTTGTGTTTTTTTTAAAACAAAAAACTTGCAATTTTTTCTAAACTCTCTCTCTTTCTTTCACATACCGGTTCACTTCTTTACCAACGTATTTTGTCTCCCTACTCGACCATTTTTGGTAAATTGAGGAAGGATTTGAGTGTGATTTCTCCTCGATCTCGTTTGGGGTTCTGATTTGCGAGTTTGGGCTTCAATTTTACCGTTTATCATCGTTCACGGAGGTGGTTCTAAGGTTTCAAAGCTCCATCATCTTCGAGTTACAGTAAGAATTGAGCTTAAATTTCTTGCCCATTGGCGTTTGGGTTTTAATTTCGCACGTTTGACACTTCTATTTCGTGAATTGTTCACGACAGCCATGTTCAACGGTTTCAACATTCATTACTTTCGTTGTTTTCCTCTTCAATTCTAATCACGATAAGCTCGATTGTGTCCTTTGTGTGGTATTTCATAATTCCATTCTAGGGTTCTTGTCACATTGTTTTGTTTACCTGCGATATTCCTCACAGTAGAGTTAATGTTTTTGGTGATCACTTGTAATTACATTAATGGGGGTTGGTCTGCATTGTGGCATTTGGAATTTGGGATTGTGTGTAGTGGGTTTGGCGGTTGGCTTGTGTTGTGATTGCATTGGGTTTGGCGGTTGGTTTGTGCTGCTGATTGGGTTTTTGCAGGTGGGATTTCTAGTTTGGGTTGTTAATTGTGAGTGTTGGGATTGTAATTGTGGTCCTTGATTATTGGTTATGGTGAAAGGCAAGCGTACGGAGGTTTCGGCACCCGTTCAGAGAGCCGCGGCCAAGGGGGGTAAAAGTGGTTGGAGAGGGTACGAGTGGTACCGCCCCTCCGCCTCCGGTTGTCGGTGGTGTTGGTGAGTCTAGTCGTCTTATGATGTCACGCAACAATGGCGGGAATTATGGCATGTATCATAATCCACCTGATTAATTGGTCGACTGAACATGGGTTCAAGTTCATAATTATTAGATGGAGGTGTCTGTCGACGAGGAAAGTTTGAGTAAGCTTTCTTCTCATGTAGCCAGTTTGTTTCCTAACTTTTTGGACTGTGGCTGGATAGGGATTTTGGATCCCAAGTTACCTTGTTATTCACGTATAGTTTGTCTCTTCTATGCAAGTCTTTCTCATGTACGTGGTAATTGGAGCAAGGACACGAAGTGTTTTGATGATTGATGGCCAGTCTTTCCATATTACTCGGGCTCCTATTCTGAAGGCGTTTGATCTGGATGATTCTCCCAATCTCGCTCCACGTACGAAGTGGCCTCCGGTTACTGATGTGATTCCTCTGAAGGAGATTGAGGCTTTGCTTGTTGCTTGTGGGAAGAAAAAAGGTTCGTATGTTCGGCGTAAAAATTTGCCCTATGGCATTTGCTTGTTTCACATGATTGCCCACCGTAATATTCTTCCACACTTCCACAACTCGTAAATAAGAATGTTTTAGTTGGCAATATGGCCTACCTTGTGTATTTCTATCTTGAGGGCCACAACATTGATCTCCCGAGTATTTATCATGCATGGGATGCTTCTTATGGCTAACCCGGATAATCACACCAAGGTTTTGCTCTTTAGCCGTTTTATCTCTCAGCTTTTGACCGATCTTGGATATCGTATCCCTGAGCAGTGGCGGAGCTACGTGAGGCCGAGTGGGGGCAGCTACTAAAATTTCGGAAAAATTTGAACTATCACTCTTAATTATATCCCCAAAACTGCTAAATAATGTTTTGTGTCTCCACTAATATCTTATATTCCCTGCAAGACATTTTCCTTAAATACTCCATGTTTGATCTCCTTGTATATTTTTCCCTAGATTATTTCCTAAACTTTAAATTCTTTCCCTGCGTATGGTTTCCTTTCCACTTGGGCACCATATTTTCATAATCTATTTTCATATCTTGAAAATCTGTAACTAGTTCCTCTAATTCTTTGTTATCTATTGTAATTTGATTGTGTATTTTCATTGGAACTTTGAAGCAACAATGTATTACAAGCATAACATTACTCCGTATTCCTATTATAGAAAATGATTCAAAACTTAGTTTTCCATTCGTTAAACTTAAAAGAAAACTACATGTATATCGTCACTGTATTTGGGAAAAAAAATGAGGCTCCCTCCCCCCAAACCCCCAATTTTTGCTTCCTTCTATTACTTTGCCTCTACTCAACTAAAATCCTGGCTCCGCCCCTGTTCCTGAGGAAGAGGAACCCAGTCGTAAAGGAGACGTTCTCGATATGGCGTATTAGAAGAAGAGTAGGAAGCACATGCAAGAGGAAAGCGATGCGGAGAATGATGAGGGTGAGGACACTGAGCCGGGTGTTGCGCCAGTTGCACCTGATGGAGCAATACCACATGACTTTCCCTCTCTTTTTGCTTGTATGGACTCTCAGCTTGGTCGTATTCGTGAGGATATCCAGAATCTCCAGATTTATGTCCAGCAGGTATAGTCTTCTGTTGTGACTCTTCGCCGTGATTTTCTGGGATCTCGTTCTGGTGGTGTCAATCCCGTTAGTGACATGAAGACTTAGTTGATCTTTTGCCTATGTTTAGGCTTCTCGCCCTCTGGTGGCTATGTTTTTTCTTTTACGCTTTAGACTCTATCATCATGATTGCTTATTAGTCTTGGTTAGTATGTCTTTTGGATATGCCTAGCACTTGGGTGCATTTTTGTTATGGCAGTTTTATCTTTTCAGAATATTTGTTCTTGACATTTACTGTTATATCTTTATCATATATTCTGTGTTTTTCTTCCATTGAATGTCGTACTTTTTCTTGCTCTTATCCTACCTCTTTCTTTATCTAGTGTTTTGTGTTATTTACTTTTTGTTCATCTGTGACAAAAAGGAGGAGAGATGATCATGACAGGTAAACCCTCAACCATATTTCCGAGTTAAGAAGATGTGAAAGCGCGTTTCTCTCTATGAGAATAGTGTGCCCATTCATTACTGGTGTTCCCTTCTTCTGCTAATTGTTCAGATAAGTTTTTGGTTTGCTCTTGGATTCCTTATTTTTTGAACGGTTACATGATGCATCTTGTTTAGTGTGCAGAGATTCCAGAGCAGATGCTACAGGATGAAAGAGTGGCTTCAAGCATGAATATTCAGTGATTGAGTCAGTTACCGAGTTGTAATTTTTTCTTTCTTATAGTCATAATTTTGTCACGAAATGAACCAAATGAGAAGATTGAAACATTCATATTGGTTTCATTTCATGTCTAAAGTAAGTGTTTGCACTATCTCGTAGTTATTCATCGTCAAAGAGTGCACATGGAACGACTACAATTGGACTGACCTTGAATAGGTACGTTGGTTTTGTACCACTTTGCTCAAATACTCTAGCCCATTAGTGTTTTACAAAATTACAAAAGAGTTGTGTTTTTTAAAGAAAATTATTTTCTGTTCGAATAGACTTTGCTCAAGTTCGAATACACAAGGGCAGGAGCCTCTCTATTCGAATAGATTTTGGTTTTATTCGAATACACAAGGGTAGGAGCCTCTCTATTCGAATAGACTTTGATTATATTCTAACATTGTATGGGATTTTTAATTTTATTATTAAAAGATTCCTTTTCTATTTTTTCAAATGAACTTTTCCAAAAACCAATTTTTCTAGGGCTTGAGATATTTAAGAGAAGAGAGTATTCAACGATAATTAAACCTCAAATTGAATCGATCTCAGAATTTCAAAAACTTAATATTGATTTATAAGCTTGTGAGTTTCAAGCTTGGAAACTTTGATGGGATTGAAGTAAGGCATTGCGAGAACGAGGAATCGATTGCAAGAAGCCCAATTAGAAGAGAGGTAACTACGGGATGTGCTTATCGAGTCTGTAAGTGATTGAATTCTTGTAATTTATTTTCAATAGTAAATTTTTAGCTGTCGGGCAATTCGACAGCGACCTGTAGGTTTTTCTCCTGAGAAGGTTTCCCACAGGGTTAAAATTGTTTATTCTTGTGCATTAGTGTTTGTTAGCTTTGGCATTTGATTACTGAATCAACTTGAATTAGGCTAGGGTTAGACTATAAATTCAAGGATTATCGAACCTATCTATTTTGACCTAAATTAATAGAAATCGGTTAATCTCAAATAGTCAAAACTTCAAGAGTATACTTTTCATCTCATGTGGTAGCCTACTCGCAGCCTTCGACCTCCTCACTCGAAGTCTACTTCGTATCCTACTCGAACATATCGAAGACTATTTCGACTCAGAACCAAGTCCCTCAAGGAACTCTTGTAGTCGAAGCCTCGACAGCAGATAAACATTCGAGAACGGATCAACACATAATAGCAGATAAATCTTCGAGAACGAATCAACACATAATAGCAGATATCCTTCGACTGAACGTTCGAATAGCAGAAGTGTGATGAGACTAGCAGTAAGCTCAAACGGATTGGACGGCGCATTAATTGGTCTCTCAGCTACAGTGATAGGGATGTCCGTAATAAATGCCGCCACCGGAAAACCCGGACAGTAATCATGTAGCCTGGCCTACTCTTGGTGACTCAGCCTCTTATGTCTCTATAAATAAGAGAGAGGGGAAACCAAGAAGGGGTTAGAATAATCCTCTCCAAACCCTATGCTTTTTACCTTCGACCACTTACAAACTGTATTCGATCTTTATTATTACTCATCAGTAATAGAATCACAATTTAAAAATCCTCATCAGAGGTCGTAGAGAGTCACATTCGGGCCTCTACCCAAGTATTTGTCTCTAATTAGTCTCTTTTTAGGCCATATACTTGTATATCTTTGATGAGAGGTTGACCTCCGTGTTGTAAGAGCCATCTTCGCTTCTCAACGAAGATCAGGCCCCTACATCTCATTTGTTTTATTCTTAGGGAAAAAATTCTTTGCAGATGCATCGACAACAAATATCTGTAATAACGTAATCATTTGGAAGATGAAACGCTCACCTGGGCGATTCTTCCCCAATATCGTCTTCCCCTAGGACCCCTTGCCTTAGTACAGTTTCTAACATTCCCGCTGTCTGGTATCTTAAAGAGTACGCCTTCTCTTCAGGGAAAAACCCTATCTGAAAACTAACAACAATAGCTATTAACAACATGTCACTGGGAACCCCAAACAGTAACGGATGAACTACTGAAAAGTGTATAACCAATGTCTTACCTGCTGATACTTATCTACGGTGAACATGTTGGTTTCCTTGATTTTATACTCCGCCCACTCTGCTTCAAGATCAGATCCTGAAATTGAAGTGCTTGATTGAGGTTGTTTAGTGTATAACCTACATAGTTCAAGCACAAACTAATCGAAATCAGTTATCCTAGCAATTTTAACGTAATGAGATAGTATTCTTATTAGCAAAACTTTTTGGTCAAAACATAAGGTGATACTGGATAAAATTTTCAAAAAATCAACCATGACTACCCGCACGCAATATCTGTAAACTAATAGCGAGTAGAATCTTTCACATTTCCCCCAGTTCTAATGAGACTGTTTTTGAACTCGGCAAATACAAGAGGAAATTTCATGCAAACAAATTTTTGGTTTCCACTATATTCCGAACTCTACCATGTTCCCAACAAACACATTACATGACATGTAAAACGTGAATTCCGCTTCATTCACGTACTATTCAACAAAAACAATATTCTCTATATATTTTAGCAATTAACATACCCCAAATATCAAACTACCCACATTACAAAAAACAAATCCAAACCATCAAAATGAACTATGGGGAAACCCAAACTTACGTTTGAATGAGACTGGTAAGTTCACCTTCACCATAATCGCTCACCGCAAGCTTAGTTGCTATCTTTTTCATCAAATTCCCTTCTGGGTCAAATTGCTGCAATACCCAATCATCAAAACCATAACCCAATCTCAAAAAACTTCAAGAACCCATTTTTTTTACACAAATTGAAGAGTAGATTTCACACTTACATAGAAACACCCATTCCACTTCCCCGAGTTAAGCTTGAAGAAGCTCTTTAAAGTATTGATTCCCGTACTCGACTCATCTTCTTGTGTGAAAGCTGATAGTGACTGAGATGCTTGGATTCGAGGTCTGCGTAATGTGGGGTGAGAGATGAATCGTGGGTTTGATTTGGAGAAGGTTTTCGCCATTGGAGGCACTGAAATGTAAGAAAGTGTCGCCATTGATGATAGTAGTAGTTTAGAGCTTAATACAGTAATCTTATCCCATAAGAGCAACTCCAGCAGAAAGTGCAAGTTTGGGTGTGGGCTATGACAGGGCCCAGAAAACCCAACCACACCCAGCTTCTCTCAGCACTAAGTTCGAGTATGTGACGTGTTTTTTTTTATATATATAATATTTTAAACGAAATCAAAACACAATGGGGTGTTCTTTTTACCGCGCGGTAAAAGAACACCGCCGCTGCAACTGTTAACATTTAATTCTCTCCAACTCGACTCATTATTATTTTACTTCCTCATCTCTTTCAATTCGAAGGTATTCCTTGAAAAAAAATTCAATTCCTTTCAAAATAAAAATGGAGATGCTAGAGGGAGATCCACACGCCAGTGCATTACCTAGGTTTAGAGGGACAGAAATCCAGAGGGAGCCGTAACTCGGTCGAGGTCCGGAAGGAAGAAAAAAAGAGTAAAATTTTAAGATGTACAACAACCCAATGCATACCACACCTACTCCAAGAAAACTACCCAACCAGGTTTATTATCGGCCTCCCAGACGGCGTTACTCATATATATTGCACTGGCAAAGAACTTACGGTAAGTTTTTAGTACATTGTGACTTTGTTATTTCCATTAATCAAGTGTTTGGCAAAATGCTCCAATGAACAGAATCGGGATTCGATGCATCCGCGAATGAGATTTCCACAATTTCGATAATAAGGGATCTCGTGGTGAAGATATTCGGGAGCTTTATGGATATACGCTTGGGTAATTTCGATAATCGGCTAATTCAGGCGCTAATAGAGCGTTGGGGGCCGACAACACACACTTTTTTGTTCCTTTGTGCGGAGATAGAGATCACTCCATTAGATTTCTATATGCTGACATCATTGGCAATCGGCAGATATCCTACACAGGTGTCATATGATGACAGCTGGAATATTTTATCCAACACGAGGCAATTGTTCCTCTATATTAAAAGTTACAATACAAAGAGTGGGAACGTTAGTATTTCACATTTGAGGGCGTACTTGACCATCACAGATGATCGGGAGGATGATATTACCATTGTTCGTGGTTTTATCCTCTTCATGATATGACATTTATGGTTCTAAACAGCCAATGACACCGTCCCGCTTGGATATCTCACGGCCGTGGTCGATTTGATGAAGTTGTTGAATATGATTGGGGTTCTACTATTTTTGCTTTCCTGTACCATGGCTTGGATACTGCAGTTATGACCAGAGGTGCCATCACTGGATTTTCCCAATTTCTTAAGGTATACTAACACTTTTTCCTTACAAATTATAAATCAAATATCTTCCAATAAACGTCTTAAATAGAATTTCTAATTGTTTTTTATGTTGGTCTGAAATACAGTATTTGTTCTACGATAATTGTGGGGTTGGTCACCCTATTGTCAAGGAAACGCTTAAGTTCACGTCCTATCCGGGCCTTAAAGCATGGGAAAAGGGGAACAGAAAAAAAACAAATGACCAGGCAACAATTTTGTTTACTCTAGGCAGATACCTCATTGACCACTGGACTATTGAGTCGATCAACTGGCAACCTTGGGAAGAATCTGCGCTATTATATTTAGATGACGTACCTACTGCGTCGCTCCTGCTCCGTAAGAGGATGCCACTTTAAGTCCTAAATAGGAACTGTAAGTATTACTTGGGGGATAGATGTTAAAGGCAGTTGACTGGCACTACGGGTATTCCTTTGGATCATCTACTTAACATGTCACCATATCTCAGTCTAGCTAATTTACAGATAATAAGACAGACCAGCTTCGTCGACTGTGACCAGTTTGTGACAGGGAAGGAGCGAGAGACTTGTACCTCATATTGGGCTAACTAAACTTATGAGGTTGGCCACCTGTTGACAGATTCCCAAAGAATGGGGAATATAGATCTGTTCGGACCTACTACACTCAGGGTTGGTATTACACCCGTGGTGGTTACGTCAGCAAAGGTTCATAGCTTGTCCCAAGACTTTAGTTTGCCTAGCGATGAGGAGGGGTCAGACCCGGGGTGGCATATGGAGTGGATAGGGAGGCGTGAGATGCTCCCCATCCACCGCTTGAGGGACCTGCCACCCATGTCTTCCTCCTACGGTGCAAAGGAGCTGTGACACCTAACTCATGGATTGCGGCGACTCTCCCTTCCAGAGTCTGCGTGAGACGTCCAGACGATCCAGGACTTGACTGATAAAAACGCTGCTCTGAAAAAGAGCATGGACAGTATAGACGACCTACTATATTTGCATGTAAGTAATTTATTTATTTATGTATTTATTTATTTATTTCTTAATGTCATATTTATTTTATCAAAATCTAAGTAAATTTTCTTTGTCCTGTTCAGAACCTACATCTGAAGAGGGGCATAAGGTACGGGTGGTGCCGCTACCACCTGGAGGTGGCACGAGGACGAGGCAGGGGACCCGTGGACATGGTCTACGAACCAGGAGAGTCGATAGTAGCCACAGGGGCCTGGGTACTGGAGATGATATTGGCCTGCCTCAGTAGATATAGGTGATTTTTATGTTTTTGTAGACGTAATCCTTTATTGTAAATATCAGTGTTGAATAATTTATATTGTAGAATTTTATTTCTCTATATAAGTACTTGTACGACCTAATGTCCCATTTCTTTATATATAAATCAATATTTACCAATTTATTTTGAGTCTTGAATTTAAATAGAAATGCAATTGCAATTCTTAAAATAGTAGTTCTATACACGAAATGAAACTCAAAACATATGCAATTAAACTTAATTTATTATTCACGATTGATGTAGGGATTAATCCAAGACCATTTAGTAAGGGAGATTGGATCCCCTCCATAGTTGGAAAGTTGGTAATTTGCTGGAAACTCATCAGGCGGGACGTAGTTCCGATAAAAAATATCGTATGGAGTCTCGAATGGGAACGGCTGGTTATATTTCTCATACAATTCATCTCTGGCTTTGCGGAGAGTATAGGCTAGTGGAATACCTCTGATCTATCTATCAATACTCTTTCGTATCTCATAAAACTTATCACATTTAACCTTAAGCACATTCTACCTGTTGTATAAATCTTCAGGAGGGTATTGAAGTTTCGTGTGCTCTCCGAATTAGATATGAACTCCATTCCATAATTGATTGAAGTTGAGTTGCGGGAGAGGTGGATTATCGACAAAAAACTGCCAGGACCCGGCCAGGGTGCAGTCTTCATTCCAGCCAAATACTACCGAAGAATCATGTGTTATAGCTGAAAAACTCGACATTGTTGAGTTCAAGTAGAGGACTTGTTGTTAGAGTGTCTCCAACCAATACATATATATAAAGAAAAAAGTAGCCACTGTGATGCCAAAACTAGCCATTGTGAAGGACCCACCAGAGGAACTAGTCGTTATTGGAAATCAGTGAAGGCGACGGTAAAAAGAATACCGCGCAGTGTTCTTTTTACCGCCACCTCCACTGATTTCCAATAACCACATTTTCTTCTTCCCCCTTATCCTTTTACACTTATCTCTTCTCAAGAAACTTGTTCCCCCTTTACCATCAACACCCTTCTCTCAACTCCACAGCCTCAAATGTCTTCCTCGTCATCTTTTTCATCCATTGATGATCCTCTACGTGTATCGTCGTCCTCCTTTGACGATCTTATGTTTGATTGTACGGTGGCAATTTGCATTTTACACCAAAATACAATAAATCTAGTAGTACATGATGCAACTTCGAGTCACAATGGGAGTGTCATGGGCTATAAGGATAAGAGAAAGAAGCGAGATCACGAATTGAGGTATTACAGCATTATACGGGACTACTTCAAGCCGATGTGCACATATGAGTCAGATAAATTTTGGTGACATTTTTGTATGAGTAGACACATATTTATGCGTATATTCAATACAGTCATTGCACATGATCATTACTTTATCCAAAAACCCAACAACGATGGTACTATGAGGTTATCACCATACCAAAAAGTAATTGCGGCACTACGTTTCCTAAGCTGCGGTGTTGTGGCCGATCTTTTTGATGAGTATATCTGAATAGGAGAAAACACAACCTTGTTAAGTATGGAAAGGTTTTGTGTTGCGGTTATACAAATTTTTGGTGAAGAATATCTTCGAGCACCAAACACGGCCTCGAAAGGTTAAAAGCGATCGGAGAGTCATGGGGATTTCCCAGCGTGTTAAGAAGCTTTGATTGCATGCATTAGATATAAAAAGTTGTCCCATAGCTTGGCACGGTCAATTTACTAGTCATTAGCCCAAGGCGACATTGATTCTTGAAGTGATAGCTTCACATGACATTTGGTTTTGGCATTTTTTTTGGGTTACCAGGGTCTAACAATGATATCAATACCCTACAACAATTATATCTTTTCACCGACCTGGCCGATAGTATCGCCCCGCCTTGCAATTATACAATTGCCGAAAGAGCTTATGATATGGGGTATTACCTAGCGGATGACATATACCCCAAATGGGGAACACTTGTCCAAGCCATATCCAATCCGGTTGCAATGAAACAAAAAATCTTTGCTCAACAACAAGAAAGTTACCGAAAAGACGTAGAATGGGCGTTTGAGATTTTACAATCATGGTTCAATATTGTAAAAAATCTGGGTAAATTATGGAAACCTGAGATTTTGAACAATATCATGAAGGTGTGTGTAATAAGGCACAATATGATCGTCGAAGAGGAGCGAGGTTTATTCCTATCATACTTAGACTACGATCCGGCCGATCCTTCAACTATCGAAGGTGAACGGTTCAATATTGTACGCGAACGCAAAACAATCAAATCTTTTATATCAAAATGAATCGCATTCGAAGTCGAGAACTGCATTTTAATCTAAATGATGATCTAATCAAGCATTTATCGGCCATAAAAAAAAATCTTCAAACCTAGTACTCCATTTCTTGTATTATCTGAGTATTTTTTATGTAACTTAATGCTTCTTGTCGTACAAGCTTATTGAACAAATTATTGATATTGCATTAATCTTGTATTTGTTGTAACGTAATATTCTCGAAAATAAATATTTTGAAAAAATATTACATTCTTTAATAGCAAAGTACATTATTCAAACGATTACATTATTGGAAGGTAAACTATATTCTTGGAAAGAAAACTTCTATATACAACAAAGTTAAATTACATTTTATCACCACTTCAAGTACCTGGTCCGCCCCTCTTGAGTAGACACTCCATAACCTCAACTTGCATTTGCAGATAGTATTGCAATTGATGTCCAGAAAGATTACTCAGGTATTTATCCATGATTTTGCGATCTTTCCTTGTTTGTTCCAAATCTATTTTGGTTTACCATTGTTGATTTTCTTTCGCTCTTCTTCTTTCATTTTCTTCTTCTACTTGTCTCTGCTCCAACCGTAGTTCATCCAACATTGTTTAGATACCGCTACTAAATGAAACAACACCATCTAAGGCCTTTTGCATTATAAGGTTTTTCTTTAAAGAGTATTTGGCTGATGAGCCTACTTCCACCTTTATACAACGAACCATCTAATTCAGAATTTTGGCCCACAGATTAAGGTGTAGGTGGGTCGTCGGGCTCAACCGATAGATTGTTTGATTCGACCGAGTTCCCCAGAGAAGAATTGTGTGATGTTCTCCTGGCTACATTTCTTGGTACATTCCCCACATGATTCAACCTATCATCCTTTAGGTTGGCCCATCACGGTTCTCATACCAAAATTACCAAATACAAATAAATAACGTGTATATCGAAGAAAAATAAATGAAATTGAGTTAAAGGAAATTAGAATGTACCCGATCTTTATCAATTTTCCCGCCGTCGTGCCAAAATTGTATTTGAGTAACTATCTCCTTGTACGCCACACATTATCGTTTGGGGCACTCAGGATCTCTGTTAAAGGCAATGTTAACCTTTTGATAAAAATTAATCCCTTTGTGTGGCCCACGGTCTGGACAGAAGCTGTTACCCACGCTCTTGCGAGATACGTGAAGTCTGTATCCATCTAATGCAGTCCAACATCATCCGTCTTGTCCAAAAACTCACCATCTTCTAGTACTTGCACGTTTTGTCTTTGTTTTGCGGTTACTCTTTTCTTTCTTCCTTTTCCTTTTTCTTTCTCGGGCATCGCCACTTCAACATGTATTGACGCATTTGTACCACTTTGATTGCATTGAATATATTATAATGGAATAGGTAGTTCTAAAAGTAATTTGGAGGTTTAAAACCTTGAGGTTGAGTGACCTGATAGGGTTGATAGTACGGACTAAACGCCAGAGGTTGCGATTCATGGACTATAAATAGATTTTGATACAGTCCTCCGAAGGTATCCCCTTGCGACATGGTAAACGGATGTGAGGTCTGTGATTAGAATTGGGATTGGTTGTGGTAGAGGTATGGAGTAAATTGTGATGATTGGTGTTGAGAGAATGGTGTTGAAGGTAGGTTATAGGAGGATGGGGTTGATGGTGTAGAGTTATTACTGCTGGTGCCGAAGTTTGCCATTTGGGGAGAGCGTAGAGGTCCTCCTCTATATTCTGTAATTAGGTTTGGGAAAAAAGAGGTAGCCAGAGAAAGCTGGGCTAACCTTTATGGATAAGTGGTGTTCTTTTTACCGCCCAGAAAATTTGAGTGGTAAAAAGAATACCGCCAAACTCATTTTTTTTAGTTTGAGGAGCTCAAACCCAGTTAGCGTCTGACAAGTCTAGCTTACCAAACCCACACCCATTTTTGTACTGTTGGGAGGCTAAAAGTTCGGATTTGGGTTTGAGTTGACAAACCCAACCCAAACCCAAACCCTACTGGAGATGCTCTAACTGGGAAATACTACTGGGATGGTATTACAAACGACCGACAGATGAAGGAGAAAAATATGTTTTGAGTTTGACTTTGGAAGACAAGACAGAATGACGCGATAAACACTTTAATGTAATATTTTTTTGATTTTGTCAATGCCTATCAGAGAAACATTTCCATTTAGCTACCACAGAACCAATAAATCAATCTCTCATCCAAAGCCTCGGTACCCCATCTATCTCGGATAGCTACCATTAAACTCTTAATAGACCTATCTCTGAGGGTGAACTTCACTGAGCTTTTATTTGACATGAACCCGTATAAATCTCTTAGGCCTGATGGCTTTATTCCCCTTTTCTTTCAATAGATGTGGGATACTATCAAACATGAGCTTTTACAAATGATCAACTCTATATTCATGTCCTCATATAACCTTTAGGCCCATAAGCCTTGTAATACTTCCATCAAGTTGTTCACTAAGATTATTGCAAACAGAATAAAACCCCTCCTCAATTCTTGTATCAGCCCTTTTTAAAATGCTTTTATCAAAGGAAGGCACATACAAGATAATACAGTTATTGTGCATGAAACTATATACTATCTCTAGAAGCAGAAAAAAGGCCTGAAAGGTTGTATGGCAATAAAACTGGATATGTGTAAAGCTTATGAAAAAGTTGAATGGGATTTCCTTAGAATGGTATTGGAGGCTTTTGGTTTCAAAGGGAAAATTCTTGAGACTCTTATGGATGTAGTCACTTCCCCCTCTTACTCTATTAAATTGAATTTGAATTTGAATGGTAGTCCTTATGGTTTCTTTCAACCTCAAAGAGGTTTGAGACAAGGTGACCCCTCTTTCCTCTTACCTGTTTATCTTATGCTATGAGATTTTCTCCAGATTACTCCTCAAAGCTCAACAAAGCAAGAAAATCCATGTTATTGTTATTGGATGAAGCTAGATGCCTCCCTATTACGTACTTGTTTTTTTTGCTGATGATGTCTTTATCTTCTCCAGAGCCAACTTTGAAGAAGCTGGAAATCTCAAGCAAATCTTTCAAGACTACAATTGGATGTCAGGGCAAGAAATAAACTATGAGAAATATGAAGTGTTCATGAGCCTTAATATACATTATAGGTGTGGGCATCTCATTATAAGCAGATTGGGAATACATAAGGCAAAACATGTCTCCAGATATCTAGGCACTCCTTTCCAACTCACCAGATCAAAAATAAATGACTACAACAGTGTTGTGGATAGAGTTAAAAGCAAAGTTTAAAATTGGAATGCCAAATTCCTTAGTCAAGCGGGAAAAACCACCCTCATTAAGAGTGTGACTAATGCAATTCCTGTGCATCATATGACTAGTTGTCTTCTTCCTAAGACTCTTCATAAGAAAATTGATAAGGCCAATAGAGATTTTTGGCGGGGGAAATCTGATCAAGGCAATAATAAGTGTCATCTCATCAAATGGAACCAAATTTGTGGGCCTAGAAATGAAGGAGGTCTGAACATTAGGAAAACATTCCCCCAAAATCTTGCTATGCTCTCCAAATTCTGCTGGAAACTTTTAAAGGAACCTGAAGCTGCTACTACTAAGATGTTTAAAAACAAATACTTTAAAAATATTTCCTTCCTTCACTCAAGTAAGAAAAACACTGATTATAGATTTTGGAAGAGTATTTGGATAGCAAAAGAGCACATTGAACCTTTTATTGGTTGGCGAGTGGGATCAGGAAAAAACATCAACATATGGGAAGACAGATGGATCTCTCAGCTCCGTGGGGGTTTTATTTTCCAACCTCACAGAGTCTTACCTAATAGTAGGTGGGTTGATGATATCATCATCAATGGTCAGTGGCATACAAAGCTTTTGTAAAAGATTTTTCACCCAACCGAAATCCAAGCTATCCTTCAAATCTCTATACACACAAATGGAATCTTCACTGTGAAGTCTACTTATAGGGTGCTTAAAGAGGCAAATCAATCTCAAACAAATTCAAACTTTATTCACAAAAAATGGAGGAATAGAATTCAAACACCAAGCTTCTTCATAGAATTCAAACACCAAGCTCTCTCATAGAATTCAAATGTTGATATGGAAACTCTTCAAAGACATTTTACCTGTTAAGACCAGACTCAAGAAGAGCCATATCTTCCAAGAAGATTTGTGTAGCTTATGTAATGCTCATACATACACCATTACCCTTGCCCTTTTCCAACGGGAGTGCGCACAAAGAGTCTAGTTTGCTTCCATTTTTACTTTGAATATTGCAGGGCAAAACTTCAATCCTTAGAGAGTTCTGAGACAGTTGGAGTCCTCTGCACCTTCAAAACATATTTTTCAACAACAATTCTCTCCGTTCTGCTCTATTATTGCTGCCATTTGGGAAGCAAGAAATAATGCTATCTTCAAAAAAAGAGGAAATCAACATTCCTGGAATCCTTCTCAGAAGCTCCCAGATCTTACTTAAGCAATGCTCCTCTTTGATTGAAATTAAGACTTCAAACACTCTCTTTAATCTCATCTTTGATCATCACACTCATTATTTTATTATGACCAATGAGGCTTGGAATCATAGTAATGAATCAGCCAGATTGTCCTATGTAATGGCCTAATTCCGTGAGCTCAAAATGGTCTGGAATTAGTCCTTACACAAATGTACCTATGACAGAAATCTAATAAACAAGAATTGACACAGGCGTTTAGCGTGGAAAACCTATGAATAGGTAAAAAAACCACGACCTCGTGTTTGATGGTTTTTATAAGAGTGACGTTTATTGCTTGAAACTGATAATATCTTATTACAAGTTATTTCTATATTTAGAAATGATTAACCTTGTAAATAATTTTTTTGAAGTTTTGAGAATCCAAGAAAATATAGTTTTCTTGGTGATTTCTCTTGAAATCTTCTGGTCTCTGTCTCATATGTAACTTTTTCTTTATATAGGCCTCTTCCACAGCTCTTTTTCATACTGAAGCACGTTCTCTGAACAATATGATTAGTGGCTGTTTGACTAAGTAACTACTGAGTTCGTGAGAGACAGGTGGCTTTGACTTGTTAAGGTTTTTCGATTTGAGCTCGACTCACGTTTCTTAACAGTTCATGAAGTACATGGTGATGCTGACTGGAGAAGTCGTGTGGAGAATGCGAGATTCTGACATGGAGGTAATTCAAACTAGCGACAACTCGATTTTAGGTGAGATCGAGGGATAGGCCCCTACAATCACCCCCTCGCAACCGAAGTCACGAGTGACTTTGGTTGATAAAGGATTTGGATATATGGGTATGCGTGTTTTAAATTTTTAAAGAAGTAATAATGTTGTTGACTGTATGGAAAATGCGCGTGTAAAAGGGGGATGAACATGCATTGAATGATGATGGGAATATTGATGTATGTGACGGTTAGGGTTTAAAGAGTTTTATCGGTATTGAATGATAATGCATGGTGAAATGTTCCTGCATAATAAATGTTGGGTTATATAAAGAGTACCTGTACCAAGGAATGTGTTAAAGTACGCTTGTTCTATTGTAAAAATCTCTGTAATTTTTTAAGATGGTGAAGACTCGTAACATGGTTCTTGAAGAGCGAATTGCTTCAGAAATACAGAGGTTAAAGTTGAAGTTTTTTGGGGATCAATCCTTGGAGAATCCTGTTCCATCTTCTGTTCCTCCAACGTATAGTGGCATGTCGGAGAATGAAGCGGCTGAAGCTGAAGAAGAGTTTTGTTGTAGATGGAGATTTTGCCATGTTGTCTTGACAGGCGAGCAACGTTGGGTTTGTCTCTGCATCCTTGCGGAAGACAAGGTTGGGGGGACAGATGCAGGGATAGGCGTAACTGCGGTGCAGTTGCATTAATTTCTTGTATCATAATGGATTATAAGGTCGGGCCCTCTTCATCTCTACCAACTCTGCAGAGGTGGTATTTTTAGAGGAGGAGGTGATGGTAGTGGAGGAAGGAGATAAAAAGTGGAAGTCTGCTTCTGTATTTCTATCACTTTTTGGTGCTAAGAAGACCTTCAGTTCTAAGAGTTGGTTCAAGCACCGAGTCTTTTGCTTCTAGTTTCTATTTGAAGTTCGCTTAAACTTTGACCAAACTCATGGGAGTGAGCATACTCATTGTTTCTAATTTATGCTTTGCATCAGGGTGAAAAAGTTACTGAAGCAGGAATAACTAAAGAATTTGATGTGTCGGAGTGCCTGAGGGACTTGTTAGTTGTAAAGGTACTGAAAAACTTGTTATCTGTAAAGTACCTAAAGTTAGGTACTGGACAGACTTGGTATTTGTAAAGTACATGAGGTCGAGTACTTAAAAGACTTGTTATCTGTAAAAATATTTGTAATATGTTTCGAGATGAATAAAATTTGTTAACAAATTTCGTGCTGATATAGAATAACTCTAGAAATCAAGTTATATGATCTGAAGAATGTAGGAAATGCATGAGTGCAGAAAGTATAAATACTTGCAATATTCGAACTGTTCTAAATTTTTTTGTGAAAATATGTGTTAAGAGGCAAATATTATTTTGCTTACTAGTTGGAAATGTGGGAGAAAATTTTTGTAGGAATTTTTAAAATGAAGATTCAATGCCATAGAGGTCATTTTACATAATTAAATCTGGAAAGAATAAGTTCGACCTAAAAAGATGTGGAATAATGGAGTTCGAGGGGAAGAGATAAGTTGAAATAACTTTTCTCAAGATTCTGGGGTTTTTGTTATGAGATAAAAGGATATTAGCACTTTTTGAGGGAAATTAGTGGTAAAAATGTATAAATAAGAGTATAATGATCTCTGAATATGAGGGAATAGGCAAGAATAGGCAAGAATAGTGCCGCTGACGATTGACAATTAAGATCACTAAAGTACGGGAGAATTTTTTTTGGATCGTTGGGTTATGATGCTGAGTTGCCAGTAAGGAAGTATCAGCTCGAAGGATTAGATTCAATAAGTAAGGAACATGAGTATGCCTATTTTTTCTTTGAGGGATTTTTTTGTGAACTGGTGAGGGATCTTACAGATCGAGAAGAGGTGGTGGGATTGATTGCTGAAGTGGAGATCGAATTTGAGGTTACGAGGATCGCTATAGGTTTACCTGTTGGTTACAGTTTTTCAGGTCATCAAGGCTGCTTTAGATGTAAGTATATGTTAGGTGAATGGAGTGAATATAAAAATAGGTATAGCAGAGTATAACTGCTTTGAGTTTGAATAATTTTTTAAAAGAAATTATTGTTGATATAGGTCCTCTATTTTTGGTGAATGTTGTTTGTCATTGTTGTGTAAAAGATGAATTTAAAAATATTTGAATTTTTGTTATGGAAGCTTTGGAAATGACGTCAGTGCTGCTATAGAGTAGAAGAAGATGCACGTACAGAAAGTACAGGGAGCTTCTGAATTTCTCTCTTGTGGAAAAAGTTGTGAAAACTCGATTACGTGTAAGAGTGAGTAAAAATGAGTGTGGTGGGATCAAAAGGAGATTTGGAAAAGAGAGATAAAAATAGAATATAATATAAAGGAAAGGGCAATGATGGGAAAGTATTTTTGCCGAAAAGGTGCAAGATGTCTGACATGGATAGTGGAAGGGACACCTCGGTTCCAAAACTGAGGACGGATCGTGCGAGGCTCAATAATTGCCTGCAGTTAGAGAGTGAAAATATAAATATTGCTTCATCTTCGTCAATCAAACATTTTTCAACTTCTGAAATCTTGAAGAGCAGTGAGAGGGGAAGGAAGAAGAGAGGCAAAAATAATATAAACACTTGCAGAGATTTAAGCGAAAGGGATCATCAGTCAAAGCGTAAAAGAGTTACTGAATCAGAGTCGCAAAGGTGGTTATACAACAGCGTGGTGAGGGAAGGATACGACATTGCCTTGGATTCACATTCCGTTACAAAAGGTTAGTAGATATATGTGATCATCTATGTGATTTTGAAGATCAATTTTTATTGCTAGGAAAAGCGATAAATTACTATTTATTGTAATCTATGAAAATGTACTAGTTTATGTGAGATATGAAAGATATTTGAATTTAGTTGACGGATATATATAAAAAATAACCATAGATACCTGGACCTTTGTGTAGGTCGACCGTGAGAAGTGTTGTTTAGGATAAAAATCCTTTCATGTAGTTGATATGAGGCATTCCCCTGTAATTGAGGTATCAACCTCTGGTCGACCGACTGAGTTAGAGAATGAAGCGTCTGGAAGTGAGGAAGAAGTAGGTGTTGATCAATTTCTAGATTTTCTTGGAAGATTTGTGTTCTATTCTCCTCTCTCGGATGCATTCAAAGAGTTTTGTAAAGCCAAGGCTTCTATAGGAGGTAGATGGGAACATTGTATCGAATATGTCGATAGGCAATTTAGGGGTTGCACCATAGCAACAGGGGAAGAATATTTTTATCTGTTGGCCGATTTAGCGAAGGAGAAAAGGGATTGAGGTATAGAGAAATCGATCTCTATGGATTATTTTGATGGAAATGTTAAGAATGAACTTTTTGAGGGCTTTTTATGTTACCTATCTCAATTTTGAGTACGGGTTGAGTCTTCTCCTTAGCAATCTGGCTAAAGGAATTATGAATCTTGTCGGTGCATATCCCGTTTAGATGAATGAGAACATGTGGGAAGTGATAAGTGTGTATTAAGCTTTGAATATATGCTGGGAAGGTAAGGGTGGAAAGAGGAGGATATCCTCTGAGGATGTATTGCAGTTTTACGGTATAAAAAATTATGGTGCAAGTGGGGCTTATTTCTGCGCAAAAGTAACTCGATCTTGCTTCTTTGACTTGAACTCAACAGGTTGACCTTAGAACGATAATGTGATATGGGTGAAGGGTGACTGCCTTCAGAGAGATGATGAAGAACCCCTGGAACTTCTATTTAGAACTGCAAAACAATGTAAGTATAATAATGTATAATGTATGAAATTGATGGTAGAACTTGTACGATGCTCGTTGATGTTAATATTTGTGTATGATAGGTCTTAGGTCGTAGGTGACGAGGAAAGAGTCATTGTTGGATAAAGTTGCTCAAGAGGAGACAAAACTTGAGGCTGTACTAGAAGACCTCGGCATTAGTAGGAAGAAGCGTGTTAACAGTCGAGTTGAAAAAGTTTAGAAATCTCACTCGACAAGGCTAATGACGATCACTAACGGTGGTAAAAATAAGGGGACTAATGGGAAAAGGTGAGCAAACTTGCCTAATGCCCCAGGAATGGAAACGGGGTTATCGGAATCCATTACATTGAGCAAATTAGTTTGAACATTCCCCAAAAGGTAAATGCTAAAGCGTCATGCAGCGTTGGAGACCACGGGAAGTGGTAAAGCTGTAGAAAAGGTACAAAAGAGAAGGGTCGAACCTTCTAAATGGTCAGGGGGGGAAGTCATAAAAGATCGACCTGATGTGGAGGAAGATTGGGCAGAGGTAGAGGAAAAGGCTAGGTTGGCGGCTCTCCACGAAGAGGAGGAGATGAGCAAAATTGTAGGTTATATGCTCGAATAAATTTGATTATGTATTTTGATTCGAGCTAATCAATAAGGTCAATTTTACTTGATTTTATGTAGGTTGCTCGCTGATGAAGGGTATATGTCTCGGTGTCAAGGAGGAAAGAACAGAGCTGAAAAGGAAGAAAGGTAAGCTCAAGAAGAACGTATCTCAATTGAAGTCAGATTTGAGAAAGGAGGGGAAGCGGCTGGAGGCCCTGAAGGCTTCCCAAGTAGTAGAGATCAACAAGTTGCGGGCTGAGGCAAGGGTGAATTTGGATGAGGCGGTAGCTAAGCGTGATAGGCTCGGGGGACACCTTATGTCCAAGGGATACTCTGGGGATGGAGCCCATTAGGACCAACACCTGCGTGGAGGTTGAAGATGATGTTGTTGGGGTTGTTAATGGGTTGGATGGTATATCTCCTCGGACAGTGAGAAACAACCAAGAGGATGACGACGAACTCCCAGAGGTAAAAGATTAGAAGGTAAGATAGTGTGATGATAGTGTTATTGTATGAATGTTATGGAATGTTGTAAACTGATTGGATATGTTTTGGATGGAATTCTATAGGCTAAGTTGCTTTTGTAAACATTGTTGTAGGAACTTAAGGACATACGCCTCAGAATAAAAGATTTAGAAGTTGAGCTTGCTCAGGAGAGAGAAACCTCAACGTCCCTGTTGTCTTCGCAAGTAGAGCTGTAGGTTAGAATATAACAAGAAATATTTGATTTGTATGCTTTATTAATATAGAAGGACAAAGTAATATATAGAGTGTATAGACATACTAAGTACTCGTTACCTGTTTAGGTACAAACGGCCCTGGAATGGTGCGTATAAAAGATGTTAGTCTTTGGCAAACAAAAATATAGAGAATGTGTACCTTAGACTTGTAAGTATATGTTATGGAGCATCCATCCGAGATTGTACTTTCGACCTTAAGTTCAAAAGTAGTTTACACAGTAGATGTCAAAAAATAGATATCTCGTTAGAAATTAGTCATATGTAGTGTTCGAGTATTATGAATCAAACTGAATACAATGTATTTGTAATGTGCAGGTCGAATTAGAGTCAGCTTGCTTGCGCGAAGATGAAGCTCGTTAATGTAACCAAGAATTTGCAGAGGAGTTTGATTAAGATGAGAGAGGCGAATGGAGATAGAGAAATCAACATGTGAAGGTACACTTCAAGTTTGTTGAGGCAAGGCAGACTATTGTCAACTTAACTCGATAGATTGAGGAGACGGATACTGAAATTGAAAAAGGGCAGAAAGAGTTCGAGGAGTAACAAGAACATGTCACGAAACTTAAAAGCGAGAATGATGTATTGACGGTAAAGAGCAGGGAGGCTGACATGTCCCGTTACTGTATACATGCTCTAGAAAGATCGGAGGAAGATTTAAATCATATGGTGGCGGGTCTAAGAAAGGATCTTGCTAGGAAAACGCATGATCAGGAGCGAATTCGATATGATCTGGAGAATAGTAAGAGCGAGCTTGGGCAATTGAAGAAGAAAATAGTTGATAAAGAGAACGAGCTAAAGGGAGCTCGAGACGATTTGTTTGTGTTTGAAGTTACAGCCGAACAATTGACTGCAGCTTTTTCTGTAAAAGACATGGAGTTCAAGACGGTACAACACAAGTGCAACGAGTTAAATGAGAGAGTGGCTCAATTAAAAACTGATCTGGCGTAAGGCAATTCGCGTGTTAGAAGCATCGAGGCTGGTGAGCGCTCAAAGAATAATAAAAATGATGCCATAGTTTCTCTTGTTCAAGGGGATGTCGTTAGTCTGTTAGATCAAATAAGAGATTTAGAGGGGGACGTTGTTGGAATTCAAGGGCATGTACGTAATGGAGTTGAGCAGTTACGGGAGTGTCAAATAAAGTTGGACTATGCTCTTGTTAGGGTAAAAGGGTTAGAGCGTATTATTCGAGGGAAGGAGATCATCATAAAGGATAAAGATGAATTGTTAAAGAAAATTCCTGATGTGGAAGAACTGAACAAAGAGATCAAGGTACTTTGTGCTCAGGTGGTTGATTTGGAGGCAATTAATCTAGCTGAATCAGTTAAAGCTGACAAAAAATTTGTAGAGAACATAGCGTTTACATATCGAATAGAGAGATAAATGGTGAGTCAGAAAGCACGGTACAAAAGGTTAGAAGATCGCCTCCAGAGGTCGAGGATGATTTTTTCTCACTCAGTTGTAACCCAGGCCCGACATTCAGAATTACTGCGGGCGGTGATTGCTTATTTTCTAGAAGAAGTAAAAAGACTTGAATCAGAGATATTTAACTGTTTGTCAGCAAAAGGATGTATCTGCAAGGATGATATAGATCGAGGAGATTGCACGAGCTTCATAAGAATGAATTTGGGCCCTCGATCTGCTAAATTTATAGAGGAGGGCAGGATTGCTATGATTGCTCAAGCTCAAGAATTTATGGCTAATCGACCTCCTATTGTAGGGGTAAGCAAGACTGACATCCCCACAGTAGAACAAATTCCATTATAGTGGTTATATATAACCTGATAAGAAATAATATGTGATGCAGACATGTTGAGAGATAAATGCTAATTTTACCTTTGTTTTATCTTATGTCTGGTTGAGCTCTTCGATTGAAAACTAATATCACCTATATTTTAACCTCAGAGTTGATTAGAGTTTGTTAAACCAGGTGTAACCTGAATTTAACTGATAGAATATCACAGATATATTGAAAGAGATGAAAGATAGTATTACCTTTGTTTTATCTTATGTTTGGTAGAGTTCGTTGATTGAGAACAAGTTCTATCATGTTCTAACCGCAGGAGATTTAGTAGAGTCAGCCAAACCAAGTGTATTCTTGATTTAACTGGAATAATATCAATTGAAAGCTAGTGTTATCTATGCTTTAATCTTTGTATTGTCTGCAAAGTAGAAAGATGTATGGAGAAAACTTGTAAGTTTCATTGAATTTTGAGAAAGGATGTATGTTGGATGGAGGTGGAAATTTCATTTCTAGAATAAAAAAGTGAGAAACTGAAATGGAGTAGTGAGGGACCTAACGATAATATCGTTTCACTCGCCTAGTGTTCCAAAGACTCGAAATGTGGACGCCTTCTTCTGTCATGAGAAAATATGATCCCAGGCCTGAAATATCTGTGATAAGGAATGGACTCTCCCAATTGTCTGCTAGTTTCCCAGCATGAGACTCTTTGTTGTGTTAAGGTATTTCTTTGAGGACGAGATCATTAATTTGGAAGGTACGACTTCTGACTCGTTTGTTGTACGTACTGGCCAGCATATGGAGATATCGACCTAGGTTAGCGATAGCGCGTTCCTTGGTTTCATCGATCCAATTGTGGTTGCAAGCTAATTCAAACTCATTTTCATCATCAGATAGCTTGTGATCTTTGACTAGATAATGGTATTCAGAGGGAATGATGGCCTCAGTGCCATTGGAAAAGAGGAATGAAGTACAGCCTTTCGACTGACGTGGAGTGGTACGGTATGCTCATAAGACATGAGGTAGCTGACGAATCCAATTTCCTTTTTTCAGAGAGTATGGCCATTTCTTGAGCCCATCCACAATGGTTTTGTTGGCAATTTCGGCTTGGCCATTGCCTTGAAGATAGTAGAGATTGGATGGTGAGTGAATGATGTTGTGTTGGTTGAGGAAAGCTACGACTTTTTTGCCAACAAATTGGGGCCCATTATCGATATAAATTTGGTGGGGGCACTCAAATCGAGTGATGATGTGTTCCCTGATTAAAGAGATGACATCTTCTTCCCTAGTTCGACAAAGTGAAATTGCTTCTACCCATTTCGTAATATAATCGGTAGCTATGAGGAGGTTACAACGGTTGCCTGGAGAATTAAGAAATTCACCGACGAGATCGAGTGCCCATCTTTTGAATGGCTAAAACACCTTGCTTGCATGGAGTTCGAGCGCAGGGGCGCGTATCATATTCCCATGTCGTTGACATGCGTCATATTTTTGTGAGTACTCTTCAGCTTGCTTGCGCATGCCGAGCCAGAATTCTTCTTGTGTAATGGCTCTGCTTGCCAGTGATCGACCTGCGGCATGGGAGCCACAAGTCCCTTCATGTAAATAGCAGAGCATCTCGTCCACTTTCTGTTTGGAGAGGTACTTGAGGTATGACCCCATGACTGAACGGCGGTACAAGGTACTATTTTGGTTGGTGTAGCATTTTGAGTTGTCTATCAGCTGTCGGTACTTATTCGGATTTGCTAGAAGTGATCCTTCATATTTGTTGTTGATACCGAGATAAACTAAGAAAGGCTTTTGCTATTCGTCGTCTCCCCCTTTATCGCCCCCAGTGTTGATCGTATATACAAAAATGCGATCAATGTTGGGGGTTGAAATTACTTCGATCTGGAGATATCGAGCTTCGGTGCCTAAGATCCCGGCTAGATATGCCAAGGAATCGGCATTTCTGTTTTTGCCTCGAGGAAGATAATTGAGAGTTGCTCGCGCAAACTTGTTCATCCTATCTGCAACGAGGGTTGCGTATTCGATCATCTTGCCATTCTTCTTGTATTACTCAGAGTAATGGTGAACAATGAGTAGTGAATCCGTGTAAACTGAGAGTTTGGGGATACCGAGCTTGAGAGCGTGATCGAGTCCGTGAATGATAGCTTCATATTCGGTGACATTATTTGAGGCCTCGAAATCTAGGCAGATTGATTTCTCAATTCTGTCGTTGAAAGGGGCAATCAATACCATTCCAATTCCTGACTCTGCAGGTCCTGCTGACCTATCTATAAGAAATCTCCACCTTTTCCTTGTAATCCATTTAGCTCGCTCGTCAAATGCTTTGGAGGTGGATCTTTTGTAACTTCCTCTGAAAGGCCAGGATCGTACTCCTCCCACTCAGGATCTTCCACTGGAAAATCTGTAAGAAAATTGGCAACGGCCTGCCCTTTTTCGGAATGATGCTGTTCGAACTTGATATCATATTCTCCCAAACTAACTGACCATTGTTGCACTCTCCTTGATTTTTCTTTCTTGGATAAAACTTCCCGAAGTGGGTAGTTCGTCATGACTTTGACTGAATGAGCTTGGAAGTAGTGCTTGAGTTTTTGTAAAGTATAAACAAGAGTAAGAAGAAGTTTCTCAATTTTAGAATACCTCGTTTCTGCAGGAGTAATGGTTTTGCTAATGAAGTAGACTGTTTTCTCAATTTTCCCTTCAAGACGAATGAGAACCGAACTGAGTGAAGTATATGTAACTGTTAGGTAGATAATAAGTTCATCATTATCTATCGGTGCACTCATGATGAGAGACTTCCCCAAATAGGTTTTGAGATCCTGAAAAGCTGCCTCGCACTCCGATATCTATTGTACCTCTGCATTTTACTGAACTTTTCTTCGTTTAGTATAACCACAGAGTAATAAGAATAACTAACGACAGTGGTCTAAAGATTTTAAAACCAAACGGTTCATAGCGGCAATTTTGTTTCCAAGTTTCTGAACGTCTTTTGTCATTTTTAGAGATAGCATATCGAAGAGAGCCCAAATCTAATCTGGATAGGCCTCAATCCTCTTCTTGCTGATGAGGTGGCCTAGAAATTGGCCTGAATGTACTCCGAATTGACAATTATCAGGATTGAGACGCATTTTGTAAGATCGAAGTATGTTGAATATTGTATTGAGATCTAAAATATGATTGATGGACTTTATACTCTTGCACAAGAAATCGTCAATGTAGACTTCCACAATTTTTTTGAGAGGTGCTTTGAACATAGTAGTCATCAATCGTTGATAAGTTGTACTTGCATTCTTGAGTCTGAAGGGTATGACTTTGTAGCAATAAAGTCCTCTTTCAATGATAAAAGTGGAATTTTCTTGATCTTCATCCAAGAGTGGAATCTGATTATATCCTGAAGCAGCGTCCATCATAGATAAGAGTTCGTAACCTGCTGTGGAATCTAGGATCTGATGGATGTTGGGAAGAGGGAAACTATCCTTTGGAGTGTGTTTGTTCAGATCGGCAAAATCTACACAAACGCGGACCTTTCCATTCTACTTTGGGACAATGATGATGTTGGATATCCAATTCGAATACTTGGCTTCTCGAATGAATCCCACTTTGATCAATTTCTCGATCTCCATGTTAACTTTATCTAGAAGTCGTGGTGATAGGTATCATTATTTCTGTTTGACTGCGGTTGATTAGCAATTTGCGACATGCCTTGGTCGGATCGACTTTAGGCATTTCTTCGAAAGACCATGCAAAAAAGTCTCGATTTAGGTGTAAGAACTGAATGAGAACGTCTTTTCCCTTTTAAACCCGTTTTGTACTAATGAAAGTACCTCTACTAGGTCCATAAATGTTAACATATTTGATAGGCTCCTCTATTGAAGGCTGATCATTGGGTAATCAGCTTGTTATAATTGCTATGTAGAATACTTGTCAGAGGTATCTAGAAATGTAGGGACAATATTTTCGTAACCTCGAGAGAGCTTTTGACTACCCCTGATCTCATATATACCATCGTTGTGTTTGAAGCAGAGTGACTGATGATAGGCAGAAGCGATTGCTTCCACATTATAAATCCAACAATGTCCCATAATCCTAAGATAACGAGATTTGGCGTTAATTACATAGAAGATAACGTCGATGGTGGTTGGTCCTACAGTAATAGATAAGATGATCTTCCCAACTCGCTCTTCTTTAGAACCATTGAATCTACTGATATTGGTATTGCTTTGAATGACTTGATCGGCCAATCCCATTTGGTCGATAGTACTCTGAAAGAGGATCTTGATACCGCTGCCAGTATCGATCATCATTGTGTGCATGATAAACTTCTTCATCTTGAGCATTATGATGTGGAAATTTGATATGGCTATTATCACAATCTTCGAATGATATTCCGAGCCGGCGATTGCTCAACTCGGGCAGAAGTTTACCTTATTTATCTTGAGGTGTGAGATCGCAGCATTCTGATAGTCTCCTGCGCTTGAATCTATTAGAGTTGGTGATCTGATTGATCTCAATCATGTTACTGTGTTGCATATGGTAAAGATGCTTCTCCTAAGCTTGATCTTTGACCTGGACAACTTTAAGCTGCTTCTTATAGCTGCCATCCTTGTATGATTCCAGGTCGACAATATATTTGAGCATCCGTCCTCCTTGAAAATGTATTCGTGCAACCTCCGTAAAGTATAACAATTGTCAGTAGAATGATGGCTTACCTTATGGTGTATGCAGTACGGCCAGCTTTCGATTGGTTCCAATGGTTGGGAGAGACGGTAGAGCTTATCTTTTGTGAGGATTTGAAAAATTATAGAGATTCAAACGTTCATCTTTGGGAGGATCGGCTTGACCTGTGAGCAGCCTTTTCGAGGATTTCCCGTGTTTCCATTGGCGTACTTTTGGTCACCCTGATCCTCCTTTTATTCAGTATTCCAATATGATTGACCTTTTGTGGAATGAACGAATTTAGTAGATTTATGCCGTCCGGACATCATCCTTTCCAGGTCGACATAACTATTGACCTTGGTGATCATATCCTCCAAGGTCACAGGTTTATTGAGGATGAGGTGTTCTTTGGCTTTACAGTCGAGCTGGAGGTGTTAGTGAAAGCAGTAACAATAGTTTTTTGATTGAGATTATCTACTTTACACGTGAGCTCCAAAAACTTTGCAAATGCCTTGAGCTTCGCTTTGTACGACTGTTTGAGACTGATAAGAGAATATAAATTTTCCTCTTTGTCTCTGATGTGAGCATACGTCTTGATAAATTACTTCTACAACTGGTCAAATATGTATATGAAGTCTTTATGCAGAGAGTGGAACCATTGGAGTGGTTCTTCCTGCAGACTTGTGGCGAACAGACGACATAAAATGTGGTTGAGATTGGAATACAACCCCAATGAGTAACGATATTGCTGAATGTACTACTTTGAACCAACACCCTTGCATTTGCGAATTTTTGGAGTATGGAAACCTTTCAGAATATCCATATCGTATAGTTATTTGGCAATTGGACTTCCTTGCAACTTTGTAAGGTCGTCGGTCGCGCACAGAACCTGTGCATCGATCAGTTCCTTAATACGCTGGTCTATATGCTCTTGTGTGACATAGTGATGAGTCAGTTGAGCGGCTTGACGAGGAGGTTACGGATTATGTGTACCGGTACCTTCACTCAAATGATCTCATGCTGGAACTCGAGGTTGAGGTCTCTGTTCTTCCTCTTGATGTATGGAACATCGGTGACCTCGGCTAATCTCAGATTGAACTTCCCCCCCCCCCTCAAATGAATGGAAGGTTGAGGTTTATTCCGAATATGTCTGAAAAGAGCTTTGCTGGTGGCTCCTTAAGGTCCCAATCTTTTCCGCGTAGACACCCGAGAGGCTTCTGACACCTAATCACGATCTTGTGTTGGAGAAGCCTGCTGAGTATCATGCAGAGCCTACAAGGTAGTCTGCATTATTGTTATTTGATCTTCATGTCGTTTGAGTATTGTCAAACGAGCTTGTCTTTCAGCGTCGAGCTTCTTCTCGCGGAGCTCTCGGTCGCGAGTTAATGGTCTTTCGAGTTCATTGTGTTTCTCCATTTCAGTATTGAAATTTTCTCGCAGCTCTGTAAGTTGTTCCGGCTCAATTGAGAGATCGAGTTGGACTCCGGTAGTTGGTCGCTTAGATGTGACCATGATTGAAATGTTGTAGTAGATTGACTGAATGCCTTATGATATCGTGGAAATATTCTCTTTCCCACAGACGGTGCCAAATTTAATGGCCTAATTCCGTGAGCTTAAAATGGTCTGGAATTAGTCATTACACTAATGTACCTATGATTGAAATCTAATAAATAAGAAATGACAGGCGTTTAGAGTGGAAAACCTGTGAATAGGTAAAAAGACCATAACCTCGTGTTTGAAAGGTTTTGCAAGAGTGACGTCTATTGCTTGAGGCTGAAGATATCTTATTACAAGTTATTTCTAGATTTAGAAATGATTGACCTTGTGTATAAGAATCTTGAAATTTTGAGAATCCTAGAAAATATAGTTTTCTTGGTAATTTCTCTTGTAATCTTCTAGTCTCTGTCTCATCTGGAACTTTTCTTTATATAGGCCTCTTCCGCAGCTCTTCTTTGTGCTGAAGCACGTTCTTTGAACAATGTGGTTAATGGCTGTTTGACTGAGTAACTGCTGAGTTCGTGAGAGACATGTGACTTTGACTTGTTCAAGTTTTTCGGTTTGAGCTTGGCTCACGTTTCTTAACAGTTTGTAGAGTACGTGGTGATGTTGAATGGGGAAGTCGTGTGGAGAATGTGTGAGTTTGACATGGAGGTAATTCGAACTAACGACAGCTCGATTTTAGGTGAGATTGTGGGATAGGCGCCTACATCCTTGATAACTGACAGACTGATCAAGTAACGAAAAGTTATAGCGTCATGACCAGTAAATAAGTTTCATCGTAATCGATGCGAGGTTTTTATGAGAAGCACATGCAACTTGTCTTGCCTTGTACCTAACGATTTCTTTGTATTTATTACATTTTTGCACGAAGACTTTATGACATCATACCTAGGGATAATTTTTCTAAACACTTTGCATTTTACTTGCGAGCTAAGTTCTGCTTGGTTCACAGATTCCCACTAAGGCCAATCTTTATAGTTCTGGTACTTGTCTACTGTAAGTGGCTCTAGATTACGATCCTCAATGGAGAACGCAACAATGAAGGTGAATATATTGTCAAAAACTACTTTTGAGGGATCCCAAGTTGTACCATTAGAAATACGATTGATCGAGATCTCTCTATTATTATAACTATGTGCCACGCCGGGCTTGTCTTGTAATGTATCAACTGGTCGCATAACTATTGTTGCCCTGTCAATAGGTGATTCAATCCTCGATGAACTGACTGCAACATTAGTCATATTTGGTCCCAATTGCGGCCGCTTCCTCGAAGTTGGACCGTTCTCCTTAGGAGGTCGCCTACGGGGTCTCTTGATCTTTGATTCAATTGTGGGAGGCGCGATAACTCCTTTTGGAACTTGAAACCATGCATGAGCATTACTTGCAGGTACATTCCCCTTGGTCACTTTAGTAGCGTCGGTGAATGCATCAGGACCATTAAAGCCCTTGAAAGTGTGTAGGAGATTTTTGTGTCCTGGTACCGATTTAGGGAATAAAACTCCCCTTGTGAGCTGGAACAAATTTTGTCATTCATATAAGGAAGGAAACCTTAATGTTAGAAACTTGGGCTCGTGGAACCAGGCTGCCATTGTTATATATTTGTGGAACATTATCTTTAATAAGGATAGCCCGTAGGTTCAAGATAGTCTTATTAGAAGGAGAATTTTTTGGGAGATTAAAATCTTAAATTATATCTCTTGGTCATGGATAAACATATTGAAAGTAAGAGTAAAAACTAAGGATATGGTGGTGCATTTTATAGGAAAAGGTGATAAAACTTTTATTTGGAATGACCCTTGGCATCCCAAGGGTATCCTTAAAGACCATTGCCAAACTTTTTTGTCTCAAGATCCTATTCGCCACCCTAATGCCCTGGTCAAGAATATTATTACTAAAGGGAGTTGGAGCCCTCCTATCAACCCTGCTAACAACCTTGCTGATCTTTGGAGCTGTCTTGACCAAGTTAAGGTAGACAATGATGGTGAGGATAAAGTGGTTTGGCACCTTACAGCTTCAGGAGAGTTTACTGTGAGGTGTAGCTTTAATTGTCTAAGAGATGTCAGTAACTCCTTTAAATGGTCTCATTTGTTATGGCTTAAGGGCAACATCCCCAAGCATAGCTTTATTACATGGCTTGCCCTTACAAACTCTCTAAGAATACAGGATAAACTAGTTTTTGTGTAAGGAGTAGTTGAGCAATCAGTTTATTTGTTATGCTGAGAGGGATCTGAGAGTGTAGAATACCTTTTTCATGATTGTAGCTTCTCTAGAAGTATATGGCACAAGATCCTCAATAAGTGTAGTTATGTGAGAGCTCATCAGTTATGGGGTGAGGATCTTGACTAGGTTCTTACTAAAACCTCAGGTAAGTCATAACAAGTTAGAATTATCAAACTTTTGTTTAATGGTTTTATCTACCAGGTATGGGCTGCGAAAAACATGAGAGTGTTTGAAGATACTAAGCAGCATGCAGACTCAATCCTTCTGATGATTGTTCAAGATACTAAACTGAAGTTAGCCAGTGAAGTTCATGATTTGATCAATAATGAAAGTAACATATAGCTTGTTGATATTTGGGGTCTACTGGTGATGTGGAGAGATGTTCAAATGATACCTTACAAGTGGAACCCTCCTAATGAAGGGGTGTACAAGCTTAATGCAGATGGCTCTCTTTCAATTTTTGGTGGTATAGGTACTATATTGAGAGATTGGACTGGTGGTGTTGTGAAGGCTTGTGCAGGTATAGTCAAACTCAGTACAATTGTTATGCATGAACTTTAGGCTATTGACAAATCTGGAGATGTCCATTAAGCACGGGGTTAGTAAGATTTTGGTTGGGTCTAATTCTATGAATGTTGTTAAAATGGTTTTGGCTGAACACATCCATCCTTAGTATGCTAAAAGGGTCCTTAGGTCTATCCTTAAGCAAGTTGTAAAGCAAGAGTTTTTTTATATTGAGCACAACTATAGGGCTACCAACAGGGCTCCTGATTACTTGGCTAGTTTCCTTTCTGATTTAGGATTTATAGAGTTTATGACATAAGATTTTACTGCTGATCTAAAAAGAATCATTGATGAAGATACTATAGGAACCATCAACTATAGGATTCTAAATTAATATGTTGAGATGTAGATCCTCTTCTTGTTTTTTTTTTCTTTGTTTTGGTGTAAGGCTCTCTTTCTTGCTCTTGTGCGCTTGAGCTAGGGGAGTTGTCCCCTCATTGTGCAGTTTTGTTTCCTTTCAATATACAACTTACTTTCTAAAAAAAAGTATATGCATCGGGCTGTTTATTGGCGACCTGCTATAAGTGAAGTATTCGTTGGACTTCGTTGTCACTCTTTTAATAGCGGGATCCAAATGAGGCAACGATGTTGTTTCTCAAGTTAAGTTAGGAACTTTTGCAACATTATCTGTCATATCCCCCCTAATACCAAAAAAATCATCTCATCAAAGTAACAGTCTACGAATCTCAAAGTAAATATGATGCACTAGAATTTTTGCTTCAATGAATTCTCGCTGCTACTATAGTATGCCAGTAAGCGGGGTCGAACCACGTTGGGGATCGGTGTCGGTTCTGAAGTTTGAGAACGGGGAGCTTTGGTTCTTTGTTGGAGATGGTTGGAGATTGTTTTATGAGAAGAGGAATATTCTAGATAAGAATTATGACTTCGGGATTCTGCGTCCCATACTTGGGCATTTCTTATTTGGATCTACCTGTGTGGTTGCCTTCCCAAGCTATCTCTGAGTGCCCTTCTTAAAAGCCACTACTCGCAACTGTCCTGAGTCGGGACTCTACTTATTCAGGACAAAATCTGGACCTTCCTTGATATAAGCAAGACCTTACCATCAGTAGTAGGTCTAGAGATAAAGGGACAACTCAGTCTTACGATTATTTGGCTCTAGGACCTTACTATGCACTAGTGGGTATTGCCAGAGTCCTGTTGCTTTTAAGGCTTTCAACCCTTCTTACAACCTACCTGGGTCATTAAATGTGATCCTATTAAGGACTCGCACCACTACCTGTCAACTGAGTGGGCTATGATATAGTTGGTCTGCAGAGAGCACCACCTGCCCTAGTCTCTACTTCGAAAGAGATTGAAGCCTGACTAGTTCTCCAAGAGAACCTTTTTTGATAGACGTACCTCTATCCATCACTAGTCTTTAGGGGATATCAGAAATAGGGATTAGTCTCACTTAAGAGCACTAATCTTCTTAATCCCTCCCTTAGATCTACGAGGAGGAGGACTTTTTAGGTCTCTAGGAGTACCCGATTTTAGAGGCATACTCCTATGCCTCTAGGGTCTTAAGGAATGACATTATGAATATGGGCTAGCATCAATGAAGAGCATTAACCCTCCTAGAACCTTCCTCAGATCATTGAGGGGGGAGACCTGTGGGTAACCCAACAACAAGACTCAGCTAATGCCTTCTAAGGTAGGCTAGCTTTCTCTCAAGTTATGGTTGTGGAGTTTAACTAGTCATACCTAGTTTTTCGCCCAAACAAGTCTAAACTAAAATACTAACTCTTAATCAAAGATTTCTCTCTTAAATTTTACTCCTCTGAGAGATGATGATTACAATTAAGGGGAGGTTTTTTTATAGCTGAAGAAACCAATGCCCTTTTATTTCATAAGCAATGTAGAACCAAATAAAATTGACTTTTTATTTTTTTTCTTCTGCCCCTGACGTACAAAGGGTATACTTATAATTTTGTCAAGACCTAGGGACCAGACCAACATGTGGACACACAAACGCTAGTCTTCCAAGGCCTGGGGACCCATAATCAGGGTTTTGCGGAGGCCCTGAGTCTTGATTTTTGCCTAGACTTCTCTTGGGCCTCTTTTAGATGTAAAACTTTACTTAGACCTGGCCCTGTCATCCTGGAATGTGCATAATGAATTTTGGTCACTCCTTAGTGACTTGGGAACTATCTGGACTTCTGGAACTGGTCTTTGACACTTGGTATAGCTTCAGGATTGATCTGCTATACTATAATAGTGTTTTGGCTCCTCAAGTTACCTCGGGATTAAGGAATGCATAAAGAATGTTTCTTAAGGATTTTTACTCTCATTTTGTATAGAGTTCTCTTAGGAGGGTCTAAATTCCTGAAAATAGATAACATATGCATTAGTCACATTTATTAGTAACTCAGGACGGCCAAAATGACTTGTTTTTGGTACTTTGAAATATCAGATTTTAGTACTTATTACCATTATAGACACTTTTTATGTCAAAATGCTGAGCAATTATGATTGACAGGTCGAATCCTAATTTTGCGGGTATATTTATTGGAAACCCTCACAAGGCAAAACTTGTCCACCAGGGGCACATGGGGGTTTAACGGCTTGTTACATATGTTAAATGCTAAATGTTACATAGTGTTAATTATATAAAATATTAAATAAAGTATTCATGATAATTTTAGTACATTGTCAAGTATCCATGACAAAATCAGTGAAATTTCCAAATCGGTGTGTGTGTGTGTGTGTGTGTATGTGTATGTATTCAATCAAAATACTACATAATTTTAATTTAATTTTAAATTGGTCATAAGTTCAATTACTAGTATTGGAAATTAGCTTTGACTTGCAGCTTCACATAAAATTTCTCTCGAATAATCACTTATATATATTTTTTGGATTTTCTCTCATAAAAATGAGCATGAATTGATTTAAAGTAAAGCAACAGCTCATAATTACTTAGAAGCGGTGGACATTTTTCTGGATATATCTTATTAACAGAAATTCGAGTATCATTGAAGGTATCAAGTTAATATTACCATAGACTTTCTATCTTTTTTCTCCACTAAACTGACCATACTAGACTCGGAATTAAGGTCTTTTAAAGGTTGTAATGTAGGCTAATGACATGTAATATAGGGGAAAATGATATTTTGATGGCATTATGAGAATAACATAAGGTCTTCTCTTCTTCTTCACCTTTATCTTCCATTTTTCATGGTTTTTCTATGTGGCATAGTTCGATCATGTTTTATTTATTTTTCAAGCCATTTCCACTTGATAATCATTGTTGTAGTATCATATTCCCCAAATTCGATAAAGCCAGCACTTTGTAGTCGAAGATAGCTCAGCCTTAGGAAGTTGAAATTAGCTCGATACTATTTAGTCGAAGATAGCTCAACATTCTAGAAGATTCCAGGAGTCCTCGACTTACCAAAAGTAACCGTTGTAGCCCAGTCAAGAAGGAACTATTAGAGATCCGCAAAGTTTGCCCACTACCTCCGGAATAGGAGACTCGAATTTTATTTTACCCTCAACAATCGAATAGTGTAACGGATAATGAGATCATGAATTTAAGGATGTTAAATCTGGATAGAGTTTATGTATGACACTCGAAGATCTTTCAAAGCTCGGATATTTCACTTGGGTTCAAAAAATCTTTACAATTATCCTCAAGTTTTCTAATTATAACTAATTATTCATCTAGACTAAGCGACATATGATTGTAGTGAAAGTGTTTTACCGAGTACTTTTCAAGTGAATTAGTATGGCAAGAGGGCAACACTAATCTAGTTATGAATAATAGCATTAGTATGATAGAGTTACTAGATGCATGTATTACTAAATCATAAATATAAGTCTCTACTCTTTTAGTTTCCATGTAGGACAAAAATAATTTGGCAGTCTGCATTTTTTAATTATTTTTCCATAAAAAGTTGTTTATTTTTCTTAAACTCAACATGTAACCCCATACCCCCCAATTTAAAATGATCATTGTCCCCAATGTTTTAGATATGCGAATGAAATAATTAAGTACTAGAGATATGGATGATATTACCGTTGTTATACTGAAATAAAATGCTCTGAGAGACAATAAATATATTATGTGACAAACATTTCATCAAGGAATCAACAAGTATATAATAAAGGAAAAATACATGAAACTATTTTTTCTTCTTCTGATTTTCTGATATATATACATTTAGACACAAATAAAGTGGAAAATATGGGTTGCCTCCCACTTAATGCTAAGTTTTATGTCTTCAGCCAGACATACGATACCCCAAACTTTGATTTTTCTATAAATGTTTATGGGGTATAGGAAATAATTAATCAATCGTTTGGATAGATCAGGTCATCATTGTAGAGTACTTCTGATGATTGTTCCTCATGCCCATGATAAGGTTTTAGACGTTGTCCATTGACGATAAATGTGCCTTGGCTACTTTTTGGATAAACTTCAACAACCCCATTTGGGCAGGGTGCTTTAATGATATAGGGGCCTTGTCATCTTGATTTTAGCTTTCTTGGGAAGGGACGTAACCTAGAGTAATAGAGAAGCATTTTTTAACATGAGTGGAAATTCTTTTGCATGATAGTTTTATTGTGATATACTTTTGTGCGCTCTTTGTAAGATGTTGTGCTCTTATAAGCTTCTCTCCGTAGCTCATCTAGCTATGAAAGTTGTAGTCATCTATGCTCACATGTTTTGGCCATATCAACATTAGATACTTTGGTGGCTCATAAAACCTTGTGTTAACCATTTTTCCAAAGACAAGTCTATAGGGAGACATTCCAATCAATATTTTGTATGTCGTGCGATAAGCTTAAAGGGTATCATCTAGATGATCTGACCAATCTCCTCTGTCTCTTCATACAACTTTTTTAAGAATTCTTTTTATCTCATGATTAGAAACTTCTACTTGGTCTCTAGTTTGAGGATGATAAGCAGTTGCTATTTTATGTGTGACAAAATATATTCCCAGGAGATTGCAAAATGACAAATTACATAAGTGTTTCCCCATTACTGATTATAGTACGTGGTATTCCGAAATGATTGAATATAGTTTTAAAAAATTTCATCACAAGGACATATAGTTTTAAAGAATTTCATAACAAGGACATAATCGCTTGATGGTATAGCCTCTACCCACTTTGATACATAATCCACAACCACTAGGATATACAAATTTTCTTTAGACGCGGGGAATGGCCCCTTAAAATCTATGTCATAAACATTAAATATTTTTCTAGAAAGATATTGTTTAGGGGCATCATATTTCTATGAGAGATACTTCCAGATCGCCGACATTTATCACACAATATGCAATAATTATATGCTTCTTCAAAGATTGAGGCCAATAAATCCCGCTTTGTAGTATTTTTGCGGTCGTGCGTTTTGACCCAAAATGTCCCCCACATGCTCATGAGTGGCATAGTTTAAGAACTTTCTTTACTTTTTCATCGGGGATACACCTTCTTATTATTTGGTTAGAATATAACTTATAAAGATATGGATCCTCCCATGTAAATCTTTTTTCTTCATGGAGACTTCTTCTTGTCTTGGGGTGACCAATGTCTTGGCAAGCGATTAGTGACAAGCTAGGTAGTTTACTATGTCAGGATACCAGGGTAGTGAGTCAACTCTCATGAGAAGTGCCCTATCACAGGTGGTAGATTGTCTGTTGGATTACCTAGAAGTTTGGAGGGATGATCAGCCACAATATTTTCCATTAATTTCTTATTTGGGCCTCTATCCAGTTCTTCCAAATTATCTCCTATGTGTGTGACATTAGACTCTTGTAATTTTGTTAAATATGTTTGTGGAAGGGATTTACACACATCAATATCTATGGAATTGACTCCCATTAGATTTTCTTTATCGTTGATTTAGCAATCACCCTTGAACATAACTAAATTGGATGTGAGACTTCCTATAGACAGATTTAATATACTCATAAGGCAATTTATCACGGCGTAGGCTGTAGCTAAGAATCGTCTGCTAGGATGAAGGGGATCTCTATAGCTACGCTCGACATATTTGTGCCCATGATGGTGAAGTCAACTGGGAAATAAGCTTTCTCTAAGAGCAGGCATTGCATGGACAGTCTCGCAGTACGTAAATCATTTCTCCAATTAAAGAATGTCTAGAAGAACTATCGATAATCTTACTCATCATCCAAGAACCAGGATGTCCTAGACGATTGTGTCATAACTTGAATATTTTCTCTTGTAGTAGAGAAAAAATTATTAAAGTGCTGGTCTCAACATTATGAATGTAAGTAGAATATAGACCTGAGGGGTATATTGGACACCATTCAAATACTATTTTCTGACCTTCAGAAGTGGTGGAAGTAATCTACAAAATCTAGTTTGTGTTTCTCCCCTAGTTTTTACTTGATAACCGTTATCATGTATATCCTGAAAGATAAGTAAGTTTTTGGTGGAATTACTCATGTATAAAGTAGACTGGATACATAATATTGTACCGCTGAGTAGTAATAACATGACACTACCAATGCCTTCTATCATATTGGCCGTGCCACTGATAATTGTGACATCCCCGATCTACAGGGTCAAAGACGAGAAGTATTTCCTTTCTCGTAGGATAGAGTGTGTGGTACCTTTAGCTTAGAAATGTTATCCTTGAGCTAATGACAAAAGAAAATAGGAGGGTCTCCAACTTTTAGGGTGGCTAAGAACTACGTCGAGTTGTTGATGGTACGAGTTTGCAATTGCTCACATTTTCCCAGAACAAATTCCTTAAGAAAGAGTAAAGAAGTTGGGAAACCTCGATTATCCTTAAGGAAATGACAAAAAAAGTTAGAGGTCCCCGACTTTGAGATGTGAATTGAGATGGCTAAGTGATACTCTTATTAGTAGATAGATCAAGTTTGCAGTTAATCTCATTGCCCGGAAATATATTCTTGAAGAAAGAGTTTAAAAGTTGGATGAGCTATGGCTTGGTTGTTGTAATACCAATTCAGTTGAACAAACATAGATGTAATGTTGGAGGTTCTAAGAAACTTATTCATATCTTAAAATTGAAAAATATATCTATAGCTGTGGTGCAACATTAAAAAAAAAAACTTTTTATGCAATGTAGAAAATGTTAATACAAAGTATGAGCTCGGAAAACAACATACACATGTATAAAAAATGGTATATATTTTCCCTTAAATTTTGCTGTTATACATCGAATTGTGCATTTTCCCCATTTATCTTGTTTCTTTATTTATGATAAAAAAAAACCAAAATCCATTTTTTTTTTGATAGATAGTTCGAATTTCTCTATTTCGGCTAATTTAGCCGGATCAGAATTTTATAGACATTTTTTACTTCATGGGAATATGCATGCCATATTGGTATCGGGAAGTATTTGGTCATAGAAGTCTCTAATGACACTTTTTATGGGACCGACAAAATTTATCAGGCAGTGTATGGAATGATATATTTGAACATAGGAGGAAAGATAGTCACTCTGTGCAATCTTCATGCTTTTATCTAGAGTAATGATACTTGGCTACTATTTTCGAAGATACATGATCTCAAGATACACGGCCATGATACCAGTATTATTGATGGGAAATGAAAACTCTTGGTCAGATTTCTTTTGTAGGAATTGTTTAAAAGTAGGAGTTGTCCTTACCCGTTTAGATTCGAAAAGCTTCTTTACTCCGCATCAGATACATCAAGCTACTGAATAACAAGGCGTATCATCTCAACGTGCACAAGAGCAACACCATAAACATTGAGCATATGGTAATTGAAGATGAATGGACAAGCCCAAACACCGATGAGATCCATATTAGTCATTCGAACAAACGTAAATATAACTTCATCTGTGATTGGTGCTGCAGATGATTGCATTTCGATCATAGAGAGCAGCAACAACAAATTTATTTTTGACATTTATTGTAGACCTAGCCATAGGATTAGTGTGGGTAGCCCCGAAAAAACAATAAAGCGAGGGAGATGTCTTTGGGGGTAACGGTGACGATTTCTATCCCCAATGTCACTACAAATGGCTTAAGGATCAAAAATTTTCCTCGCCCCAATCCTAGTAAAGGTTACAACATCATTTACAAAAATATCAGAATAATCAAAGTAAAGAACCCTATCATCACTACAACAAAAGGGGTCTGTTATAACGTACTATTTTGCCACGTAAAGAATTTGTTGCAAAAAAACCAACTTTTACAACACCATTCGGTGCTACTAAAGGTCATCCGCCTTAATTGAATTTTCAATTTGGGAAATAGATATAACGATACCATGTGTTTTGCAAAAGTATTCACTTAAATTTATGAAAATATTCAAAACTTAATTTAATTGAAAATATTTGTTATTGGCAATGAGTAAGGCGTTGTTATAGATTAAATATCTATTGCGACCCTATTTGCGTCGCTAATAATTAAGAGATGTACTATGTGTATCCTTATGTTACGACGTTGTTGGTGTTGCTTTTTGGTTTTGTTTGGGCGGAGATTTGGTTTTTGGCTGCAAATATTTTTTGCGGTTAAGCCTTTTATATTCCCGCTTCAAGTCTATCTAAAATTAGAATGAGAAAGTGAATACCCTTTCCTCCATCTCCAAACTCGTCCTCTTTTTCTCCTCCAAGCTCCTTGAAAACTCTTCTCTCCTTCACCCTCAATAGTTACTTCTTCTGACTTTAGTGAGGTGGGAATAATAGAAACATAATATTGAAGCTTCAACAACCCAATACAAAACTACAACAAACTAAAAAGCTTCAATTTTTTGTTCCCTTCTCTAGTTGAAATTAGTTTATTTGATTATTTTTTTATCTTGATTGATTATTTTAGCTTTAAAGTGGGATTTTTGGTGTTCTTTGCAGTGATTTGTGGAGCCAAGTATAGTAGAACTGCTCGAATTAGGGTTATTTGCTACGATTTGAGGTTTTTTGTAGTAGGTAAAATATCATAATTTATTTTGATTTTTGATTTATGATATAAAGTTTGAAGCTTTCGATTTCAATTTTAAGGAATTTTGGTGTATACACAATCACTTGTTTATTTACATGAACTAAGTTTCTCGCCAATATTGTTTATGTACACAATCGGTTAACTGCGTCCGACAGAAAAGCTTCTCCAGTCTCTATTTTTCCTTAATCCCAACAATGTTTCAGGTTCTAATAAACTTCTTCGTAATGTTTGTGTAAATTTATGAGTATGATTGATTTTTTGTAATTGTTTTTATGTATGATTGGTTTCTTTATTTACCTTTGGGTGTTTGGTAGCTCATTACTAAATTTTATGTATGATTCCCCATACTTCATATTTGTTGAATTTATTATGCTTAATGTGTTATTTGATTTTTAGCAGTATAAGTTGTTTGTCATGGGGAGGTTGTTAGACACTAGGTTATTAAGAAAGCCTACTTTTTTTATTTGGACAATTTGGGGGTTTAATACAGTCTTAGATTGAAGTAATTTGGGTATTTAATATAATTGTTTGTGATAAATTAGGGTTAAATACAGTTACCAATAATGATTATTTTGATCATAGATTAGAGTTTATTGCAGTTACCAATTGACGTGAATATGTCAATTAAAGAAACGAATTGAAACATCATTGATTTAAACTCTAAACTCTAAACTCTATCCTTTATTAATAACTTCAAATAACCCCTATAACAAAATAACCCAAAATAACAGTGATGAGGAAACTAACCTAAGGAGGCATTTGTAGAGGTAGGAAGCCTCAAACCTTAATTCTACTAACATTAGGTTTAAACTAAGGAGACCATCTCCAACAGTTACCCCACTAACCTATTACATTAATTTCTAAAAAAAAAGTTAAATAAACATGGAGAGAGTGGCCACTGACTAAACGACCAAGAGAGAGATGTCATCTCACAATGTATACGTAAGTGGTCGTGAGAACTGTGGTACATCACCTTACCCTTGTAATGGCCTAATTCTGTAGCTCGAAATGGCTCGGAATTAGCTCTTACACCAAATGTACCTATGACAAAAACTAGTATAAAGTTAGAGTAAGAATTTAAAAAAAAATTTGTCCATGAATTTTAAAGTTAGAGTAAGAAGCCATGAGTATAAAACATCTGGCAGAACATCCTCTGCTGTAGACACATTTCTCAAACTCCAAATTCGTCCACGGTACTTATCATGGCCCTGAGTTGTACCCTTGCACGAGGGTACAATGTTATCGCTAGCATCCCCATGTTGAGGACGCTTGAAAAAGAAACTATCTGCTTAATATACAAACTGAAAATACCTTCCAAAATGGATCAATGAATTTGATTACAGTTACCTTTTATTTGGGTGTATAAACATTGGGTTTGGCAATACATACTTCCCAATCGCATCCCAAGGTTTTCACCAATTCTTGTCTTTCACACCACCAAATGAAAATCTATCAACATGGACTTCCATTTGGCACTTATAGCATGAGAATATTGCCGAGTTCTGGTTGTGGTTGTTAAAGATTGGTAGAGCTCATTTTGAAATCAAGTCTGGGTCCACTCCTTCTTGGTCAAAACCATCTCCTTTATCTATCTCTTCTCCTCTTATATTCTCTTGCCCTCTCCCATTTTCCTCATTTTTGTCGTCTCCTCATTTGTTTTTGCTTTGATCCCCATTATTCCTTTTCTCCTTCCTAAAGATATTATTATTGTTTGGTGGTTGGCTGACTCGGGGATGATTGTATTGGGGTCCAATTCCGTCTATTTTGATGTCATTGTTACCAGCAAAATTCATCTCTGTGATATCCACGAATCTCAAGGTGAAGCTCAGAGTCGGGATGGCAGGAAACATAGTTAATAAGTTCGTGACTAATAATGAGCGCGTAATTATGATATTTTTAATATACTCGAACATGTATTTTAGTCGTCCATTATATTTAATTTTGGGTACTTATGTACGTTTTTTTTATTGCAGCTATTGGATATGGATATTAGAAACCAAACTCTTAAAGTCAAGTAAAAGTGTCTCCAGCAGTTCATAGCACAAAAAGTCAAAGACATAATATATTTAGTCTCAAGATTGAAGAAATATATATACAAATATTCTTGGAGAATAAGATCAAAGAATGTATTGTATCCAAGATCTTTGAAGATATTTTATATTAAAGATATATGCAAGAGTTTCCATGAATAAATATTTCTACATCACTTAAGGAAATTATATGCATGAATATTAGGTAATTGGTTGTAATATTAGAAGATATTATTGTACAAATATTATTTAGAATTTAATGTATAGTTTCTAAATTTGGGTTCCTTCTCCTATAAAAGGAACCCTCCCCCCATTGTAATTGGGCATCTCATATTAGAGCAAGTTTAGAAGAAATAAAGTCTTAGTTGTATTTAATTTTCTTTTTTCTCTTTTATTTTCTTTTGTAAATAATTAGTTGTTAATGCGATGAAGTCCGAGATGAGCGGCTAATCTCCTAGCTAAGGCTAGGATGAGACCTCTTCTTGGATGAGCAATAGTTGATATTAATTAGGTTCAAATTAGTTTTCTCTTAGTTTTACGATTGATACGTTAGCGCATCATATCGAAGGCTTGACCATAGCTTTGGTTTGGTGTACGATAACTTTGGATACAAACAAGTGCTACTAACCATAGACTTGATTTATAGATCTAGAAAGAGAAACACTAGAGAACTCACTCAAGCCTAGCCATGGTTGAGTTGATAATTCTCTAAGATGCTCTTCACCATCACTTAAAAACATAACCACTAAATGCTTGACCATAGATTTAGTGGTTTATTTTACAACATCGTATGTGTCTTAACACGAACATATGATGGGTGGAGATATTAGGATCTAGTTGTATATCGATTAGTGCTTTGAATGGTAGAGGCCAAGTCCGAACCTTAGCTCTCTTTCTCATTAAGTTTTATATTTAGTTTTTATTTACTTCTTCTTAGATTTATCTCTTATAAAATAGTAATTCGGCCTAAAAAGTATTTATTTTCCCAAATCTCCTTGTGGATTCGATCCCACTCATCCGTGCTACAATTCGACAACCGTACTTTGACCGGGTATTTTGTAGAGGCGCTAAAAAACCTCTTATCAATTAATTAACAAATTTTACGTGACCCAAACGATTAATTGATGGACCGTATTTTTTAGCTGACTTTTAAAATGATGCTTAAAAAGTCACAATTTTTTAACCCTTACGATTGTTTTGCGTATAATTCCCAAATGTACCGAATGACCAAAATTTTAATATATTTTTAAATAATATAAATTTGTGTATAATTATCCAATGAGTTTTATATTTATAGAAAATTAAGTTTCTAGCCATATTTCTCTCCGGCTCTCTCTTTAAACTCTCTTTCGTAAAATATTTCGTTCACTCAATGTCAAGTCTGATTAAACTGCCCTAGGTGCACTTGATATGGCGAGTTAATATTAAGCTTAAACAATCGGTGCACTTGATACCTCGTCGTCTCCAAAATAGCATATATCGACATAGACACATATCAACCACAAGGTTCGATGCTCAAAGGCTTCTAGAGCAATGATATCATTCTATGAAGCAATACTCTGGTATGGTTAACTAAATCATAATGCCAAAAAAAAACTTAATATGTATTTTTTGAAATAATTCACCAAATTTTCATATCGAGCATTTCAAATAAATTCCAATTATATCCATCCCCGACCACATCTAAATAATTCCCGAACTCCGAATTGCTAACTATGATAAGGGAAGATACCGAGCATTTTATTGTTAGGTTCTCCATTATTTGGCCTATGTATTTCTGAGTTGGGCAGATCATTTAAGCCTGGAAGATATGGGATTGATGATGTGCCCTTTAGGTGATTTAGTGTAACCTGATACACTATTGGCTCATGTGCTTCTGTCCCATCAACTGCCTCAAGATAGGCATGGATACTTAATATTTCTAGCTCCTTTTGTGTAGCTAGGAGCACAAAATGTACCACAGCCCTATCCTCATGTACCGTCATGACCTTGTGATACGCACCGGCTGTTATGGCTTCCCACAATGGTTTCCTTGCTTCTTTTGCAAGGACTTACAGTTTAGCGGTTGAAATTTCTTTCTCGTCGCCAAACTCGTTCTTGAGTTGGTGTCGGGGGCTTTGGAGCTTTCCCGCATCATTAGTAGTCTCGACAGTGGCCCTCATTTGTCGATACATTGTGATTGATGGTCGATTCCAATCAAAATTCTATAGTGTCTTTAGTGTTCCCCACTTTTTGTCCAAACCCAACTATTACAGTTGTGAAACTTTCCTTATGGGTGTTTTTTTAAAACCCTACAGGTACCCCTCATCCGTAGTTTGCTAGGTTTTTGATTTCTGCAGGGGAATTTTTTCGAGGTATGAGATTTCTCCATGAAACACCCCATAATTCACGATTGACACACATATTTTCTTTTAATATAACTTGTATATTCTTCTTCAATCGCTTCATACTGAGGAAAGTGGTAGTAAAATCTCCAACTAGGGTACCCACAATTTCTACTTCCCCTTCAATTTTGCTTTTCGATTCGTCTTCCTCCTCTTATTAGTCTACCTTTGAATCATCTCCATCGTTTTTGTCGTAGCACCCTAAATGACGATTGGCCTCGTGTTCGAGCCATCTTTCATCTTCTTCCCCTCCCCAATTTTCTTCTCCTTCATAATACTCATCGTCCTTCTAAAATTATGTTCCCATGAATCTGGTGGCCAATTAAGACCTAGGCTCTGGTTCCATTTATGATGTAAATACTTCAATTAAAGAAACGAATTGAAACATCATTGGTTTAGACTCTAAACTCTTTTATTTATTAATAACTTCAAATAACCATAATAACCTAAATAACCCTATAACAAAATAACCCAAAATAATAGTAAAGAGGAAACTAACCTAAGAAGGTTTTTTTATAGAAGTAGGATGCCTCTAACCATAATTCTACTAACATTAGGTTTAAACTAAAGAGATCATCTCCAGCAGATACCCCACTGACTTATTACATCAATTACTAAAAGAAAAGAAAATAAACATGGAGAGAGTAGCCGCTGACTAAACGACCAAGAGGGAGATACAAAATCTCAAGGAATACATACACGGTCGTGAAAACCGTGATACATCCTCAATTATGCTATCTTGTATGAAAGATTAGGGTTTAATACAATTACCAATTTGGGTTTTTTTGAATCCTATCTAATATAGTAGTTGTGTATGTATGTAATCTAAATTATGATACATGGCTATGGTGAGGAACCTTATTTTACATTGGGAAGGGACATGGCAGGACCCATGGGAAGTACTTAGGTGCACACATGATCTTTATGTGGGTAGTAATCAATAACATAGGTAGGACAATGCCGTTGGTGATAAGTTTTCCCATATCTACTTAATGGGCCATGCATTTGATGGATTGGTTGAGCTACAAGAAGATATACCTGAAGGGTATATTATTGAACTAATTGTTGAGTAATAGACTCGAATTGGTGTTTGTGGATGCTTATTAGAGTATGTGGGACGAACGAGGGTCGAAGATTAAGGTTTAAGAGAAGAATATGACTTTTCTAAAAGCCATTTTCGAACATAGGGAGGCTGAGGCATCATGTTCGAACATAGATTTGACATGTTTAAACATTAGAGGAAAAAATGGGTCTTCAAACATGAGAAATTCATGTTTAAACATGTTTCGATATGAATTTGTTTTGGTATTATTTTGACACTCTTGACCTACCTCGTGATACGTGTATCGAGCCCTAGCTCATGCAAAGCTCTCCCAAGTATATAATGGATACTTAGAGTGCTTCTAGTTAACTTAATGTAAGTTTAATCCTATTGAGAAAAATCTAGGGCTTGAGAGATTTCATTGAAACATGAAAAAGCGTGAGAGAGAAAGAGTATAGAATTGGGATTAACTACTTTTATTCTCAACAACGTCAGAGCTTGTGTGGTGAAGAATGTTGGTCGATGGGGATAAATTAGAAATCAAGGAATTCAATAGATTGAGCTTTAGGATTTGGAAGATGCAAGTAGAGGATTTTTATAAGTGGAGGATTGCGTTTTTTTTTCTAGGAGGGATTTCGACAAAGTCGGCCGATATGGATTATTTGGAATGGGAGCTCCTAGATCAAGATGTTCTAGGTAAAGTTCATTCAACACTCTCTAGTTTTATTAATTCTCAATTGCCTAAAGTGAGTATGGTGTTAGAGATAGTTAACAAACTGTAGAAAATGTTTGAATCAACTTCGAGTGATTTAAATTCTTAGAAGAGTATTACAAGTGTTTTAAATTTTTGAAAGTAGGTTACTTTCAGCGACGTAGTTGAAATCTTTGGTGATGATTCTCGCATAATACCTCTTGGAGTCTCGATGTTACCATCAGGAGGTTACTCAGATGTTGATGTTTGAGGAATGAGACTTTTGCATATTGAGAATGGAAGCAAAAGACGCATAAAGGGACGGAGCTGAAATCAACAAGATATTTGTTGGAATTATGGCAAAGTTGGTCATAAGAAAGATGATTGCAGATCGACAAAAAAGAGAAAATCTGTAAAGAAACGTTCAGTGGCTTTCTCCGAAGAAGGTAAAAATTCTGAGAATGTTTCTAATCTTATATCTAAAGATTTGTGTGATATGACTTCTGTAATTCTAGATAAACTATGTAATGCGATTCGCGGTACTCAGGATGAGTCATATTTGATGCCTTATGAAGCTTGTATGAAGCCAAATTTAGACTTGGAAGTTCCGTTGGAAATTACGTTAGGTAAACACGGATTGTCTAGTTATGTTGACTATCATCACATAGTAGATGATGGTAATGTTCGCAGTGAATTAACAATCAAAAGATTGTTAAATTCAAACATAGTGGAATATGCTTCTAGTGTGGCTAGAAATGTTATTTCAAATAGCTAAATATCGAACTTGGGTCTTTTGCATTTGTAATCATTTCTACCTTCAACGATGATGCATTTGTGATCACAAATAGCTTAGGATAAAAGACCAGATGCGTATTTAGGGACATTTGACGTAAATGGTGAGATTGTTGGTGTTGTTACTTCGATAGTAGATTTAGAGTATGGTACATAAAATTTGATTACGGAAGCAAAGATTGGATGAAATCATTATCCTTAAGGGGATGATTTGGCAAGTTAAAATCAATAATATTTTTTGGAAAAGACGTTGTAGCGACCTACATTTCCAGCTAGTGCTTGTGTTGGACATATTATATCTTGTTTATGTTTACTTAAGATGTAACCAGTCATGTAGGGATTTATTCCTCGATCTCACTCAAAATCGAGCTCACGAAGCTTGATTTACCTCCATCTCAGGCTCACGCATTTTTAACACTTAACACTCCAGTCAACATTCAAACCATCCCCAGGAACTACTCAAGAACGTGGATCGAGCTAAACTCAAAAAATATTATCCAATAAAAGACACCTGTCTCTCACGAACTCGTTAGTTATTCAGTCAACCCCCATTAACCACATTATTCAGAAAATGTGCTCCACCACGATGAAGAGCTGTAGGAAAAGTTCTAGAAGAGATAGGGAAAAATTACACAAACTTCTTATTTACAAGATTAAAAGCATTCTATATTTAGATATCACTTGTAATAAAGATATCCACCTCAAGCAATAAAGATACTTTTACAAAAGTTCTCCATACGAGGTCGTGGTTTTTTAACTATTCAGAGGTTTTCCACGCTAAAAACATATATTTCCATTTCTTACTTTCCATTAGAGTATTGTTACATGTTTATTAGTATGATAGCTAATTCCTAATCATTTCGAGCTTACATAATTTGGCCATTACATTTGGTACCATCTGTGGGAAATATTATATTTCCACGATATCCTAAGGTAGTCTTTCACTACAATTTTCAATTATGGTTTCTTCCAGACGACCGGTCGCAGGAACTCAGCTCAAAATTTCTGTGGATCTGGGACAGCTTACAGAGTTACGGGCGAATCTCCACGCCGAGACAGGAAAATGCGCCAAACTCAAACTTTAATTGACAAAGGATTGCGAGCTCTGAGAGAAAGAGCTCGATACCGAATGACAAGTTTGTTTAACAGCGCTCAAACGACACAAAGATCAGATGACGACGATGCAGACAACACTCAAGGCTCGGTAAAATACTTAGCAAGCTCCTCCAGCCGGGAGTCGCGATCAACTTTCAGTGACCTTCCGTATTTTAGTAAGGGAAAGATTGGGACCTCGGGGAGTTTCCAGTTAACCATTTCCAGAAATCTACCATACGGACTGCATCCCTCCTTCCATTTGGGGGGAGAAGTTCAATCAGAAGTTAGTCGAGGTCACCAGATTTCCATCCGTTAGGAGGAAGACCAGCGACCTCTACATCAAGTTCTAACATGAGATCGCTTGAGTGAAGGTACGGTAACCCATCATCCCTTGCCAGTACATCTAGGAATTCAACCAACATGTCATTACTTTACAAAAGAACACATGGACCAACGAATTAAGGAGTTGATCGAGTCACAAGTTTTGGGTACTACCAGCAATACCACGAAGTTATAAGGAAGTCTGATTACCAAAGAACTATTTGATATGGAGATACCAAAAGGTTTCCATACTCCTAAAATTCACAAATACAAAGGTACTGACCCGAAGGAGCATATTCAGCAATACCGTGATTCATTGGGGTTATACTTCAATCTCAACCACATTTTCTGCCGTCTGTTCGCCACAAGTCTACGGGAGGAACCACTCCGATGGTTCCATTCTCTCCCAGAGGAATCCATCTACACGTTTGATCAGCTGCAGAAGTAGTTCATCAAGACATATGCACACAACAGAGATAAAGAGGAGAACTTGTATTCTCTTATCGGTCTTAAGCAGTCACATGGAGAAAAGCTTGAAGACTTTTCAAAGAAATTCCTAGAGCTCGCAAGAAAAGTAGATAACCTTGACCAAAAAATAGCTGTTATCACTTTCACCAATGCTCTCCGGCTCGACTATAAGGCCAAAGAGTACCTCTTCCTTAATAAACCTGCGACATTAGAGGAGATGATCGCCAAAGTCAACAGTTACGTCGACTTGGAGAGAATGATGTCTGAGCTACAAAAGTCTACTAAATCTATCCTCTCTACCAAATCCCCACATATAAATTAAACCAGCAAGCCTAAGAAGAAACAGGGAGATCATAAATGCACCAAGGGGAACACTGGATACCCTCGAAAAAGTGATCCGCAAATCAAACCCATCCTCTCAAAGTTGAACGTCCAAATCTTCACGATTTTTCCACTGCTGTTGAAAGACCCGCTCTACCGCGTCTCTCAACCACTAGAGCCCATCGAGAATCAACCATTTTGTATACATCATAAGGTAAATCATCATACTACTGACAATTTCTATGCTTTACAGCGGTTGCTCGAGTACATTTTCATGGAGGGGCAGTTGATCAAATACATTGTTGATCTGAAGTCATACCAAGATAACAACTATAAGAAGCAACTCGAAGTTGTCCAGGTCAGCGATAGAGCCGAGGAGAAGCATCTCTACTATATACACCTCAGCAACATGATCAAAATCAATCAGATCACCAATTCCAACCAATCAAAGCGCTGGAGGCTTTCAGAATGTTGTGATCAGACACCTCAAGACAAAGAAGCCAAACTTCTTCCCGAATCGAGCAATCGCCGACTCGGAATCTCCTTCGAGGATTGCGATACTAGCCATATCAAATTTCCACATCATGATGCGCTAGTCATAATGCTAAAGATAAAGCAGTTTGTCATACACACAATGATGATCGATACTGGGAGCGGCATTGAAATTCTTTTTCAGAGTACGATCGACCAGATGTGGGTTTGGCCGACCAAGTCATTCAAAGCGACACAGACATCGGTGGGTTCAATGGCTCCAGGGAGGAATAAGTAGGCAAGATTCACTTACCTATTACCGCAGGTCCAACCACTATCGACGTCGTTTTCTATGTTATCAATGCCAAATTCCGCTATCTTGGAATTATGGGCCGCTGCTGGATACACAATATGGATGCAATTGTTTCCACATATCATCAAGCACTCTGATTCAAGTACGACAATGGTATTTATGAGATCAGAGGTAGTCAAAAACTCTCCCAAGCTTGTGAAAATACCATCTCCGCCATCCTAGATACTTCAGACAGATTAGCTGCATAGTAATTATAGAAAGTTGATCACCTCAACGATCAACCACCTACAGAGGAGCCCACGGAATATGTCAACATTGATGGGCCAAACAGAGGCACATTCATCGGAACCAAGCTGATTCAACATGAAAAAGATGCTATCATTCAGTTCTTGCAACTCAATCGAGACGTTTTTGCATGGTCTTTCGAAGAAATGTCTGGGGTCGATCCAACCATGGCATGCCACAAGTTAGCCATCAATATCAATGCCACGGTGGCTAAACAGAAACAGCGACGAATTTCACCTTGTTTTTGAGATGAAGTTAACATCGGGATCGAAAATTGAGAAACTTCTTCTCACCCTTATTTACACTTCGCAAAAACTCAAGCACTACTTCCAAGCACATTCCGTCAAAGTTATGACGAACTACCCACTTCGGGAAGTTCTGTCCAAAAAAGAGAAGTCATGAAGAGTGCAACAGTGGTCAGTCAGTTTGGGAGAATATGATATCAATTTCGAACTGTGTCATTCTGAAAAAAGTCAGGCCACTATCGATTTTCTTGCGGAATTTTTAGTAGAGGATCCCGAGTTGGAGAAGCACGACCCAGACCATACCGAAGACACACCAGAGAATCCAACCCCCAAGCCATTCGACGAACGAGCTGATTGGGTCACTACATCAGGGTGGAAGCTTCTCACAGATGGATCAGCAGGACCTGCAAGGTCAGGGATCAAGATCATTTTGATTGCCCCTTCTAATGACATAATTGAGAAATCAATCCGGTTAAATTTTAAGCCTCAAATAATGTTACCGAGTATGAAGCTCTCATTCACGGACTCGACCTCGTACTTAAGCTCGATGTCCCAGAACTCTCAGTTTACACATATTTATTACTCATCGTTCATCACTATTCCGAGCAATACAAGAAGAACGAGAAAATGGTCGAATTCGCAGCCCTCGTTGCAGATAAGATGAGTAAGTTTGCAAAAGCAACTCTCGAATATCTTCCTCGAGGTAAAAATAGACACGCCGATTCCTTGGGCATATCTAGCCAGGGTCTTGGGTACAGAAGCTCGATATCTCTAGATCGAAATCATTTTAACCCCTGGCATTAATTGCATATCTATATGCACGATCAACACTGGGGGCAATAAAGGGGGAGACGGCGATTGGTGAAAGCCTTTGTTAGCCTACCTCGGTGTCGACAACAATCGCAACAGACCACTCCCAGCAGATCCAAAAGAGTACCAACAGCTGATCAACAACTCGAAGCATTGCATTACTCAAAACTGTATGCTTTGCCAACTTTTCGTTACAGGGGCCTTACCTCAAGTACCTCTCCAAGTCAAAAGTAGGCGAACAACTCTGCAAATTACACGAAGGAACTTGTGGCTTTCACACCGCAGGTAGATCATTAGCAAATAGAGCTATCACTCAAGGAGTATTCTAGTCCGGCATGAGCAAGCAGGCAGAAGAGTATTCCTACAGGTGCAACACCTGCCAGAGACATTGACATATGATATGCGCCCCTGCGCTCGAACTCCATGCAAGCAAGGTTTTCTGGCCATTAAAAAGAGGGCACTAGACCTCGTCGGCGAATTCCCTAACTCTCTAGGTAATTGCCGTCACCTACTCGTAGCTACCGATTACTTTACAAAATGGGTAGAAACAATTCCACTATGTCAAACCAGAGAAGAAGATGTCATCTCTTTTATCTGGAACCACATAATCACACGATTCGGGTACCCCTACCTAATTTGTATCGATATTTGTGGGAGATAAGGTTGTAACCTTCCTAAACTGCCATAATATTATCCATTCACCATCAAATCCATACTACCCTCAAGGCATTGGCCAAGCCGAAATCACCAACAAAGCCATCATGGATGGACTCAAAAAATAGCTTCACTCATAAAAAAAGGAAATTGGGTTCGCAAAATACCTCATGTCCTGTGGGCGTATCAAACTACTCCTCGACAATCTACTGGGTATACCCCATTCCTCCTTGCTTATGGCACTAAGGCTGTCATTCCTTATGAATATCAATATCCAGTTCGCGATCACGAGCTGACTGACGAGGAAAATGAGTTCGAATTGGCTTGTAACCTCAATATAATAGATGAGACTAGGGAATGTGCCATCGCAAGCCTAGGTCGATATCATCATATGCTTGCCAGATCGTATAATAACCAGGTCAGGAGTCTTACTTTCCAAATCAAAGATCTTGTCCTCAGAGAAAATCCTCAACATCGCAAAGAGCCTCATGCTGGAAAATTAGTCGACAATTGGGAGGGTCTATTCATTATCGCAGGTAGGCCTGGGATCATACTATTTCATGACATAAGAGGTAGTTCCCATTTCAAATCCTTGGAATACTAGGCGACTGAAACGGTACTATCGTTAGGCGTCTTACTACTCTATTTCCATTGTTCGCATTTTGTTTTTCAATTCCAAAAGTGAGATTCTCATCTCCATCCAATGTAAATTCTGAACTTATCAATGAAAATTTTATTTGAACAATATCATTCTCTTTACGAACATTCGACCTCATTTTACAGATTAAAGCATAGATAATACTAGCTTACAATCGATCTTATTCAAGTTAGATCAAGGATATCACTTGATTTGACTTCTTCTACAACATCTCTGCGATTGTAGCAAGTGTAGAAACTTGTTTCATATCAAAGACTCTACCAAAAAAGAGATAAGGCAAAGGTAATACTAGTCTTCATCTTTTTTAACTTGTTTGGATCATTTATACTGGCTGGATCAAGGATATCACTTGGTTTGGCTGACTCTACTAAATCTCTGCGATTGTATCAAGTGTAAAATCTTGCTTCATATCAAAGACTTTACCAAGCAAATGATAAGATAAAGGTAATACTAGTTGTCATCTTTTTCAACTTGTTTGGATCATTTATACTGGCTGGATCAAGAATATCACTTGGTTTGGCTGACTCTACTAAATCTCTGCGATTGTAACAAGTGTAGAAACTTGTTTCATATCAAAGACTCTACCAAACAAGAGATAAGGCAAAGGTAATACTAGTCTTCATCTTTAACTTGTTTGGATCATTTTTACCGGTTGGATCAAGGATATAACTTGGCTTGGCTGACTCTACTAAATCTCTAAGATTATAGCAAGTGTAGAAACTTGTTTCACATTAAAGACTCTACCAGGCATAAGATAAGGCAAATGTCATACTAGCTTTCATCTCTTTCAATATGTCTGCGACATTTCTATAGTTCAAATCAAGTTTCAACTTGGCTGAACTCAACCCATTTCTGCAATTGAAACGAATGTATGAAATTTGTTTTATATCAAAGACCCTACCAGACACAAGATAAAGTAATGGTTATACTAGCTTTCATCTATTTCAATGTATCTGCGACAGATACTATTTAATTTCAGGTCAAATTCATATTGCAAGGGTTTCTTTTCTGCTGATGGAGAGTCAACAGTGCTTCCCCCTACATCAAGAGGTCAAACTTTCAGTTCAGAGTTCACAGCAGCTCTACCCGATTCTATCGATTTAGCAGTTCGAGGGCCAAGTTGGGTCTCTATGACGCCCAGACAGTTCCCTCGATCTATCTTAGCTCCACAAATGCATCCCTTATCTGACATTGTTTTGAGCAAGGTATCTCATTCCGACTCAAGTCTTTTTACTTCTTCTACAAAGTATGCAACAATCGCCCTTTGCAGGTCGAAGCATGACGCATTAGGTATGACCATTACTGCAAATTTCGCTCTCACCTTCTTGGGGCGTGACTCTAACCTGGCATACTCATTCTTCTATTCAGTCATTTCTGCATCGACATTAGCATGATAGATTACATTATCCACCAACTTTTTTGCATACTTAACTGATTTAGCAAGGTACATGGCTTCTAAGTCTACTACCTGAGCATGAAGTCTCTGATTTTCTGCATTTAACTCTTCCCTAGCCAGAATATCTTTCAATAATTCTTCTTTACTCTTCACCAGCGATTCCTTTGCTTTGATCTCCCCTTCCAGAACTTTCTCCCTGATAAGAGCAGCATCCAACTTTTGCTGGCATTCCCTCAAGTTCGCATTTTACTTCTGGACATTCCCCTAAATACGAGATACGTTACTCTCTAGCTCTCTAATTCGACCTAAGAGACTAACTACATCCCCTCGAACTAAAGGAGTCTTAACCTTAGCTTTACTTCCCCCTGAATGTTCTCTAGCCTCGGCTTTCTAGCCACGCACAATGGCTTGCGCCAGTTCAGCCTTAAGTCGTGCAACCCTCTCGCTTAAATCGTTGCACCTTTGTTGCATTTCCTGGAATTCCATATCCTTGGCGGGTAGGGCTATTTGCAAATGTTTAGCTACGGCTTTCGAAGCCGATAGATTTTTTCGAGCTACCCTCAGCTCATTATCTTTTTCGATCATATTTTGTCTCATTCGCTCCAACTCATTCCTACATCTCTTAAAATCAGATCGAAATCGTTCTTCCGATTATTCTAACGCCTGAACACGGTATTGAGCCGTGTCGGCCTGCTTACCCTTCACAGCCAACGCGTTGATTCGACGTTGAAGCTTTTCGGCACGTTCTGTTATCTCCGCTAGCTCTTTTAATCCCTTATTTATTTCGACATCGAAAACGGCATGGGTCACCTCCACAAGTTTTAAATGTGCCTTTTCATGTTGATCTTCTCTATTCTCGTTTGTCTCCTTCATCCTATCGAATTACTCTGCAAATTCCCGATTACACATGAGTACATCGTCCTCATGTGAGCAAGATGAGCCTAATTCGACCTAGGAAATATAATAATTTTTAGTACAGTTCGATTCAGGAAAGCCTTTGAATATATACATACTACATTTCTAAAGAGACTATATGATTTCTAAACATCTGAAGTCCAAATACTTTTAGACTAAAAGTTTGGAGTTCATTCTCAGATGAACACTTCATGATTTTTCTTTCGGCGTACAAGGAACATACTTTCGATATGCTACTCTATATTAATAACATTAGATTTTTACCATGCATCTATATCCTATTTACGTGATAACTTAACGTTGGTATAACATACAAGTCGAAAGACCTATTCCAATCTAACCTGCAGCTCTGCTTGCGCAGACAGCAAGGCTTTAGAGGTCTTTCTTTCCCCGGCAAGTCCAAACTCTAGATCTTTTATTCTGAGACTCATTTCTCTAAGTGCCTAAAAAAGGTTTATAAAACAAAGTCAATCTACAAAAGTTTCTTCCCCATACACAGCTCAAACAACTTACAAATTTTTATACAAGCACATGTTTCTACCCTACCGTCTCACTACCACCTTCAAAGAGCTCGACGTTGTCCCCTTGATTGTTGAGCACCATCTGGCAGGAAACACCATCCAGACCGTCCACGATCCTCACAACTTCCGCTTCCTCCATATCTTCTTCCTCAGCATAGGTGTCTGCCTTAATGGCAACCACCTCCTCCTTAGAATAGCCTTTCAACATCAAATAACGCACTAGTCTATCCCGCTCCTCAGCCATCTCGTCAAGATTGGCCTTTGTCTTTGTCTGTAACTGATCAATCGTCACAGTATAAGAAGCCTTCAGCTGCCTAACTTCCTTCAAAGCGCCAGTCTTGGATCGAGCTAATTCTTTTCCAGCTCGATATTTTCTTTCTTCAGCTCACTTTTTTCTTCCTCAATACCGATCCAAATCCCCTTAACAAGGCGAACAACCTGCAAAAATTATATCGATCTCAGCGATTAGCTCGAAATGTATTAAGCTGTTCTTTTTGAAAATATAAACTTACCATCCTGCTCGTGTCTTCCTCTCCATAGAAAACCGCTAACCTAGCCCTTTCCTCGACCTCTTTGAGGTCGTCCACTGCAGTAGATTGCCCCACGGTGACCTTCTCTCCTGACTCCCCCGAGGGTTTGACTCTCCTCCTCTTATCTTTTGCAACCTCACCACTTCTAGTGGTACCAGAGGCCGACAGAGCCTTTAACATCCATTTCTTCAGATATTTTAGAGCTATTTTGGCGGACTTAATAGGATTCGACTGAGCCGAACTGCCAGTTCCAGGAGTCTTGGAAAGATTAGTTTGAGTCTCCTCACCACTAACTTGCCTTTTCTCTTCATCAACACCCGCCATCAACCTGGTAGACTGAGTTTTTTGAACCTTTTTCGACCTACTATCAACCCTCTTCTTTCTACTTAGGACGAGTCTCTCCAACATAAATTTGAGCTCAGTCTCCTCTTCTGCAACTTCGGCAAGCAGAGATTCCTTCCTCTACACTTTAGACTTCACACCTGCAATGAACAACATCTTTTAATATTAACTACAGTTATCAGCAAAACGTAACAATAATTATATCTATGCATGTATAAACTTACTTTTCTTTGCAGTTCTAAATCGAAGGTCCAAAGGTTCTTCATTATCTCTTTGAAGACAATTACCCTTCACCCATATGATGTTGTCATTCCAGGTTCGACCTGCTGAATTCAGATGGAAGAAGCAACGCCGAGTTGCACTCACACAGAAATATGACCCCCCACTGGCCTTATAATTCTTTACCCCATAAAACTTCAAAACATCCTCAGGGGTTATCCTCTTCACTTTTCTCTCCTTCTCCCATTTATCATTCAGATGGTCACACACGGTTATTACCTCCCACATATTCCCGTTCAATTGAACAAGATATGCCCCAATTGTATTCCTAATCTCCTTCGCCAAATTGGTGAGGGGAAGGCTCAACCCATACTTTAATTAAGATAGGTAACACAGAAAACCCTCCGAGAGGTCACTCCGGACATCCCTATCGAAATACTCTAACGAGATCGATTCATCTATACCCCTATCTTATCATTCTACTTCAAAATCGACCAAAAGATAGATATACTCTTCCCCCTCTGCTACCGTACAACCCCTAAATTACCTACAGAAAAACTTTACACATTTACCTCACTTCCCTCCTACAACCGCCTTGGTTTTACAAAACTCTCTAAAGGCATTAGAACCCTGAGGATAAGACACCAACTGACCAGGGAAACACATAAATTGTTCCAATCCTCCATCCCCTTAATTATTAGACTCATTCGTCCGACCAGAGGTCGAAACATCATTAACATACGAACTACCCATCTTAATAATAGATTTTGCAGGAACATTTTCGACCTACACAAATGCCTCTCACGCTCGACCTACATACAGGTTAAGGTATTTATCATTTTTCCATCTATGTATATATATATATATTTAACATATATATCTGACCAGTCATTTACATATAACATATATATTTAACATATATATACGTCAACATATATTGCATACATCTCTACTAACCTTCATTATCCAAATGAGAATCGACAGTTGCGTCAAACCTTTCCCTCACAACGCTGCTGTATAACCACCTACGAGATCTAGAATCTTTTTCCCTCTTCAATCGTTGATCACCTTTGGATAACTCTTTATTAAATCCCTTGATCTTTCGTCTCTCTCTCTGAGTGCTCTCCAAATTTTTAGAAGTTGAAAAATGTTTTATTGGAGACGAAGAAGCACTATTTATCCTTTATCTCTCAAGCGGCTTACATTTATTACTTCTCGTATGAACCATCCTCTATTCAAGAACCGAGGCGTCATTTTTACTCTCCATGTCAGACGCCTTATACCTTTTCAATAAAACTACCTTTCCATTATTACAACTCCCATCACTTTTTAATATATTTCTTCTCCCTATTTCCATATCTTTTCTTGACCGTCCCACACTCATGATGGCTTACTCTGTATGATATCAGAGTCCTATTTTCTTTTGCATACAAAACAAACTGAGAAGTTTTTGCATTTTTATATTTTTGTTTCTTTGTCATTGCTTATCATACTTATAGTGATTGACGTCGTTTTCTAAACAGTGCAAATTTTCAAAATTATTTAAATTATTTGCTAAAACAGTCTCAAAATAGATTTGCACCTATAGAGAATACGATTTACTTATATCATTTCTGTTACATTCAAAGCAAATATATTATTTATGAGCAACACTTTATACAATATCTATCGCAGCCTTAGTAAACTGAACGATGTCATCCCGTCACATTATTCGTCGGTCCTCAGATCTTTGAATTCGATCTCAACTTTAGCAATCAAACCCACCAATCTTTCTCGTTCTTCTGCATCCCTAATCAATTCACGAAAGCACACCTCATAAAAATAATGAGCATACTCCAGTTATCTACTCCTTACATCTAAACCTTCGAGCTCACATTCCCTCACCGGTAGCTCAGCACCATAGCCAAGCAAACCAAAGATCCTTTAACGTACTTTAGTAATTGTTATAGCCAATTGCCCTTCTGTAGCATAACGAATCCTTTAAGATCGAGTTCGTACCATCCTAATCCATCCCCCATTTTTTTTACAGATCATCCTACCCGTATTTCAACGTTTCTCACACATTTTCAGCTGAAATACATAATTTTTTACCTTATATCTCGTAGCAGCAAAACCTAAAATCTTAAAATAAATCATTTAAACTTATCCCCCCACGAGTTGTATCTCTATCGACCTATAACAGCTTAAATATTTATGATTACATATTTTTTACAATTTCTCTCCCTCACCTGTTAAAAACATAAATCATTTTTACATCAAAACAATATTGTCAGCACGTACTCATCTCAGTTCGAGTAGCATTACAACATTGTCTCATCACTTATAAGAAGTTATTCACCCCAATATCTAACACAATTCAGTTCGATTCTGAAAATTTGTCTATATACAGTTTATTGAATATCAAATTTTATTCATGTCAAAAATATTACATACGATTTATAGATAACAATTTTTTACCACATCCGTCCAGCACCAAACTCCAAGTACTTTACAGATAACAAGTTTTCCCTATTTGTTAAAAGTCACAAGTCATTCAGGCATGCCGAGGCATCATGTCTTCCAGTTCTTCTTGATTCAGTAATTTTTTACCCTGATGCAAAGAAGACATTGGACACAACAAAAAGTTTCCCTCACATGAGTTTGGTCGAAGTCTAGTAAAACTTTAAATGGAAACTATGCAAGCAGTAAACTCAGTACTAGCCCCCACCAAGCAAAATGAAGGTCTTATGAGCGCCAAAACACGATGGAAATGCGTCAGCAGACTCCCACTTCTAACCCTCCTTATCCACTACCATCACCGCCTCTTCTATAACCACCACCACCACCGAAGAGTTAGTAGAGATGAAGAGGGCCCAACCTTAAAATCCATGGTGACACAAGAAATCAGCAGATACACCTATCTCTGCATATAAATCCCTAACCCTGTCTTCCGCAAGAGTGCGGAGACAGGACCACCAGTCTCTGCCTGTCAAGACGATAACATAAAATCTCCACTTATGGTAAAAATCTTCCTCAGCGCTTCCTCTTCCGACAAGCCTTGGTACATCGGATGAATAGGAGCCGGTATCAACATTTCTAAGGAATGGTCACAAAAGTATTTTAACATCAGCCTCTACATTTCAGACGCAATCCTCTCTTCAAGAACCATCTTCTGAGTTTTCACCATCTCAGAAAAAGTTATACAAGAAGGAACTGTTTCTAAGATTTGTTACAGGCACTATTTATATAACCCTACATTTATTGTGCAGGTACATTTTACCAAGCGTCGTCATTCGTTACAGACGTGACTATTCAAATACAACCGTCACATACATCCGCATCCGCATCATCATTTAATACCCATCACTTCCCAATATTACGTAACCTCTCTCCAGTCAAACGCCATCATTACTTCGTTTCAAATTTCAAACTTTTAACATATTCTTTTTCAACCAAAGCCACTCGTGATTTTGGTTGTGAGAGGGCGATTATAGGGACTTATCCCTCAATCTCACTCAAAATTGAGCTCACAAAGCTCAATTTACCTCCATCTCAGGCTCATGCATTTTTAACACTTAACATTCCAGTCAACATTTCAACTAGCCTCACGAACTACTCAAGAATGTGGATCGAGCTAAACTCGGAAAACGTTATCCAGTCAAAGACACCTGTCTCCCACGAATGCGTTAGTTATTCAGTCAACCACCATTAACCATATTATTGGGAAAACGTGCTCCAGCACGATGAAGAGCTGTGGGAAAAACCTATATAAAGGAAAAGTTCTAGAAGAGACAGGGACCAAAAAAATTACACAAACTTTTTATTTACAAGATTAAAAGCATTTCTATATTTAGAGATCACTTGTAATAAAGATATCCGCCTCAAGCAATAAATATACTTTTACAAAAGTTCTTTATACGAGATCGTGGTTTTTTACCTATTCAGAGTTTTTCCACGCTAAAAATACCTATTTCCATTTCTTACTTTCCATTAGAGTATTGCTATAATTTCATTGGTGTAATAGCTAATTCCTAATCATTTCGAGCTTAAGGAATTTGGCCATTACAAGTCATATTGAATCCTAGCCTTTTATATTTTTCAGTTTTCACTTAACACCAAACGTGGAGAGTCCTGGAGAAATAGGGATGCCACATTCTTCTCCAACTCCCCTAATACCTTTTCCTGAATATAAGCCACATTAAGTCCATTTATTTCTCCTTTCTTTTCTCCAACAACTTAGTTGTATTAGCCTTGGAAACTCCTCCTAGATCGGTTAGATACTCAATCTCTTTGTTCCCAATACCAAGGCTGCACACAGGGTCGACCCTGAGGGTGCGCGAGGTGGGCAACCGCACAGTGCCAAAAAAAAATGCCCAAGGGTTAGAAGAAAAAAATACATTTTTTTGTAAATAACAAATATGATGATAACTTAGTTTAGCTGGTTGGTATCTTGTCTCTTGAGTAAGAGGTCAAGTGTTTAACCCCTTAGCAAAACAAAAAAAATTAAGCCCTTTTTGTATTTTTGCACAGGGCCTTAGGGGTACTTGGGTCGAGCCTGACTGCACACACCTTTGTAATTCCCCATGATTCTTGAGTCAGGCTCTTTTTCTTTTATGCAATTACTTTACTGCAGAAACACAACAATTCCTGAAATTTTTGGGGTAGAAAACTCTCATATCTTCTGAAACAAAGTTGCATCTATATTTTTTCCTTCCTTGAACTTATACATGACAGAGCCATTAAAATCAGCCCTACCTTGCATGATTGGGGAATGCAGGATAGATGGAAAGAAACCAATCTTAACAATGATGATCTGATGCTTGAATGTCGTTATACAATGGCTCGAATGTCGATAGATGGAAAGAAAGCAATCTTAATGGCAGTGATTTGTAGCTTGAATGTTGATATACCATGACTGTTATTCGCCCTTTATATCCACTACATCACCTTCATCCTGTTCGAATAAAGGCAATTGCACTTATCCATGATTGTTTGCTTTGATTAATCTAAGTAAATCATAAATTTTTAGCGCATTTTATTCGTTACAAGCAGGCCCTATATATAAATTTGTCCTTGGTTTATTATAATCTTAACTGCCTATCCTATTATCACATTAAATCTATAATATACATCTCGGTATTGTATATGCAGTCATCTATCCTCTAGTTGGTTTATTGTATAAGGTTCTTCAGATGTACAACAATTGATATCACTGAGTTAGACTTGGGCTCTTTATAGGTTAATATCTTAATAGTTAGATCTTTATGCGGATTAGGGTATTACTATGGCATTCAATGTATATAGAAACCATGTAGACCATATTCTAGGTATTCAAATTAGGTACAATGGGGAAGTTGGCATTTTGTGATTGTCTTGATTAAATTTTATTTTAGGTTCATCATAGGACATTGAGTATACCTCAATCCTTGTATTTTATATGATTCACTTTGTCCTTAGGTTAACTCATGAGTGCATAAATGCTTAGAAAGATGTATGTATATGGATCTATCTTCTATCATAAAGTAATCTACTCTTAGATTGATCTGGACACATTAGGTATACTGATATCATTCTTAAATTATATGGGACGGAGTGTTTGGACTAAACTTTAACTTAAGATTATATAGTTCAATAAGTAAGTAGCTTATGGATACTTGTTTGGTTTGAGGCAATTTTGATAAATATCTTTGATATGACTATCGTATAAAACAACATGGTTGATATAGTAGCCTACTCGCATCCTTCTACCTCCAGTCGAACACTCGAAGGCTATTTCGAAGCCTACTCGAATACCTCGAATCCCACTCAATCCATAAACAAGCCTTGCAAGACTACATGAAGACGAAGCCTCGAGTACTAACAGACCTCGAAGACAAAGATAGATCCGTCAGTACACGAACTCCACATATGCATAAGAAATACTTCGACCATATTCGTACGTGGTCGAAGGCAGACATGTTAGAGAGCTAGCTCACCAGAAAAGAACGGCGCCGTTGTTGATCCTTAAAACTATAGTGACAAAACCAACAGCAGCTACAGTATCAGAGCACAGTGCCAGACCTGACATTTCTTGTGCCAACACCAACTCCGAGATACCCGCCTGATACCCGGAGGGAATACTTGTAATGTGACCTCCCATGGTGAATCAACCCTACCTATATTCTATAAATAGAAGGGAAGGGGAACCAAGGAGGGGTTATAAAATCTCTCCCATAAACCCTTGCAGTTTACCTTCGATCACCCTGTAAATCACCCTGTACTTGAACTGTCAACTACTCGACAATAATATCAAATCTCTTAAAAATCCTCATCAGAGGTCGTGGAGTAACCCATTCTAGGCCTCCACATAAGTATATTGTCAATAGATTATTCGTACTATAGATTATATGCTTGAATCCTTTGATAGAAGATAAAACCCGTGGAGTAAGAGCCAACTTCCCCTCCGTACGAAGTTAGGCCCCTACATTTGGCACCGTCTGTGCTTGCCCACCCTACCAATCTCCCTTGCTTCATTTTCTCCCTTTTCCAGCTCTTACAGATCATTCCCAATGGCACCAACCCTCTGTTCTACTTCCACCCATGCTGGCAACTCCGCCGAAGGAGTGGCTGCTCAGCTAGCCCGTCTTACTCAGTAATTCACTCAGGCTGAGGAGCGACACCAAACACAAATACAGCAAGAGTGCGAAGAACATCGGCAAGAGCTTGAGGCCGAACGACATCGCCGTTTGGATGATGTCGACAGACAAAACTGTGTAATTGACGAGTTAAGCAATACAGTCCATGAGTTGCAGCGACTGCAGCCTCTAAACGCCCCCCTGCCATCACAAGCACCATCCCCATCGAGCGTGTCTGCCTGCGCTCGACTGGGGCCTCTACCATATCTAGAAGTTCCTCTGGTCTATATCGGTGCCAAGGGTGCTGCCCCTACTATCCCCCCCACTGGCTCTATCCATCTCACCATCTACCCCATAAAGGATTCCTCTGACTCTACCCTTCGCTCCTCCAGACACCCCAAACGCCCCCCTGCCCGAGAGCGTCTCAGGGAGCCCAGCGACGAACACATACCGAACACTCGGACTCATCATCCTTGAACCCTTCGATCCCCCCTCATCTTGCCTACTGTGCATAACAAGACTTCGACTGTAAAATCCAACCTATCATCCGCATCAGCGGGAGCCCAACACCAAACTTATTGAGTCAGTTGAATAACCCCCACTGTCCCAAGCTCTTCGCTATCGAGGTGCCTCTAAATTTTTGAGCCCCAAAAATCAATAAATACCACAACACCGATCCCCAATACTACATCCTCAAATTCCAAAATGCTTTAAGCCTTTACTCTACGGTTGACCACCTGATGTGTCGACTTTTTCCCACAAGCCTCACAAATAGCCCTCTTTGATGGTATCATAACCTTCCCAGCGGCTCTATCAAAGCTCTGAGCAACTATCCCATCTTTTCATCGCCCAATTTGCCTTCAACAAAGACTGAGAGGTCAGAGTCGATGCCCTCTTCAATTTCCAAAAATCCCCCAGTAAAACCTTTGAGGCCTTCACCAAGAGGTTCCTTGCCGAGTTGCGCAAAGTCAAAAACCTAGATTGCGTAAATGACATACTCGCGTATTCGAACGCTTTGCCAGATAACAACCGTGTCAAAGAGTACATGGTCCTCCACAAACTTCAAACCCTCGAGGAGATGCTCTCAAAAGTCAATGGCTATATCAACCTTGAGCGCCTCCGCGAATCAAATAAACAGGGGTAGCCTTCAACTATAAACCCAAATAAACCTCGTCAAGGCCCTTCTACTCCTACACCCCTGATCGCTTCTGTCTCACAAGAACTAAGAGCTACAAATATCCTCACTCTAACAATAATTCTGAAGCTCGTAAAAAATGACCAAAGCCAGTCCTACCTAGACTCACTACCTCCATCAGCACCCTTTTACCGCAGATCCAGGCAAACTCCATATGGCGTATCCCTTTCCCCATTGAGGTCAAACCAGGTGAACCTTACTACGCCAACCACAAGTGTAATTGTCACCAGACCAACAAATGTTTTGCCCAGCAGCGCTCCCTCGAGATAATACTCAAGGCGGGTCGTCTACATCAGTATCTTGTCGACCTTCCCAGCTACCTCGACGGGTCGTACCTCAAACCTCAACCTGCCTCTGCAGCTAATCCTGCCGAGGTCCGCATCCACCAACTTCATTTCATCAAAGTAAATAATATCGACAGCGGTCATTCCAAGAGTAAGCGCAAGCATGTCGAAGAGTACTACAGGAGAAGCTGTCCGCCCTCCTGCCATAATCAAGCCTTTGTCCTCGACCCAAAGGTATCTTTTTCATCGACTGCGATACAACGCATGTTCGTTATCCCCATTCCAACCCTTTAGTCATCATGATTAAGGTCGAACACCTCGTCCTCCACACCATGCTTATCGATACAGGAAGTGCAGCCGATATATTTTTCCATCAGACCGTCCAAGCCATGAACAAAATAGACCTCATCACTGCCACCAATGTCAAACTAAAAGGTTTTAACGGGACCACAGAAGTTATTGTTGGTCGAATTAGCCTTCCAGTTACCACCGGCATTGTCACACTTCAAACCAGCTTTCTTGTCATCGACAAGAAGTCTGAATACCTCGGTATCCTCGGGTGCGACTGGCTCCATGTCATGCGTGCCATACCTTTGACTTATCATCAGACCCTTTGTTTCACTACCCCCTGTGGTACATGGAATTTAAAAGGCTCCCAACTCCTCGCCCGTTCATGTGAGCATTCGAAGATCGGCAGACTCAGAAACTTGCCAGATTCCCATAGTAATCATTGTCTCTCTCAATCCCCATACCTTCGACATCTGCCATCTCACCCATCAAACCCACTTTCTATATCAAACTCAACGGTCCTGGTCGAGGTACATTCATTGGATCCATTCTAGACGAGGCTGAGCGCCTCAAACTTACAGACTTCCTTCAATAAAATAATGACGTCTTCGCATGGACATTTTAGGAGATGCCCGGTGTCGATCCCAATTTTGCATGCCACCGCCTCGACCTCATCCCCCATTCCATAGCAGTAAAATTGAAGAAGCGTACCTTGGCACCACAACTTCGAGATGCAGTAAACCTCAAAGTAGACAAACTCCTAGCTGCAGGTTTCATCAGAGAAGTCAAGTATGCTGACTGGATATCCAATATAGCTGCAGTTCTAAAAAAGAATGGCAAGATCAGAATCTATGTCAACTTCACCGACCTCAACAAATACACACCGAAGGACAGCTTCCCCCTCCCGATCATTTCAGTACTCCTCGATGCTACTACTGGGCACGAGCGCCTATCAATGATGGATGTAGCTTTGGGTTACAATCAGGTACCCCTCCTCCCAGAGGATCAACTTAAAACTTCATTCATCACTGAACAAGTCATTTACTATTTTACTGTCATGCCCTTCGGCCTTAAAAATGCCAGTGCCACCTACTAACGTCTCGTAACAACCATGTTTAAACCCTTACTTGGCAAGTCAGTTGAAGTTTACATCAACGATATGTTATAGAAGAGCCTCTAAAAATAGACCCATATCCAGGACCTAAGTGAAGTCTTTTCAATACTTCGAACATACAACATGAAACTTAACCCAGAGAAATGTCAGTTTATTGTTTCGTCTGGCTAATTTTTAGGCCATCTTATTAGCAAACGAGGTATCGAGATCAACCCAACCCATATCCGAGCCCTCATCCACATGCCTTCACCCTGAACTAAAAAAAATATCCAAAAAGTGGCTGGAAAAATAGCGGCCCTCGGCCGTTTCATTTCCAAATTCTCAAACCCTTGTACTTGGCTCTTTTCTCTCTTACGTGACCAAGGCGTCCACAAAGCTAAAAAGAAAAACAACCCTGAGATTAATTGGACACCTGAATGTGAAGACGCCTCCCTCGAACTCAAAGCATACCTTGGTCGACTACCCATAATCAACACCCCTGTCGAAGGTGAAACACTCTTTTTATACCTCGTGATCGCCGATACCTCTATCAGATCAGTCCTCATTTGACTCGAATCAAACATCAAGAAACCTGTATATTTTAACAGCTAAACCCTCACACCTGCAGAAACTCGATGCAGGAAAATTGATTGTTTGCTCCTCACCCTCGTCTACACTTCTCGCAAACTCAAACCATATTTTCAAGCTCACCCCATCCGTGTTATAACAAGTTATCCCCTTCGAGAAGTACTTGGTTAGAAAGAAAAATCTTGACGAGTACAACAGTGGTCTATTTATCTTGGCAAACATGACATCACATTTGAGAAGCAGATATTCTAGAAAGGCCAAGCTGTCACCGATTTCCTCACTGACTTCTCGGTCGAAGATATCAACTGGAAGGAACACGAAGACGACCAACTAGAGGACCAACCCAAACCTACAGACCCATGGAACCCTAACACAGGCTGACGACTTTTCACAGATGTTTCCGCTTGACCTAATAGTTCAGGGATCGGTATCGTCCTGGTTATACCCACCAATGACCGAATTAAAAGTACAGTCAAGTTAAACTTTGAATACTCCAACAACGAGGCTGAGTTTGAAGCTTTAATCCATGACCTCGACCTTGCACTCGATCTTGGCATCCCAAAACTTGTAGTTTTAACAGATTCCCAATTCATTCAAAGATAGTACTCTGAAGAAAATCAATCTAAGAGTCGCATGGCCGAGTATGCTACTCTCGTCCGCCAGTGCATGGACCGTTTCCCTAAAAAATCTTCTATTTCTCACTACCTTCAAAGTAAAAACAGACACGCAGATACCCTCGCCTATATAACAGTTATGTTAGGCCAGTCCGAATCCCAAACCCTCCATATCGAAGTACTCGAACGCCCAAGTGTCGACCAGATGGAAGTCAATATCATCAATACTGGTGGCGAGAATCTCGATCTAGACAACTGGCAAACACTATTCCTCGATTACATCAACAATGCCACCCTCCCAGATGATCCCAAAGCTAAACGGTCATTATTAAAGAACTGTCACAGATACACCATCCTCAAACGCAAGTTACATCGCAAATCCCCAAATAGTATCCTCCTTCGGTACATTTCTCAAAACGAAGCCTCTTCAATCCTTGCCGAACTCCACGAAGGTACCTACGGTGCTCATACCACTGGTCGATCTGGCCCAATATGAAAAAGCAAGCTAAAGAGTATGCCAAGCATTATGACAAATGCCAACGTCATGCACACGATATTCATAGCCCTCTTAAAACCTTCACTTCAATCAAGTCTCTTGGCCATTCAAACGTTGGGCCATCGACCTTGTGGGTCCTTTTCCTAAAGCCACGGGTAGCCTATAGAACATCATTGTTGCCAAAGACTATTTTACGAAATGGGTCAAAGCCGTATCTCTGTGTCAAACAAGAGAAGAAGAAGTTATCAAATTTCTATGGGAAAAGATCATCACACGCTTCGGATGTACTCATATGATTCGATATGACAACGCTCCATAGTTTGTTAGAAGCAAAGTCAGAAAATTCCTCAAGAAATATAATATCATCCTCTCCTCCTCAGCACCTTACTACCCCCAAGGGAATGGTCAGGTCAAAACAATTAACAAAACTATAGTCGGCGGTCTCAAAAAGCGTGTCAATACAAAGAAAGGATGATGGGTTCAAGAATTACAGCATGTCCTATGGGCCTATCGAATAATACCAAGAAAAGTTACAGGTTGTACCCCTTTCATTCTAGCCTATGGTACTGAAGCAGTACTCCTTATTCAATTCGAAGTACCCACACGAGATCCCAACCACCTGGACGAAGACAATGAGTTTGAACTCGGATGCAACATGTTATCGATCTACAAAACCAGAAGTCATACAACAAGATATTTCAACCATGAAGTTTTAATATCGGAGATCTTGTACTTCGACCTGTAACACAACCCACGAAGCCTCGAAACATCGGCAAGTTAGCCAAATCCTGGGAATGACCTTATGTCGTATACGATAAAACCGACAAGGGTTCGTATTACCTCATGATAGAAGACGAAGAGCCTCTCCCAAATCCATGGAATACAATGCAGTTAGTCTCATACAATAGGCTGCGGCCTCAACCTTGTTCACCTGATATAAACACAGAATAATCAATAAACAGTTTTTCCATCTGCAGTTCGTCTCCTGTTTTCCAGTGAATTTCCTGGTTTATTTTAAGTATCATGTCAACCCTCGACCCGACTTATACTTGAGGGCAACCTTGAAATTTTTCAAGTCCCCAATATTTGAGCAAACTCGAGGGGCACGAATGGTCGAGAAACCGGACCCTTGGGAATGTATTGGGGACGAACGCGATCTACTTCGATTAGGCTTAGGCCTTCAAAGTCCAGTAAATTTCCAGGTTTACTCTAAGTATCATGTCAACCCTCGACCCAACTGATATTTGGGGGCGACCTGGAAAATTTTCAAGTCTCCAATATTCGAGCAAACTCGAGGGGCACGAATGGTCGAGAGACCGAACCCTCAGGAATGCATTGGGGGCGAATATATTTTACTTCGATTAGGCTCAGGCCTTCGAAGTCCAATGAATTTCCTGGCTTACTCTAAATATCATGTCAACCCTCGACCCGACTGATACTTGGGGGCGACCTTGAAAATTTTCAAGTCTTCAATATTCGAGCAAACTCGAGGGGCGCGAATGGTCAAAAAACTGGACCCTCGGGATGCATTAGGGGCGAACACGTTCTACTTTGATTAGGCTCAGGTCTTCGAAGTCTAGTAAATTTCTTGGTTTACTCTAAGTATCATGTCAACCTTCGACCCGACTGATACTTGGGGGCAACCTTGAAAATTTTTAAGTCTCCGAAATTCGAGCAAACTTGAGGGGCACAAATGGTCGAGAGACTGGACCCTCGAGAATGCATTGGAGGCGACCACATTCCACTTCGGCCAAGATCCGACCTTCCAAGTCTAGTTAATTCCTTAAACTCTCGGGATACCATCTCGAAGCTCTTCAAGGTTCGATCACTCTACAATCATTTTACACTTATAACATATGCAGATATAAGTATACAAGAATATCAACAGTTTTGCTACATGCAAGGAGTTTCAGTACAACATATATCAGAGAATCAGGTTCAACACAAAATAATTCAAATCAAGTTTAGAGCATACGTCAGAAATCTAGCATAGTAATTCAATGCAAATAGAGACAACACAAATGAGTTTGAGTACAATCTACTTTAGCAGTTTAAAACAATCTCAAGTTCAAAGATCAAGTGCAAAGAAAGCTTAACATTGTTCACAATTACAATCCAACTGAAAAATTAGAAAAATAGTATGACACTCTAGTACAATACCATAAATCGGAGTGGCTGTACCATCTCCTCCAACAGGCTCTTCAATTCCAACACCTCCAGTACCTCTAGTAGAAGGTTTTGACCCTGCACCATCAATGATCACATCAGTTGCAGTTCCAGGAGTAATACCTTCGACTACAGGATCCTCCACGCCACCTCCCAGACCTCTGTCAGCAACATCTACCTCTATCCCCTATGTCTGAACAACATCTTCAGCAATAGGATCTTGGGTAATGGGGAAGCATTGCAAAGTTTCAAGATCAAACCCCAAATCTTCAATGAACTCCTTGAGCCTAACATTAGTCTCACATTCTTTGTCAAACTACCCTTGGAAAGTCTCCTTCTACTTTACAATAACCCTATCTTTCTCAGCCACTTTCACCTCCAACACCCGCGTGTGTATGTAACGCTGAGCTTCAAGTCTCCTCTCATATTCATCCCCGATAGTCGCCATATCTCGCTTTAAAATGCCAATTTCTAAAACCAGCGATGCTTCGGTACCTCGAGCAAGCTCCAGACTATTAACAACCTATTTTAACTTCCTTATTGCTATTCTCTACGCCCAAGCATCTGTCTGCTAGAATATTTGAGCCGTCAGTATCTCTCAAAGCATGGTACACTTAAGAAAATTTTAATTTTTTTTAAAAAATAAGCAGTTACCTGATACATATTCTTCTTCATCTACCTCAAAGCTTCGTCTGGATGTGCCCTCGAAGTTCCCCATCAAAGCAGCCTTAGCTTGAGCCTATTCCTACCATTCAGACATGGTCAGTTCTTCACCCATATCCTCCACATCATCTACCCCCAGTGCCCTGCGCCATTTGTGGTGGGTTACCTTCGACTGGTGTGCCCTCGGAGACTCAGGAAAGACCTTGCCCTTCCCTGTCTCAGCCTGTGTCGATGCATGCTTCAACCACTATTTCGAAGTATCACTAGCTACTTCGGGCACCAGCGCTGCCATCTTCAATACCTGTTGTCCCTTTGGAACATACTTTACCTTCCTTGTTAATCTCTCTTTCTCCATGCCTTTGACACCTCTCTTTTTAAATAGCTTCGGCGTAACGGGTACGTTACGAAGTGGCAAATTTGTCCTTTTATACCTTTTCCTCTTAATACCAAGCTTCTTGAACATAGAGTTTACCCACTCCTCGTCCGAGTTGATTAGCGCGTTAATATAATCCCTCGGATTTGCGCGAGTCCGGTTATTAAGATCTGCATAACAAACAAAAACACGGTTATCTGTCCATTCGATCAATACATAAAAAAATCTTTGACATAAAACTTACTTGGATTATAGACCTTATGTTGTAACTTATAAGGATCATCTCCTTTGACATTCTCATAACTACCCCGTACTACAACTAAGTCTTTATTCCACCCTCGACCCATCGAGCATAGATTAAACAACCAGGGCTTATCTGCATGGCACTGGATGTGGTAGGTGCCCACATTCTGCTTTGCCTTATCCTACAGAAGAAGAGGCACGCAATTAGATTGATACATTTGACTATTATGTGTCAATAACTCATTTTCATCTACCCTCTCCAACTTATACAAACACAGCCGAAAACTTGACCCCAATCCCAGCCCTACCATTAATACCCTTAGAATCCTAAATGGGCTAGACCCTCAGACACATGGTTTCCCCCTTGCCCTCGATCATATCCTCACAACTACAAACCTAGAAGACTCTAGATACAGATATTGGAAACGAAGTGAAACAGAAATGGACAAAAGTCAATTGACATACCTGTGTGAACGGAAGTACGCTTGAAGCAGCAAGTCAGCCGGTCCCTCAGCAATAACCTGGTAACTTCTTTCAAGCTTCACGAAACAATGGCATACGTTTTCCTCCTCTAACTCTCTAGTTTTTGAAAATGGGTTACTGGGAATAGTGGCTTTACACTCATACCTATTAATTCCTCCTCAAAATTGTAGAAAACTACCTCGATTCCCAAAACCGCCATCATTACCACTACCCCACTACCCCTGCTTTTCGACTGAGAAGTGCTTTGTTAATTTTACCCTTATTTACCATACGTATGTGTCCCACATTCACATTTACATAATATTACATTTAAAAACCAAGTTAAACCTTCTGGTCCTTGCTCGAAGCTATCAAATCAGATCCTTACATCAAATTAACATTTTTTGTAAATCAAGGAAGCATCATGATGACATGCATGGTACTCTACTCCAGGAAAACAAAACCGTTATGACAGGCCAGTTGTTTGGCTGTCATTTTATCTAGTCGAAGCCAACAAACCTTTGACATTCCATCTTCTCATTCACGAGTAATCGTCTATATCGTGTCTCAAATATTCGTCTATAGACAACCTGATATTCGATTTTAAAATGTGCCAATCAATCAATTTCTTTCACTTTCAACATTCGACAAGATGTTCGCGCCTAAATTACCATTAAGTACTATGTTTGTCCTACTTATACAAAATTCAGTATTTTACTTTGACACTTACCTTATAAATTTCCAATCTCATTCCGGCAGACACCATTACAAAAAGCATAGCACAAAACAATCAACGTCAGCAAAAATTACAAACATTCCTACCATCTTATCATATTCTCAAAATAGATAATCTCCTATTTACAGACGGGACGCTCCTCACAGACCCCGTTCTCATCGTCTTTCTTGTCGACCATCTCCTCGGCAAGAGACTCCAAGAAGGCGAACCGGTCGTTGGGATCATGTTCATCATTTGCAACATCCTCCACCAGTATGCATAAGGCATCCCACTAATGGGTTCCCCTGGCTCCAATTTAAATAGATTCGGCATGTCCCAATCCAGGCCTCGATCACCGAGAAACCTCTGTTTTAATTCCAGGGTCTTCTCCGATTTACGAAGGACCTTTACCGCCACCCGGTTCTGGTACTTAATATTTGGAATGTTTCCATGACTTTGGGATGAAGATGAAAACATTGCTATGCAGAAAAGAAGCAGATGTTTGATGTTCTCCCATAAACACTCCATTTATACTTGAAGGTACATTTAAACCCTCTCTAATCCCAAGTCATAGTTATTACAGTCTTCAATTCTTCTCCTTGAAAACTCAGCAGTCCAAACATTACAACATCCCAGACATAACCATTTTATCAGTATGCACATGCAGCCCCCATTTCTGAGGTCTTGCAATTGACAAATCCCAATATTGAACCATCGACCCCCTTTATATATCCTCTCACAGTCCTTATGATATAAATCTCAAGCTTCAAGAATTCAGAATCAGTTATTCACTTTAATCGAATACCAACCTAGGTCCTCAATCAACACATTACAACTCGAAGTCAATTTCTCCTCGAAGATAACTGGTTCTACTTTTTACCATTCGCTCGAGGTTGGATGTTCGATCCTGCGCCTACAATCTATTCGTCTACCCAAGTCATATTCGTCTACCTTAATTATCAAATACAGAACACATAATTATAGTAAACTACTCTTTCATTTCAGTTACTCCAAAACCATACACATAAGAAAAGAAAGAAGAGCAGAAGAAGAAAATCTACAGACATCGGTAACAATAACAACAAAAGCAGAAAAATACAGTCATACAAAACAAAACCCATCACCACCACCACCTAGCCACCACCTTATGAAGAACCCCCCTATTATCAGACGGGCCAGATCCTCCAGCCGAACCCTGTTCCTCCACCAATTTATCCTCTGTCTGCACAAGACATTTGGCCAAGCTCGACAGATAGAGATAATATTCTTCATTAGTTATAAACTACCACCTCATCTGCCCCCATAAGTAAGCATAGAATTCCCCAGGCTCCAACTCAACCAGGTCAGGCATATCCCAGTCAAGCTCATGGTCGTTGAAGAACTTCAATTTCAACTCAACAGCTTTCCACCCTATATGACGCTATCAGGCAAATAACATTATCTTCTGGTAGCAGGTGTTGGGTGTGGTGTCCATGATGCTCTTCAGAAAACATAGAAGAAGGAGAAGTAAGTGACGAAGAAGACTGTACAGCGTTACCGCCTTCATTACCCATATTTATAAGCCTCATCAAGCTCATTAATTACTCCATAACCACCAACATTTCTTAATTACTCTCCTTTATTACCCCTCTTAGAACTCCAATAGGCAGCAGTCACTGTTCAAATTCTAACAACCAACGGTTTTTCTCACCAAACGCCTCTACACCTATTTTCGAGACCCTTGCTGAGAGGGGGCGAATGTAGTAGCCTACTCGTAGCCTTCTACCTCTAATCGAACACTCGAAGGCTATCTCGAAGCCTACTCGAATACCTCGAAGCCCACTCAATCCATAAATAAGCCTTGCAAGACTACATGAAGACAAAGCCTCGACTACTAACAGACCTCGAAGACAAAGATAGATCCGTCAGTATATGAACTTTACATCTGCATCAAAAATACTTTGACCATATTCGTACGTGGTCGAAGGCAGACATGTCAGACAACCAGCTCACCAGATAAAAATGGCACCGTTGTAGGTTCTTACGGCTATAGTGACAGAACCAACAAGAGTGTTAGAGTACAATGCCAAACCCAACATTTCTGGTATTAACACCAACTCCGGGATACCCGCCTGATACCCAGAGGGTAAACTTGTAATTTGACCTCCCATGGTGACTCAGCCCTACCAATATTATATAAATAAGAGGGAAGGGGAACCAAGGAAGGGTTACAAAATATCTCCCTGAAACCCTTACAGTTTACCTCGATCACCCTGTAAATCACCCTATACTCGAACTGTCGACTACTTGATAGTAATAACAAATCTCTTAAAAATCCTCATCAGAGGTAATGAAGTGACCCATTCTAGGCCTCCATGTAAGCATATTGTCAATAGATTATACGTACTATAGATTATATGCTTGAATCCTTTGATATAAGAAAAAACCCATGGAGTAAGAGTCAACTTACCCTCCGCACGAAGTTAGGCCCCTACAGTTGAGATACACCGAGGTAGTATGAATTAAAATTCATTGAAGCTTTGGTTTTCTAAATGTTTTCGTCAGGTGGTTTGTACTTTTGGAAATGGTGGTACGAGTGTTCTTTATGTTTTTCACTAGATATTATATTAGTATTCTAAAACATAAGTGTAGTAATAGCGTTCTTTATCTAAATTTAGCATTAGGTGTGAGTCTTTTATTCTAGAACAAACTTAGATAACTCTATGGAATATCTGTGGTGATAATTGATCCTATGGATTTCTATCATTCGGGTGTACACAACTTAGATCCACTTCCATGTTTAGGGCTCCTTTTCGATATAGTTGTACTTGTTAAGCAAAAAATAGATTATTGGATGTTAGAGCATTACTTTTTTTGATAAAGTCCTCACTTGATAATCAAGTGAGGGTAGATAGATCATTTGGTTGTAACAGCGGAAAGTCATTTGATAGAGTTCCAGTTGTTGATTAGATAGGGGCAAACATATCATTTTATTCTTTTTGGATTCAAACTTATTCATTTCCATTCTGTTAGACGACTTTAAGTTAATGTACACAGAAGGGCTATGTTGTTACAGTCCTTGGGTTCGATTCTCTAAACAAAACTTTTGATTACTACTAGTCAGTATCTTAGGGTTACAAGCCCCTAAATTATATCCCAATTACTTATCGGTCTTGTTATTCTTTGTAAATACTCCCTGTGGGAATAGATTCTATAGTGAAAAGTTGCCTATCGACCTTGTTATTCTTTATGAAATACTCCTCGTGGGCATAGATCCCTAAAAGTAAAAATAAATTAGTCTTTAGATCTGTAGGTTAAAATTCCTTGAACACCCTGATCAGGTGCGTTACCCGCTAATTCCTGGCTCAATACAAAAGAATCCACCAATCCCTGACTCGACAATAAGGGAAACATTTCTGTTCAATACATAAGGGTACGAAAGTGTAGTCCCACTAAATTAAAAGTGACCATGTGTACTTGACTTCCTAATTCTCTTACCACTTCTACCATATCTCTTAGATTGCAGTAATTAAATTTAGTTTAAAACATTGCACATATATTGTTAGGATTCTAGTTTTACTTAGATCGCCTTCCATAGGACTCCTTTGTTTGGTTGATCTTCTTCTATACTTCCCCTCGGTTCTACGTGTCCCACTTTTGGTGATTATCTTGGTCTGCCATGTCTTATGACCTTGGATATTTGTATTTTCTAGGAGTTACCTACTGACGCCTTGTGCATATATTTTTTTGGTGAATCGTTGCAGGAGCGATCGTTTTGAGTTAGAGCAAGATGGACTTGCCTGTTATGGAGTTATAGAAAGATGTGGAAGGCAAGGAGGAGCAGAAGCACAAAGGATGGCCCATCATTAGGGGCCTCAGCTTGCTCAAGGATCTAAAGATCTAAAATTTTGTGTTACTAGCTGACAACAAGAATTGTGTCGATTTCCTTAATGGAGCAGTCCAAAATACTGCTTAGGAAACTTCAACTTTGCTTGCAAATCTGAAGCAAGAGTGTAATAGGGGTAGTTATTACTTTTTGCATGTAAATAGGAGAGCAGTTGGTCTAGTGTATGAGTTAGTTGCTCTTGGAAAACTTAACCCTCAATTTTTTGTACGTTTAGCAATGCCTCATTGGGTTAGGTATCTGGCTCAGTATTGTAAAACTCTTTTATTGTCTGGTTAATGAATTGTGTGTTTTCTTGCTAAAAAAATAAAACAAAACAAATTAGAGAAGCACTACGTTCGATTGGTTGAAAATGTAATATGATAATGTAGGAGTATGACAGGAGAATGTATGAGTTGGAAAAGATTCCCCTCATCTTCATATTTGTAGTCATATTAGTAGGGAAGTTTTCCCTATAATAAGTTTTGAGATGCCATTTGTATTGCACTAGATCCTGGAGTACAGATTTGCGTCTCCCAGGAGCAGGCTCCTAACTTCATGCTCCCTTACAAACCTAATCGGTAGGTGGACTTTATGAGATTTGAAAAAATCTTCATCCTTAAAGTCTAAACTACCCCAGACCTAAAATAACTCTTTACTTCATCTCTCCTCTCTCCTTCACTTTTCTCCTTCATATCTCTTTCTTTTGCATCTCTATATTTTCCCTTCTCTTCTCAGATTTCATCATATAATAATAAGTTGATTGAAATTATTTTCACCCTAAAATCTTATTGGAGTGAAAATGTTAACTCGAATGTGTACTTTTACATATAATTTAAGCTTTTTAGATGGCAAAAACAACTCTAAGAAGTCGGAGAATACTAGAGGGACGCAATTTGAGAAACATATTGTTCGATTAAACATATTCATGATTCGTCACCTTCCCAATGTATTACTTGAGAGGCAAAATTTTCAAAGAGTGGTAGAGTTGATCAAGAAAGTGAAGTATTGGAACTTAATGGTTATTTCCTTGGTTCTCCTAACGGTCGACTTCTTATTTACAACTACATGCCTAATCGGAACCTAGCTAGTGGTAAACTCTCTAATCAACAATGTTATACATTATAATTTGTCGAATATAGCAACCCAATACATATCATGTTATCATAACTTTTTGAGAAATTGCAGTCTTCATTTTTCATTTGTGTAGCACAAATGATATCAGTGGGAAAAATATGGAGATTAAATATAGTTGTAATCCAGTCCATAGGTCAGAGAGATAAAGAATGAAGGAAAGTGTAGAGAGAATAGGGATGGTTTAACTTTTAAAAATAGTGAATAAGAAGATTTTTATCAAATCTCATAAAGTCCACCTGTCGATTATAATTATGAAGGAGCAGAAAGTTAGGAGCTTGCTCCCGGGCGTAGCAAATCCGTACTCTCTAGACCGTGGGTATAACAAGCTTTCGCGTAGCCTTTTCCCATTAACGCCCAAGTCAGGAGATGGGAAGAGGCAGAGAAAAGATTTTCAGACATTAAGATTTTTTATACTCTAAAAAAATTAGTATTTTTAGATAATATTATACTAGTACTACCCGTGGTGAATACGCTGACCTACCTTCGACGCTATATAATTTTCCAGTAACACGCCTTCAGCACTAAAACTACCGGTCATGAAAAAAATTGGAAAAAAACCCCAAGTAATCTTATAGGAATTACTTACACAAAATAAGGTATTATTTACCTGGCAACCAATAGTATTTTAAACGATATCATGTAGTTGGTGAGATCATCTGATAAGACTTGTAACCCACCGTTATTAGTTACTATCATGTAAGGCAAAAAGAGATGCGTAAAATTGTACAATCAAGTATACATTTAAACGTAACATATTTGTAATTAGTGTAAATGATGAAAATATTTCAATAGATTGAATTATTAATTAATTACTTATCCTATGCTAAAATGAAAAGAAAGATATAGTTTAAATGAATAAAGGAAATAAAACATTAAAAAAAGGTTATAAGCCTATATGGCATTATTCTTAGCATATGGTATTATTTGATTAGTCATCACATTTGAAGATAACTTTTATACACTCCGGTTGATAATCAAGCAAACAATACGTCTTGATATTCAATTTAAAACAACTCCCAGGCCTACAATTCTTGTGGTAAACCTCAACCCATTTATGTTGAAATCACAAATTTTACAATTAGAACCCATGAGATAAACTGAAGAAATTGATTCAATATTTTGGGTGGAAGTTTCTTGCCGGCTCGATATTCATCATTTGTTTCAAATGAGTCAATTTTTTCTCAACCTTGAACAAATCATGAAGAACCCATAGCAAGTAATATATTTTAATTAGCATTTTGTAACTATACGCCAAAAATAAGATTTACGAAAGCGACTTAGAGACACATACTTGAATTACAATAAGACTTTAGGGTAAACAATATTTCATGTACAACGTGAAGTATTTGGTGGCAATAGTGTGGTGATTCTGTTTGCAGAAGTGCATCTCGACAACGCAACATACAATTATCCATGAGAGAATACTTCTGTTTGTAAATTTACCCCTACATGCTTGACTGTGTGCCCTTGTGATTTGCTAATCGGATAGGAAACTATCATCGCGTCATTTCAAGAGGCATTTGAGTTATTGAAGGTGTTAATGAAATCCTTAGAATAAAGACCAAATTCCTAGCATATTTACCAGTCAAGATCTTAGCCTCAATAATGCGCGTCGCACATTGGACTACCATTAAGCGAGTTCCATTGCAGAGTCCATCTTTTGGAGCAAGATTTCAAAGTAACATAATTAGACATCCAACTTTGAGTTTTAGCTTGAATGGTGGCAGACCAGAAGGGTCAAGGCTATTCAAGTAGTCACTTGGATAACGATTATTATAAGTATGATCAGCGGACTCATGTTTCACAATTATATCTGCTGCTAAATAAACTATTAGTTCTCCCGAAAGCATATTTAAAGCATCATCATTGATTGCGCTCACATCATCGTTTCTCGCAGACAAATTTGTTCTCTCAGTTAGAAAGCATTGTTCTCTTTCGCAAGAAATATTTAAGTTCGGGTAGAGGAAAGTATTATGTCTTGAACAGTTTTACAATTATGAATTGTTGATGGCAATTGAATAGTTTCTAAAAGGTTACTTCCAATCTATACATTATAGAACATAAAAATGTGGAAGTTAGTATTAGACTTGTGGGTAAAGCAAAAAGTAAAAAATTGTTTGTAATGAATTATAAAAATTATTACCTACATCAGAAAATCGGCAAATTGTGCATTAGTTGGCGTAGAATAATCCAAGCGCATATTTTCAAATAACGTTAATACACGTACAAGCCCCCATAATGACGATCGTCTCAATGATGCGGTAACAATTTGTTCTCGGGTCCCTTTTGGCACAACATGCAGTATCTGACAAAAATCGCCACCAAACACAACTGTAATCCCTCTAAATGGTTGATTATCACTCCTCATATCTCGTAATGTTTGGTCGACTACCTCTACACTGTGCTTGTGCTGCATTGGAACCTCATCCTATATAATAAGTTTTATTTCTCTAAACAACTCTGCTTGAATAGATTGCTTAGTAAAACCACATTTTGAATTCTCCAACACATTTATTGGTATCTTAAATATGGAATGTGTAGTTCTACCTACATCTAGTAGCAACGATGCAATACCTGAGCTAGCTACCATAATAACAATATCCCCCTCTTTTCGGCAAGTAGCGGCAATAGTATTGTAAACAAAAGTCTTATCAGTACCAGCTGGTCCTTTCAAGAAGAAAAAATATCCATGGTTGTTAGCCACAGAATCCACAACCACGTTATAAGCTTGCTCCTGTATATTATTTAACCGATTCACATTTGAAACGGCATGTCCGAATTGATCATCATACTGGAATTGTCTTTGCTCCCATATGAGTCTATTCCCATTTATGGTACGCCAAATTCCTATTGGTAATGATATTTTTGGGTAATCATTTAGAGTTTTACCTGACTAAAATAACAATTCATTTAATAGATACAAACTATACTCTTTAATCTAATCTTCTGTCAGAATTTTAATGTGAAATTGGGTTTGAATTTTATAAGTGAGATCATCATAAATATTTTTCTAAAACTTGTTCCATAACTCCCCCGGTTGTATTAGACTGTATTCATATAAAATAATGTTAAAAATCTTCTTAACTGATATTCGGTTTTTAAGACTGCGGCTTCCTCTAAACAATCAACCCATTCTTTATCATCTTCAAGTAGTCCTATCGCAGCACATGTTGCTTTTAATGTGTCATACAAAATGTGGTTATAAGTACGCAAACATTTCAAAGATGTTGGTCTTTTAACAATAGTTAGAAGTAACTGTAAGTAGTATCTCTCCCCAGAGTTTGGACTTGCATAATATATTCGACCAATTACAAACTTATGTTGCTGCTTTCTTTTAGTCCAAAATTTTTGACCATCATTACCATGCCACACATAGTGTTGAGGAAATTATTGGCACGTTAATGCCAGGGCGTCATCATGTTCAGCACAATATTTAAAAAATGCAGTTAGAGATGTTTTCTCATTAGTTGCTCGAACACGAATATAAGCCTTAGATTCTCGTGTATTAAAAATAACATGATACATCCCTGATAAATGCAATGTCAATCGTACTATATTAGGTTTCTCTTGATGTAGATTGTAATGGCCTAATTTTGGGATTCTGGCTTAGCCTTTACATTAAATGTGTCTAGAACGCTCAAGAATAGTAAACAATAATTAACAAAATAATTTAGCGTGGAAAACCTTTGAATATATTAAAAACCACGACCTCTCTTGAGGATTTTGAGAAAGAGAAGATGATCTTATTGAAGCTGCTAACTTATTACAATGAACACTCTGAGTATATGGGGTTTCAGAGTATGGATTCTTCTGTATAGAATTGCATGTCCTTAATCTGTAGTTCTATGGTTCCATTTATAAGTCTTATAATATAAGCATTTGATGACCATTAATAGTCTTAATGATGGACGTTACAAAGTAGATGTAAGATATTCTTTGACCATATGATGTAATGTCCTGACCTCTATTATTGTACAACGGCCTTATTGATGATTGTACACTTGAGTAAATTTAACTGCTGATGTGGAGGTCGAAAGCGATGACTCAAACTGAGGAATATTGAATATATCTTTAGTAGTATTTCCTATATGCTGACGAGGCCGAGGATGAAGCTTTGAGTCTGAGGTACGAAATAAGCTATTACAAGACGGCTCTCAACCAATAGCATGAGGAGCCTCATGGACGAGTGGTGTTAGTTGAGAAATTTGTGCTATATTTGCTTCCAGATGTTGCTGTCATGATTCTTTCAGTACCACGTGCTCTGTTGGTGAGATCAAAAGTTTGTATGTAGTTCGAAGATGAAGTATGAGTTCGGGATACATAATAAACTACTACAAGGGCCCCCTCTCAGCCAGTAGTACGAGAAACCATGTGGGCGAGTGGTGTTGGTTGTGAAGTATCTTATTTGTGCCTTTTGGGTTTCTCATAACCAATGGTTCTAGTCAATGTTTATTGGCATGGGAAATCCTTCTGATGTTAGGAATTTGAAGAGTCTGTCTTAAATGCTTATCATAGTATAAAAGGCATTCAGAAGTGAGAGTGAGGAACCAAGTCTTTGTCTCTGACTCTCTTCTTCTTTATTCTTGACTATTATGAAGAGCTTGACTGTTGAGAGTATGGTGACTACCAGGAACCAATCTCAGGAGTTTAGGATTCGTATAAAGATGGGGAAATTATAAATTTGATATTTTAGATACCAACCTTTGCATTTGCCGACACCGATTCCTGTGTTGCCTACCTATCACCGCATGTCATATGAAAAAGTGGTGGAGGCGGGGATAATTATTATCAGATAGCACAGTTTTACTATCTGCAGACATTTGAGGCGGAGCACCGAAGTGGGCTTCATTTGCTAGTAGAGGAGGATGTTATAACTAAAAATAAAGTGACAGGCGTTCGTTTGAGGGAGTCTCACCGATATCCTACTAGTGAATGGGTCATTTCTAAAGGGTATGACCTTTCGTCTGTCTCAAGCATGCGGGGTGTGGGTTATGGTGGAAGAGGTAGGAGGATGCAGAAGATAATTTTCTTCTATAGACCATAGATTTTGTCCACGAAGAAGATCTTTTATCTGTGATTTCTAGTTCTGAATGTTTCCCGGATCTTGTAGCATGGGATCAGGGTTTGGAAGTTGCTTTAGTTTTTCATCATCTTCCCTGTTGATTCCTGCAAAGTTATTTGAACTGTAACTTTGTGTTGTAATCTATTATAATTATTGGGGACATTTTGTTATCTATAAAGTATCATGTAAAGAAAATTTCTAATTAATAAAATAACTTTGTTCTGGCGTCATGATTCTCTGTTACAAACTTGTCTATGTGGTTTGCTATTTGTAAAATAGGAGTTAGATATCATGGGGTAAGATAGGGAAAATCAAGTTGGAAGGAGTTTTGTGTGTATATGAGTTAATGGTAGTTATGGCTGGGGTTGAAGAGAGAGGAGTTGGAGGAAGTAGTTAGATATTGTTGTCTACAATCTATGTACTCAAACTAGATGATACAGTTTTCCGAACTATGAGAAAGGGTAGGCATTGATCTATAGGTGCTGCTGCTGGGTTTACGTGATCTTGTTTGCAGCCCTTTTTATATTTGATCATACAAAATCAAAAGAGATATTTCATACTTTCGAAAGAATGGCCGATCACAATATTTTGTATCTAATGTTGATATTCTGCTATTCCATGAACTTGCTTTAAACAATATATCCTTCAGCCAAATCAATGGGGTGATATTTCCAAAGATCTTCCTGGCGACTATAAAATCATGAATTTTGGCAATTTTGATTTGCATCTTCTGCAGGGATAATTTTGATGTGGAGGTGGTGTGATTATCCATGGTGAGAACTCGTGCTCAGCTTTTTCATCAGGCAGCAGATGGTCGCTTTAATATCAAGGTTGCTTAATTTTGTAAGCGGTATTTTTGCTGACTCACTTATGATGTCGTGTAGCTAGAATGGCCGTTGAATCTGACTGGACTAGATAAAGAAGGGAAGCGTATAGAGTATGACCAATTTTTCTGGTGCGATGTGCTTCGGAGGTCATTTTTTAGTGCCACGGTGCAGAAACTGACTTTTCGACAGCTCGTATATGACAAGAACGTTGAAGAGGATGCCAGGGTAGTAAGAGTGGAGATCATTCTGTGCAGGGGACGCATCATCGATGTTGTTTTAGATGTGACTGGATTGCTCGGTAAGCTCAAAGCATGAGAGCTCGTAATAAGTAATCTGGTTTTGAGTGATCTATGGTTGGGATTGAATAAATGTAGATGAGGGATCTTAAGAGGATAAACAAATGCCATGTCTCAATATGATTGAATAAAAATAAAGTATTCTGTTTTACTCTTTGTGTACAAATATCATGGGAGACAGCTGTAGGATTTTAACAAATGTATTGATATCTTCAAATTTTAAATATTAATCTGCTTTAGGAAAGTTGTATGATCTTGGCAGGGTATTAAAGTAAGGTGATTTGTCATTTGTACTATGTTTGAGGAAGAGGTGCATAATTGTGTAATGACAGACAATAGAGACAAACGTAATGATGGTAGACGTTATCACAGAAGTCATAATGATGCCTTCAGCCAAAAAGACGTACCTACAGAGACAATAGGGATAGCTGACGCATGTCAGAAGGATCCGTCGTTTCACAAATTGAGGGAGAGTACAAAAATATGCCTTTCTCTCCCTCATAAATTACCTACAGTTTTAGAGAAAGAAAAAAGTTGTGTCAATTTTATTTTCAAGGAGAGGAAACATTTGAGCGCTGAGTATGATTTGAGAAGGAAATCTTCTTCAGGTAATAGAAAACTATCTGAGAAGCGACGGGAGCGTTTATCTTTGAAAAGACGTCCGGATAAAGTAGAGGATGATATTTATAGTAATCAGGATGATATTTATAGTAATCTGTTTGATATGTATATCTGATAATGTAGGGGTTTTGGGATGTTTGAATAAAAATGGAGGATATGAGTTTAGGTATATGAATAGACTGTTAGAGGGAGAAAATATGTATTTTGGGAAGAAGGGGGAAATTTGAAATGATTGATTTTTACTTTTGTTTTAGGAATTTATAAAATAGATGTGCTGACTGGGTAGAAGGTGAGTTTATTTTGTCTATATGTAATGTAGAGAAAATGACAAAATATATATTTTTGTATATTGTAGGTTTGATATGCGATCTAAACCTAGTATTCCAACCAGTAAATTTATAGTATCATCCAGTTCTAGGGAAATATCATCATCAGGGAGGGGAGACGAGTGTAGTGTGATGGAGGAAACTATAAATAGTGTAGAGAGAAGCATAGAGGGTGGGGAACTTAATAAGGTTAATGAAGTGATAGAAAGGAAGGATAGATCAAATAAAGAGAATGAGAAAGTCCTTGTAATATACCCAGAGGGGGTAGATGAAGGGAAAGATTACTTGAAATATAAAAAGAAATTACAGGGAGAATGGGGAAGTTATGTGGAGGAGCAAGCTTTATGGTTTAGGGCCTATATCCCTGGTAAAGGGGATGTGGCTGTCTACTACCAAGTCCCATGCTTGGCGAAGTGGAAGAAGGATAGAGGGATTGGTGAGGGGGTTAATCTCTCATATTATAATGGTCTCGGGCTATCAGGCCCGAGGGATGGGTTTTTGTGTTTTTTAAATCAGGTCGTATATGGCCTTAGAATTCCTCTGACCATCTTTCAGAAAGGGGTTATGAATGTGTTTTAATATTTCCCTGCCCAATTAAATGGGAATGTTTATAAAATAATAAGGATATATGAGGTACTGAATGAAAAATGAAGGAAAGAAGGGACTGCAAAGCAGTTCAAAGCTGAAGATGTAATGAAGTTTTATAAATAGAAATATATCAAAGGTCGAAGTAGTGGTTACCTGTATAGTAATTTAGCTAGGCCAAAAAAATTTGATTTCGAATTTGTGGGTAGACTATAGAAAGACCACCTTTGTGGGCAGATGGTAACTGTATGCAGGTTCCGGATGAACTGGCACTTAAATTGAACCATAGTATAATTTAATCTGTTACTTAATGTTGTGTTCCTTGTTTTGGCAGATCCCAAGCCTTTATCTAAGTCGGATAAGACCAGCCTGTTCGACTATGTTGCTTGAGATCCGGACGAGCTAAAACAGGTACTCAGTGAATTGGGTATCCGTAGAGATAAAAGGGTAGATTTAACAGCCCCCAAAGTTCTGTAAGCTCAGAAGAAATAAGCTATGACTATGGGAAAAGCTATCTTGACTGTTGCTGATGTTCTTAGTGTTCTACCTCCTGTATCTCAGAGTACCAAACAGAATGCTTGGCAGCCCGTGAGGCCAGCTCGATAGAGTGCTTCTGTCACCAGAGGGCAGCTACAACACAAGAGATCGTAAAGTCTATTTCTGGCAATGTGGTTGAGAATCTTGAAGTTGCTCCTGCTGAGGTCGAGAAGTCCTCGCTGAAAAGAAAAAGGCATAAGGAAGAGGGAAATTCTCGAACTAATCCTCATGCCGTAGCTAAGATGGCAGAGCTAGAGCTGAAATACTGCTCGATGGCTGGGACGGATTTGGAGCAGCTCGATGCAGAGTATTACAAACATACTTTTGCGGTACTATTTTTTTTGAAATCTATAATTGTTTTTGTATTTGGACTGAAAACTGTTGTGCTGACTTTGACTCTGTATGTTTGTACTAGCAGCTCTCAATGCTGTTGAAAGGGGCAAAAAATGTTTGGAAAAGAGGAGCCAGGAGTTTGAGGCTCTTACAACGAGGTTCAAAGTTCAATCTGCTCGCTTGAAGGAGTTTGAAGATCAATCTTCTCGTGTAAAGAAGCTCGAAGCAAATCTCAAGATGAAGAAGGGGAACAGAGCTAAAGAGGCTAAAGCGGCTACAAAGCTCGCAAAAAAGTACTCATATATGGTAGAGCATAATGATGTGATGCTGAAATCGGTAAAGGCCCTTAAAGTGGAACGGAATCACTTCATCCAATCCTACTATGATTTTGGATTGAGTCCAGCTAATGTGACACTAAGACTATTTGGAAGGTACAAAGAAATTAAGTTCCCTTCAGAGGTTCTGGAGCTAGTGATGGTGGATGCTAATATTTCTCTTAAGAAGGTGTTAGAGTTTCCATCAGAAAGTGCTAAACCAGTCCGAGTTGCTGAAAAACATTGGATCCTCTTTTTGAACGTGTTGGTCCGAGTCAGCTGGTTGGGCAAACATTGGATCCACCATCTGAGGTAGAAACCAACAAGAATCTATAAACCCTTTGTGGTATTCTATTTTTGATTTGATGCAGTTTGTGTGATATCAAAGTTATAGTACTCTGTATTTATTGAAGTTAGAGTGATGATTTGAAACATTTTTATTTTAGATGTCCGTATTATAGCAACATATTTGTACTCTGTATATGAGATAGAGTGACTGAGAAAAATGAACTCCAAACTGGAGAGATCATTGAGTAGAGCGAGGGATTTTGTGGCTCGTATTCAACAGGTACTTAATCAAACTGAATATGAGAGAAAGAAATTTAAGTTAAATTCAGATAAAACTTTTAAAGAGCTTTATGATCTTCAATGTTGATATGCTAAGATAAAAATAAAAAGGGATGAGGTGTTAAGGAAGGAAGAGGAAAGAGGGTTATTAGTTCGAAAACCAAAAGAGTTTACCTGTTTAAACGACCCGAGTGATATGGCTAGGTGTCAAAGTATATTTAGCTTTGACATTATATTTTAAGGTCGAAGTAGATAGTGAACGAAGGGTAAAAAAAGCTTATGTAAAGCTTTTGAAGGAGAAAGACGTAGTTCCGGACCCAACTCAAGTTATGTTTTTAGCTCATAAAGTATATAATTGTCATAGTTTAGAGGCGAGAAAATGTTCTACTCGAGCTGGTATATATGTTGTATGGGGTGTTGTAGAACCTTTATCTGATGTTTTTGGCTTTATGTAAGACCAGAGGGCTATGAGAATTGTATTTTTTTAGGATAAGAAAATAACAAATAGAGGTTCAAAAGTAATTAGAGGGTGAAATAAAGGGGTTACAAGATGAGTTATTACAACACGTGGAGCAAAAAATGTCTTTAGTAACGTGGTTGTCGAAAGATGTGGCTGCTCGAATGAAGGTAGAAGCGGATTTGAGTGCTTTAGGTGTATTACAGAAAGACCCCCGTTAATGGCTACACAAAGTGCAAATGACATTAAAGGATCATCTATATTCGTCGCGAGCAAAAGGCGCTGCTCGAACAGAACATGAGCGTCATATAGACAGTGTTATTACTTTTATAGGGGGAAACTGTCTAGGGTAGAGAACGAATTTAGGAAGTTTATGATAGGATGTGGGATAGATTTTAATGTCGAGAACGCCAAGGCAGATAACATGTGGTTTACCAAAGGTGAAGGGGAAATTACTGGTGACAAACCTCCTCCGAGGTCGAGGGAATTTCATCAAAAGAGGGTAAGGAGAAGGTCGAAAGCCTGATATCCCGATCACGACGCAAACAGTATCCGCAGGAGGTGGTAACCTTTACCACTCTGATAGTTCGAGTGATAAAGGGCAGTCTTCTCATTCCTCAAAGAATCGAAAATAGGGTATTCTCAGTTTTTTCTTACCAGTCCTGCATATGTGTTAGATCTTTGTATACTGTTATTGATGATAAATTAAATTTATTTTCTGTGATGATAGATGAAGCAGTGTGTCGATATTACTCAGATACCATGTTCTTGATTTAAACTTGTCGATTATGATATGTAATCTGTTGGTATAATCGAATTGCTATGAATGTAAACTGTGATGATAGGTAGAATTGGTAGTTATTCAAAGTCAGTGTAACGCATTACGCGTCCAAAATGAACAACTGAATGCTGAGCTAAGCTCAAGTCAAGTCGCACTAAAAGGTGTTACTGAGTTAGTAGAAAGAACAAAGGTGGAGATGGTGAAAGAGCGAGACATTGGAGCTCGATTGTCTGATAAACTACAAAAGATAAAGGTAGATCTAGGCAACGGACTGAGAAAGGTAAACGAGTTAAGAGAAATCATAAGAAAGAAAGAGATTGAATTTATAGGTAGCTTAAGGCAAACGAGCCAGCAGGGAGCAGATTTGACATCGACTCGAGTTTCTTTTACAGGATTATTGGCAGAATTAGAGGATAAAGGTAAGAATGTGAAAGACTTACAATTCCAAGTAAATGTGCTTGAAGCGGAGGTAACTGATACGCAAGTGTGCACTTCTAAGTATGAAGTGTTATGGCTAGTTGCTAACGTTCTAATAAAGAAGATGGAAGAGACCTGTGATAGACAGAATGAAAACATAAATGCGGCTTGGAACAAAGTAGTCACTCTAGAGCATACCATACAAGGGTTGAAGTTAAATATATTGGAGCACCTAGATGAGAATATGAAATTGTGGGATGCAAATACGAAGTTAGATGCTGACCTATGGCAGGTGGAGATACATCTTGATAAAAGAAGGGTAGAATGGGAAAATCATGAAGCAGAACTTGATGGGTCAATGTCTCTGATTTATCAAATGGATGAGTTCATGACAGTGCTGGAGTCTCAGAACTCTACTGTGCTAGATGAGAAACGACGAGTAGAGAAGTATTGTAATTATTTTAAAACTTTGTTGAAGGAAGCTCAAGCTAAACTTAGGGAGATTATTCTGTCTAAATAGGTGAAGACTGAAGCAGGTAACGTATATGAGAGAGATATGGCAGCAGTAATTTCATTCTTTGCATCAGAGTTCCAGAGATTGGAAGAAGAAAGTAAAATGGTGTATGATGTTATAATTGGAAAAAGTGCGCAGTGTGACATGGAAGCGATACGGTGTGAGTATCTAGGTCCCATGGTAGTCAAAATTGGAGTTCTAAGATAACGTATGGTTAGAGATGGAAAAAAAATTATTATGGGGAAAATGCCAGAGTTCATCCATCAATGGCTGTACACAGGTTATGCACCTGACGTTGCAGGACCATCTAATATAGGTGATGGCTCGATTGATAGCTCTAGTGAGGAGTAACGATTATGGGGGTACGCTATGTATACTAACAAATATAATGTATGAAAATTGGAATGTCTAGAATAATTATTTAAACTAACCTTTCGATAAATCAACGATACCGTATTAGTCGAACATCTGTTGTATAGGATGGCCCCAGAGGTTATCGACCGTTGAGGAGCATAGATGGCAGATCGGTTTAGTTAAAGCCATAAGTGATTCGTAACGAAAGAGGTGATTGGTTTGGTCGGAGAAAAAATGATCTTTAATGTAAATAAATGATTAGTTTGGCTAGAGCAACGAACGATCTGTAATGTAATAGATGATCAGTTTGGCCAAAACAACAAATAATCTGTAATGTAATAGATGATCAGTTTGGCCAAAGTAGCAAACGATCTGTAATATAATAGATGATCAGTTTGGCCAAAGCAGTAAACGATTTGTAATATAATAGATGATCAGTTTGGCCAAAGCAACAAATGATCTGTAATGTAATAGGCGATCAGTTTGGCTAAAGCAACAAACAATCTGTAATGTAATAGATAATCAGTTTGGCCAAAGCAACAAACGATCTATAATGTAATAGATGATCAGTTTAGCCAAAGCAACAAGCGATCTGTAATATAATAAATGATCGGCTTAGCTAAAGCAACAAATGATCTGTAATGTAATGGATGATCGATTTGGCCAAAGCAACAAATGATCTATAACTTGTATATAGAAGTTCTTGTTGGATATATTAGAAAATTATTATAGTGTAGGGCAATCGAACATAAGTATTTCATTGGTGTAAGATTGACGTACGATGAATGTATTAGATAGAGTATTATATGAAATAGTAGAGAGTACTCAGATGTATAGGGATCGAACATAAATCTTTCATTAATGTAAGATCGTCATACAAGATGATAGATTGATTTGTAGAAAAGTACACTGTGATTGATTTTTATCGGCGATACAATTTCAATCTCCTCGTCTTCCAAGGATTAAGAATTCGATCTCTATTTTCAGTGGCAAGATCGTAAGAACTAAGGCCACTTTTTCTGGCAATAACATAAGAGCCTTCCCAATTATTGGACAGTTTCCCAGCGCTTGCTTCTTTTCTGTATTTGGGAATTTCTCATAGGACGAGATCTTTAATGTCAAATTCTCTGTGACGAACGCGATTGTTGTAGGATCAGGCTAGAACTTGGTAGTATCTTCCCAAATTCATGATTGCTTTGTTTCTAGTCACCTCGATCCAATTCATATTACATGATAACTGGCACTCATTCTCTTCATCCGTCATGGTATGGTCACGTATTGGGTGATGATATAGAGTGGAGATGATTACTTATGTACCATATGCTAGTAAGAACGGCGTGCATCTAGTTGATACCCGAGGTATTGTGCGATATGCCTATAGGACATGTGGTAGTTCTTAGACCCAATTACCCTTCATCTCTGTTAATCACTTTTTGATCCCATCCACTATGGCCCGATTAGTGATTTCTGTCTGGCCATTTCCTTGTGGGTAATATGGATTTGAAGGGGAGTGGATGATATTGTGTTAATTGAGGAACTCAACGACTCTAGAGCCAACGAATTGAGGTCCATTGTTGATTCTGATGAGATGGAGGCAACCGAATCGGATGATGATAGTTTCCAGGATGAATTTGATGACTTGATTTTTACATGTGCGGCATAGAGGGACTGCTTCTACCCATTTTGTAAAGTAATTTGTCGCTACTAAGAGGTATTTCCTTTTGCCTGGTACAGTGGGGAATTCTCCTACAAGGTTGAGGGTTCATCTTTTAAATGGCCAAACAACGTTGCTGGAATGGAGTTTCAAGGCTGGAGCTTGAATTTGGGGGTCATGTCTTTGGCAGGCATCATACTTGCTCGAGAATTCAATGGTTTGAGCTTTCATCTTAGGCCAAAAGACTCCTTGAGTAAGAGCTCAATTTGTGAGGGATCATCCCGCTGCATAGGAACCACAAGTCCCCTCATGGAGTTTGTATAGGAACTTTTGAGCTTCTTTGTTCGACAAATATTTGAGGTACGGTCCTGTGACTAAAATTTTGTAAAGGAGACCGTCGTCTACGATGTATCGCTTAGCATTATCAAGTATGCGCCTCTTTTCCATGGAATCTGTAGGGAGTTCGCCGTCAAATATATTTTTAGTCTTAATATACTTGAGGTAAGGTCGTCTCCAATCGTCCTCGTCCTCTTCAACGCCCCCAGTATTGACAAAATTCGAGCTTATGATGTTAATGATGGGGGAGGATAATACTTCAATCTTTAGATAACACGCCTCCATACCAAGTATTCCTGCCAGGTACGCGAGAGTGTTTGAATGTCGATTTTCTCTACGCGGTAAATATTTGATAGTAATTCTTTTGAATCTGCTCATTCTGTCTGCTACTGCTGCTGTGTAGGCAACCATCTTTCTGTTCTTCTAGAAATTTTATGTGTAATGGTTCACAATGAGTAATGACTCCGTCTAGACAGATAACTCGGAGACTCCGATCTCTAGAGCCATATCTAGACTGTAAATCATTACTCCATATTGGGCCTCATTGTTGGTGGCTTCAAAATTGAGCCTGACTGCTTTCTCGATCATGTCATTGGAAGGCGTGATAAGTACAATTCTGATACCTGACCCTGCAGGTCTGGAAGATCCATCAGTTAAAAGATGCCATCCTTTTTGAGTTATCCAGTCTAACTTTTCTTTGAAGTGTTCCTCATTGCTATCCGTACTACCTTATTCCTAGTCAGGATCTTCTACCAGGAAATCTGCAACTGTTTGACCCTTTTTAGAGTGTTGTGGTTCAAAACAGATGTCGTGCTCACCAAGAGTGACCGACCATGTTTGTACTCATCTGGACTTTTCCCCTTTGAATAAGATCTCTCATAAATGGTAATTTGTCACCACTCGAACCGAGTGTGCTTGAAAATAATGTCTCAACTTTTGGGATGTATACACGATAGCTAACAGCAATTTCTCGATCTTGGTATACCGGGACTCTGCAGGAGTGAGAGTTTTACAGATAAAATAGACAGATTTTTCTGTCTTCCTATCAAGTCGAATGAGGACAGAACTTAAAAATTCTATGGTAACTGTAAGATATATTATGAGTTATTCCCATTCATTAGGTGCACCCATCATTGGCGGTAATCCCAAGTAAAGTTTGAGCTCCTAAAATGTTGCTTCACACTTTATTATCCACTCGATCTTAGGATCCTTTTTAGACTTCTGTTTTGTTGTCCCTTCCCGTAAATGGTTGAATAACCATCCACATTGATCTGAAGACTTCTAAACAAAGCAATGTACTACGGCGATCTTGTCTGTTATCTTTTGTATGTTTTCCTTTGTTTTTGGCAAAGACTTAGACAGTAAAGTACGAATACGATCCGGATCAGCTTCTATCCATCTTTTACGGATTAAATATCCCAAGAATTTTCCTGACTAGACCCCAAACTGGCATTCTTCAGGGTTTATTCTCATCTTGTAGAAATGGACAATTTTGAAAGTAGTGCGCAAGTCTGCAATATGGTTATCCTTTTTAAGGCTTTTACATAACATATCATCAATGTAGACTTCCATTATTTTTTCGAGGTGATCTTTGAACATTTGTGTCACCAACCGTTGATAAGTGGCTCCAGTATTCTTGAGACCAAAAGGCATGACATTATAAGAGTATAAGTCATGTTCTCTAATAAAAGCTGTCTTCTCTTGGTCATTAGGTAACATAAGTATCTGATTGTATCCTAATACGGTATCCATCATGGACAGGAGTTCGTGTCCCGTAGTAGAATCGAGCAAATGGTTTATAATAGGTAGTGGAAAACTGTTCTTTGGAGTATGTTTGTTGAGGTCCGTGAAATCTACGCACACTCTGATCTTGCCGTTCTTCTTTGGGACTACCACAATGTTAGAGATCCATTTTGAGTAATTCGCCTTTCTGATAAAGCCAACTTTGATGATTTTATCGATCTCTTTATTTACTTCTTCTCGGAGTCTCGATGCTAAGGTCATCTACTTCTGCTTGACAGCTTCGACTTTATCATTTAAATTGAGCTTATGGCAAACACGATCGGGATCAATACCCGGCATTTCGTGAAATGTCCAAGCGAATACATCATTATTATCTTTAAGGACCTGAATGAGGACATCTCGTTCTACTGTTGGCAAAAGAATGCCAATGTATGTTCCTCACTTTTTGCCACTGATTTCGACGCATTTTATTGTCTCTGCGCTGGGCAGATGGTTTTCTGCAGCGTTTATTGTATAGTTTTCTACAAAGACAATGATAGAATTTTTACATGCTCGAGTGAGCTTCTGACTTCCTTAGATCTCATATACGCCGTAATTCCGCTCAAATCACAACGTTAAATAGTAGGTAGATAGAATAGCTCACATATTGTGTAACCAACAGCTCCCCATTATCCCCAAATAATGAGATTTTGTATTAATAACATAAAAGACAATGTCGAGTGTCATAGGTCTTGCCATGATAGGAAGTATAATCTTTCTTACACGTTTTTCTTTAGATCTGTTGAATCCACAAATATCAATGCCACTGGGCTATACTTTGTCGACCAGTCCCATATGATCAATTCTGCTTTGAAAAAGTAATTCAATAGTACTCCCGGTATCTATCATCATCATGTGAAGCATTTTTAGCATGATCACCAAAGCATCATGGTGAGGATAGTTGATATGGCGAACATCACAGTCGCCGAAAGAAATTCCTGTTCGTTGAGAGCTAGAAATGGGAAGTAAACGATCTTCTTTGTCTTTTATGGAAAAGTTGTGGCATTGGTTGACCCGTCGTCTCATAGTTCTGTAAGATTGGTTGGCGATCTAAGTCTCAACTAAGTGGCAGAGCGACATATAGTATAAGTATTTCTCTCTTGTCGGCTCTTCGATTTGAACAGCATCTGTAGGAAGTTTGTAACTCCCGTTCTTGTAGTTTTTGATACCTATAATATATTCATGCATTCGTCCATCAGCGAAGATATACTTTAATAACTACTGTAAGGCAAAACAGTATTTGTTTCATGATGTTTGACCTTGTGGTGAATGCAATATGGTTAATTCTCAATGGGTTGGAGATATTGTGTATTGCGGAAAAAATGATCCTTCTGAAGTATAGGATAAATGCTGGTTATGGTCACATTCATCTTGGGAAGGCAGGGCTTGGGAAAGTTGCACCCCTTTCAAGGTCGTTCGTCGCTAGATTATGTCTATTTTTTGTCTCCTCCCTGATCGACGGTACAATTAAAGTTCTGGCTGCCTGACTGATCTCAAGCTGTTAATGTTGACTTCTGGGGTTTCTGTCTGTCAGACACCATTCTTTCTAGGTCGATATAACCGTTGACCTTTTTGATCATGTCTTCCAGAGTTGTTGGTTTATTGAGGATGAGGTATTTCTTCGCCCTTCCATCAACAAGTAGCACATTGGTGAAAGCCGAAATAGTAATCTTCTGGTCGAGACGATCTACCTTTCGAGTTAACTCTAAGAATTTCACAATGAACGTCTCAAGATTCTCATCTGGCATATGCTTAAGGCTAAAAAGGGAGTATAGATTCTCTCCTTTATCCTTGTTGTGCGAGTAATTCTTGACAAAGAATTCTCACAGCCGTTCGAAAGTTGTGATAAATCCTTCAGGTAGTGTGTGGAACCATCGCAGAGGTTCTTCGGATAAGTTGTAGGCCTAAGGCATCCTAGAATTCTTGGACGTGCTCAACTGGATCTGTTCATTTGTATTTACGGATCTTCAGAGTATAAAATCCGGTGGGGACTTCACCATCCAATAGCTCCTGTGCGATCGAGTTTTTCTTGTAATCTGTTATGGATTCCCTTAGTCGGGGTCTGAGCTTTGAGCATTTCTTTGATTTGTCTCTCGACATGTTCTAGAGTCATGTAGTGTCGAGCTGCGGTGGTCGGGCGGGTGACACGTCCTTCTCCAGGATTATGGTCTCCACTTCCTTCACTTAGATGTTCTTTTGCTGAGACTCAAACTCTTCGAGGTAGATTTTCAATTTGTCTAACTCCCCATGGGCCGCCATCTACTTCCTGGTGGGCCTCCTAAATCGGGATGGGTTCCATTTCCTGTTGATGATTGTTAGATCGAGCCGCACCTCCTACGTGATTGCCTTTCGGAAGAGGTCCTATTATGTCATAATGGAAATTTGCTAGCCTTTAGGTTGCACGGCTTTGTTCTTTTGGGTGGCGACTTGCAGACCCTGTAGAACCTTCAGTGTATCATGTACACTCGCCAGCTGTTACTCCAAAATAGCACGTCTTTCTATTTTATAATTTACTAACGCAACATTTTCTTATGCTTGAACTATTGGTGTGCTCTGACCTGGAGGTAACATTCTGAATGGAGATGATCAGCGGTTTCTGAGATAATGGGTTTGAGAACTTTAGTTCCCATAGACGGCACTAAATATAATGGCCTAATTCCAAAATTTGGACTTAGCCTTTACATCAAATGTGTCTAAAACGCTCAAGAACAATAAATAATAATCAACAAGATAATTTAGTGTAAAAAACCTTTGAATAGGTTAAAAACCACGACCTCTTTTAAGGATTTTGAGAAAGAGAAGATGATTTTATTGAAGTTGATAACTTATTACAATGAGCACTCTGAGTTTATGAGGTTTTGGTGTAGGGATTCTTTTGTATAGAATTACCTGTCCTTAATCTGTAATTCTTTAGTTCTATTTGTAGGTCTTATAATATGATCGCTTGATGACCATTAATATTCTTAATGGTGGACGTTACAAAGTAGATGTAAGATATTCCTTGACCAGATGATGTAGCATCCTGACCTCTATTATTGTACAACGGCTCTATTGATGAATGTACACTTGCGTAAATTGAACTGTTGATATGGAGGCCGAAAATGATGACTCGAACTGAGGAATATTGAATATGCCTTTAGTAGTATTTCATGTATATTGACGAGGATGAGGACGAAGCTTTGAGTCTGAGGTACGAAATAAGCTATTACAAGATGGCTCTCAACCAATTGCACGAAGAGCCTTATGGACGAGTGGTGTTGGTTGAGAAATTCATGTTGTATTTGCTTCCAGATGTTGCTGTCTTGATTCTTTATGTGCTACATGCTCTGTTGGTGAGATCGAAAGTTCATATGTAGTTCGAAGATGAAGCATGAGTTTGAGATGTAGAATAAGCCACTACATAGATGAAAACTAAAAGGACGCCAAGCCCTTTCTGGAGGCCCGATATATAAAGAATTGAGATACTGTTGTATTTCGTTCACCACGATCACCATAGTTGCCCGATCATGATCTTTGTAGATGTACTTGTGAATGTATTTGACACATTGAAGACTCGCACAAATTTCAATATGTATATGACAATCAAATAGCTTGGACGTGTAAGGGTCATATGGTACAATATCTCTATTATCAACCATTTTCCCTTTAACGATATACATTTTATCTAGTGTTAGTCGTCGTCTATAATCAGGATAACCGTCGCTACCCATGGTCATTTCTTCAACATATTGTATAGGATATCGCTTTGAGCACTGACCATTATCCATGCACGGTTCATGTTTGCTAGGCCACATGGTCCATGAAATCATGTACCTCATTACGGTGCTAAAGAACGTGGGATTCATCATTTTATAAGGAATTTTAACACTTACGATATGATCAACCTGCAATATCGTCTGAATTTTATCCTCGCGACTTAGGAAGAACAATGCATGCATATGTGGTTAACCACATTTTTGGAACTCAATGGTCCAAACATGTGCAACACATGTTTCGAGAACATGATTTTCTGTTACTTCCTTTAACAAAGCCTTCTTCTTTAACTCGAAAACACATACTACTAAATCTGGTTGATCGTAGATAGATTGGTTAGGTAAGAGTGCGTTTGGGATTTCAGACCACTTTAGATTAGCTGTTATTATTAAAAAGATATTCGGGTGGTTATTGTAACGGGTGATCGCCAATAAATCCGGATATATTTCATACATGTTCCTTGCACTGCCAGTATGTGATGAGGGTAAAATGACACGTTGCCTAACTTGATCAGTTTTAAATCCATCAATCACAATATCAGTTAGTCTACCGTACAGGTCAGAATGAAGATCACCTTGGTTATCATTAACATATCGAAGTCGATTTTACTTTGTTGATGCCCATGCGTCTACTATAAATTGTTGAAATAATTTCCCCGCTCTAAGGATTAGTAAATATTCCGTTAGACATTCGAATAGGCGATAGCAATAGTATTTATATTGTGTAAGGCCCTTCCCAGAGGAATGCCATGTATTATGTGCCACATTCTAATGCTTTAAGTGGATTGACTACCCAAGCTGTCCAGCAGGGTGGCATTCACTAATATGCATCAAACCATGATCTGCCTTAAGATAAACAATAATATCCCTCATGCTACTTATTTTTTAGCCATCTTCTGGTAATATAACTACAATTTCATCAGCTGAGGACAAATTGTATCTACGATGATCGATCGAAGTACTATAATATAAATACGTTGGTACATTAAAATTTTCATCTTCACCCACCGCATCTTCTAATACTACATATGCACGACGATATAACTCACATAATTGGTTACTTTGGAGTAAAGTGTCTTCAATAATTTTTAGTACATCTCTTCTTAAATGTGGGTTTTCTGGCAGGTATGAAGAGCTACACCGGGGTTGTAGATGTATACTTGTGCATACATCGCTTCTTGATCCTGATTTGGAAGCAGTGCACCTATTCAATGGTGCAACTCTCCGTGGATAACAAAGGAAGATGGTCCTCTCCTAGGAATTACTCGATCATTCATTGTAACCCCAAGACTCATAAATGCGTTAGCTGCATTATATTCTCGAATGTACTTCTGAAATGACCTTGAACGTGGTTTATTTCCATCGTATAATTCTCGTAACTCATTTGGCAATTGATCAAGGTTTGAAACCCTAATTTTACCCTGTATACAATATTGTCCAAATCGGGGGTTGCTGATTGAAGAGACCGTTAGTCGTTCATCCCTCCAATGAAGTACAGAGCAATGTATACATAATACGTCCATTTGGCCAAGAAAATTAACGTGTTCACCTTCATCAGCTTCACTTAAATTATATTGCTCCTCCACGTAATAATGAGTTCTACTGTAGTGCAAAGATTAAAATTTGAATTAGTATGGTTTTTATGTTTTTTTTGTAATTTTATAAAATAAAATAATTGAGTTAATATACTTACACATTCTCGTGAGCAGTCGAAGATTCTCCAATTTCAAATATACTCGATGAAAAATTGGAATTCGTACGCATTGCTAGATTCTGAAGGTAAGGCACCTCCGTCGTGTGATACGGTTGTTATCTAAATGTGTCATTCATAGTTTTTAAAGGTACGGGTACTTCAGTTTCCACGACGCTATCCAAAGATTGAGACATTGGTGATTAAGTGTACAAAGGTACTCTATTAATCCAAACATTTAAGGCATTGGAATGTAAGGTATGGTTTGAAGGTTCTTGGTTAAATAACTCAGAAATAGTTACAGATTTTCTTAGTTGCCTCTCTCATTTTCTTTTTACACGTTGTGCAATTGCTCGTTTAAATAACACATAATTGGTGTACCCTACTGGACTCATTAGGTTATCACCTCCGTCGTTCGATATGGTTCTTCCAAAGTTGTCACACTGTTAGGTGGTAAAGGTAGGGGAAATTCATTTTTTGTGATGTTTTCAGGAGCATGACGAGGGGTGGCCATAGCATACACAACAGTTTTTGGGAAGTTATCAGGAGTTTAAGGAGCGGGAGATTCAATATGCCCAGATTTCCTTAATTGTTGCCCGCGTTCTCTTCTGGCACGTTGTGCCATTGAACGCTTATAATGTTCTTGTTGTATTGGTTGTTGTAATGTTTGATCGAGATTGGTTGTTTTATTTTTTTCTTTTTCTCTTTGGCCACGTTGAGCTGGTACCCTTTTTGAGAGTCCTTCTCAAACTAAAGTGCTAATGAGATTTGGCACCTTAGTAGCTATGGTTGTTAAAACCTTATTTGAAGGTGTTTCTTTTATCACTATATTGCCAACAGAAGGTATGGGGATGTTTCTCATATCTATGGTATGGGGCAAAACCTATTTAAATAAGAATTACAATGAGTAGGGTAATATCCAGCTAGCAATAGCAAACTCATGTATTACTTAATTCTAAACTCATGTATAAATTAGTAGTTAATATCAAAAACTAAACTCAAAAATGATTACAGCAGTTAATATCCAGCGGTCTCTAATATTAGAAGCTAGCAATAGGAAACTCGTGTATTACTTAATTCTAAACTCATGTATAAATTATAAATGCAAAAGTATAAAGCTTTACTTACTTGAGGAACATGAAGATTATTACTTTCGTTGTTGTTTCATCAATTTTTGATGTTGTTGTTGTTATTGTTTAGCGAATTTGTCATGAAGTTAGCAATGAAACCTAATTACAATGACATAGGTAATTAGAGAAGCTTAAAGTAACAATGAAACAAAAAAGTAGCTAATATTCGAGCAGGACTAAATCATTCAGCCACATATGTATTGCAAATTTTTTTCCACTAAAATCAAGCAGTAACAGTAAATGCTCAACTATGTATTTCAAATACATTCATATAAAAGCATGAATTCAGTGCATATGAAGGATGTGAGAACAGTAAACAGAATGAATAGATTCAGAAGGATTGTAAAAACATAATGCATTAATGCTTATGAAATAGAAAGAAAATCAGTAAACATAATGCATCAAGAGAATAAATATTAGAGGACTTAACAGTACCTTCTTCGAAGTTCGGTCAAGATGCGTACCCTTTATTCCAAAAAAGAATTAGACGATTATAAAATAATTCACAAACTTCATAAAAAACCAACTACCTAAGATTGAAGCAGAAAACAAAGTAAAAGAGGAACCCCAACTACCTAAAAATATCTTGTGCATAAATACAAAGCAAAATATTTGAACTCTATATTCTTAGGTTGATTATATATCATAAATTATACTTTGATGATCATCCTCTTACTATCTCTTAATGTATACATAGACATGTTATGAACTTGTTGTTCTTTTTCATTGTGGTCCTCCTTTACTTATCTGTTCATACGGCCGGACTATGTAAATTATCTGGACTTGTTTAAGAGCTATCGTAAGGTAGCCTCACTGACATAAAGGTTCAGATACGAAGCGTTATCAAAGTGTTTTTAAGTCAAATTTTTTAAGTTAAATTATTTAGGGGAGAGGATGTGACCACCTTTATTTATTTGTTCAATCGGGGTGATGTGGAGTACATAGACTTGTTTATAACTGAAGTTACTTGTGCTCCCACAATCGACAAAAACAATGTGAATTCGAGATATGGTGAAGTCTAGGGGGTGAGGATATGGCATCCTTGCACACTTATGCATTCAACATGGTAGAACAATTACAATTTCATCAACTCTTAGCTATAATCAGTTAGCGGGGTAAAGGACATCACCACACCACCACAAATTCGTCTCTAGCCCTCCAGAAACTTTAACTCTATTTATTCTAAGCAAAATAATTCATATTGAGGACAGAAAGAAGTTAACAGTAAAAAAAAACTTGGACATTTTTGTTTATTAGAAAATCGAGAAGAAAATGATGTACCCACAATAAAATCGAGTAGTAAAATTGCAATTAACATGACACTTAGGCTTAAACAAATTTAAGGTTGGACAACCAAAAGAAAAATTACAAAGGACCCGTATCATACATCCTCATCAATAGCGCATATAGTCAGTTTACAAATGGGCAGAGTACTTCTGAAAGCATACAGAGTCTTTATCAGCAAGGTTTTGGTTATATAAAAATTTAGTAAAGAATTATCAGCAAGGTTTTGGTTATAAAAAAGAAACAACAAAGTATAATTCATACCAATTAAGCAACAACAAAATTAAAAAAATAGAATCGTACATAGGAAACTTCAAATTGAGAAATTAGAGACACTTTGAAAGTAATGATCAATTTCAGAAGCAACTTGCATTATATAGAAGCAACTTGAAAGTGGGGGATAAGAATGATCAATTCCATAAGATGCAAGATTCATAAGCTTTCGTAAACGTACCTTTAGAGGCGAGCGCAGTAAAAACAAAATCCTTCTAGCACAGTCAATTTCTTTTCCTTTAGAGGCGATATGAATTTCTGAATTTGGAGCATAGGTTGTACCCATACTGAGAGATATTAGAGGTAGAATTGTTGAGATACTGAGAGAGATCCGGGTGAGGCAAAACCGGATAGAGAGAAGAGAGTCGAGAGAGATTAGGGTTTAGGTAAACAAAAGATTAGGGAATATCGTATCCATGGAGAGAGTATATCCGGGGAGAGGCTAGGGGAGAGATATAAGAGAGAGAAAAAAAATATGAGAGAGGGTGAGATGGAGAGAAAGAGAGTCGCGAATTTTTTTATTCTCAAAATTGTAGTTGTCAAAATTAGCCCGAATGAAATATGAGAGAGAAATCTCATCAACTCAAGTTACGGAAAAAAATAATCTCGATGCACTTAGACTCCATCACAGCCCCTATTTGTCTCTTAGATAAACCTCCTCTCTTGTGGGGAAACTTGTCCCTTGTGAAAAACACCATTCTGTAATGTAATATAGACTAGGTTATAAGCCCGTGATACGCACGAATGTTTAAGTTCACAATTATTAATTGCAGCATCTTGCTTATTTATGCTATCATGGTTAGCTCAACACCAACATACCTAATTTTTCAACTCAATTATGTTGGGTACTTAGTTAAAACATCAATCCACTAAAAGACATTTGGGTATGCAATGTTTTTATGTAGACATTTGGGTATTTCAACATTGGCAGCAAAAAAATAAAATATAAAATTCAACATTGCCATTTTTGCTTGCAATTTTATTTATATATGTTTGGCAATCATTTCCTAATACTTCTCGTGCTACACACGTGTAGGAGCCAAGTTTCGTAGAGGGAAAAACTTGCTCTTACACCACGGGGTTGTCTTTGACTATGGGACTAAGCAAGCATTTAATATAATAACGGATAATATAATTATACTAACACACTTGCGTGGAGTCCTATAATGGGTTACTCCACAACCTTTAGCGAGAATTTTTAATGTTTGATGATATATATCGAGTTTAGGTAACAGGTCGAATAGAGGTTGATTACAGGATGGTCGAAGGTAATCTTTGAGTGTTGATGGAAGAGATTTTCAAACCCCCTCCTAGTGCATCCTCCTTCCTATTTATAGGATATAGAAAGGGCTGAGTCACCATGGGAGGTCAAGTTATATGTATATCCTTTGGGGACAACTGTCTTGTACCTGGAGTTAGCTCTGATACTGTAGTTGTTGGTTTTGACACTGTAGTTGTTGGTTCTGGTACTACAATTGTTGGTTATTATAGTAGCCTACTCGCAGCCTCCTACCCCAGTCGAACACTCGAAGACTACATGCAAACCTTGAAGCCCTATCAATCTATAAACAAGCTTTCCAAGAATACACGAAGATGATACTTCGAAGACGAAGCCTCAACTCTGAACAAACCTCGAAGACGAACTCCACATCAACATCAAAGGCTTCGAAGATGAAGCCTCGACCCCACATCAGTATCAGGAATACTTCGAAGACGTGTTAGACATCCAACGTACTAGATAAGAACGACGTTGTTGTTGGTCCTTACAGCTATAGTGACAGATCCAACAACGGCTAGAGTATCAGAGCACAATTCCAGACCCGACATTTCTGGCGTCAACACCAACTCCAGGATACCCGCCTGATACCTAAATAGTACCCTTGTAATGTGACCTACCTTGCTGACTCGGCCCTTATTATATTTTATAAATAGGAGGGAGGGGGAATCAAGGAGGGGTTACGAAATTTGATCCTAGAGCCCTTGCAGTTTACCTTCGACCTTCTAGTAAAATACACAGTACTCGAACCCTCGACTACTCGACAGTAATATACAATCTCTTAAAAATCCTCATCAAAGGTCGTGGAGAGACCCATTCTAGGCCTCAACGCAAGTATATTGTCAATGGTTACTCGTTTTATAGATTATATGCTTGAATCCTTTGATAGAAGATAAACCCGTGGTGTAAGAGCCAACTTCCCCTCTATACGAAGTTAGGCCCCTATATTTGGCGCCACATAAGCCTGCCCACCCTACTGATTTCCCTTGCTTCATTTTCTCCCTTTTCTAACTCCTGCAGATCATTCCCAATGGCCCCCACCGCATGCTCGTTTTCCATATTCCGACCCTTTAGTCATCATGATTAAGGTCAAGCACCTTGTCCTCCACACCATGCTTATCGATACAGGAAGTGCAGCCGATGTACAATTCTTACAGACTGTCAAAGCCATAAAATAAATAGACCTCATCACTGCCGCCAATGTCGAACTAAAAGGTTTTAACGGGGTAACCGAAGTTGCCGTTGGTCGAATCAGCCTTCCAGTCACCACCAGCTTTGTCACACTTCAAACTAGTTTTCTTATCATCGATAAGAAGTCTGAATACCTTGGTATCCTCGGGCGCGACTGGCTCCATGCCATGCATACCGTACCTTTTACCTATCATCAGACCCTTCATTTCATTACCCCCTATGGTACATGGAATTTAAAAGGCTCTCAACACTTTGCTCGTTCATGTGAGCATCCGAAGATCGATCAGACCCGAAAACTCGCCAGACTCCCATAACAATCACTGTCCCTTTCTGTCCCCATACCTTTGACACCCGCTATCTCACCCATCATACCCACTATTTATATTGAACTCGACAGTCCTAGTTGAGGTACATTCATTAGAACCTTTCTAGACGAGGCAGAGCACCTCGAACTTATAGACTTCCTTCGAGCAAACAAAGATGTTTTTGCATGGATGTTCCAGGCAGGAGATGCCAGGTATTGACACCTGTTTAGCATGTCACCGCCTCGACCTTATCCCTCACTCTACAATGGCAAAGCAGAAGAAGCGTGCATTGGCCCCGTGACTTCGAGAAGCTGTAAACCTCAAAGTCGACAAGCTCATAGCCGCAGGTTTCATCAGAGAGGTCATGTATGCTGATTGGATATCAAACATTATTGCAATTCCTAAAAAGAAAGATAAGATCAGAATCTACGTCGACTTCACAGACCTCAACAAGCACACACCGAAGGACATCTTCCCCCTCCTGATCATTTCAGTACTCCTCGATGCTACTGCTGGACACGAGCGCCTGTTAATGATGGATGCAGCTTCGGGTTACAATCAAGTACCCCTCCGCCCTGAGGATCAAAAAAAAGTTTCTTTCATCACTGAACAAGGCCTTTACTATTTTAATGTCATGCCCTTCGACCTTAAAAATGCCGGTGCCACCTACCAACGCCTTGTAACAACCATGTTTAAACCCTTGTTTGTCAAGTCGGTCGAAGTTTATATCGATGACATGTTATGCAAGAGCCTCCAAAAATAGGCCCACATTCAGGACTTAACCGAAGTCTTTTCGATACTTTGAACATACAACATGAAACTTAACCCAGACAAATACCAATTTGGTGTTTCGTCTAGCAAATTTTTAGGTCATCTTATCAGCAAATGAGGTATCAAGATCGACCCTACCCATATTCGAACCCTTATCGACATGCCTTCACCCCGAACCAAAAAAGATGTCCAAAAAGTGGCTGATAAAATAACGGCCTTCAACTGTTTCATTTCCAAATCATTAGACCGTTGTGCTTGGCTATTTTCTCACTTATGCGACCAAGGCGTCCACAAAGCAAAAAAGAAAAACAACCTTGAGATTAATTGGACACCCGACTGTGAACAGGCCTTCCTCAAACTCAAAACATACCTTGGTCGACTACCCATTATCAGCACCCCTATCGAAGGTGAAATACTCTCCTTATACCTCGCGATCACTGATACCTCTATCAGTTCAGTCCTCATTTGACTCGAATCAAACATCGAGAAACTTGTATATTTTATCAACAAAACTTTGACACCTGCAGAAACTCGATACACGAAACTTGAGTATTTTCTCCTCACCCTCGTTTATTCGGCCCACAAACTCAAACCATATTTTCAAACTCAACCCATCCGTATTATAACAAGTTATCCCCTTTGAGAGGTACTCAGCAAAAAAGATAAATTTAGACGAGTACAACAGTAGTCTGTTTACCTTGGCGAACATGACATCACATTTGAGAAGCAGATATCTCATAAAGGCCAAGCAGTCGCTGATTTCCTAGCTGACTTCCCGGTCGAAGATATCAATTGGGAGGAACACGAAGAGAACCTACCAGAGGACCAGCCAGAACCTACAAACCCATGGAACCCTAACTCAGGCTAAAGACTTTCCACCGATGGATCTGCTGAACCTAATGGTTTGGGGATAGGTATCGTCCTGGTTACACCTACCAATGATCAAATAAAGAAGGCAGCTAAGTTAAATTTCGAATGCTCCAACAACGAGGCTGAATATGAAGCTCTGATCCATGACCTCAACCTCGGTATCCCAAAACTTACAGTTTTCACAGATTCCCAACTCATTCAAAAACAGTACTCTATAAAAAATTAAGCCAACGGTCACATGGCCGAATATTCTGTCCTCGTCTGCCAACGCATGGATCGTTTCCCAAAAAAATCTTCTATCACCTATTACCCTTGAGGTGAAAACAGACATCCAGATGCCCTCGCCTTCATAGCAGCTATGTTAAGCCAATCCGAGTCCTAAACCCTCCATATCGAATTACTCGAATGCCCAAGTATCGACCAAATGGAAGTCAATGCCATCAATACTAGGGGCGAGAGTCTCGATTCAGAAGACTGGCACAACATTCCACGATAACTTCAACAATGCTACCCTCCCAGATGACCCCAAAGCCAAACGATCATTATTAGAGAACTGTCGCAGATACACAATCCACAAATGTGACATCATCCTTTGGTGCATCTCTCAAAACAAAGCCTCTACAATCCTATCCGAACTCCATGAAGGAACTTGCAGTGCACACACTGCTGTTAGATCTATGACCCATCGACCCGACTGATACTTGGGGGGAATCTTGAAAATTTTCAAGCTTCCAACATTCGAGAAAACTCGAGGGGCACGAATAGTTGAAAGACCGGACCTTCGAGAATGCGTTAGGGGCGACCACGTCTTACTTCGCTGTGGCTCAGGCCTTTAAAGTCCAGTAAATTTCTTGGTTTACTCTTAGTATCATATCAACCCTCGACCCGACTGATACTTTGGGGCGACCTTGAAAATTTTCAAGTCTCCAATATTTGAGCAAACTCGAGGGGCACGACTGGTCGAGAGACCGGGCCCTCAGGAATGTATTGGGGACGAACACGTTCTACTTCGAATATGCTCAGGCCTTCGAAGTCCAGTAAATTTCCTGGTTTACTCTAAGTATCATGTCAACCCTCAACCCGACTAATACTTGGGGGCGACCTTGAAAATTTTAAGTCTCCAATAATCGAGCAAACTCGAGGAGCACAAATGGTCGAAAGACCGGACCCTCGGGAATGTATTGGGGGTGAACACGTTCTACTTCGAATAGGCTCAGGCCTTCGAAGTCCAGTAAATTTCCTGGTTTATCCTAAATGTCACGTCAACCTTCGACCCGACTGATTCTTGAGGGCGACCTCAAAAATTTTCAAGTCCCCGATATTCGAGCAAACTTAAGGGGCACGAATGGTTAAGAGACCGGACCCTCGAGAATACATTAGGGGAGACCACATTATTCTTTGACCTAGATCCGACGTTTGAAGTCCAGTTAGTTCCTTGAACTCTCGGGATCCCATCTCGAAGCTCTTCAAGGTTTGATCACTTTACAATCATCGTATACTCACAGCATATGCATATACAAGCATATAGAAATTTCAAAAAGACATTTCAGTACAGTATATATCAGAGAATCAGATTCAACAAAAATCAATTCAAATCAAGTTCAGAGTATACATCCGGAATCAAGCACAGTAATTTTGTACAAATCAGATACGACACAAACTAGTTTCAGTACAGTCTACAGCAGAAATTCAAAGCATTTACAAGTTCAAAGATCAAGTGTAAAGAAAGCTCAACATTGTTCACATACCTTATATCGAAGTGGCTACACCATCTCCTCCAACAGGCTCCTCGCCAACACGTCCAGAACCCCCAGCCGAAGGATTCGACCCAACAGCATCCACGACCACATCCATCATATTCCCAGCAGCAGTTTCTCCAATCGCTGGAGTCTCCAAGATACCTCCCGAACCCACAACAGCAACATCTCCTTCTACCCCATCGGCCTGGGCAGCATCGTCAGCAATAGGATTTTGGGTAGCGGGGAGACGTTGCAAAGTTTCAGGATCGTACCCCAAATCCTCTATGAACTCTTTCAGCCTGACATTATCAGCACATTCATTATCATACTTCCCTTAGAAGATTTTCTTCTGTTCTGCAATAACTTATCCTTCTCTGCCACTTTTGCCTCAAACACCAACGCGTGATTGTAATGCTGACCTTCAAATCTCCTCTCATATTCATCCCTGATAGTCCCCAGATCTCGCGTCAAAATGCCAATTTCTAAAACCAGCGATGCTTCGATACCTTGAACAAGCTCCAGATTGTCAACAACCTCTTTTAACTTCCTTATGGCCACCTTTTGTGCCTTGTTGAAAGCCTACGCCCAAGCCTCTGTCTGCTAGAATATTCAAGATATCAGTATCTCTCGAAGCATGGCACACTTAAGAAAATTTCAAAATTTCACAAAAAATATAAACAGTTACCTGATATATACTTTTCTTCATCTGTTTGAAGCCTCATCCAGATCAGTACCACAGAGTTCCTCCATCGAAGTCGCCTTAGCTCGAGCCTTCTCTTCCCGTTTGAACATGGTCAGTTCTTCGTCCATATCCTCCCTATCATCTTCCCCCAGTGCTCTGCACCTTTTGCGGTGGGTTATCTTCGGAAGCTGTGCCCTCAGAGACTCGGGAAAGACCTTGCCCTTCCCTTTCTCAGCCTGTGTTGATGCATGCTTTGCCTCTGCCTCGAAGCATCATAAGCACCTTCGGGCACTGTGGCTGCCTACTTCGGCGCCCGTTGCCTTTTTGGAACATACTTTACCTGCATTGTCAATCTCTCTCCCTCCATTCCTTCGACCACTTTGGAAGCACCTTCGCCTTCCCTCTTCTTCTTCATTGTTGGCTTCGGCGTAACGGGTACATTTTGAAGCAGGGAATCAGTCCTTTTCTGCCTCTTCCTCTTGATACCAAGCTTCTTTAACACAGAGTTCACCCACTCCTCATCTGAGTTAATTAAGGCATCAATATAATCCCTCGGATTTGCCCAAGTTCAGACGTTGGGATCTGCAGAACAAACAAAAACACATTTATCAGCTTATTCGATCAGTACGTCAAAACAAATCTTCGACAGACAACTTACTTGGATTATAGACTTTATGCTGTAACCTATAAGGGTCCTCCCTTTTGACATTCTCATAACTACCCCGTACTACAACTAAGTCTTTATTCCACCCTCGACCCGTCGAGCATAGATCAAACAACCAGGGCCTATCTGCATGATACAGGATATGGTACGTGCCCACATTCTGGTTCGCCTTCCTCGAGTAGAATAATACAATATCGTACCATTCAATTAAACTCCTTCCCTCACTCCCCAATTTTACATTCATGCCCTCAATTACCTTCATCATTTTGTAAAAGTTCTTATTCATCTGAACCAGGGCAACTTCCCAAAAATTTAGCACCTCCATCACTAGCCTTCGAAGAGGTAGTTGTATCCCTAGCCGGATTGGGACTCTATATGCCATAATACCCTCTCGTGGCTTCGACTAGAAGGTAAATCCTGATCCCGCTACATTTAACACTGCTCTTACCTTCGACAGACCCAATTTTGTAGTAAATCGGTCTAGTCTTAGCTTCTCACAAGCCGAGACAGAACCTGCGACCCCCTCCCATTCAGTCAACTATGCCTCACTATGATCACTTTGATCCCCTTCTTCCCTTTCATCACCCGAAGGCTCGATACTACCTTCGCCTCTTTCTCCCTCTTCTTCCTCCATCTCTTTCTCATCACTATCCTCGGTTACTACCGTCTTACGACGTCTACTACTCAAATCCCCACCTACTGGTACTACCACAGCTAAAGGGGTATCAGTGGCAATATCTAATACCTCTACGTCGCTACCCTCATCCATGGGAGCACGACCATACACACTCGCCTCATCCTCTTCGATCTCTTTATCTATCAGTCTCATTCTCGAAGATCGACGGGCACGCATCTTATCCTACAGAAGAATATGCACGCAATTAGATCGATACATTCGACTAGTTTGCGTTAGTAACTCATTTTTATCTACCCTCTCCAGCTGATACAAACACAGTCAAACACTTGACCTTAATCCTGGTCATACCATCAATACCTTCAGAATCCCAAATGGGCTAGACCCCAGACACATGGTTTTTCCCTATCCTCGACCATATCCTCATAACTATAAACCTTAGCAGACTTTATACTACTATGTACTAAACATATAGAAACAAAGGGCAAAGCAGCAAGATAGAAGTAAGAAGGACACACCTGTTTGTACAAAGTATCTCTCCCTCCTTTCGACAATTCAGATTATCCTACAGCAACTACCGAGCTCTATGGAACAATGGAGTATGTTTTCCCTTTCCCTCAATCTCTGGTTTTTTTATAAGTATTTAAATGGGAACAGTAACCATGCTCTTACAACTATATATACCTCCTCAGAATACCAAAAAACTACCTCGATTCCCCAAACCGCTATCATTACCACTACCCTACTACCCCTACTTTTTGGTTGAGATGTGTTTTATCCATTTTACCCTTCATTACCTACACGTGCATGTCCCACGCCAACATCTATATAAATCTTTATATCATCCAAGTCGAACTTTTGGTCCCTATTCAAAGTTGTCAAATCAGACCCTTACATCAAATCAACCTTTTGCCGTAAATCAAGGAACATCATAATGACCTGCATGGTATTCTCCCCCATGAACAGTATCGTTCTGACATGCCAACTATTTGGCTATGAATTCGTCCAGTTGAAGCCAACAGACCTTTGACATCCCTTCTTCTCATACACGAGTAATCGTTTATATCGTCTCTCGAACACTCGTCCGCAGACAAACTGATATTCGACTTCAAAATATGCCAATAATTTGATCACTTTCATCTTCGACATTCGACAAGATGTTTTTGCGCCTAAATTACCTTTGAATTTTATGTCTTTCCTACTTACATATAGTTTAGAATTTTACTTCGACAGTTATCTTATAAACTTCCAATTTCATTCGAGCAGACCCCCTAATGCAAAATACATATCAAAATAGTTAAAATCAACAGAAAAATGTAAATACCCTTACATACCATCCTATACAAATACTTTTAACACGTTAAAGAAACCCATATTTATTGACGGGACACTTCTTCTCGCACCCAGCCTCAGCATCTTCCTGGTCCACCACCTCCTCAGTAAAAGACTCCAACAAGGCCAACTGGTGGCCAGGAAACGGGCCCATCATTTGTAATACCCCCACCAGTACGCATAGGGCATCCCACTAATGGGTTCCCCTGATTCCACTTCAAACAAATCTGGCATCTCCCGGTCCAGGTCTCGATCACTGAAAACCCTTTGTTTCAACTCTAGGGTCTTTTCCCATACATGAAGGACCTTTGCTGCCACCTGGTTCTGGTGTTTGGTCTTGGGAGCATTTCCGTTGCTTTGGGACGAAGATACAGTCATTGTGCTCGGAGAAGAAGGAAAAGATGGGTGAAGTTCTCCTAAAAGTACCCCATTTATACTTGAAGGTACATTTAAACTCTCCCTAATCCCAAGTCGAATTTATTACAGTCTTCAACTCTTCTCCTTTAAAACACAGCAGTCCAACCTTTACAACTTCCCAGACATAACCATTTTATCAGTATCCGCATTCAAACCCCATTTCTGAGGTCCTGCAGTCTACAAATCCCCAATATTAAACCATCAACCACCTTTATACATCCTCTCGCAACCACTATGATATAAACCATGAGCTTCGAGAATTTAGAACCAGTTATTCATTTTAGTCGAGTACCGACATATATCCTCAATCAATACATTACACTTCAAACTTAATTTCCCCCCGAAGGTAACCGTTTCTAAATGTTAACATTTGAAGAGATATATTCGATACCGCGCCTACAAATCTATTCGATTACCATATCTGCCAGATACAAAAAAAACAAAATTGCAGAAAAATGTTATTCTCATTCCATTCCGCAGATTACAACAATAAAAACAGAAACTTCCAATTTCATACATACATACAAACAACAAAAGCAACAAAAACCTCCAAATACATTCCTACAAAAAAACCCATCACCACCACCTTGCCACTACTTTAAGAAGAACCCGCCCTATTTTTGGATGGGCCAGATACTTCTACCGAGCCCTGTTCATTCACCAACTGATCCTCCGCCTGCACGAGATGCTCGGCCAAACTTGACAAGAAGAGATAACGCTCCTCCAGCGCAGAAAAATTCTGCCACAGTATTCCCTATAGGTACGCATAAGAGTGCACGTAGATTGGCTTCCCAGATTCTACCTCCACCAGGTCCGGCATATCCCAGTCTAATTGTCTGTCACCGAAGAACTTCAACTTCAACTCAGTAGTTTTTCTCCCTATGCAACGATCCCTAGCAAACCCCATTCTTTGCTGATAATGAGTATTTAGAGTAGTATCCATGGACTTGTCACAAAAAATAGAAGAAGAGAATGAAGACGAAGAGTGTACAGTGTTTAACCCCTCTTAACCCATATTTATACACTGATTAACCTCTTTTATTACTCCAAAATCACCACAACTCCTTAACTACCTTCCTTTATTACATCCCTCAGAATTCCAACAAGTCACAGCTAACCTTCCAACTTCCAATAACCAATAGTCTTTTTCAGCAAACGCCTCTACACCTATTTTCGAGGCCCCTGCTGAGAGGGGGCGAATGTAGTAACCTACTTGCAACCTCCTACCCCAGTCGAACACTCGAAGCCCATTTAATCCATAAACAAGCTTTCCAAGAATACAGGAAGATGATGGTTCGAAGACGAACTCCACATCAGCATTGAAGGCTTCGAAGACAAAGCCTCGACTCCACATCAGCATCAGGAACACTTTGCAGACATGTCAGACAACCAACTCACCAGATAAGAACGACGCTGTTGTTGGTCCTTGCAGCTATAGTGACAGATTCATCAACAACTACAGTGTCAGAGCACAGTTCCAGACCCGACATTTTTGGCGTCAACACCAACTCTGGGATACCCGCCTGATACCCGGATAGTACCCTTGTAATGTGACCTACCTTGCTGACTCAGCCCTTCTTATGTTCTATAAATAGGAGGGAGGGGGAATCAAGGAGGGGTTACAAAATTTGATCCCAAAGCCCTTATAGTTTACCTTTGACCTTCTAGTAAAATACACAGTACTCGAACCTTCGACTACTCAACAGTAATATACAATCTCTTAAAAATCCTCATCAGAGGTCGTGGAGAGACCCATTCTAGGCCTCCACGCATGTATATTATCAATACTATAGAATATATGCTTTAATCCTTTGATAGAAGATAAACCCGTGGTGTAAGAGCCAACTTCCCCTCCGCACGAAGTTGGGCCCCTGCAGTTATGATATTGTAGTTATCGAGCGGCTTGTTTCACTATTCTGTCTGGTAAGCTGGCTGTCAAGCGTGTCTACCTTCGACTATGTATGACCATGGTCGAAGTATTTCTAGTACTGATGCGGAGTTCTGGCGCTGCTCATCTATGTTCAACTATGGCAATTAGCTTTGATGATTTCTTCGAGTGTTCTATTAGTTTCGGAAGGCTTCAGAACTTAGTTACTGTCTTATTGGGGTTCGAGTCTCAAGGTAGGCTTCGATGTAGCCTTCAATTATTCGACTTGTGCTAGAAGGCTGCGAGTAGGCTACTACAACACGGATAAGAGCCCGTGCTACACAACTTATGTTGAGCACAATTTGAAGTCTACTATGGTTTATATCAAAAACATCACTAAGGTTCCAAGGCTAAGAGTGATTTAGTAATTGCATAAATTAAATTAGTAACAATTTTTGGGATTTGTAAGAAGAGATGCCTAGATCAATGAAAATAAGCAATTCCTCCCCGAATCGTCCACAAATCATGCTCACGGGTATTACTTGATTGCGAATATAAACTAATTCCATTGAAAGAAAACTTTTGATAAAATCTTGAGCTAAAATCACATCACAACCTAGGTTCATGAAACAATAAAGCGAACGATATAAGGAGACGTTTAATTACCAAATATTTTCTATAAAAATGTATTTGGTTCTGTAAGACTTCATGAATCATTCGCTTATCCCTTCCCCTTTTATGTAGCGAATTAGTTAAATCAATAAAGAGAGATGGTACAAGACTTGCCTCAATTGTGTGCTTCAAAATCCATATCCAGAATCCTCATTTAGTATTTGAACGGAGGGAAAAGGAACCAATCACTCAATAGACATGCAACCGATAAATCAAACCAATGACATGCACTCCTGCCATTTTTATTCAAATCCTTTCGACATATTTACAAAATCAACAACTTTAGACTATAAATGAACAAAGATAAACTTGAGAACAATTTTGAACCAATTTTTATCAAAAGAAAAAAGAGAATACCCGTGGCTTGCCACGGTTACACTCTCGTATAATAACACATAAATTAAACTTTTTGGAATAGCCGAATCATAGTGGATTTCAACCACCATCTCTTTTAATATGATATAAAGAATTTCATTATCAAGCGTTCTACCATTTGTGCTAAAGATCAATACATATTAGCCTTGTAATCATAATTATCATGTTTGATCATCCTAATAAATAAGGTAAGGCATTTAACAGTTAAGACTATCAAGAAGTAATTTTAGCCTCAAGATATACATAGAGTGTACCTATGTTAAAACTAAAATTTGGAATCATATGGACATTTGTTCCTGAGGGTGCATATGTTCTCTCCCCTACAGTCAATCAACTCATATCTAAGAAAGCAAGGATGAATTTGCATAAAGTGCGTTGACACATATTTATGACCCCCAAAACTCGTATTTATAATCTCGACTGCTATCAATGGTTACATTAATACCCATGACAGTTCAAAAGCACCTGCTCAGCTACTCTAAATTCATTTCTTGTAAGTGAGCCCATGAGAACGTGATCATATGTTTATTGAATGTGTTATGGTAAAATAACTCAGGGCTACAATTTTTAACTTATGTAGACTTGTTAGCCCTAATGTGAACCTCTTGGGAATTTTGGAATAACTCCCAAACCTGAACGTAAAAGGTGTTTTGACTCAAGTGCTTCCATGCTCAACATCTCTGGTACAATATAATAGGCCATTCCAACCATATCTGAAAATGTCTTACCTGAAATATTATTGAAGAATATCAGCAACTATAAATCAAATTTGAATCAAAGCAACAAAGTTAGAAATCAACATATAAGCTAGTATTAATTAGTACACCCATGATGAACTATTATATCAACTAACCTGGCTTATAAAATGTGAAAAATCTGAAACTTGTGGCTTGAAAGGAGCCTCTTCATCAAGGTTGGAGAATAATAAACTATCAGGATTAATATAATCTCTATGAGTGACCCCCAGAGAATGGCAATATTCAACCACTTCGACAATTATCTTAATAAGTAGGGCGACCTTTTTTTCACTATAATATTCCTTCTCTACAAATAGATTGAAGAAATCATCGCGTGCACAAAGTTCCTTCACAATATAAACAACCCTCTGGTCCTTATATGCACCTTTGATCCTTGCAATATTGAGGTGCTCAGATAAGAGTTTCATTATTTCTATCTCTCTATAAAGATCTTCCATTTTCCCCCAGAGTTCATCCTTTGGGATCGATATGCATTCATATGGGGTACCTGTTGATACCTCTAGACAACGACGTACCGTTTGCTCTTCAGATACTCGAAGGTTGTCTTGTAATTCAAATATGATTCCCGGATCCTTTTCCCTCAATGGGCACAGGTATACAAAAATATTGTTGTGAATGACTGAAGAGGATCTAGAAGATGATAAAGAAGCAAAGTCCAGAGGTTTATCTAGAGCCACATTGTTATCCACAATCCACGGGTGGCCTAATAATATACAAATACACTTAATGATCATAAAAGAACATCGAGTAAAATGTGCCTAGTAAGGCTAACAATGAAATTAAAGAATAGTGCACTCACAAAGAACTTCATATGCGGTTATTCTCTTCTTAGGATCCCTTTCAAGCATTTTCCCCAAGAGATCTTTGGCACTTTCTGAAATTTCAGTCAATGATTCTTTGAAATCTAATTTCCCTTCTAAATTCAGTTTCATGATTTCTTCCTCACTTTCATCCCGAAGATGTGGAAGTGTCGTTCCACTTAGTAATATGTATAAGATTACTCCAACGCTCCATATATCTACTTCAGCTCCATAGTTCATGCTCAACATTTATGGTGCAATATAATAGGCACTTCCAACTATGTATGAAAAGGTCTCCCTTGAAAAATTATTGAAGAACATCAGCAACTATAAATCGTTTTTAAATGAACACCTTAGTTAATAAATCGATTTTAACTGATTTTTAAACATGCCTCCGACGTTATAATCATGTTATATGCACCATCACCACCGCCGCGACAATACACAGTACCCGCAGTAAACATTAAAAATCTCTCAAAAATTTGAATATTTTGTGATTCTAAGAAGTCCCATTTTCTCCTACTAATAAGCATAAGAGCTCATTATCAACATATACATCAAACATCTTGAGTAAAGTGGAGAACAAACTTCTCAGAAACTGTCACTGTTAACTATAAAGGAATTGTGGTCATAGACTATGAAAGACCCAAGTTCAGATTATCTTGAACAACTTAGATGCCCATTGCACAAATCCGTGTACATGGAGTCCAAGCATGATAGATAGCATTCTTACAAATTGGTTTTGATGACTTCCTATTTTATAGAAGTACAACCTAATCTATAGGAAAAGGGGATATCCATGCCAGTCACCTTACTATCACCCAATTAATTGTTTTAAATGCTAGAAACAACATACTTAATGCGGTACCAATTTGTTCCCGTTTGAGATATTGCTAAAACAACTTTTCAAAGAGATGGCTATTCCGGATAACTCCTTGGACTTTAGAACTCTAATCCCACACAAACTATAGGGTATGGAACTTGGGACTAAAACACTCAGCATATTGGTCTCAATCTTGGATTGGCATTTATGCGATTCTAATCCTTCCCGTCCATTGTCCACATACTTAACAAGTTTATAAGTTTTGAAAAACCTCGAAAAATGAGAAATAAGAATTTTTCAACCCGACCAATCGATGAAACTGAAACCGAAACTAATTAATCACACAAAAAGCTCAGTATGGATCAAACCAAATAAATAGTTTAATGGATATATATTGAACCCAAACAATCGAACCAAAATCCCAAAATCAAAAACTTCATGATTTGAACCCTCCATTCGAAATCCCCCAGTCGCAGATTCAAAATCGCCTCCAGAGATCAAACCTTCATCTCCAAATCACTTAAGTTGAATGAAATCGAGCCCCAACACTTTGATTATGAGATAGAGATGAGTAAATATCTGTAACCCCAATTGCAGCAAATCGAATTGTTAAAACCCAAATTTCATGGAGGAAAGAAAGATAGTTTGAGAGGGAGGCACTGATCTCTGAGAAAGGGTTTCATGGTTTCAGTTGAGAGAGAGAGAACTGGTTTGGTTTTGGAGAAGCTTTTGTTTTTGTTTTTTTGGGAAGAACTCAATTATTTTTTTGTCCGGGGAGGAGAGTGTCGGGGTTAATTTTTTTTGTTTTTGGCCTTAAAACTTAAACTTCCAAAACTGCTATTCCTTGTGAGTTCCTCGAGGTGTCAACAACGCATTGCATCCCTTCTTTATCTCTAGACATAATGACAGCCTTGTCTCAAGTGACAAAAACACCATGTCGTTTTAATAGAGAGATATAAATTTAAGTGCATGTTCCCAGGCCACTAACTCAGGTCGTTTCCCTTGTGGTTACCGGAAACTAGTCAGATCACCGTTAGGTCGATTTTCATCATCACTTAAATATAGGGCCAAATGTTGTTTATAGAGTGTCCGGTCAGAAAAATCCGAATTATCCTTGCATTTTTAACTTGCAGAAGAAACGAAAAATAAAAGGGGATAAAATTAAGACATAATTGAATATCCTAGTCCGAAATTAGGATAAATTGAGTCTAACGGAAATCTGGAGTAGGAAAGAGTCAAAAAGACCGGAAATAATTTGCAAGCGCGCAAATCAAATGACGGATCACGAAACCGCAATCCATCATTCAAACTCCTCTCCACTTCGTTGCATCGTAAAGCTTGGTCTCTCTCTCTCTCAATCTTAAATTGCTCTATATTTGATGTTGTTGATGTTGTTGTTGTTGTTGTTGTTATGTGTTCCCTCAGGTGGAGCTGCAATTACTTGTAAGAATGAGATAGAGAAGATCAATGAAGGAAATCTTGAAACTGTAACTTCACATTTGAGACAAGCAATGATGAAATCGACTTCTCTTTCGTCGTCGGTAATTGTTCCTAGTCCTGGGATGGATTGGAGTAAGAGAGTGGGTGTTAAGGAGATTACTATTGATGATGTCGATGAATTTCGCGAGGGATCATCGGCATTGTTGGAGTATAACAACTTTGTTGTGGTTCATGGAGCAGGTGAGCTTTGTAAATTGTTTATCTTATAATAATGTATGAGGCGGCATAGATAGTGCTTTTGAGTTTGCGTTTACAATGAACATGCTTCTTAATTGAGGCCTTTAGTGATGAGGGGTTTGTTTGCGTAAATTTGGTTTAATGTAATTCGTACATTTTGTGAATTTACTTGTGGGTTTAGTTATTAACTTTCATTCTTGGTTGTAGGTTCTTTCGGGCACTTTCAGGCTAGTAGATCCGGGGTTCACAAAGGAGGGATACACATTCCTCTTGTGAAGGCCGGTTTTGTGGCAACACGAATATCTGTAAGAACCAATGCTTTATCACCTGTTATTTTTTGAACTAGGTACTAGAATAACCCATACCTACAGATTTCAGTATAACTTCTTGATCTACCTCACAAATGTATTACAGAATCAGCTGCCACTTTCGGTTATATATCCATTCTTGCGTGAAAAAAGTAGTTAGTTACTCCAATAATGGTCAGTGTAAGCACTTTGATTTTCACAAACAATTCACAATGTATGGATAGTGATAACTAGTATATCCACTCGTTTTTAGGCAGGTCTACAGCCAGCACAAAATGTTCCTATTTATGTAAGTAAATTGATCTATTCCTAAAAAGAAGCTAAGGGGCTATAAGTCACGTTAGGACAGCTACATCTATTTGTTTTTCTACTCTATCCTATGCTTCTATGCGAGTAGCTAATTTAAGAAGCGATACCATGTTTTCTGATTAACTATTTCATCCTTTCTTATTGAAGATTCTAAGATCCCATTTTATCCTTCAAGCCATTATTTGACTTATAGTTACATTAGGACAGCTACCTCTATTGTTTTTCTAGTGCATCCTATGCTTCTATGCGAGTAGCTAATTTAGGAAGCCACACCATGTTTTCTAATTAACTATTTCATCACTTCTTATTGAAGATTATAAGATCCCCTTTTATCATTCATGCCTTTATTTCACTTATAGTTATCCTATGATTGATGAAAGATGGATCTCGTTGTTTGTTTATTGTTCCAGGTAACATCGCTAAATCTTGAAATTGTAAGGGCATTAGCTAGAGGTATAGATCATGTTACTGGCCTTTTCTATTACTTTGCCCTATGTTACAACGATATAGGCAGTCAAATATATCAAGTGCTTGATGCACCTAATCCAATTAATAGATACATTCACATGCATGAACAAGAGTGACATTTTGTTGCATCTTCAAGATTTCTATTGTTAATTGTGAACACCCAAGATTGTGATGGAATAATAGATTCCTTCAAACTAAATTAGGATTTTCTTCCATTTGAGTATACTAGTTTTCTTTGATTTACGCCTAAGGAGGATCATCTTAATACAATTTTGTCTTTTTCTACTTTTATCATTATCTGACATTTTTAAGTAACATATAAAATAATTTTGTAAGCAATTATTGAAAGAATGCACTTTGGCAAAGTAACATACATTTGGGTTTAGAACCATATATGAATATACTCTTAACTTTTTGGAGCATATAAGTATAAAACCAATTTTGGTCAATCAGTAAGTCTTCACCCGAAAAGCCAAAACAGACCACACTTATCTCTACATCAACAGTTCTCATCTCATAATGATGTCCGAAAACCAATACGAGCCAAAATAATTTTGAATATACGTAAATTATGTGAAATAGTATAAAATACGAGAACAAAATTGTTCAAGTGCTCTTCGTTGCCTTAAATGACGTTTTTCTATTGCTTACCTTCCAGAAATCCCAACATATGGGATATGCACATGATACCAGAATGTTGTATCTTTCATCAAAATGCGTAACACGTTCAGCTGTTACAGAGCTATGCAAGAATCCAAACATAATGCAATGCGCGACACCTTTGCTCTCTCTCTTTCTCTGGCAGCTAGGGTTCCAACGAGAAGAGGGAACTGAAAGGGAAAAAGATCTCCCACAGGATTCCCCTTCGCCCTTATTTATAGACTTTAGGCTGGATCCCTACACATTAGCTTACGCGTCTCAGTCGTACTGACAATCTCATTAGAGCACCCCTTAGGGTCAGGGCAGTCATGCAGGGGTTGGTCGTGCGTATGAGTGCAGATGTCCCTTGATCCCTGGGGCCGTACTCTCATGTACGAGCTCGTGTCTGTACTTGAATGTCTTGGGTCCCACCTTTAGTCACTTTTGACTAGGGTGGTCATGTCAATGGTTTTAGCAAGGTGGACTTTTCATGTGTAGTGCAAGCCAGACGTCTGAGTACTTGTTACACGCGGTTAAGTTCCTGGGTTTGGGAGCTTATGCTCTTACAATCACAAGATTAGAGTATTTTAGCCAGGGGAGCTTTAGGGAATTTGAGACCACAAGTCTACAGTGCCATCTTGTTGATGTCTGACAGTGTATATACCCATTAAAATCCAATCATATTATACTGGGAAAAAGAGTTGGAGCTTCCAAGTACTAACAACTGTAGATTATTTTTTGAGGATGCTACTACCAAAGAAGTCCTTGGATACTAGTAGGAACAATACCACTAGACAGATTGTTCCTAAAGGATCATAAAGAAATTCAGAGGCTGGATGGGATGCCCATTTGATGTTTACCTTTACAGAGAGCAATAGATAACTCAGTTTCAGTCTTTCAGATAATGTAGTTGGACACTAGGAAGTGAATCGGGATCTTCGAAGTCCAAAAACTTTGATGAGGGAAGTGAAGATCTGTTTGTAAATTTAGTAAGTGACACTGGGTATTGATTAGGGCAAGTGGTTACTTAGGAAACATGAGATATGCACAATATCACTCTAATATATTTTGGGAGCATTCAAGTCAAAGATTAGTGATCATGCAAGTTCAAGTTGATAACACATCTAACTTCCTTCAACTACTGGTTTGTTGCGAATACGATATCAAGTGATTAGAGTACGCACAAGTCTAATGTAGGACATTATCAGAATGGGATACTTAAACAGGAAAGTTTGATTGAGTACGAACCTTCAAATGAAATAACTCTAAATGAATAATAATTCAGTATAATCATACATCAAATGATACCATGCTACTCTAGAGTATGTATCTACAAATGTATAAAATACTTCTATGTGTGTGAGCTGGTTCTTAAAGGACCTTAAATACTGAAATGAAAATGTCATTGGCTATAATCATGCATCAAATAAAACCATGCTACTATACAGTAATCGTTCAGAAATGTAACAAATTACTATTGTTGTGTGAGGTGGTTTGTTAAGGATCCTAAACATCCAAATTAATAAGTCTGAATGGTTGTCAAGTCGATATGATTCATATTTCAAATATTAAATTTGACAAGCGGGTCGCAAGTCTAGAATCTTTAAACTACGCAAGGAAACATGGCGATGGCAGTAACACCACTGATATGATGTTAACATAGTATGACTAGCAGTTGGAGATCCTCTACCACCATTAATGTAATTCAACTTTCCTAACCATTCCAACGACTGACAGTTTCTACACTCTTGGATTGTGAAAGACACAAGACAAATAGAAAATGGACACTAAAAGACAGATAGAAAATGATTCAGCATGTTTAGTGTTTGGTTAACATACCTGAGATTGAAAGGAAATTTAGGTACACACTAATTACAGGATAACCTACAACTTAGCTTTCTCTATAGTTAGGCGCTGCGGTTAGCAGGGAGGCGTGCCATGTGATGAAGTATAGTCTCACACAACTGAAGATTGCTTGTCGGGCCCCCAAAAACTTATCCTATGCTCACATGATCAAATGGGCAAGACTACCTGCCTTGCACGAGCTTCGCTCTGGCTCCACCAAAAAATTGAATTTTTTGATTTAGTTATTCCAATTTGAGAAATGGATGCAGCAATTATATATCAAAAATAAATAAAAATGATGTTAGCAAAAGAGTAAGGGGCGAGAACCTGAGTAAGATACTTGAGATTGAAAGGTTAACACACTAGTTATAGGATGAACAAATAGAGTCTTCTGGCTTAGGTGGTTCCCATTTAAGAATGGATGAGAAAGTGTTATCCACTTGGGACGTAGTACAAGGGTAAGGGACGAGAACACCTCCAATTACCAACATGACAGTATGTTGCTGTAAAATCAAATGATCCTAGGAGACGATGTGAAATTGTTAGAAACTACGTTGTGGAAGCTAAATTAATCTCAATTAAAACTAAGATCTCTCAATTGCATAAAATAAAATGTCGTAGACCTAGGGTTTTTAGAAATACCCTAAACTTTACATTTCTCTCTAAGGCTAAGCCTTTCTCTTACTAAAACCAACATCGAAAATAAACTAAACTTGGGCTCTCTTTTATTAGAGAAGAGACCTAGCACAAATAGAAACCGTAACTAGACTCTAATTAGGTGACTTCTCCTAATTATAATGCAATTAAAGTAAAAAGTAAAAACTAAATAAGAAGGTGCGTACACGACGTATGAAACGTGCTATGCGTGGTCGTGGGTTCGACCACGTGACTTATCAGAAACATTTCAGAATATGTGAATGTGTTAAAGTGCACTGTCTAGTAGTTTTGTAGTATGGTCTTGGTTTTGGAGCATGCTCCTCTCTAATTAGAAATATTGAATCAGAAGGAGATTGCTGCATGCCTTATGGATAGTTGTTCCCTTGTAAACATAAGTATAAGGACAGATCCTACATATCTGGAATTGTGTATAGAGTATAATTACAAGTTAACAATGTATTAGTGGTTCTACACCAGCTGGCTGGTGATTGTAGGTATTACACCTATAATGAAGATTCCCAGGGGTGCTTAGACCCTCCTCAACCTAGTGATGTGTTTATCTTTTGCCACTCAAACGAAATTGACCAATATAACTATAGAAAGGCCGACCTCAATTAGCAATCTCTACACCTATATCATTCAGTATCTAATCAGCACTGCCATATCTAAACCAGAATCTTTTTTAAAGAAGGTACTGATATTACCAGAGGCAATGCAACAACTGTAAGATACTGCCAGTAACAGGATTCCCTCTTTAAAATAGGGACCCATAGTTACGATCAGTAAGAATTAATATCAATCCCCTCTTTCTGCATCAAATTTCCACAAATGCTTCTCTATGAGCGTTAAACATCATGGCCTTGAGCTTCTTGGTCCCGAGGTCACCATTCTTTTACTCCCTTCCATGTCTCTCTACAGAAATTTTCTCATGGATTCCCCAAAATGCAAAATCAGTGACATGGGCATCAAGAAAGAGATTTAAGTAAGCTGTGATGCTAGCAATAACTATGAGCAATTGTACAACCATTAGAAAGCAACTTACTTTCCCACCTTGAGAACTTTCTGTCAACTATTTCCACTAGGATATCCCAAATAACTTTTGACCTGTACGTGGCACCAAGGGACAAAGAAAGGTACTCACGGGCAATGAAACTTTTTCATAATCTCGAACTATCCTCAACTTATTCAAAATTACCATGTCTCCAACTCCATTTAACTTGTGATGCTCAGCAATAAACTATAACTACGAGCAAGTCTGCAACCTCTAGAGAGCAACTTGCTTTCCCACCTTGAGAACTTCCTTTCAACCATTTCCACTAGGATATCCTAAAGAGCTTTTGATATGTACACGGCGTCAAGGGACAAACGATGGTACTCGTGTGCAATGAGACTTTCTTATTCTTGAACCATCCCCAACTTATCCACAATTTCCATGTCTCCAGCACCATTGAACTTACAATTGGTCAAACTAACATTTAGTACAATTTACAACTTCAGAGCTCCAAAAGTGACTCATATCCTCCCCAAAGGCATATATCAGCATCTGCCTGTCTGTCCTAGATTAATTCACTATTGTTTGGCAAGACACGTGGGAATATTTTCTGAGGACAGGGTGATTGACATGGGTGTTGCCGAGGAGCTCAATATGCCGAATGCAAGGATGGATCACATATCAGAGACTTCCACCTTTGGGCAGATGCATATGAAGGATGCTTCTTTGTTAATCATTTGGTCATGGATTAAGAGAAACATAGAGTTTTGACCGATGCGGAGAGTGATCTTCCACAAATCTTTTTTTTAGGGTGAAATGACTCTTGTTTCATTGTTTTTCAGACATGGAGGGTCTTGGGGAATGTTATTTTTTATATGGTGGTTAGTTAGGACTTGCTCATGCAAAGAAATGGGATATTCTTAAGTCCCCATCTGTTGTTTTTGCTTAACATATTGTCTAAAGCTAAAGTGTTTCTTGTTTACTAATGAAAATTCTTTGTTTGTCAAAAACAAAGAGATAGAAAAGAGAAGTTAAACCACCACAATTAACTGAAAGTGGTGTAATGCATCCGGTTGATGCTGACCCTTCGAAGGTTTGAAGAAGCCTTCAAGAAAATATCTTTACTCCCAAGTAGTTTAAGGGCCGACGAGAGGGAAGATGGACGTTATCCTTTATCACTCTTATGATGGTCGCTTTATCTCGTTACACACGGTTGAATCCTACAAATAGCCGGAGAGGTCTGTAAGTTCTTCTATACAAATAATTTGTATATAAGATAGTCTCAAACAGCATAATGAAGAGTCAGTAAGAAAAGATATATGCCGCCGTTATGATCTTTTCTCGGGTCAACCTTGAGCCTCCTTTTACCAGCTGTACAGGTGGTGGCTATAACATATTTGAGTCATTTGCAAAGAAGAGTCCTGTAGGATAGTCGTTCCTATACTCCAATCTACCCTCAAATGTTCTATACTCTTGCACACTATATGAATTTGAATTGAATTGAATGAAGAGGTTTGCTCTTCTGTAAAGTTTTCTACAGTAGCTCTATTGAATTTATAATCCTTGTTTCAAGGATTTCTGGTTTTTGATTAACCAACCTATAGTTCTAAATTGATGACATTTTCATAATTTTCACGGCGGTAAATAAAACTGATTGGGATATTGATGTTTCATGCAGAGGGGATACCATCAGTTGGAATGTCACCGTTTGCTTCTGGATGGTCAACTTGTGAAAGAAGTGTTAAGAAAATCCATAAATCTATTTCTACTTTATCATATGCATTAGTACCCGAACTATTTCATACATTTTATATTATTTATTATATGCATACTGAAATATTTTGCAGATAGCGTGTGCTGATGTTTCTCAGGTGGCTAGGGTTCTCGACTCTGGTTTTATCCCTGTAAGTTTGAGCCTTTTCACTCAATTGTCTTTAAAAGCTTATTACATTATGTTATCTTTGTTGTTTCTTATTGTATAATATGTATAAATTCTCTAGCACAAAAATACATTTAAATGAATTGCATTTATCATTGATGAGAAGTATCTTCTCCTTTTCATATTTCCCTTAGTTGCAAGTTAGCTTGTGAATAAAGTTTCTCGTACTTCTGGATAAGTAGAATCCTGCTGCTAAGATCAAAAGGTTTACACCATAAATGCGTAGTTGATATTGGTGCAAACTGTTTCCATCTCACCCCACGGATACTAACATACTCTCAAGCTTCAAGACCATTACGAAACTGAAAGCGAAGACGGGTGACTTGTGCGCTCTCTAGCCTTCCACTTTAGTTAGTGAGTCCTAGCTATTGACTTAGGCCGTGTTGCTTTTGACTTAGCGACTCCTGTGGTTGCCTCTCCTCCTCCATCATGACTTGAGTCTTGAAACTAGGTAGGCTTACAATATCTGTCCAGAAGATATAACCGATGCACCTAATGTACTCAGGTAAGTCAGAAAGTTCAACTCTTAGCGAAGAAGGGTCCCCTGAGCAACTTTAGTAGCTTTGCTATTTTAATTTCTTTTCTATTTCCAGCATAAGCTAAAAATAGGAAAAGAAGTATTTTTACACAGTTAACCTCAACAAAGTTCTTGACATTTTCTTAAAAAATATATGGGCGGGTTAGCTGTTGCTGTCAGCGGCTTTTTTACTGGATGGCAATGCTAAATCCATTCAATGCCCAAAACCAAAAAGCCCTAAAAGTTTCCCTTTACTTTCCAACAAAGATCGAAACAGATCTTTCTATACTGCAAATTCTATGAGTATTGCTCGGACTTACTCCAACGTGGTCATACATTCTTCAGATATGAACTTGTGCCTTTTTCTCTCAAATACAACTATCGTATTTGAACCATCTCTGGCATGGTTGTACCTTCTCCTAAACCATCTCCATTGGAGCAGTGCAGTGCCCAAGTACCTTTAACTCTGCACATACCAGTCTTACCTTTTTTAGTCAGGTTCCAAGGTTGCAATTTCCGACTTAATGTCTCAGGGTTTTATGTAGATCCCTCATTTTGTCAGGCGCCATACCATCATGACATCCAACAGCTGAGGACATTCAACAAGTTTCTCCTGAATGTTTCTCACCATCGTGACATCCAACAACCGACAACATTTTAAAAGTATTTCCTGAGTGTTTCTCACCTCATACCAAAGCACCAACCTGGGTAGGCTTAGCTTGCTCCTCAATGAGGTGCTCCAGCTCAGCACCAGAAACACTGTCATTGGTGGTTGTTTAGTTGCATTGACAAAGACACCTAATAGGATTTTTTCATCTCTAGTTGGATTATGTTTCGTGCTAGAGGTCATTGATATGTCCTAGAAGAAGTGAACATCGAACCGCATTCAGGTTAATATGGTCAGTGATGCACATTTCAGTGTCTCACAAGGGTACAAAGTGTCAGACACTAGGGGAAAAAGAAAAATATTTTGAAAATATGCTGGATTCTTGTGTCCACGTGTCTTAGTGTGGGTGTCGGATACGTGTTCATACGTTTTATTTTTTGAAGAAAATGCCGGCCATGTTACATAGCCTGGATATTCCTCAAGTTGCACCAAGATGCTAACCTGGTTAGGCTATCTTATCCTCATCATGGCGCTTCAGATCAGTACCAGAAACAGTGTCATTGTTCATTGTTTATTTGGTTTGACAATAATACCTACCAGGACTTTTTCATCCTCTAGTTAGTCGTGATTTCGGGTTATAGGTTATTGATATGTTACAAAAAAAGTGAGCATCAAAGCCCCAGTCAGATGATTAAGGTTTCTAATGAATTTATATCTTCGGCCATATCCACATGGTATATTCTAACAAAAAGCACTGTAGTTCACCTCCACTGCAATATGAACAAAGTAGGCCTAAGCTTCCCACCAAGTGCAAGCCGGAAAAATCAGACCATCGTTGAGGGTGCAAGTTGAAAATGGAGCCAATACCGTTCGATAACATGCGTCGTTCGCAATGGCCACCCCAAAACCCAAAAGACACTGTCTCTTTTTAGAGTATACAGATCAAGAATATCTCACAATAGATAGGATAGTGGTAGCCATTGGGCATATGCATAGGTGGTACAGTCCTCAAAATCATTTCATTCTGGTAGAATACGTGGCGTGCGCCGTGGTCGTTGGACCTTTTTTGAAGACTCACTTTCTCCAGCAGTTAGTTTAGGCATTGTTTTGCTTTATTGTAGTTGCTATTTTAGAATATTTTAAATATATTAGGATTCCTAAGATTGAGCAGAATATTGATTTGGAGAGATATTAGGGAGAGAGGTTGTAAACCCTTTCTCTATAAACGAAAGGGTTGGCTAAGGTTTAGGTGGTGGTGTTTTTGAGAAAAAGAAAGTAAGATGTTAAATTAGGGTTTTAATTCAATTGAAGAGAGTGATTTAATTTGTTTGATTAGATTCATATGAGTGTTTAAGCTTCCGCTTAGTTTACATCACATTCTTTACCATTTTGGACCATAGTTTAGGGGGCAAGGACATATTCAAAAGTGATTATGAGTAGATGGTGGTTGAACTATTGTGTTGAATGTGACAATTGTTAAAATGAGGGGCATGTTATAAAAATGTTTTCCATTAATGGGGTTTCTGAATTGACTTTTAAATTGCGAATGTTAAAGATGACTATGCTGTTGGATAAGCTGTTGTTGCCTGAAGCAGAGTATGAAGTCCACTTAGCTTCTCAACTGTGGTAAGCTAAAATGCCCTTAGCCGCTCTTTTTCCTACTTTAGTTAATCCGATGAAGTAGAATTGCTACATATTTTAGGTTATATCTTACCTTTTCAACTTTGGATAGGTCGTTAGTGCTACTCGAATACATGTAATTATCATCATTTTTACACGTTATACTTGCAGGCTTGGGGAAAACAGAGGAAGGAGGGGAAAATGGTACAAATCTTAAACTAGCCGTTAATAAGTAATTATTGTGAAAGCTAGGGGTTAGGCAGAGCTCCACCAGAAATTTATTGACAAACTTTAAAGAGATTACGTCCTAGGATATATACAATTGTGGGTATCTGCTACTGCTATGCAATGAGATGAAAGCTCTACATGATAATTTTGAGGAAAGACAATTTGAACGTCTTCAATCTCCATTTTAGGTGCCAAGTAATTAGCTGCCCGATTTCCCTCTCTGAATCTAAATTCTCAGATAACTTCAGCTTCGGTCTTCCATTTATGCATTTGCCTTATCTCAGATAAACACTTCCAGGGAGGTCTCAAAAAATCATCAATAGCCATCTTTACTTACTTTTAGTCTATTAGAATTTCAATGTTTTTGAATCCCAATGTATTTGTAAGCTTCATCTCATAATATATTGTAAGTATTTCATTCTCTCCAATATCTAATGAAGAGGGAGTAATGCCATTAAAAGTAACATTTGAGAGATGCTCTACCTGCTAACTTGTTATCATCACAGTTTAGAGTAATTGGTTTGAGTGGGTAGCCTTTAAGATTTCCAGTTGATATTTCTTGTGAGTACCATCCACACAGAGAAAATAGAAACCCTTTTTGTGAAATCTCTATATGGTTACATTAGGAATTAGCAACATAATAGGTTCTCTAAAAGCACAAGTAGAGAAATACACACAGAAAAGATAAAATGGAAAAGAAAAAGAGAATGCTCCACAGTAGGCTCCTTTGTTTTACTTTAGGCAGCCAAGAGTACATACGCATATCGAGCGATACATCTGCAGTACAATTTATTGACCAGGCTCTTTTAGATGGCATCTAAGTTTAAAGCAGAGGCCCTTTGATATCTCGTACTGTACATGCTCCTTTTACCTGTGACATCTATATTGTCTCCAATTTGACTCTCCCCCAGTTCTAATCTAGCATTAGTAACTGTGGTCCTGTTGCGTGCCATTTATTGGTCTCATGTTTTTGTCCTTCCAATTTCTAGCATGACACGCCTCCATCACCGTTGTAAACTCATTCATCTGTCTTAGCATACCCATCAATTCATCCATTCTAATCTGATTGTTCACTCTCTGATCGACCTCTTCCTTAAGTTCCCATTGGGCTATTAGAAGGTCTGCCTTTAATTTTTGAATCGTTTTATGCAAACCCATCTCCCTAGTATGGGAATCCGTCAACTTGGCCTCCAAAGTCGTTATCTGCTCGATCGAAGTTTTCATTTCGACCTCCTTTTTCCTCAATTGCTCCTTAACATTATTAAGATTCCCTTTTACACCCGATACTTTTGCCTATAACCCTTTGATGCGGTATTGAGCGTGACCCACATCTCTGTTTTTCCTCTTCAGTCTCTCTACCACCTCTGTCCAACTATCACGCGCAATTAATAATTCTGCATCCAGTTTCTTTACTCGTTTGACAAGATTATCTATATGACTCTACGCACTCGCTATATCATCCTCCTTTTTCTTTAGAAGCCCATTCAACTTCTCCACATTACCTTGAACACTCACTATATCTTTTTCCTTTTTCTCCACAAGTTCTTGTAACTCCAACATTTTCACTTCCATTTTTATGTTTGGTTCAGCAGTATTTTCCAATGACTCACGTGTCTGGATTAACTCGACATTCATTTTTTCATTTAATTCGGACAGCGTCGTCATACTTGAACTCTGCAGCTAGTGACCACATCTTTCGTCCTCTTTGAAGCACTGAACTTGAAAATAGAATTACCAGACTCTAATGTAGCCTCAAACTTTATCAATTTGAGAATCATCTCTTCTGTTCTTCTAGCATTCTAGAAGAACCTTTTGTTTCTTTCCACTCATAATTGAATGTAATATACAGTGGTAGGAAGAGCTATTTTCAACATTTGGAAAATGCTGGAGTTGCTTTGTCGAGATACTATCCATTCAATTTCTTCCGACTAAGGTTCTATCGTTCTGCTGATCTCACAATGTTAAGAGACTGTAAGATATCATTCAAGATATTCTTAAGAGAAAGGGCTTTTTCATTAGCTCCACATATGTTGCACTAAGCCCTTTCAAGTTTTCCAATTCTCACCAGGAAGTCCCTTGTTTTCAGTCTATTCTCGAGAGCAATCCAAAAAAAGAATCAGTGCTTATTAATTACATCCTGACTTCTTACCAGTTTTGACTGAGGAATATGCATACTCCTCTGAGTGAGTTCCAGACAGATTTACTAGAAACAGATCCATTAAAATAGAGCTTCTATATCATCATATCCTCTATATTATGGATAGGAGGGGGATTCAGAGCAATCTGATCCCAAATAACCTTCAAATCATCAGACCTAAATCTTCTTAGTGGAGGCAGCCAGCTTTTATTTCCATCACTGAGTTCACTAACTTTAGTAGTTTGTAGGGATTGAAAGCAATCTGATCCCAAATAACTTTGAAATCATCAGACCTAAATCTTCTTAGTGTGGGCAGCCAGCTTCTATTTCCATCACTTAGTTCACTAACTTTAGTAGTTTGTAGAAGGCTTGAGGGCATAGCAATGTTGCAGTGGAAGTTAAGATTCAAAGCCGCTAAGTCAAACCATGGTCCCTGCCAAATGAATGCATTCTTCCCATCCTCAATTACTTTCTGGCAGTGTTTAATTGGAAATACTCTCTTCTTGAGATTTGACCTCCATACGCAGGAGCAGCCATTGGGAGCTTCTCATGTCCAAAAAATTTGTGATCCATCTTGCCCATGGATTATTTGCACCAGCCACTAGATTCCATAAAGTTCTGAGCATTATTGAGTCATTAAACTCTTTGATTCTCTTAATCCTCAATACCCCTTCTTTCTTTTGAAGATACACATCAGGCCCCGCAACATACGCCAAAATTCTTTTGTTTTCTCCACTCAACAGGAATATCTGAACATTTACTCCATTTTCTTTAACACTGCTTTAGGGAAATCACAACATCTAGCCCAGTAATCAGTATACGAGCTTAAGGCATATCAACTCTAATTTACCCCATACGAAAGAAGCTTGTTCTTCCAATTAGAGATTTTCTTATGGACTTTTTAAAAATAAGAGGATCACACTTTTTTTCTGTGAGTTTGCTAGCAAGGATAGGATTCTAAGATATCTGACAGGTAGGACTTCTGAAAGTTGAGTCTGCTGCATATACCTTCTTGTACTGTCTGGGGTGCTTCAGAGAAGAAGACTGGGCTTTTATTACTGATGATTTTGAGACCAGATGTAACAGAGAACTGTGAAATTATTTCCATAACCTTTGTTGCAGATGTTGGATTTGATCTGAGGCAGATGATCAGATCATCAACAAACATGTGAGATTTGAAAGGCTGGAGAAGTATTTATGTTAGACAAACGTCACAAACTATTATCAGAAAGATGAAACTTGGAAATTATCGGAGTTTTATATTCTCGCGTTCACAGATAGAGTTCGTCACCAACATTGATTTGCTCCAACTATTTTGTATCGATAGTGTAAAGAAAATTGCACCTTGGAAAAATTTATCTGGCTCGGGTTATAAATGTTGGATACTGGGTAAGTTCAATTAGGACGTAGTCTGGCTTGTTATTTGAGGCTGCTTGAGCTTGCTACCTTTTGGACATCTCATTTCTCTTACAAGGGAGTTAGTGTGTATGCGGGAGTGTTTGGTATTACACATAATTAGAGGGTATGCAGTGAAGTAGCATGTGTGCTGAGAAGAACCTTTGGAAAAGATCCCGATTATCGCTAATATATATATATCTGTTTTGTTGTTGTAATTAATAAAAGGCTGAAGAATTAAGGAGAGCAACTTTTCATTCTGAGTGTGTGTTAACAACATTCATAGGCTCTTATTTGTTATCATAATTTCTATAAGATAATTACACTATTCCATCTTCCCTCTGAATTTGCCAATCAACATAAAGTGGCGCATACTGCCATAGTGCCATGCATTAAAGTGTAAATTCACCGGTTAGTGTAATTCCTTAGTGTAAATTCACCGTTAATGTAAGTGAATATGCAGTTGTGCATGCGAAAGTGCTCCTTACATTTTTATTCAACATTCAGAAATTATTCTTGAACTGGGAGTGAATTGTTATAGCTAATAGAGAGGTATTTGTTTTCTTCAGGTTTTGCATGGAGATGCCGTGTTTGACGATATGCAGGTTAGCTTCTCTATATAAAGTCGGTAAATTTCTCGATTTTCATCATTGATTGCGACATTTATATATACACTCTTAGTTGGTCAGGGCTGCACCATCTTGAGTGGAGATGTAATTATACGTCATATTGCCGAGTTACTAAAGCCCGAATTTGTTGTTTTCCTTGTATCCTTACTACATTCAAGATAAATTTTCTTAGGCCATTATGGGTTAAACGGATGCATGTGCTTTTCAATAAAATTACGAAGTAATTAGTATCTAACACCTTGACCCCATGATTCCAATAAGCCAAGGTATTTTGCATTTCTTTTGCTATGTAGCCTAACAACTTGACGTGGAAATAACAAGGAAACACGCATAATGTTTATTTACAAACAAATAAAACTAAATTAATGGAAGTATATAAAAACCACATTACCTTTATGACTACGATGATTAATTTGGACAATTGATAGTCAGAGACAATCTTGTGCCCCTATTAGGGCTTCTTCCACTGTGGGATGAGCCAATGAACCGCAAAAAAAAAGAAGGTATACGGCCTCTGTTAAGAGAGGCAAACCCTAATGTAGCTGAAGAGACATGACTTGCCAGTACATCCCGTTCAATATGAAAAAAGATCTGATACCATTGCAATTTATCAACATGATCACCTTTTTGTGGCTAACACACATCTGCCAAGTACCTTTCAACTTCTGACTTGTTCAGCAAATTATCTTCATTCTCCAAATATTTTTCAAATTCTCCAGCCAAACATATAACACAAATATCATCATCGTATTGACCACCATCATTCCTTGACCCTTGGGATGATTTAACCACATTTTCATGTTGTGATAAAGAAAAACATTTCATTATATGCTAATCATGTAAACAAATCAATGCATCCGTTACCTTCGATACTATTTACTTGCGATGAGTCAAATGCCAATGTTGATTTAAAGCAAAACCTCACATACTTCATTGAATCAGTTATCAAGAGCCAATAAACATATAACAACAAATTAATTTTTTCAACATCTCAATACTTGTCAAAATTTTCTTGTATACGCATCGCCATCAATAATAAGTCAACATCTTGACTTTCTAATATGAAAGGAATTTTGTTTGAATGCTCGAAAATTTATGAAAGAATGAATTTGAAGTAACATTCAAGAGTCATAAAATCTTCAATGTGAAATTGTAAAAAGTTCTTAAAAACATTACAAGCCTTTTAGCATTATCCCAATCTGTACGAGTCAGGGTCCCCAAATTGTTCTTTTCCCCTTCCTCTTCCATTATCATATAATCTATCAAAAACTATTTTAATTTTTTTGGCAATCTCCAACATCAAGTATGTTGAGTTCCATGGGGTTTGAATATCTAAGCACACATGTTTTACAACTTCTAACCTATGTGGAGATCGATCGAACAAATCTTATGACATATCTTATAATTGTAGCAAAAACAATATTTAAGGAAATACAGGAGGTGTTATGCACGTATCCTCAATTTTATTGTTTCTGATGGTTTGAAAGAGTTAATTGCTGCAATTATAAGGATATAAAATGGTGTGATATTTATGAGATTGTCCCCACATAGGTCGGAACGTTTGAAAACATATGTAAAGGTAAAAAATTGGAAGATAAGAATTTCATGTGCATAGACATTCAAACTTGATGGAACTCAACATAGATGTTGGAAGCGCAAAAAAGTTTAAAATAACATTTGAGAGATTATTGGATAGAGATTCTTAATATCGAGCATACTTGAGGGAGGGGAATTTTTTTTTTGAGGCCTCAGATTCGTGTAGATTTGTAAGATGGTACAAGGCTTGCGAAAATTCTGAGAATTTCTTACCATGCAACATTGAAGTTTTCAAGGTCCTTATTTGTTACTTTCAATGTATCCTTAAAGAACTTGTCACCATTCAAGCGAAATTGCTTTCATATAGGAAAAATCAAGTTGTTGACTTATTATTGATGGCTGAGCGTATGCAAGAAAAATTTGGTAAGTATTCGGATGTTGAGAAAATTAACTTGTCATTATTCGTTGTATTCGTTCTTGATCCCCGATTCAAGATGAAGTATGTGAGGTTTGTTTTAGTTCGCAATTGGCATTTGAATCATCGAAAGTTGATCTTTTAGTGTCGAAGGTGAATGATGCGCTAATTCATTTACATGATTGGGCATCTAATGAAGTACTATTGATCTTCACAACATTAAAATGTGGGCGAATCATCTCAAGGGTTAAATGGGTGATGGTGGTCATTATGAAGGTTATATACATTTTAGGCTGATGAATTTGAAAAATATAACGAGGGAGATAATAATTTGGTGAACATGTAAGAAGTTAAAAGGTACTTGCCAGCGATGTTTAAACCAACGATTGCTTTTATATTAAATTGGTGGAAGGTTAATTTCTTAAGGTATCGGATCATTTCTCAGGTTGCACATATTATATTGGCAATATTAACTCATCGGTTGCTTCGGATTCTACCATTCGTAACAGGATATTGTATACTTGATTATTCTCATCTCTTTAGTTGCTTCGAAGTCTGCCTTTAGTATGGGAAGTTGTATATTTGATTGTTGTTGTACATCATTGGCTCTTATCACAATGGATTGGAAGCTTTTATATGTGCACAAGGGACCAACCATTAATGATCCCAATTAATCTTTGGGAGTCAATGAATGAAGACGAAAAACTTGATAGATGTAATGAGATATTTACATACTTTAATTTGTTAGATTTTATACTTTTGCTTTTTTGTTTTTAGCTAACTATTACATGTGATTCCTTGTTACTGTTATGGAGTTGCTTGGAGGAATAATTTCACATCCTTCTTTTGTAAAGGATTGATTGTCATCATACCAAATGGTAGATAACTTCACTTTGATCCACATCAAAACAAATACTTAATCTCTATGTGATCTAGGTGTATTGATTCTTGTTCTTGTTTATCTTAATGTTTTAAGATAATTATTTGTGGGGTTTGTTAAATACGGCCATTTATTTGATAAAGATAGGGCTCAGTAGAAAACCGTGAATCCGAACCATAGAACAAAATGGTTTGAGTTTTGTATTTAGTTTTTATGGTTCGATTCCGAGCTTCGTTTGGGGGCAAGGTTTTTGGCTCACAAGTCGCAATAAGCTTGTGTCTAACGTTTTGGTTTCAGTGTTCGGATTTTGTTTCATAATTAGCTAAATTGTTTTACCTTTCAAAAAAAGGGAAAGAATTTTTTTGCTGAATTGTTTATGGGTCTTGAATAAATGCTGCAGAGTATGACACTGAACTCGCATCAATTTTAGTGGACAAAAGTCCTATGTTTGCCACCATCACATCAGCCAACATCTATTATGTAAGAAAACATAAAAAAACATGTCATATTCTGTTTTTCCCTTCTTTTTTTGCAATATATTTTCTGTATGTTTTCCTATATATAGTAAAAATTAGACAGATGTTTTGGGAGTGTATGACCGTCCGCCTACAGACCCGACTGCTCTACTCCTGAGGGAGATTGGTGAGCCTTTGTTTAATCCTTACAATTTTGTTTTCTTTTTTCTTGGCGTTATCTGTTTTCCAAATTTGCCAATTTTACTGATGAAATTTCAGGAAATCAACATCAGTTTTTGTCATGTTATTTTTTATATTAGGATAGATTTATGCAAAGTTGGATGAGAAACTGATTTCTGAAGCAATACAGCTGTCGATGAAGATGGGAACTGGTCTATCGTGAAACCAGCACCGCAGAACATGAACAAGCAAGGTCAGTGAGGGTATACTAGGATTTTCCATATTTCCCTGTCTTGACTTAGCCTTATTTTTGTTGTGCACATTCAATTTGGTATGTCCATGATTTAAATGTTGGATATCTGGGACCAGTTTGTATATTTAACTGATAAAGAAGGGATCAGATCGCCCAGAGCCGGTTTTAGATTGGCTGATCTGGACAATCCTGGTAATATCTTACGAAGCCATTAGGGTGTCAAGTGGATTATAGATTTGTTAATGAGTAAGTTGGGCCGTTTTTATGAGTTTTAGCTAAGCCGGGTGTGTGTGAATTTGAAGATCAGGGCCAAGTTAGGCAGAGTCAGTTTATATGTTGCCTGGTTGACATAGGGTTGCACTCAACATTGGACAAGCTTTATCAGGCCATCAGTCACAGGGATTGATCCATACCTATAGTCATGGCTACGGTTTTCTCTCTGTTAAAAGGTCTATTACAAGTTAGAATGACCAAATACTTCGACATGCTTTAGCCTGCAGATGCTAACATGATGAAGTTTTGAAAGGGCTGCTCTGACTTCACCATTGGCATCAATCCTACCCTAACTATTTTTTGAGAAGTTACAAGTAAAATCTTACCCTAACTATGGCATCAAAAGAACATGGAACTCTTTCTCCGCTCAACCTATGTTGAGTTATTAAGCGACAGCATGTGTTAGAGTTTGGTAAGCAAGGTTTTTAATCGCCATTAAGGAAAATGTTAAATTAATTGCTCACTATTCGCATTTGATCACAATTGTTTTTCACTATTTTCTTGCTAATTTAATAATAATAAAAACTATTCAGTATTTTAGAACTTTTCAGGGTTTTAGGAGTAAGACACGTGGCTTACACGTCGTTGCACATTTCTTCCGCCCAAGATTGGTAGACAGGGAGACTCTCTTCATATATCTTTTTATTCTCCAAATGTACTTTTCTATCTCCTTTTCAGTCAATATTTTCTCTACAAATTCTCTTCAAATTTTCCGTCTTTCAAAATTTCCATATATCCATGATTTCAACAATTTCCTTCAATCCATCCATCTAGAACATTCTCCCAGATCTGTTCTTTCTTCAATTTTCTCTCATTTAGATTATTCTCCAATAGTTATGTTCCTCTTGTTATCTCTCTTCAAAATTTTGTTGAGTGAAAATTTAGAGTGCAAAAATGAAAACAAAATTCAGAAAGAGAATTTCAATTTTTTTTGGGTCAAACTTTAATTGATGGTGAAAAAAGGTTGAGTGTTGTAAAGTAAAATAAATAAAAGGAAGAGTGATAAGAAAGACATCTTAGATTTCAAGACATCTAAAGATCGGAGGTAAGGTTAGCTATGAATTACTTGATTAGGGGAATTTTGTTATCAGAGGGATTTGCATTTGCATATTAAGTTAGCACGAAGAGTAACTTTCTTACAGAGCTCACATATCATTAAAGTGCAAGAGGCTATTCTTTAGATGATTTTTTTTTTGTAGGGGTAGAGCAGCGAAGCTATTGCCATAAGGGTTTATTATATATAGGTTGTCAATGAACAAGATTCGAGTGGGAATGAGATAAACCCAAATCAATCCGAGTATGAATTGGAAATGAACTAAAAACCTCACATACTATTTTTGTAACCCTAAAATCGTGGGTATTATCTTTAACTTTAATGAAAATCATTGAATCAGATTCTTTCTCATTTTAGGATTATTCTCTTTTTGTGGTTTCAAATCTCCATTTGGACATAGTAATAAAGCTTTCTAATTTTCAAAGCTTGAAATTGATGTTCTATTTGGTAAAAGAAAACAAATCGACATTGGACTGTGAAATCAAATGATTTTTTGGGCAGACCTATCTGACCGGTCCTTATTCATCATTCTTATCCAAAAGAAACAAAAGCTTCACATCTTTAAAAAATAATCCGTCCTGGAAAAAGGGTGTTGTTGATGTAGTACTTAGACAAAATGAAAGAGAAAAGGAAAATGTAACGGCCCAAAATGAATCGATCGGGATTTCACGGAATATCCTCGAGATACGTACTAGGTATAAAATAAATAAATAGTATTTTTTTATAAATAGAAGTAGCATTGTATTGATCTCGGTCTTGCAATTCCGGAACACATTTCGAAATGCGAATTCGAGGTCGTACGCTTAGAGCAAACGCAGCAGAGTGTGGGTTGAGTTGGGTTTGCAAACCCACACTCAAACGTCTCCCAGCAGCAACTGTTTGGGTGTGAGTTGGATGACCTGGTGCTACAGTAACTCAACCGAGTCTGAGGAACTCACACTAATTTTTTTTTTAGTTTGGCGGTGTTTAGATCATCGCGCGGTAAAAGAAACACCGCGCGGTGATCTAAACACCTCCAAACTCAATTATTTTGATCAACACTCCTTGGCTACTTCTTCTTCCCTAAAACCAATTGCAGAGCAGAAAAGAACTTCTACGCTCTCCCCAAATGACGAACTCCGGCACCAGTAGTAATAACTCCTACACCGTCGACCCCATCCTCCCATAACCCACTTTCAACACCATTCGCTCAACACCCATCATCACAATTCACTCCATACCTCTACTAAAACCCATCGCAATTTCAACCTCAATTCCAATCACAATCACAGACCCCACCTTCGTTTACCATGTCGCAAGGGGATCCCAGTTATGGACAATATCAAAGTCCATTTACACTCTCTCAACCGCAACCTCAGGCGTTTAGCCTCTACTATCAACCCTATCCGCTCACTCAACCTCAAGGTTTTCAACCTCCAAATTACTTTCAGAACTATCTATTCCATGGTGAATCTACTCAGCACAGTCAAAGTGACGCAAATGCGTCAATACCTGTTGAAGCGGCGGCTCCCCAGAAAGAAAAAGGAAAATGAAGAAAGAAAAGAGCACCCGCAAAACATAGACAAAGCGTGCAAGTGCCAGAAGATGCTGAGTTTTTGGACGAGACGGATGATGCTGGAATGCATTGGACGGACGCAAACTTTACGTGTCTCGCAAGGGCGTGGGTAACAACTTCTGTCCAAACAAATGGCCGCACAAAGGGTTTTACTTTTTATCAAAAGGTCAACATTGCCTTTAATAGAGACCCTGAGTGCCCCACACGACGATCATGTGGGTCGACCAAATCTCAGTGGTATCAACTTCTGTCCAAACAAATGGCCGCACAAAGGGTTTTACTTTCTATCAAAAAGTCAACATTTCCTTTAACAGAGACCGTGAGTGCCCCACACGACAATCATGTGGGTCGACCAAATCTCAGTGGTATCCCCTTAATGCACAATATGTGGCGTACAAGGGGATAGTTACTCAAGAACGATTTAGGAATAGCAGCGGAAAAATAAAAGAAGATTGGGTACGATATGATTTTCTTTAACTCAATTTCAATTATTTCTCGCGGATATATACGTTATTTATTTGTATTGGGTAATTTTGCGAATTGTAGGAAAATGATGTACACAAAATCTATAAAGGCTTGAATGGCGGCAATGACTTTAAACACCATGAAGCGTATAAAATTTTGACGCGAGAATAGCGATGGGCCAATCTAAGGGATAATGGGTTGAACCATGCGGTGAATATACCAAAAAATGTAGCCAGGAGAACATTGGACAATTCTTCTTCGGGGAACTCGGTCGGATCAAACAATCTATCGGAGGACCTCGACGGCCCACCTACACCTCAATCCGCGGGCCTAAATTCTGACTTAGATGGTTCGTTGTATGAGGGTGGAAGCAGGCCCATCGGCCAAAAACTCTATAGAAAGATTCTTGCATCACAAAAGGCAATGGAGGGTGTTGCTGCATCTGGTACCGGTATCCAAATAATGCTGGATGAACTACGGTTGGAGAAGATACAAGTGAAAGAAGAAAATAAAAGAAGAAGAGCAGAAGCAATGCAACACTGACAAGCCAAAATGGATTTGAAGCAAGCAAAGGAAGATCGCAAAATCATGGAGAAAGACTTGAGTACTCTTTCTGGATATCAATTGCAATACTATCTGCAAAGGCAAGCTGAGATAATAGAACGTCTGGCCAATAGGGGCGGACCAGGTACTTGAAGTGGTGATGAAATGTAATTTAACTTTGCTGTATATAAAAGTTTTATTTCCAAAAATATAGTTTACCTTCCAATAATGTAATCGTTTGAATAATGTATTTTGCTATTGAAGAATGCAATCTTGTTTTCGAAATGTTTATTTTCGATAATATTGCGTTAAAACAAATACAAGATTAATGCAATATCAAAAACTTGTTTAATAAACTTGTATGACAAGAAACATTAAATTACATGAAGAACACTCATATAATACAAGAAATAGAGTACTAAGTTTGAAGATTTCCTTTCACGACCTACAAATGCTCGATTAAATCATCATTTAGATCAAAGTGAAGTTCTCGACTTCGAATCCGGTTCATTTTCGATATAAAATATTCTATTGTTTCGCGTTCGCGTTCGCGTACAATATCGAGCCGTTCGCCCTCGATAGTTGAGGGTTCGGCCGGATTGTAGTCTAAGTATGATGAGAATGCACCTCGTTCCTCTTCGACGATCATATTGTGCATTATCACGCACGCCTTCATGGCATTGCTCAAAACCTGGGGGTCTCACAATTTCACCGGATATTTTACAACATTGAACCGAGATTGTAAAACCCCAAACGCCCGTTCTACGTCTTTTCGGCAACTTTCTTGTTTTTGAGCAAAAAAAAAATTGTTTCGCTGTAACCGGATTGGATATGGTTTGTGCAAGTGTTCCCCATTTGGGGTATATGTCATCCGCTAGGTAATACCCCATATCATAAGCTTTCCCGACAATTGTATAATTGTAAGGCGGGGCGATACCATCGGCTAGGTCGGTGAAAAGATGTGATTGTTGCAGGACATTGATATTATTGTTAGACCCTGGTAACCAAAAAAAAACATGCCAAATCCAAAGGTCGTATGAAGTTACCGCTTCAAGAATCAGTGTCACCTTGGGGTATTGACCAGTAAATTAACTGTGCCAAACTTTGGGACAATTTTTCCATATCCAATGCATGCCATCAAGGCTTCTTAACATGCTGGGAAATCCCCAGGACTCTCTGATCGCTTTTAACTTTTCGACGTCGGCCGTGTTTGGTGCTCGAAGATATTCCTCGCCAAAAATTTGTATAACCGTAACACAAAACCTTTTCACATAACAAGGTTGTGTTTTCTCCTATACGGATATATTCGTCAAAAAGATCTGCCACAACACCGTAGCTTAGGAAACGTAGTGCTGCGACTACCTTTTGGTACGGTGATAACCCCATAGTACCAACGTTGTTGGGTTTCTGGACAAAATAATGATCATGTGCAACGACTGCATCGAATAGACGCATAAATATGTCTCTACTCATACGAAAACGTCGCCGAAATTCCCATGGCTCATATGTGCAATTCGGCTTGAAGTAGTATCGTATAATGTTGTAATGCCCCAATGGGTGATCTCGCTTCTTTATCTTATCCTTACAGCCCATGACACTCCCGCCGTAACTCGAAGTTGCATCCTCAACTACTATGTTTATTGCAGCTTGGTGCATAACGTAAATTTCTGCCGCACAATTATTGATAAGATCATCATCGGAGGACGACGACGATAAACTTGGAGGATCGGGTATGGATGAATCGGATGATGAAGAAGACATTTGAGGCTGTGGAGTTGAGAGAAGGGTGTAATACCAGATGGTAAACAAGTTTCCATTGGAAGAGAGAAGTGTAAAAATGAGAGAAATATAAAAGGGGAAGAAGTTGTGGGTCTTTTTCCCTAGATTTGGCGGTGAAATGAACACCGCGCGGTGTTCCTTTTACCGCGGGTTGTTCATTTCACCGCCAAATCTATATTTTTATTCGACCTCAGTGACAATTTTGTTCGAATACAATTTGGTTCTATTCGAATAAAACTGCTCAGTGTCAAATTGTACAAAATTGTTCGAACAAATAGTTTGTATAAATTGAAAAAACTCTACCAAAAACCTAAAAACTTCACCAAATAGTCTCTAGAAATGTAAAACACCTCAGTGCAACAGCAGACAAATAGTCAATTTCAACAAAAACCAAATAACTTATTCGAATAGAATTCAGTCAATTTCAGTCAATTTCAGTCAATTTCAACATTAGATAATCATGGTTAATGAGCATTAAGAACATCCAAAACATCGTCTACAAAAATATCGTATACTCAGAATCATCTACATAATCAAAGTTGAGATTCTACATCATCTAAAAAAACATCAAAAACACTTATATCTACTCAGATTCATCTCCAGTACCCCGCCCCCTGCGGCTAGTACCGCCTCCCCTGGTTCGCGGACCAGATTCACGCTGCCTTGTCCTCGCGCAATCTCCATGTGGTAGCGACACCACCCGTACGTCACGCCCCCTCCTTAGCTGTAGGTTCTGAACGGGACAAAGAAAATTTATAAATATTTTGACAAAATAAATATGACATTAAAAAAAAATACCGCAATAAATACATAAATAAATTACTTACATGGGCATATAGCTGATGATCTATACTGTCAATTTGCCTGTGGGCAATAACAAGCTTATCCTCCAACTCCTTGAACCTCTGTACGTCCCGCACAAACTCTGTAAGGACGAGTCGCCGCATACCATGAGTCAGGTGCCACAGCTCCTCCACGCCGTAGGAGGAAGACATGGGTGGCGGGTCCCTCAAGCGGACGATGGGGAACATCTCACGTCGCCCTGTCCACTCCATGTGCCACCCCGGGTCTGGCCCCTCCGCCTCGTCAGGCAAACTGAAGTCCTGGGACGCGCTATGAACCGACGCTGACGTAACGCGCTATGAACCGACGCTGACGTAACCACCACGGGTGTAATACCAGCTCTGAGTGCAGTCGGTCCGAACAGATCTATATTCCCCATCCTCTGGGAATCTGTTAACATGTGGCCTACCTCTAAAATTTGTTCAGCCCTGTATGAAGCGTAAGTCTCTCGCTCCTCCCCTACCAGAAACTGCTCACAGTCAATGAACCTGGCCTGTCTCATCTCATGTAAAGCCGCTGGACTAATATGTAGCGAAATGTTAAACGGAGGATCCAAAGGAATACGCGCCTCGTCTTCTAACTGCCTCCAACATCTATCCCCCAAGTAATATTCGCAGTTTTTGTTTGGTACTTGAAGTGGCATCCTCTTACGGGATATGAGTTTTGCAGTCAGTACGTCCTCTATCTCAAACACCTCAGACTCTAACCAAGGTTCTCAGGTGATCGTCTTAATCGTGCGGTGGTCAATGTGGTATCTGCCTAGAATAAACAAATTGGTTGTCTGGTCATTTGTTTTCCTCCTGTTCCCCCTCTCCCATACTCTGAGGCGCGGATAGGCCGAGAACTTTACCTCTTCCTTGACTATAGGGTGACCAACCCCACAATACTCGTTGAACCAATACTGCATTTCAGAATAACATAAAAAATAATAAGAATTGATATTTAAGACGTTTATTGGAAGATATTTGATTTGTAAAAGGAAAAAAATGTTAGTGTACCGTAAGAAGTTGGACAAGTCCAGTGATGGTACCCCCGGTCGTGACTGCGGTATCCAAACCATGGTACAGGGAAGCAAGAATAGCAGAACCCCAGCGGGACGGTGTCGTTGGCCGTTTGGAACCACAAATGTCCCATCATGAAGAGGATAAAAGCACGAGCAATAGTAATATCATCCTCCCGATCAGCTGCGACTGTCAAGTACGTCCTCAAATGTGCAATGCTGACGTTCCCACTCTTTATATGGCTGGAATCAATGTTGGGGAGCAATTGCCTCGTATTGGATAAAATAGACCGTGTGTCGTCATACGGAACCTGTGTCGGATATCGGCCGATTGACAATGATGTCAGCATAGTGAAATCGAGAGGAGTGATCCCTATCTCCGCACAAGGGAACAAAAACGTGTGTGGTCGGCCACCAACGCTCTGTCAACGCCTGAATTAGCCGATTATCTGAATTGCCCAAGCGTATATCCATAAATTACCCGAAAATATTCACCACGGCGTCCCTTACAGGTAGAATTGTGGCAATATCCTTCCACACTTTGAACACCGTAATGAATGTGCCGTGCACACGCATCGAATCCCAATTTTGTTCATTGAGGCATTTTGTCAAACACTTGATTTATGGAAAAAACAAATTCACAATTACAATAAAACTTACCGTGAGTTCCTTTCCCGTGTAATAGATGTGACTGACTCCGTCTGGGAGTTGGGTAATATACCTTCGCGGGAAGTTTTCTTCGGTTGAGTTTGGTATAGATTGGGGTTGGACATCTTCAAATTCCACTCGTTTTTTCTTTCTTCCGGACCTCGAGCGAGTTACGGCACGCTCTGGATCTCTTGTTTCTTTAAACCCAGGCATAGTACTAGGGTGTGATTCTCCCTCTGGCATATACATTTTGATTTGGTTGGAATCATTAATTTTTTTACCAGGGATTTTGAGAGAGAGCTAGATGTAAAAATGTGGAAATAGTCGAATTGGGAGTGAGTTTTACTTACAGTTGAAGCGGCGGTGCGGTGTTTTAATCTCCTCAAAATAAAAAAAAATAAAATTACACGTTGGCGAACTCACACTGGCTGCTGGGAGAGATCGGGTGTGAGTTGTGGGTTTGGTAGGCTAGGTGTCAAAACTCACACCCAAACCCACACTCGCTGCTAGAGGTGCTCTTACGAGAAATACGCCAACGGTAAACTAGGAAATATATAAGTTTTGGGTAGAATGTTATTTTGTATTATACATAAGGGTACTTTAGGGTTTTTTAAAGGTTTAATAATGTGTCACCACCTTAGATTGGTGGCAACACCAAAACTCTCCACTATAGGGATTATGTGTTAACATTTTAGGGTGGCAACAGCAAACAACAACACCACATATCCTTAAAGACACTTGGAAGTCCTTCTACCAAGCCATCAATCACCACCTTACACTACGCTTCATTTCTCCCAACTTTCTAGAGAGAAAGAGAGAAGATAGGTCTGATTTCAGCAAGAAAAGATGATGAATGGGGTTAGAAATTTGGGAACTCTTGATGAAATACTCCAAACTCAATCCAAAACAACTAGGTATGTTATCTAAACTATTAATCATTATGTATTAGCTTATATGCAAACATTAAGCCTTGGGGAAACATCATATTCCTTTGGTTTAGTTTAATTTTAGAAGAATTAGATAAAAACATAAAATTAGTGTTTATATGTAAAGTTTGGGGGTTTTGGTTTCTTTTAGTAGCAACCTTAAATTGAGGGTATATTTAAGCTCTACAAGAGTTAAATAACATGTTTACGAAGTTTCATGATTTTCCAATTAACTTTAATAATTTTAATATTATTTTCGATTTAACAAAAGGGGTATTTTGGTAATTTCAAGCCCAAAACAGAAAATTTAACTTATGAATTTTATGGCAGTATCTATTATGTTTATGGATATTACTTACCAAGTCTTGGAATTTTACGATAAGTATTTTTATAATTATCATGATTGTTAAGGCGTTAAAATAAGCATAAAATAATTTTAATAAATCCTTTGAAATCTGTTTTTACTGTAGCTTATATATAGAAACTAGACTGTTGGTTTATTTCGTAAATTATTAAGCATTTTTGATATTTTTCGTGAATTTTTAAGTATTAATTATAACATAAGATTACTATTAAATAACTGGAAAATGGTAATGTATTAAGGTTTGATTTTCTGTAACTTAGTATAGTATTAAACTAAACCTATCTTGATCATCTCAAGTACTTAAGTTTAATATTGGTATTTATTAAGAATAACGGGTTTCTGGTAAAACTTAACTTAATATATAACAGGCAAGATTCAGGGAAGTTAATCCAACACCTTCCCGAGACTTTTAGAACACGTAAGAATAGCATTATAGGACTTCCATAGAAAAGAACCTATAGACTTATAGTGGATTATTGAAAATATTAGGTCTTTTGGACTTGGAGGCAATAGATTCCCTGAGAGATACGAATCGAGTTGAGCACACACGAGGCAAGTACTAATTAGGTTTTGCAGTATTTATCAAGCTATCTTATTTCTGAATTTTAGTATGAGATATATATGTAATGCTAAGGTTGATTGTGTGCATACTTTTCAGCTTAGAGATCATGCTAGGTTGCATTTAAATTATACCTAGTATTTATATAATTGTTTACTTGTCACATATGTTGTGTATACTTGATTTACTTATTAACGAGTTAGTAAAGTGATGCTTAAATATATATGTAATGAAATTGTACGCATATAAAATTTGATTGTGGCAAAGGCTTAGTAGATGATATCCACGGGAATCCAAGGTGGAATGGGACATTCTTGGAACCCGGAAATATAATCCAACTAAGTGGGGCGATATCGGAGTGAGGGACTAGAGGTGGATTGGAACTAGAATGATAGAGGATTCAAATGAGGAATGTAACAGGGTTAAATATCTTCTAAGGTTTTTGGGGTAGCCTCTTATGTCGATAAGAAGTCACTTCTTGATCCTAAGGGTAGTGAGTTCTTTCATATTTTCCTTTCCATCGTTTCTTCTAAATAGTCATTCTTCTCTCGAAGTATGAGAGGGGAAGACATTGGGGATTAGAAGTAATGTAGTTTGGGAGTACTCATATTCGAGGATTTTACCCGCAGGGGTAAATGATGTGAAGTTCGACCTATTCCGTGACCAACATAAGACGCCAATTCCAATGTGAATTGTCTGACTACGGTTCTGAGGTCCTCTGTAACCAATGGGAGTAATTAACCTAGCGGTGCGGGTTCCAAAATGTTTGCCGATGTATTCAGCCATGGTCGTGACCTGACTTATGAGTGAGGTATGTCAGAATAGAGTAGATAGGCCAGTGCTTAAAACTAATAACAAATCTACCTGGTAACAAAAGGCAATAACGATATTCTTTGGGAATTAGAGCCCTTCTTGCCAGCGATGGCAGGATAGTCTCTGAATCTTACGGAATGGAGCCGGTAGCTAGGTCCAGTCAGCTTTACAAATGTTGGTACCAAGAGGTAGGGCCTTCTCGGGCAAATAAATCGAAAGTTTATCGTTCAATCGCACCCCAAGACCGTGGGAGGCCCATGATCTGATACTTCCTTCGGGAATTGACATGGGAATAAGTCGTGTCTACTTGGCAAGCTTTAGACGATGGCTGCGAGCAATACTGAATGGACCTTAAACGGTGCACCAGTTGTCCTAACTCGCCCTAACTCAGCTAATACTTAAATGTTTATGTCAAACCTGAAGTATTCGAACACACCTAACATCATGCAGTCTTGTGTTTGTAATATCATGAGTGATGCATAGTACAGCAGGATGTGTGTTTATTTACATCATACTGCCTCGTACTTGTTATCGATTAATCTAGAAGTAGCATAGCCAGTTATATCCTGTGTTATCTTGCCTTGCACTTGCTAGGATTTGGGGAGTCTTGCTCACCTAATCCATTACCATTTCACAGATTCCAAGCCAGAATTCGATATAGTATATGTAACTGAAAATGTCGACTTCGACGTAGAGAGTTGAAACATCTTTTCGTTCTTTTTTTGTTTATGTGGTGGAAGCTTTGGTTTGTGGTGAGGGAGGCAGACTATGATGCTTTTGGTGACAGTGTTGGCCCATTTTGGACAGAGGATATCAGAGAGGCTGATCCTAGTGTAGCTCGTGTTTTAGGTTCAACATCTTTAAGAATCCATGTATAGTCTTTTTTGTGATTGTTGTGTATTTTGAGATATGCTAGTTTTTATTGTAAATATGGATATCCTTGTCAACATGTATATAATATATGAAAGAGATGGTGATCAGGTCAGGTCCATCAGGTGTAGAGATGTAAAAGGCGGAGATGCTAATGATACGTAGGAATTATGCTAATAATCGAAACACTACTTGTGACTATAAAGGATAACAGCTGTCTTTTCAGATCGGGTAATAAATGGATTGGATTTGTACATAGAGAAGGGGAGGATGGCAAGGCTAGGTTTTTTGTTTGCCCACCTTTGCGTTATATTTTGAGGATTTTTAGGGGCAGCCTTAAAACTTTGGTGTGTGCTGTCCCGCTGACCAAAGTCAGAGAGACTTGGTGTAACCTTAGGGGATTGAGAGAAAGACAGCAAGAAGATGAACTCGAATGCAATCGTAGTACGTGGGATGGAGAGGGAGAGGGAGACATTCCGGGATGACGTACTCGAAGAAAACCCAGTAGTTGGGTTTGAATGAAGCAATGGAGGAAAATATTGAACAAAGTTATGATTTCCAAGGCGCAAAAAATGCATCCCCTACATTCTTCTAAAACGAAGAATGCCTTCAATATTTACAAGGCCTAAGCAAGTTTACTCAAGCAAGGGGTCAAAGGTTTGTGCATATAGGGTTAGCTACATAAATGATTATTGATTCATTGTGAACTGAAGCTTAGTGTACGCTTTCATTAGCCTCTCTATGTCACCACTCTCCAATATAGCTAACCACATTAAAAATAATGGGTGTCAATGTGTTTGTCACTGAATGACATTGGTAAGTTGGTCTGCACGAAAAGTATTGGTGAGTTGGGTACTCGCCAACAAAAACAAAGCAGTAATCTCATAGCATGACTTTCAGGTTTCACCACCTACTTTTGTTCTTACTTCTGTTACGTATGCAACCATTTGAAATAATCTCATTTTACTCTCTATGAGCATTTTGCTCCCACTCCCAAGTGGATGCTTCTGTTTTCATCGTATCTGCTAAAACAAAATTTCTCTCCTGTATGCCGCAATGTACAGTTGAAATTACCGTAGCGGCTCATGATACAACTGGAGGGATGGTGACCAAGATATCAGAAGCGGCAATGATTGCAAAGCTTGGGATTGATGTCTACATTGTAAAGGTAATACATAATTTATGATAACTCTCCCCTTTAATTTCCTCAAACTAAAGGTAATATTGATTGCACCTTCTCAAAGATAAGGTTAATAATTATTTGGAATTGTGTTGCATGCAGGCTGCTACAGACCACTCCTTACGAGCACTAAAGGGAGATATTGGAGGAGATAAAATTCCTGATGACTGGCTTGGGACTGTCATCAGGTCTTCCAGACACACAAAGGTTGCCACTTGATCACTTCTTTCAAGGTTGCTTAAATTATTTGAGAAATCTTAAACCCATATTAATGTACTTGGTTGGTGCTGCCTCACGCCATAACCTTTCAAGACTGAAATTGCCAAATATTCTTGTGACAGCAAGAATCTTTCCTCGCTTTTGTTTGATATTTTTCTTGCAACTTGGAAGCACCAACTTCTCTTTATGAAAAGAAATCTAGCTTTAAAATTCCAATCTAATTGAGTGTAATTTGTTATCAAAAATAAATAAACTTTGAGTGTAATTTTTACTACCATTATAGGCGACGTGATGGCCGAGTTGGTACTTGAGGTCACTTTATTTCTAACATTGTGATTCCTTATACTTGTTTTGAGATAGTAAATCAATGATATTTGCCTATAATATATACTGTATGAAATGGGCTTTACTAGGGTCGAATAATAACTGTGATCATGCATGCATAGGACAGTGAGTCCTCTGAATAGTGGATCTGAAAATAAGAATGAGCTAGTACTAGTAAAAAAAATTGAAAAAATAAGATACTCCTGCACACAAAAATAATAATAATCTTGACAGTATATTCTACATCGAGAGAGACGTTAAAAAAACTTACTAAGCATATGAGAATCTTATCTGACTAAATGAATGTCATCTTCCCATTGGTGGAGAGTCCATGCCATGAACAGCCAGCTTAAGCGTTTTCTTTATTTTTTATTTTTTTATTTTTTATTTTTAGATTCCAAGTTTTTTCTCTAGATGATTGTTTAAACAAACCCTCACTTAATTTTTGTTCTTTAAGGCCAACTTTATTAGTTGTGTACTTCTGTGCAACTCCATGCTTCTCCTGGACTCTTTTCTTCGTGTTACCCTCAACTCAAGGGTAAACTTTGCTTCAAGGTTCATTTGCTCGTAGAGAAATGTTAAGGTTTGTGCAATTGACCACTTAATCTCTCTTGTTAACGCAAAATGTGAACTACACCTCTAAAAGAAGCTAAAGATACCACAAGATTTATGTAATCAGACAATGATAAGCAGCCATGTCGAGGAGAGTGTTTCACAGTTATGAGGTACATCCATCGTATAACCATCTCCAACTCTTTTGGACGAGCATCGGCTTTGGTCCTTTTGACATCTCCAACTTCTTGTTGCTTGACATGTTTATCAAGCGATTTACAGGCTAGCCATGATGGCTAGTCTGTCGACCCCGGAAGCTTGGAGGCTTAGGAATCCGTAAAGCCAGTCATCATAACCAAGCCATGATGGCTAAGCTTTTCTTGCGCCTGATCAAAGAGCTGGACAAACTCTGGGCTCATGACTTGATCACCAAATACACTCCTAAAATTTTCCACTCGGCCCTCCGACTCCTGGATCTGGAAAGGAATCATCAAGGCCAGGAATCAAATATGGTCGGAGTTTAGATGGCACATCGGCGACGGGATGAGTGTTGATTGCTGGCTGGAACCATGGATCCCTGGCATTCCGTACGGACGGCCAGCCGGCCCAGCTCCTCTCAATCGCTCCATCACGCGAGTTACAGACCTCATTTGGACTACCAGCCGTACTTGGCAGTCGCAGGTCCACGCCATGTTCCACAAAGACATAGCCGACATCATTACTGCCATCCCCCTTAGCAGATACCCGGCGAAGGATGTTCTCAGATGGACAAATGAATAAAATGGCATTCTAACGGTCAAATCGGCGCATCAATACTACTCCATTCTTGACCAAGACCGGGAAGACCAAAGAATTTGCCAGGAATCGAACGAAGGGCCATCATAGGATCACATATGGAAAATGCTTGTTCCCTTCCACATCCAGTTCTTCCTTTGGAAAGCCTTCCAAGATGGCATCCCGACTAAGGCCAATTTATGGTTCGGTGATAGCAATTGGGATACTATCTGCCCTAGATGTGGAGTGGAAGCAGAAACTACCACGCACGCCCTTTTCTTTTGCACCAAAAATCATGAATTATAGAGTAATTCTGCCCTCGCTCTTGACATGAGGAACTGGAGATACACGAACTCTGTGCGACAAACTCTCCAGCGTTGCTTCCAGCTGAAAGGTGGTATGACGGGCCCTTCTACCTTCTATGGCACTCTCAGCACTATCATGTACGTCATCTGGATGAGTAGGAATGAGCTCATTTTCGAACAAAAAAGACCTGAACCCGTGGAAGCCCTTAAGCGGGCAAAACAGTTCCTCATTACACAGGATAGAACTGCCCCTATTCCTCCAAGACCGGTTCCGCCCACCCCCCAAGCCAGCGAAAGGTGGCATATTATAAATGTGGATGCCTCTTGGACTAAGCCTGACACCCCAGGAGGCATGGGCTTCACGATTAAATCTCACACCAACTCTCTTATTTGTGCAGGTTATGATTCAGCTAGAGCAGCCGATCCCGAAGAGGCGGAGGCCATCGCCGTGATCCGAGGGATGCAGGCAGCTATCAGATTGAGTCTGGACAGAGTCCTCCTTACCAACTGTCAGCGGCTGGTGCGAGCCTTCAGAGACAGATCCGAGGACCTTTCATGGGGAGCCCTCACTCTAGCCCCAGATTTGAGAGCGTTAGCAGCTGGTTTTTCTGATTTTATTTTTGAGCATGTCGATAGGCATTGTAATTTTATTCCTCACTTTTTAGCAGCTAGGGGTGCAGCTTCCCCCATTTTGTTTTGTGCCTTGCATGAGCAGGCATCCATGCTTGTAAACTCTGTTATTCCCAGCCATTAGGCTATTTTTATTCTATCCTCCTTTGTTTAAAAAAAAGGAAATAAACTAGCCATTAGGCTATTTTTATTCTATCATCGACACGTTTAAAGAAGTTTCAGGCCAAGAGATAGATCTGGAAAAATCCTGCATCCTTTTTAGCAAAAATGGCCACCAGCGGCACCAAAGGCTCATCCAACACATCCTCCACATTAAGCGGGACTCAGGTAAAGACAAATACCTAGGAGCCCCTCTCACCTTTTACCGCAAGAAAACCCTAAACTTCCAAGAAATTATTGATTGTGTCTTGAACCGTATCGAAGGTTGGAAAGCTAAAAACCTCTCTCAAGCGGGTAGAATTACACTCATTAAAGCTGTTAACTCAGGAATTCCCTCATACCACATGTTCGTTTTCCCGTTCCCTATCAAGACCTGTAAGAAGTTAGACTCCATTAATGCTAGGTTCATGTGGGGGACCAACAATGCGGGCTCGAACAAGACCCACTTCATTTGCTGGAAGAACATGTCGCCCCAAATGTGTAGGGGGCCTGGGCATCAGGACATCCCTCGCACACAATAAAGCCCTTCTTGCTAAGCTGTTCTGGCGAGTCATCAAAGAACCCGACAAAATATGGGCCTACAATCTGATTAAACGCTACTCGCCCAATGAATCACCTATGCTCTCTACTGCTAAACCTTCCGATTCTTGGATCTGGAAAGGGATCCTAAATGCTATAAATAACATCTGGCCTGAGCTCATTTGGCGCATCGGAAACGGAGAAAACGTCGATTTCTGGCTTGAGCCATGGATTCCGGGTATCCCCCTTGGTCGACCTCATGGACCAGCCCCAGTTCATCGATCGATCTACAAAGTTTCAGCTCTGATCTGCCCCAACCATCTGGAAAGATCCCCTCATTCGAGACCTGTTCCATCCTGATGTGGTTAGCCTTATTCTTTGTATCCCGCTCAACAAGTATCCGGCAAAGGACACGCTCAGATGGCGAAATGCCCATAACGGTATTCTTACGGTCCAATCAGCCTACCTCTCTTCTAACCAGACAAATCTGGAGACTTCGCAAGGTCACAGACTACATTTGGGCAAAACCATCTGGACTACCATTTGGAAGATAGAGGTCCCCTTTAGAATTCAGCTCTTCCTCTGGAAAGTCATCCAGAACGGTATCCCCACCAAGACAAATCTCTGGCACGGGGGCGTTGACGCTGACATTGTCTGCCCCAAATGCGGCGAGAAGAAGAAACCACAACGCATGCCATTTTCTTCTGTAAGAAAGTTCATGATTTCTGGTACGCTTTTTACCCCTCTCAATTTTGTTTCTTGGCCTTACTCCGATTCTCTGCCTGACATCATTGGTAAGATTGCCAGACAGGGATCGGCCTCCCCCGACCCCTCTCTGTGGGGTAGGATCAGTTCTATCTTTTTCGTTATCTGGATGAGCAGAAACGACCTTATTTTTAACAATGTTAACCCTAATCCAGTGTCTTCATAATGAACAGGGCCAAAAGCTATTTAACCCCTCCGAGACTCCACCTCCCGCCTCCTGTCAGCCCCGGGACCTCCCACCCTCCTCCCACGATCGGAGAAGGGTGGATCTTCATCCTAGTGGACGGAGCTTGGAGGACAAAAGACTTACTTGGGGGCTCAGGTTTTGTTCTTAAATCTCACAATTTATCTATTTTGGGTGCAGGTCACGACGCCTCCAGGACAATAGATTCCGAAAAAGCAGAGGCGGTTGCAGTGATTACAGGTTTGAAGGCTGCTTTGGGGAGGGGCATGGAGAGAGTGATGGTTCTCACAGGTTGTCGGCGTTTTGTCAGTGCATTCGAGTCAGGTTCCTCTTATCTTTCTTAGGGAGCCCTGACCCTTGCTCCAAAGATGTTTATTGTTGGCCGTTTCCTTGATTTTCGTTTTCAATTTTGTAGTAGATGTTTTAATTTTGAGACACATGCTTTAGCTGCCTTGGGAGCGTGTTCCCAACACTTTCCATTTTTGAGCCCATTGGGGCTTCGGATCTCTTTGACTCGACTATTTCTATACTGCCTATCCTATCCTGGCTTAGTTTCTTAATATATCGTTGCTTACAAAAAAAAAATGGAGTATAATTATAAGAAAAACATTCCAACCCATGTTTGTTCCTTGTGTTTGGTACGCCTTCAACTGATATACCAAGTGGGACCTTGACATTGCAACTCAATACCCCTGCCAAGCAACAGACAGAGAGGGATCAAAATATTTTTGGTCCAGTTAGGGAAACGGAAAACAACAATCCGGGGACATCAATCCAGGAATAGAAGGGAAACATTACTTTACAAAAATAGATGGGAAACATTACAAAAACAGCTATGAAAAAAATACTCAGACAAGAGAGCAACACACACACACACAAGCATTACTTCAAAGCCAGTATTTCATATGTATCTTAGAATAGTAACCATAGTTTGATGTGTTATCCCACAAACCCAATACCACAGAAGCTCCTAAGCTACGTATCTTCCCCAGTCATAATTGGCACCACCAGACATTCACTTACACAAATCTTTCACCTAATAGTAATATTTTTTCACAAACAGTACAAGGCTACTTCAGGCGGGCCCCCTACTTTGGGCCGACATCCTTCAGAGCAGAAATTTGCTCTTCTCCCATTGCAGACATGACAGACACGACCAGCTCCTTTCCGTCAGCAAATCCTTCTTCGATCTGTGATTCAAAGGTGGTATTCATCTCAATGTCAATAAACAAATAAACGTGAACAAAACACATGGAAACTAGACAACAACCAGGTTGTAAATTTACAATAAACATAGAATGATACTGATCTGTTTTACTCTACCAAATAATAAAAATTGAAAGGCTTTGCCCCGCGAGACATAAGATCGTTACAAACATACTCGCAAACATACTCGCAATATAATTTACGAGGCACGACACTTGTATAAAAAAACTGTGAGCATGATAGTGCGCAGAGATTCTTCACTTCAAATTTAATCTTCGTAGCTACAAGACCATATTTACACAATTATACATATATACGGCGGGGTCCATAGGTAATAAATTTCAATAATGACGTACAGGTTTCTTACGTCTATAGCAAATCAAATACTTTACCCGCTCAAACAGTTTCCTAGAACAGAACTAAACAAAGCTTTCACACCTAAGCAGAGGCAAAATTCTTTTGATGCAAGTTCAAATGCTCTAGTTTCAAATTGCATTCATCGAAACAAATGGTATTTCCATCTCTCTCTCTAAGATGTATCACAGACCTTTTCGTTGCACCTACATAAACTATAATTCCAAGAACCTTTAGGAGAAAACTAACATTGATATTTGAATATTACCTATGTAAGAATTTAGTGTTGCCACTTGATGTCAGAAACAATAAACTTATGGAAGTTAACTAACAAAATGCGAAAAAGAATAAGGTAATTAAATCACAGCAATTTCTAAGGCAAAAACGAACAAGTCAACAAACCTGAGTGAGCAACACATCATTATCTGGGAGCCTCAGATCATCCTTAGTGTTACCATTCTCCGTCAGCAGACTCACCTGAAATTATGCAACATTCAGTGTGGGATAAAAAAACAGAGAGCAAAAAAAATAAAAAATGACAATTGACAAGCATAAAACATACAAATCCATCCTCAGAAATGTCAATGAGCTGGTAGTCAATACGTGTGACATGCGGAACCTGAAATATAAACATAAACACTCTTATAACTTGTAAGCGCTAGAAATAAGATTACCTATGTAACATGGACATTCCATATTCCAAAAAAAATCCGTGTCCAAACGTGTCGGACACTCGAACACACCGACACTCGTGTCGACACTCCAACAGACACTTCTTGCTTCGATCATAACCTTTTTGACATAGCTTTAATAAAGTTTTCAATTCTTATACATGTTATTCAACCATCCTAACTAGTATCATTGTTTTTAGTTTGTTATTAGTCGTAAATTAACCCATAAGTGTTCGGACTTGTTTGTTATTAGTCATAAAAATATATCGTAAATTAACCCATAAGTGTGTTAGATAGGTTAAGTAACCAACATAAGCATAGTAGAAAATAAGAAATAAAATTTTTACAGCCGTGTCCCCGTTTTTACATATTTTTAGGTCGCCGTGTCCGACACTCCGTACCAGTGTCCGACACCGACACCCGTATCCGTGTCGTTGTTACCTAGAAGATTACAGTACAAACAGATAAATCTAAGTAAATATAATAAATACATACATCACAGTTGTGGGAAGACGGAACAATGTCTTCAAGCTTCTTCCCATTAAAGATATCAAGTGCAACAAAGTGACATTTTGCATGACCGTGCTTCCCAGTCTTCGAGGTGGAAACCTCAACAACCTATATTTACAAAACAACCAAAACCCCACTTGTAGAAAAAACATAAGTTATCACAAGATATCAAATTACAGCTACAATCACCAAAGTTATCTTCTAAAACCCATTTCATCAAACAACCATATCAAGTACTTCTCATTCATATGGTCCTATACAAAATAACATCTATCTACTTTGTCTACAACAAATACACGGGACCCCACACCTTCCTTCATCCCTCGACCCCTCCGTCTCCCCTTAACTCTCTAACTCCCCTACTACTGCCAACAAGGCAACAACCCATCACCCCTATTGTCTCAAAGTCTCTATTTCGATAGCGAAAGAGGTGAACAAGACCGGGTACACTAAATCACAAACTCTCACCACCCCATTTAATAAAACTCAGTTGTTGTCCAACCCCTTCACCCCCATTGTCTCATGGCCTCTATTTCGATAGAGAAAGAGGTGAACAACACCTGGATACACAGAATTACAAACTCTCACCATCCCATTTGATAAAACTCAGTTATTAACCAACCCCGTTAGTTTATTTGCAAAAATATAACATTATAATAATCTAATTGAGTGATCCAATAACAACAACAGATCTACTAAAAAACAACAACAGATCAAAACCAATACCAAATACGACGAAATCGATGTAAACCCAAACAACCCAACATAGAGAATCAAGGGTTAAATAAACAATGAGACTTAAAAATAGTAAGAGAGAGGGTTTGGAGAGACCTTGCATGCTCTTCCTTTGATGACAATGTGACCACCTTTGCGAATGGCTCCAGCTTGCATAGGGTAGGTCTTCGAAGCTCCTGCATCGGCGGTTTCTAAATGAAGTTCTCCTTCGTCAGACATGATTCTTCCTTCTATTACAACAATGGAGAGTGTTTTTGGTTGTAAGAGAGAGAGTCTAGGGTTCTGATAAAACTCTGTAGATGGAAAGTTGGGGTTTTTGTTGACCGTTGGATTTAGGGCAACGGTTGGATGGATTGTGATGGGCTTTGGCACCAGATATGGCCCACATCGGAAATGTTTGCTGTCAAAAATATTTCTGGTAAGCGGAGCTGGGGGATCTTTTTGGCTGATACAAATGATCCAGGTTCATAATTTATCACCATTTGCCCCACATTGTTTAGAAACATATGCGTCACGAACGTGGCGTGGCACCATGGTCAAGATTTCTCATAACATATGAAGTGTTATGGTTATGGCAAGTATGAAGACGTTTTAGAAAATTTCGTTACTGAAATCCGAATCCAATAGCCTACATGAGACCCTGCAGCTGCCCTATCTCCTGAAATAATGTTCATATCATGATTTGTTTGCTATTCAAGATGTCCCAAACAGGTCTACTGGGTTGATGTATAATCAAGTCGCGAAAGCGGAAACTTGAAAATTACGAAAACCTAATTAAAATTAAAGTTTTTTCTGAACACTAAAACTCAAAATAAACATAAACTTAAATTCAAATCAAAACTAAACAAAAATTTAAACTGAAACCTAAATTAAAATAACTTCAAATCATCAACTTTTAACAACTTAATAGAGAACCCAATCTCCCTTTTATATAGAATATAAATTAGAAATATTCTAAAATTGGGAAAAACACTTAATTATGAACTCCTTAAAACCTACTAAACATCTCTAGCACAGTGCTTGAATCAAAATAACATAAATATAAATAGTCCGTTGACATGTGAGTAGGTAATCCCAATGTATTTAGAATAAAAAAAAATCATTTCATGTCAAAGAATACTTTAAGAGTAATAGAGAGGAATCTTTTTAACTAAACTAAATGCCTTAATAATCTCTAATCATCTTACAATATATACAGACCGCTGCAACAATGCCTCATTCGAAACATAACAAACCTGTTTTCATCTTGACTGACGATAGCGAGTTACTGCATTTTATCATCAGGAAGAAAGAAATCAAACTTGACATCAACAGAGCCACCAGAGAAGTCTCCCTTATCTTTGTACTCTATATTTGTTATCGCTCCATACTCATCATCATCCTCTTGATATTCAGATTTCACCCGCCTAACAGGTACTGTGACAGAGTATATGGTTCCAACATCTGGATCTGTGGAGACACTAAGCTGGACTTTATCTTGTGAATCGATCTCCACGAAATCAGATAAAGCACCCACAATGTTGCTTACAATTTTACGTTTTGCCTCGTCACTGACTGCACATCTGTCTGAGAAGAGGATCATCTTTAGGCGTTGCTTTGCGATATTTGCGTTGGAGCTTTTTCTAGTTGCTGGTGATGGGAATATAATCTTCCATGCCAAGTTTAAACGATCAAAGAAGCTCATGTTAATGGCATTATGGAGGAAACCTTCTATTTCTTGGTTCATGGGTTTGGGGGAAGTCATGATGTTGTCCCTTGTCATCCTAAAAGCCCGCTGACAATGACCTCGCACGTTATGTTCTATGAGCTCTATGTTGGGAAATTTGGGAGCTACCTCAGAGATGCTAGATCCTCCACCATGGAAACCATTAAAGCTTACCTATAAGAAGAAACAATGACGCGTTATGCAGTAAGCTCTTAAAGGTATAATTTGGAAATTAAATAATACTTTTAGACAAACCCAAAATAATAAGAATTTACATTAAGGTGACACATTATGCAGTACGCTATCAAAGGCAAAATGAACTTCATTGCCAGTGTGTTTTAAGTACTATTGTCTAGCAATTTAGGTCATCAGATCTCTTAGTAAATTTCTTTGGAATTCTTCATTTGCTCCAAAAGTTTCCTCTAAAATGATTTTTTTTTTACAAAATTTCTTTTAAATATCCGAAATTATCATCTCCAATGCAGAGGAATTCCCACACAATATGCATAGACACCTCGAGAATAAGCTAACAGGTGGCTTGGTTCTATGTTTAGGTAGCGCTCGCTAAAGAATAACCTAATAGGTCAGTTTGTAGGTGATATCTTACACACAAGAAAAAATAACCAAAAATACCATATCATGTGCAAAGGAATCAGTCGAGAAAAAAGATGCTATCAACTAAGCATAAATAATCATAAATAATAGTAAAGAAGTTAGAATCGACAAAAACCGGAAAGCAGAGAGCACGACAATCAAACAAGTCGGACCCCATAAACCAAAATGGAAATATGCCGGTCGCCGGAAAGTTAATAGTCCCAAATTTTCATCTAAAACAAGTCAGGCTTCGAATTTACGCAACAAACTCATTGTTGTAGTCTTGTAAAACGCTTTGTTGTGACCTTGTTTAGAATAACATGGTATAACGTCCTACAAAGGCCTCCACCCGAAAAGAAGGAGAAGAAAGGCAGCATGTGGGTTTGCTTGATTTTTTATTTAGACAGCCATCACTCAAGAATAAATCTAATAGGTGTCTTTGTAACTGAATCTCTTAGACATAAAAGAAAAAAGAGTAACGAATACCATAGCATGTGCCAGGGAATTTTTGGAGAAAAAGAGATGATGTCAGAGATAAAAACACCAGATGCTGAGACAAGAACGCCACTTACCAAACAAAACATAGTAGCTATAAAGGAAGTTACCCGCATCTTAAAGAGGGGGGTCAAACTGATTCCAGAGCACTTTGATCAGTAAGCAAACTACTTTATACATATAGAAACCTCAATAATAACCTAATAGGTGTCTTGCATCTTTTTTTTAAATAGTGGTCGCTCAAGTATAACCTAAAAGGTGTATGAATCTCTTATACATGAAAAAAAGAGCGGAAAATACCATACCACGTGTCAAAGAATTTGTCGATAAAAAAAGACCCCATGAGAGATAAATACTCCAAATGCTGAGACATGACAACCACCCACCAGGTAAAAATAAAATAAAAGATTACGAACGAACCTACTTGCATCCAAACTAGGTGGGCCAACTGGATTCAGAGCACTTTGATCAAAAAGCAAACTACTTTATACACGGAGACACCTCAAAATGCTAAGAATATGCCAACTGTGTTGAAGCACTGAAAGCAATACCTTGTAGGCATTTGTATAGCTGAAGCTCCCATGAACGGCATAAGGCTTATAAGACAGTATCCCATGACTAAAATACATTGCCTTCAAGGCACTCTATTACGCATAACAAGGCTCTAGAAAAAGCGAAAGAGCACAAGTCGGAGGACACCTATGAAACTCCAGAAAAGATGCACAACCTCGAGTAATTACCCACTATGCTTCTCAAAATGCAAGTCATTCATGAATTTGGGACTTCAAACAACTGCCCTCACAGTAAAAGAAATGCACTGCTAGCAGCATATGATAGTCACATAGAGACGTTAGTACTATATTCAGCCAAACAAAGACGAGTAACTTCATCAAACTCGCCAATGTATCAATGATGTACTCTTTTAATGTCATGAGATTAGAGGATCAACACACGCTACAGTTGACTATAGCATGCCATTGTGTTCGTTGCAGATCCACGTCGACTGTTCGTCAACGGATCCTTACAGGAGAATGATAATAGACTAATGTGTGGAAGCCAAAATTCACACACTAGTGATATCAATAAGAACTCCTATTCCACCAAACCACGTCGAGCCAAAGTAGACCCGCTGCGAAGAATTGTATCAGAAACCATTTGTTGTTGCAAGTTGACTACGGATTGGAAAGCTACACCCTTGACTCGCGTGCGAAAAAAAGATCGAAAAAAGTCGCAAAGTCATCACCGACGTGAAGTAAAGGAGATTAGCCCCTAAGCTATTTCTCTCTTAGTTTTTCCGTCCAACCGCGGTCGTTGCATGAAGAGAATAGGGCAAAGCAGTTTCAAACTCTGCACTTCTATGCATTTGCCATTGGCCTTTGAAGGCTAATCACGCGATTGGATTTAGGGAGTTCACGAAAAAGCTAGGGAGACGAAAAAGCTATAGAAACAGAGAGTCCCAGAGCCGTGTCAGAGAACCAGGAGGACTTAGCAATCAGAGACTGTCATCTCCTTCAACAAATACAAAGTGGTAATCTGAGAGAGGGTATTCATGACCTTTTAGCACCAAGAAATACTATAAGAGTTGAGAGCAAAAATCCAATCCTTATTGACATTTACTCTATTGCTTCTATTAGGCTCCACAATTAATTAACTAATCTCCAAACTTAGTCTATACCTTCTCCTTGATTGTGATCAACTGTTCTTCATGTCAGCCATGGATTCTGGAGCCACTTCCATCCAAAACTCATTACGAGCCTAACCGAACCTACGGCGGCTACAACCTAACCTAAGCGTATCGTCTTTAAGGCCACTTCACCGAGGTTTTTACGGTGGAGCCCGGAGCGAAGCGGACCTTGCTGGTGGAAATCAAACAAACAAGTAGCTCTAGACCCGAAGCGTTAGCTCTAAGATCAGAATAAGAGGTGCTAAATGCGAAAAACCAAAGAGTGTCTGAAACCTCTTTCCTTCTAACAACTTTTACTAATTCATTACAATACGACATTATACATGTTTTAGGTTAATATGTTATACTAGCTTCTGTGTTACAAGTACATTGAAAGCTCCCCACTAAACTTCCCTCTACAACCACTTCCTCTGAACTGTAACCTTCATCAAAAAACCTAAAAACCCAAAGTGTTATGGACAACTAAAGCTAGATTTCAGTAATCTCACAACATACCCATCTATAGAAGTGCTCCCACTTCAATACGCATTGGAAAGTACATTACTACATTCCTAACAATGGGTTCTTTTAGAGTTTCTATATGCTTCACTTGAAGTCACTCAACCAATCATAACAAACAATAAAAAATTTACAATCAACAAAACCCAGAAAAAGGAGACCACAACAATCGAACAAGTCGGACCCCATAAACCAAAACACAAATTTATCGGAATAACAACTCCTGTTCTGAATTCACCTCAAAGATTCTCATCTACATAAACAACCCATTATACAAATAACAAGCAACTACTAATCGAAACCGAAACCCTAATGGGAAATGTGCATTTATCAAACTAAGATAAAAATCACCAAATTAACAAAACCCCAGAACATAACCAGCGAAATCAAACACCACTATATGCTTTTATCTACCAATTCTACTGATTTCAAGTTCAGATTAATCCAAATATGGAGCTAAAATGTGAAAATTTTGAATCAGAAACAAAAGGGGGGGGGTGAATCACAAACCTTTGAAGGAGCAAGAGAACGTCCAAAGGGGTGAGTAGAGTAAGATGATGCTAGAGTTGCAGAGACCCTCAAATCCCCAGAGATCATCGCCATTGTTTCTCTCTCTCTCTCTCTCGGACTATGTTTTGACTCGAGAATTACGATACTGTGTTTCAGGTGTTTGGTTCACACTAAAGATTAGAGCATCTCCAGCAGAAATGAAAGCATTTCCACAGTTTTCAAAAGAGGGTGTGGATAATTTGTGTGCGTACCTATCGTAATGGTGTACGCACGCCGTCATGAAGCTAAAGCGTGAGGCGCTACTTTAGATTAGGCGTGTGTGTTTTTAGCTTACGTGTCATTCTTAACGAGACACAACGTGCATAATATGAAGGGAGCCACTACTTGCACACCTCATTTTTACCTTACATACACACCCTAACCCAATGACAAGTCTGCCCTTCCAAATGTTAATTATTTTTTACTTTTCAAACCATTTTTTTACTTCTCCCACACCCCAAAGTTAGATTGATTTAGTTAGATTTTTGTTTAGTTAGGTTCTTTTAGAAGTTTTTGTTAGTTTTGGGCGACCAAATTTTGAAGACTTTACGCCCCAAATTACAGAGTTTGGTTTCTTTTAACTTTTTTAGTTTTGGGCACCCAAACTGCGTAACCGAAATTACATAAAATTTGTTTTTTTTTTAATTTTTTTGGAATATGGGTGCCCCAAACCAGAATCACATTAACACTAAACAATATGCTCTAATCTTCACACCATCACTCGAATCTTCCCTCCATTCCTAAAGCATCACTTTGGAAAACTCTAAATGGATCATGTTACTACCGGAGATCATGTTGGCACCGGATATGCTCTTAATTTCGACGTAGAACCTCCTATAACTCTTATCTAACACCTAAACTTCCACATGCGATCAAAACGCTTACAAGAGTTGCTTCATCCGGCTTCACATCTCCTTCCCCTATCATCTTTTCAAACAATCTAAGGCACTCGCCATAGTACTTCTCACATAAAAAATTAATATTACATTCCAAGACGTCAAATTCCGATCCGGCATTCGTTTGAAAAACTCTCGAGCAGCAAAAGCGTTCTCAATCCTTGCATACCCATCATGGAGTTTCAACTAACAATATCTCTAACACTCATTCTCTCAAAAACCTCCTCATCCGCATCCATATTCCCAATACTCATATACCCCGCAACCATAGTATTCCAACTCACAATATCTCTCTCAGGCATTTCATTAAAAAAAATCCCGAGCAATACCCACATCCTCATTCCTTACATACCCATCAATCATCGAATTCCTTCTTACCAAATCCGAGTTAGGACTCATCAAATACCTTGCAGGCAAACCGCATTCTCTGTAACGAAACATACATATAAATCATCGAATTCCTCACGAAAACATCATCTCCAAACCCAAATTTCACAACTCTTCCATGACCCTTCTCCCCTTCTCGAAATCAACCCATCTCCGCATATACCTTAAGCAAAACAGGAAAGTATAATGATTCGGCCTAACCTCTTTTTCCACTATTCCCTAATAATAAACCCCAATAGTACTACCTAAATCATTATAACCCACATAAGCCTTCACAATAGTATTACACATAAATGCGACCGGGTCGAGCAAAACTTCTTTATAGCTCGACCCATAGCTAAAGAGTGTTCAATAAGTTCCGATATGACAAGTTGGGTGTGGTTTTGATTGAATTCTTGTAATGTGGGTTGGGATGATTCAAGAATGCGTAAAATTGAGTGGTTTAGTGTTAACGTGTGTACTCGGTCGAAATCGAAATCGTGTTTTTCGATATCGTCGTCTCAGTTGTGATCGTTCCATAGTGTAGGAGATGGTTTGGAGAGGTTTTGTTGTGTTTTGAGGATTTTTTTAAGAAAGAAAGATGTTGGTTTGGAGAGATGACTATTTTTTTTTTTAGAGTAATTTTGGTGAGTTTTGGGCGCCCCAACTCTTGCCCGAAATTACAGATAGTTGGGGTGTGGGGTTAGTAAAAGAAATATGAAGAGGAATTTAATTAAAACTTCAAAAATCTAGTTTGGTAGGGCCTATCACCTTGTTGTCCTCCAATGAAAGGAGTAATCATCCGGGATGTGCACCAATTAAATATGGGATGCGCAAGTAAAGTCTCCCTAATATGAATACAATTTGAAGCTAGAGTGTCAGAATTCTCACTCCAAACAGTGTGTGAGGCATCTCCAACAAAAATGGGAGTGAGAATTCACCTTCTCCCACTCCCATATTCTCTCACAATTTAAAGTGAGTATAAGAATTCGGAGTTAGAGGTCTTTGACACCATGTAGTATCTTTCAAAAATTGTGTGCTCTGTTTTTCGTTTAAACGCCTTACTTAACGATGCGCGCATAATGTAATTTTAGAGGGTAAAAAGTTGAAGCTAGAATGTGCAAATTCTCATTCAAAACCGGGTGTAAAAGTGTCATTTTTTAGCGACGAGTGCTTAATGTGATTTTAGAGTGAGAATTTGAAGCTAGAAGGTGTGAATTCTCACTCAAAACCAGGTGTGAAAGTGAGAATTCAAATTCACACACCCCTTTGAAGTGAATTTAAGGGGTGGGTGTGAAAATTCACACATATTTCTGTTGGAGATGTTTTTACGATATTAATATACCGCAACACAGTGCGACCTCACGGATTTTATTTTTTTATTGGAGTAAAGTTGGAATTGGAAACTGGATCTCGTTGTAGAGGTTGTGGCGTGAGAGACAGTGAGAAATCCTGCTAAATGTGTTGCTGAACATGGGGAGGGAGGGAAATGAATGGCTAAACCCGCTCTTCCTTTAAATCTGTTCGGTCTAACTCTAACCGAGAGCCTAAATTCTTTAAATTTCTTTTGTTCGTTTTCCTTCTCTACCCAAAACTTAGTAAGGTCATTTTTAATAATTTTTTGCCTCTGGTTTAAAATGGGGACAGACCAAAATGAGTTCAGAATCGTTTTCAAAAATGATACTGCTTCAACTAAAATGGAGCGATCATGTGATCAGCACATAATGCATATACATAATTTACCCTATTCTTGGTAAAAGGATTCTTCTTAGGTTTTCAGATTTCAAGTTTGAATGAATTAGTTTACCAATTCAGGATATTGCCATATATCAGTTCAACGAGTCAAGCACACAAGTTCCTTGTATTCTTGCTCAATCTCGTCTTTAATTAGTAAAACTAAAAATGACAATGACCGAAGGCATTTTCAATTTCAATTCACTAATTTGCAGGAGTAACTAGCATATATAGGTCCAAATGGGCCCGTGCTCCTTCTATAATTTAGAAAAACCAACAGTTTTAACACAACTTTGATTTCACATATTCAATCAATTAACTCTCGGACATTGTTCAAAGACTCGGAAGAAAATTTAGCAACGAAACAATAACAATCGCTACCATAAAGTGAAGAAAGAGGTCCATATCACAGCAACTACAACTCCTATAACAATGCGAGTGCGAGATGAAGACGGTGATGCATTCTTGTGGTTAATTGGAGATGCTTTTGGAGGTGGTGGTAGGTTCTGGACACGAACAGCAAGCTTCATTCCGCCAAAACAAAACCCTTTTCCACTTATGAAATAATAATGCCTTGTCACGTTTAGTGGAACGACGTCTCTTCCAGCACCAGTGGTCCAGTTGTGCAGCGGATGATCTGAATTGCACAACTCATAATCAGTCTTGTTCACCTCTAGAACATTCTGCTGGTTCCTGTCGTACACAAAAACTGGAAAGAAAAAGGAAGTTAAGGAATGAGATATGCACCTGAAGAAATGGTCTTCAGGATTTACAAGAGGTAAGCTTGTTTGCCCTAGAGCATTTCCTACAGTAAATTTGCTTACACACTGAAACAATTCAATCAAAAGACGGTATAACTTGTCATTTTGAAAATGTTAACAGGGCTAAAAACTGCAAATATAGATATAAAAGAAGAAGAAAGACATTAACTAGAAATTTACGTTGTGTTGAGATATATAGTCCAAATTGGATACGCTCTGTTATTTTCATCTTATCAAAATAGGACAGGGTATTATTTAGTGTGGAAGCCGCACACTTAATACATAAACGAGCTTCCAAATTTTCCTAGCGACTAAATAAAGACTTTCTTTGATAGAGTTACTACTTACTAGGCAAAATACATTACTGATCAAAAGGCGCTAAATATGAAATAGCACAAACCAATAAGAATTTTCCACTAACTTCACACGAAAGGGGTGAGAGAAGGTCCTTCTGTTTTAGTCTTTGATGAAATTAACCAACAATATTTGGAAGGTAGTAAAACCGAGATAAATGCCCACCCTCCTAAAAAGAGGGTCATGGTAACCTTCCAATCCGCAGTCATCCATTGAAACCGTTACGGGGAAACAAACTAAACGTACGTTGACAGTCTCTTTTTCTCATGATTTGAATTTTGTTGGCTGAACCAATGATGAGGAGGGCTGCCAAGACCCCTCTTTTACGAAGTTAGCAAAATCGGATTCTTTTTTCACAAATTGTGCTATGATTTTAGTCGATTGAACCGATGATGGCAATGTTGCCAAGACCCTCCTAAAATGAGGATTGACTAAATGTAGATCAACAATGGAGCACTACAAGTTGAATTAGCAAAGAAAGATCTGATTCCTAACCAAGTCAAAATAATGAGGCAAAAATCAAAATTAGGAGAGACTAAACAGGAGTAAGTGAGTAACTAACTATACCAACTTATTCAGCAAAAATGGGAAATTAAAGCAAGTGTCAATCAAACCCAAAAATAGTAAAACAAACAATCAATCAATCAATCAAAAACACATAAAAACTAAATTCAAGAGCAACGCCCCACTTTTAAACCCAAATTAGATCATCCTATCTACCATTAATAAAGCACATTTCAACCCCAAATCTACATTCCAAAAACCCTATTTCCCACTCCAGCATTACAAAGATCCACCCAATCTCACCTCAAAACAGTCAAACCCCATTGTTCCCAATCTCAAAACAACGACCCCCACCATCAACACCCACTAATCGAGCAAACATTTCGCATTTCAGTAACAGATCTACTCATAATGAGCTTAAAACAGCTCTACAAAATGGGTTTTTTTACTAGATCTTGAGAGAGAGAGAGATAACTTACATAGCCAATCGTCGAGGTAAAAAGTTTGGTTTCCCGCCCAATCAGTGTAGTTAACATTGGTTGTCCACCCATACTTGGCTCCAACGATGAAACGAGTTGCGGAGACTTGGGGGAGCGAAATGAAGAATATGGCGCACGTTAGCAGCAAAAGAACAGTAGGGGACACCATGTTTGGTTTTCTCTTCTGGACCTCCATTGCCCGCTTTCTCTCTCTCTCAGTTTTTTTTGTGTGAGAAGTTTGAATTAAAGGGGTGAGGAGAGGAGGAAATAAAAGGGAGGGATCCACCACCACCAACAGCTATACTGAAAAGGAATAAATATTTCTTTAATTTAATTCATGTGTGATGACTGCTGAGTTGGAGTTTCTTGAGATTGATAATGTTGCCTCCTTTCACTCAATTTGGTGAGGGCAAGTTTAAATTTTGCCAGTTCCTTTTCTCTCACAAAATTTGTTTTGACCTCTCTTGAGCCATCAAACATTTCTTCTCTCATCTTTACCTAAATGCCACATGCCAAATGAGAGAAGAGAGAGTACTCATGGTGACTTGGGTTGTTTCGTGTTAATTGATCAGAGAGAAAAGTTTTATTATTTTAAAGTTTTACAAAATAAAATAAAATATTTAGAGTTAAAGAAGTTGCCTGTTCCTCTTCCCTCCAAAACTCAGAGGGGAATAAGTTGTAGGTGTTTGGTTTGTTGCAAATGCAAGTCACCTGCAAACTTTACCACTTACATGTGTTTGGTTCGTTTTTGTAAAACAAATACAAGCAGTTTGCAACTGTTTATTTCAATGTTAATTATCTAATGCAAAAGCAAGAAATTTGCATTTAGTGTAAAACCCTCCTACTCTTCAAACAATCCTTTCTAAAGATATGAGATTAAATTATGGAGACTCTTTTTTGATGCTGTAGCGAAATGAGATATGAGATTAAATTATGATTTTGGATGCTTGATATCTTTATGCTAGAAAACCCTCCTACTCTTCAAACAATCCTTTCTAAAGATACGATTATTTCATCTCCTAAGGGGTCCAACCGACCAGGATAAAGACAACTTGCTCTTGCTATTCTTCACCAATGATTAAAGACACCCACAAGGGAAAGCAACAATTTTTGAGTGGTATCTCATTCTTGTTTCATCATATGCTTCTTATCTTACTTATATGTACATTGTTAGCGATAATAATGTAGTTGATTATGTTAATCAATGAAGAATAAAAATTTTATTTAAAATAATTAACTTGCATTTGCGTACAATGCCCCTAACCAAACACGAGCATTTGTTTCCACTTTACTTGTGTTGCAGTAAACCAAACACATGTTAACAAGTTGCAATACATTACTTGCAACACATTGTAAATGTAATTCATTTGTCTTGCATTGCAACCAAAGTGTTACTTTTCCACCTCATGATTTGTATTGCAACACATTAGTAAATACATTGAACTTGCATTTACATCTAGTTTTCCTCGAACCAAACTGAGCCTATACCTCTTCAAGCAATCCCAATTCTCCACCAACAGTAAAGAAGAAGAAATAATCATAAAAAATTTGTAATCGAGCAACCCCATAACTTTGTAATTGATAAGATTTTGGTACGCTCTTTATCTCCTCCAATGTTTATTTTTTTATTTGTTATTTTCTTTGTAAGCTTTTTGGCTTATTGTTCTTATAGTTCACATAATCATACCGAATATAAATCATCCCACATTACTTAAAAGCACAATCTTTCCCCATGTTAGAGTTATTGATACTTACCTATAACCGTTAGATTATACAAACCCTTGCCTTATTAAATTTTTTAATTTGATTAATTTTTTAAGGATGGATTCGTCGGAGAACCCAGTTCATAGTAGCGAGAATGTACGAAATTTACCGATAATTGGGATGTAATTTCAATTAGAGGAGAAAGCCTACGATTTTTATATCCTTTACGCGAGATCGATTGGTTTTAGTATACATAGATGATCTTCTAGCGTGCGAACAAATAAAATAGTTAGAATTAGGAGGGTTTTATGTTGTTCAAAGCAGGGCCAATATCAAAAACATTCAAAAGGAACCCCTGAAAAGAAATGCTTGGATACTAGAACCAATTATGAAGCGAAATTGTAACTAAGTTGTTTGGAAACATTTACCGTTTAGTAGAATTTAAAGAAGAACATAACCATGAACTTGCACCTCCGTCTCAAGTTCATCACCTCTGGTCAAACGAAAAGTAGACAATAAACAAAAAGTATTAATGAAAAATATGTATGATTCGGGAATTGGATCAACAAATATGCTTGATCTAATAAGTACGGAAGTAGGAGGACCTCAAAACTTGAACTTTACACTTCCAGATTGTGTAAATGCTATTCAAAGAATGAGGTGAAGTGATATTTTGGAGAAGGGAAATGCACAAATGTTCTTAGAGTACTTCAAGTCCATGAAAAAAAAGAATTCATATTTTTTCTATGCGATACAGATTGATGAAAGCAATTAGATTTGTAGTTGTTTTTGGGCCGATGGGATGTCAAGAGCGAATTATTATTTCTTCGAAGACGTTTTGTGTTTTGATACAATGTATCAAACTAACGCCCTCGAAAAACCATTGGGCTCTTGGCCCAGTGGTGGTAGTACCTCTCCACCTAGTGAGAGGTCGTGGGTTTGAAACCTCATGGGGTTGGAAACTCAGGGTTGCGGATCCCTATAAAAAACTGGCTAAAAAAAAAAAACGCCCTCGAAAAGCCTTATGCGTCATTTATCGAGGTGAACAACCATGGACAGTCAATTTTCTTTGGTTGTGCTTTATTATTGGATGAAACTACTCAGACTTTTGTGTGGCTTTTTAAAACCTTTTTGGAAGCAATGAACGACAAATATCCAATCATGGTATTTACGAATCGAGCAATGTCTATTGGAAATGCAATTCGTGAAGTATTTTTAGATACACGTCATCACCTTTGTCTTTGGCATATTTATCAGAATGTTATAAACATTTGTCTACCGAATTTAAAATGTTTACATCTTTTGCAAAAGATTTTAAGACTTGCATATATGATAATGAGACTGAAGAAGAATTTCAGGCTTGTTGGGATTTATTACTAAAGGTTTATAATTTGGGGGAAAACAAATGGTTACAAGCCTTATATGGGTTACGACAAAAATTGGCGCAAGTTTACACTCGACAATACTTTTGTGCTGGTAAGATTTCTTGAACTTCTTTTTTATTATATTTGTTATTTTATCCACTTTTTCAATTTGCTTCTTCAATTTATCAATCTGTCATGTAAAGATAATAATTTACTTATTTACATTTATATGCGTAAATGTCTAATAATAGCTTTACTTGTAGGTATGGCAACTACTCAACGCAGTGAAGGCATGAAAAAATTCATAAAGAAGTACTTTAAAAGAACATCGTTGCTACCTGAATTTGTAACTCAATATGATAGAGCACTGACAAGTCGACGTGAAAAAGAAAAATGACAGGATTTTATTTCCCATCAAATAAAGCCTAATCTAAAGACATCTTGGCAAGCAGAAGCTCGAGAATATGAAATATACACAACTAAAATATTTTTGAAGTTCCAGGATGAGTATGTGCATACAATGGATATGTTTATTGATAGTATTGGGCAAGATGGGACGTTGTGTGAATATCAGGTTTCTTCTTTTGCTAGCAGCTCACGTACCGTCACATTTGATACAACAAAAAACATAGTAAAATGCAGCTGCAAAAAGTATGAATTCTGGGAATTCTTTGTGCTCATCCACTGAAGGTAATTCATAGTATACGGCTATCTGATCTCCCATCCTCCTATTACATGAAGAGGTGGGCAAAGGATGCAAGACTAGGCACTCTAGTCGATAGCAATGGGGAACCAGTACATGTGGAGTGTTACCCATCCTTGAGTTTGCAAAGCAGCGAGCTAACGGACATGGCGTTAAAAATAGCCAGAAAATGTGTTTCCTCTGCAAAGTGTATGGAATTGACTAAAGGGTGTTTAGCTCGGGTGCAAGAAGAGGTGGATGACTTTTTAAAAGCCAACATATCTCAAAGGTGATGAAAATTTATTAACTGCTAAGGTAGGTGAAGTAACAAATCAAGACTTAGCAGGTGCAAATATCACGTTGCGTGACGAGCCGCGTAAGAAAAAAAAATGGTAAAGCTGGTCGAATTAAGGGTGCATTAGAAAAGGGGAAGGAAAAAAAAGGACTTTCCCAATGCAAAATGGTAAGTTCTTACGAGCTATCTTCTAAAATATTTTACTCTTGTTTATTAACTTTTTGAGGTTTGTTTATCTCACGATAAGGTAATCCGGGAGGAAGCAATCAAGAATCTGTTAGAGCAACCACAAGCGCTACAAAAAGGAGTTTAAACTCCAAAGTGACTACTAGTTCACATACCCATGAGCAATACGTTAATGAGAATGTGAAGCCTGTAATGTCACATGTTCAGCCCAATATCTACAATGAGGTGTGTAATTTCAAATGTTTGCTTTTGCAAGCTTAATTGTATTGTAATGAGATATTTTTTTAAACAATCTTAATAATATCATCTTATACATATCATTTCAGCCTATGTTTAATAGACCATTGGAACATCTATCATAATTTACATTAACACCCCACAACCCCAAGTAAGGCCTTTCTCATTAATAATCTTTTTAGAGCATTATATACTTTGATTAATATCTTATTTGAATGTGCTGTAGGGATTTCTTGAACTTCTTACTCAACAATCTACTTATGGACTGTAGTTATGTTGGTTACATCTTTCAACCCATAATAAGAAGTCTGATTGGCTTCTCTGGATGGTTCTACTTACAAATAATAATCATAAGAATAATACATGTAGATTATTGTAGTAGCCTACTAGTAGCCTTCCAGCACCAGTCAAATACTCGAAGGCTACATCGAAGCCTACCTAGTAACTCGAAGCCCAACAAGACTAGCAACTAATTCCATGAAGCCTTCCGAGATTAGTTGAACACTCGAAGGCATCATCGAACCTAACTACCATAGTCAAAGCCTAAGACAGACGGTCAGCACCAGAGAAAATTTTAACCATAGTAATACATGGTCGAAGGCAGACACACCTGACAACTAGCTCACCAGACATAACAGTGAAATGAGCCACCATAAAACTATAATGTCAGAACCGACTCAACGTACAGAACAACTGTCCCAAAGGATATACATGTAATCTGACCTCCCATGGTGACTCACCCCTTTCCTATTTTCTATAAATAGGAAGGAGGTGGTACTATGAAGGGGTTAAAAAAAATCTCCCAAAAGCCCTTCAAGATTACCTTTGAATACCCTGTAACCTGTTTCTTACTCGATCTGTCATCTAACTCAATATGTATCATCAACCATTCAAATCCTCGCTAGAGGTCGTGGAGAAACCAATTCTAGGGCTCCACGCAAGTGTGTTTGTTTACTAATATAGTCTATTATTGCCTTATATACTTGCTTAAGCCCCTAGTCGAAGATAAAACCCGTGGTGTAAGAGCTAGTTTCCTTCTGATGAAACTTGGCCCCTACATTTGGCACCATCTGTGCTACACCCACCCTGCCGGCCCAATCCCTATTTTCTCTTTCTTTCCCCTTATCGCCTTACTTAATAGCCCCCACCCTACACTCCACCTCTACAATCATTGAAAACTCCATTGATGGTATAGTGGCCCAACTCGCCCTCATCAGCCAATAATTGGCCCAAGCCGAGGAGTGCCATAATAACGAGATACGTATTGAACACAAAGACAGATGACAGGAACTTGAGGCTGAATGGTAGTATCGTTTAGACGAGAACGACCGACAACATCGTGCTCTGGAAGAACTCCGCCATATTGTGCGTGAGCTTTAACAGGTTCAAACCCAAGACGCTCCTCTGCGATCTCGGGTACTCGCCCCATCGCACGTTTCAACCTGTGCCCCATCCCCAAATAGAGGTTCCCCCGATCCATCTTGGTGTCGAGGGTGCCCCCACCACCATACCCGCTGGCTCCATCCATCTTGGTGTCCCCGTTATGGAAGACTCCTCTGATTCTACACTTTGTACTTCTCGCCACCCTTCACGGCACCCTGCTCGGGAATACCTTGGCGAACGAAGCGCTGAACATGCCTCTACCTACAACCTCATCACCCTCGACCCCAGCGATCTTCCCCTCGTCCTGCCTACCTTAAACATCAGGAATTCGGCCAAAAAAATTGTGCCGCTAATCGCATCAGTGCGAGCCCCACCCCAATCTCCTGGAGTCGATTAAACAATCCCATCTTCCTTAAACTCCTCGATGTCGAGGTTCCTCTAAATTTTTATACCCCAAAAATAAGCAAATACCGCAATACCAACCTTCAATCTCACGTTCTTAAATTTTAAAATGCCTTAAGCCTATATTCCACAGCCGACCACATCTTGTGTCGTATGTTTCCCACCAGTCTCACTAATAGCCCTTTAAAATGGTACCACAACCTCCCTAATGGCGCTATATGAAGTTTTGAACAACTGTCAAACCTTTTAATCTCCCAGTTTGCCTTTAATAAGGACAGTGAGGTCCGCGTCGATGCTCTCTTCAATTTCTGTAAATCACCTAACAAAATGTTTGAAGCTTTCACCAAGCATTTTCTCGATGAGTCGCACAAATTCAAAAACCTCGACTGTGCAAATGCCGTTCTCACCTACTCTAATGCTCTCCCAGACCACAGTCTCGTCAAGGAGTACATCGTGCTCCAAAAACCATGAACACTTGAGGAAATGTTATCCAAGGTCAATGGGTACATCAACCTCGAACGCCTCCGTGAATCTAATCGCCAGGGGCAAGTCTCGACCACCAACCACAACAAACCTCGACCATCGAATACTCCCATGGTCGCTCATATTTCTTAGGAGACCGACAGCCGCAAACGTCCTCACTTTGATGCTCAGTCTTCCAAACCTCATAAAAAATGGCCCATGCCTATTCTACCAAAACTCACTGCTCCTATCAGCACTCTTATCACACACATTTAGGCCGATCCTATATGGCACACTCCCTTCCCCATTGAGGTTTGCAAAGACAAGCCTTACTGCCAAAATCATAAATGCAACTGCCACCCCATAAATAAATGTTATGCTCTGCAACGATCGCTGGAAATGATTCTTAAAATAGGCCGTTTACATTGATATGCCGTCAATCTCCCCAGCTATCTCGATGAGTCATATCTCAAGCCCCAACCTACTCCAACTACTGACCCAGCCGAGGTACATATTTTATAACTCTATCTCATCAAAGTTTATTATATCGACAGTGGTCATACTCGAAACAAGCGCAATCGAGTCAAAGAATGCTGTAAGCTTACTTACGAACCGAAGTTACCCATCCTTTTACCAGAATCTAGCCAACACCCTCGACCCGAAGGTATATCCTTTATCGATTGCGATACTTTTCATGTTCGCTTCCCCCACATCGATCATTTGGTCATCATGATCAAGATCGAACATCTCGTCTTACACACTATGCTTATTGATACGGGCAGTGCTGCAGACGTCCTCTTCCTCCAAACCGTTTGTTCCATATAAAAAACTGACCTCATTATACCAGCCAACGTCGAACTCAAGGGCTCTAATGGTACTACCAAAGTTGTCATCGGTCGCCTTAACCTCCCTGTCACCACCGGTCCAGTTACCCTCCATACTAATTTTCTTATCATCGACAAGTAATCTGAATATATGGGCATTTTAGGGCGTGATTAGCTTCATGCCATGAAATCCATATCTTCTACCTACCACCAAACACTTCATTTTACTACCCCTTGTGGCACATGGAACATGAAAAGATCTTAACGCCTTGCCTGTCCCTGCGAGCATCCCAAGATCGACCTCTCCAGGAAGCTTGTTAAACCATAACAATCAATGCTTCTCTTTCTTCCCACACTATCAAACCCTTCTACCACACCTGTCAAACCTACTATGTACATCGAACTCGACGGTCCTGGTTGAGACACATTCATTGGTAGTTTTTTAGATGAGGCCGAACGCCACGAACTCACAATGTTTTTTCGAGCTAACAATAATATCTTCACCTGGACCATCTATGAGATGCCCAACATCGACCCCACCCTGGCCTGCCATCGACTTGACCTCATCCCTAAATCCACAACTGTGAAGCAGAAGAAACGCACTTTGGCACCAAGGATTCGAGAAGCAGTGATCCTCGAGGTCGAAAAACTCCTGGCCGCTGGTTTTATCAGAGAAGTCAAATACTCTGACTGGATCTTGAACATTGTTGCTGTCCCTAAGAAGAACGGTAAGATCCGAATATGCGTTGACTTCACAGACCTTAATAAACACATACCGAAGGACAATTTTCCTCTCCCGATCATTTTAGTGCTCCTGGATGTAATAACCGGTCATGAACGATTATCAATGATGGACACGGCTTTGGGTTACAACCAGGTATCCCTTCTCCCCGAGGATCAACTTAAAATTTCTTTTATAACCGAACAAGGACTTTACTATGTTAACGTAACGCCCTTCGGCCTAAAAAATGTGGGTGTCACTTACCAACGCCTTGCTACCACCATGTTCAAACCTCTGCTTGGCAAGTCGGTCGAAGTTTATATCGACGACATGTTATGCAAAAGCCTCCAAAAACATACCCATATACAGGACCTAACAAAAGTATTCTCGATACTTTATTCTTATACCATGAAATTAAACCCAGATAAATACCAATTTGACATTTCATCAGGCAAATTCTTGGGCCACCTCATCAACAAATGAGGTATCAAGATCGATCCCACTCATATTTACGCCCTTATTGATATGCCTTCCCCTTGAACTAAGAAAGACGTCCAAAAGGTTATTGGCAAAATAACCACCCTAAACCATTTTATCTCAAAATCCTCTAACTGTTGGGCTTGGCTTTTCTCCCTCTTACGCGACCAAGGTGTCCATAAGGCCAAAAAGAACAACCCCAAAATTAATTGGACACCCGATTGCGTACATGCCTTCCTCGAACTCAAAACTTACTTTAGTCGGCCACCTATCATAAATACCCCCGTCGAAGGCGAAATGCTCTTCTTATATCTCGCAGTAACTGATACTTCTATTAGCTCGGTCCTTATTCGACTCGAAACCAGTATCGAGAAACCTGTATACTTAATTAGTAAAATTCTGACACCTGCAAAAACTTAATATACCAAGCTCGAGCGATTACTCCTTATACTTGTCTATACTACTCGAAAGCTCAAACCATACTTCCAAGCTCACCCCATATGTGCTATCTCCAACTACCCTCTTCGAGAGATCCTCAACAAGAAAGATAAATCCAGACGGGTACAATAATGGTCTTTCTATCTCGATGAACATGATATCACTTTCGAAAAACATATCTCAAAAGGGCCAGACAGTTGCTGATTTCCTTGCCGACTTCCCCGTCGAAGACTTCTACTAGGAAGAACACAAAGACGATTTACCCGAAGATCAGCCTGAACAAGGTGACCCTTGGAACCCTATTACGAGCTGACGTCTCTTTACCGATGGATCTGCCGGATCCAACGGCTCTGAGATAGGTATTGTCCTGGTTATTCCTTCCAATAACCGAATCGAGAAGGCCGTTAAATTAAATTTTGAATGTTCTAACAATGAGGCCGAATACGAAGCTTTGATACATGGTCTCGATCTCGCTCTTAAACTTGGTGTTCCTTAATTTGTAGTATTTATCGATTCCCAGCTTGTTCAGAGATAGTACTCTGGCAAAAATCAGGTAAACGGTCGTATGGCTGAGTACGCAGCACTTGTCCGCCAATGCACAAAACTTTTCCCTAAAAAATCTTCCATTACACATTACCCTTAAGGCATAAAATAGACATGTCGATGCCCTCGCCTACATAGCAGCCAAGTTAGGCTAATATGAATCTTGAACACTCCATATCGAAGTACTCGAACGCCCAAGTATCGACCAGATGGAAGTCAATGTCATCAATACTGGGGGCGAGAGTCTCGATCCTGAAGACTGGCGTACACCCTTCATTTCATATTTCAATAGTTCTACCCTCCCGGAGGATCCCAAGGCCAAACATTTGTTATTAGAAAACTGCCGACGATACACCATTCTCAAAGGCGGTCTACACCATAAATCTCCAAATGGCGTACACCTCCGTTGCATCTCCCAACACGAAGCCACTACCATACTTACTGAACTCCATGATGGCAACTGTGGTGCTCATATTACTTGTCTATCTATGGCTCTTTGAGCCGTAACCCAAGGTTTATTCTGGCCCAATATGAAGAAACAAGCTAAAGAGTATGTAAAATACTGTGACAAATGCTAACGTCATGCCCACGACATCTGAAGCCCTTTACAAGGCCTTTATTGCAGCCAAGTTGCTTGGCCGTTTAAGCGGCAGGCCATTGATCTAGTGAGCCCATTCCCCAATGCTTTGGGCAGTAGAGAACATATTTTAGTGGCCATAGATTATTTTACTAAATGGGTCGAAGCTGTGCCTATATTTTAAACCCGGGAAGAGGAAGTCATTAAGTTCTTATGGGAAAATATCATCACACATTTTGGCTGCCCTTACATAATTCGATGCGACAACTGTTCATAGTTTGTTGGGAACAAAGTCCACAATTTTCTCAAAAAGTACAACATTATCCTTTTCCCCTCTACCCCTTATTACCCACAGGGAAATGGTCAGGTCGAAGCAATCAATATAACTATAGTCGACAGTCTTAAGAAATGCATCGACCAGAAGAAAGGCCGATGGGTTCAAGAACTACAATATATACTCTGGGACTATTGCACTATACCAAGAAAGGTGACTGGCTGTACTCCTTTTCTCCTGGCTTATGGTACCAAAGCTGTGTTGCCTACTCAGTTCGAAGTGCCAACACGCGGCCCCGACCGCCTTGATGAAGATAACGAGTTCAAACTTGGATGTAATATGTTATGGATCGATGAAACCAGATACTGAGCCATCGCTAACCTTGGCCGTTATCACCTCTCTCTCTAGAAGTCCTACAATAAAAGGGTTCATCACTGAGTTTCGATATTAGAGATTTTGTATTTCGACGAGTCACACCCTCTTCGAAGCCTCGTAATGCCGGCAAGTTAACCGAATCCTGGGAAGGACTTTATGTCGTGTACGAAAAAGCCGACAAAGGCTCATATTATTTAATGATAGAAGCCGAGGAGCCTCTACCCAACCCTTGGAATACGATACAATTAGTCTTATACAACAGACCGTGGCCACCACCTTGCTCAACTTATATAAATACAACATAATCAATGAACATATTTTTATTTCCTGAGCTTTCTTTCATGCCTCTAGTGAACTTCTTGAGTTGGTCAAACCTAAATATCATTTTAACCCTTCGACCCGACTGATACTTGGGGGCGACCTTGAAGTTTTTCAAGGTTCAAATTCGAGCAATCCCGAGTGGCATGAATGTCCGACAGACCGGACACTCGGGGATGCATTGGGGCCGACCAGATAATGCTTTGTTTAGGCTTAAAATCACGGATAGACCCGGGGGTGACCTTCGATATCCAGTGAACTTCTTGAGTTGGTCCAACCTAAGTATCATGTCAACTCTTCGACCCAGCTGATACTTGGGGGCGACCTTGAAGTTTTTCAAGGTTCTAATTCGAGTAAACCCAAGTGGCATAAATGGTCCACAGATCGGACGCTCGGGATGCATTGGGGCCGACTACATATTGCTTCGCTTAGGCTCAAACCCACGGATAACAATACTCGGGGGTGACCTTCGAAGTCGAGTAAACTTCTTGAGTTGGTCCAACACAAGTATCATGTCAACCCTTCGACCTGACTGATAGTTGTGGGCGACCTCAAAGTTTCTTCAAGGTTCCAGTTCAAGCCAACCCGAGTGGCATGAATGGTCAGCAGACCAGATACTCGGGGATGCCTTGCAGTCGACCATATCTTGCTTTGTCCAGGCTCCAACTCGCGGCTAGAAATGCAAGGGCGACCTTTGATGTCCGACGCATTCTATACTTCAATTATAACACAGAGATACCAACATACAAATCTACCAGCACGACAAGTCCAATATATACCCGCAAGTCAAATTCAACTACATTACACATTGTTCAAATTCTACCTATTCAATACACATTGTTCAAATTTAGCATACCAACAATTCAAGGAGAGAAAGTTTATTACAGACGACAAAAGCCAAATAAATTACCTTTTCCAAATACCCTACTCACACAGGGTTAGCCGCACTTACTCTTTCTATATGTTCTACTATAGTAACACCACCACTGCATTCGACAACGGGGTTCATGCCAGAAGCATCAGCAACACCTTTGACTACAGAATCCCCTATAATATTTCTAGTACCAACACCATCCCCTTCGACCACGGGATCAACTACCACATCTCCAGTACCTCCCCCTACAAGGTCCACTTCTACCCTTTTTGTCTGTACAATATCTTTGACAGAAGGCTCTTCCATTAGAGGATAGGGCTCAAAGGTCTCTGTATCGTACCCCAACCCATCTATAAATTTCTTAAGGACTGTGGTCATGTTACACTCATCATCATACTATGCCTGGAAATGTGCTTTGTTGTTCTTCAGCTGCTCATCCTTACTAACCAACTTTGCTTCCAACACTGCTACCTTTTGATTACAGTTGCGATCACAGTTTTGATTTCCCTAGCGGCATCGGCTCGAATATGTAACTTCTCTCGATCTAGCACGCTGACCTGGGTCTCCAGGGACAAAATGGTCCCCTGTGAGAGCTCAAGCATGTTCCTCACCTTCTTCAGCTGCTCACTCGATACCTTCTAGGCTTTGTTAAAAGATATCAACCAAGCATTTACCCGCATGAATACTCGACTAAATTACCAGTTCTCAAAGAATAATTTTAGCTTCAAAGTTTCAAAAATACTTACCTGATGCAGAGCTTTGCTAACTTGCTTCGACGCTTCATCTGGGTTTGTGCTGCAGAGAATAGTCATCGACTCGGCCGTTACTCAAGAGCTCTCCTCCAGTTCGACCTTGCGTCGCTTCACTTTGGCTGGGTCATCCTCATCATCAGCCATCTGCCCACGAGCCCTTTTTCGCAAAGTTGTCTTCGTTTTCTACGTTGTCGAAGCTTCATCAGTGACCTTGCCTTTATACTTGCTGGTCGGCCTCAGTACCTCGGGTATAGTCTCAGGCACACTCGACTGTATTATCCCAGGCCCTCCTCATCGAGACCTCGGTACAAAGCTCAACTTTTGGCAAAAAAATGTCGTAATCTATCCCACCTGCTCTCGTCAAAGTACTTCCTTCTTTTCTCTTCTTTGAATGCCCAACAACAGTTGGAACGTCTCTCAACAACGTGTCAGTCTTCTTTCGTCTCTTTCTCACAATACCTAACTTCTAAAAAATTGCTTTCACCCACTCCTCACTATCATTAATAAGGGAATCAATATACGTCCTCGGGTTCTTCAATGCATTATTTGTGGGATCTGTAAAATAAGAAAGACAAGATCAAAAGTTTATTCGAGCCACATAACGAACATACTTCAACTGTTAACTTACTTGCATTGCACAGCCTATGCTCCAGCCCATGTTCTACCTCCCCCGGTGCATTCTCATAGTTCCCCTTCACCACCACTAAATCTTTATCCCACCCACACTAAGTCAAACACAGGTCAAATAACCATGGTTTATCTGAATGGCATTGAATGTGATATGTTCCTACCTTCTTATTTGCTTTCCTCGAATAAAACAACACTATGTCGAACCACTCGATCAAAAATTTCCCTTCGCTTTACAATTTTACATTCATCCCTTCAACTACCCTCCTCATTTCATAAAAATTGCCATTCATCTGGCATGGGGCAACATCTTAAAAATTTAATACCTGCTTCACCAACCTTTGAAGAGGAAGTTGCATCCCTAAAAGAATTTGGCCTCTAAACGCCATAATCTCATGTTGGGGGGAATCCTTAAGCGTATACTCGGCCCTTAATGACACAAGAATAACACCCACCTTCTCTAACCTATGTTTGGCCATAAATCGTTGTAGCCTCGCCTGCACCTAAGGTGAGACCGGCTCTACAGTTGTCAAATCATCATCCATCCCTTTACTACTATTACCCTCTTCCTCTTTCCCCTCGCCCCTTTCATCACCTGAAGGTTCGACAGTATCCTTATTCCCCCTTTCCTCTCTTTCTTCCCCTTCCTTATTTTCTTCTTCGTCACTCTCTCTGACTACTCGAGTCCTACGATAGCTCCTAGTTGAAGCTCCATCTCCTGGCACTACTATGGCCAATGGGATATCTATTGCAATTTCTAATACTTCCACATCACTGCTCTCATACACCAGACAGCCAATTCATGTCTGGTTGATTTACTTCCTCCTCCTCCTCATCTATCAGCCACATCCTTGAAGCATGACAAGTACGTATTATACCCTACAGAAGAAGAGGATCGACATTAGCTTGATATATTTGAGTATCAAGGTTCGGTTCCATAATATTATCTACTCTCATTATTCGGCCAACCTACAACCGAATATTTGATTACTACCTCGCCCCTCCAAATTATCACTTTGCCAGACTTCCAGCCACGACTATTACCCCCTCCTTTAGACACGCCGTTACCGGCAGCCCGACAAAAGCTTACCCCACCGTACTGACTAAAAAAAAATAGACAAAACAAAAGGAGAAGCAACAACAAAAATAAATTGCCTATCTTTACCAAGAAGTCAGAGGGCATACTTGTTTGAGTACATCAGATTTATCAGCGACAATAACATTTTCTTTCCTCCTCTCCAACAACTTCAACCACAACAATGGTGTATGTCTTCTTCTCTTTATCCTTTCTCTCTCTTTAGTTGTTTGGGAATAGTGACAATCTCTCTCTCTTTCACCTCTTTAAATACCTTCAAGAAAAACAAAACTGCCTCAATTTTACCCACTCACCATCATTACCACTCTTCTACTCCCCCCTAATTTTTGGGCATGATGTGTTTTTGCCATTATTGCCCTTACTTGCACCCACATGAGCATTACAGACTTACACTAGATAATATTTGTTTAGCCCTCTCAAACCTTCTGACACACTACCCAAAGTTATTAACTCAAGTTCACGTATCACATCCACCTCTTTCCCATACCCGAGGAAACATAATAATGGCCTGCAGTGGCATACTGCCCTATGAATAGTATCTCCTCTAACATTTCTGCCATTTCGGCTGTCAGCTTTTACAGCCGAAGCCTCCCATACCGTCGTCTTTGATCCATCTTATACATTCCACAATAGTCGTACCCTTCGACCACATACATTTTTGAGCCTTCTCATGCATTCTTTTTCGAACCATCGTCTGCGGTCAACTATAGCCCATCATACATGTACATTAGTTCTCGAACCTTCGGTCAATACTTTTCTTTCAATGAAATATTCAAATGTTATTATTACTTGTTCTTATTACTCCAGCTTGAAGTTCGACCATTAAACCATGCCTACGTTATCATCGTCTCCAACATCTATAACGGTTATACTACCATACTTCGACAAACCTTGTTTTCATTCAGAAACAAAAAAAACATACGTGGGCATAGATAATCAAAATTATTAAGAACAAAGAGAAACAACAGACACTACAAAAATAACAACACCAACAAGAAACCCCTCTACACTCCTAACCCCAATACCAAAAACCCTTATTTACACACAGGGCAGTCCTTATAGAGCCCCGCCTAAGCCTCAGCTGCGTCTTCAGCCTCTACCTGATCTTCTGTTAGGCTTTTCAGCAAGAAATACTGGTTACTCACATGCGGGCCTAACCACTGCATCACTCTCCACCAGTGCGTATACAGATGCCCACAGTCTCCTCCCCGGCTCCAGCTCTACCAGATCAGGCAGCAGCACATCCAACCCTTGATCCCTAAAAAACTTCTATTTCAGCGTCATCGCCTTCTCCTCAATACGCCAGTTTTTCTCCTCCATTTTCATATGGTAACGAGTATTTGGAGTAGTTTACATTGTTTTGCTTACTTAAGAAAGAAGATGAAGAATGTTTAAAATCCCCCCTCTAACAGCCTCTATTTATACCTTGATTAAAGGGTATTTATTACCTCCTTAATCAACACTTACCTTAATTACTCTCCTTGGAATTGCCCACATTCAGCTCGTCAACTCTTTAACTTCCCATGCCTAATAGTTTTTCTCAGCACACGCCATCTACACCAATTTCTGGGGCCCCTGCTGAGAGAGGGCGAATGTAGTAGCCTACTCGTAGCCTTCCAACACCAGTCAAATACTTGAAGGTTACATTGAAGTCTACCTAGAGACTCGAAGCCCAGTAAGACAAACAATTAATTCTATGAAGCCTTCTGAGATTAGTCAAACACTCAAAGGCATCATTGAAGCTAACTACCATAGTCGAAGCCTAAGACAGACGGTTAGCACTAAAGAAAACTTTAACCATAGTAATACATGGTCGAAGGCAGACACACCTGACAGCCAACTCACCAGAGAAAATAGTGAAACGAGCCGCTAGACAACTACAGTGTCTGAATCGACTTAACGTACAAAATAACTGTCCCAAATAATATACATATAATCTGACCTCCTATGGTGACTCACCCCTTTCTTATCTCCTATAAATTGGAAAGAGGTGGTACTATGAAGGGGTTAGAAAAACTATCCCAAAAGCCCTTCAAGATTACCTTCAAATACCCTGTAACCTGCTTCTTACTCGATCTGTCATCTAACTCAATATATATCATCAATCATTCAAATCCTCGCTAGAGGTCATGGAGAAACCAATTCTAGGACTCCACGTAAGTGTGTTAGTTTAGTAATATAGTCTATTATTGCCTTATATACTTGCTTAATTGGAGCCTTATTAGTCCTGTAGTTCAAGGGGGTTTCATTAATCCCATTTACAAACAAACATTTGAACATAATTTAGTTTGATATTTATATTTTGGTGTTAGTGCATTGTATACGTAGTGTATTTTTTTTAAGAATCTGATTAGAACTCTCAGAAATTAAAATTTCCTTGACTCTCCGAAGGCCCTTCATAGTTTGATTTAATTGTTGTGTGCATTATGACTTGTTCATTAGCTTGTTCAGATTGGATGAATGGGTTGAGGAGATATAAGAATTGGAGAAATGGTTCATTGCTGGATTATAAAGACTGGGTTTGTTTTGGATAGTATTTTAATGAATTCAGTCATGGCAATGTACTTGAAATACGGGAGTTTTAGAGGTCTTAGAGAAGTGTTTGATGAAATGCCGCAAAGAAACTAAGAGTCGTGGAATGTCTTAATATCAGGATTTTCAATATTTAAAAGTTGTATGATTTATGAAGATGTATGGATGCTAGTGAGATAGATGCTGAAGGAAAGCTTGAGACTGGACACATATACTATATCTACCCTTCTTCTCATATGTGACGGGAAGTTGAATTGTGGAAGGTAAATTCATTATTTTATTTCTAAAAATGAATCAACATTGATTATTTGAATGTTCATGCTAGGAGTTGTTTGATAGATATGTGCTTTAAAAAGAAATATATAATGTTGGGTAGACAGGTTTTTGATAAAATGAAGTGTGAAAACATTGTTGCCTGGACTGGAATGATAATGAGTTACATACAAAATGGAGACTGTGAGGAAGCTTTGGCCCTTTTTCGGATAATGCAGTAGAGCGATGATGGTAAAGTAGAACCTAATAGAGTCTCTCTTATTAGTGTTATCCATGCTTGTAGCTCTCTCAACAGTTTAATGGCAGGGAAACATATTCATTGATTTGCTATTAGAAATAAATTTAACCACCAAGTTTCTCTCAACAACGCACTAATTGATATGTATTGTAAATGTGGATATTTGGATATTTGGTACTTGATAATTGATATTTTGGATATATTGGTGCATCCGTTTTTAGATATATTAGTAGTTGAATTCTCAACCATTTTTGGAGATTTAGGCCTAGAAATCAGTTTTTAGTCCCAAGTCTCTTATCTTATTACTTACTAGATTTTGCGGTGATTACAGAAGTTCTAATCTATAGTAACAAAAACAACAATAAGTTTATAACTTAATGGATAAAAAAAATATCACTCTAATATAAAAGAATTAACAAAACTTCAAAGATAAGTTGCAGAAGCTCTCGACTCATTCATGGTTACCAAGAAGACCCAAGACTTATGACCACATACTCTGCCGTTGTAATCATATCTTCATAGATTGCAAAAAATCTCCTCTCCTGTAGAGCCCAAAGATATGATATGCACATACCTAATCCGTCGAGAAGTTTTACAAAGATCCACATACTCAAGACCGCGATATAAAACAAATTAATGATCTTCTTGAGAAAATCAGTTCTCTGGTATACAAGGTGGAATTTTTTTTCCATACAAGGTGGTGGAAGGAGCATAAGGGTCTGATGGGATCTACAAAAGGATAAATTTGATAAAGAGTGTACCAAAATCTTATCGATTACAAAGTTATGGGGTTGCTTGAGGAGGTATAGTTTTAGAGGGAAGAAGAACAAGCAACTTCTTTAATTCTAAATATATTATTTTATTTTGTAAAACCATAAAATAATGAAGCTTTTCTCTCTCATCAATTAACAGGAAACAACCCAAGTCACCATTAGTATTCTCTCTTCTCTCACTTGCCACATGACATTTAGATAAGGGTGAAAGACAAAATGTTTGATGGCTCAAGAGAGGTCAAATTTTTTCTGGAGCGAAGCTACATACGTAGAAACTTGTAATATCAGAAAAGAAAATAAAAATAAAAATTGAGAATAAGTTTGGTCAGGTCCCACCCCAACATCTAACGGTCCTAACCCAACCCACTAAACGTAGGGTTTGTAGGGAGAGTTTTAGAGACCTGTAGTAGTCTCCTTTATATACATCCTTAGGTTGTATTATCTGTAACTTAACAAGTTCATAATAAAGGCTTCTCTCTTTTCTCTCTATATTGTGCTCTATGTTGTGTGCATGATTAGATCAGTAGTGTAGATGCATTTATTTTTAACACGTTACCAGTGAGACTCAAAGAGCTATTGGAGCGAAAGATTGGATCTTCGCAGTTTCCTCAGAAAGGATTTTTTTTTTTTGCGGAGAGGTATAAATCGATATACTCATTAAAATTTTCATTTTATACATGTATATATGATCAGATCTACACATGTCTATGTTATTAAATTTGGCCAGGTGAAAAAATCAGGCTTTTTGGCAAATTTTCCCTTTTTTACCTATTTTTTGTACTATTTTTCAAGGGCTGCTTTCAAATATATTTTAGAGCGTTATTTCGACAATATTTGACTGCGGTAGTAGTTTTGTTGTATAACATGTGTTCCCATGATCGTGTGGATATATTATGAAGACGTGAAACTGACCATGGAAGTGCCCCGTTCGCCGTGAAATTGACCGTGAAAACAAAAAAAAATCACTGCCTAAAACGATAAAACCCATTGGTGGCTAACCTCGTGATAATATCAACAGACTAGATCTACAGGCTAAGCTAACGTCACCCAAGAGTTTGACCATGCTAACGTCAAGTTTGCTGACGTTACACTGAAAAAAGCAAGCAAAACACGTGCCTCCATTACTGATGTCATTAATATTGTTAGGTGGGACCCATAATACTGACATGGCATTAAACCACCTGCCAAGTTGGTGGCCCCTACTGATAGCATGGTGCGACCGTACCAGCTGATATGGCAAGGGCGTGACACCATCTGCCATGTATTAGATAATGTTATCAGATGGCGTGGGAGTACCAGACCCTACCGTCTGACGTGGCTCTGCCACATGTTAGGTCATGTGGCATGATAAAGTAGCATTTTTGGACCCTACACGCTGACGTGGCACTACCATGTATCATGCTGACGTAACACCAACTGGTCCCACGTGCTGGCGTGGCTGGGCTACGTATTATGCTTACGCGACAGACCACAGACTCTACTGAGCTGACGTGGCAGGGCCACGTGTTAGGTTATGTGTCTGGTTGGTGTGTTGTTATGTGTCAGAGTGACACCGTCACACGTTACACAATCTTGACCCAGTTCCGGCCTAATCCAAGCCAAACCGGTCTAGACCTGACCCAAACTCGTTCCAGACTCGGTCTGAGCCCGATTCAGACCTATTTTTTGGATCTGAACCCGGTTTAGACCATCCAGACCAGGTTAGACCCAATTTTTTTTAAAAATAATTTTTTTTCAATTCCTGCTTTTACCTCTAGGAGGGTCCTATTTTTGATTTTTCCATAAATATTTTTATATGGGTTACAAGATATAGTTTTTTTATTGGCCCCTCTTATATAAAATATAAGATAGATGGTTTAACCTACATTGTCTCTTACGAAATCTAGTAGGATTATAAAACCTTGTATGCCCCAAGGTACTAGTTATTATAGTCGATAATTAGAGATAACACGTAACAATGACTAATTCAGATATGACTTGGAGTCATTTCTGAATACACTTTGATGTCAAGGATATTATTGAACAATCAATCTCGGATTGACCTAGTCTTGTTTCTAAAAACCTAGGTTTCGAGGAACCAATTTTTCACATCTAGGCACAATTAGATGTTACCTGATAACATCTAGAAGTATATATGACATTATAGCACCATCATGTACTCCTAGATCGTTAGTTCCACAATATAATTTATTTGCCCACCTAGGGAACTCAGTAGAATTTGAGGATAAAACCACTCATCTGCTAAACATCTAATATCACCACATATTCGTAGCAAATGGGTCATTTGGCTAGAATATAAATTTCTTATATGGATCCTTGAGGCTTAGAACACCCTTAGTGGGTTAGATACGGAACACAACATCCTGTGTCTTGGCTAAAATCCTATTAAAATGCACTTTAATGTTAAGATCAATTATTTACCAAGTAACTACATGATTTAACATCAATTCATGAGTATTGGGACATGATCAATATTCATCTACAAATAATGATTTGTAATCATTACCTTGAATACTCTAAACTGCCTTATGCTGGAAATGTTTATCGAATACTACTACTGGTATTGATTTACATACATGTACATTGACTATCAACTTCCAGTGGTGGGGCCAGGATTTATTGTCTGTGGGTGCAGGTCATACATCATGAAAGTTGTTATAGTTTTTCTTCAAACCTAATAATTAACGCTAAAGAAATTTGCATGTATAAAGATGTGATTCATCCAAAAGTTGTTATCAAAAACAAAGATGAAAATTAGAAGAAAAATTACAAAGAAGAAGAAGAGAAGATTTAAACATAAACAGATTTCCAGTAAGCTCTTCAAAATCACAAGTTTTATTCTTCTAAACTTGTTTTTATCAAAACTCCGGAGTTTTCATAGATGTTTAGATAAATACAGGGCCGGCCTGGCTATAGATGCAAGAGGCGGCCTCCGATTTTTAACGTAAATTTGGGGCCTCCAAATGATAAAGTAATATATAAAAAAGGACCCCAAAAATTACAAAAAAAGTAGTTGCCTTGTTGGTTTACAATAATAGACTCTCACCGAAGGTCAGGATTCAAATCCTCACATTATTAAAATTTTTAAAACTAAATATTCCCCACCAATTTATTTTTTCTCCCGCGGGAGGCCTTATTTTTGGACCTCGCCTAGGCCCCCCTAAACCTCTGGGCCGGCCCTGGATAGATATATGGCCGTAAAATAAGGTGAGAAAATAAAAAGAAAATATTGTTAGCAAGGTAGAGCATAATATCATCTCCAAAATAGATGAAATCCTATATTTTCTCTCATATTTCTCTAAAACACTATACAAAATATATATTTTTTGGAAAATTGAGTGGGTGCAGCTGCCCCTTTCGTTCTTTACTAGCTCCGCCACTGCCAACTTCTATTTAATTGATTGTGTATTTTGGCAGAGTAGGCTACCAATGTTTATAGAGAGAGGGAGATCTACTCTGATTTTTTGAAAAGCCTAATTCTGACCTGAACCTGTCGTAAGATAAAAAAAATGATTGGGTAATTTTTCATGTTCAAGGATTCATGCTTGCGATGATTATGGTGTTGATCCAGCAAGAAGATTCAAAGGAGGATCATCTGATCTTCAATGAGAGAGAGGATCAATGTCGTTTATAACAAAGTTTTTGGAGGAAAATGTGTGTAAAAAGCTTTTCTCATGGATCCTGGGTCAGGAAAGATGCATACCATCTGATATGGAACATTCCGTCAGATCTTTCGTTCTGATAAATTTGTGTGTGGGAAATCAGGTGCTGGAAATAATGGGTGAATAGTCATTGTATTAATGGAGTGAAGATGATTGAAGAGGATCTTGATGTTCGTAAGGAGGCTAAGAAGTGTGTTGGCTTGCAAGATTTTGAGGTATGCCACTCCCTCAGAAGAGGGACTGGATTGTGGCATGCATAATCTACTGGTATTAAAAATGAGTGAGGATTATTACCTAGACAGGATAATGCTTATATTTTTCATTCTTATTATATCCTAAAGTGTATAGTACAGTTGTGGAGCCCTAGGATGCTACCCTTTCTGTGCACTAGCTAGTGTAGAACGTATACGAGTGTATGGTTTTTGATAATGAAGCACTCCACGTGTGTGGAGTTGCATGTTGTCGTAGACTCCTGGAGCAGCTGAACTCAGGCTTGCGGAAAGTAGTTAAAATAATTTTGATCCCTTGGCTCCAGTTCTTCAGGGTAGGCTTTGTTGCACTCACTTCTTGTGGTTCATCTTCCTCACAGTTCCACAGCTGATTTAGCAGGTGTAGGCTGCCAAGCACATTATGTGTGCCACAGATCCTCATTGTTGTTGTACTTACATTATAGCCTCAACGTTGTTTAGGGGGAAAATGAGCACCAAGGAGGTGGACGAATAAATGATAGATGTATGAACAATAACTACTCTTACTTGATGGAGTGTATCACCATTAACATCAAGTCAACTGTGTGATATCACATCCACGGGGCCTAAAGTGGCATCAACTTTTGTTAGGAAAACTTCCATCCAGGAGATGTTTTGGAGGATTTGCAAGAATTTATGCTTAGGCATAAGCACTTTACCCTAGGTACACGGGAGAAGAGATGGATGAGATGAAGAGGGTGAGTAAAGGGGAATCAAAGGCAACTATGACACAAAGAATTTAAACAATGATTAAGAGCTTTTTTGAATCAGAGCCTATTAAAGGCAATATTAATGAGTGCAACACTTCACTCTTTCCTCATATTATCTACTTGGTTGTATATGTAAATCTATTTCCTTTACTTTGTTTTTGAACATTCATTCAATTAACTATTAAGAATTGGAGTACGAAACTAACAATGGCTTAATGATAACCTAAATAAAAACTTTTAAACGGTCTACAATCCTTAAAATGAAATTAGCCTGCTTGGAGTCTAGAAACCAAGTCTCCTGGATTTTTCCTTCTCGAAAATCTCAAAGTACTGAATATATGGTTGTCACCGCAAGCAGAATTCCAGTGCCAGACCCAAATGCCCCCATGTGATCTGCTAATAATGTTAATGCACATACCCCAAAGGCAGCTGCGGTCGGAATGTAACGGTTCAATACCTTTGGTAAATATTCATCTCTATATCCAGGTATCACCATTCTTTGGTTCTTCAGCCGTTTAGCCACATCTTGAGCAGATGATCCAAAAACTTCAATCTATTTTCTGGACAAGATTGCATACGTCGTTATATAGAATAAACACAAAATATAACAGCGCATGGATAGGGTCATCTGCCATAGCTGCCAAGATCAGGGCCGTTGCTAGGTTTTTGGTTGCCTAAAGCGAACCAATAAAATGGTGCCCATTATGTATATTTAAAATAAAAAATTACTTCAAAATTTTTTTTTAGCAAAATATTGCGATTCATTTCATTAATAGATAACCGAATCAAAAGTTACATTCTAGAGGGGGAAAAAATGGTATTGGTGCTTTATAGATAACACGATCCACTTCACAAAAAACACACAAAAAACTAAATACGTCGGCGTGCTTGAATCTTTCTCCTTGGTTTTTGAGCAGCAAAATTTTCAATGATGCTTCCATATTCAAGTTTAGCGACCATATCATATTCAATTGATAACAAAGCTAATCCATTCAATCTATCTTGTGACATTGTTGACCGGAGGTAGGATTTAATCAACTTCAACTTTGAAAACGTTCTTTCAGCATATGCAACCGTAACCGGAATCGTTAACACCACTCTTTACGCAATCCAAGTATTTGGGAAATTTAATTCTCTATGACTGGAGTTTATATAATTAAGCATATCAATTGCTTTAGTTATCTTCTCCGGCAAAACAAATTTCAATACATCTAGTTCTGAAAATAACTCATTCCCATTAATATCAGACCGTATGTCATGTTTCAGATAACCTTCAAGCTTTAAACAATAATCCTTCAACTTTTTATCATTTGTAGATCTGAACTTCTTCAAATCAAACAAGAAACCAAAATTTTCTCCATACTCTTTAAATTGTTCAAACCGAGTCTTAAGCTTGTCAGCACCTTTATCTAAAATATACAAGAAGTAATTCACTCTAAAATCATCTTCAGCTGATAGTACCACATGACCCTCATCATTTCTAGTTTCATCAAATTGCACATTTCTACGAATTTTTGATTTTCACGAAACGTCGGTTCAACATTCAATTCAATTGCAATCTCTTTCGCTTTAGCCATGCAAGCTTGAAAACCCTTTTCTCTATAATTTTTAAAGAAAATTGTGAGTTCTTCTAAACGGGTTATAGCAACATCAATATCCATATCTTCACTCTGCAGAAATTTGCTTACAGCATTAACAACGTTTAATAAATTAAACCAAATGCATAACCCAACCAAAAGCTCAAAACTCTCGATTTCAATAGTAACCAAGTTATTTGCTTCGCTCTTTGCATTAGAATCTTTAGTAGTATTTGATAAATGAACTAGCGCATCTCTTAGTTTCGAAGTTTAAAATCTTACTGCCCTAACACTTTCAATATGATTTTCCCAACGTGTTGCAGACAAAGGCTTTAATGACAATCCACTTACATGGTCTTTAAGAAATTGCCACCGCTGTGTAGAAGAAGAGAACAAATTATATAACCGTTGTATAACTCCAAAAAAATGTGACGCTTTAGTGCAACAATTAGCCATGTCACATATTAAAAGATTGAGACTATGACAACCACAAGGCGTATAAAAGGCTCTCGAATTTATATCAAGTACTCTTTTTTGAACACCTATGTGCCTCCCTTTCATATTTGACCTATTATCATATCCTTGTCCCCTAACATCATCAATGTCGAGTTGAAGAGTTCTTAAGACCTCTTCCAATTTGTTAAAAAGTCCAAGACCCGATGTATCGTCCACTTTCAGAAATTTAATAAAGAACTCTTCTACCTTTATTGGACTCTCTGAAACATTTACACATCGTATAACAAGTGACATTTGTTCCACATGACTCATATCCGGAGTGCAATCCAGGATAACCGAAAAATATCTCGCTTCTTGAATTTTTTTGATGATTGAAACTTGGATCTCATCGGCTAATATGAGTATCAACTCATTCTGGGTTTCGTGACTCAAATAATGAGTATGAAGTTTTTCTATTTTAACTTGTCGAACATGCTCTTTCATTATCGGATCAAACTCCACAATCATTTCAATAAACTTACAGAAAAGTTTATTATTGCGTTCATCGATTTTCTCCTTCTTCCCACGAAAAGCCAAATTATTGCAAGCAAGTGTTTTCACCACTGTAATTATTCTCACCAATACTTGCTTCCAGCATTCTCTTTCTTGTTGAATTCGATCTTGTTCAATTTTTTCGATCGTTATATTCTTCTTCAAGCGTATTTCCAACTCAATCCAAGCGCTCATATTAATAAGATGTTCATTACTACTCTCATGGGATTTAAGCTTGGAAATAAGATTACGCCAATCATCAACTCCTTCCGCCAAGTAAGTAGTCATTTTTTCGTGTTTAAACAACTTGCAACAAAAACAAAATACCTTATTCAGGCAATCTGAATACACAAGCCATTTTCTATCTTGTTTACCCCCATTAGGTAAATAACGTGTATAATATGTGGAAGCAAAGTGTCTTTTCCGAACATCTTTTGAAAATGATTCTTTATCTTTTAGGACTCTAATGGGACCTTTTTTGACTAATGAGTCCCTTAAAGACTGATCAACCCTCTCCCAAGTTCCAGGATCATAATTGATAACGGGCAAAACTTGAGTATTATCATTATCATCTTTTTCATCAACATTTTCCTTGTCAACTTCTTCAATATTATTCGCATTCTCATTTTCTTCATTAACACTCTCATTTTCAACTTCTTCAATATTACTCTCATTCCCAACTTCTTCAATAACGTTTTCGGTTTCCTTAATAATATTTTCATTCCCAAGATCTCCAATAATACCCATATTTACATCCTCATGGTCACAAAAGCATTTTCAGTGACCAAACCTTCATTTGAAGTCCCCAGTTGTTGAATTTTCCCAAAATATTTATTAAGAGATCATACTTGAGAATTGGTCAATTTGTCTTTCTTTTTCTTCTTGAGTCTTTTCTCATGTCCACAATCTTGTTTAGGCTTCAGCATTGTCTAAAAAAAATAAAATACTTTCAAGCCTCAGACTTTAAACATTTAGCTATAACTTGAGATAACTAAATTACTAAATTTACTAACAAAAATTCCAAAACAACATTACACATAATACATAGTAACACAAGAATAGTTGAAAACTAATAAACTATAGACAACTAAATCCAAATAGAATTGAAGAACACAACATTTAAATTAACAGTAGTAAAGTTTTCAAGCGTACCGGTGTCCAATGATCCAAAAAAAATCTAATGAGAAGCAAAGCAACGTAATAATGACAAATAGTAAGGCTCGTCACTCGAGTGCCTGTGCCGGAATCCACTGCAAAAACTAAAATAAACATCAATTAATTATTTAATTACCCATTAGAGAAATAATCAAGTAAAGTTAGGGTTTCTCTGAATTTTGATATTGTAAATTAGTGAAGAGAATCAAGAGATTGAGAAACTAATCAAAGTAATGTTACTAATATAAATTATGATGACAATGAAAAGTTATTGATTTTTTTTTGCAAAAGTAAAGTTATTGATTGAAGTAACCAGATTCTTGCCCCTTGATTACATTGTGAAACTAGTGTGTATTGGAGTCCTCTGTTGTAAGCCAATTAACCCTAGACAATTATTTCATATGTATCTCTTCTTGATACAGTAAAAAACCCAGTTTGCTTCTTTGTGCTCTTTCTTCCCTAATTTGATCATCATCAAACTGAATTCTTAGAAAATCTTCTTGCATAGACTTCAGTTAATCCCTTGTTTCTTTAATTTGTTGGGGGATGTAGCCAAATTTCTCTTTTTTCCACACTCTAATATCTGCTTTAAGAATCTTAAGCTTTTGAGTTACTATATACACTGGTAGGAAATTTGCTTTTGGTCAGATAGTCCATAAGGTAGGAAATTAGCTTTAGATCCCATGAACTTATTGATCCACTAGCACTAAGTGTTAATTAGTATTATGTCCTGCTCAGTGAAGATTTTCTCTCCCCTAGCTTGGTAGTTATTGATCTATCAAACAATTTCACGAATACAAATCAAAAACAACGACGTACCATTCTCATACCGAAGACCTTCACGTAATCTCTCCGTCCTTGAAAACAATCACAAAGAGAGATTGTTTAGATTTCAGATTTTGAGATTTGCAAATTTTTAGGTAAACCGAGTCACAGTCTCATAGAGAGAAAGAGAGAGGATACAATTTGAAAGAGAAAAGAGTCAGGGAGTAAACCGAGTAATCCCACTTTATATATTTATAATATTTATTTTGTGCCCCTTTATCAAGATTGTAATTATCAGTTTTGTGAGAGAGAGTCAGGGAGAGACTTCCAAATATCGATAATATATACCAATTTTTTGTTTTGTTTTCTGGGGCCCTCCAAAATTTGGGGGCCTAAAGCAACGGCTTTACTTGCCTTACCCCAGCGTCGGCCCTGGCCAAGATTGATGGTGAAGTAATATAGTACATAAGGCCAACAACTGTGACTAATTGAGTACCTGATGCCTTCCACTTACCCAAGAATCTTACAAGGAAATTTCCACCATAGTTCTTGTAAAGAACCTTGGATATAAGATAAACATTGGACACACAAGGGCAGACTGCAGAAGTATAGGCATGGTGGAGTTGTAAAACAGCTTGGATTAGATATGAGCCTTGCTGTCTACATACAGTCCCCAAAATTTTGTTTTTGAGTGCTTAAGGGTATTTAAGTAATTTTATGTATTTTTTGGGTAGAGTTTTATATAAATCAAATACCCATAACATGTACTAATAGATATCATACTTACAAATAGTCGAAATATCCAACGAGAATATTACAAAAACATAATTAGTTAACCTTAACATAATTAGAGAAAATATAGAACATCATACTAACCTCACCTAAAAGATTGTCTCCCATAGTTCATGAAAGTTTCGACTTCTGAAATTTAATATATCAAACTCGTCAATGATTGAATCTGTACTGCTACGATTTCTCTCTCAATATAGATCATCATACTATCTTCAAGAAAATCACCATCCATCTTGCTGCGAAGCCTAGTCTTTATAATCTTTATTGATGAGAATATTCTTTCATTTGTAGCTGTCAAAACTAATAGAGTCAATACAAGGCGAATTAGTCGATCTACAAGAGGGTAATTTTCTGATTTCTCCGTTTACGCCATTACTTGACAAAGTTGAGAAATGCTTGACAAATTCTTGAACTAAGAATTCTCATTAATATCAATTTGACAGTGCTTCAATTGATAAGGTAGAAGATCATTTTCGGTTTCTATGAAATCTTTAGGATAAAACTTGTCCACCAATTCGTACATATTATAAATATTAAACAAGCGGTAATTATTTTTGGGATTCAAAGCTGCAGTAAGAACTAAAAGTTTTATCGTTTGCTCGTTAAACCTGCTATTTAACTCCTGCAATTGCTTATCCACCGCCTCGTAAAATATATCATATCGATAATGATGTTCATTTGTATAATGACTTTGTTGTTGATGATAAAATCGGCCTCGACGAGCAACATATTGGCTCATCATATCTGGAACAACAATATCATGTTTATCGCAAAAAAGTTTCGTCTTCTCCAAGATAGCGTCCCAACCATCATCTCGTAATTCTTGGTTTAAAATTTTTGTTAAATTAACAAAGTCTGTTGCACCCACAATATTCTGAGTCTTACTTTGCAAACTTTGGCATAATTGATGAGAAATTGACATTATCTCGCACATAATATGCATAATAAATATAAACTCAAAAGATGTAATTTTTTCATATGATGAACCAGCTTCCCCCCTTTGACTGTAATTCAAACCATTGGCCTTGATATCTTTCAAAATCTCACATGTAGAAGTAAACATATTCATAAAACTTAAAATCGATTTAAAATGTGAGCCCCACCGCCGTGTGTCTCCAGCTCTTTGTAAAGTACCAATATGATTAAGCCCACTACCAGTTTCTTGCTCGCCACTAGCTATTAAATCTTTTACATTCTTTGCGTGCGCCGCATGTAATTCGTTTATATGTTTGGAAGACGCACTAACAATATTTATAACGGCAATCAATTGTTTGATAAATTGATATACAAGAAACACTTCTTTGGATGCAGCAACTAATGTCAATTGAAGGCGGTGAGCATAACAATGAGTGCAATAGGCATAAGGACACTCTTTAGGAATTAGTGCTTGCAATCCATTCTATTCACCCCGCATATTGCTAGCTCCATCATACCCTTGGCCTAGAATATTGTGAATATTGAGATTATTTTTATGGAGAAACTTTAATATTTCATTCTTCAAAGTAAGTGTTGTAGTATCTGTAACATGAATCAGTCTAACAAAACGCTCTTGCAAAAAACTATTTTCATCCACAAATCTCAACACTATACCCATCTGCTATTTCTTTGACTCATCACGTGCTTCATCAACCATAATACACAATTTTCGCTCACCAATTTCTTTGCTAATTGCTTTTTGTATTTTACCTGAAAGGATATGTAATAGTTCTTTTTGAATTGACGGTAAAGTATATTTGGCCCTTGCTGGGACGTTATCTAAGACATTCTTCACTTCTTCGTTGTAAGAACTCAATAAAATTATCATCTTGGGAAAATTTCTACAATTTGAAGAACCAACGCTCTCATCAAGCCCTCTAAGTGCGCATGCTTGGAATGTTAACCATCTAATAGAGTCAATTGAGACTTTTAGTTATAATTAATTTTTTGTAACTTGTTCTGGAGTTACTTGTTGAATGATATTTTCAATGTGTTGCGTCTTCTTCATTAGACCTCTACAAGCTTGTTCATTTATATGATGCGTAGAATTAACTTGACCAACGTGAGATGTGAATGTCTCAAGAGCATTCTTCAAATTATCGAAGCCCATTGCAGTAAAGACATTTGATCCTTGGCGGTTAACTTTGTCTTTATTTAAAATAAAGTATAGAAGACAATATGCTTTGCGGTACCACGACGGATAACTTTGCCTTTATTAAAAATAAATTAGAAAACTCTAACCATGACGGATATAACTGGTACTACGACTCTTGAAATTGACGCCCTTGTTCGTTTAACGGATATTCTGGCATTCGATGCTGATATGGTCCTTTCTTACAATGTGCAAGTCGAATTTTATCATGCCGATCTACATGATAATCATATACTTGTTGTCGTTCTGCAGGATCCCATACAAAAGATCCTATATCTAAATCCTTAGATTCAATTCTTGCACGTTTCGGAGGTTGTTCTTGGTTTTCTGGGATGTCTAGACTTTGTGATGGCGAATTGGATTCTAAATTTGAAGATGATTATTTCTTGAAGAACGCGTGCATAGTCCAATTATTCTTATCCTTGTTGATGTTTATTTTGAGCAAATCTGTAAATTTCATATACTAAAAGAAAGAAGAAATTTGTAGATTTGGATTCGTCTATCCTATTTGCAAACAAATTTACTAGTTAGTAACAAGATGGTGTAAAGACAATCCGAGTTTGCTGAGGATAACTCGCATAGCAAGCACCCGTACTATCTCCACAATTCCTCCATCTCATTCACTAACAAATCTAACTAGTTAGTAACAAGATGGAGTAAAGACAACCCAAGCGTACAGACGATAACTCGCATAGAAAAGACTCGTATTATCTCCACAATTCCTCCATCTCATTCGCTAACTACAAAAATATATGCACATTAAATTACCCAATTTGAGTAAATAACTAACAAAATTATATGCACATTGATTAAATTTTATGGCATAAGTCTAAAATTGAAATCCATAAAACAAAACACCCTATCAAGCATCATAAAATATATCACCATTCACCAAATTAATCATATACAAATCATATCTTTACAACTATAAAGAGAATAACTGAATATGAGATCGTGATCATACCAGTAGTTACAGAGAGCACTCCTTTCTAGTGATGCTGATACTTGATACTTGATAATTTGATAGTTGATACAGTGAGGTTGAAGGAATCAAGGAAATAACGAACAAATCAATTAATCAAATAAACCTTTAATATATATATATATATATAGAGAGAGAGAGAGAGAGAGAGAGAGAGAGAGAGAGATAGATGTTTGGAGAGAATGCAAAGATAAATTTTGGTTAGAGAGATGCTTGGAGTTGGAGAGATGCTTGGAGACAGAGAGTTAAAGATATTCTTATTGTTTGGTTAACCTTGTTTCTCACTTCCCACACTTTCTATTTCTGGACCGGGCTCTTATAGATAAGTTAGATTGTTTGGTTCCCACATTTTCTGGGTTGGGCTGTGAGCTGCTAGGGCTGGGCTTTTGGTGGATAAGTATAGTTTTTTTTTCCTTCAATGTAATTTATAAGCCTTTTTTTTTGGCAAAAATCAAGGAGGGGGGGGGGGGGGGGGGAAGTTGCCCCCTCTTTTAAGTCAATAAATCCGCCCCTACTCACAGGCAAATAAACACAAAATCCTTAGAAGTTGATAACTATGAAGAATATCAGCACTGTAGCTAACAATTTTTTTTTGAAAGGCAAGCTGAGGGACTAATATCCTTGTAATGGCTAGTTTTCCGGTTGGTAAATGTAGGGACCTATCCCTCAAGCTAGTCCAAACTTGAACTATCTTAATATCAGACTCATGCATTACACACGTGATATGTACAGTCAGTATTGACACCTAGACCATGAACTGATAAAGAACATAGATCGAGCTCTACAACAAAATATAAACAAGTCAAAGATACATGTCTCCAACAAACTAACAATTACTCATTCAACTACCACTTACCTCATTATCTGGAGAACGTGCTTCTACATGATAACGAGCTGCATGTAAGGTCTATATAAAGAAAAAGTTCCAGAGGAGACAAGGACCAGAAAAACCCGATTTTCTAGATTCTAACACAAGAATTTTTAGAATCAAATGCCACAAAAGTTTTTATTTCAATATCAAGCATTTCTAGTTCGAGAGATTACTTATAATAAAATATCAGCCTCAAGCAATAAATGTTAAAGTTAATAATGTAGGAGCACGCTCCTGCTAGTCATGAGGTGGAAGGTCGCTGGACGACCTCCCCACCGAAAGTAGGAGTACTCCATGTAGTAGCCTATTCGTAGCCTTCTACCCAGTCAAACACTCGAAGGCTACCTCGACGCCGAACATCTCAAAGCCCACTCAACCCATAAATAAGCCTTCCAAATATTATCTGAAGACGAAGCCTTGACTCTGAACAAGCCTCGAAGATGAACTCCACATCAACATTAGAAATACTTCGACCATATCCGTACATGGTCGAAGAGTGACAAGACAGACAACCAGCTCACTAGATTAGACGGCGGTGTTGTTGGTCCTTACGGCTACAGTGACAAACCCAACAAATGCTACAGTGTCAGAGGACGGCCACAGACCCAACAACTGTTATAGTCCCATACCCGATATTTTCAGTGTCAACACCAACTCTGGGATACCCGCTCGATATTCGGATGGTACACTTGTTATGCGACCTAATCTTGGTGACTCAGCCCTTCCTATGTTCTATAAATAGGAGAGATGGGGAACCAATGAGAGGTTACGAAATCTCTCCCTTGAGCCCTTGCATATTACCTTCGACCTCCCTGTAAAACGCATAGTGCTCGAACCATCGACTACTCGACAGTAATATAAACTCTCTTTAAAATTCACATCAGAGGTCATGGAACGTCACATTCTAAGCCTCCACACAAATATATTGTCAGTAGATTTCTTATGCTATAGATTATATACTTGACTCATTTGATTGAAGATAAAGCCCCGCGGTGTAAGAGCCGACTTCCCTCCGTACAAAGTTAGGCCCCTACATTTGGCACCGTCTGTGCTTCCCTACCCTACCAATCTTCCCTACTCACGTTCTCCCTTTTCCAGCTCCCATAGATTATTCTCAATGGCCCCAACCCTCCGTTCTACTTCCACCCATGCCGGAAACTCTGTCGATGGAGTGGTCGCCCAACTTGCATTACTTTCCTAGCAATTCGCTCAGGCCGAGGAGCGACACCAAACAAAACTTTACCAAGAACATGAAAATCACCGGCAAGGAATTGAAGTCGAACGGCATCACTGCTTAGATGATACCGACAGACAGAACTGCGCCATCAATGAGCTGCGTAACACAGTCCGAGAGCTGCAGCGTCTACAGCCTTTAGACGCTCCTCTACCGTCCCAAGCATCTGCCCCGTCTTGCATCTTCGCTAGTGCCCGATTGGAACCCTTGTTGCATATCCAAGCATCTCTCGCCCACCTTGGCGCCGCAGGTACTGCCCCAGCTATTCCTACTACTGCCTTTATCCATCTTGGCATTCACCCCACAGAGGACTCCTCTGATTCCACTCTTCTCTCCTCCAGATACCCCAAATGCCTCCCTGCCCGAGAACGTCTTGGGGAGCACAACACAGAAAACATACCAAATACTCGGCCTCATCATCCTCGAACACTTCAATCACCCCCTCATCTTGCCTATTATGCACAGCAGGACTTCGACTGCAAAATTTAACCCGTTATCTGCGTCAGCGCGTGTCCAACCCCCAACTCATGGAGTCGACTGAATAACCCCCTTTGTCCCAAACTCCTCATCATGGAGGTGCCTCTAAATTTCTGTGCTCCCAAACTCAACAAATACCGCAACACCGACCCTTAATCACATATTCTCGAATTCCAAAAATACTCTAAGCCTCTATTCCATAACTGACCACCTGATGTATTTCCTTTTTTCTATAAGTCTCATAGATAACCCTCTTAAATAGTATCATAACCTTCCCACTGGCTTTATTAGAAGCTTTGTGCAACTATCCCATCTTTTCATCGCACAGGTCGCCTTCAACAAAGACAGAGAGGTCAGAGTCGATGCCCTCTTCAATTTTAGAAAATCCAACAATGAAACCCTTGAAGCCTTCACCAAGAGGTTCCTTGACGAGTCGAGAAAAGTTGAAAACCTTGACTGCACAAATGCTGTACTCGCGTACTCAAATGCTTTGCCAGATAATAGTCGTGTCAAAGAGTACCTGGTCCTCCATAAACCTCGAACCCTCGAGGAGATGCTCTCAAAAATCAATGGGTATATCGAACTTGAGCGTCTCCGCGAATCACATAAATATGGGCAACCTTCGACTTCTACCACCAATAAACCTCGACAAGGCCTACCTTCTACTCCCACACCCCTGATCGCTCCAGTCTCACAGGAGACTGAGAGCCGCAAACGCCCTTACAGTAACAATAATGTTAAAGCATGCAAGAAGTGACCAAAGCCGGTTCTACCCACACTCACTGCCCCTCTCAGCACCCTTCTACCACAGATTCAGGCAGACCCCATATGGTGTATCCCTTTTCCCATCGAAGTAAAACTAGGTGAACCTTACTGCACCAACCACAAGTGTAACTGCCACCACACCAGTAAGTGCTGTGCCCTGCAGCACTCTCTCAAAATTATCCTCAAGGTAGGTCATCTATATTAGTATGTTGTCGACTTCCCCAGCTACCTTGACGGGTCGTACCTCAAACCTTAGCCCACCTCTGCTGTCGACCCGGCCGAGGTCCACATCTACCAAATAGATTTCATCGAAGTTAATAATATTGACAACGGCCATTCCAAGTGCAAGCGCAAGCGTGTCGAAGAATGTTACAAACTCACCTACCAGGAGAAGCTGCCTGCCTTCCTGCCCAAATTAAGCCTCTCCCCTCGACCCGAAGGCATCTATTTCATTGACTGCGACACATCGCATGTTCATTTTCCCCATTCCAACCCATTAGTCATCATGATTAAGATCAAACACCTCGTCCTCCATTCCATGCTTATCGATACAGGAAGTGCAGCCGATGTGCTTTTCCTCCAAACTGTCCAAGCCATGAACAAAATAGACCTCATCACTGCCGCTAATGTCAAACTTAAAGGTTTTAATAGGGCCACAGAAGTTGCAGTTGGTCTGATCAGCCTCCCAGTCGCCCCCGACCATGTCACACTTCAAACTAGCTTTCTTGTCATTGATAAGAAGTCTGAATACCTTGGTATCCTCGGGTGCAACTGGCTCCATGCCATGCGTACCATACCTTTGACCTATCATCAGTCCCTTCGTTTTATTTCCCCTTCTGGTACATGGAACTTAAAAGGCTTTCAACGCCTCGCCCGTTCATGTAAGCATCCGAAGATCGATCAGACCTGGAAACTCGTTAGACTCCCATAGCAATCACTGTCCCATTATGTCCTCATACCTTTGACACCCGCTATCTCACCCATCAAACCCACTGTTTATATTGAACTCAACGGTCCTGGTCGAGGTACATTTATTGGAACCTTTCTCGACGAGGCCAAGCGCCTCGAACTCTTAGACTTCCTTCGAGCAAATAAAAATGTCTTTGTATGGACGTTCCAGGAGATACCTGGTGTCGACCCCTGTTTGGCATGCTACCGCCTCGATCTCATCCCCCATTCCACAGCAGTAAAATAGAAGAAGCGTACCTTGGCATCACGACTTCGAGAAGCAGTGAACCTTGAAGTAGACAAACTCATAGCTGCGGGTTTTATCAGAGAAGTCAAGTATGCAGACTGGATATCAAACATTGTTGCAGTTCCCAAAAAGAATGGCTAGATCAGAATCTGCGTCAACTTTACAGACCTCAACAAGCACACACCGAAGGACAGTTTCCCCTTCCCGGTTATCTCAGTACTCCTCGACGCCACTACTGGACACGAACGTCTGTCTATAATGGATGTGGCTTCGGGTTACAATCAGGTACCCCTCTTTCCCTAAGATCGACTTAAAACTTTTTTTATCACTGAACAAGACCTTTACTGTTTTAATGTCATGCCCTTCGGCCTTAAAAATGCCGGTGCCACCTATTAACGCCTTATCTCAACCATGTTTAAACCCTTGTTTGGCAAGTCGATCGAAGTTTACATCGACGACATGCTGTGCAAGAGCCTCCAAAAATAGACCCATATCCAGGACCTTACTGAAGTCTTTTCGATACTTCGAACATACAACATGAAACTCAACCCAGACAAATGCCAATTTGGTGTTTCGTCTGGCAAATTTTTAGGCCATCTTATCAGCAAACGAGGTATCGAGATCGACCCTACCATATTCGAGCCTTTATCGACATGCCTTCGCCCCAAACCAAAAAAGAGGTCCAAAAAGTGGCTGGTAAGATTGCAGCCCTCAACCGTTTCATTTCCAAATCCTCAGACCGTTGTGCTTGGCTCTTTTCTTTCTTATGCGATCAAGGCGTTCACAAGGCCAAAAAGAAAAATAACCCCAAAATTAATTGGACACCCGACTGTCAACAAGCTTTCCTCGAACTCAAAACTTACGTTGGTTGACCACCGATCATAAGCACCCCTATCGAAGGCGAGACACTTTCTTTATATCTCACCATTGCAGACACCTCCATCAGTTCAGTTCTCATTCGACTCGAATCAAACATCAAAAACCTGCATATTTCATCTACAAAACCCTGACATCCGCAGAAATTTGGTACACAAAACTTGAGCGTTTGCTCCTCACCCTCGTCTATTCAGCCTGCAAACTTAAACCATATTTTTAAGCCCACCCTATCTGTATTATAACAAGCTATCCCCTTCGAGAAGTACTCAACAAAAAAGAGAAATCCAGACGAGTACAATAGTGGTTTGTTTACCTTGGAGAACATGACATCACATTCGAGAAGCAGATATCTCAAAAAGGCCAAACAGTAGCAAATTTTCTTGCTGACTTCCTGGTCGAAGATATCGATTGGGAAGAACATGAAGACGACCTAACAAAAGACCAACCTGAAGAAACAAATCCATAGAACCCTAACACAGGATGGCGTCTCTTCACTGATGGATCCGCTGGGCCTAACGGTTCAAGGATTGGTATAGTCCTGGTCACACCTACCAATGATTGAATAGAGAGGGCCCTTAGGTTAAATTTCGAATATTCTAATAACGAAGCTGAGTATGAAGCTTTGATCCATGGCCTCAACCTCGCACTTGACCTCGGCATCTCCAAACTCGCAATTTTCACAGATTCCCAACTTGTTTAGAGACATTACATCGGTAAAAAATTAAGCTAATGGTCGCATGGCTTAATATTCTGCCCTTGTCTGCTAGTGCATGGACCATTTTCTTAAAAAATATTCTATCACTCATTACCCTCGAGGAGAAAATCGACACGCAGATGCCCTCGCCTACATAGCAGCTATGTTAGGCTAATCAGAATCCCGAACTCTCTATATCGAAGTACTTGAAAGCCCAAGTATCGACCAGATGAAAGTCAATGCCATCAATACTGGGGGCGAGAGTCTCGATCTAGACGGCTGGCAAATACCATTCCTCCATTACTTCAATAATGCTACCATGCCAGATGATCCCAAAGCCAAATAATCATTATTAGGGAACTGTCGTAGATACACCATCCATAAACACGAGTTAAATTACAAATTCCCAAATGACATCCTCTTTCGATGCATCTCTCAAACCGAAGCCTCTAAAATTCTAGCCGAACTCCATGAAGGTACCTGCGGTACTCATACTGCCGGTCGATATTTGACCCTTTGAGCCGTATCCCAAGGTTTATTCTAGCCCAATATGAAAAAACAAGCCGAAGAGTATGCCAAACATTGTGACAAATGCCAGCGACTCGCCCATGATATCCACAACCCTTCACAAGACCTCCATTCCAGTCAAGTCTCCTGGCCATTAAAACATTGTGCCATCGATCTCATTGGTCCTTTTTCCAAAGCGTCGAGAAGCCGAGAAAATATCCTTGTTGCAACAGATTATTTTACCAAATGGGTCGAAGCCGTACCCTTGTGTCGAACCAGAGAAGAAGAAGTCATCAAATTCCTATGAGAAAACATCATTACACGTTTTGGATGCCCTCATATGATTCGATGTGATAACGGTTCGCAGTTCGTTAGGAGCAAAGTCAGAAACTTCCTTAAAAATTGAACATCATCCTCTCACCCTCAACACCTTTCTACCCCTAAGGCAATGGTCAAGTTGAAGCAATTAACAAGACCATAGTCGACGGCCTCAAGAAACATGTCGATACGAAGAAAGGTCGATGGGTTTAGCAGTTACAACATGTCTAATAGGCCTATCGAACAACACCAAGAAAATCTTTACGCTGTACCCCTTTCCTTCTAGCCTACGGTACTGAAGCAGTGCTCCCTACTCAATTCGAAGTACCCATACGAAATCCCAGCCTCCCGGACGAGGATAATGAGTTTGAACTCAGGTGTAATATGCTTTGGATCGACAAAACCAGAGGCTGAGCCATCGCCAATCTTGGTCGTTACCATCTATCCCTCTAAAAGTCATATAGAAAATGAGTTCGACCACGAAGTTTCAACATCGGAGATCTTGTACTTCGACATGTCAACCAATCTTTCAAGCCTCGAAATGCCGGCAAGCTAGCCGAGTCCTGGGAAAGACCTTATGTCGTTTACGATAAAACCGACAAAGGTTCATATTACCTAATGGCAGAAGACAAAGAGCCCCTACCAAATCTGTAGAACACAATGTAGCTGGTCTCATATAATAGGCCACGACCTCCACCTTGTATACCTGATGTAAACATAGAATAATCAATAAGCAATTTTTTTTCCATCCACACTTCATCTTCTATTTTTTAGTAAATTTCTTGGTTAAGCCTGAGTATCATGTCAACCCTTCGACCCGACTAATACTTGGGGGCAACCTTAAAAATTTTCAAACCTCCAATTTTGAGCAAACTCGAGGGGTAAGGAAGGTCGGAAGACCGGACCCTTGGGAATGCATTGGGGGCGAACATGTTCTACTTCGATCAGGCCCCAAGCCGTCGAAGTTCAGTAAATTTCTTGGTTAAGTCTGAGTATCATGTCAACCCTTCGACCCGACTGATACTTGGGGGCGACCTTGAAAATTTTCAAACCTCCAATTTTGAGCAAACTCGAGGGGCAAGGATGGTCGAAAGATCGGACCCTCGGGAATCCATTGGGGACGAACACGTTCTACTTCGATCAGGCCCCAAGCCGTCGAAGTCCGGTGAATTTCTTGGTTAAGCCTGAGTATCATGTCAACCCTTCAACCTGACTGATACTTGGGGAATATTTTCAAGCTTCCAACATTCAAGCAAACTCGAGGGGCACGAATGGTCAAAAGACTGGACCCTTGAGAATGCGTTGGCGGTGAGCACGTCTTACTTCGTTGTGGCTCAGGCCTTTAAAGTCTAATGAATTTCCTAGTTTCCCCAACACGTCTTACTTGGGGCGACCTCAAAAATTTTCAAACTCCCAACATTCGAGCAAACTCGAGGGGCACGAATGGTCGAGAGACCGGACCCTCGAGAATGCTTTGGGGGCGACCACGTCATACTTCCCAGTGGCTTAAGCGTTCGAAGTCCAATAAACTCTTGGGTCCACCCAAGTGTCGTAACTATCTCAAAGCAATTCAAGCCTCGTTCACTCTACAATCATTCTACACTTAAAGCATACGCAGATACAAATATTCAAAGAATATCAACAGCTTACTACTTACATGACGTTCCAATATAGCATATATCGGAGAGTCAGGTTCAACATAATATAATTCAAATCAAGTTCAGAGCATATAGAAAAAATCTAGCACAGTAATTCAGTACAATTCAAGTTAACACAAATCAGTTTCAGTACAGTCTACAACCGCACAAAATCAGTGCAGTACAAGTAAGTTTCAGCCCAGCAATTCAAAGAAATCACAAGTTCAAAGTTCAAGTGCAAAGAAAGCTCAACATCGTTCAAATATTACAACCCAATAGACAAATCAGAAAAGCGGCGTGACACTCCCGTACATTACCTCATACCGGAGTTGCTGCATCTTCTCCCCCAACAGGATCTTCAGTGCCAACACCCCCAACATCTCTAGTAGAAGATTTTGACTCTGCACCATCGATGGCCACATCAGTTACAGTTCCAGCATTGGTACCTTCGATCACAGGAGCCTCCATGCCACCTCCAATACCTTCAGCTACAAATAATCTTCAACAACAAGATCTTGGGTAACAGGGAAGCGTTGTAGAGTTTCAAGATCATACCCCAAATCCTCTATGATCCTTCATCCTCACATTATCCAAAACTTCGTAATCAAATTTCCCTTGGTAACGCTCCCTCTACTCCTTCTTTTCCTTTTCCTTCTCAGTAAGCTTCGACCTCAACACCTCCTCATGATTAAAACATTGACCCTCCAATCTCTTCTCGAATGCATCATTGATAGCCGCAAGATCTCGTTTCAAAGTTTTATTCTTAGACACCACCGACGCTTCAGTCCCTCGAGCAAGCTCTAGACTGTCAGCCGCCTCCTGTAACTTCCTCTTTAACACTTTCACCGCCTTGTTGAAAGACTACGCCCAAGCATCCGTCAACTAAAATATTCGAGCCGTCAGTACCTATCGAAGAATTAAATACTTAAGAAAATGTCAGAGTCTCACAAACAAATAGATAGTTACTTGGTACATACTCCCCTTCATCTGCCTCGATGCCTCATCTGGGCCATAGCCACAGAGTTCTGCCATCGAAGCAACCACGGCTAGAGCATGTTCCTCTCGCTCAGCCTCTGTCATATCTTCACCCGCATCTTCCGACTTATCTTCCCCTAGCGCCCTACGCCTTTTGCGCTGAGTAACCTTCGTTTGCGGTACCCTCAGAGACTCGAGAACGACCTTGCCTTTTCCTTTCCCAACTTGGGTCGATTCCTATCTTCGGCCTCTGTTTCGAAGCATCACTAACTACTTCGGGTACTGCCGTTGCCTGCTTCGATGCCCGTTGTGCCTTCGGAACATACTTTACCTTCCTTACCAACTTCTCCTCCTCCATTCCTTCGACTACTTTTAAAACACCTTTGCCTCCCCTCTTCTTCGATGGCTTGTAATGGGTACGTTTTGTAGCAGGAAATCTGTCTTCTTCTGCCTCTTCCTTTTGATTCTAAGACTCTTGAAAGCAGAATTCACCCACTCCTCGTCTAAATCGATTAAGGCATCAATATAATCCCTCGGATTCGCTCAAGTCTGGCTTTGAGGACCTATAGAACAAGCAGAAATACGATCACAGTTTATTCGAGCAATATATCAAAAAAACTTCAACAAAAACTTACTTGGATTATAAACCTTATGATATAACCTATAAGTGTCCTCCCCTTCGGCATTCTCATAATTACCCCATATTACAACCAAATCTCTATTCCACCCTCGACCCGTTGAGCATAGATCAAACAACCAGGGATTATCTGCATGGTACTGGATGTGGTAGGTTCCCACATTCTGATTTACCTTCCTCGAGTAGAATGATACAACATCGTACCACTCAATTAAACCCATTCCCTCACTCCTCAATTTTGCATTCATGCCCTCAATTACCTTCATCATCTCATAAAAGTTCCCCTTCATCTGAACTAGGGAAACTTCCCAAAAATTCAGCACCTCCTTTACCAGTCTTCGATGGGGAAACCGCATCCCTAGTCTAATTTGGCCTCTATACGCCATGATACCTTCTAAGGGTTTCGACTGGAAGCTGTACCCTGACCCCGCTGCATATAATACAACCCCTACCTTCGACAACCCATATTTAGCCACAAATCGATCTAACCTCTACTTCTCTCTATCTGGAACATAACCAATAGCCTCATCCGACTCAGTCGAATCCTCATTATGGTCACCTTTCCCCCCGTTCCCCCTTTCTCCACCCGAAGGCCCAACTCGACCTTCACGTCTCTCTCTCTCCCCCCCTCCATATCTTCCTTACCACTATCCTCAGTCACTACTGTCTTACGCCGTCTAGTACTTGAACCCCAATTTTAGGAACTACCACTGCCAGTAGGATATCTTTTCCTATGACTAGTTCTTTTATGTCGCTGCCCTCATCCATCGGAGCACGACCAGACATACTAGCCTCATTTTCTTCGACCTCATCGTCTATCAGCCTCAGTTTCGAAGCTTGACGGGTATGGATCTTATCTAACAGAAGAAGAGGCACACAATTAGATCGATACATTCGACTATTACGTGTCAATAACTCATTGTCATCTACCCTATCCAACTGCTATAAACACAGCTAAAAACTTGACTCCAATCCCAGTCTCCCCCATTAATACCCTCAAAATCCCAAACAACCTAGACCTCAGACACATGGTTTCCCCCTTCCCTAGATCATATCCTCACAACTACAAACCCAGAAGATTCTACTTACAGATACAAAAAACAAAGACAAACAAAAATAGATAGAGATCAATCAACATACTTATATTAACAAAAGTACACTCGAAGCAGCAAGTCAGCCGGTTCCTCTACAGTAAACTGATAACTTCTCACAAGCTTTACAAAGCAAAGGCGCACGCTCTCTTCCCCTCTCTCTCTGGTTTTCTAAGTAAATAGTTCATTTGCTATTTTCTCTATATATACCTCCTCGGAACACCAAAAATAGCCTCGATTTCCAAACCACTATCATTTGCCACAACCCCACTGCCTCAGCTTTTTGGCTGAAATATGTTTTGACCACTTTGCCCCTCATTATCCTCACGTGCGAATCACACGCTCACATTGATTTAACTTTAAACTTAATACAAATCGAACCTTCTGATCCTCACTCGAAGCTGCCTAATCAAATCCCTACATCAAATCAACCTTTTTCTGTAATACGTGGAAACATCATGATAACATGTATGGCACACTGCCCCAGGAACTAGTACTGATCTGACAGGCCAGCTGTCTGGGCTGTCAGTTCGTCCAGTCAAATCCAATAGACCTTCAACACACACCCTTCTCATACACGAGTAATTGATTATATCGTGTCTCAAACATTCATCTGCAGATAACCTCATATTCGATTTCAAAATATATCAAACATTGGATTTATTGTACATTCGACATTCGACAAGATGATCGCGCCTAAACTACCTTCGAATCTTATGTCTTTCCTACTTACACACAGTTTAGAATTCTACTTCAACAATTCAGAATTTTACATACACACAGTGCATAAATATACTTCGACAGTTATCTTACCAACTCCCAATTTCATTTAATACAAGATCAAAATAGTACAAATCAGCAGAAAAATCCAAATACCCCTACATACTACTACATACAAATACTCAACAAAACAGTCAAAGAATCCCCTATTTATCATCGGGACACTTCATCTCGCACTCGGCCTCAGTAGCAGTATCTTCCTATTCTACCATCTCCTCAGCAAAAGACTCCATCGGGGACAACCGGTGGCCAGGAAATGGGCTCATCATGTGTAGCACCCCCCACTAATATGCAAAGGGCAGCCCAACAATAGGTTCCCCGGGTTTCGCTTCAAACAAGTCCGGCATCTCCAAATCCAGGTCTTGATCATCGACAAACCTCTGTTGTAACTTCAGCGTCATCTCCTGAACACGAATGACCTTTACTGCGACCTGGTCCTGGTGCTTAGTGTTGGGGGCGTCACCTTTGCTTTGAGAAGAAGATACATACATTATACTCAGAGACGAAGGAACAGACGTATGCAATTCTCTCAGAAACAACCTATTTATACTAACAATAAGGTACATTTAGCCCCCCCTTAATCAGATCCGCATTAATAGCAAGTCTTCAATTTTCCTCCTCAAAAACTCTACAGTCCAACCTCTTTAACTTCCCTGGCATAACCGTTTCATCAGAACTCGTATTCAACCCTCATTCCCGAGGCCTTATAGTCGAACCATCGACCCCCTTTTTATATCTTCTATCAACCCCTAAATTACAAACCTCGAGCTTCAAATATTCAGAATAACTTATCATTTTAATCGAATGCTGACCTTTTTCCTTAACCGACACATTACAATTCGAAGTCAATCTCCCCTCGAAGATAACTGTTTATACATGTTAATATTCGAAGATATATGTTCGATACCGCGCCTGCAATCTATTCGCATACATTGATTACCAGACACCAGGGCACAATTTCAGTAACATTTGCTATAATTGTATTACTTCAAATACAAAAAAAGAGGAAACCTTCTAGTACAATCATACATAAATCTACAGAGATCAGCAAAACAACAACAAAAACCTTTAAAATAAAGCCCTACAATAAGCCCACCACCACCACCTTGCCACCACTTTAAGATGAAACCGCCCTATTTTCAGATGGGCCAACTCCTCCAACCGAATCCTGCTCCATTGCCAACTGATCCTCCACCTGCACATGACATTCGGCCAAGCTCGAGAGATAAAGATAACATTTCTCAGCAGTGGTAAAGTAAAATTTCATCTGTCCCCCCAAGTAAGCATAAGAAACCCCGTTGACGGGTTCCCCAGCTTCTAACTCCATCAGGTCAGGCATATCCCAACCAAGCTCATAACCACCGAAGAACTTCTCCTTCAGTTCAGCAGTCATCCACCTTATGCGACAGTCTCGGGAAAATCTCATCCTATTCTAGTAGCGGGTATTGGGTGTGGTGTCCATTACATTTTTTCAGGATATTCAGAGAAAAGAGAAGAAAGTGCAACAAAAAAGAGTATACAGTGTTGCTACCTCTATAACCCCTACTTATAAACCCATTAAACCTCATGTTTTCTACATAAGCACCAACATTTCTTTATTACCCTCCTTTATTACCTCTCTCAAAAACCAACAATCAACTGTTCAACTCTCAACAACCAATGGTTTTTTCTCAGCAAATGCCTCTACACCTATTTTCGAGACCCTTGCTGAGAGGGGGCGAATGTAGTAGCCTACTCGCAGCCTTCTACCCCAGTCAAACACTCAAAGGCTACCTTGACGCCTACTTGAACATCTCAAAACCCACTTAGCCCATAAACAAGCCTTCCAAAGATTATCCAAAGACGAAGCCTCGACTCTGAACAAGCCTCGAAGACGAACTCCACATCAACATCAGAAATACTTTGACCATATCCGTACAAGGTCGAAGTGTGACAAGACAGACGACCAGCTTACTAGACAAGACGGCGGCGTTGCTGGTTCTTACGGCTATAATGACAGACCTAATAGCTACTACAGTGTCAGAGCACAGCCACATACCCAATAACTGCTATAGTCCCAGACCTGACATTTCTGGCGTCAACACCAACTCTGGGATACCTGCTCGGTATCCGGATGGTACACTTGTAATGTGACCTAATCTTGGTGACTCAGCCCTTCCTTTGTTCTATAAATAGGAAAGATGGGGAACCAAGAAGAGGTTACAAAATCTCTCCCTTAAGCCCTTGCATATTATCTTTGACCTCCCTGTAAAACACGCAGTGCTCGAACCTTCGACTACTCGACAGTAATATAAACTCTCTTTAAAATCCTCATTAGTGGTCGTGGAGCATCACATTTTAGGCCTCCACGCAAATATATTATCAGTAGATTTCATATGCTATAGATTATATACTTGAACTCATTTGATTGAAGATAAAACCCCATGGTGTAAGAGCCAACTTCCCTCCATACGAAGTTGGGCCTCTACACTCCAGCTAGCGTCAACCATTCAGGTCATCATACGAGCTCCCTACTACCAATGAGCATGTCTCGGGAGGGAATCGCCTAACAACCGATGGAAATGGGCATTAGCTCCTACCCATATGGAGATGTAGAGCCTACGACCTCGAAGGGATACCTTAGGAATTACACAAGACAGGTCAGCAGGAGCACTCTTAGGTCAAACCCTCCCTATATATAGATAAAGAAGGTAACCTAAGGGGGATCTTTTTTTTTTTTGAATACTTCTTCTTCCTTTAAAGAAATTAAGAGAGTTTAAGGGGAGAAACTCGGAGAGAGTCGAGTGGTGCCCTCTTCCAGTGGAACACATTAAGCCCAAAACTAATACATACTTATTATCGTCCCTGAGAGGAATCACGGGACTGCAATTGGCGCCGTCTACGTTCACACCTTCAACCTCTATCCACACTGTGCGAAGATGGTGGTTTCTACAAGTAACCAAATACCAGAGCAAGCTATGACTAAAATGCGAACCGCATTGTTACTGTTACAAGAGAAAATGTCTACAAAGGAGGACCAAATCTTCCAGCTCCAATTGGCCAATGACGAACTATGCGATACTATCATTGTTGGACTTCAACTGCCGCTTGGCGGCCTAGCGGCATCCATCAGCGAGTCTACGCCCCACGACGAGGCACCCAATCATGATACCTTTCCCCTAGTCTACGGACCAGTATATGAATACCAGCCTATGCCAGTTCATCACCCATACCCGCCGCCCCGAGGGCCGCCAGTACCCCCATTGTCATGTAGTGCCCCCTAGCACCGCAGCCCTCTACACACCATGTGGCAGGCCCACCTCAATAGTGGCCCATTTACCACCTCAGTCGTAATGACCCCCCACCACCGGGTTGTTACTCCCCACAGTACCGAGGTATGTCTCCCCCAGCACCCGTCGCAAACTTTAGGGCTTTGCACGGTGAAGGCTATGAAAACCCCCCAGTGTGACCAACAGTACAGCCCCGACGACCCCTCCTACCCACCCGGGCATGGTTACAAACCCTGCCAAGAAAGAAATCTCACTTACAATGAGCGATTTAATGAGCGGTGCCCAAGAGTACCTCCATACGAACAGCCATACGAGTAGTAACATGAGAGTTACTACGATGAGTCATCCACTAGAGGTAGGACCCGCCCTAAGATGGGATGCTGGCATGAGCGACCTATTACCACTAATGGTCACTTCCGTAGAGGCGGTAATAAAAAACATGGAAGGTAACGACCCCACCAAACGGTTTACCAAGGAGACCCCTCACCGAATCTGTACCACACCTGTTACCACGACCATCTGGAGTTACGTCCTGGGCTAGAGTTACTCTATACCGAAGATAGAGGCCTTTACCGGGATCCAAGACCCAAGCCAACACCTCTAAAAATTTCAGTACAGTATTGACTTACAGCATCAAACTGGCGAGCACATGTGCCGCCTGTTCCCCTTGTCCCTGTCCGATGGGGCCCTCACCTAGTTCTAAAGCCTTAAACCTAATTCTATCTCTACATTTGGGCCGCTCTCCATGGTATTCATCAAAAAGTACCTACACAACCAACAATCCAAGAAGCAGTTAGTGGAGCTATTTTCTCTGAAGCAATAGTTTGGCAAAACCAACGACTTCTTCATATCAAGGTTTAATAACGAGCTCACCTTCATCGAGCGAGTCGATGCTCCGACTGCATATCTCGCTTTCATGGGTGCCTGCCTTCCTGGTTCTAAACTCTGCGAGGCCTTGCACATGAAGTGACCCGAAATAATTGAGAACCTCTACAAGAAAGTACAAAAATACTAGAATGTGGAAGCAAACAATCGAGCATCTGCCTCACAGATAGCCACCCTCCTCAATATCGCTTTCGCCCCTTTGCTTGTCGTACGTCAGGAAGCTTTTAAATACCTGAGGGCCGCACACAATCCCCTGCGCGACCTTGATGATGGCAGGAATAAAAGTTGCATTGGGAGAGACCCTCAAAATAAAACTGGTTCCCCATGGGACGGAAGATCAAGGGCCCCACGTTGGGAACGCTACTCGTCCAACGACCTCACTCTCATATGGGCAGACCTCCTCAACATCATTAAGAACGACCCCGACTATAGGAATCCACTTCCAAAGCCCGACTGTCCTGGATGACCATACTGTGCACACCACGGCATCTACGACTACGCGATTGGGGAGTATTATGATCTGATCAACATGACTGAGACATAGTTCCGCCAAGAACGCTACACTCAATACCTCAAACGGTCAATCTCACCCAAAGACAGACTCCTCTGAAGAGCCCTCGAATAGCCAGCAGCCACCATTCAGGCATATTAACATGTGGCAGTTTTTAAAATAATCTTGGGAGACATCAACATAGTACCATCCCATTAGGCGGTTTCCAACTCTACGAGGCAGTGTTATCGCCTTAGTGAAAACCAATGGACGGTACACAGAATTAGGGTGGGCCTAGAGCTGCAGCATGGACGGGTAATCTACTTTACAGACAACGACTTAGGCTCGGTCTCCCATCCACATGACGACGCCTTAGTCATTTGGATTATGATCGGGGGCGCTCTCGTTAAGTGCATGCCAGCTGTAATGGCCAAATTCTGCAAGCTCTAAATGGCTCAGAATTCGCTTTTACACCAATGAATTCTGTAACAATATTCTAATGGAAAGTAAGAATTGACACATGTGATTTTTGCGTGGAAAACCTCTGAATAGGTAAAAAACCACGGCCTCGAGTGGAGTATTTTTATAAAAGTATCTTTATTGCTTGAGGTGGATATCTTATTATAAGTGATCTTTAGATATTGAAAAGCTTGAACCTTGTAATTAAGAAGTTTGACTGTTATTGAGAATAAAAAATAAGTAGTTTCTTGATGATCTCTTGTATAATTTTTCTGGTCCTTGTCTTTTCTGGAACTTTGCCCTTATATAGGTCTTCTCTGCAGTTCTTCATCATACTGGAGCATATTTTCTGAACAATGTGGTTAGTGGCGGTTGACTGAGTAACTGACAAGTTCGTGGGAGACAGGTGTCTTTAACAGGATAAGGCTTTTCGGTTTGAGCTTGACCCATATTTTTAAACAGTTTGTGGGGTGGTTGGAATGTTGACTGGGAAAGTTATGTTAAAAATTCTCGAGTCTGAGATGGAGGTAATTCAAATTGGTGACAGTTCGACTTTAGGTGAGATCGAGGGATAGGCCCCTACAATTGCCCCCTCGCAACCGAAGTCACGAGTGGCTTTGGTTGAGAAATGATCTATTGGTAATTGGTAGTTGGATTAAAATTCTTGATATTTAAAATGGAGTAATAATGGCTTTGACTGTATGGAAGTTACGCGGGTTACGGGGAAATGATGTGTATTTTATGTGGATGTAGGTGCTGATGTATTTTATGGTTATGATTTGAAAAGTTTCGTCTGTAATGAATGATGACGCTTGGTAAATTTTACCTGCACAATAAATGTAGGGTTATATAAATAATACTTGTATCGAATCCTTAAAGTAGAGTACACCTATAATCTGAAATGTTTTACTGAAATATTAAAAATGGTGAAAACACAGAGAATGGTCCTTGAAGAGAGGATTACGTCTGAAATACAGAGGTTGAAGTTGAAATACTTTGGTGACCAATCATTGTAAATGTCGATACCCACTCCTGTCCCTCCGACTTATTAAGGCATGGCAGAAAACGAAGCGGTTAAAGCTGAGGAGGAATTCTACTATAAGTGGAGATTTCAGTTCGTCGTCTTGATAGGTGAAGAACATTGGGCTTGTCTCCGTACTCATGCGGAAGATAATATTGGGGCTTCATATGCAGGGATATGCATAACTACGAGGCAGTTATGCTGATTTCCTGTACCACCATGGATTCTAAGGCCGAACCCTTTTCATCTTTACCAACTCTTCGGAGGTAGAAATTTCAGAGGAGGAGGTAATGGTAGTGGAGGAGGGCGACAACCAGTGGAAATCTACTTCTGCATTTCCATCACACTTTGGCGCTCAGAAGACCTTCAGTTTGTGGTGTTGGTACCAACACTGAGTCTACTACTTGCATAGTTTCCATTTGAAGTTCAACTAGACTTCAAGCAAACTCATGAGAGGGAAGCTTTTTGTTGGTTCCAATTTCTGCTTTGCATCAGGGTGAAAGATCACTGAAGCATAAGAACTGGAGGAGTTGATGTGTCGGAGTGCCTGAATGACCTATTACTTTAAAAAGCAGTAAAAAACTTGTTATCTGTAAAGTACCTGAAGTTGGGTGTTGAACATATTAGATCTCTATAATATACTTGAGATCGATTATAGAAAAACTTGTTATCTGTAAAATCACGTGTAATGTTATCGACATGAATAAAAATTTGTCATCCAATTACTTATGTTTATAAAATATCTCATATACTCAAACTGAATCATTTGAAGGATGTTTGAAATGAATTGAAGTTCATGAGTACCATAAGTATTGTTATTTGAATTGAGACATATATGTGCAAAAATTTATGTGGTAAAGTATGTATGATATATCTACGTATTGTAAATGTTGAAGATAATAATATAAGAAATTTGGGATGTAAAAATTTGAGCTAATAGAGGTCGATAAAGGGATAAATCTTTAAAAAATAAGCTCGACATGAAATATAATGTAACGTATGAGTTCGAGGGAGGAGATAAGTTCAAATAGTCTACCTCAAATTTTTTTTGGGTTTCTGTTACGAGATAAAAGGTCAAAATCACGCTTTGAGGGGAAAATGTTGTATAAACGCATAAATAAGGGTAAAATTTATTTTTGGAATATGGAGAAGGGATTGTGATGGTACGAACTCGATCTTGGGGAATTCGTCATGCCGCTGATGGACGATTAGCCATAAAGATCGCTGAAGCGTGGGAGAGGAATTTAGAATTGTTTGGTTATGATGCTGAGTTACTAGTGAGGGAATGCCAGCTTGAAGGACTAGATAGAAGGGGTAAGGAACTTGAGTATGCTCGGTATTTCTATGAGGTATGCTTTTGTGAATTAGTGTGGGATCCTTCAGATCGAGAGGAGATGGTTAAACTGATTTCTGAGGTAGAGATCTAATTTGAAGATGAGATGATCGATGGATGAGATCTGATCGGAGGTGGTCTCCCAAGTCAACAAGGATATTTTTTAGATGTACTTATATGTAAAATGTTATCCTAAATAAATGTAAGTGTTGCTAAATTTAATAGAAAAGTTAGAATTCAACTTGATCTTCTATAGTTGCAAATGCCGTTGAGACTATTTTGACAAACAAATTTTGAATAAGTTTAAAAATTTTGCTCGCTTTGAAAGTGACGTCATCACTACTATAATTATAAGGAACAAGATGAGAAAAAATACAGGAGCTTCTAGTTTTGTCTCTTATGTAAAGCTACTTAAAATCTGATATCGTGGAGTGTGAGTCATCATGAGTGTGTAAATGTCAGATAATGTTATGGAAATAGGAGATAAAAGTAGATTAAAATATGAGGGTAGGGTTAGTGATGGAAAAATGGTTTTATTAAAAAGGTACAAGACATTTGACATGGATAGCGGAAATGATGCTTCGGTTCCAAAACCGGGGACTGGTCGTGCGAGGCGTAATAACTGCCAGCCGTTAGAGAGAGAAAGATTAAATAGTGAAGGTCTTCATCATTCAAACGTTTTTCAAATTCCGAAAATTTGAAGAATGCAGAGAGAGAAGTGCAAAAAAATCGCAGAGGCTTTGGAAAGGATTTATTTGAGGGTGATCAACAGTCGAAGAAAGTTGCGGGCACAATATCACGTAGGTGGTTATACAGCAGCATTGTGAGGGAAAGACTTGGCCCTACTGCGGATTCTCATTCTGCTACTGAAGGTTGGCAGAGACGTGTGCTGTATTATATTTTTGCAAATTGTAATCCTAAAAAATCTCTATTTATAACAATCTATGATATATGACATATAGACAAAATATTAGAAAGAGTTATTGCATATGAATGATCGATGTGTATAAAATAATTATAGATACCTGAAGCTGTATGTAGGTCGAACGTGAGAGGCATTTGGGTAGGATAAATCATTGTATATAAAATTATAGTTGAGATGGATAGTTTGCCTATTAACAAGGTTTTGACCTCTGGTCGGGCGGTAGAGTCTGATAGTGAGGTTGAAGTAGGATTGGAGCAATTCATAGGTTTTCCTGGTAACTTGGTGGCCTATCCCCCTGGTTTAGATCTATTTAAAGAATTTTCTAAAGCCAAGGCTTTCGTAGGAGGGAAATGGGGTAACTACGTAGAATACGCTGGTAGGATGTTTAGGGGGTATACTGCAGCGACGGGGGATGAGTATTTTTCTTTATTGGCCGATTTGAAGGAGGAAAAACGAGATAAGGGTATAAATGAATCGATCTCGTTAAAATATTTTTATAAGAACATTCAGAGTAACCTTTCAAAGGGTTTCCTGTATTTCCTATCTTAATTAGAGTATGGGTTGAGTCTTCCTCTTACCAATTTGGCAAAGGGGATTATGAATATGATTGGGGCATGTCCTGTTGAATTGAACATGAACATGTGGGAGGTGATAACTTTTTGCGAGCATCTGAATGAAAAATGGGAGAATGAGGGAAAAGTGAGGAGGATATCCCCTGATGACGTATTACAGTTTTATGGGGTGAAGAATTATCAAGCCAATGGTGGGGCATATTTATGTACGAGTGCAAATCGACGTTGCTTCTTCGATCTTAATTCAGCAGGTCAAGCCTGGAATGACAATGTAATATGGGTGAAGGGCAATTTTCTTCAGAGAGATGATAAAGAACCTTTGGATCTTCTGTTTAGAACTGTAAAACAAAGTAAGTATAATAATACATATAGTATAATATTGATATGAATGAACTGATGATCTTTTGTTGGCAATAACAAATACTGCGTATGGCAGGCCAGAAGTCCTGAGTGGAGAGGAAGGATTCATTGTTGGACGAAGTTACAGAGGAAAAGGTTAAGCTCAAGTTTGTATTGGAAGGACTTGGCCTTAGCAGAAAGAAGAGGATCGGGAGCAAGTCGAAAAAGGTTCTAAAATCTCAATCGACTAGGCTGATTGCAGGTGTTGATGATGGGAAGAAGAGAGGAACCGGTAGGGAAGGTCGAACTAATATGGCCAAGACCCCTAGAATATACAGCTCTGCTCAGCCAGAGTCTATTACATCAAGCAAATTAGCTCGAACTTTTCCCAAAAAATTGATGCTAAAGTGTGCGTCAGCCTCTGGTACCACTGGAAGTGGTGAGGTCGACAAAAATGAGAAAAAGAGAAGGATCGAACCTTTGGGGAGGTCGGAGGAAAAGGTTACTGAAGAGCGACCTGCTGCTGAGGATGATCTCAAAGCAGTGGAGCATTGGGCCAGACTGGTGGCTCTTCATGGAGAGGGGGATATGAGCTGGATGGTACATGTTTTTGTTTTAATCATGTTAAAGTTTATTGCATTTCGAACTCACGTTGAGGTCGATTTGTTTTCTGCAGGCTACCCATTTGGTGGAGGGGATTTGGCTTAGAGTGGAAGAAGGTAGCTCAAGCGAAGGCTGATGATCTCAAGGAAGCAAAGAAGCTAGAGGCCCTGAAGGCTTCTCATGCAGTGGCGATTGGTCATCTGCAAGCAGAAGCGAGGGTAAATCTGGAGGAGGTGGAGGTAGAGCGTGAAAGGCTGGGGTGCCACTTTATGTTGAAGGGATATTCTGAGAAGGAGATGGATGCCATTAAGTCAGACACCTATGTCGAAGAGGGTGACGATGAAGAAGTAGAAGAAGTGGCGGTGGGAGTTGTTGATGGGCTAGATAGTGTCTCCCGCCAGATGGTGCTAAACAATCAATAAGATGACGCCGAACTCCCAGAGGGCGAGAATGAGAAGGTCGGGTATAGAAATGATTTGTATGAGTATTTTGCTGTGTCTTGTAAATTGTTGAACTCTGTGTGTATTGAATGGATTTGTATGAGTATTTTTTTAACTATCTTGTAGGCACTTAGAGAAATGAGTCTCAGAATAAAAGATCTAGAGACTGGGCTTGCCAGGGAAAGATAGATCTCCACAGCCTTGCTTTCTTCACAAGTGGAGCTGCAGGTTAGATAGGAATAGGTTTCTTGACTTGTATGTTGTATTGACATAAAGCTACCAAGTGAATTAGATAACATAAAGCATAAAGGTAGATCAAAACTTGTTATCAATTTTAGGAAAATAACACTAATATAGTGCGTAGAAAAATTTAAAGTATTTAGATAAAGTAGAATATCATAAACGTATACCTTAGACTTCGAAATGTATGTCATGAAGCACCTGTTTGAGATTTTACTTCAACCTCTAAATCTAAAAGTAGTTGCATACAGTAGATGTTAGAAATCAAATATCTTTTTAGAAATGAGATATATATCATGTTGATGGGAGCTCTGAATCGAGCTGTATGTAATGCATATATTATTGTGCAGGTCTAATTGGATTCAGTTCGCTCGCACGAAGATGAGGCGCTCCAATTTAACCGAGAGTTTTTGGAGGAGTTTGATAGGGTAAGGGAGGCAAATTAGAATTGGGAAGATCAACATGTAATGGTGCATCTTAAATTTGTTGAGGCAACCCAGACTGTTGTCGACCTTACTCGCAAGGTCGAGGAGAAAGATACCAGAATTGAGGAGAGGATAAAAGAGCTTGCGGAGGTAAAAAAATATGCCACGAAGCTTCAAAGTCGGGTTGACACGCTGATGGTTAAGGGTAAACAAGCTAAAATGGCTCAATACCGTATTCAGGCGCTTGAAAGATCTGAGGGACAATCTGGAGCTGATATTCAGAATTGTAGAAGCGAGCTGGAGCGATTGACACATAAAATGAGTGAAAAAGATAATAAGATGAAGGTAGCTTGAGAACATCTATCAGCCTTAGAAGCTACAGCCGAACACTTGCATATAGACCTACCTGCCAAGGATTTGGAGTTTCGGGGAGTGCAAAGAAGGTTTGACGTGTTAAATGAGAGGGTGACATGATTGAAGACCGAATTGGCGTAAACCAACGTGTATGTTAAGAAAGCCGGGGATAGAAAGCGCCCGAGGGGGAGTAGAAATGATGTTAAAGTTCCTCTAGTCCAAGGGGATATAGTTAGTCTGTCAGGTCAAATTAGAGATCTAGAAGGTAACGTGGCTCAAATTCAGGGGTATGTGCAGAAAGAATATGTGAACTTAAGGGAATGCCCACACAAGTTGGATACTGCTCTTGTCAGGGAGAAGGTCTTAGAAGGGGAAATCAAGGTGAAGGTAATCTTGATGAAGAAGAAAGATGACTCGTTACAGGATACTTCTGCCAGGGAAGAATTGAGCGTAGAAATTGTGAGAGCTTGCGCTCAGGTGGCAAACTTGGAGGTCGCTATTCAGGCTGAATCAGCTAAATATGTCAAAAAATTAGAAGAAAATATTGCTTTTTATGATTTGGCAGATAATGAAATGGCACATCAGAAGAAACTGTACGAGACTTTGGAGTCATGCCTTGAGAATGTGAGATGTAACTTTTTAAGGATCGTTGTAGCTCATGCATCACAAACAGACCTATTAAAGGCGACCGTTGCGTATTTTGTAGAGGAAGTAAAAAGACTTGAGTTAGAACGAGATACCTTGTTTAAGAACCTGTCTGATAAGGGATGCATTTGTAGCGTAAATATAGATAAAGGGAATTGTATGGCCTTTATGGAGATGAATTTGGGCCCTCAACCAGCTAATCTGATTGAGAGGGGTAGAGTCGCTGTAACTCGCGAACTAAATTCTGATCAACCTCCTGCTAGAGGGTAAAGCATGGCTGATATCCCAACAACAAAAAAAGTATCCATTGTAATACGAACTAAAAATAAGTAGTATCTGTCGCAGACATATTGAAATAGATGAAAGCTAGCATGACCTTTGCCTTCTCTTATGTTTGGTGGGGTTTTAGATATAAAACAAGTTTTTACATTTGTTTCAATCATAAAAATGGGTTGAGTTAAACCAAGTTGAAATTTGATTGAACTATAGAAATGTTGCAGACATATTGAAAGAGATAAACGCTAGTATTACCTTTGCCTTATCTTATGCCTATTAGAGTCTTTGATATGAAACAAATTTTAATATTTGTTTCAATCGTAGAGATGGGCTGAGTTAGTCAAACCAAGTGTTATCCTTGATTTAACTGTAGAAATATTGTAAACATATTAAAAGAGATGAAGACTAGTATTACCTTTGCCTTATCTTATGTCTGTTAGAGTCTTTGATATGAAACAAGTTTCTACATTTGTTTCAATCACTGAGATTTAGTAGACCCAGCCAAACCAAGTGTTATCCTTGATCTAACTGGTATAAGATCAATTAAAAGCTAGTATTATCTACGTAAGTAGAGAGATGTGCCCATAGGACATGAGGCAGTTCTCGATCCCTATTCCCTTTTTTCTGTGAGTAAAGCCATATTTTGAGTCCATCCACGATGGTTTTGTTGGTAATTTTGGCTTGACCATTGTCTTGAGGATAGTAAGGATTGGATGGTGAGTGGATGATATTGTGTTGGTTGAGGAAGGTTATGATTTTTTCTCCCACAAATTGGGGTCCGTTATTAATACAAATTAGGTGTGGGTTACCAAACTGAGTGATGATATGTTCCCAGATAAAATAGATGACCTCTTATTCTCTGGTTTGACATAGTGGAACTGCTTCTACCCATTTCGTAAAATAATTAGTAGCTGCGAGTAGGTGATGACGATTACCAGGAGAGTTAGGGAATTTGCCGACGAGATCAAGTGCCTATCTTTTAAATGGCCAGAATACCTTGCTTGCATGAAGCTCGAGCACAGGGGAGCCTATCATATGTCCATGCCTTTGGCAGGTGTTACATCTGCGTGAGTACTCCTCTTCTTGATTCTGCATGTTGGGCCAGAATACTCCTTACGTAATAGCTCTGTTTGCCAGTGATCGACCTGCGGCATGGGAGCCAGAAGTCCCTTCATGTAATTCGCAGAACATTTCATCTGCTTTTGGTTTGGAGAGGCACTTGAGGTAAGGCCTCGTGATAGAATGGCGGTATAGCACACTATTTTGATTAGTGCAGCACTTCGAGTTGTTGATAAGTTGTCGGCGCTCTTTTGGATCTACTGGGAGTGGTCCCCTACAACTGTAATCGACACTGAGGTAGGCTAAAAAGGTTTTTGCCAATCGTTGTCTCCCTCTTTATCGCCCCCAGTGTTGATCGTGCATGTAAAAATACGATCAATGCTGGGGGTTGAAAGGATTTCGATCTGGAGATATCGAGCTTCTGTACCCATGACCCCGGCTAGATATGCCAAGGAATCGGCGTGTCTATTTTTACCTCGAGGAAGATAATCGAGAGTTGCTTTCGTGATCTTGCTCATCCTATTTGCAACATAGGCTACGTATTCGATCATCTTTCCATTCATCTTGTATTGCTCAGAGTAATGGTGGATGATGAGTAGTGAATCTGTGTAAACTAAGATTTTGAGACAATATTAAAGGCCACAAAATCCAAGTGGATTGATTTCTTAATTCTGTCATTGGAAGGGGTAATCAAAGCGATTCCGATCCCTGACCCTGCGGGTCCAACTGATTCATCAGTGAGAAGTTTCCACCCCTTTGTTGTAATTCATTCTGCTTGCCCGTCAAATGGTTTGGGAGGTGGATCTTCAAGATTCTGAGCCCTGACCCTGCGGGTCCAACTGATCCATCAGTGAGAAGTTTCCACCTCTTTGTTGTAATTCATTCTGCTTGCTCGTCAAATGGTTTGGGAGGTGGATCTTCAAGATTTTCTTCTATAAGGTCAGGGTCATGCTCCTCCCATTTAGGATCCTCCACTGGAAAATCCATGAGAAAATCAGTAATGGCCTGACCTTTTTCGGAATGACGTTGTTCAAACTTGATATCATGTTCTTCCAAATTGACTGACCAATGTTGCACTTTCCTTGATTTTTCTTTCTTGGATAGAACTTCCCGAAGTGGGTAGTTCGTCATGATTTTGACTGAATGAGCTTGGAAGTAGTGCTTGAGTTTCTGTGAAGTGTAAACAAGAGTGAGAAGAAGTTTATCAATTTTAGAGTACTTCGTTTTTGTTGGAGTGAGGGTTTTGCTGATGAAGTAGACTGGTTTCTCGATTTTCCCTTTAAGGCAAATGTGAACCAAGCTGAGGGAAGTATCTATAGCTGCAAGGTAAATAATAAATTCCTCATTATCTAATGGGGTTCTCATTATGGGAGACCTCCCTAAATAGGTTTTGTGATCCTAAAAAGCTACTTCACATTCTGGTATCCATGTGACCGCTATATTTTGCTAAACTTTTCATTGTTTGGTATAACCACAGAGTAATAAGAATAGCCAACGACAGCAGTCAAAATATTTCAAGATGAAACGGTTGTTAACGGTAATCTTGTCAGCAAGTTTCTGAACGTCTTTTGTTGTTTTCGGAGAGGGCATGTTGAGGAGAGCCCGAATCTGATTTGGATCGGCCTCAATCTCTTTCTTATTGATGAGGTGGCCTTAAAATTGGCCAGAATGTACCTCGAATTGACACTAAACAGGGTTAAAACGTATTCTGTAAGATCTAAGGATGTTAAATATAGTGTCGAGATCTGAGATATGATTGGCTGACTATACGCTTTTGCACATAAGATCGTCGATGTAGACTTCAGTGACTTTCCATAGATGTGCTTTAAGCATAGTAGTCATCAACCGTTGAAATGTGGCACCCGCGTTTTTGAGTCCGAAGGGCATGCCTTTGTTGTAATAAAGACCTCTTTCAGTGATAAAAGTTGTTTTTTCTTGATCTTCTTCCAAAAGTGGAATTTGATTATACCCTGAAGCAACGTCCATCATGGATAGGAAGTCATGGCCTGCTGTGGAATCGTGGATTTGATAAATATTGGGAAGAGAGAAACTGTCCTTTGGATTATGTTTGTTTAGATTAGTAAAATCTACACAAACTCATACTTTTCTGTTCTTCTTTGGGACAACGACAATGTTAGATATCCAGTCTGGATATTTGGCTTTTCGAATAAATCCCACTTTGATTAATTTATCTATCTCAGTATTAACTTCATCTCGAAGACGAGGTGACAGTCATCGTTATTTCATTTTAACCGCCGTGGTGTTGATGTTGATAGTTAATTTGCGACATGCCTTGGTCAGATCAACTCTAGGCATTTCTTCGAAAAACCGCGCAAAAATGTCTCGATTTAGTTGCAAAAACTGAATGAGAGCATCCTTTGCTTGCTGAACCAGCTTACCACCAATGAAAGTACTACTGCTAGATTCATCAATGTTGATATATTCTGTGGGCTCCTCCGTGGAAAAATTATTGTTGAGGTGATCAGCTTCCTGTAATTGCTATGCAGCAAATCTGTAAAAAGTATCTAGGATAGTAGTGACAGTATTTTCATAAGCTCGAGAGAGCTTCTGACTACCTCTGATCTTATAAATACTATTGTTATGTTTGAACTTGAGTGCTTGATGATAGGTGAAAGCGATTGCTTCTATGTTGTGAATCTAGCAGCGGCCCATAATCCCGAGATAACGAAATTTGGCGTTGATAACATAAAAAACGACGTCGATGGTGGCTGGTCCTGCGGTAATAGGTAAAATGATCTTGCCAATTCATTCTTCTCTTGACCCATTGAACCCACTGATATTGGTGTCACTCTGAATAACTTGGTCGGCCAAACCCATTTGGTTGATAGTGCTCTGAAAAAAAATCTCAATACCACTTCCAGTATTGATCATCATCGTATGCATGACAAACTACTTCATTTTAAGCATAATTACTAACGCGTCATGATGTGGAAATTTGACATGGCTAGTATCGCAATCTTTAAAGGAAATCCCAAGCTGGCGATTGCTCGACTCAGGAAGAAGCTTGGCTTCTTTGTCTTGAGGTGTGAGATCGTAACATTTCGATAGTCTCCTACGTTTTGATCTGTTGGAATTGGTGATCTGATTGATTTTGATCATGTTGCTGTGGTGCATATGATAAAGATGCTTCTCCTCAACTTGATCATTGACCTGAATAACTTCAAGCTACTTCTTATAGCTACCATCTTTGTATGATTTTAGGTCGACAATATATTCGAGCATCCATCCCTCTTTAAAAATGTATTCGAGTAACCTCTGCAAAGCATAGAAATTGTCAGTAGAATGATTGTTTACCTTATGATGTAGATAATACGGTCGACTATCGATTGGTTCCAGTGGTTGAGAAACATGGTAGAGTGTATCCTTCAAAAGCAGTTGAAAAATTGTAGAGATTCGGATGTTTATCTTTGGGAGGATGGGCTTGTTTGGCGGTCTGCCTTTCCAAGGGTAACCAGTGCTACCCTTGGTGCGCTTCTGATTTCCCTATTCCTCCTTTTGTTCATTGCTTCGATCTTTAGATGGGCCATTGGTGGAGAGGACGGATTTAGTAGATTTTTGTCGCTCAGACATCATCCCCTCCAGGTCGACGTAACTGTTGACCTTGGTGATCATCTCCTCCAAGGTTGCTGGTTTGTTGAGGAAGAGGTGTTCTTTGGCCTTGCAGTCGATCTAGAGCGCATTGGTGAAAGCAGTAACGTCTATTTACTGATTGAGGTTATCTACTTTTCGTGCGAGCTCTAATATTTTTTCGGGAAATCCTTGTGCTTCTCTCCTTGCGACTGTTTAAGACTGATAAGTGAATATAAATTCTCTTCTTTATCCTTATTATGAGCATATGTCTTAATGAGCTATTTTTGCAGCTAATCGAATATATATATGAAGTCCTTAGAGAGAGAGTAGAACCATCGAAGTGGTTCCTCCTGCAGACTTCTGGCGAACAAACGGTAAAGGATGTGGTTGAGATTGAAGTATAACCTCAATGAATCATGGTACTACTGAATGTGTTCCTTCGGGTCAATACCTTTGTATTTACGAATTTTTGGAGCATGGAAACCTTTTGGTATCTCCATATCGAATAGCTCTTTGGCAATCAGACTTCCTTGTAATTTTGTGACATCGCCGGTAGTACCCAGAACTTATGCTTTGATCAACTCCTTAATTTGTTGGTTCATATACTCTTTCGTGACGTAATTACGAGCTGGTTGAATCGCTGGGCGAGCAGGTTGTGGATGATGAGTGCCTGTAACTTCACTCAGGCAATCTCGTACTAGAACTTGGTGTCGAGGTTGCCGTTCTTCCTCCTAACGGACAGAAATTCGGTGACCTCGACTGATTTTGGACTGAGCTTCACCCCAAAATATATGGAGGGCTGTGGTTCACATTGTAGATTCTTGGAAATAGCTTTACTGGCGACTCCTCGAGGTTCCAATCTCTCCGTTGTAGAAACATGGGAAGTCTCTGGCAACTGAACGTGACCTCTGGCTGGAGAAGCCTGTAGAGTATTTTGCAGAGCCTCTAGGGCAGTCTGCATTGTTATCATCTGGTCTTTATGCCGCTTGAGCGCTGTCAAACGAGCCTGTCGTTATGTGTCGAGATCCTTTTCGCGAAGCTCCCGATCCTTTGTTAAATGTAGTTCGAGCTCGATGTGTTTCACTATTTCAATGTTGAGATTCGCCCGTAACTCTGTAAGTTGCCCCAGCTCCATTGAAATATCGAGCTGGGTGCCTACAGCTGGTCGTCTGGAAGTAACTATGATTGAAAGTTGTAGTGAAAGAATACCTTAGGATATCGTGGAATGCTATCTTTCCCACAAACAGTGCCAAATGTAATGGCCAAATTCCATAAGCTCGAAATGGCTCAGAATTCGCTATCACTCCAATGAATTCTGCAACAATATTTTAATGGAAAGTAAGAAATGGCACAAATGATTTTTTCATGGAAAACCTCTGAATAGGTAAAAAACCACGACCTCGAGTGGAAGATTTTTATAAATGTATCTTTATTGCTTAAGGTGAATATCTTATTACAAGTAATCTTTAGATATAGAAAATCTTGAACCTTATAATTAAGAAGTTTGGCTATTGCTGAGAATCAAAAATAAGTAGTTTCTTGATAATCTCTTGTATAATTTTTCTGGTCCTTATCTCTTATGGAATATTGCCCTTATATAGGTCTTCTCCATAGTTCTTTATCGTGTTGGAGCATGTTTTCTGAACCGTGTGGTTAGTGGCGGTTGACTGAGTAACTGATGAGTTTGTAAGAGAAATGTGTCTTTGACTGGATAAGGCTTTTCGGTTTGAGCTTGACCCATGTTTTTAAACTGCTTGTGGGGTGGTTTTGAATGTTGACTGGGGAAGTTATGCTAAAAATACATGAGTCTGAGATGGAGGTAATTCGAACTGGCGGCAGCTCGACTTTAGGTGAAATCGAGGGATAGGTCCCTACATAAGTAAACTCTGGCAGTGACGCCAACATCCTGTATTATGATGCCCTCAAGAACATGAACATGAAAGATTGCCTAGCACCATCCAAAATAAATATTTTGGGTTTCAATGAGTCTACCAAGTGAGCCATGGGAGAACTAGTCACTCAGGTACAGGACGGACCAGCCATGGTATCCACCACGTTCTTCATCATCAACAACCCCTCAGTCCATTATAATGACATCCTGAGACGCGACTAGATTCATGCTATGCGAGCAGTACCATCTTCCTATCACCAGGTAATACATTTTCTCATAAAATTTGGCCCATACCAAATACGAGGCTGCCAAGTAGCAGCTCGTATGTGTTACGTCAACTCCCTTCAAAATTTGATGGCCCGTGAGACTTCGAAGTGAAAGGAGAAATGCATCGCCATTAAGGACTAGCAATGAATAGGGAACGAGCCCAATACGGTGGACTCATTCCCCATTCCTCGCCGCCCTAATATGCACATGAAAACTGATGAAAAACCCCCTGATCATAACAATGCAGTTATAAGCACGTTTAAGAGAGACTGGACACCGTCTCTCATAGAGCCAGTCGATCAGATTAACCCCGATGGCCCTACGATAACCACCTATATTGGTTTACTATTGACAGGTAAAGAGCGCTCAGACCTTATTACCCTCCATCAGTAGTAGAAGGACATCTTTGCCTGGTTGTTTGACAAAATACCAGGCATAGATCACGATGTGGCATGTCACCACTTGCACATAAACGATAAAGCTACCCACGTCAAATAGAAACCACGATGAACAACCCTGAAGATATGGGGAGCCATTAACGACGAGATCTAAAAGTTTATATTGGCAGAATTTATCAGACCGGTGGACTGCCCATGATAGGTAGTGAATGTAGTGGCCATCCCTAAGAAAAATAGTAAAATACGGGTTGTATCGATTTTACCGACCTCAACAGACACTGTCTGAAGGATAGCTTCCCTATTCCTCTTATCACCAGACTAGTAGATTCCACAGCTGGACATGAGTGGTTGTCATTCATGGACGGTTACTCGAGGTACAACCAAATACCTTTGGTAGCCGAGGACCAAGAGTGTACCTCCTTTACCACTGAACAAAACTTATATTGTTATAACGTCAGGCCCTTCAGCCTGAAGAACGCCAGATCTACTTACCAGTGCCTAGTCACCGCCATGTTCGAAGACCAATTGGGGAAGACAGTAGAAGTTTACATTGATGGCATGCTCGTAAAAAGTAGGCTTCACACGGACCATCTAGCCGACCTCGAGACTGTCTTTAGAAAACTGCGATACTTCAAACTGTGATTGAACCCTAAGAAGTATAGCTTCAGTGTCTCCTCAGGGAAGTTCTTGGGGCACCTAGTCACTTAACGAGGAATAGAAGCCAACCCCGACCAGATCTGTGCCCTCGCCTGCATGCCCTCCCCACGAACACTGAAGCAGGTTCAAGCCCTCATGGAAAAAATTGCCACCCTCAGATGCTTTATTTACAAAGCCTCCTACAAATGCCGCCCACTATTCAAGTATATCCGGGAGAGCAAAAAGTGCTAATTAAATGATGAGTGCGGGGCCATTTTTTTAGACATGTTGCGATACTTAGCTACTCCCCAATCCTCAGTGCACCACGAGAACACGAATTGTTGGGTTTGTATTTGGGAAATACAGACGCATCTATCAGCGCCGTCCTGATCCGGACGGGCAATAGAATTGAGAAACCGGTCTAATTAGTCAGTAAAACCCTCCTAGGAGTGGAATTGTGATAATCCACACTAGAAAAATAGGCCTTTGCTCTGGTGTATGCTTTGCAAAAATTGTGACCCTACTTCCAAGCCCACAAAATCAAGCTTATCACCACCCAATCGCTACGAAAGGTATTCACAAAAAAGGACAAGACCTGCCATATAGCAAAGTGGGCAATCTCTCTAGAGGAATTTGGCATACGCTTCGAGCCAAGGGTCACCATCAAGGGATAGATCGTTGCGGACCTCCTTGTTGATCTCCTCATTAATGATGACAATTGGAAAACTGAGGAAGACGACGACCTCCGCACTCATCCGGATGGCATAGAGCCTGCCTACACTAAGGGGTGGCGGCTATACACAGATGGATCCGTTACTGCGGTGGCTCAGGATTGGGGATTGGCTTGCTCACTTAAACCGATGACAAAATCGAGAAGGCCATATGGGTCAGCTTCCCCCTCAATAACAATGAAGCAGAGTACGAGGCGTTATTGTATGGGGTGGATTCAGCATTGGCCCTGGGTGTGTAAGAAATTTATATCTTTACCGAGTCGCACCTAGTTGTTAACCAGCATAGCAGGACGTTCCAGGACAACGACAAAATGTCCAATTATTTGGAAATCTTGAAATAATGGCTCAACAAGTTCAAAAAGGTCAACCTTAAGCACATTCACCGCGGTGAGAATATGCACTCTGATGCCCTCGCCTACTTTGCTAGAATTATCGGTGGCCGACTAAGGGTTATTCAGGTCTAGATCCTTGACAAACCAAGCATACTTGAGCATACGATAGTGGCCACGCAAACCGATAGCTCCGTCGCACCTTCAGACACCGATTGGCGCCGACCATTGCTTAACTTCCTCGGGGAACACCATGTCCTCCCCACAGATTGGTCAGCCGCTGAGAGCCTCCAAAACAGAGAAAATATATGATCATTAATAATGTTCTTTACTGGATGAGCTTGTACGCTCCACACCTCACCTGTATTACAAGGAAATAGGTAAAAATAGTCATTGCAAAAATCTACGAAGACGTCTGGGGGGGTACACAGTGGGTAGATCCATGGCTGACCAAGCACACACGTAAGGGTTGTACTTACCAGCAATGCGACAAGACTTCATAGTATATGCGCAAAAGTGTGACAAATGTTAATTCTATGGGTACCTTATCCATGCCCCTACCATTGACCTCCATAGAGTCTTTAACCCTTGACCATTTGTGAAATGGGGATTGGACATAGTCAGAGCACTCCCCATGGTGACTGGGCGACGTCAATGGTTACTGGTTGCGACAGACTACTTTACCAAATGGGCCGAAACGATGCCCCTCGCTCGTATTCGGGAGGAAGAGGTTATCACCTTCTTATGGAAGCATTTATCACCCAGTTTAACGTCCCCACAATTCTAATAATTGACAACGGGACACAATTCGTGGGCAGTAAGGTTGCAGAGTTCGTTCAACCCTACAACATCAAAATCTTGCCCTCAAGCCCTAAATACCCTCAGGGGAATGGACAGGTCGAGTCCACAAACAAAACAATAATCGATAATACCAATAAATGATTGGATACAGCCAAGGGCCGATGGGTCGATGAGCTACCCCACGCTTTGTGGTCCTACCGCACAATGCTGCGTAAAAGTACAGGCTTCACGCCGTTTATGCTCACCTATGACTCCGAAGTGGTACTCCCTACTGAGGTCATCACCAATGCTACGAGGTTCATGATTATAAGCAGTGAGATCAACAATCGACTTCTCGTAAAGAACCTTGACCTGATAGACGAAACTAGAGCGGAAGCTTTGTCCGACATGCTCAGGTATTAGGAGACACTAAAGCGAAACTATAACAAACAGGTGCACCCTCGAGAGTTATGCGAGGGGAACTACGTCATGAAAAAAGTCTTCCCTACAGCTCACAATCATAACAAAGGCAAACTCTAACAAAATTAGGAAGGCCCATACCTTATCTCCCGCGTGGTCGATGGAAACCCTACTACCTAATGAATAGTTATGAAGAAGAACTCAAGTCCCCCTGGAATGCATTAAACCTTCGTAAATGGAATCAGTAACACTCCAGTACATGTATAGAGCTCATTGTAATATATGTTTTTAATTCTAGCCTTACATATCTTAAAAACAGGATTCCATATTGGGGGTGTTCTTGAAGTAGGACGTCCTCGCCACTACATAAGTCATTTTTTGAAGTAAGAAAATACTCCCCATACTGAGGGCGTTCTTGAAGAAGAACGTAATCGCCACTACGTGAGTTATTTTTTAAAGAAAAATTACACTCCCCATACCGGGGGCGTTCTTGAAGTAGGACATCATTGCCACTACGTGAGACATTTTTTGAAGTAAAAACGCACTTCCCGTATTGGGGGTGTTCTTGAAGTAAGACGTCCTCGCTACTACATGAGTCATTTTTTAAAGTAAAAACACACTCCCCATACCGGGGGCGTTCTTGAAATAGGACATCCTCGCCACTACGTGAGTTATTTTCTGAAGTAAAAACGCATTGCCCATACTGGGTGGAGGGGGGTTCTTGAAATAGGACGTCCTCGCCATTACGTGAGTCATTTTTTGAAGTAACAACGCACTCCTCATATTAGGGGCGTTCTTGAAGTAGGTCATCTTTGCAACTACATGAGTCATTTTTTGAAGTAAAAAATGTACTTCCCATACTGGGGGCGTTCTTGAAGTTGAACGTCCTCACCACTACGTGAGTCATTTTTTAAAGTTTGAATGCACTATCCATACTGGGGGGGTTCTTATAGTAAAACGACCATGACTATGACTACATAGTCCAACGAGGACTACTAAATAAATTGTTGGGAACTTTGCCCTTAAATTGCCACTATAAGGTCACAACAATGTCTACGACTACATAGTTTAACGAGGACTCCTGACAACATTGCTGGGAACTTCACCCTTCAACTGCCCCTATTAGGTCATAATAACGACTACGCTACATAGTTCAACGAGGACTACTAAATAAGTTATTAGGAACTTCACCCTTAAACTGCTACTATAAGGTCGCAACAACGACTGCGACTACATAATCCAATGAGACTACTAAAAAAGTTATTAGGAACTTTGCCTGTCTCTATAAATTTGTCCTAACAATTATGTGTACCTAGTCTAATAAGGACTACTACAAACATTGTTGGGAACTTCGCCCTTAAGCTGCCCCTATAAGGTTGCAATAACGACTACGACTACATAGTCCAACGAGGACTACTAAATAAGTTGTTGGGAACTTCACCCTTAAACTGTCACTATAATGTCACTGCAACGACTACGACATCATAATCTAATGATAGCTACTAAAAAAGTTGTTGGGAACTTCGCTCATCTCTATAAATTCGCTCTAGCGACTACGTGTACCTAGTCTGACGAGAACTACTATAAACATTGTTGGGAACTTCACCCTTAAACTGCCCCCATATGGTTGTAATAATGACTACGACTACATAGTCCAACAAGAACTACTAAAAAAGTTATTGGGAACTTCGCTCATCTCTATAAATTTTCTCTAACAACTACGCGTACCTAGTCCAACGAGAACTACTACAAACATTGTTAGGAACTTCACCCTTAAACTGCCCCTATAAGGTTGCAATAATGACTGCGACTACATAGTCCAACGAGGACAACTAAATAAGTTGTTGGGAACTTCGCCCTTATACTGCCACTATAAGGTCGCAGCAACGACTACGACTACATAGTCCAATGATGGCTACTAAAATAGTTGTTGGAAACTTTGCCCGTCTCTATAAATTTTCTCTAAGGACTACGTGTACCTAATCCAATGAGGACTACTACCAAAAGTTGTTGGGAACTTTGCCCTTGTCTCTATAAGGTCGCTATAATGGCTACGTGTACATAGTCCAACGTGGACTACTGAATAAAGAGGTAGGAATTTTTCCCTTAACTGTCCCCATAAGGTCGCATTAGTGAAATGATCACACGATTCTTTTATCATTTCCAAAATAATAAGTACAAAAGGAGAGCATAATAAGAAATGAAAACGATACATTAAAACATTACACACACAGGGACATGACCTCTCCCAGCTGCCATAACCAGGACCCTCGATCCCGGACTCCCTTAGGTCCTTCAGGGCCATGACCCTAAGGACAACTGCACAGCCAGACAAGGTCTTCACCTGGTCACAAAGAATAAGGTACCAGAACCAGCGCTTTTGATACATTTTTACCTTGCCTTTTGGAAGAGCTGAAGGTTTGACGTACGCCTGCTCTAACGACTTCCCTGCCATCCCATGATAGCCAAAATATATATGAGTGTAAAAGTTTACCCACACGGCCACACGAGCTTCAAAATAATTTTACGATTGGGTCTGCATTTTATTGTCAGCAAACTGGGAAGTAAGGTTGCAACTTTACACAATGGTTAAACTTCAAACACTTTGAATCCCCTCTTATAGGCCCCAAAAGAGGACGCACCTAACATTTATTGGGGCAATTACCAAGTACCTACTAGTTTGTATGGGGAAAACCAACTGTCCCTATGATTAATTACCATGTATGCACGTCCAAGCATGGGCCGCCATTATGACCATGAAGCTTAGTTCGCCGAGGACCAGCGTGACACTCATACAGATTCTACTTGAATGAAATATGGGTCTTTCTTACAACTACGATGCCTAATTTATCAAGTCCCGGTAATAATTTGGTGAGCATCAACCGTTCTGCATCAACAAGACTATTCGTATACACTCAAAAATATTGTTTTGCACGTAACAACACACCACGGGCTCCATAACATCCAATAGGAAAACTGCTTACTAACATTTAATAGTAAAAACGCTTACTAGATTTGCAGAAAAGTTAAGATATTGTTTACAAAGTACATAGCCATGACGGGCCTAAACCAACAAGTTCAACATTGCCACCACAGGTTCCATAAAAGGTCTTAACACATCGCCACCACAGACCTTACAATATGTTACTACGATTCCACCTATAGTTGGGATGTTGGTTCAGTGGCCGCTGCATCCTCCTCAGCAAGCTCTGCCTCTTCCTCAGGGGTGATGTCCATCTGATTCCCCAGGGGCACTGGACCTCGCCGAGCAGAATATCCTGTAGGGGCCTAACTTCTTGCAGAGGGGAAGTTGGCTCTTACACCACGGGATTTATCCTTTATCAAGGGGGTTCAATTATATAACCTATATTACACGAATACTACTGACAATATGCTTGGGTGGAGGCCTGGAATGTGACATCCCACGATTTCTGATGAGGATTTTTAAGAGATTTTGAATTACTGCCGAGTAGTCGAAGGTTTGAGTGCTGTATATTTTACAAGGTGATCGAAGGTAAACTACAAGGATTCAGGGGATAGATTTCTATAACCCCTCTATGATTCCTCATCCCTCCTATTTATAGAATGTAGAAAAGGCTGAGTCATCTTAGGGGGTCAAATTATATGTGTGTCCTCCGGGTATCAGGCGAGTATTCCAGAGTTCGTGTTGACGCCGGAAATGTCGGGTCTGGTACTGTGCTCTAACAGTATAGCAGTTGTTAGGTCTGTCACTACAGCTGTAAGGACCAGCAACATCACCATTCCTATCTGGTGAGCTGGCTTTCTTCCTTCGACCACGTATGAAAGTAGCCGAAGTATTTATGATACTGACGTGGGGTCTTCGTCTTCGAGGCTTGTTCATAGTCGAGGCTTCGTCTTTGAATAATCTTGGAAGGCTTATTTATGGATTGAGTGGGCTTCAAGATATTTGAGGTAGCCTTCGAGTGTTCAACTGGAGGTAGAAGGCTACGATTAGGCTACTACATTTGCCCCCTCTCAGCAAGGGTCTTAAAAATGGGTGTAGAGGCATTTACTAAGAAAAGCCATTAGTTGTTAGAAGTTGAACGGTTGACTGTTGGTTTTTGAGGGAGGTAATAAAGGAGGGTAATAAAGAAATGTTGGTGATTATGGAGTAATAAATGAGGTTGAATGGGGCTACAAGTACAGGCTATGGAGGCAATAACATTGCATACTCTTTTTCTGTTGCACTTTCTTCTCCTTTTATTAGCATTTCCTGAAAAACATAATGGACACCACACCCAACACCTGCTACCAGAAAAGGATGGGATTTACCCAAGACCGTCGTATAGGGTGGAAGACTACTGAACTAAAGTTGAAGTTCTTTGGTGATCATGAGCTTGATTGGGACATGCCCGACCTGGTGGAGTTAGAAGCTGGGGAATACATCAACGGGGTGTCTTATGCTTACTTGTGGGGGCAGATGAAATTTCACTTGATGACGGCATAGGGATTCTACTTCTATCTGTCGAGTTTGGTCGAATGTGTTGTGCAGGCAAGGGATCAGTTGGAGGAGGAACAAGGTTAGGCTGGAGGATCTGGCCCATCTAAAAATAGGGCTGGCTCTTCTTAAAGCGGTAACAAGGTGGTGGTGATGGGTTTTATTTTTGTAGGATTATATTTGAAGGTTTCTATTACTGTTTGTTATTTTTATGTATGTCTGAACTCGGAAGCTTCTGTTTCTGTTGTTGTAATTTGCGGAATGGAATAAGAATAACATTTTACTGTAATTTTGTGTTTTTGTATCTGTTAGGCATGATAGGGGAATTGATTTGTAGGCGTGGTATCGAACATATCTCTTCGAATGTTAACATGTAGAAACCGTTACCTTCGGGAAAAATTGACTTCAAAGTATAATGAAATGGTCAAAGATTTTTATCAATTTTTGGCTTTACTGAATGGTTGACTATGTATTGGTCAAACTCGATGAAAGAGGTGTGAGACGATGTATAAAAGGGGTCAATTGTTCGATATTGGGTATTTTTTCAACTGCATAGACTCAGAAATGGGGTTTGAATGTGGATACAAAGAAGAACGTTAGGTCTGGGAAGTTGTAATGTGTGGACTGTTGAGTTTCCTAGGGGGAAGAATTGAAGACTGCAATTAATGCGACTTGGGATTAGGGAGGGTTTAAATGTACCTTCAAGTATAAATGAAGTATTTCTTAGAGAACTTCATACAATTGTTTCTTCTTCGCCTATCAGAATGTCTGCGTCTTCGTCTCAAAGCCACAAAAATGCTTCCAACATTAAGCACCAGGACCGGGTTGCAGCAAAGGTCTTAAGTGTACGAGAGAATACGTTGTAGTTGAAATAGAGGTTTCTCGGTGACTATAACCTAGACTCAGAGATGTTGGAGTTGTTTGAAGTAGAGTCTGGGGAGCTATTAGTAGAATACCCTTTGCGCACTGGTGGGGGGTTCTACAAAAGATGGGCCCATTTCTCGGCCACCGGTTGGCCTTGCTGGAATCTTTTGCTGAGGAGATGGTGGACCAAGAAGATTCTGAGGCAGAGGCTGGGTGCGAGAAGAACTGTCCCTATAATAAATATGGGCTTCTTTACCTATTTTGTTAAGTATCTTGTATAGGATGATATATCCTGTTGATTTTGATAATGACTGTTTTGATCATTATTTTGTGTATGGGAGTCTGCCCGAATGTAATTAGAAGTTTATGAAATAACTATCGATGTAAAATTCTAGACTGTGTGTAAGCTGGAAAAACATAGAATTCAATAGTAATTTAGGCGTGATCAACTTTTCGAATGTCGAGTGTGCAAGAAATCTAATGCTTGGCATATTTTGGGATCGAGTGCCAGGTTATATGCGGAGGAAGGTTTGATACATGATATAGATGATTACTCGTATACGAGATGAATGTATGTCGAAGGTCTGTTAATTTTGACTGGACATACTGACAGCCAAACAGTTGGCCTGTCAGAACGGTACTGTTGCTGGGGTAGAGTGTCGTGCAGGTCATCATGATGTTTCCTTGATTTGCAGAAAAAGGTTGATTTGATGTAGGGATTTGATTTGACAACTTCGAGCAAGGACCAGAAGGTTCGACTTGGTTTGTATTTTAAAATGATGTAAATGAGAGCGTTCAATTCGCACGTGAGGGTAATGGGGGGTAAAGTGGCCAAAACACATTTCAACCGAAAAACAGGGGTAGTGGTAATGATAGCAGTTTTGGGAATCGAGTCAATTTTTTGGTATTTCGGGGAGGTATATATATAGATGATATAACAAAGGTACTGTTCACATAAAAACTAGAGAGTGAGAGGAAGAGAACGTATATCATTATTTCGTGAAGCTTGAGGGAAGTTATTAGGTTGTTGCTGAGGGACCGACTGACTTGCTGTTTCGAGTGTACTTCTATTAATACAGGTATGTCGATTGATCTTTAGCTATTTTCGTTTTTATTTGACTTATGTATCTTCATGTAGAGTCTTCTGGGTTTGAAGTTGCGAGGATATGATCGAGGACATGGGAAAACCATGTGTCAGAGGTTTAGCTAATTTGGTATTCTTAGGGTATTGATGGTAGGTCTGGGATTAGGGTCGAGTTTTTGGCTGTGATTGTATCAGTTAATGAGGGTAGATGAAAATTAGCTATTGACACGTAATAGTCGGATATATCAATCTAATTGCATGCCTCTTCTTCTGTAGGATAAGATGCGTACCCGTCGAGCTTCGAGACTGAGGCTAATTGATAAAGAGATCGAAGAAAATGAGGCTAGTGTATCTTGTCATGCTCCGATGGGTGAGGGCAACGACGTAGGTGAATTGGTCATAATAAAAGATATCCCACTAACAGTGGTGGTTCCTGGGGTTGGGGGTTCAAGTAGTAGGCTTCGCAAGATGGCAGTTACCGAGGATAGTGATGACGAAAAGATGGGGGGAGGACAGAGAGAGTGGGATGAAGGTCGGGCTGAACCTTAGGGTGGTGAAAGGGGCAAGATGGACCTAAGTGATCACAGTGAGGATTCAAATGAGTTGGATAAGGCTGATAGTTTTGTTCCGACTAGAGATAAGCAGAGATTAGATCGATTTGTGGCCAAATTTGGGCTGCCAAAGGTAGGAGTAATATTATATGTTGCGGGGTCAGGGTATAGCTTCCATTCGGAACCTCTAGAAGGTATTATGGTGTTCAGAGGCCAAATTCGACTAGGGATGCAATTGCCCCTTCGAAGGCTGGTGAAGGAGGTGTTGAACATTTGGGGAGTTGCCCCAGTTCAGATGAATGAGAACTTTTATAAAATGATGAAGGTTATTTAGGGATTGAATGTAAAACTGAGAGGTGAAGGGAGAAGTTTAATTGAGTGGTTTGACGTTGTCTCGTTCTACTCCAAGAAGGCATGCCAGAAGGTCGGCACCTATCACATCCAGTGTCACGCAGTTAAGCCCTGGTTGTTTGATCTTTGTTCGACAGGTCGATGGTGGGACAAAGATTTGGTTGTAGTACGGGGTAACTATGAGAATATCGAAGGGGAGGACCCTTATAGGTTACAGCATAAAGTCTATAATCCAAGTAAGTTTTTTGTTAAAGATTTTTTAATGTATTATTCGAATAAACTGGTGATCATGTTTTGTTTATTCTGTAGGTCCTAATTGCTAGACTTGGACAAATCTGAGGGATTAAATTGACGCCTTGATCGACTCGGACGAGGAGTGGGTTAATTCAGTTTTCAAGAGTTTTGGTATCAAGAGGAAGAGGTAGAAGATGACAAATTCCCTACTTCGAAACGTACCCATTACGTCGAATCCATTAACGATGAGGGGAGGTGAAGGTACTTTGAAAGTTGTCGATGGAATGGAGGAGGAGAATTTGGCAAGGAAGGTAAAGTATGTTCCGAAGGCGCAATGGGCGTCGAAGCAGGCGGTGCCAGTACCTGAAGTAGCTTGTGATGCTTCGAGATAGAGGCTGAAGCAGGCTTCGACACAGGCTGAGAAAGGGAAGGGCAAGGTCATTCTCGAGTCTCCGAGGGTACTGCGGCTGAAGGTTATTCAACGCAAAAGGCGTAGGGCGCTGGGGGAGGATGATACAGAGGATGCGGACGATGGTATAACAGAGGCTTAGCGAGAGGAGTAGGCTCTAGCCCTGGCTGCTTCGATGGCAGCACTCTGCGCCAGTGACCCAGACGAGGCTGAGAGGCAAATGTATAAGATAATGTACCAGGTAACTGTTTTATTTTTGAAATACTGAAATTTTGCTTAAGTATGTCATAAGTTGGGAGATATTGATGGCTCGACTATTCTAGAAGACGGATGCTTGGTTACATGCCTTCATCAAGGCCCAAAAGGTAATATCACGGAAGCTGGAACAGGCGCTTGATAATCTGGAGATCGCTCGAGGGACTGAGGCATCGTTGGTGTCTGAGAATATAACTTTAAAGTGAGATTTGGCGGCTATCAATGATGCATTTAAGAAGAGATTGGAGGGTCAACGGTATAATCATGAGTAGGTGTTGAGGTCGAAGCTTGCTGAGAAGGAGATGGATAAGAGAGAACATAAGGAGCGCTTCCAAGGGAAATTTGATTATGAAGTTATAGATAATATTAGGCTGAAGGAGTTCATAGAAGATTTGGGGTATGATCCTAAAACTTTGGAATGCTTCCCTATTGTACAAGATCCTATTGCTGAAGGTACTTGCGGACAGAGGGGACAGAGGCAGGCATTGCTGATAGAGGTGTTGGAGGTGGCGTAGAGGCTCCCGTGATTAAAGGTACTGCTACTGGAGCCGGAACTGATGTGATTGGCGATGGTGCAGGGTCAAGACCTTCTACTGGAGGTGCTGGAAGTATCGGCACTAAAGAGCCTGTTGGGGGAGAAGGTGTAACAACTATAATATGAGGTATTGTACTGGAGCACCATACCGTTTTTTCTGATTTTTCTGTTGGGCTGTAATATTTGAGCAATGTTGAGCTTTCTTTGAACTTGTGATTGCTTTGAATTGGTGTGCTAAAAATGACTTGTACTGTACTGATTCTATTTGGCTGTAAACTGTTCTGAAACTGATTTGTGCTAACTAGACTTGTACTAAATTGTTGTGCTAGATTCTTGATGTATACTCCAAACTAAACTTAAGTCTCTGATATATGCTGTATTAAATTGTCTTGCATGTAGCAAAACTGTTGATATGATACCTAGGGTAAACTAAGAAATTCACCAGACTTCGATGGCTTGGGGCCTGATCGAAGTAGAACGTGTTCTCTCCAAATGCAATCTCGAGGCTGCGGTCTTTCGACCATCCTTACGCCTCGAGTTTGCTCGAAATTGGAGGTTTGAAAAATTTCAAGGTCGCCCCCAAGTATTATTCGGGTCGAAGGGCTGACATGATACCTAAAGTAAATCAAGAAATTCACTGGACCTCGATGGCTTGTGGCCTGATCGAAGTAGAACATGTTCACTCCCAATGCATTCCCGAGCGTCCGGTCTTTCGACCATCCTTGCCCCTCGAGTTTGCTCGAAATTGGAGGTTTAAATTTTTTTAAGGTCGGCCCTAAGTATCAGTTGGGTTGAAGGGTTGACATGATACCTAGGGTAAACCAAGAAATTTACTGGACTTCGATGGCTTGGGGCCTGATCGAAGTAGAACGTATTTTTTCCCAATGCAATCTCGAGGGTCCGATCTTTCAACCATCCTTACGCCTCGAGTTTGCTCGAAATTAGAGGTTTGAAAATTTTTAAGGTCGCCCCCAAGTATTAGCCGGGTCGAAAGGTTGACATGATACCTAGGGTAAATCAAGAAATTCATTGGACTTCGACGGCTTGGGGCCTGATCGAAATAGAACGTGTTCACCCCCAATGCATTCCCGAGCGTCCGGTCTTTCAACCATCTTTGCCCCTCGAGTTTGCTCAAAATTGGAGGTTTAAAAAATTTCAAGGTCACCACCAAGTATCAGTCGGGTCAAAGGGTTGACATGATACCCAAGCTTAACCAAGAAATTTAGTGGAAAGCTGGAGACGAAGCTTGGAGAAAAAGATGTTCATTAATTTATATTGTATTTACATCAGTAGAACATGGTGGAGGTTGTGGCCTGTTGTATGATACTAACTGTATTTTATTCTATGGATTTGGTAGAGGTTCTTCGTCTTTTATCATTAGGTAATATGAACCCTTGTCAGTTTTATCATAAATGAGATAAGATCCTTCCCAGGATTCGGCTAACTTACCGGCATTTCGAGGCTTTGAGAATTGGGTGACGCGTCGAAGTACGAGATCTACGATGTTGAAACTTCATGGTTGAACTCTCTTGTTATATGACTTCTGGGAGGATAGGTGATAATGACCAAGGTTGGCGATGGCTCAGTCTCTTGTTTCGTCGATCCAAAGCATATTGTACCCGAGCTCAAACTCATTATCTTCATCTGGGAGGTTGGGATCTATTGTGGGTACTTTAAATTAAGTAGGGAGCACTGCTCCAGTACCGTAGGCGAGAAGGATAGGGGTATCTGAAACATGTAATGATGTTTTCCCATGGGAATTTGATGACTTCTTCTTCTGAGGTTCGACACAAAGGTACAGTTTCGACCCATTTGGTAAAATAATCTGTTGCAACAAGGATATTCTCTCGGCTACCCGAAGCTTTGAGAAAAGGACCAATGAGATCGATGGCCCAACGTTTGAATGGCCAGGTGACTTCACTGAAATGGGGGTCTTGTGAAGGGTTGGGGCTTTCATGGGCATGACGCTGACATTTGTAGCAGTATTTGGCATATTCTTCGGCTTGCTTCTTCATATTGGGCCAGAATAAACCTTGGGAGACGGCTCAAAGGGCCATAGATCGACCAACAGTATGAGCACTGCAGGTACCTTCATGGATTTCAGCTAGAATTTTAGAGGCATCGGTTTGAGAGATGCATCAAAGGAGAACGCCATTTGGGGATTTGTGATGTAACTCCAGTTTAAGGATGGTGTATCTGCGACAGTTCTCTAATAATCACCGTTTGGCTTTGGGATTATCTGGGAGGGTAGCATTGCTAAAGTAATGGAGGAATGGTGTTCGCCAGTCGTCTGGATCGAGACTCTCGCCCCCAGATTGATGGCATTAACTTCCATCTGGTCGATACTTGGGCGTTCGAGTACTTTGATGTGGAGAGTTCAGGATTCTGATTGGCCTAACATAGCTGCTATATAGGCGAATGCATCTGCATGTCGGTTTTCTCCTCGAGGGTAATGAGTGATATAAGATTTTTTGGGGAAACGGTCCATGCGTTGCCGAACGAGAGCAGCATATTCAGCCATGCGACCGTTAGCTTGATTTTTACCGGTGTAATGTCTCTGAACAAGTTAGGAATCTTTAAAAATTGCAAGTTTTGGGACACCAAGTTCTAGGGCAAGGTCGAGGCCATGGATCAAGGCTTCATACTCAGCCTCGTTGTTAAAATATTTAAAGTTTAACTTGAGGGCCTTCTTTATTCAATCATTGGTAGGTGCGACTATGGATTTGTTGCTTCAGGTTGGTCTTCTGTCAGGTCATCTTCATGATCCTCCCAATCGACATCTTTGACCGGGAAGTCAGCAAGGAAATCTGCTATTGTTTGGCCTTTTTGGTATATCTGCTTCTCAAATAATATGTCATGTTCACCAAGGTAAATTGACCACTGTTGTACTCTTCTGAATTTCTCCTTTTTGCTGAGTACTTCTCGAAGGGGATAGCTTGTTATAACACGGATATGGTGAGCTTGAAAATATGGCTTTAATTTGCGGGGCTAATATACGAGGGTAAGGAGCAAACGCTCAAGTTTTGTGTATCGAGTTTTTGTAGGTATTAGAGTTTTGCTGATGAAATATACAAGTTTCTCAATGTTTGATTTGTGTTGAATGAGTACTGTGCTGATAGAAGTGTCAGTGACCACAAGGTATAAAGAGAGTATTTTGCCTTCGACAGGAGTCTGATAATGGGTGTTCGACCAAGATACGTTTTGAGTTTGGGGAAGGCCCGTTCACAGTCGGTGTCCAGTTAATCTCAGGGTTGTTTTTCTTTTTTGCTTTGTGGATGCCTTGTTCGCGTAAGAGAAAAAAGAGCCAAACACAACAGTCTGAGGATTTAGAAATGAAACGGTTGAGGGAAGCTATCTTACTGGCCACTTTTTGGACATCATTTTTGGTTCGGGGCAAAGGCATGTCGATAAGGGCTCGAATATGGGTAGGGTCGATGTCGATGCCTCGTTTACTAATAAAATGGCCTAAAAATTTACCAGACGAAATACCAAATTGGCATTTGTCTGAGTTGAGTTTCATTTTGTATGTTCGATGTATCGAAAAGACTTCAGTTAGGTCTTGGATGTAGGTCTGTTTCTGGAGGCTCTTGCATAACATGTCGTCAATGTAAACTTTGACTGACTTGCCAAGCAAGGGATTAAATATGGTTGTAACAAGGCATTGATAGGTGGCACCAGAATTTTTAAGGCCGAAGGGAATGATATTAAAATAGTAAAGGCCTTATTCAGTGATAAAGGATATTTTAAGTTGATCTTCAGGAAGGAGGGGTACCTGATTGTAACCCGAAGTCGCGTCCATCAATGATAGGCGTTCGTGTCCTGCAGTGGCATCAAGGAGTACTGAAATGATTGGAAGGGGAAAGCTGTCATTTGGTGTGTGCTTGTTGAGGTCTGTGAAGTCGACACAGATTCTGATCTTGCCACTTTTTTTGGGAAATACAAAAATATTTGATATCCAATCAGTATACTTGACTTCTCTGATGAAAACCGCGGCTATGAGTTTGCCTACTTCAAGGGTTACTACTTCTCAAAGTCATGGGGCCAAGGTACACTTCTTATATTTTATTATTGTGGAATGGGGGATGAGATCGAGGCGGTGGCATGCAAAATTAGGATCAACACTGGGTTATCTCCTAAAATGTCTATGCAATGACATCTTTGTTTGCTCGAAAGAAGTCTATGAGTTCGAGGCGCTCAACTTCGTCGAGAAAGGTTCCAATGAATGTGCCTCGACCAGGTCCGTCGAGTTTGATATTGATAGTGTAGTAGGTTTGATGGGTGAGATTGCAGATGTCGAGGGTAAGGGGATTACGAGAGACAACGATTGCTATGGGTGTCTGATGAGTCTCCGGGTTTGATCGATCTCCGGATGCTCACATGAGCGGGCGAGGTGTTGAGAGCCTTTTAAGTTTCATGTACCACAGGGGGTAGTGAAACAAAGGGTCTGATGGTAGGTCGAAGGTATGGTACGCATGGCATGGAGCTAGTCGCGTCTGAGGATTCCAGGGTATTCATACTTCTTATCGATGACAAGAAAGGTGGTTTGAAGTGTGATTGGGCCGGTGGTAACTGGGAGGCAGATTCGACCAAACAAAAATTCTGTAACCCCATTAAAGCCTTTTAGTCTTACATTGGCAGCAGTGATGTGGTCTATTTTCTTCATGGCTTGGATGATTTGGAGAAAAAGTACATTGGCTGCACTTCCTGTGTCGATAAGCATAGTATGGAGGACGAGGTGTTCGACCTTAATCATGATGAATAAAGGGTCAGAATAAGGAAAACGAACATGCGATGTATTGCAGTCGATGAAAGAGATACCTTCGGGTCGAGGAGAAAGACTTGATTCTGGGAGAAGGGCGGTCAGCTTCTCCTGGTAAGTGAGTTTGTAACATTCTTCAATACGCTTGCGCTTGCTCATGGAATGGCCGCTGTCGATATTATTGACTTTAATAAAATATACTTGGTATATATGGACCACGGCCGGGTTGACAGTAGGGGTGGATTGAGGTTTGAGGTATGACCCGTTAATGTAGCTGGGAAGGTCAGAAATATACTGATGTAGACGACCTGCCTTAAGTATTATTTTGAGAGAGCGCTGCAAGGCAAAGCATTTGTTGGTATAGTGATAGTTACACTTGTGGTTGGCGCAGTAAGGTTTGCCCGGTTTGACCTCGATGGGGAAGGGGATACTCCATACAGGGTCTGCCTGGATCTGAGGTAGAAGGGTGCTAAGAGGGACAGTAAGAGTGGGTAGAACCAGCTTTGGTTGCTTCCTGTGAGCTTCAGCATTGTTGTCAGCGTGAGGACATTTGTGGCTCTCAGTCTCCTGAGAGACGGGAGCGATAAGGGGTGTAGGAGTAGAAGATGGGCCTTGTCGAGGTTCATTGATGGCAGAAGTTGAAGAATGCCCTTATTTATGTGATTCGCGGAGGCGCTCAAGGTCGATATACCCATTGACTTTTGAGAGCATCTCCTCAAGGGTTTGAGGTTTGTGGAGGACCAGGTACTCTTTGACATGGCTGTGATCTATTAAGGTGTTTGTATATGCGAGTACAATGCTTGCACAGTTGAGGTTTTTGACTTTTCGTGACTTGTCGAGAAACCTCTTGGTGAAGGCTTCGAGGGTTTCACTATTGGATTTTTTGAAATTGAAAAAGGTATCGACTCTGACCTCTCTATCTTTGTTGAAGGAAAATTGGGCGATAAAAAGATGGGATAATTGCTTGAAACTTCAAATAGAACCACTGGGAAGATTATGATACCATCGTAGAGGGCTATCTGCGAGACTTATGGGAAAAAGGCGACACATTAGGTGGTCGGCTGTGGATAAGAGGCTTAGAGCATTTTAAAATTCGAGTATATGAGATTGAGGGTCGTTGTTGTAGTATTTGCTGTGTTTGGGAGTATAAAAATTTGGAGGTACCTCGATAGGGGGGAGTTTGGGGCTGATGGGGTTATTCAACCGACTTGATGAGTTTAGAGTTGGGCTCGCGCTGACACGGATGACAGGTTGGATTTTGTAGTCGAAGTCTTGCTGTACATAATAAGCAGGATGAGGGGGGGATCGAGGGGTTTAAGGATGATGAGGCCGCGGGTTCGATATGTGTTCGGAACTGCGCTCCCCGAGAAGTTCTCGGGCAGGGCGGCATTTGGGGTGTCTGGAGGAACGAAGGGTGGAGTTAGAGAAATACTCTGTGGGGTGGATGACAAGATGTATGGAGCCTGTAGGGGTAATAGTAGGGTCAGCACCTTTGGCACCAAGATGGGCTGGAGGTGATTGGATATGCTGTAGGGGTCCCAATCGGTCCTTGGCGGAGATGCATAACGGGGCGGGTTCTCGAGATGGTGGAGGAGCGTCTATAGGCTGTAGTCATTGCAACTCTCAGACTGTGTTGTGCAATTCATCGATGACACAGTTTTGTCTATCGGTATCATCCAAATGGCGATGCCGTTCAGCTTCAAACTCTTGCTGGTATTTTTCGCGTTCCTGGTGCAGTTGTGTTTGGTGTCGTTCCTCGACTTGAGAAAATTGCCAGGAAAGTAATGCGAGTTGGGCGGCCACTCTATCGACGGAGTTACCGGCATGGGTAAAACTAGAATGGGGGGTGGGGGGCATTGGGAATAATCAGTAGGAGTTGGAAAAGGGGGACAATGAGCAAGGGAGATTGGTAGGGTAGGAAGCACAGACGACACCAAATGTAGGGGCCTAACTTCTTGCGGAGGGGAAGTCGTCTCTTACACTACATGATTTATCCTTTATCATGGGGGTTCAAGTATATAATCTAAAATACAAAAATACTACTAACAATATACTTGCGTGGAGGCCTAGAATGTGACGCTCCACGGCCTCTGATGAGGATTTTTAAGAGAGTTTGTATTACTATCGAGTAGTCGAAGGTTCGAGTGCTGTGTATTTTATAAGGTGATTGAAGGTAAACTACAAGGATTCAGGGGAGATTTTCGTAGCCCCTCTACGATTCCTCATCCATCCTATTTATAGAACATATAAAGGGTTTAGTCATCCTAAGGGGTCAAATTACATGTGTACCCTCTGGGTATTAGGCGGGTATCCCAGAGTTGGTGTTGACGTCGGAAATGTTGGGTCTGGTACTGTGCTCTAACACTGCAGTAGTTGTTGGGTCTGTCATTGTAGCTGTAAGAACCAACAGCGTCACCGTTCCTGTCTGGTGAGCTAGCTGTCTTTCTTCGACCACGTATGAAAGTGGTCGAAGTATTTCTGATGCTGATGTGGGGTCTTCGTCTTCGAGGCTTGTTCATAGTCGAGGCTTCGTCTTTGAATAATCTTGCAAGGCTTATTTATGGATTGAGTGGGCTTCGAGGTTTTTGAGTAGGCTTCGAGGTACCCTTTGAGTGTTCAACTGGCGGTAGAAGGCTATGAGTAGGCTACTACATATCCCAAATGTCGCAGCTCGGGAGCATCCAGGGACTATCGCAGAGTGAGGAGCGAGGAGCGACAGGGCCAGTGTAGCAACCCACCAATCTGTAGAGAGGCAAAATTCTTTCTCAAGGAAAGCCATGCCCCTCACTAATTCTTCCACACGACCCTGTAGCTCATCGGACACCTGCTTCTCCCCAACGAGCTGGTCATGGAGAGCTTCTTCGCTTGCCTCCTTCTCCAGCGCCAACATTTTAAGGCAACCATGAACAACCTCCAGGTCCCCCTTGAGCTGCAGCTTTTTCTCACTGAGCACTCTCACTCATTATTCAAGCCCTTCAGTCACGTTTGCTACATGGGATGCCAGCTTGCGGTCCATGACATCTTGAACGAGCCCCTTATGATGGGCCTACATGTATGCAAGCCACAACTCTTGCTTGGCATTATGGCTGGCCAGATTCTTACCGCGTAGCAGTGCGGTCTCCAGAACGAGGGTATACTCCGTACGACAAACACAACCAGTTAGGCAAAAAAAAAGTATAAGCATAAACGCCAAGCAATTTCTTTCCTGTACGGCTGCCACAATCGCTGCACGACAGGCCCGAGGATCCTCGTGTACCTCAGCCAAATTAGCCTTTTCTTTATCCTTGAATGGGGTGCTCTGTACCTCCTCCTTTGGCAAGCTACCAAATAACAGTTTCCCGTCACCCACCGAGCAGGTCTCCTCCTCCACGAAATACAAGGAGAGGGGTTCCTTTTTCCTTCCCCGAAGAGCGTCAATGTCCTTATCAATGAGGCATGCGGGCATAGATTTTTACCGCTTAGCAGCCGGGGCATCTTTTTTAGTGTGAGTATTGACATCCCTCAACTAGGGACTGTGCCCTGTCACCAGAGGTGCCACTTGCGACGAGCCAGTCATATCCATCCCCCTCACAGATAAAAACCGAGGCTTTATTCTCACACTCTCTGTTAGTTTGTAGCTGCGAACACTTTGCAAAGAAAGAGTTTCACTCATAGCATGCAAACATGGCTCACTATACTATTTCACTGACCAATACTTATCCGAGTTAAAGGTCCCATCAAGGATATTCGTTAGCACCAGACAATCCTTATTCCGGTAACCCAACAAACGCAATCGTAAATTCTTGTACATAACCTTGGCGAGCATCACACCTGCACGTCAATGGCTAGACGTCAGACATCACGTAAAACACATATGATAAACATAAGCAATGCATATAAAAGTAATAAGAACTGTGTAGGGGCCTAACTTTGCAAGGAGGGGAAGTTGGCTCTTACACCATGAGATTTATCTTCTATCAAAGGGTTTAAGCATATAATCAATAATACATATAATCTACTGACAATATACTTGAGTGGAGGCCTAGAATGGGATACTCCACGACCTCTGATGAAGATTTTTAAGAGAATTGATATAACTGTCGAGTAGTCAAAGTTTTGAGCACTGGGTAATATACAGAGTGTTCAAAGGTAAACTGCAAGGGTTTTGGGGAGAAATTTCATAACCTCTCCTTGGTTTGCCCTCCCTCCTATTTATAGAACATAGGAAGGGCCGAGTCACCATGGGAGGTCAAAGTACAAGTCTGTCCTTTCGGGTATCCACCGGGTATTTGACGGGTATCCCAGAGTTGGTGTTGACGCCGTAAATGTCAGGCATGGTACTGTGTTCTGATAATGTAGCCACTGTTGGTTCTGTCACTGTAGTTATTTCTTATTTGGTGAGTTGGCTGTCTGACATGTCTGTTATGGTCGAAGTACTTCTGATGCTGATGTGGAGTTCGTGTGCTGACGGATTTGCTTTCGCCTTCGAGGCTTGTTCATAGGTGAAGTTTGTGTAGTCTTGGAATGCTTGTTTATGGATTGATTGGGCTTCGAGGTATTTATGTAGGCTTCGATGTAGCCTTTGAGTGTTCGACTGGAGCTAGAAGGCTGCGAGTAGGCTACTACATTCGCTCCCTCTCAGCAAGGGTCTCAGAAATAGGTGTAGAGGTGTTTGTTGAGAAAAATTGTTGGTTGTTGGAATTCGAATGGCTGACTGATGCATATTTGGTTTATGAGGAAGGTAATAAAGGAGGGAAATTACAAAGTTATAGTGATTACGGAGTAATAAATAATGTTAATGAAGGCATAAATATGGTTTGGGAGTGGGTAATACTGTATACTCTTCGTCTTCACTCTCTTCCTCTGTATTTCGTGAAAATAACATGGACACCACTCCCAACACGTGTTATCAGGGAAGGATGGGATTTTCCAGAGACCGTCGAATATGACAAAAAATGGCTGAACTGAAGCTAAAGTTCTTTGGTGACAAGGAGCTCGACTAGGACATGCCAGACCTGGTGGAGGTAGAACCTGGGGAGCCGATCAATGGTCACTCCTATGCGTACATGTGGGGGATGATGCAGTGGAGGTTTACAACTACCGAAGAACATTACCTCTTTCTGTCGGGTTTGACCGAGTGTATTGTGCAGGAAGAGGATCAGTTACTAGAGGATGAGCAGGGCTCGGCGGGAGGAGCTGGTCCGTCTAAAAATAGGGCAAGTTCTTCTTAAGAAGGTGATGGGTTTTATTTTGTATGACTGTATTCAAAGTTTTTTTGTTTTTTTTGTTGAAGTCTGTGTATTTTTCTCTTCTTCCCTTCTCGCTTCTTTTGTATTAATGAAGTAATGAAATGAAAATGTAATTTAATGGAATAATGTATCTTGCATTTGATAAGTATAGTAGGTGAATAGAGTGTTAGCGCGGTATCGAGTATTCACTTTCGAATGAATGGTAAATGGTAAAAACAGTAATCTTCGAGGGGAAAAGTACTTCGAATTATTATAGTTATCGAAGACATAGGTTAATATTCGACTTGGAATGAATAATTGAATCTGAAATCTTGAAGCTCGATGTGTATATTGAAAGAGTTGTGGGAGAAGGCATAAAGGGGTCGAGGGCTTGAGACTAGGGATGTGTCGATTGTAAAACCTCGGAAATAGGTGTTGAATACGCATGCTGATAAAATGGTTGAGTCTGGGAAGTTGAAAAGGTTTGACTGTTGTGATTTTGAGGGAAACTTTTAAGATTGTGATAAATGCAAGTTCGGATTAAGGAGGGTTTAAATACACTTGCCTTCAGGTATAAGTAGGGTGTTCTGAGAGAACTTCAGACGTCTGCACTTTCTATGAGTAATCATGTCTTCATCTTCACCTCAAAGCAGTGGAGACATTCCTGACACCAGGTACCAGAAACGAGTGGGGCAAGGGACCTTCGTATACATGAAAAGACCCCCGAGCTGAAGCAGAGGTTTTTTGGTGATCGAGGCCTGGTTTGGGTTATGTCGGATTTGTCTAAACTGGAGCCAGGGGAACCCATTAGTGGGATGTCGTATGCGTACTATTAGAGGGTACCTCAAATGATTGGCCCGCTCCCCGACGACCAGTTCGCCCTCCTGGAGTTGCTAGCCGAGGAGGTGGTGGACAAGGAAGATGCTAAGGTTAGGTTCTTGAAGAAGTTTCCCGTCTGTAAATAGGGGTTTCTTCAATGAGGTAAAAGTACTGGTGTATGATGGTAGGTAGGAATGTTTGTAGTTTGTTTTTTTTTCTATTGATGTTGATGGTTTTCTTCTGTGTTTTGGTGTAAGGGCGTGCCATTGTTCCATAGAGCTTGGTCATTGCTGTGGGATCATCTAATTTGCTGTGAAGAAAGAAGAATACTCTACTCAAACAGGTATGTCGTCCTATTTCTGTATGTGGAGTACATATTAGGGTAGAGGCTGCAAGGGTTTATAGTTGTGATGATGTGACCGAAGGAGGAAACCATGTATTTGTGGGTCAAGCTTTTTGGGGTTCTAAGGGTATTGACGGTGTGACAGGGATTGGAGTCGAACATTCGACTTTGATAGTATGGGTTGGAGAGGGTAGGTAATAATAAGTTATTGACACGTTATAGTCGAATATATCGATCTCATTGTGTGCCTCTTCTTCTGTAAGGTAAGATGTGTACTCGTCGATCTTCAAGGCTGAGGCCAATAAATGAGGAGATTGAAGAAAATAAACCGAGTGTGTCTGGTCGTGCTCCCATGGATGAGAGTAGCGACTTGGAGGAGTTAGAAATAATAATAGATGCCTCATTAACCGTGGTGGTACCTGAAGTGGCAGCTTCGAGTAAGAGCCGTAGAAAGGCTCGAGTGACTGAGAAGAGGGATGGGGAGATGGAGGGAGGAGAGAGAAGAGGATCCGAAGGCAGTGACAAGCTTTCAGGGGATAAAAGGGAAGAGGGGGAGCAAAGTGAAGATAGTGAGAGTTTGACTGATTCAGGGGAAGCTGTGGGGTTGGTCTCAACTAAAGTAAAGCTAAGATTGGATCGATTTACGGCTAAACTGGAGTTGTCGAAGGTAGAGGTGGTATTATATCCAATAGGATCTGGGCAAACCTTCAAATCTTGACCTCGAGAGGGTTTCATGGTATTCAGGGGCCAAATTTGGCTAGGGATGCAACTGCCCCTTCGAAGGCTGGTGAAGGGGGTGATAAACTTCTGGGAGGTTTCCCTATGACAGATGAATGGAAATTTTTATGAAATGATGAGGGTGGTCGAGGGAATGAATATTGAACTGAGGCGTGAAGGGAGGGGATTGATCGAGTGGTACGATATTGCATCATTCTACTCGATAAAAGCAAACCAGAAGGTGGGCACATATCATATCCAATGTCACACAGATAAACCTTAGTTGTTTGATCTGTACTCGATGAGTCGAGGGTGGGACAATGACTTGTTAGTTGTGGGGGTAATTTTGGGAATGCCAAAGGGGAGAAACCCTATCAGTTACAATATAGGATTTATAATCCAGGTAAATTGATGGTCGAAGATTTTTTGACATATTGATCGAATAGACTGATAACCATGTTTTGTTTATTCTACCGCACCAAAGAACCGAGCTTTGACAAACCCGAAGAATTATATTGACGACATGATCAACGCGGACAATGAGTGGGTAAACTTTGTTTTCAGGAAAGTTCATCGAGAGGGGTCGAAGGAATGGAGAAGGTAAAGTTGGCGAGGATGGTAAAACTTGTTCCCAAGGGACACTAGGTGTCGAAGTAGGCAGGACCAGTGCACGAAGTATCCATTGATGCCTCGAGGTAGGTGTCAAATCAGACGTCGATGCAAGCTGATAAAGGGAAGGGGAAGGTCTTTCCCGAATCTCCAAAGGTATAACAGCCAAAGGGACCTCAACGAAAGAGGCGTAGAGCGCTGGGGGAGGATCTGGGCAAAGAACTGACGGAGGCTGAGTTAGAGGATCAGGCTCGAGCCATGGCTGCTTCGAATGCAATACTCTGCGGTACTGACCCAGACGAAGCTGGGAGGGGGATGAATAAGATGATGCATCAGGTAACTATTTTGCTTTAGAAATTATAAAATTTTGCTTAAGTGCATCATACTTCGGGAGATACTGATGGCTCAACTATTCTAGCAGACAGATGCTTGGTCGTAGGCTTTCATCAAGGCCGAAAAGGTAACATCGTGGTAGTTGAAATAGGCACTTGAAAATCTGGAGCTCGCTCGAGGGACTGAGTCGTCGCTTGTTTCTGAGATTAACATTTTAAAGCGAGAGTAAGGGACTATCAGTGGTAAATGCGAGAGAAGACTCAAAGCCCAACGCTACAATCATACGCAGGTGTTGGGGTCGAAGCTGGTTGAGAAGGATAGGGTTATTACAGAGCAGAGGGAGACATTCCAAGGGCAGTTCAATGATAAATGTGTAGTTACTGTTAGGCTAAAGACGTTCATAGCAGATTTAGGGTATGATCCTGAAACTTTGAAACGCTTTCCCATAACCAATGATCCTGTTGTTGAAGATGTTATTTAGACGGAGGGGGTAGAAGTAGATGTTGCTGGTATAGGCATGGGCGGTGGCATAAAGATTCTTGCAGTTGAGGAAGCTGTTGTTGTGGCTGTGACTGTTGGGTTAAATCCTTCTTTTCTAGGCACACCTATATGAAATACTAGAAGTGTTGGTGCTGAAGAACCGGATCGGGGAGATGATGTGGCCACACCTATATGAAGTACTTTGCTGGGCGTGCCGAACTATTTTTTATGATCTTTCTATTATGTTGTAATTTTTGAACAATGTTGAGCCTTCTTTGCACTTGAGTTGTGAACTTGTGATTGATTGGATTTGCTGATGTATGCTAAACTTGATTTGTGCTGAACTTGATTCTCTGATATATGCTGTACTGAAACGTCTTGCATGTAGTAGAGTTGTTGATATTCATGCATACTTGTATCTGCATATGTTATAAGTGTAGCATGCTTGTAGAATTATTGAACCTTGAAGAGTTTCGAGATTGTTCCCCGAGTGTCAGTCAAGAGATGGATGTGACACTCAGGTGGGATCAAGAAATTTACTGGACTTCAAAGGCCTGAGCTTGATCGAAGTAGAACGTGGTCGCCCCCGATGCATTCTCGAGGGTCTGGTCTCTCGACCATTCATGCCCCTCGAGTTTGCTCAAAGTTTAGAGACTTGAAAAATTTTATGGTCGCCCCAAGTATCAGTCGAGCTGAAGGGTTGACATGATACTTAGGCTCAACCAAGAAATTTGCTAGACTTTGAAGGCCTGAGGTTGATCGAAGTAGAACGTGGTCACCCCTAATACATTTTTGAGGGTCCGGTCTCTCGACAATTTATGCCCCTCGAGTTTGCTCGAAGGTTAGAGACTTGAAAAATTTCAAGGATGCCCCCAAGTATCAGTCGGGTCGAAGGGTTGACATGATACTTAGGGTAAACCAAGAAATTCACTAGACTTCGAAGGCCTGAGGCTGATCAAAGTAGAACATGGTCACCCCCAATGCATTCTCTAGGGTCTGGTCTCTCGGCCATTCATGCTCTTTGAGTTTTCTCAAATTTTGGAGACTTGAAAAATTACAAGGTCGCCCCCAAGTATCAGTCGGGTCGAAGGGTTTACATAATACTTAGGGTAAACCAAGAAATTTACTGAAAAATGGGAGACAAAGTTAAGAGGAAAAAAATGTTCATTTATTATAATGCGTTTACATTAGTGGAACAAGGTGAAGGTCGTGGCCTATTGTATGACACTAACTGCATTGTATTCCATAGATTTGGTAGAGGCTTTTCGTCTTTTGTCATTAGGTAATATGAACCCTTGTCGGTTTATCGTAAACGAGATAAGGTCCTTCCCAGGATTCGGCTAGCTTGCCGGCATTTCGAGGCTTCGATGAATGGGTGACACGTCGAAGTACAAGATCTCCAATGTTAAAAATTTGTGGTTGAACTTGCTTGTTATATGATTTCTGGAGGGATAGATTGTAGAGGCCTAACTTTAGGCATAAGAGAAGTTGTCTCTTACACCACGGGGTTTATCCTTAATCTGAGGATTCAAGCATAAAATCTATAGTATACGTAATCTACTGACAATATACTTGCGTAGAGGCTCGAATGTGGCACTCTACGACCTCTGATGAAGATTTTTAAGAGATTTTATATTATTGATGAGTAATCGAAGTTTTGAGTACTTAGATTTACAAAGTGATCGAAGGTTAACAGTAAAGGCTCAGAGGGAAGATTTTGTAACCCCTCATTGGTTCCCCAGCTCTCCTATTAATTGAATATATGAAGGGCTGAGTCACCAAGGTTAGGTCATATTACAAGGGTACCATCCAGATATCCCAGAGTGGGTATGGGCGCCAGAAATGTCGGAACTGTCACTGTATTAGTTGTTGGGTCTGTCTCTGTACCTTGATACTGTAGCAGTGGTTGGGTCTGTCACTGTAGCTGCAAGGACCAATAACTGCGCTCTCTTATCTAGTGAGCTGGTTGTCTGTCTTGTTATACTTCGACCATGTGCGGATATGGTCAAAGTGTTTCTGATGCAATATGGAGTTCGTCCTCGAGGCTTGTTCAGAGTCGAGGCCTCGTCTTCAGATAATCTTTGGGAGACTTACTTAAGGATTGGATAGGCTTCGATACATTCGAGTAGGCTTCAAAGTAGCCTTCGAGTGTGTGACTGGGGTAGAAGGCTGCGAGTAGGCTACTACATAGATGGTAACGGCCGAGGTTGGCGATGGCTTGGTCTCTGGTTTCGTCAATCCATAGCATATTACACCCGAGTTCAAACTCATTATCTTCATCTGGGAGATTGGGATCTTGTGTGGGTGCTTCGAATTGAGTAGGGAGCACTGCTTCAGTACCATAGGCTAGGAGAAAAGGGGTGAGCCGGTCGCTTTTCTTGGTGTTGTTCGATAAGCCCAGAGGACAAGTTGTAATTCCTGAACCCATCGTCTTTTCTTTACTTCGACATGCTTCTTGAGACTGTCGACAATTGTTTTATTGATTGCTTGTACCTGACCATTCCCTTGGGGGTAGTAAGATGTTGAGGAGGAGATGATGATATTGTACTTCTTGAGGAAATTTCTGACTTTGTTCTCGACGAATTGTGGACCATTGTCACATCGAATCAAATGAGGGCAGCCGAAGCATGTAATAATATTTTCCATAGGAATTTGATGACTTCTTTCTCTCTGGTTTGACACAAAGGTACGGCTTCGACCCATTTGGTAAAATAATCTATTGCAATAAGGATGTTCTCTCGGCTACCCGAAGCATTGGGAAAAAACCACACAAGATTGATGACCCATCGTTTGAATGGCCAAGAGACTTGTCTAAAGTGGAGGTCTTATGAGAGGCTATGGATGTCGTGGGCATGACGCTGGCATTTGTCACAATATTTAACATATTCTTCGGCTTGCTTCTTCATATTGGGCAAGAATAAACCTTAGGAGATGGTTTGAAGGGCCATTAATTGACCAGCGGTATAAGCTCCGCAGGTACCTTCGTGGAGTTCGGCAAAAATTAAAGAGGCTTCGTTTTAAGAAATACATCGAAGGAGGACGTTATTTGGGGATTTGTGATATAATTCGCGTTTGATGATGGTGTATTTGCGGCCGTTTTCTAATAATGACCGTTTAGCATTGGGATTGCCTAGGAGGATGACATTCGGTGAAGTAATCAAGGAATGGTGTTTGCCAGTCGTCTAGATCGAGACTCTCGCCCCTAGTATTGATGGTATTGACTTCCATCTAGACGATACTTAGGCGTTCGAGTACTTCGATATGAAGAGTTCACGATTCGAACTGGCCTTACATAGCTGCTATGTAGGCGAAGGCATCTGCGTGTCTGTTTTCATCTCTGGGATAATGAGTAATAGAAGATTTTTTAGGGAAACAGTCCATTCGCTAGCGGACGAGAGCAGCATATTCGGCCATGCGACCATTTGCTTGATTTTTACCGGAGTATTGTCTCTGGACGAGTTGGAAATCTGTAAAAAACTACAAGTTTAGGGACACCAAGGTTGAATGCGAGGTCGAGGCCATGGATCATTGCTTCATACTCAGTCTCATTGTTGGAGCACTCAAAGTTTAACTTTACTGCCTTTTCAATTCGATCATTGGTGGGTGTGACCAGAACGATACTAATCCCTGAACCGTTAGGTCCAGTGGATCCATCTGTGAAGGGATGCCAGCCTGTATTGGGGTTCCATCAGTCTATTGGTTTGGGCTGGTCTTTTGGTAGGTCATCTTCATGAGGACTGAGCTGATAGAAGTGTCAGTGACCGCAATAAAATATACAGGTTTCCCAATATTTGATTTGAGTTGAATGAGGAGTGAGCTTATAGAAGTGTCAGTGGCTGTGATGTATAAAGAAAGCGTTTTACCTTCAACAGGGGTGTCGATAATGGGTGGTCGACCATGGTATGTTTTAAGTTCGAGGAAGGTCTGTTCACAGTCGGGTGTCTAATTGATCTAAGGGTTATTTTTCTTTATAGCCTTGTGGACGCCTTGGTTGCATAAGAGAGAGAAGAGCCAAGCACAGCGGTCTGAGGATTTGGAAATAAAATGGTTGAGGGCCACTATCTTACCAGCCACCTTTTGGATATCTCTTTTGGTTCATGGGGAAGGCATATCGATGAGGGCTCGGATATGAGTAGGGTCGATCTCGGTACCTTGTTTGGTGATAAGGTGGCCTAAAAATTTGCCAGATGAGACACCAAACTGTTATTTGTCTTGGTTAAGCTTCATGTTATATGTTCAAAGTATCGAAAGGACTTCGGTTAGGTCTTGGAAGTGGGTCCATTTTTGGAGGCTCCTGCATAATATGTCATCGATGTAAACTTTGACCAACTTGCCAAACAAGGGTTTGAACATGGTTGTCACCAGGCGTTGGCAGATGGCACCCGCATTTTTGAGGCTGAAGGGCATGGCGTTAAAATAGTAAAGGCCTTTTTCAGTGATAAAAGAAGTTTTAAGTTGATTCTCAGGGAGGAGGGGTACCTGATTGTAACCTAAAGCCGCGTCCATCATCGATAGGCACTCATGTCCAGCTGTGGCATCGAGGAGTACTGAAATAATCAGGAGGGGGAAGCTGTCCTTCAGCGTGTGTTTGTTAAGGTCTGCGAAGTCGACGTAGATTCTGATCTTACCATTCTTTTTAAGAACTACAACAATATTGGATATCCAATCAGCATACTTAACTTCTCTGATGAAACCCGCGGCTATGATTTTGTCGACCTCGAGGTTGACAGTTTATCGAAGTCATGGTGCCAAGGTACGCTTCTTCTATTTTACTGCTGCCGAATGGGGGATGAGGTCGAGGCGGTGACATGCTAATCTAGCGTTGATACCGGGCACCTCCTAAAACATCTATGCGTAGACGTCTTTGTTTATTCGAAGGAAGTCTGTGAGTTCGAGGCGCTCGGCCTCATCTAGAAAGGTTCCAATGAATGTTCCTCGACCAGAACCATCGAGTTCAATATAGACAGTGGGTTTGATAGGTGAGATGGCAGGTGTCGAAGGTATAGGGATAGAGGGAGATAGTGATTTCTATGGTAGTTTGACGAGTTTCTGGGTCTGATCGATCTCTGGATGCTCACATAAATAGGCGAGACGTTGGGGTATTGAAACGAAGGGTCTGATTATAAGTCGAAGGTATGGAACGTATGGCATGGAGCCATTCGCGCCCAAGGATTCTGAGGTACTCAAATTTCTTATTGATGACAAGAAAACTGGTTTAAAGTATAACAAGGCCAGTAGTAACAGGAAGGCTAATTCAACCAATGAAAACTTTGGAAGCCCCAATAAAACCTTTCAGTTCAACATTGGCGGCAGTGATGAGGTCTGTTTTCTTCATGGATTGGATGGTTTAATGGATAACTACAACGGCTGCACTTCCTGTATCGATAAACATGGTGTGAAGGACGAGGTGTTAGACTTTAATCATTATGACTAAAGGGTTGGAATAGGGAAACTGAACGTGTGATGTCTCACAATCAATAAATGAGATATCCTCGGGTCGAGGACATTGACTTGACTATGGCAAGAGGGAGGGTAGCTTTTCCTGGTAAGTGAGTTTGTAGCATTCTTCAACATGCTTGCGCTTGCTCATGGAACGGCCGCTGCCGATATTATTTACCACGATGAAATGAACATGGTAGATGTTTACTTCAGCTGGGTTGGTAGCAAGGGCGGGTTGAGGTTTGAGGTACGACCCGTCGAGGTAGCTAGGGAGGTCAGCAACGTACTGATGTAGACGACCCACCTTGAGAATTATCTCAAGAGAACGCTGTAAGGCAAAACATTCTTTGGTGTGGTGACTGTTACACTTGTGGCTGGCGCAATTAGGTTCGCCTGGCTTGACCTTGATGGGGAAAGGGATATGCCATATGGGGTATGCCTGGATCTGTGGTAGAAGGGTGTTGATAGGGGTAGTAAGTTTAGGGAGGACCGACTTCAGTCATTTTTTGCGAGCTTCGACAGTGTTGTCAGTGTGGGGACGTTTGCGGCTCTCAGTCTCCTGTGAGACAGAAACGATTATGGGTGTATGAGTAGAAGGTTGGCCTTGCCGAGGTTTATTTGGATTGGTGGTCGAAGGCTACCTCTGTTTATTTGATTCGCGGAGGCGCTTAAGGACGATATACCCATTGAATTTTGAGAGCATCTTCTTGAAGGTTCGCAGTTTTTAGAGGACTAGGTACTCTTTGACACGGCTGTTATCTAGCAAAGCGTTCGAATACACAAGTACGACATTCGAACAGTCGAGGTTTTTGACTCGACTCGTCTAGGAACCTCTTGGTGGAGGCCTCAAGGGCTTTACTGGGGGATTTTTGAAATTGAAGAGGGTATTGACTCTAACTTCACGGTCTTTGTTGAAGGCAAATTGGGCGATGTGGGGAATGGATAATTGCTCGAAACTTTGAATCGAGCCATTGGGAAGGTTATGATACCAACGAAAAGGGCTATCTTTGAGGCTGGTGGGAAAAAGTCGAAACATCAGGTGGTCAGCCGTGGAGTAAAGGCTTAGAGAATTTTGAATTTTGAAAATATGGGATTGAGGATCGGTGTTGCGATATTTACTAATTTTGGGGGAACTTGAAAATTTGGGGGCACTTGAAAATTTGGAGGCACCTTGATAACGAAGAGTTTAGGGAAAAAGGGATTGTTTAACTGACTCCGTGAGTTTGGTGTTGGGCTCGCACTGTTGCGGATGGTCGGGTGGATTTTGTAGTCGAGGTCCTGCTTTGCACAATAGGCAGGATGAGGGGAGGGGATCGATAGGTTTAAGGGTGATGAGGTTGAGTGTTCGGCGTGTGCCCGGTGCTGCACTCCCTGAGGTATTCTCGAGTAGAGTGGCATTTGGGGTGTCAGTTGGAGCGAAGAGTAGATTCAGAGGAATCCTCAGTGGGGTGGATGCCAAGGTGGATAAAGCCAGTAGGGGTTATAGTGGGAGAGAACCCTCGGTACCAAGATGGACCGGGGGTACTTCCAGATGTGGTAGGGATCCCAGTCGAGCGCGGGTAGACACGCGCGATGAGACGGGTGCTTGAGATGGCAGAGGGGAGTCTTGAGGTTGTAGACGTTACTGTAGGGACTTATCCCCTGACCTCACTCATAATCAAGCTCATAAAGTTCGATTTACATCCATCTCAGGCTGACGCAATTTTAGCACTTAACACTCCAGTCAAACATTCCAACCACCCCCACGAACAACTCAAGAACGTGGGTCAGGCTAAACCCGGAAAACGTTATTTAGTTAAAGACACCTGTCTCCCATGAACTCCTCAGTTATCTATTCAACCGCCATTAACAACATTATTCAGAAAATGTGCTCCAACACGACGAAGAGCTGTGGGAGAAGCCTATATAAAGGAAAAGTTTCAAAAGAGACAAGGACCAGAAAAATTACTCAAACTTCTTATTTACGAGATCAAAAGCATTTATAGATTCTAGAGATCACTTGTAATAAAGATATCCACTCCAAGCAATAAAGATACTATTACAAAAATCCTTCATACGAGGTCGTAGATTTTTACCTGTTCAGAGGTTTTCCATGCCAAAAACACTGATCTCCAATTCTTGCTTAATATTAGCGTATTGTTACAAGATCATTAGTGTGATAGCTAATTCCTAATCGTATCGAGCTACAGAATTTGGCCATTACATTTGGCGCCATCTGTGGGAAAGATTACATTTCCACGATACCCTAAGGCAGTCTTTTATTATAATTTTAAACTATGGTTTCTTCCAGATGACAGGCCGCAGGAACTCAGCTCAAAATTTCTGTGGATCTGGGATAACTCACAGAGTTACGGGCGAATCTCCGAGCTTAGGCAGAGAAATGCGCCGAGCTTGAACTTCAATTGATAAAAGATTACGAGCTCCGAAAGAAAGAGCTCGATAAAGAGCGACAAGCTCGCTTGACAGCGCTCAAACAGCATGAAGATCAAATGATGACGATGTAGACTACACTCGAGGCTCCGCAAAAGACTCAGTAGGCTCCTCCAGCCAGGGGTCACGATCAACTTTCAGAGACCTCCCGCATTTTGGCAAGAGAAATGTTAAGACCTCGAGGAGTCACCAGTAAAGCAATCTCCAGAAATCTACCATATGAACCACAACCCTCCATCCATTCGGGGGGAGAAGTCGAATCAGAAGTCAGTCGGGGTCACCAGATTCCCATCCATCAGGAGGAAGACCAGCGACCTCTCTGTCAGATTCCAGTACGAGATCGCTTAAGTGAAGGTACTGGAACTCATCATCCCCTGCCAGCACGTCCAACAATTCAACCAATACGTCATTACATTACAAAAGAATATATGGATCAACGAATTAAGGAGCTGATCGAGGCACAAGTTCTAGGGACTACCGGAGACACCACGACGTTGCAAGGAAGTCCGATTGCAAAAAGAACTATTCGATATGGAAATACCGAAAGGTTTCCATACTCCCCAAATTCATAAGTACAAAAATGCAAACCCGAAGGAGCATATCCAGCAATACCACAATTCATTGAGGTTATACTCCAATCTCAGCCACATTCTTTGCCGTCTGTTCACCACAAGTTTATAGGAAGAGCCATTCCGATGGTTTCACTCTTTCCTGAGGAATCTATCTACACATTTGATCAGCTGCAGAAGCATTTCGTCAAAACATATGCCCACAACAGAGATACAGAGGAGAACTTATATTCTCTTATCGGTCTTAAGCAGTCACATGGAGAAAATCTTGAAGACTTTTTCAAATAAATTCCTTGAGTTCGCAAGAAAGGTGGATAACCCCGACCAAAAGAAAGTTATGGCCGCTCTGACCAATGCTCTCCGACTCGATTGTAAAGCCAAAGGATACCTTGGAGGAGTTGATCACCAAAGTTAACAATTATGTTTACCTGGAGAGGATGATGTCCAAGCGATAAAAATCTACTAAATCCCTCATCTCCACCCAAGGCCCATCTACAGATTGAACCAGTAAACCCAAAGAGGAACAGGAAGATCGGAAATGCACCAAGGGCAACACTGGTTACCCTCGGAAAGGTGGTCCACCAAACAAACCCATCCTCCTAAACAGAACGTCCAAATTACTGTAATTTTTCCACTGCTATTGAAGGATCCACTCTACCGCGTCTCTCAACCACTGGAACCAATCGATAGTTGACCATATTGCTTGCATCATAAGGTAAATCATCATACTACTAAAAAATTTTATGCTCTACAGTGGTTGCTCGAATACATTTTTAAAGAGGGACGGATGTTTGAATATATTGTCGATTTGAAGTCGTACAAAGATGGCAGTTATAAGAAGTAGCTCAAAGTTATTCAGGTCAATGATCAAGCTAAGAAGAAACATCTTTACCATATACACCACAACAACATGATCAAAATTAATCAGATCACCAATTCCAATAGACAAATTAAAATGCAGGAGACTATCGGAATGTTGCGATCGCATACTTTAAGACAAAGAAGCTATGCTTCTTCCCGAGTCGAGCAATTGCCAGTTTGGGATCTCCTTCGAAGATTGCGATACTAGCAATGTCAAGTTTCCACATCATGATGTTTTTGTCATAATGCTCAAGATGAAGAAGTTTGTCATGCACACAATGATGATCGATACTAGAAGCAGTATTGAGATTCTATTTCAGAGTATGATCGACCAGATGGGTTTGGCTGACCAAGTAATTCAGAACGACTCTGATATCAGTGGGTTCAATGGTTCTAGAGAAGAATGAGTTAACAAGATCATCTTACTAATTACTGTAGGACCAACAACCATTGACGTTGTGTTCTATGCCATCAATGCCAAATCTTGTTATCTCGGGATTATGGGCCGCTGCTGGATACACAACATGGAGACAATCGCTTCCACCTATCATCAAGTACTCTGATTCAAAGATGACAACGGTATTCATGAGATCAGAGGTAGTCAGAAGCACTCTCGAGCTTGTAGAAATACATTATCTGCTATCCTAGATACTTCAGAGAGATTTGCTGCATAATAATTACAGGAAGCTGATCACCTCAATGATCAACAATCCACAGAGGAGCCCATAAAATATGTCAACATTGATGGACTAAGCAGAGATATTTTCATTGGCACTAAGCTGGTTCAGCACAAAAAAGATGCTTTCATTCAGTTCTTGCAACTCAATCGAGACATTTTTGCATGGTCTTTCAAAGAAATGCCTAGGGTCAATCCAGCCATGGCTTGTCACAAATTAGCTATCAATATCAGCCGCAGTGGTCAAACAAAAATAGTGACGACTTTTACCTCGTCTTCAAGATGAAGTTAACACCGAGATCGAGAAATTGATCAAAGTAGGGTTCATTCAAGAAGCCAAGTACCCAGACTGAATATCCAACATTGTCATTGTCCCAAAGAAGAACGAAAAAGTTTGAGTTGCGTAGATTTCACAGATTTGAGCAAACATACTCCAAAAAATAGTTTCCCTCTTCCCAACATTCATCAGATTCTCGATTCCACAGCAGGCCATGACCTCCTATCTATGATGGACGTTGTTTTGGGGTACAATCAAATTCTAATTTTGGAAGAAGATTAAGAGAAGACAACTTTCATCACTGAAAGAGGTCTTTATTGTTACAAAGTCATGCCCTTCAGAATCAAGAACGCGGGTGCCACATTTCAACGGTTGATGACAACTATGTTCAAAGCACACCTAGGAAAGTCGTTGAAGTCAACATCACTGATCTCTTGTACAAAAGCGTACAGTTAGCTGGTCACATCTCAGATCTCAACACTATATTCAACATCCATCAATCTTACAGGATGCATCTCAAGCCTGATAAATGTTAATTCGGGGTATATTCTGGCTGTTTCCTAGGCAACCTCATTAACAACAAAGGGATTGAGGCCAATCCGGATCAAATTCGGGCTCTCCTCGACATACCCTCTCCAAAAACAACAAAATACGTTCAAAAACTTACCGGCAAGATTGCCAGTATCAACCGTTTTGTTTCTTAATCTTCAAACCGCTGCCGTTAGCCATTCCTATTACTCCGCAGATGTACCAAACGAGGAGAAGTTCAGCCAAATGCAGAGGTCACATGGACACCAGGATGCAAAATAGCCTTTCAGGATCACAATACCTATTTGGAAAGGACTTCCATAATGATCACCCCAGTACGCAATTAGGAACTGATTATCTACCTAGCAGTCACATATACTTCCCTCAGCTCAGTTCTCATTCGCCTAGAAGGGAAAATAGATAAACCAGTTTTCTTCGTCAGCAAGACCCTCACACTAGCAGAAACAAGGTACTCTAAAATTAAGAAACTTCTTCTCACTCTTGTTTACACTTCACAAAAACTCAAGCACTACATCTAAGCTCATTCATTCAAAGTCATGACAAACTACCCACTTCAGGAAGTTCTATCCAAGAAAGAAAATCAATGAGAGTGCAATAGTGGTCAGTCAGTTTGGGAGAACATGATATCAAGTTCGAACAACGTCATTCTAAAAAAGGTCGGGCCGTTGCTGATTTACTCGCAGATTTTCCAGTGGTGGATCCCGAGTGGGAGGAGCACGACCCAGACCTTGTAGAAGAAACACCCGAGGATCCACCCCCCAAGCCATTCAATGAATGAGCTGAATGGGTCATTAGATCAGGGTAGAGACTTCTCATAGATGGATCAGTAGGACCCGCAAGGTCAGAATTGGGATCATTTTGATTACCCCTTCCAGTGACAGAATTGATAAATCAATCTGCTTGGATTTTGAGGCCTCAAATAATATCACCGAGTATGAATCTCTCATTCATGGACTCGACCTCGCTCTTGAGCTCGATGTCCCTGAACTCTCAGTTTATACAGATTCAATACTTATCGTCCACCACTACTCAGAGTAATACAAGAAGAATGAGAAGATGATCGAATACACAACCCTTGTCGTAGATAGGATGAGCAAGTTCACGAAAGCAACTCGCGATTATCTTCCTCGAGGTGAAAACAGACACGCCGATTCCATGGCATATCTAGCCGGGGTCTTGGGTAACGAAGATTGATATCTCCAGATTGAAATAATTTCAACCCCTAGTATTGGTCGCATTTCTGTATGCACGATCAACACTGGGGGCGATAAAGGGGGAGACGACAATTGGCGAAAGTCTTTCTTAGCCTACCTCGGTGTCGACAACAATTGCAACGGACAACTCCCAGTAGATCCAAAAGAGCACCGACAGCTGATTAACAACTTGAAGTGCAACACTAATCAAAACGGTGTGCCATACCACCTTTCCGTCACTGGGCCTTACCTCAAGTGCCTCTCCAAATCAGAAGTAGATAAATTGCTCTGTGAATTACATAAAGTGACTTGTGGCTCCCATGCCGCAGGTCGATCATTAGCAGACAGGGCTATCACTCAAGGAGTATTCTGGCCTGGCATACACAAGCAAGCAGATGAATACTCCCGCAGATGCGATACCTACCAAAGACATAGGCATATGATACGCGCCCCTGTGCTCGAACTCCATGCAAGCAAGGCTTTCTGGCCATTCAAAAGATGGGCACTAGATCTCGTCGGCGAATTCCCTAACTCTCCAGGTAACCGCCGCCAGCTACTCGTAGCTACCGATTATTTTATAAAATGGGTAGAAGCAATTCCACTATGTCGAACCAAAGAAGAAGATGCCATCTTTTTTATCTGGAACCACATAATCATTCGGTTTGGGTATCCCCACCTAATTCGTATCGATAACGGACCCCAATTTGTAGGAGAAAAAGTCGTAACCTTCCAAAACTACCATAATATCATCCACTCACCATCCAATCCTTACTACCTCAAGGCAATGGCAAAGTCAAAATCACCAACAAAACCATCGTGAATGGACTCAAAAAATGGCTTCAGTCACAAAAAAAGGGAATTGGGTTTGCGAGCTGCCTCATTTCCTACGGTCATATCGTACCACTCCCCGACAATCAACTTGGTGTACCCCATTCCTCCTTTCTTATGGCACTGAGGCTGTCATTCCTTCTGAATATCATCATCTAGTTTGTGATCACGAGCTAACTGATGAGGAAAATGAGTTCGAGTTGGCTTGCAACCTTAAATATGATAGATGAAACCAGGGAACGCGCCATCGTTAACCTAGGTCAATATCATCATATGCTTGCCAGATTGTACAATAAGCGAGTCAGAAGCCGTGCCTTCTAAATCGAAGATCTCGTCTACAGAGAGATTCCTTAACATCGTAAAGAGCCTCACGATGGAAAATTAGCTGACAATTGGGAGTGTCAATTCATTATCACAAGTCTCTCAGGCCTGGGATCATATTATCTCATGACAGAAGAGGGAATTCCCATTTCAAATCCTTGGAACACTAGGCGACTGAAACGGTACTATTGTTAAGCGTCTTACTACTCCATTTCCTTTCCTCACTTTTGTTATTTTGTTTTTCAATTCCAAATGTGAGATTTTCATCTCCATTCAATGTAAATTCTGAACTTATCAATCAAACTTCCAAGTTTTTCACAATGTCCCTCTACTTACGTAGCTTCACCCACATTCTATAGATTAAAGCATAGATAATACTAGCTTTCAATCAATCTTATTCTAGTTAGATCAAGGATAGCACTTGGTTTGGTTGACTCTACTAAATCTCTGCGATTGTAGCAAGTATAGAAATTTGGCTTATATCAACGACTCTATCAGGCAGAAGATAAGGCAAAGGAAATTCTAGCCTTCATCTCTTTTAATATGTCTAAAACATTTCTATAGTTTAATCAAGCCTCAACTTGGTTTAACTCAGCCTATTTATGCGATTGTAGCAAGTGTTGAAACTTGTTTCATGTCAACGACTCTATCAGGCATAAGATAAGGCAAAGGTAATACTAGCATTCATCTCTTTTAATATGTCTACAACATTTCTAGTGTCCAATCAAGTTTCAACTTGGTTTAACTCAACCCATTTCTGCGATTGAAACAAATGTAAAAAACTTGTTTTACATCAAAGACCTCACAAGACATAAGATAAGGCAAAGATCATACTAGCTTTCATCTATTTCACTATGTCCGTGAAATATACTATTTATTTTTAGGTCTTATTGTAATGGATATCTTTAATGTGTGAGGAGGTCAGCCATGCTTTAACCATCAGAAGGAGGTCGAATAAACTTTAGTTCATGAATTACAACAACTTTGCCCCTCTCTATCAGATCAGCAGGCAGAGCGCCTAAATTGGATTCCATAAATGCCATACAGTTGCCTCGATCTATATTTACTTTACAAACGCATCCCTCGATCTATATTTACTTAAGTTTTTTTATTTCCTCTACAAAGTACGTAACAGTCAATTTTTACAGGTCTTCCTGTGATGCATGACCTACGACGATCCTTAAGAATTTTGCTCTCACCATCTCGAGGCGTGACCCTAATCTAGCATACAAATTCTTCTGATGAGTAATTTCTATATCGACCCGAGCATCATAAGCTATATTATGTTCCAATTTTTTAATATATTTAACTCACTCAGCCAGGTTCATGGCCTCTAGGTCCACTACCTGGGCACGAAGTCTCTTGAATTTTACATTCAACTCTTCCCTAGCAAGAATATCCTCAAATAATTCATCTTTCCTCGTCATCAACATTACCTTTACCCTAATTTCCCCTTGCAAGACCTTCTCCCTGATAAGAGCAGCATAAAACTTCTGCTGGCATTCCCTTAAGTTCATATTTCCTCTCTGAACAAGCCCTTGAATGTGACACACATCACTCTCCAGCTCTCTAATTTGACCTGAGAGACTAACTACATCCCCTTGGACTAGAGGAACCATCACCTCATTTCTACTTCCCCTTGAGCGCTCTCTAGCCTCAGCATTCTTGGCACGCGCAATGTCTTACGCCAGTTTGGTCTTCAATCGTGCCACCCTCTCATTTAATTTGTTACACCTTCGTTGCATTCCTTGAAACTCCATATCCTCGGCAGGTACGGCTATATGCAAGCGTTCAGCCACAGCTTTCTAAGCTGATAGATTTTCTCGAACTACCCTTAGCTCATTATCTTTTTTAACCATTTTTTGTTTCAGTCGCTTCAGCTCATTTCTATAAATCAGAAGATCAGATCGAAATTGTCCCTTCAATCTTTCGAGAGCCTGGGCTTACCCTTTACCATCAATGTGTCAACAGACTTTGAAGCTTCACGGCATGATCTGTGATCCCCGCTAGCTCTTTTAGCCCCTTGCTTATATTGGCATCTTTCTCTTCGACCTTATGAGTGAGGTCGGAAACAGCCTGGGTTGCCACCATAAGTTTAAAATGCACCTTTTCGGGTTGGTCTTCTCTGTTGTAATTTGCCTCCCTCATCCTATAAAACTCCTCTACAAATTCCCGGTTACATTGGAGTACATCGTCCTCACGCGAGCGAGCTGACTCTAATTCGACCTGTATAATATAAAAATATTAATACAGTTCGAAAATGTTAAGCAACATCGCCTGGCCTATCATACATCTCAATCCAATACTAAGTTGGACTTAACCGATCTTACTCGGGGAAATAGTAAGGCTAGTCCAGAGCAAACGGCTTCTGGTAAAGACAAATCAAATCTGCTGACACCTGTCAGTTTGGTAAAAACTGAAAGTCTGGTTAAACAATCAGATACTATTCACCACCTCGAATTATCCGTTATTCCAAAATCTGAATTAACCTTAGCCAACTGGAAAGCTCGCAGTAAACATCTTTACTCGACTAATCCCCCTCCAAGTTCTTCCTTAAAATTTATAAACTTTTATGGAAGTCAAGGATATTTAATCAGAAGTAACCATCCTCAGTCTGATAAGATTTGGCTATTTGAGAATGGTTTTCTCTGTATCTTGGAAGTTAATTGCCTTCAGGACCTTAAAGGTTTTCCCCCTCTTCTCTATCATACTATAGCCAACCTTTAAACTATTCTGCTTTCTAACAAACCATTCTATCTGGATATTAATGCCATTCCTCCTAAATGGGTTAATTTACCTAACAAAATATGTTATTATCCCAGTCTTCACTGGATCAATATTATTATTGATTCACCAAATTTTCCATCACATTATCCAGAATCCCTACTAAATCGGTATCCTGCTTCCCGCAGATATAGGGATAATCCAACCAGAAGAGCCTATGCTCTAGCCACCTTTAAAATGTTTCAGCCTTGGAACATCTCCAGACCCTTTTCCCCATCCTGAGCAAATATGGTGGAATGGGCTTGATTATGAAAGTTAACTATCCTCCACAAGCCAACTTTAAACAGTATATCAGCACTCGGTATGTTAAGACAAGCAGTACCTATCAGCCAGATTATAACAGTACTACAACACTCAGCAGAAAACATCAGTTTCCTGATCTTGGGGGACCCGCAGAATACTTCGCCGAAGAATCGTATACTCAGCACTCAGAACGTACTAAGAATACCTCTGTCATTACTTTATCCAAAAGTCAAAAGCAACCACTATGTGGGCTCCACCAACCACCATGTGGGATCCACCAAATACTATGTGGGATCCACCAAACACTATGTGGAATCCACCAACCACTTTGTGGGACCAGCAGATCACTTTGTGGGACCGACCACTTTGTGGGACCAGCAGAACACCTTTTGGGACCAGAAGACCACTATGTGGGACCCGACGACTACTTACCTCGCCTATATAAAGAGCATGAAGACTTAGTTTTATGTACGCTTTCATTTACGCATTTTTTTTCACTCTTTCACTCTCCTCTCTTGTTTCCACCAGTTCTCAAGTTCTAAGTTCTAAGTTTGTAAGTTGTAAGCTACCACTGCACATCTTCCACCTTCTGTAAGCTGAAAGCTATCTGTACATCTTCTACCCTCTGTAAGTCTTCTATTATCTAAATAAAGCTCAAAAGTTTGTTTATATAGTCTGTTTATAAGTATTCACAGCGTGCACACACACCCCTGAGTGTGTCTTCATAGGTGAGAGGGCCTGAAAGGGCATCCTTATAACCTTAGTTTTAGTTTATGTTCTAGTTTATCTGTAGATTTAAGTTTATTAGTCTGTTTCAAGTATCCTTGCACTCGTTACTCCGAGTAACGATCTAGCCAACAACTCTTGAGTACTAAGCTCTACCTAAGCATTCCTCATTGAGGAAATACGGTATCTTTTGCTCCATCTTAAAGAAGTTGGATAGCCTCTGGCTACATACATGTTGAAAGAACAGCAAAGTTCTTTTATGATCTGAATAGTAAGTGTTTTTAAGTATTTTCCTTGTTTATGTTTTTAATGATCTAAATAGTAACTGTTTGTACTGTTTAAGTTTTTTATGATCTGAATAGTAACCGTTTTTACTATTAACTATTTATAGTTTAAGTTTTGTATGATCTAAATAGTAACTGTTTTTACTATTAAAAATTAACTATTTATAGTTTAAAACCTCAGTTTGTTTCGTTGCCGTTCTGATTAGATCCTTCCCCCCTTTCATTGATATCAGAGCCATATATGGCTAATCATATGGTTCGCGTAGGTATGATAAGTCTCGTATGAGAACCTAGGTATACCTTACTGTGTATCTTTGTTCTTGGTGAAATATGTTTACTAAGTCTAGTCTAGTAATAGACGTAAGTATATTTCTTGTAAATCTTCTATCTCTGTTTGAGATGTTTTCTCAGTCTAGTCTAGTAAGATAATTGGGTATGGTACGTGACCCAAGTCGCGTACGGCGTTGTTGTCCCGGAAGTGGACGTTTAGCCGGTAAATCTTAGACAGACGTGTACCTAAGTCTTTCACTCAGACTATACTGTTACGACATCTTTGACAGAGTGAAAAGACCAACAATAACTATACTAACATCTCTTACTAAGATTATACTGTTTACATAATTTTATCAGACCACAAAGGTTAGCAGTAAGAATTATACTGAAGTTCCTATATGGGATCTACATATCTATGTGATCCATACCTCACATATGGACTTAAGCCCTAACTCGGTAATTCGCCAGTTTATCTGGGATAAATTCAGAACTACCAGAAATGATATCTTCAGAAGATGGTATCATCAGAATTTTACCGAAGAAAGATTACAACTTATTGAAGACATTTACTACCATCAGATGGAACGTAGTCAAAAGATCACACTCTTTTATGACTGGTTGGCAACTTGGTATAGTTGTCCTCAAACCAATCAGAATATAACAGAAATTTTGGCTCCCACTAGCAGTCTCGTAATTGAGACACAACTAGTTACTAGCAGTCTCGTAACTGAGATAACTAGCAGTTTCGTAACTGAGACACAACTAGTTACCAAACAGAATACAATGGTTAGTACAACACCTAAAATGAATAATAGTAAACCCATCTTATTGATCAGTAATCTTCAACCCTTAGATTCCCAGAATTCTAAATATGAGGACCATCAAGAAGTTAGCATTAAATACCCTGAGACTGTTGACCCTATGGATGACAGTATTGAACAATTTAATGTTAACAGAACCTATGCATCAGAAGTCACTAAAGACTATTTTGCTAGTAAATCCGAAGAAAGCAAAATTCAAGCCATTGAGTCTAGCTCTTATGCTATCGATTCATCATCTTCTAAAAAATCTGCCACTCAGCATCTTTTTACAGAAGAATCTTTTCTGAATCACAATTCCTCTAATAGGAAAACCATTTATAAATGGCCTACAGAAGAATTAGATGAAATATCTGAACATCCTTTTAAAAAGCAGAATTTAAAAGGAAAAAAATATAGAAAATGCTATCACCAGTTTCCTTATTACCACAGACATAGAAAACGAACGAAGTATAAGGATAAACTGTATAACAATTCTCCAAACCAGTATGCAAACCGTATCTACAGAAATTTCATACATCAGCATAAACTTAAGTCTAGAAAACTATTACCTCATTTTTCTGACCAAACTGTATCAGTCAACCAAATTGACCATTATCTTCCTTTCATTACAGAACCACCTAGTGATGAATATTCATAATCCATTTTTAACCATAAGTGGAAAACCATTACTGACATAAATGGCTTATAACTGAATACTCTTACTACTACCCAAAATGAAATTATATCCATTGTGGATGCGATTCCTAATCCTGAAAATAGAGCCAAAATTCTAAGTATTTGTCTCCAACAAATGCTTCAGGATAACCGAATATCTGGCATAGAACAGTCACTTTCTAAAAAATCTTCAGAAATCATTCAACACATGGAAACTGAACAGCCTATCACTATTCAAAATCTCCGCACAGAAATTAATACTTTAAAATCCAAAATTAAACATTTAAAAATCTCTGAACAATTATCAGGCTCTAACATTAACCACCTACAGTATGTTCAGAAGAACAACCCGAAGATTTTATCAAAAAAAATTGGTCATCCTCAAAAGGAAGGTAACCTTTGTTAAAATCCTATTCAGAAGGTTATTACCCAGAAATGGTATATTCAAGTTACTATTATCATTAACAATGAATTTACCATCCATAATGCTATTGCCCTTGTGGACAGTGGCGCTGACCTTAACTGTATCCAAGAAGGATTGGTTTCAACCAAATACTTTGAAAAAACTATCCAATCCCTTATCTCTGCTAGTGGTAATACACCACAAATCCATTATAAGCTCCCAGAGGCTTTGATCTGTAACAAAGGTGCTTGTATTCCTTCAACCTTTCTTTTGGTTCGTAACCTTCTGCAACAAATCATTCTTGGAACTCCTTTCCTTAGTCTTCTTATGCCTTTGCATAAGGTTGATCAGAAAGGAATTTGATGTAAATATCAAGGTCAAGAAATTAGTTTTGAATTCATTAGAAGTCCTGAAATTAGGATAATCAATGAACTTAAAACTATTATTGATTCCAAAAAAAACCATCTGAATTTCCTGCAAGAAGAATGTCATGTCATGGACATTTCTCATAGGCTTCAGTCCTTTGAGGTCAAAATCAGAATTAAAACTATTGAACAACAATTCATTAGTGAAGTCTGCAGCAACATTCCTACTGCTTTCTGGAATCGAAAGCAACATGTTGTTTCCCTACCATATAAGTAGGATTTTGATGAAAAAACTCAAATTCCTACTAAAGCTAGGCCTAGTCAAATGAATTATGAATATCTTACACTATGCAAAAAAGAAATTCAAGATCTTCTTGACAAAAACCTTATCCATAAGAGTTACTCTCCTTGGAGCTGTACAGCCTTCTATGTAAACAAGAATGCAGAGAAGGAACGAGGAGTTCACAGACTTGTAGTTAACTATAAGCCTCTCAATGACTCTCTCAAATGGATCCGTTACCCAATCCCGAATAAAAAGACCTTTTAAATCGTCTTTATAATGCTATTATCTTCTCTAAATTTGACTTAAAATCTGGATACTAGCAAATCCAGATTAGTGAGAACGATAAATATAAAACTGCCTTTACAGTACCATTTGGTCATTTTGAATGGAATGTCATGCCTTTTGAATTAAAAAATGCCCCATCCAAATTTCAGAATATTATGAATGATATTTTTATCCCTTATTCTGATTTTTGTATTGTTTATATTGATGATATTCTTTTATTCTCTAATACTATTGATCAGCACTTTAAACATCTTAAAATCCTTAAGGATGTTATCTGTCGCAATGGATTGGTCCTTTCTGCCCCTAAAATCAAACTGTTCCAATTAACAGTAAGATTCTTAGGACATAACATTTCAAAAAGACAAATTATCCATATTGATAGAAGTATTGAGTTTGCTTCCAAATTTTCTGATGAAATTAAGGAGAAAACCCAATTACAACGATTTCTTGGTAGTCTCAATTATATTACAGACTATTATCAGAATCTTTCCCAGGATAGTGCGATCTTATACAATAGACTTACTAAGACTCCTACCCCCTGAACCTCTGAACATACCCAAGCTGTTCAGCGTATCAAACTACGTGTTAAACAGCTCCCTTGCTTAGGTCTTGCTAATCCTCCCTGGCCCAAGGTAGTAGAAACTGATGCCTCTGACTTAGGTTTTGGAGGAATATTAAAACAAATGAACCCTTCTTCACAAAAAGAAGAATTGCTTCGTTTTACATCTGGAAAGTGGATGACAGCTCAAAAGAACTATTCTACTATTAAAAAAGAAATGCTAGCTATTGCCAAAAGTATTTCTAAATTTCAGGATGATTTATTAAATCAAACTTTTTTACTCAGAATTGATTACAGCTCTGCCAAAGACATCATTCAAAAAGATGTTAAAAAATCTTGTATCTAAACAAATATTTGCCAGATGGCAATCTGAATTATCTGCTTTTGATTTCTCTATTGAGAATATTAAAGGCAATCAGAATTCTCTTCCTGATTTTCTTACCAGGGAATTTATGCAGGAGAAATCCGAAGAATCCGAACATGAAACCTCATGAACGAGGCTAGGGTCAAAACAGTCGAAATAAAAATCCAAATCCGAATCAGAAGCTTGCTACTAACAGTAATCCAGAGTTTAAGAAAATTATTAAAGATGCTCTTAAACGCGATATTATTTATCATCAAAAGCATTGGTTAAAGAAAGTATGTTAACCCTTTCTTTTGAAGACCTTAAACTCCATCAGGATGCTTGGGGTTTCAAAGAACGATATTTTGCAAATCAGAATTATATGGTCTAAGAAGGCCGTTATCGGTACGTTTATGAGGCCATGTTGATCGAAACTGCCTCTGTTCAACTTGAACAACATCATTTAAATCCGAAAGATCTAAAAAGTTCTGTAACACATTCTAAGTGTTATGTTATTAGGGTTTTACACCTATCTGAATGTGGTCTTGATCCTACCAAATCAAAGACTCTTAAACTGAACGGCCAATAATATAATTATTGGGATTATATTCAAGCCTGGGATTATACTTTTTACTATCAGAACCCTGTCAGAAAACATACTTGGTTTTTCTGCCTTAGTCCAGATATTATCAAAAGATCTGGTTTCCCCACTTGGTTCCTCAATTGGTGGGAAAAAATGGGACCCGAGTTTGATATTCTGGCAAAAGCACTTCAGAATCCCTTTACCCTTTGGTATGAATTTCATCCCAAGGTCAAGGGTAAAACTGTAACTAATCCACCTATCGGCAGAAATACCTTATGGTATTTTACTGAATTCCAAATCACATGGATTTGGAAATGGGACATTAAAACATATTTCGATGATCTGAAACTACCCATTCTCTAACGCACCTTCTTTTAAGGATGGTGGGATGGGTTTGAAAAAGAACGAGTTGTTGCATTAGTCAACAAGACAACCGAAGAATATGTTTTGGCCTCCAAAACAGAACATCAGAAAATAGTTGGTACATTTGTTTCTTCAACTAATGTATTCCAACTTTTACTGGATTCGATTAAGGATCAATATCCTAATCTAACCGAAGAGGAATGCCAGGTCAAGGTCTTACAAATCTTAAAAGACTAGTTTGTAGCAGCCACATCATCACAAGCAACTACCACTTCACAGACATCTAAATTACCTGAAGGAAACTCCAGTCAACAATTTTTTCTACCAGGAGAAAGACAAAACCCCTATACAGACGAAGACATGACCTCTGTAAAATCTTCCGAAGCCACTATGGATGATTACTTTGACGCCATGATAGAAGTCAAAGAACAACAACTCAAAATTGCAGTCAAAGGAAAAGACAAAGCCACGAGCATCGACACTTCATCAGCAAATATTTTCAGATTTGCAGATAACCAGAATAGTTGATCATAACTTCTTCTCTTACACAACAGTAATTTAGTAATACAGTAGTTCAAGAATCCGAATGCCAGTTCAGCAATCAGTATGTCAATACAGCAGTTTGGGAATTAGTATGCCAATTCAGTAAACCAATACAACAGTTCAAGAATCAGTATGCCAATACAGTAATTCAGCAAATTAGTATGACAAGACAAGCAATACCTATCAGCCAGCTCACAACAGTCCTCCAACAATCAGCAGAAAATATCAGTGCCCTGATCTTGTGGGACCTGCAGAATACTTTGCCAAAGAATCGTATACTCAGCACTCAGAACGCACTCAGATACCTCCGTCGTCACTTTATCCGAAAGTCAAAAGCAACCACTATGTGGGCTCCACCAACCACTATGTGGGATCCACCAAATACTATGTGCGATCCACCAACCACTATGTGGGTTTAGTACTATTCATTTTAGGTGTTGTACTAACCATTGCATTCTGTTTGGTAACTGGTTGTGTCTCAGTTACGAGACTGCTAGTAACTAGTTGTGTCTCAATTACGAGACTGCTAGTGGAAGCCAAAATTTCTGTTATATTCTGATTGGTTTGAGGACAACTATACCAAGTTGCCAACCAGTCATAAAAGAGTGTGATCATTTGACTACGTTCCATCTGATGGTAGTAAATGTCTTCAATAAGTTGTAATCTTTCTTCGGTAAAATTCTGATGATACCATCTTCTGAAGATATCATTTCTGGTAGTTCTGAATTCATCCTAGATAAACTGGCGAATTACCGAGTTAGGGATTAAGTCCATATGTGAGGTATGGATCACATAGATATGTGGATCCCATATAGGAACTTCAGTATAATCCTTACTGCTAACCTTTGTGGTCTGATAAAATTATGTAAACAGTATAATCTTAGTAAGAGATGTTAGTATAATTATTGTTGGTCTTTTCTCTCTATCAAAGATGTCGTAACAGTATAGTCTGAGTGAAAGACTTAGGTACACGTCTGTCAACGATTTACCAACTAAACGTCCACTTCCGGGACAACAACGCGTAGGCAACTTGGGTAGCGTACCATACCCAATTATCCTACCAGACTAGACTGAGAAAACATTACAAACAGAGATAGAAGATTTACAGGAAACATACTTACGTCTATTACTAGACTAGACTTAGTAAACATATTTCACCAAGAACAAAGATACACAGTAAGGTATACCTAGGTTCTCATACAAGAATTATCATACCTACGCGAACCATATGATTAACCACACATGGCTCTGATACCAATGAAAGGGGGGAATGATCAAATCAGAACGGCTAAGGAACTAAAACGAAACAAATTGAGGTTTTAAACTATAAACAGTTTATTTTAAACAGTAAAAACAAACACTATTCAGATCATACAAAACTTAAACAGTACAAACAGTTACTATTTAGATCATACAAAACTAATACAAGAAAAGCACTTACTATTTAGATTATTAAAAACATAAACAAGGAAAATACTTAAAAACACTTACTATTCAGATCATAAAAGAACTTTGCTGTTCTTTCAACAAGTATGTAACCAGAGGCTACCCAACTGCTTTAAGATAGAGCAAAAGATACTGTCTTTCCTCAAAGAGGAATGCTTAGGTGGAGCTTAGTACTCAGCAGTTGTTGGCTAGATCGTTACTTGGAGTAACGAGCGCAAGGATACTTGGAATGGAACAGACAAATTCAGATGATCAAATAAGCTTACTATACAGATATACTAGAACATAAAACTAAACTAAGGTTATGAGGATGCCCTTTCAGGCCCTCCCACCTATGAAGACACCCTCAGAGGTGTGTGCACACTCTGTAAATACTTATAAACAGACTATATAAACAAACTTTAGAGCTTTATTTAGATAATAGAAGACTTACAGAGGGTAGAAGATGTGCAGATAGCTTACAACTTACAGAAGGTGGAAGATGTACAGTGGTAACTTACAACTTACAAACTTAAAACTTAGAACTTGAGAACTGGAGGAAACAAGATAGGAGAGTGAAAGAGTAAAAATAAATGCGTAAATGAAAGCGTGCATAAAACTAAGTCTTTAAGCTCCTTATATAGGCGAGGTAAGTGGTCGTTGGGTCCCACATAGTGGTCGTCAGTTCCCACATAGTGATCGTCAGGTCCCACATAGTGGTCTTTGGGTCCCACAAAGTGGTCGTCGGGTCCCGCATAGTGGTCTTCTGGTCCTACAAAGTGCTCTGCTGGTCCCACAAAGTGATCTGCTTGTCCCATAAAGTGGTTGGTGGATCCCACATAGTTGTTAGTAGAGCCCACATAGTGGTTGCTTTTGACTTTCGGATAAAGTGATGACGGAGGTATTCTTAGTGTGTTCTGAGTGCTGAGTATACGATTCTTCGGCGAAGTGTTCTGCGGGTCTCACAATATCAGGAGACTGATATTTTCTGCTGAGTGCTAGAGTACTGTTGTAATCTGGCTGATAGGTACTGCTTGTCTTAACATACCGAGTGGTGATATACTGTTTAAAGTTGGCTTGTGGAGGGTAGTCAACTTTCATAATCAAGCCCATTCCACCATATTTGCTCAGGATGGGGAAAAGGGTCTGAAGATGTTCCAGGTGTCAATTCCTGATGGGATTGGAAATAAACAAAAAGAGGGGGTTTTTGCTGAGCTAATAACTATTTTACTAAAACAAGGCAACTTTAAGCAGGTGCGGTGTGAAAAAACTTTTAGACTAAAAGGTCAGGGTACATTATCAGATAAACACTCCATGAGGTATATTGCGAAGTCTATGGTACATGCTTTCGATATGCTACATTGTATAAGGAACGCTGAATTTTTCTATGCACTATATTAGTGTTATTTTCTTAAACCTAATAGCAAAAAATTTAGCCTGCATCTACATCTTATTTACTTGGTAGCTTTATGTCGATATAACATACAAGTCAAAAGACCTATTCCGATCTAACCTGCAGCTTCGCTTGCGAAGACAATAAGACTGTAGAGGTCTCTCTTTCCCTGGTAAGCCCGGTCTCTAGATCTTTTATTCTGTGACTCATTTCTCTAAGTGCCTAGATGAGGTTTATAAAAAAAAGGTTAACCTACAGGAGTCTCCTCCATACACACAATCTGACAGCTTACAAATATTCATACAAAAGCACATTTCTACCCTACCTTCTTATTATCACCCTCTGGGAGGTCGGTGTTGTCCCCTTGATTGTCAAACACCGTCTAATGAGAGACACCGTCCAGACCATCAATGACCCCCACCGCAACCTTTTCCACTTCTTTGTCATCTCCCTCCTCGACATAGGTGTCCGCCTTAATGGCATCCACCTCCTCTTCAGAATAGCCCTTCAATATCAGATGGCTCCCCAGCCTGTCACGCTCCTCCACCATCTTCTCCAGATTAGCTCTCGCCTCCCCCTATAGCTGACCCATTGCCACGACATGGGAAACCTTCAGAGCCTCTAGCTGCTTAGGTTCCTTCAGAGCATCAGTCCTAGCTCGAGCTAGCTTATTTTCCTGCTCGATTATTGTCTTCTTTAGCTCAAATTTTTCCTCCTCAACTTTGAACCAATTCCCCTTAACAAAACGGGCAACCTGAAAAACAAAAATCGACCTTAGCGTTAGCTCAAAACGCATTAGATAACTTTTTCACATAATTAAGATAACCTTACCATCTTGCTCATATCTTTCTCTCCATGAAGAGCCCCCAGCCTGGCCCTTTCCTCAACCTCTTTGAGGTCGTCCACCGCAGCAGATCGCCCCTCAGCGACCTTTTCTCCTGACTCCCCTGAGGGTTTGACCCTTCTCCTTTTCTCTTTTACGACCTCACCACTTCCAGTAGTACTAGAGGCCGGCAGAGTCTTTAACATCCGTTTTTTTGGATATTTTTGAGCTATTTTGCTCGACGTAATGGGTTTTGGCTGAAATGAGCAATCTATCCCAGGGGTCTTGGCCAAGTTGGTTTGACCTTCCCTACCAGTTATTTGCTTCTTCCCTTTGTCAGCACCCGCCATCAACCTGGTCGACTGAGCTTTTTGAACTTTCTTCGACCTACTATCAACCTTCTTCTTTCTACTAAGGCCAAGTCCTTCCAACACAAATTCAAGCTCAACCTCCTCCTCCACAACTTCTTCCAACAATGAATCTTTCCTCTCCACGGGGGACTTCACACCTAACATGCACAATAATTTTATTATCAACTATAGGCATCAGTTCAAATATAGCAATAATATTATCTATGCATGACTATACTTACTTTGTTTTACAGTTCTAAACAGAAGGTCCAAAGGTTCTTCGTCATCTCTCTGAAGGTAATTACCCTTTACCCATATGACGTTATCATTCCAGGTTCGACCTGCTGAATTAAGATCAAAGAAGCGGCGCCGAGTTGCGCTCGCACGGAAATATTCCTCACCATTGGCGTGATAATTCCTTACCCCATAAAGCTGCAATACATCCTCAGGGGATATCCACCTCTCCTTCTCCTCATTCTCCCACTTTTCATTTAGATGATTGCAAACATTTATAACCTCCTACATGTTCCCGTTTAATTGAACAAGACATGCCCCAATCGTATTCAAAATCCCCTTCGCCAAATTCGTAAGGGGAAGACTCAACCTGTACTCTAATTGAGACAAGCAATACAAAAAACCCTTTAGGAGGTCACTCCGAACACCCCCATCAAAGTATTCTAAAGAGATCAATTCATCTATACTCCTATCTCATTTTTCCACTTCCAAGTCAGCCAACAGATAAAAATACTCTTTCCCCGCCGCTACTGTACAACCCCTAAACTGGCTACCGACATATTTTACACAGTTACCCCACGTCCCTCTTACAGCTGCCTTAGCCTTACAAAATTCTCTAAAGGAATCAGAACCCGGAGGATAAGATATCAATTGACCAGGAAACCTGAAAATTGTTCCAATCCTACATCAACCTCACTATAAGACTCAATCGTCCGACCAGAGGCCGACACCTCATTAACCGGTGAACTATCTATCTCAACAACAATTTTTACGTACAAGTTTTTGACCCTGCACAATTTCCTCTCACGCTCGACCTCCATACAGGTTCAAATATCTATCATTATTTCGTATACATCGATCATTTACGTACAACATATATCTTTAGTATATTCTGGGTATATGTCAAAATTACATAGATTGCCATAAATAGTTACTTTTAAGATTTTCTTAAAAAGCGATTACGATTGGCACAAACAAATATATACTGCATGCATCTCTAGTAACCTTCAGTGTCCGAATAAGAATCCGCAGTAGCGCCAAATCCTTCTCTCACGATGCTGCTGTATAACCACCTGTGTGATCTAGTGTCTTTTGCTCTCTTCGACCGTTGATCACCTTCAGATAACTCCTTATCAAATCCCCTTTAATCTTTTCGTGTCTCTCTCTGTGCTTTCCAAATTTTCAGAAGTTGAAAAGCGTTTAAATGATATGGAAGAAATACTATTTATCCTTTCTTTCTCTAGCGACTGGCAGTTATTATACCTCGTACGTCCCGTCATAAGTTTTGGAATCGAGGCGTCCTTTCCACTATCCATGTCAGACGTCTTGTACCTTTTCAATAAAACTGTCTTTCTATCATCACCCCTCCCCTCATATTTTAACCTATTTTTCTCTCTTGTTTCCATATCTTTTTTTGACCTTCTCCCACTCATGATGACTTACCCTATACGATATCAAATTTCAATAGCTTTATCATACTTATAGTGATAATGACATCATTTTTAAAGTTGAGAAAATTTTCAAAATTATTCAAAATTATTTGCCACAACATCCTCAAAACGGCATTTGCGGCTATAGAGGATCCAATTGATTTACATCTTTTATGTTACATTCAACAAACTTATCTTTACTTATGATAAACACTTTATTCAACGTCTAGAACAACTTAAATAACCTGGATGCCAACATCCGATCAAATTATTTGTCAGTCCTCCGATCTTCAAATTTGATCTCAACCTTAGCAATCAAACCAACCATATCTTCTCAATTTACCAAATCCCTCACCAGTTCACGAAAGCATACCTCATAGAAATAATGGGCATACTCAAGTTCCTTACTCCTTACATCTAATCATTCGAGCTGACACTCCCTTACTGGTAACTCAGTATCATAGCCACACACACCAAAAATCCTCTCCCGTACTTTACCAATCTTTATAGCCAACCGTCCTTCTGTGGCAGGACGAATCCTCTGAGACTGAGTCCGTACCATTCTAATCACTTCTCCATTTTCACAAATTATCCTACCCTTATTTGTACGTTTTTCACATACTTTCCCCTTAAAACGTGATTTTCACCTTTTATCTCGTAACAGAAAACCCTAGAATCTTGAGAAAACTATTTAAACTTATCTCTTCCTTCGAGCTCATCCGTTCTATTACTTTCAAGGTCGAGCTTATTCTATCTAGATCTATTCTTCCATCGACCTTTATTAGATCAAATTTTCACATTACTGAATTCTTGAAAATTTTGCCTCTAACATTTTCGACACACACAATAAAATCTACTTACATCACAGCATAAATTCTCACGCATACTTATCTCAGCTCGAATAAAGAATAGCAATACTCGCAATACTCATACATTCTATGCATTCTTCATAATAATTTAGTTTGATTTCTACATAGTTTATATCTACAACAAACACAAGTAATCGGCTGACCAATTTTTATTCATGTCGAAAACATTGCATACGATTTTACAGATAATAAGTTTTTCAGTACATCAATCTCAGGTTTACAATAGAAATATTATCCGTACAACACCGAACTCCAGATACTTTTCAGATAACAAGTTTTTCACTGCTTCTAAAAGTTACAGTTCATTCAGGCGCGCCGACGTATCAACTTCTCCAGTTCTTCTTGCTTCAGTAATCTTTTACCCTGATACAAAGCTGAAATTGGAACCAACATAGAGCTTCCTTCGCATGAGTTTGGTTGAAGTCTAATTGAACTTCAAATAGAAACTATGCAAGCAGTAGACTCAGTGCTTGAATAAAATTCTTGAACTAAAGGTCTTCTGAGCGTCAAAACATGACGGAAATGCAGAAGCAGACTCCCACTGGTTGTCTCCCTCCTCCACTACCATCACCCCCTCCTCTGAAACTGCCACCTCCGAAGAGTTGGTAGAGATGAAGAGGGCCCGACCTTAGAATCCATGATAATGCAAGAAATCAACATAACTACCCTGTAGTTATGCCTATCCTTGCATATGAAGCCCTAACCCTGTCTTCCGCAAGAAGATAGAGACAGGCCCACCGGTCCTCGCCTGTCAAGACGACAACATGTAACCTCTACTTACAGTAGAATTTTTCCTCAGCTTCAATCGCTTCATTTTCCGACATGCCTTGATACGTCGGAGGAACAGGAGCGGGTATCGACATCTCCAAGGATTGGTCACCAAAGTATTTCAACTTCGACCTCTGCATTTCAGACGCAATCCTCTCTTCAAGGACCATACTACAAGTCTTCTCCATTGTTAAAAATTTTTAGGGAATTTTACAAAGGACAAGCATACTCTGCCTTTAATATCCAATATAAGTACCATTTATATAACCTTACATTTAATGTGCAAGTACATTTTACCAAGCGTCATCATTCTTTACAGACGTAACATTTCGAGTCATAATAATAACAAACATCAGCATCAACATCCTCATTTAATAATCGTCATTTCCCAATAACCCGCGTAACTCCACACGGTTAAAACCATCATTATTCCATTTCAATCATAAAAAATTTCAATCTAGATTATAGGTTGATCATTTCTCAACCAAAGCCACTCGTGACTTCAGTTGCGAGGGGGCGATTGTAGGGACCTCTCCCTCGATCTTACCTAAAGTTGAGCTTACCTATTTGAAGTACCTCTATCTCAGACTCACGCATTTTTAGCACATTTCCCCAGTCAACATTCCAACCTACCCCACGAACTGGTTAAGAACATGGGCCGAACTTAAACCAAAAAATCTTATCCAGTCAAAAGACACCTATCACTCACGAACTCGTCAGTTATTCAGTCAACCGCTACTAACCACATTATTTAAAAAATGTGCTCCAACACGATGAAGAGCTACAAAGAAGGCCTATATAAAGGAAAAGTTCCAGAAGAGATAGGGACCAGAAAAATTACACAAGAGATTACCTAGAAACTACTTAATCTAGATTCTCGATAACCATTAAAACTTCTTAGTTACAAGATTCAAGCATTTCTATTTTTAGAGATCACTTGTAATAAGATATCTGCCTTAAGCAATAAAAATGCTTTCACAAAAATCTTCCACATGAGGTCATGGCTTTTTACCTATTCAGAGGTTTTCCACGCTAAAATCACTTGTTTCATTTCTTACTTTTTATTAGAATATTGTTACCAAGCCATTTTGAGCTTACAGAATTTAGCCATTGCACTCCCGATCACCCCCTCTAATTCTAGCTCTTTCATTTCCTCTCCTTACGTGAGCTTAAACACGAGCTATATCCACCTCCAACTCTTTAATTCGAGTTGATGGATTAATCACATCACCCTTGGAAGTTGAGGCCTCGGTATCAGTATTTTTCTTCTTTGACCGCTCTCTGGCCTCGGCATCCTTGGCTCACAAATCGGCCATAACCAAATTTTCCTTTAACCTTGCAACCCTCTCATTCAGTTCGTTACATCATTTTTGAGCCAGCCGAAGATCATTTTCTTTGCCAGGCATGGCCTCACTCAACTGTTTAACCACACTTTCAGAACTTGCTAGGTCAGCTTGAGCCTTCTCTAACTTATTTTCTTTCCTAATCATTTTATTCTTCAATTGCTCAACCGCACTTTCGAAACTTACCAGGTCAGCTCGAGCTTTATTAAGCTCATTTACTTTCCTGATCATTTAACCCTTCTAACTAGATACAAAATTGCGTAACTCTCTTTCTATCATTTCTAACGACCTGATACGGTATTGAGCAATATCTCTTTCTATACCTTTTATCGTCAACAAATCAATCCAGCTTTTGAGCTTCACTATTTTAGTTTGTAGCTCCGAGATCTCCTTTTGTAATTTTCTATTTTAGCATCTTTACCTTCGATTTGGATCTGTACTTTGACATATTGATCATCTCTATCTTCAGATACCTCTTTAATCTTATCAAACTTCACCCAAAACTCATAATTGTATTGGAGCATCTGTATTTCGCTCAGGCGAACAGTCTCTAATTTAACCTGCATCATCAAGCTCGATTAAACAATACTTTACAGATATAATTGATACATATTACAGATAACTTAACAGATTTCTAATAGATTTTTATTTCTAATATGCCAATAAGCTGAGATTATACCTCAACCTCAAGTTAAGAAGCTATCTCACAATAATGGCAATAACATCTACATCATCTTTCAAGGTACACATTTACTATGTTTTAATTTGCTAACCCTTTGAAACAATCTAAACATATTGGATTACTATCGTTCCAAATTTTATTGACACATTTGTGATATATATCTATCTTCTAACTTTACTATGTAGATCTAAAGTAGCGCAGCATACAAGTAAAATATTTCTTGCTCTTTTTTAAACTGTAGCTCCGCTTGCGAAGTCAATAGGGATGCTGAGGCATTTTTCTCCTAAGCAAGCTCTTTCTCTAACTCCTTAATTCTGAGGCGCATATCTTTACGTTCCTACAAATCAATGTTTACAAACATTTCTTAGCCTACCCCAAATTAATCCTACAAATAAATGTACCATATACTTACAATTTTCAACCCACACAAAAATACAAACAAACTCCAAACAATTTTACTCTACCTTCTTATTATCACCCTCACGGTTCTCCAGATCAGTTCAAGCAAAGACCGCGTTAAACCCTATAACCATTTCTGGGAAAGAGCCATCAGCAACCTAGAGCTCTTCTTCCACTTTGACCTCTTCGACATAGGTTCCTCCTACTGTAGGGACCTATCCCACGACCTAACCCAATTCGATCTACCTCCAATTTGAACTACTTCCATATCAGGCTTACACTTTTCACACGTGACATTAAACAGTCAGCAGTACCACCTAGCCCATAAACTGATGAAGAACGTGGATCAAGCACAATAGAAGAACATGAAAAAGTCAAGATACCTATCTCCCATGAACTTAATAGTTACTCAGTCAACCACCACTTACCTCATTGTTCAGAGAACGTGCTTCAACACGATAACGAGCTGTAGGTGAGACCTATATAAAGAAAAAGTTCCATAAGAGACAGGGATGAAGAAAAACTAGGTAAAAGAACACAAAACTTCTTTTTTACAAGATCAAGTATTTATAGTTCGAGAGATCACTTGTAATAAGATATCAGCCTCAAGCAATAAAAGTTACTGTTACTAAAACTTTCAACTTAAGATCATGGTTTTTCACCTATTCAAAGGTTTTCCACGTTAAATCACATGTGTCATTTCTTGCTTTACATTAGATTTCATTAGAGGTAGATTGGTGTAAGAGCTAATTCCAAGCCATTTCGAGCTAAACGGAATTAGGCCATTACATTTGGCGCCGTTAGTGGGAAAAAAGACATTTTTACGATATCCTAAGGCATACATTTATTCTACGATCAATATCTAATCATGGTCACTTCCAGACGACTAGCAACTGTGATCCAGCTCGATCTTTCAACTGAGCGGGAACAACTTACAGAACTACGGGCGAATCTCTACGCCAAAATAGAGAAATGTAATGAGCTCGAACGTTAGTTAACTCTTGACCGAGAGCTCCGAGAGAAAGAGCTTGAAGACGGGCGATAAGCTCGTTTGACAGCGTTCAAACAACATGAAGACCAGATGAATACCATGCAGACTGTATTACAGGCTCTGCTGGATACTTAACAGGCTCCCCAAACTAAAGATCATGATTAGATGCCAGAGACCTCCTGGGTTTTTGTACAAGCAAGACTGGAACCTCGAGGAGCTACTAACAAAGCTATTTCTAGAAATGTTTAGGACCAACCTCAACCTTCGATTCATTTAGGCGGTGAAGTTCAGCCTCAATTTAGCAGAGGTTTCTGACCTTCCAAACATCAAGAGGAAGAACAACGACCTCAACCTCGAATTCTAGCACATGATCACTTAACCTCGAAGAACAATGACCTCAACCTCGAATTGGAGCTCGCACAAAAAGTAAATAATCTTGATTAAAAAATAGTTGTTACTGTTTTCACCAACGCACTCCAGCTCGATTGCAAGGCCAAAGAACACTTCTTCCTCAACAAACCCGCGACCTTGGAGGATATGATTGCATGGGTCAATGAGCATGTAGACCTAGAAAGGATGATGTCCGAAAGGCATAAACCTACTAAATCAATCCTAACCACCAAAGGTTCACCTACAGAATGAAGCATTGATCTAAAGGAGGATCAGGTGATTCAAAGCGTTCCAAGGGAAATACAGGCAACCCTCAGAATGGTGGTACATTACCTAAACCGGTCCTCCCCAAGATGAATGTCCGCATCTCTGTAATTTTTCCAATTTTATCAAAGGATAAGCTATACCGTCCATCTCAACCACTGGAACCAATCGAAAGCCACTCGTATTGCATGTATCACAAGGTAAATCAACATACTACTGACAACTGCTATGTTTTATAGAGGTTGCTGGAATTCATCTTCAAAGACGGGTGGATGTACGAATACATTATCGACCTGAAATATTATAAGGATAGCAGCTATAAGAAGCAGCTAGAGGTAGTCTAGGTCAAAGATCAAATTGAGGATAAACATTTCTACCACATGTACCACAGTAACATGATCGAGATTCATCAGATCAACAACCCTTGTAGATTCAAGCGCAAGCGCAGGAGACTATCAGAATGTTGCGATCTCACACCTCATAATAAAGAGGCCAATTTCTACTAGAGTCGAGCAATCGTCGGCTTAGGATCTCATTCAAGGATTGTGACATTAGTCATGTAAAATTTCTACATCATGATGCATTAGTCATAATGCTCAAGATGAAGAAGTTTGTTATGTATACAATGATGATCGATACTGGAAGCGGTATTGAGATTTTCTTTTAAAGCACAATCGACCATATGGGATTTTCCGATCAAGTCATTCCGAGCGATACCGGTATTAGTGGATTTAATGGTTCCAAAGAAGAGCGAGTAGGAAAGATCATCTTACCTATCACCGCTGGACCAACCGAAATTGACGTCGTCTTCTACATCATCAATGCCAAATTTCGTTATCTTGGGATTATGGGCCGCTGCTGGATTCACAAAATGGAAACAATCACTTCTACTTATCATCGAGCACTCCACTTCAAGCACAATGATGGTATCTATGAAATAAAAGGTAGTTAAAAGCTTTCTCTAACTTACGAGAATATCGTCTCTGCCATTCTAGATACCCCAGATAGGTATGCTGCATAGCAATTACAAAATGTTGGTCGCATCGTTGATCAACCTTCCACTGAAGAGCTTACAGAATACATTGACATTGATAGACCTAACAGAGGTACTTTTATCGATACCAAGCTTGTCCAACACGATAAGGATGCTCTCATCCAATTCTTACGACTGAATCGAGACATTTTTGCATAGACTTTTGAAGAGATGCCTGCGGTTGATCCAACCAAGGCATGTCACAAAGTGGCCATCAATATCAGCACCACGGCAGTCAAGTAGAAATAGTGATGCCTCTCACCTCGTCTTCGAGATGAAGTTAACATTGAGATCGAGAAATTGATCAAAGTGGAATTCATTCGTGAAGCCAAGTATCTTCATTCGATATCCAACATCGTCGTTATTCCAAAGAAGAAGGAAAGGTCCGAGTTTGTGTAGATTTTACTAATCTAAAAAAAATACTCCAAAGGACAGTTTCCCTCTTCATATTATCCATCAAATTCTTGATTCCACGGTAGGTCACAAAATCCTAGTTTGCTGAAAAAATCGTGAATCCTCACTTCATTATTCAACAAAGCCACACAAAAATACGCACCCGCGCCAAAAAAAAAAAACCAAAAGGGCAAACAAGCAGTTCGCACAATTTACTTGTGAATGTCATGCAACAAATCAACGAAAATACACACGAAAAAGCGTAAAAAACGTAAAGGCAAACAGTTTCCTTACCATTAATACTTGGAATTACATAGCATGTAATATTTTGGTTCTAATTATAGATTTATAAACAGGACCTCAACCAACAACCTCATAGAAAATCTTCGATCTCTGGGAGTTTATTGAGGTCAAAATCAAGCACCTTATGTCTCTTGCCTATCTCCATGTTATAAGACGTTGGTGGTGGCTGATTGTGATCCTTAATCACGCCCATATCACTGAAACTCGTAATCTCTGACCCTGTTTCCTCCTCGTCCTTGCTTTTCACCCAAACTCTTGCACGCTCCATCGAATCCTTTGGTGCTATTTATTTCCTTAAACGGGGTTGACTCCAAATAAGTTTTTACCTAACTAACCATCTTTATGAGATCAGAAAGAGCATATGGTATAAGACGCTCGTTCGAATTAACACTAGGCCTCATACTACTCTTGCGTCCTCTAGTGGCAGTGACCGACCAACGGGGGAGAGGTGTGTACAAATTAGGGGAGGAAAGTCTGTTTTTGACAGTTGTTTGTGTTGAGATTCTTGAGAAAGCTAAAGCAATATTAGGGTTAGTGTGGTGACTTATTTCCAATACTCCGACCTGCTACAGTAACTTCGAACTACTACAGCTACAGTACTTTAAATAGTAACATCTACATTAGCCCGAACTGCTTACAGTAATTGGACCTACTACAGTAATTTGAACTACTACTGCTACAGTACTTTGAATAATAACAGTTACATTAACTTCGAACTACTACAGCTACAGTACTTTGAATAGTAACAACTACATTAACCCCAACTGCTACAGTAATCTGACCTGCTGCAATACTTAGACCTGCTACAGTACTTCGAACTGATACATCTACAGTACTTCGACCTCGTCAACAAACATGTGGCCATTTATGACACATTATGGAACGGTTACAAGGAATAAGAGTTACTCAGGCCGTTACTCGACCATTATGAAGACTCATCAAGTTCACATATTGTAACGTTCCTCATTAAAACAATAACGGTCATATTATAAACCTATAAATAATACTAGATAACTACAGATTAAAGAGGCTGCTCTGAGAGCCTCTAAGAGATCTTTTCTACATCTTTCTCTCTCTTTGTAATAGCTAGCAGTCTAAATATACCTCACTCTTTTTCTAAAATCCTCAGGAGAGGTCGTGGTTTTTAACCCATTAAAAGGTTTTCCACGCTAAATCTAGTATTGTTTATTTCCTGTTCATAACTAAACAACCTAGATTTCGAAGGTGTAAAGCGCTATCTTCGTGCAATACGAAAATAGGCTATTACATTTGGCGCCGTCTGTGGGAACGAAGCATTACACTCAGTGTTTTCCGATCCAGTTGATATTTCATTTCTCTTTGAAGAATAACGCCTCCAGACCAAAATTTACAAACTGATTCAAGTTCATTCTCATGTCTCTCCAACGAAATCACAAGCGAACCGCGCTCAATTCGTTGCTCCAAGAAGCAGACCGACGCAAACCCAGAGTCGATTCCGGTCAAAAATAGTCACAGAATCACGCAAACCCAGACTTTGTTGTTTATCATTTTTCAAAATGCTGAGCCTAAGCAACAAACCTCTAGTGGGGCCGACAAAGAAACGCATACCAAACAAAACCTTTCTCTCTAAATCAAGATTAAAATTCAGAGAAAAGCTTATCATGAACATCATCATCATCGTCCTCTCCAACTCTAAATGTTTATATGACAACGAGCTCAAATTCGAGCTTATTAAAGGTGTATTACAAAGGGTTGGCATCTGATTCATGTGCTACAAAGCCCGATTTTTTCATCAATCTGCTGAAAATGCAAGCCATTGCCAAAAGATTTTTGGGTTGCTCGACAGTTCGTGAAGCCCCGTGAGATTATGTTCTAAGTTTGAATTCGACAGTTAGTAAATCCCCAATGAAATTTACTGGAATCGACCTCAACAGTTCACGAAGCCCCATGAGATTACAGATCAAAATCAATTGTTCGTCAAACCCAATCGCAAATTACAGATCGAGTACCAACAGTTCGAGGAACACAAATGTGACTTACAGGTCGCATTGGTTCACCATCAACAGCTTCACCAATTCAATTTATGACTCTGGTTGAGGGCTCCCCAAGTCAAAACCAGTCACCCCGACGATTCTGAATTGCTACTACCTGCTTGTATTGATCGAGATTCCCCAACTAGAGTCTTTTCTAATGTTAGGATGAGACTTGGCTTTAGAAGCTATCTCACTTAGGGTGTGCTTTATGCCACTACTGACCGGTTCAGAGAGTCTTCACTCTTCAAAATTATGAAAATGCTTGAGGTCGAGGTACTCGAGGCGATTACAACTCATTCAAGTTATACTCGAGGCAAGCCCAATCTTAGATTCAGAATCAATACTTGATCTTATTACTAATTCAATTGACTTAACACATACTCGGGGCGAGCCCAACTTCAGATTTAGACACAACACTCGACCGATACATTCAATCATACCCGAGGCAAGCCCAACTTCAGATTTAGACTCAATGCTCGTCCTCATCTTTTTAACAACATCAAACCAAATTATCAAGGCGCTCGAGGTCGAGGTACTCAAGGCGATTACAACTTATTATCGAGCTCGGTATTCAAATAAAGATTAAGGCAAGCCCGATCTTTTCAACAACATTATCAAAGCGCTCGAGGTCAAGGTACTCGAGGCGATTACAACTTATTCATACTCATACTCGGAGCAAGCCCGATTTCAGATTCAGACGTAATATTCGACGAGCATAATAAATCATACTTCGGGACGAGCCCGATCTCAGATTCAGACTCAATGCTTGATATCATCTTTTCAACAACATTAAATCACATTATAAAGGCACTCGAGGTCGAGGTACTCGAGGCGATTACAACTTATTCCAGCTTATACTCGGGGCGAGCCCGATGTCATCTTCAGACACAATGTTCAAACTCAACTTCAAGACTCGAGATCAAACAACTTAACTCATACTCGGGGCGAGCTCGACCAACATCTTATGGGTCGATTATTGACCGAACATAGCACATTCTACATATCTAAAAGCTTCTGCCTGGATACAACCAGCCCAGCTCTACATGCAATATTCAATACATGTCCCATCACGGTCGCTCAACTCGACCTGTAACTGGGATCTACTTCATAGCTCATCAAATATACTTGCTCTCTGAGGGTCGCTTATTGAGTCAATCAATTCGATCTAGCAGAGATGCCATTCAGCTATGCAATATTCAATACATGTCCCATCACGGTCGCTCAGCTCGACCTCTAACTAAGATCTACATTATAGCTTTTCAAATATGCACACTCTTTGAGGGTCGATTATTGAGTCAATCAATTCGATCTGGCAGAGATGTCATTCAGCTATGCAATATTCAATACATGTCCCATCACGGTCGCTCAGCTCGACCTGTAGCTGGGATCTGCATCATAGCTCATCAAATATACACGCTCTCCGAGGGTCGTTTATTGAGTCAATCAATTCGATCTGGCAGAGAAGCCATTCAGCTATGCAATATTCAGTACATACTAGCATGCATTCTACTACATTCATTCTACTACTACATTATCATACATGATCATCCATTCTACTACATTATCATACATTATCATCAATTCTAATACATTATAATACATTCTCTTACAACAGTTGTATCAACCATGCAATTTACATATCCAAAAATCAAAGATATGTCTCAACCAACACCACTCGCTTCTGATGCTTCTCGTGTTATTGGCTGAGACAGGGCGAATATGGTGACTTATTTCCAATACTCCGACATGCTACAGTAACTTTGAACTACTACAGCTACAGTACTTTGAATAATAACCGCTACATTAACCCGACCTGCTACAGTAACTTCGAACTACTACAGCTACAGTACTTTGAATAGTAACAGCTACATTAACCCAAACTGCTACAGTACCCCCGAACTGCTACATTACTCCGACTTGCTGCAGTACTTCGACCTCCTACAATAACTTCGACTTGCTACAGTACTTCGAACTGATACATCTACAGTACTTCGACCTCGTCAACAAACACGTGGCCATTTATGACACATTATGGAACGGTTACAAGGAATAAGAGTTACTCAAACCGTTACTTGACCATTATGAAGACTCATCAAGTTCACATATTGTAACGTTCCTCATTTAAACAATAACGGTCATATTATAAGACCTATAAATAAACTATATAACTACAAATTAGAGAGGCTGCTCTGAGAACCTTTAAGAGATCTTTTCTACATCACTCTCTCTTTGTAATAGCTAACAGTCTAAATATACCTCTCTCTTTTTCTAAAATCCTCAGGAGAGGTCGTGGTTGTTAACCCATTCAAGGGTTTTTCACGCTAAATCTAGTGTTGTTTATTTCCCGTTCATAACTAAACATCCTAGATTTCGAAAATGTAAAACGCTATCTTCGTGCAATACGAAAATAGGCTATTACAGTTAGGGTTTGGTTTCTTTTGGGGTTTTAGATTGAGATGTTTCTTGGATCGGGTATTGGTGGAATGGATTCGTTGATGACCACAGAGAGATCTTAAATTGGGGAAGGACTTGCGGCATACCTTGCAGATGAATACCGCCCTATTGCTCTTTTCTTGAACTTTCGGGAAAGAAAAAGTATTACTAGCAGTAGGAGTAGATGTAGTGAGACCTACGAGTTTCCCTTCAGAGAATTTGAACCTGAGCTTTATTGGGGGATTTGATGAAGATTTCTTCTCCATTGATAGATGAGGATCACACGTAATTTCAGACCAATGATCTTCCATGAGAACAGAAATGAAACCCTAAATCAAATATCTAATTGGTTATGGTTTTGTTTCTTAAGATCAAGAGAACTCTTTGAATGATGAGTTTGAAAAGATGGGCAAACCAGAGCAGAGAGAGTTGCAATTAGTTTGATTACTTCAGGTCTAGAGAAATAAGGAGATCTGTATTTATTGAGGTTTCTTGGTCAGCAAGTTTGCTCACTTGTTTTTGAAACCTCTGTTGTCAACTAAAACCCTAGTTATCTTCAGATATCTTAAGTGCCTATCTGCACTGTCCCTTTACCTTAAGGATCACATTAGTGTTGTATTTATTTCGCCCATTTCAGGGGTTAATTATAGAGTTGTAATTAACACTTGAATTGGGATTAAAAAAAATAAAAAATGTATATTCAGGTGGCTTTGGAGGTGCAGTTATACTGGTGGGCAACCTTAGCTTTTAGGTGACCGTGAGCTATAGCCGATGGCCTTAGTACTATGTCACCCACAGGCTATAGTCGACGGCCTTATAGGAATATGTGAAAGCAGGGCGTAGATTATGTACTATTATAACATAGAGCTACTAAATTTCAGTAATACCGTGGACACTGATTAGGGACCAGGCCATCATGCCCGTAAAATAAACAGTACCGTTATCAAGAATATAAGAACTAATAACAGACTTTTCATTTCATTTTCTTTTTTAAATTTTATGAGTCGTACATACTTGGCTACTTCCCTTAAAACTCCTCTACTCTGACAGAATCACGGGGCATTTGATAAGCATCCCTAGATCTTGACTTCTTAACTCCCGCTGTGAAACATATCTTGTCAGACTTGTAGCTCTCAACAGCCACATTAGTGACTTTAACCCAAACAAGGAGTTTAGTCTTCATTCCTTCTATCCCATTGAGTTTGCCCCTCATAAGTGTTGCTTTGATGCGAGTTGCATACCTAATAACAGATGAGTCTTTGAAGCTCACTTCACAAGTAGAAGGCAAGTACACTATCAGCTTCGCTTTTGTCTCATCGAACTCGTAACAGGTTATGTTACGAGGGAAGAGCCCTGGAGGTAGGTTGTACTCTCGGATGAGATCTGGCAAAGGTTTCACCGGCTTGCCTTCAGAAACAAAAAACAAAATATACATCAGTTCCGAACTTCTCAGTTGTGGTAAATACAGGTTAGTAGCAGATGCTGATAGTGACTAAATGCAAGAGTATTTTACTTTTCTACAGTTCTCTAGGTTGAGAATGTCTTATTACTTACAAGATACATAGGTTTATAAGATGTGATAAATAACACACATATATTTCATATCTAATCTTGGAGATGTTCTAAAGAATTATTGAGATCCAACCTAAATCTAAATGAACACACAAGAGCCTCAATTATTTACTACATAGTAGTCTTTGGGTATGTGCATGGTTACTCCTAAAATGTATTAACCAGGCATTGATGTTATTGCTGCTAATTTACATCTTCCAGCTTCAATTTTTGTTTACCACAGTGCAAAAGATAAATGGAGTTCGATTTGGTAAAGGTAGTTGTGCCTAGTTCAAGTATTTGCAGCAGATTTATTTAGAACAAAGTGCCGATTCTCCCAAAATCAAAGGTTTTGAGAGCCAATGTAAGACGCTAATAGCAAAGTAACCCCGAAATGCATGATTCATTCGGAGCATTTGTGGTGATAACCACAGGTCCAAGTATCCATCACATACACCTTGTTTTGCCAGCATATAATCCTTTTAGTTCACCAATACGACTCCATTGGAAAGGTACATATCCTACTTGTTAGTTGTTACATGAACCTAACGGAACCTTTTTCAGTGAAGCACATAAGTTGTTATATCCTGTAGGACCATGAATTCTATCCGACATGCTGACTGCAGGGTAAACTTTTTTTAAGTAAAACAAAGTTTTGTGAAATGGCAACTGCTCCCTAAAAGTTCTGTGAAATGGCAACTGCTCCCTTATTAAGGGAGGGGTTATAAAGGCAGCAAATTTTGAGCAAGCTAACCTTGTGAATATCTAATTAAGGGTCTTTCAAGATCAATTTTTATATATATCAAGGATACCCCCTTAAACTTACAGGATCATAAACTTTAGACTAGTTATAAAACCCAAATAATTTTTTTTCTAGACTGCAAACTGTAATTCCAAGACACCAGAAAATATTGATGGTTATCTGACAGCAATTCTAATCGAACTGCACAATTTTCACACGGAAATGTACAAAAGTTTGAAGAGTGCTGATGTGTGGTGGTTTTTTTAATGCCAACCAGGGTGATTAAGAGTCATAATTTCTCATTACTAGCCCGATGAATCCCTGGCCCGTGTCCAATAATACCCTGCAAATCACACGTACCAGGTAAGTTCGGATTTCTCTGGTGGGTGACATATTGCATGGGCGAAGAATTGATCTCGAGACCTCTGCTTCCTAATCCTAAAGGATGCTCCCCACCATGTTCCAACCCTACGGGTTTATATATTATATGTGTGCCTAGCTTTCCCATAACCATCAAAATCATCTACACAAGGTATCAAGAATATCTTTGGACTGCTGCAGTTCTTAACCTTGTCATGCTCATCTAGATTACATAAAACAAACGCATTTTTAACAACATCAGTTGGAGACTTGGAGCTGCTCTCTTATTAAGGTCAGCCTTCTTGCTGTTACCGAAGATGCCTCTATTCTCTCAAATAATTTCACTCTTTTGATCTTGACATCATTTCTCAGTTGAGAGTCTCTTTGAAGTCTAAACCCTTTCCTAGAGTTAGAAGTAGATTCCCTTCTTGTTCAATGGTATCTTGGCAAGGGAACAATTCCTTGGCAGTACGCTAGAAGGTGAGGTTCTTCAATTGGGTGAACTTCTCAATATTACACTATTACATAACTACAGCTGTAGAAGGCAACTCTCCTGCTAAATGTTGCTCGAGAAGGAAGTGACAACATCAGTGGTACCCTTTATAGTCTTCATGGCATTTCTGATGGCATTAAGGCAGCTATTGTTTTAGAGAAAATAAGGTTAGCTTCTATCAGATGTTAATTTTTTCTATTCATTATAGGACAAGCTTTATGTCCTCCCAAAGTATCTCTTTATTTGTTTTGGAATAAATAGGTAGGGGTCGACCTAACACCCATCAACACGGGATATTTCGTGAAATAAAGTTGTAAATTAATCTTACCCTGGTTTGAAGGGATTAATTTAACTGTGATGGCTATGCAGTTGGCAATCCCGGCAAGTCAGGGTTCGGGGTAATTGCTAGAAGTCACTTAGGCTGTATCCTGGGGTTTATGAATAAAAGTCTTGGAGTTACAACTTCTTTCATGGCTGAATGCGAGGATATCTTTGAAAAGCTCTCTATCTATGCTTCTCTCAATGGTTGGCTTAAAGTTTGGGTGGAGCCCGATTTTTCATCTGCAATCTCTGCCCCCATGTTAAAGACGAGGTTTCATGGAAGCTCAAAACACAAAAAATGAAAATATATCCCCAAACTTTATTTGTGTGAAATTTTCTCGTACTTTGAGAGAAGCCAACTTCTCAGCAGATCAAAGCTTCAAAGGAAGGGAATCTTCTTTAAGATGGGGTTAAAATGATCCACGCAGCGGAGCCTTCCTTTATAACAAGAGTTGCTGACCCTAGTCAGGAATACTTCAGAACAAACTGATGTAATTTGGATCTTTATTTGGTTATCTTTGGAGCTGACCCTGCCCTCCTTTGTAACTTTCTGATGTAATTTTTCACTCCTCTCAATGAAAATTACTTTTTGTAAAAAAGAAAATATATATCATGAATATGTTCAGGAGATACAAAGATTCATTTGTGAACTGTAGGTATGTTTCTGATGTGTAAGTGTGTAGTGTGTAGCGTGTTATAAAACAAATACCTAGAATAGGAATTTTTTGGTATACGTATCTAGATGTCAATGTTTCCAAAATTCCAAAAAAGAATTGATTGCATGAGCACTGCCTTGCAGCATTTACAAAAAAAAGATGTGCAGAAGGAGAAAAGTGATTCCACAAACCTTTTAATTTGTTGAATATCCATTTTGCCTTTGCATGAGCACTGCCTTGCAGCATTTACAAAAAAAAGATGTGCAGAAGGAGAAAAGTGATTCCACAAACCTTTTAATTTGTTGAATATCCATTTTGCCTTCTCTTCAACTGTATTCGAGAATGACTGCAAAAAGAAGTGTAGATTCAGATTTCAGAGGAACATATAACCCCTTGTAATAAATGCATATACGAGTAGATGCAAAGGAAGTATTTCGCAACTTATATTTCCAACTAATCGCATAACCCCTTGAAATTTCTATTTAAAGGAACATAAAACCACTAAAAATACAATCATTGAGATCTACTGATTCAGATATGAATAAAGCATTAGCTAATGCCATAAAAAAATTGAGTAATGACTTAATTCAGTAGATAAGGTTCTACTCATGAGAGCCTCCAAGGAAGTAGCTACAGAAATGTTTGGGTTCTGACAAGTATAACTTCAGGATATTTCAGTTTTTTTCTTTTTTTTCTTTTTTTTGCTGTATATCCCTTTTGCACACCATGTGGCGTCTTTAAATTGACCCAAATTCCTTTTTTGGAATCAATGATAAGGTTTCACTAATCAGGCAATGATCAGAAGACCAGAGGCAAGCAAAGGAACAAGGACGTATAACATGACCCTAATATCCAGTTATCCACTTAAAGGAGGAAAATACAAGAGCATAACAAACAAGGGAGCGGGAACACTACATTTTTGCAGTGTCTCCTTCAATCTAGCCCTGACATTCTCAAATAAAAATCCACTCAAACACTTGCGTATTTAATCCATGCAAACAGAATCCTTTCACCATGTCAAGGACTCAAGAAGCCTTTTGATGTTTCTCTCATCTCTTCTCTATCTATTTGGGTTCACCATCACCTTCTCCCTAAGTCCTAACACTCTGGCAATCACAAGTTAAATCCAATGAGGACACGTTCTTCATCATCTGGTGGTGTGATACTGAGATCATGCTTCTTGATCTGTGGTGGGCAATTGTTGATGAGTTAATACGATTAGTTGGAAATATAAGGGGGCCTCCTGATGTGAAGGATGTAAGAATATGTGCACAGTGTGAACTGAAGGGATAGAGAATTGATGAAGGATTTGCTGGAGTTTTGTGTGGTATGAGGTTTCGGTCCTCAATATGTATTCTATGGGAGTGTATATGCTCAAATTAAGTGTATTTTTTATTACTTAAATTGTATTTCCATAGTCTGGTGAGAGAGCATATATGTTGCATGTTTGGCCTTCATGGATACAGTTTCAATCTTTGGGCTATTTGTGCTCTCTTTTTTCTTTGCTTTTCCCCCCGTTTTGATGTCTTTTTCCTTATTGAAACTTGAGCCGGAGGCCTTACCCCCATGAAATATAAAGACAAGAAAAGTATTTACAAGGTGTGGACAAACACTCTCTTCCTACAGGCAGGAGGAGAGAGGGCCTGAACACCTAGGAACCAAAAGACAGCACTTCCATCAAAATAACTAGTCAAAACTGGACAGTTCAAAGGAGAAGTACAACAAAACAAAATGACCAGCCCATGTAAACCGACTCCAGCACTATAAATCACCAGCCAGAGTTCAATCCAGCTCAAACCAACTCCCAACATCACTACCCCAGCACACCCAGAAGATCAAAACTCAGAACCCAGTGGACTGAACAGCGCCATCATCCTGCATCATTTGAGATTCAACCCCACTCACAACAAGAAAAGACCGAAGCAGCAACAAAAAACCGCACCATCATCCAGCATCATCTGAGATCCAACCCCACTCACAACAAGAAAAGACCGAAGCAGCAACAAAAAACTTCTACAGCTAAGCATTCCTGAATAAGACATCTGAGTGGGAATTCTACCTTTAAAGATATTACAAGCAACCAACAGCACCATCAAGATAGAGCCTCCACACTCAAGAGTACCAACCAACTCAAAAGCATCACACCTCGTCACTGTACAGATTGTCCTTACAGCTTCTTCTCTACTGGTATCTGTAATAAATGCGCCCTCTCTTGTCATCACCTATCACTCCTTGTAGTTCTGCATTGAAATTCTCAGGTTCAATAGTGACATGTCCATGTTGTCTGTTTTTTGTTAACAGGTCTGTACCCCTGTTAGTTTCTCTGAACTTGTGAAAAACTTCACAAATAACAAACCTCAGCATTAACTTTTTAATGTAGTACACTAACTTCCTTGCATCCCAAGGGGGCCAAGTTTCAGTTGTAAGCAGCAGGAGTGCAATTTTAGAATCAATATAGATGTGAACCTTGTCAATGCTAACCTCTAAAGCAAGTATAAGGCCCTCTTTAAAAGCATATAGCTCAAGAAAGGTGATAGACTTGGATTTGTGTTTCCCCGCACAAGCTTTGATAGGATTTCCAACCCAATTTCTCAGGAGCCACCATAGCTACCCACATCAGTGATAGCTCCATCTGTATGAAGAACATATATGCCTTCAGGAGGTTTGTCCCATCTACACTTATCTGAGTTGGATGTTTCCATGTGGCAGGAATGCCCCAATTACTGGTGGTTGCTCTGTTGACTGTATTATCCACCATCTCAAGCTTGCATGAGGATAACTTGATCCTAATCTCTTCAATAATATGGTTCAATATTGCACTAGCAGATTTTTCCTTTCCATTAAATATCCTGTCATTTCTTTCCTTCCAAATGTGATATATAAAGGAGCAGAAAGACATCTTACTGATCGTAGCACTTAAAGAATCTCCTGTAAAGTGGTCACTCTGTTCAACTTTATATCCCAAAGATCATATATTCGGCCTCTTCTTGACTTGTGGCTTAAAAACACTTCTAAGATGAATGAAATTTCCTCATTCCTAAGAAAAAATATATTATATGAAAGGCTTCAGTGTATACATTTCCTTCTTTTAGGAGAATAAAAAGAGAAAAAAACATAGGCTGGATAAAACAAAGATCAAAGCCTTAGTTTTTCTATTCTGCACCAAGTAATTGAGGGCTGAAAAGTTGATAAAGAGGATCGGACACCATGACTTCAATCAAATAAATAGCAGTAAGAAATAGAATATCAACTTTGCCTAAATGGCAAAATGATTTCAATGATATTGATGCTGTTGACATTATTAAGAGGAAGGAGGCGGGATAATAGAAAAATCTAGAGGCAGAAGAAGAGGTTCATTAACTTAATTTTGGGCACTTGGAAAAACAGACAAGTCTTACAACATTAAGTTATTCTATATCTCATCCTATATATTAATTAGGTAGAGGAAAATTATGACAATTGGCAAGCCGATAATGAATTAGATTGAAAAGATGGAGACACCATAATCATGATGATTTGTAAGGAACAGATGATGTGTTGATTTAAGAGTATTAGAGCATCCACTCTTTAATAGAGAGTGAGTTTGAGGAGTTTCAGATCATAACTAACACTATCAACAAAATAGTTTCCCAAAAAAAAGAGCCACATTAAAAAGGTAAGTAAAGCCAGGTCAAAAAAGTTTTCTACAAACCCACCTTATAAGAATCAATCAAAACAGATTTTCTTTCTCTAAATCCACTTTCCACATAATGTTAAACTTTAACGTAATTGACAAATACTTCACTTGGACTATTGTTGAGGAAAGAGAGGAAAATTAAGAAAAATGAGTTTGTTGGGGACTGTGTAAAGGTCTTATCTTACATTTGTCCTTCTCTAAAAGGTTTAGAGAGGCTGTTGTGGATGCTTTCCGTGACCCCCCATATGGTCGTTCACGTCCACCCCATGGCCGTATATTACTCCCAATGTGATCGACCGTGACATCTAAAATTGCCCTCTATAACCACTAATATGGCCATAGGGCGACCATCAATATGTCCCTCCATGACCCCCAGTATGACCATCCATGATCCCCATCTTGGCTCTGGGTTGCCATCTGTGGGGTAGCTGTCTGTGACGCCCAAAATGAATATTCATAACCCCCATTTTTCCCTAGGGTGGCCGTCCATGAACCTCAATATGGACGTCAATGAACTCGATGATGGCCATGAGATAGGCGTCCATGACCCCAAGATGGCCCTGGGGTGGTCGTCTGTGAACCCCAAAATGGCCATCCATGAGGACCATGACCCCCATTTTGGCCCTGAGGTGGCCGTCTGTGGCCCCAATATGATCATCCATGGCTCCTAATATGGCCCTGGCGTGGCCATTTGTGACCCCAATATTGCATGGGATGGTCATTCCTGACTCCAAAAGCGCATTTACAGATTCCCTATTAAACTCATTTTCTGCTCAACAATATGAAGTCCAAGAGAAATTTTGGTGAGTCGCGTTGAAGTTTAACATTACATGGAAAATGGAATTAGAGAGAGAAAACATTTTCTTATTTGTTCTTTTGAGGTGGTTGTTTTATTCGGAAAACCTTTTGACGTGGTTTTTCTTATCTTTTTGATGTGGCTCTTCTTTCTTTTTTTTAGTGTTTTGCTGATAGTATTAGTTATGATCTAAAACTCCTTAAGCCCACACTCTACTAAGAAGAGGCTGCTGTAGATGATCTGTTAGATAGAGAAACATGTGATTGCCCGCCTCCCTTGAAATATTTTGGAAGCATGCAATATGGGAAGAGGGGCCAAACTCGGTTTTTTTATTCTATCTTTCTTTGGGACGTGATGGTTTCGTGGACAGGGTTCACCATACTAAACACATCTAGGAAGCAAGCAATCTCCAGCAACTTGGCACTAAAGGCCATTGAAGACCAGGCTTCCAGCATCGTCCTCTTCAAAGAGGCCATGTTCTTTTACTAACTAGTTTTACATTATTTATACATGGATTTCTTGCTGTATCCCTTGATTTAAGAGTCGGTCACAACTTCAATGAGAATGACATTCTCACTCTTTGAACTTAAATGAAGGAAATACAAAACAACTCATTCAACAATGCTACTTCCTCTTGCTAAGAAAAACAATGCTACTTGCTAAATTAGATTTCTAGTTGCAGTTGTTGAGGTGCAAACATGTTTCTATTTTACTGAAGCATTTGAGATGAAAACTCTATATTGGGGGATAGAAAATAAGAAGACTTTCTAATGTGAGATAACATTGATACATATGTCACATGGATTGTGAAGCACCCTCAATCTCTCTCCGATGATGTTTCCCTATAGACGATTTGTTCCTATCTTCCCTATTTTTCTTCTAATTTTATTACACTTTAGTTTATTTAGTTTCCTAAATTATCAGGATTTGTCTTAAAATGTTTTGGTTCTTATTTTTGCCCCCTATTGTTTTAGAATTTTAGTTTGTTTAGTAATTTTTGTTTTTGAAGGATTCCTTTAGGTGAATCCCAAGATATCAGGCAACTTGTTAGATCATGTAGGACCTAGGTGCTCGGTCACTGACCTTGCACTAAGAGTCACTAACCTCGCACTAGAAGCTCAGTCGCAGACCTGACACCTAGTTCATCTTATACATTTTCCCTTCATCAAATGAATGAAGTAGAAGCACAGTTACCATCTCCAGTCATCTTCAATCAGGAGAAATATCATCGAAGTACTGTGGTCATTATAAACCGACAATGTTATACTAACACTAGAATTAAAAAACCATATACAGAACTACCGACGTAAATTACTTCGCAACACTATTTTAAAAAACCAATAACGAAAATTAAGACAAGAATTAACCTACTGTTAGATATCCATCACCTAAATCAATAATGGGGTTACACAAAATCTCAGACGAAAAACTGAGTTGGATTCAATCAACCATCCGTAAAAATAAAGGAAACCAAAAAATACCTACAAAATCGCTTCACTCTTTTTTCATTTCCCTAAAGATCACTACGTTTTAGGCTCTTATTTCTATCCCACATTACAAGAAGTTCTGCACTTCTCCAGTTCATTTGGATAAATAACAAAAACTAACACATAATAATCAGTTAAGTGCCATCCAAACAAACTCCATTCAGTGAAATCAGAACACAATTCACTATAAAATACACAATTATACAAATACAAAACTCATAAAAAGACCCCATTTTGCTTGATTTAATTAAAGTTCTATTAAACCCCATCATTTGTTATCACATAATTAGCAACAAATTAAACAGATCTTACAACCACACAACCACAAGTGAATTTCTAGACCTAATAACAACAACCCAAGTGAAAATAACAACTGGGATATGTTCAAACAGTACAACATTATATCAAAACAGACCAAATCCATCAGAAACACAGCAATGCATCACTAAAAAGGCCAAAAGCTTTAACAACAAAGAGACAGAGAGAGATGCTTACATTGAGATCTTCACTGATGTTAGAGATCTCTTCCTTGGCCTTCTTAGAGATCCAATAGCTCCCTGCTTTCAAGCTTGCAACCTTTGTCAAAGCTTTCTCCATCTCTCTCTCTCAGAGAAACAAAGAAGCTCTGCTTCACTCTCACAAACAGAGATACACTTGTGTAGATGTGTTGTTATTAAAAACGGCAATTTGTCCAACAAACATTTACCCCAATCTCCTCTGCCTTTTTAAATTTCTTAGTTAAAATTTTCCATGATATCTCCAGAGCAGACAATTCTGCTTCCAGAAAATCAACTATATTTAGTGATTCTGGCGATGATGCGTAGAAGTAGGGGCTTCACTCACTGTTATGTGGGAAAACTGGATTTGGGTGAGTGAAGTTTCTTTTTCAGCTGTTTTGAAAGAGACTTTATTTTCTTTGGAGATGCTCTAAGATTTCACTGCCAAAAGTGCGAATTAGAAAAGAAAAGAAAAAAGAGCTTATATTTCAATTTCAATTTCAATTTCAGTTTTATTTCTAGTAGAATTTAGTTCAATCAACACACATAAATGTGAGTTCTTTTGTAATTTCTTATTTTATTTTATTTTTCGAGTTAGAAGCTGCTTGAGATGGGAATTGATCTAAGACCTCTTACTTTTCCAAGCACTAGTCTTACCAACTTACCTATTTTTGCTTAGAGCATGGGTAGCAGCCTCGCTAACTTAGCGAGCCACCTAGGCATAAATTCAGGAAAAATTTGACATGTAGTTAGAGTTTTTTTTTTTTTTTTTCAGGGTGGGGATGGTGGGGATGGATGTCAGTTTTTAATATATATTTTTTTAATAAAAAATAATATTAAAAAATATTAAAATAAAAATAAATATATATACACGCGCCAATTCAATTGGCGCAGTTAAAGTTTAAAAAAAAAAAACCAACCAATTTTTTAATAATAATTTTTTTTTTAATAATTTCTCTACTGAACGGGCTCGCCACAGATAGCCACTGACTTTTTTGAACTTGGCGTAATTTGAGCGATAGCTAGCCTGGAAAAGTGATTTTTTCAAGATTTGGATCGCTAATATAACGATACCTATCCTGCTGCCCATGCTCTTAAAGAACAAGCTAATAGTACCTCTTTTATTTAAACTTTAAACTTTAAACTTTAGGGTCCCTGGACAAGCTAAAAGCACATTAGACAAAAGCATTATAGTTTCTTTTGCAAAGAAGAAAATCTGGACAAAAACAGCTTATCTTCACACAATCAAACACCGACCACCATACATACAATGAGGGATCTAAAGTGGTGCCAATAAAGCCATGTGCAACAGCAACCTATGAGACACAAAAGTCCAACTTCGAGACACCAATGGTCCCTCTCACATTGCTGCTATTGGCATACTTGATTAGCAAGTTTCTCCAATTATTTGCTTATTTTAAAACCATACAACAGCTCCTCAATGGCTCGCCAAAATGCCAAAAAAATTGTGCAATTGTAGAATATAGGACATAAGGTACTACTACTAACAACATACCAGAAGGGTCTCTTGACAAAGCAATGATTCTCAGCATTCCTCGCCTTTGCCACTCACAAGAATAAGAGCAATAAGTAATTCTGACATGTTTCCAGACAACTGTAAATCGAATGATACAGGTAACAGAGCTCTAATACAGGGACGTATAGCCAATGATTCCAATTGTTATTGAACTTTGTTAGGAAGGTAAGCCCCGCCTTTAACATGACGCTTGACTCCCAGATAACAAAATCAATCATCATAAAAACAAGTTTCTGACTCTTTCACAATCATCAAAATCAACCCATAATATTAGATAAAGTCGGCCAAAATCCTGAACTGAAATTGTCTAGTAACAATATAAGCTAATAAGATAAGAAAAAAAAAAAAAAAAAAACAAAAGGAGAAGAAATAACATTTCATTGATTCTTCAAAAGGCAAATCTCTTAATTTCTCGATAATTGATAAGTATACTCCTAAAAGGTTACATTGAAGATATATTTTTCTACTTCTCAAACTCCAACTTTACCATAATTTTGTCAGACACTGATCACTATTTCTTGGACTATCTTTTAAACTCAGTCGGGTTAGCAAAAACAAGAACAACAATGAGAATCACCAGGGGGTATCAACTTCTTCCTGGAACTTCAAATCGTGGCTTTCAATCTCCCTTTCTGGATTATCACCAAGATCGGACATTTTTGAGACATCTGTTAATTCTAGAAGCTTCATTTCAAGCACTTTCACCAGCATGTACAGCTTCTGTTCTGATTTGGAGACCAAGTTTTTGAGTCGTTGTAGTTTTCTACGTAAGAAACCCACCTTCATTCCTAAATGCTCAAACGCTTCCAAATTCTGATCCCATTTAGGAAACTCATCCATGAAGGTGTTAAGCTTTCTAGCTTTAATACCATCAGCTATGATAATAGTTTCTGAAATAATTCCGTCAACAAACTTTGGATTGAGCTTGGGAAGATCTTTGTGAAGAATAACAGTTTGACTATGACAGAGTTCATAGTACTTAGCCCATTCTAGTTCACAGAGCTTGGAGTTTTTCCTCAAACTATGTACCACAATATCAAAGCTGTCTTGTTCTAGATTTCCACGAACTATGATACCCCCAGACGTTTCTGAGCCATTTCCGCAGAGAAACCCTTCATTGTCCCAATTGTCCCAGCCAGACATACTTAACGGGGTAGCACTTGGTGGAATAGTTCTTCGACGTTTCCGCTGAGTTCTTTTTCCTGTGTTAATAAGCTCACGTGCATTATCCTTTCCAACTTCAATTATAAAGGGAAATACCAAAATAGGAAAGTTCTTCAAACGAAGTTGTTTTCCTGTACCCATTTTTACATTAAAGAAGAAGATAAAGCATATACGTGGGGCAATTTGCATTAAACAAGCTTCTAAACTCAGGAATGAAACTCCATGAACTCCAGAAAAACTATATGCCCTTATTATATGAACCTACAAGAATTAAGGACGGGCCTAATATTAGATAGTCTTCTATTCTGATACAACCTTAATTTTGAAAACGAAAGTTACGGGCACCTTTATAATTACTTTTAGTTCTTAAAAGCATGGAACTATAGAAAAGCAGTAGAGACCATCACCTGGAACTTGGCATACTTAATAAATAGCTCGAAGACTAGTGCATCTCCCTCAACTAAATTGTGAGTGTAGGGACTTATCCCTCGAGCTATGGACACTCGATCTCATCTATACCTCGAGCTCCGGAAGACTCGATCTTATCCAGTACCAGACTCACGCATAAACAAACACGTTACATACACGTCAACAGTTACACATCGACCACGAACTCAAGCAGAACGTGGGTCGTCCACAACAGATGTAAACAGAACAAGTCAACATACACCTGTCTCCCACGAGCTGGCAGTTACACACTCAACTGCCCATGACTTCCACTTTCAGGAGAACGTGTTCAAGCACGATGTCAAGCTGAGAGCAGGGTCTATAAAAGGGCAGAGCTCCTAAGGAAACAGGACGGTCAACAGACAATTCGATACATACAATTATCTGATCTCTAGCTATTTTTTCTTAGATTAACTCTTGTAATCAGATTCTCTCTCTCCCTCAAGCAATAGTACTACTTTAACAAAATCCCCCACTCGAGGTCGTGGTTTTTTTTACCTATTTACAGGTTTTCCGCGCTAAATCCCCTGTGTCAAGTGTTATCCCTTATTTAATTTTTGTTATAGTAGTTCTTGGTGTAAGGATCGATTTCAAGCTATTTCGAGCTTTGCGAAATTTAGTCCCTACATTTGGCGCCGTTTGTGGGAACACACAATTTTTCCACGTACTTAAGAGCCACGATAAATACTCATCAGTTAAGCAGTATTCAATTATGGTTCAAACACGTCAATCTTTGGGAGCTCAGCCTGAAAGTTCAAGGGGGCCTGATCGGGTTGCCGAACTTCAAGTGAGCTTAATTGCCGAAGCCGAGAAGCGGAGTCAGCTGGAGTGTCTGCTCTTGGCGGATCGAGAGCTCCGCGAGAAGGAGTTAGAAGGAGAACGACAAACTCGAGTTCCGGAGACAAAGAAACAAGAAACTCAGATGTTAGCTTTTCAAACAGCTCTGAAAGCATTACAGAGCAGCCAACCACCACCAACCCTGAGAGAACGCGAGACAGTACCAACGACCTCAAGGGTTTCCGTTCACGAGAGGTTAGGGACACATGAGGTACGCAGTCCAGGATTCATTGTGAGGATCCACAAGCACCGATAGTCTCAATTTATTTGGGACAGGAGGCGCAGACAAATATCAGCAGAGATCGCAGGTCTTCCAAGCAACCCGAGGAAGTCCTGCGGCATCCTTACCGAGCTCCGCTTCCTGAACATATGAGCGAGGAAACAGGTAACCACGCTCCCAGACTCATACGTCAAGCGGTTCCAACAGTTCTGACAGTTCTAGCAGTTCCGGTAGTTCCAGTAGCTTCTATCCCTCAGCATTATATTTCTCAGAAGCTCATGAACCAACGTATCAAGGAGATCATCGAAGCAACGGCTTTAAACGCGAAGGATGACTTGCATAAATTACAAGGCAGTCCAATTGCTAAAGAATTATTTGATATGAATGTCCCAACAAGTTTTCATACACCCAAGATCATCAAATACAAAGGAACCGATCTTGGCCAGTACGTTCAACAATTCTGCAATTCATTGGGTTTGTATTCTAATCTGAATCACATCCTTTGCCGGCTCTTCGCTACCAGTCTCCAGGACGAACCTCTTCATTGGTTCCACTCTTTACCGGAAGGTTTGATTCATACCTTCGAGCAGTTACAAAAAATCTTCATCAAGGCCTATGCCTACAACAAAGATAAAGAAGAGAACTTATATTCTCTTATAAGTCTCAAACAAGCACAAGGGGAAAAGCTCGAGGAGTTCTCCAAGAAGTTTCTCGAACTGGCTCGGAAGGTCGACAATCTAGATCAGAAGAGAGCCGTGTCTGCATTCACAAATGCTCTGCAGTTCAATTGCAAAGATAAAGAGTATCTCTTCTTGAAGAAGCCCAAGACTCTCGAAGATATGATCGAGAAAGTCAACAATTACATCGATCTGGAGCGGATGATGCCCGAACCGAATAAACCCGTAAAGGCAGTCCACAACACCAAGGTTCTTTCTACAGATTCCAGCAACAACCACAGCTCGAGCGATCAAGGCGATCCTAAACGAGGAAAGACAGAACCAGGAAGAGACAACAATTAGAGGTCGCAGAAACCATCCAGAACAGTCATACCAAAGTTGAATGCCAAGCTTTCCGTGATCTATCCTGTTCTCCAGAAAGATAAATGTTTCTGTCCAGCTCGACCTCTTGATCCAATAGCAGGTCGACATTATTACGAATATCACAAGATTAAGCACCACAACACCAACAATTGTTATGGTTTGAATAAGCTCCTGGATATCATTTTTAAAGAAGGGAAGATGCTCGAATACATCATCGATCTTCCCAGCTATAAAGAGGGGAGCTATCTGAAACAAGGTAACGTGACTCAAGCAACAGAACAAGCAGAGGAGAAGCATCTATATCATCTCTACTGCAGTAATATGATCGAGATCAATCAGGTTTCGAATTCCAACAAAATCAAGCAGAGGAAGTTGGGCGAGTGCTGTGACCTTGTCGTCCAGGACAAGGAAGCCAAGCTCCTCCCAGAGTCAAGCAGTCATCGAAAGGGAATCTCCTTTGAAGACTGCGACACAAGACATGTGAAGTATCCTCATCATGGCGCACTAGTAATTATGCTCAAAATGAGGAGCTTCGTAATGCACACCATGATGCTGAACACAGGAAGTGGGATTGAGATCCTTTTCCAGAGCACGATTGACCAGATGGGACTCTCAGATCAGGTCGTTCAAAGCAAGACAGACATCAGTGGGTTTAATGTGTCCAAAGAAGTACGAGTTGGGAAGATTACTCTCCCGATCATAGCAGGGCCTACCACTATCGACGTTATTTTTTATGTCATCAATGCCAAATCAAGGTATTTGGGGATACTAGGACACTGTTGGCTGCACAATATGGAGGCCATCCCGTCCACGTTCTACCAAGCACTTCGTTTCAAACATAACAACGGTATTTATGAAATCAAAGGAAGCCAAAAAATCTCTCGAGCTTACGAGAATACAGTCTCGCCAGTTCTCGACCAGATTGCTGCATAGCAATCACAGAAGGCTGATCACCTCGATGATCAGTCTTCTCCAGCCGAGCCCGTAGAATACGTCCAGATTGATGGAGTTAACCGAGGTACTTATATTAGTACGAAATTAATTCAAATAGAGAAAAAAGATCTTATTTCTTTCCTCCAATCCAACAAAGACGTTTTCCAAGAAATGCCTGGCATAGACCCCTCAAAGTCTTGACACATTTTAAATATCCGCGAAGGTGCCACAGCTGTTAAGCAGAAGCAACGCAGGTTATCTCCAAGACTTAGAGACGAGGTGAACAAGGAGATCGATAAACTTATCGAGGTCAGTTTCATTCGAGAAGCCAAGTACCCAGACTGGATTTCTAATATCGTTGCTGTTCAAAAGAAGAATGGGAAGGTTTGGGTCTGTGTGGATTTTACAGATCTTAACAAACACACGCGAAAAGACAGTTTCCCTCTTCCGATCATTCATCAGATCCTCGACTCTACAACAGGTTATAAACTCTTGTCCATGATGGACGCTGCTTCGGGGTACAATCAGATTCTACTCTTGGAAGCAGATCAAGAAAATACTACATTTATTACAGAAAGAGGTCTCTACTGTTACAAGGTCATGCCATTCGGCCTTAAGAACGCTGGAGCCACTTACCAAAGGCTGGTCACAAGTATGTTCAAAGAATACTTGGGAAAAATAGTCGAAGTCTATATTGACGACATGCTTTGCAAGAGCCTAAAGAAAAAAGATCACATCTCTCATCTCTCTACAGTATTCAGTATATTACGATCCTACAAAATGAAGCTTAATCCCGAAAAATGCCAGTTCGGTGTTCACTCGGGCAAGTTCTTGGGTCATCTTATCAGTAAGAAAGGGATAAAAGCATATCTAGATCAAATTCGAGCTCTTCTGGACATGCCTTCACCATCAACAAAGAACGATGTACAAAAGCTCGCAGGAAAGATTGCAGCAATCAATTGATTCGTATCCAAATCCTCGGACCGATGCAGATGGTTATTTATGTTACTCAGAGGTTCCACTCAACGAGGCAAAGGTTCAAAGAACGAAGATATCAACTGGACACCAGAATACGAAGCAGCTTTTTAGGAACTCAAAACTTACTTAGGGATGGCTCCAATCATAAGCACTCCGATAGGTAATGAGGAACTGATTATCTACCTCGCAGTTACAGATGCATCACTCAGCTCGGTTCTCATTCGGGTCGAAGGAAAAATTGAGAAACCGATCTTCTTCGTTAGCAAAAAACTTACTGAAGCGGAAACGAGGTTCTAAAATTGAAAGATTACTTTTAACTATCGTTTACACCGCACAAAAGCTCAAATACTATTTTTAAACACATCTTGTCAAAGTCATGACAAACTACCCACTTCGAGAAGTATTGTCTAAGAAAGAGAAATCTAGACGAGTACTGCAGTGGCCCGTCAGCTTGGGGGAGCACAAAATCAAATTCGAGCAGTGAATTTCAGAAAATGGTTAAGCAGTTGTTGATTTCCTAGTAGACTTTCCAATTTCAGATCCTGACTGGGAAGAACATGATCCAGATTTTGCCGAAGATGTAGCAGATGAGTTTCCACCCTCCAAATCTTTTGATGATCGAGCATCATGGATATCTCAAAAAGGGTGGAGGCTCCTCACCGATGGTTCAGCAGGACCCACAGGGTCAGGAATTGTGATCATTCTCATTACACCTTCCAATGACAGAATCGAGAAATCCATCCATCTTGACTTCGAAGCCTCGAACAATGTTATAGAGTACGATGCACTCATTCTGTGACATAAGGCACTTTTTGTGACCATCCACGATGATTTTGTTTGTGATCTCCGCCTGTCCGTTCCCCTGGGGGTAGTACGGGTTTGATGGAGAATGGATTATGTTGTGTTTGTTGAGAAATGCTACAACATTGGCTCCAACGAACTGAGAACCGTTATCGATATGGATCAAATAGGGAGAACTGAATCTAGTGATGATATGCTGCCAAATGAAAGAAATGACCTCTTCTTCTCGAGTTCTGCATAGAGGAACTGCTTCGACCCATTTAGTGAAGTAATCTGTTGCAACAAGGAGAAATTTCCTGTTACCAGGAATATTGGGGAATTTATCGACTTGATCGAGTACCCATCGCTTGAACGACCAGTACACCTTATTGCCATGGAGTTCGAGGGCAGGGGCCCGAATTTGATTCCTGTGTCGCTGAATCACTGAAATCTCGGCCTATACAGATTCTTATAGAGTACGATGCACTCATTCAAACAATGTTATAGAGTACGATGCACTCATTCCTATGTCACCTATAACAATGTTCAGCAGGACCCGCAGGGTCAGGAATTCTGATCATTCTCATTACACCTTCCAACGACGGAATCGAAAAATCCATCCGTCTTGAATTCGAAGCCTCGAACAATGTTATAGAGTACGATGCACTCATTCAGCGACATAGGAATCAAATTCGGGCCCCTGCCCTCGAACTCCATGGCAGTAAGGTATACTGGCCGTTCAAGCGATGGGCACTCGATCTAGTTGATAAATTCCCCAATATTCCTGGTAATAGGAAATTTCTCCTTGTTGCCACAGATTACTTCACTAAATGGGTCGAAGCAGTTCCTCTATGCAGAACTCGAGAAGAAGAGGTCATTTCTTTCATTTGGCAGCATATCATCACTAGATTCAGTTCTCCCTATTTGATCCATATTGATAACGGTTCTCAGTTCGTTGGAGCCAATGTTGTAGCATTTCTCAACAAACACAACATAATCCATTCTCCATCAAACCTGTACTACCCCCAGGGGAACGGACAGGCGGAGATCACAAACAAAATCATCGTAGATGGTCTCAAAAAGTGCCTTATGTCACAAAATAAGGGCAACTAGATACGTAAATTACCTCACATCTTATGGACTTATCGAACTACTCCACGAAAGTCAACACAGTGCTCTCCTTTTCTACTTGCCTATGGAACTGAAGCAGTGATCCCAACAAAGTACCACCATCCTGTAAGAGACCACGAGCTCACAGACGAAGAAAATGAGTTTGAATTGGCGTGTAACCACAATTGGATCGATGAGGCACGAGATCGAGCTATCGCAAATCTTGATCAATATCATCAAACACTGGAAAATTCATATAACAAACGAGTTCGCACTCGGGAGTTCGCTATCAACGACTGGGTCCTTCGAGAAATGCCAGATAACATAAAAGATCCATATGCTGGTAAACTAGAAAAAAACTGGGAAGGTTCTTTCATGGTCATAGGTCGAACTGGTCTGGGTTCATACTATCTCATGACGGAAGCCGGTGACAAAATTCCAAATCCATGGAATACAAGAAGATTAAAGTTATATCGACGTTGAACAGCTCCTCCGTCGCTCAGCAACGCCTAATCCACCTCGAGCTTTCACCTCCAATGTATGTACAAGCTCTTTTCAATCAATGAAATCTCTTTTCTATCACAAGAATCCCTGCTATACAATTCTACTTCATCTCCATCCATCTTCACCCAAGGGTTAAAGCACAGTTTATACTAGCTCGATACCTAAGGGTAAAGCTAATGTCCAATATTGGTAATGACATAGATAATACTAGCCTAACTCCTGAGGATACTCATACATTTGAAGGCGGGGGCCATAACGAGCCTCTTAGCCTAAAAATTACAAGCTTAAAGCACGAGTGTGGAAAAAACTTGCTCACTACCGATAAGCTCCAACATCTAATATTGGTAATGGCATAGATAATACTAGCCTAACTCCTGAGGATACTTATACATCCAAAGGCAGGGGCCATAACGAACCTCTTAGCCTGAAGATAACAAGCCTAAAGCACGAGTGTGGAAAAAACTTGCTTGCTGCCGATAAGTTCCAACATCCAATTTTGGTAATGGCATAGATAATACTAGCCTAACTCCTGAGGATACTCATACATCTTAAGGCGGGGGCCATAACGAACCTCTTAGCTTGAAGATAACACGCCTAAAGCACGAGTAAGGAAAAAACTTGCTCGATGTAGCTAAGCCTCCCTAAAGTCCAAGGGTTGAAGCACAGATAATACTTACTTCTATACCCACAGACTTCTTCTAATTCCCTGGGTCAAACCAGAGAATAACATCTACTGCAGACGAAGAAAATGTTAGTTTCCAATATCAACATTTCAAATTATAATACTTCTCTTAAGGGCCTACATCGAGCACTGATTAATTCAATCAGTCACTGAAGCATCAACATCTAATTACAAAAGGTACTCATTATTAGTATTCAAGTCTACTTCTTTTTAATTATGCTAGATTTTCTTGATTGGAGAGCAGTAGACCTTCCTCCCACAGCAGGAGTAGGTGAGACTACACTCGAGCTTCCCCTATTTCAATCCTAGATGCCATGTCTTCTGGAGATCGCTCAGCAACAATTTCTCTCCCTCGAGCTATCTTTTCACCAGTCGTGGTCCCAATAGGAGTAGTGAGAGTGCAATCGAGCTTCCCCCTATTTCAGTCCTGGATGCCATGTATTCTGGAGATCGTTCAGCAACAATTTCTCTCCCTCGAGCTATCTTTTCAGCAGTCATGGTCCCAATACCATGATCCATAACCTCAATCGGATCTATGCTCGAGATATCAAGTTTGCATACACAAGTCCTCCCAAAGAAGTAACCTTGCATCAAATCCCTCTCAACCTGCAGAAATTTTATTTCCTCGACAAAAAATGCAACCAATGCGCTTAATTGCCGTTGATGCAAAGCTTCACCGTCACATTTATCTTGCTCATGAACTACTAGTTCCTTAAAAGATTGGTGAGTAACAGCAGCACGCTTGTTATCCCTAAAATGACGAGCTTTCGATTAAGCCAATTTCGCTGTTAATTGATCAATACATTCACTTATCTGCCTCGTAAGGTCTATCGACTTCTGCCGAGAATTTGTGAGGTCAATACGCATATTCTTCACTAACTCTTCTTTTTGACGAAGGAATTCCTTCATCTCTCGACTTCCTTCGCCAGAAGCAATTTCACCATCCCTTTTATCTAATTCCAATTTGAGATCCTTCTCATACTTCATTTCCCGTACACGTAATTCCCGCTCCAATTCTGTAATTCAAGCACAGAGTTGATTAATTCTTTCATTCTTCTCCTTATCACGTTGTACCGTCCTCCTCACATTTCCGCGGACGTGGGCCAAATCGTCCACCAAACTTTTGTTCTTGGCTTGAACCTCTGCTAAATCAACCCTGCTCTTACCCTCTCTCTCTTTTAAACGACGTAAATCAGCCTTCAAACGATCTAACTTGGCGATCAAACTATCACGTATTTGTGCAGAGTTGCGCAATTCTAAATCTTTGCACACAATACTACTGCTCAAATTTTCAAAATCGGCCTCAGCCACAACCAAGTTAGTTCGTGCAGTATTCAGGTCGATCTTTCCTTTTAACAACTGCTCGTTCAGAGCACGAATGTTACATTTCATATCAAATATCTCATCATTCAATGCTCTAATACGATATTCGGCTAACTCAACATCGTGTCGAGAACCTGACGCCGCTCTTTCCTTCAACTCAGCAAGTTTGCTGATAAGTTGGATCAAAGCCAAATCCCTGCTCAAAAGTGTTGCAGTCTTATCCTCGACTTGGCTCTTAACTTCTTTGAGCTTTAGAGAAAGCTTCACATTATCATCCAATCGATCTTCATACTGAGAGATCAAAGCCTCATATTCTTCTGGATACTCAGCATTATACAAAAGAGTCTGCTCTTCTCTCTCTTTAGCAACATCTAGCTCCTTCTGCATAACAGTTAGCAGGGACTCACAACATCAGTACCTAATTGGGAAGCAGATTGACATAAGCATACTGAAAAACTTGCAGAACAGACACCTGCAAGCACATGAGAGCCAGTGCCCCCTTGGCCTACCGGCCAAGAAACAAACTTTGGTCGTAAGGCAGAGTGTACATACACAAACATCCTGAACTAGAACAAACTTACAAGGTACATATCCCTTCTTCTATTAAATTCATCTTCATCTAGTTATGAATTTATCTTAATTATCTAACCTATAAATTAGCAGAGAAGTTTTTCTCCACTTCAAGCAGGCTCTCTAAGTCCACAACTCTGAGGCACAAGCTTTCTATCTCCTACAATACCGAGTTTCATAAGAAAAACGTTATTGGAATCAAACAGTAGTATAATATTACAAAGATCGAGTTCATGTTTCACAACCGATGTTACATTACACGATCATCCTACCTGATCAATAGTTTCCTGATTATTGGCAACGGTCTTTTCAACAACATTCAGACCATCCTCCATTTTCTCAACCTCCTCTTCATCCACAATTTCCTTCTCCTCATAATTCCCTTCGCTAAATGCCAAAATCTCTACCTTTGTATACCTCAGCTGGTAGAGCTTCCCGGCAAGGTTGTTCCGAGAAGTAGCAGATGCGGAAACCAATCGCTCTGCTTCAGCTACACTTTCGGCCCTAACTTCCTTCAGCTTTAGGGCAACAGCTTCCCTTTCTTTCTCTAGCTTCAACTGAAAAGCTTCCCTTTCCCGAGTCAAGTTTTTCCTCCCTCGAGCTGGGAGATCCTCCTTTCCAGCTCAATGGACCTATCCTGGAGACCAAGCTGAACCCCTCTCAGAGCACGAGCAAACTGCAACAAGAAATAAGTCAGCTCGAGACGACAAAGCAATATGAAAAGACCAAATATTTACTAACCTTCTTAAACTCATCTTCAACAATAGTAACCCCCTTCTCCTGAGCTTTAGCTCAACATTGTTCCTCCATGAGACCGGTTTTAACCTCAAAACGCGGCCTCAAGTCAGCCCCCTCAGCAATCTTAATGCTTTCCTCTAACACCACCTGCGACTTTGCGGGAGAAGTTACCTTCCTCCTCTTACTGCTACCGTCTACACTGTCTGACGTAGTTGAACGAGAAGCAGCCCCCCTTTTCACGGACTTCCTCTTCGCAAGATTCCGTACAACAGTGCTGGACACAGTGGCCATGTCTACTGGCCTATCTGGCATTTTGTTAAGCCGCGCAAGCTTCAAAGGAGTATTAAGTTCACGAGTTAACATATTCTCTTCCATAGAGCCTGGAGTTTTCCCAGCCATTCTCCTCTTCGCTTGAGATCTCCTGACCTTGTCGTCCTTACTAGCTATCCTTTTGAACCTATTTATCCCTAACTTTTTGAGAACGACCTCGAGCTCAGTGCCTTCCTTGGCAACAGAATCGATGAAGGATTCCTTCCTAAAAACTTTGCGGCTAATTCCTGCATAAAAGATAGGCCACGTAAGATACAAATCAACTATAGAAATATAGTTCACATACAAATGATAGTTTGATTTTCAATAGTATACTTACCCTTTGTTATAGTTCTATTATTAAGTTCTAGGGGTTCCTCATCAGACCGTTGAAGACATTCACCAGACACCCATAAAAGGTTATCATTCTACACTCGCCCTGCTGAAGACAGGTCGAAGAAGCATGGTCTTGAAGAACTAGAAGAAAGATATGCACCATCAGTTGCTGTAACATACTTCATAGCGTAATACTCCAGAAAATCCTTGGCAGTAATCCTATTATCACTACCAGATGTAGCCCATCTCTCATTAAGGGTTTCGCATACAAGGATAACTTCCCAAAAATTGTAATTTAGCTGCGACGGGCAAGCCCCAATCATATTCATAACATTCTTAGCCAAATTGCTCAAAGGCAGCGTCAACCCATAGTCAAACTGGGCTAAATAACAACAAAAACCATCAGTTCGACTCTCCTTCACCATGCCTTAAACGTACTCCAAGGACACTTCGCCCCCTAAATGCCTATACTTCTTTTCTTTAGCCAAATCAGGCAACAAATATAGGTAATCCCCTCTTTGTCTGACACTGCAAGTCCTAAAGAAATTTCTACTATATCCGAAGGCGTACCCCCAGATCCCATCTACACTACTTTTGGCCTTACATAACTCCCTAAATTGACTACAACCCATAAGGTACTCAACTCGAGAACCCTTCAAACGAGGCCATTCTACCAATTCTGCTACAATATCCTCCTCGTCCCCTACTCCAATGACGGGAGATAAACGCCCTACTAGGTCTACTTCATCAGCTTTTGCATAACTGGAGGTCAAAACCATACTTATCTACATTAAAGGGTCTACTAAACAAGAAGCTATTCTAATAAAACCTATAGATAGGTCGAGGTATATATATCAATTATTAGCTCACACTACTAGATCACTTCTACAATCACAATTATGACACAACGATTTTTCTCGCCCCATAGTCATTATTCCCCTTATTATTTTTATTTTGTGTTTGGGTGGGGATTACATCCTTATCCCAACATAATAAAGATTTTTATACAAAAACTCTTATAAACACAAAAATAGACTTACCTTCAACACCCGAGTGAGAGTCTACAGCGTTGGTCTGCACCAGTTTGCTCAATTTCTGTAACTTCTTCAAAACTTCCTCGATCTCAGCCTCTTCTCGCTGTTCGCAATCGAGACTCCTAGACACTGTTTTCCTCTTTTCTTTTCCTCCTTCAGCGGTAATAGAATCGTCAGTTGAGATATCTATCTCCCTAACCCTTCTTTTATGTTTCTGGTTTTTTGTATTCGGAGAGGGAGTACTTATACACCTTTCCCCGAACTGTTGCTGGTTTTGAGTTTTCGAATAAACAGTCCTCGATTCCTGAACCAAGCCGTTTCTTCGTCTGAACCTGTCAGACATGTCATACCGCTTCGATGAAACCACCTTCCCATCATTACACCAAATATTATACTTTAGCATATCTCTCAGCCTCTTGGTCCCACTCTTTTCACAATGCCCCGAACTCATGATTCTGAATTATATATTTTAAAATTCCACGTACCTTTGTTTTCCCTACTTATACACCTTGACTTTAACGTCAATATCAATTAACGACACAAATTCAAAAATTTAGTTTCAACAGCAATCCTAGTCATAACCTATTTTCGTGAACAAAGTTTTCTTCAAGTAAATTTGGGCAGTTACATTTCAAAAATTCAAAAATACAACAGTCAATCACTCCAATCTCCAAGATATTTGCATTTGATGCAACCGGTGTGCCCTTCGACACCACAAGCTTTCAGTAGTCACGAGGCGATATCCTTATCCTCATTGATGATCTTCTCCATTGCCATCATCATGACAAACTCTTTGCGATCTTCAACAGACCGCCAACAGATATGTATGGACTCAGACCAGTACACGCGGTTCATTTCCCTGCCCCTTTCTACATCAGTCATACCCTCGTAGTTCGCTCGGGTTTTGAGCAGAACCGCATCATAACCTTGCTACCCGAAAATAGCTTCCCTTATTTCATCAATCTTAACTGCTAAACGCAAGTCGTTCAATGCACGCGCTTCAACAGCCCTCTGAGAGCGAGTTTTCACCATTTTTATGAATAGCCTTCTTAAAGAACAAGTCACACTTTTATACTGTTCAGTTAACATGACTAATTTTTTGATTGTCTATACGCAACGCATTTCAGTTTCTATAACCCACTCTTCTCGGGTTCGAATTACTTACTATTATCTTTTTGTGCTTAATCGAGCTATCTAAATGTTACATTTCGAGCTTTATCTTTACATCTGTTAAGCTCAAGTCGTTTACGAGGTAGGATAAGGTATATTATCCCACCAACTATTTACTCCCATATTATTACAGCTCGATGACGTGTCGACTATTTCTGCTTTTTGCTAGTAAGAAACAAACAAAAAATTCTTTTATTGCGCTCGATTTTCATCTAACAAGTTTGTTACAGGACTACCCCTACAACGTTGCTTTATAATTACAGAATCAAGCTTTTAGAAGCTTGATATTACAGATACTTTCTCAAGCACGAGGACATTACTCTAGTTCTTTTCTCGTTGCCAAGATAATGCTGATCTTCCAGAGAAACCTCAGCCACAACTCGAAAAATGCAAGATATCAACAGGTCAAACACCTCTTTCCTCTTCATTTCCCTGCAGGAAGAATTAAAAGAAAAGACAATTGTGCTGAAGGAAGCGATCCATCTTCCATACGCCACCTCCACCACCGCCGTCTCTTCCTCCTTATCCCCACCAACCCAGAGTTAGTAGAGCCTGAAGAGGACTCCTACCTTAGAAATTAGAACGTCATTAGAGGCCAGGGATTTTACATCGCATATACCTCAGCTGCTAAATCAGACGCTACATAATACCCAAAAATATTTCAAACAACACTTCTTCAACAAAACAGCAAAGGGAGTTTCCCTACTCTGATAGCCAAAATACCGTATCTAGGGTTCCTCCATGATGAAAGAAAACCGGGTATGATACACTCGATTCCTCATCTTAGCCAAGATGTTGCAGAGGTACGTATCCAAAAACTTATATTTTTTTCTCACCCCTAAAAAAAACGAATATGTTTGTTTTTCTCTGCAGTGAAGATTTGTTGCAGGTTATTCGGCGATTAGATATAACCACTATTTATAAAGATACCACATTTAATGCACGTTATTTCCTAAGACAGTCATCCACTCGGGAAAACCACAAGTCTGCCCATAACACTCACGCCTCATAATGATCACACATTCATCAATATAGACATTCAGATTTTCAAACTCTCGCTTACATCATTACAGGGTCCGAGTTTAGGGTTTTTCCCAACTAAAGCCACACGTGACTTCAGTTGCGAGGGGGCGATTGTAGGGACTTATCCCTTGAGCAATGGACACTCGATTTCATCAATACATCGAGCTCCGGAAGACTCGATCTTTTCCAGTACTAGACTTTCGCATAAACAAACACGTCACATACATGTCAATAGTTACACATCGACCACAAACTCAAGCAGAACGTGGGTCGTCTACAACAGATGTAAATAGAACAAGTCAACATACACCTGTCTCCCATGAGCTAGAAGTTACACGCTCAACTGCCCATGACTTCCACTTTCAAGAGAACGTGTTCAAGTATGATGTCAAGCTGAGAGCAGGGTCTATAAAAGGGCAAAGCTCCTAAGGAAATAGGATAATCAATAGACAATTCGATACATACAATTATCTGATCTCTAGCTATCTTTTTTTAGATTAACTCTTATAATCAGATTCTTTCACTCTCTCAAGCAATAATACTGTTTTAAACAAAAATCCTCCACTCAGGGTCGCAGTTTTTTTACCTTTTTACGGGTTTTCTACGCTAAATCCCCTGTGTCAAGTGTTATCCCTTATTTAATTCTTGTCATAGTAGTTCTTGGTGTAAGGATCGATTTCAAGCTATTTCGAGCTTTGCAAAATTTGGTCCCTACAGTGAACAGTGGTAAATCTTGGCCATCCGGCACTTAATCCCTTACTTAAATATTTAACTTTGAATTCTTCATCACTCTCATCGATCAAAGTAATCATGACATTATCCTTCGGTAGGTACAATAACAGAACTTTTTTGGAATACCTTAATAATAGAACTATATATTAGAATAAGTGTCTATAACATTCATTCTGCTTCTATAAATATACAATTACCATGTGTACAAAAGGTCATTCTTACCAGCTACATAGGAGAAGTAACGTTGGACCGACACATAGATTTCATAAAGCTAGGGTGTTGTGGATCTAGATTTCCTTGAACTTCTTCTGGTCGCTTTCTAGCGCACGTTTTAGCCCTATAATGATAAGATAGGTTGAATGATTCTGCTAACTAAAAAAAGTGTACGATTGTTATACTGATAAAAAAAAATGTGGCTAGAAAACGTCACAAATCTTGTAAATTTCTCAGCATCATCAGTAGCTACCTGTTAAGGAATCACAAAATCCATTTAATAAATTAACGGGTCATATTACAGCTGATCCAATCATAAAAAATACCATCAAAGTAGTTCAAAAAATAAGTACAGGAGGATAATTTACATCTTGGGCGTTATTTGGTGTTTTCATACGATAACCCCGATTCCTTTCAATTTGTAATCTAATACACAAGTCTGTTGGTTGTTAGGCTAGCTATATCCTATCAAGTATCAATGATTTTCGCAGAAGTCGGTGAGATAATGTCATGAGCAGTTACGTATCCCGTTAAACATCCATATTTGGTATTGGTTTTAATTCGTGTTAAGTGTCAGTATTATCTCATGGTTATTCATCGTCAGACTATCTCGTGGTCATTCATCGTCAGAGAGTGCACGTGGAGGGACGACAGCTGGACTGACACCAAATAGGTATGTTGGTTTTGTACCTCTTCGCTCAAATACTCTAGCCCATTAGTATTTTACAAAATAAACAAAATAAGTATTTTTTATTTATGAAAATAGGTTTCTATTCGAACAGATTTTTGTTATGTTCGAATAAACTTGGCAGAACCATCTCTGTTTGAATAGACTATTCGAATAAACTTTTGTTATGTTCGAACAGAATAGTTAGAACCCTCTCTGTTTGAATAGACTTTTGCTCGGCTTGAATAGATCACATAATTTTTAATTTTCTTATAAACGACTTCTTTTTTATTTTAAACTTCACCTCTTTCAAAAACAATTTTAGGGTTTGAGATATTTTGAGAGAAGAGGGAATTCAACGAGAATTAACCCTCAAGTTGAATCTATCTAGAATTTTTAAAATCTAATTCTAATTTTAAATTTTGAGAGTTTGGGGGATTCAAGCATTGAAGTTATGGTGCATAATCTAATGTGAGACGTTGCAAGAATGAGGAATCGATTGCAAGAAGCTCAATTAGAAGAGAGGTAACCATGGGATGTACTTATCGAGTCTGTAAGTGATTGAATTCTTATAGTTTCTTTTCAATAGTAGATTTTTAGTTGTCGGGCGATTTGGCAGCGACCTATGAGTTTTTCTCCTGAGAAAGGTTCCCCATTGGGTTAAAATTATTTGTCATTGTGCTTTTGATAGCTTACATTATCATATCAACTTGAGCTAGGTTAGAATTAGACAATTAGTTTCAAAGATTATCGGACCTAAGTTATTTGACCTAATTTTATCAAAATCGATTAATTTCAAGGTCTTAGAAATTTCATCCCGGGCCCCTGATGGATGATGTGTTACATTATCATCCACAAACTTATGATTATTGAGCCATAATGGATGAACAAGAGCTATAGATTCGGAAGTTGACTACAATAAATCTTAATTAGATAATCATCACAGTTCAAGTAAAAATTTGGTATAGCAAGTAAAGCATGTAAGTGTCCGTTAACTATAGTCAAGAACAAAGAAGAAACAACAAAATATAATACACATGATTAAGCTAAAGAAGGACATCCAGACACCACATGTTCATATGAAGCCACATAGACGTAAATTTTGAGATGAATGACTAGAAAGACTAGGAAACAATTGAACTACTGAGTGCTATGTGTGAGCTACCATTGGCTAAACTTATTCGAGAGAGTTGAGGATCTACATATCCGAGGTAAACCATAATAGAGATCAATCACATAGGAGAGGATCTATTTGAATCTAACTATAAAAGGAGAGAAACTGGATGAAAACTAAGCTTAAAATTTAAGTACAAGTTTTGGGCCTCATACATAGTTTTTAAGTTTCCACAAGATTGGCAATCAGGATGTAGGAATCCAGGCTGAGAAGGAAAGACAAAAAATGGCAGTTGAGACCATGGTTTAAAATGCCGTGGCTTTTCAAAAAATACCGCTTGGTAAGCTGAGAAAAAAAAATTGGTATAGTTTTTCAAGATATTATCAGCGGCTTCTTGGATTCTTAAATCTAGCAATACGCCAACAAAATATCACGCATTTACCCAACTTATCGTTAAATATCGTGAATATATTGTAGTATTTTGAAAATTTTGATTTTTATCGTGGGTTTTTTTCCTTTTAAACCATGTCTTTAAACCATCATTTGGTTTTTTGATTTTTTTGGATTGTTTCCCAACTTAATCCAACAAGAGTACGAGAACCACATAAGAAACCAAGACCTTTATTTCAAACGTTTGATATGGGAGAAATATTGCTGGAATGTTTCTAACGTCAACTCACAATAAAAAAAATAAGGCCATGTTTGTTTGTTTTTTTTGGTGTAAAGAGGTAGGAAGAGGTAGAAAATTTGGAGGTTAGAAGTTTGGAAAAAAATAGCGTGCGTTTGGCTGATGGTTAGAACATGTACTTAAAATCCTGACTTGTAACTTCATCTTCTCACTAGTCTGTTTAGCTGAACCATCTAATTTGACCACAGATTAGAAGTTTCTCCACAAAAACATGAGGGTGGGAGAGAGAGGGGATAGAAAGAGAGGTGAGAGGGAGATGTAGAGGTAGAGAGATTTGCATGAAGGTGGGAGAGAGAAGGAATAGAAATAGAGGTGAGAGGGAGAGGTAGAGAGAGAGAGAGAGAGAGAGAGAGAGAGAGAGAGAGAGAGAGAGAGAGATGCATGAGGGTGGAAGAGAGAAGGGATAGAAAGAGAGGTGAGAGGGAAAGGCAGAGAGAGAGAGTTGCATGAGAGTGGGAGAGAGAGGGGATAGAAAGAGAGGTGAGAGAGAGAGGTAGAAAGATAAGGAAGAGAGAAAGAGATAAAGAGTTGTATGAGGGTAGGAGAGAGAGGGGATAAAGTGAGAGGTGAGAGAGAGAGAGAGAAAGAGAGGTAGGAGAGAGAGAGGTGTGAGAGATAGAGAGAGGTAGGAGAGATAGGGGATAAAGAGAGAGGTGAGATGGAGAGGTAGAGAAATAAGGTAGAGAGAGAGAGAGTGAGAGGAGGCAGTGAGGGGAGGAGGGAAAACGTTGGGCGGGTTTTTATTTGGCTTATTTGGGGTTAAGGTGACTTTCCATTCGGTAGATTTGAGTATTTTGGGGTTGAAAATCCCAAAATACCCCCACTTAAACCGGTCACGGGTGTGGGAAATGACCAAACCACAGTATAGCGGGGAAACGACCATTCAAAGCCAAGTCAAAGCTAAACTAGAAGTATTTTGGTTGGAAGTCAACTAAAAAAACTTCAGGGTTGGGGGGGGGGGGTTGATTGTAGCGCCCCATTATTTTTTACTAGTCTGATCATTACAGATGCTATTTTATTAACTTGCACCTTGTTGTATAATATTTCAAACAGCAACCACCGTCTTCACTAAAATTTCTCCCGAGTATTCTCCACCAAAATCTCTTCTCTTCTCTTGTAAACCTCAAAACTCCTCTCCAAACGCAGTTATTCCTCTACTGTAACCTTTGAGCAATTGATAGTATTAGAGTGAGAGAGACCATTCTTTTTAGATTCGGCATTGCTTGGGAAAATTATTGATTTCATTGGAGCTTTAAGGGAAGATTTCCCTCTCTTCTAAACCCTAGATTCTTCGATCAGGCAGGTACCATTATCACCGTACACTTAACATTGAATGATTGTTATGATTCCAGATGCAAATTGAGTATAGTTAATTGTATATGCTGTATTAGTTGTTATCGTTAATTTTGTATACTCTTTTGCGATTTTAGGTTAGCATCGATAGTTTGAATCTGTATATGTTTGGAAATTGGTTATAGGCTATGTATAAAATAGTTGTTCATGTTTGGGGATACTAGTTGTATTAGTACAGTAGGTTATATAAGTGTATAAAAATTAAGAGGGAGCTTTCTAGCGCTTATGATATTTGAATTTGGGATATTAGGTTATTATAAGGGGTTAAATACTTCATCTTTTATGTACAACTACTATTGTATGTTCTATAATAGTTAACTACCATGCCCATTATTTACAAGTAATGTACTACCTCGTTTTATATATATTATTTAAGAATCATGAATTACATATCTAGGCAGACTTTATATATTCCCTCTACCTAATATATATAGGTATATATTTGCCCTTAGGAGTAAATACTTGGACTTTGTAAATATATATTGGCATTGTGATATTATTAGTAATGGAATGCAATAATTAGAAGAGGGTCTTGTGGTATGTGGCTTGTGGGTGAACATTGTGGTTGTTATTTCTTTTTGCGTAAGGATCACTAAGATACCCAATGTACTTTTAGTATATTAGGGTAAGTGTACAGATGTTTACCGATAAATAAAGATATTCAGTTAGCGGTTTAACTTAGCTACTTTTTCAGGACTTCAAGTGATATAATCTTTAATAACTTAAGGTAAAATGATAATTAATAGTCAGAGTATAATATCAGCGACTGAGACCCACTCCTATATATGTGAGGGTGGAAAGGTCATTGAGCATAAGATCGCCAATCATATGATATAGTCTCATTGCCTATAGAGCAAGGATAGATAGGCCATTTTGATTGAGTGTCGGTCTCTTAAATCATTCATGCATAGGATAACTTAGAGTCGTGTACGCAGTAGAGCTATGATGTCAAGGTCTTTGGGTTCGATTCCCTAAAGAAAAGATTAAGTGACTGTTTATCAGTGTTCCAGGGTTGCAAGCCCCTAAAACTTTTCCCCAGTTACATATCGGCTTTGTTATTTTTTGTGAATACTCCCCGTGGGCATAGATCCCTAAAAGTGAAAATAAATCAGGCTTTAGACCTATATGTTGAAACTCCTTGACCACCTTGATCCGGTGACTCCCCCGCTAATTCCTGGCTCACTAAAATGGAATCCGCCAATCCCTGGCTCGACAATAAGGGATACCCTTCTGTTGAGGACAAAAGGGTGCGAGTGTGTGGCCCCACTAAATTAAAAGTGACCCTGTGTACATCCTCTGGTAGTTATCCCCCACATCTAATAATAATAATACTCTATAATTATTTATAATACCGGCTGGCGCCGACGCTTAAAAATGACATTAATAATTGAACCTCATTTCCTCAATGCATTGCATCATTTATATATATTTATAGGATATTATATCTCACTAGTACTTTTGTATAATAGATCGGTCTGTCATGTTCAGTGACCGGTAATAATTGTGTTTGTTTGACGCTCTGTGCGCTATATTTTTTCAGGAGATCGAGCACAGTAGGTTTTTTCTTAGTGAGGCTTGGTTGATCAATTTTGGGATTCTTTGGAGTTCTTTGGATCGCTGAGCTGTCGTAGGGTATTTATGATATTTATTTCATATTTCATTGTCGTAGTTTTATTCTCGTTTTTAGAGTTAGTAGAGATTTTATTTACTTTAATCCTTTTATTCATTTAATTTATATTGAGTTATTTTCCGCTGCATTTCTTTGGTAAGTAGATGTAATTTCTGTTGAAGTATAATACATCTATGGGGTTTCATCCGTGGGATGCCCGACTTGTCAAGTCATAGAATGTACTTTATGATTTATTAATAGAAAACGGATTTTGGGGCGTGACAGTGGTGGTGTGAAGTTTTTAGGTTGGAAGTAGGCCAAACTTTCAGTTTTCATTTTTTCAGGGGAGAATGCCTACTTTTATAAAAAAATTAATAAAAAAACATGCCAAAGGTGAGAAGTTTCCTAAAGATCACACCTCTTCTCACCCTTGACCAAAAAACATATATGGCCTAATAATTTTGAGGAACCGCGTTACTCATATATGCATTAATCGATCTATTAGAATATATCAGTAACTTTATGAGACAAATCCTAAATTTAGTGTTGTAATTTTTAATTGAATTGCTTGTATTTTGTTGTAATAAACTTCTTGATTCTCAATTTCTCATTTAACATTTTTGTTTGCTTTTCCATAATTCTTTTTTTGAGTTCAAATAATTTTGGAGACTTCCTTCACATTCACACATTATAAGTAATATTATAAATTTATCGTAGTATTTATCAAAATACCGGAGGGGGGGGGGGGGGGAATTACCGATATATCGCAATAATTTAGTTTATGCTGATTTTTTGCCTTTAAGGATTAAAAACAAATGGAGTGAACAAAAAGCTGCAATAAATTGAAAATATCGTTGTAAGTCGCCACTGGGCAGAGGTCGGTAGGCAAGGATGGTTTGGTATTTTGATCCTTGACTGAGAAAATTAGAAGCCAAAGTCACTGTGTCCTCCATTGTATATTCTCTCTCCACCACCATACTTTAGATCTCCTCTACACCAACTAAGCTTTTTAATGCCATCCAATCATCAGAAGCTTCGATTGAGCTAATTGTTATTAATTAATCGCTTAAAAACTCAAATTAGGGTTTTTAGAAATCCATAATAATCTGAAAATAGCCTTATTAATTCAAGTAACCCTAAAATAAACTCAGCTAAACGACCAAAGAAAATAAGCTACCAACGAGAGCTTGCTTAGTTGGTTGGGCTAGTGCTAGGAAAACCAAGAGGTCCTGGGATCAAATTCCATTACATGCCACTTGCAACTCAAAATAGAAAAGAAAAGAAAGGCTTAAACAACCAACCTGACCTAGGGTTTTATAGAACAAGCACTCTAGTTATAGTCAAACTTCTATTAAGAAAGTTTTCTTATTCACATGAAAACTCCCTAACTGTCTAACTGAAATGGTAAGAAACTGACGTAAACTCTCAACACGGGAACTAAATTGAGAAGTCTTTTACGCTAAAATCAACATACAACTAAATTAGGGCTAAACCTTAAACTTTATTCAATCACAACTTTAACAACTAAATAAAATAGAGAACTTAGCCTCCCTTTTATAGAACATAAGGGGGTGGAAACCCTAAATAGGAATATTCTAGAAACTAGGAAAAATACCCTATTAACCTTGTGTTGGTTAATTAGAAACTCCCTAAAACATAATAACCATCTCTAGGAGAGAGGCTTGAATCAAAATAACATAAATATAAATAGTCCGTTGACATGTGAGAAACGATCATGAGATATGAATCACATCACAAACTCTAACTTACATTGCCCATCTCGTTGGCACATTGTTGAATAGGTCCATCTCCGATACTCGTTAAAAAGCTAAACCCATCTAACATAAATGAGAACGGCTTTTTTACGACCTTACTCAATAAGACTCTGTCATCTTCTTCCCCCACTCTACAGGAATAACATCGGGTACTGAAGCTTAAGGAGAGGAAGCCTCCCGATTTGTTGATTTGTTATTCAAACATACAATCTTAGATAAAACTCTAGATTCAGAGATGATGATCTAAATGCTTGGATAACATTTTAAGTCAGTGATTGATCATACCTGCCAGAATGCGCTGGTAGTTTGAGATTGAAATGTCAGGAAGTTACATTCAAGGCTAGATTCTGATGATGTGTTTACTCTATCTGTTGTGTTTGAATGAGCTTCAGGTGAAGTGCTCACTTGTTGGACAATCTAGTTGGTACGAGCGTCTAAATTCTGAAGGCCTAAACCCCCATAAACTCCTGACAAATTATATGCCCGGATAATATACACCTATAGGAATTAAGGAAGGAACGTATATTATCAACGATAAGTTAGGTAAACTTAGGGGTGGGTATCGGTCGGTTTGGTTTGGTATTTCGCAAATACAATACCAAAACCAAAACTCCAAAGGTAAAATCAATGTCGAAGTTGGTCTCTTAGAGGAACAATGTCGAGCTAAAGCTCTAGAGAAGATGGTTGCTGTTATAGATGATGAATTTAAGAAGGTTAGTAAATAGTTGGTTTTGTCGAGCTGTTTTGTTGCTCGAGCTGACTTATTTATTTTTGCAGTTTGCTCGTGCTCTGAGGGACGTTCAGCTTGGTTTCTAGGATAGGTCGATAGAGCTGGAAAAGAGGATCTTCCAGCTCGAGGGGGAGAAAAATTAGTTGGAAGAGAACCTTATTCGGGAGAGGGGAGCTTTCCAGTTGGTGCGGGAGAAAGAAAGGGAAGCTGCTGCCCTAAAGCTGAAGGAAGTTACAGCCGAAAGTGAAGTTAAAGTGGAGCGATCGGTTACCGCATCGGCTATTTCTCGGAATAGCCTTGCAGGGAAGCTCTATCAGCTAAGGTATACAAAAGCAGAGATAATGGCATTTAGCAAAGGGAATTATGAGGAGATGGAAATTATTGATGAAAAGGAGGTTGAGGAAAGGGAGGATGGTCTGAATGTTGCTGAAAAGACCGCTGCCGATAATCAGGAAACTATTAATCAGGTAGGATGATCGTATAATGTAACATTGGTTGTGAAACATGAACTCGAGATTTGTAACTTTATTGTCGCTTGTTGCCAACAACATTTTACTTATGAAATTTCGTATTGTAGGAGATAGAAAGCTCGCGCCTCAGAGTTGATAACTTAGAGGGCCTGCTTGAAGTGGAGAAAAAATCCTCTGCTAAATTGTAGGTTAGATAATTCAGATAAATTAATAACTTGATGAACAAGAATAATAGGAGAAAGGATATGTACCTTGCATGTTTATTTTAGTTCAGGACGTTTGTGTATGTACCCTCTGTCTTGCGCCCAAAACTTGTTATTGTCAGTAGGCCAAGGAGCAGTTGGTTGCCTCGATCTTGTAGGTGTTTGTACTGCAAGTTTATCAGTATGCTTATGTCGATCTATTTTTCTATTAGGTACTGATGTTGTGAGTCCCTGCTAACTGTTATGCAGAAGGAGCTAGATGTTGCTAGAGAGAGAGAAGAGCAGACTCTTTTTTATAATACTGAGTATGCAGAAGAATATGAGCTTTTGTTTTCCCAGTATGAAGATCGATTGGATGATAATGTGAAGCTTTCTTTAAAACTTGAAGAAGCTAAGAGGCAAGTCGAGCAAAAGACGACAATAATTTTGAGAAGGGATTTGACTTTAAACCAACTTACCAACGAACTTGCTGAGTTAAAGGAAAAGGCTGCGTTAAGTTCTCAGCACGAGGATGAGTTAGTCGAATGCAATTTAGAACGTTAAATGAAGAGATATCTGATATGAAATGTAACATTCGTGCTCTAAACGAGCAGTTGTTGAAGAGAGAGATCGAGCTGGATACTGCTCGAACTGACTTGGCTGTATCTGAGGCCAATTTTGAAAAATTAAGCAGTAGTATTATGGGAAAAGATCGAAAATTGCGTAACTCTGTACAAATAGGTGATAGTTTGATTGCCAGGTTAGATCGTGTGAAGGCTAATTTACGTCGTTTAAAAGGGCGAGAGGCTCAGAGCAGGGCTGATTTAGCAGAGATTCAAGCCAAGAACTAAAGTTTGGTGGATGATTTGGCCCACGCTCACGGAAACGTGAGGAGGGCTGTGCAACGTGAGAAGGAGATGAAAGAAAGAATTAATCAACTCTGTGCCCGAATCTCGGAATTGGAGCGGGAGTTACGTGTACGCGAAATGAAGTATCAGAAAGATCTAAAATTTGAATTGGATAAAAGGGATGGTGAAATTTCTTCTGGTGAGGGGAGTCGAGAGATGAAGGAATTTCTTCGTCGAAAAAAGAGTTAGTGGAGAATATGCGTATTGATCTCACAAACTCTCGGCAGAAGTCGATAGATCTTACAAGGCAGATGAGCGAATGTATTGATCAATTAATAGCTGAACTGGCTGATTCGAAAGCTCGTCGTTTGAAGGATAACAAGCGCGTTGCGTTACTCACCAAGACTTTTAGGAAATAGTTGTTCGCGAACAAGAAAAATGTGATGGTGATGCTTTGCATCAACGGTAATTAAGCGCATTGGTTGTATTTTTTGTCGAGGAAATAAAATTCCTGCAGGTCGAGAGATATTTGATGCAAGATTGCTTCTTTGGAAGGACTTGTGTATGTAAACACGATATCTTGAGCATAAATCCAATTGATGTTATGGATCGTGGTATTGGGACCACAACGGCTGAATAGATAGCTCGAGGGAGAAAAATTATTGCTGAACGAGCTCCAGAATATATGGCATCCAGGACTAAAATAGGGGGAAGCTCGAGTGTAGTCTCACCTACTCCTATTGTGGGAGGAAGGTCGACTGCTCTCCCATCAAGAAAATCTTGCAGAGTTAAAAATATATAGAATTAGACTCTGATAACGAGTACCTTTTGTATGTAGCAGAAGTTGATGCTTCAGTGCTCGATGTAGGACTTTGAGAGGAGCGTTGTAAATTGAAATGCTGATATGCGAAAATAATATTTCAACACCTGCAATAGATGCTATTCTTTGGTTTGACCCATTGAATTAGAAGAAGTCCGTGGGTGTAGAAGTAAGTATTATCTGTGCTTCAACCCTTGTACTTCAGGGAGGCTTAGCGGTAGTAAGCTAGTATTATCTTTGCTCGTACTTTAGGTGGTCACCGCAGGCTAAGAGGTTCTTTATGGCCTCTGCCTCGGATTTGTGTTTCCTCAGGGGTTTGGCTAGTATTATCTATGCCTTGATACCATATTGGAGAGCTGGGCTTATCGGCTGCGAGCAACGTCTCACTCGTGCTTTAGGCCTGATCCTGCAGGCTGAGGCTCTTTATGTCCCCAGCCCTGAAGGTGTTTGTATCCTCAAGGATTCGGCTAGTATTATCTATGCCTTGATACCATATTAAATATTAGAGCTTAGCGGCAGCGAGCAAGTTTTTTCCTTACTCGTACTTTAGGCTTGCTATATTCAGGCTAAGAGGTTCATTATGGCCCCCGCCTTCGGATGTATGAGTATCCTCAAGAGTTAGGCTAGTATTATCTATATCATTACCAATGTTGGATATTGTTTACCTTTTGGGATCGAGCTAGGATAAACTGCGCTTTTACCCTTAGATGGAGATTTTATTGATTGATAGGGATTCTTGTGATAAAAATGAGATTTCATTGATTGAAAAGAGTTTTTACATACACTGGAGGTGAAATATCGAGGTGGATTGAACGTTTATGAGTGACAGAGGAGCTGTTTACCATCGATATAACTTCAATTTTTTATTTTCCATGGATTTGGAATTTTGTCACCAACTTCCGTCATGAGATAGTATGAACCCAAACAAGTTTGACCTATGACCATGAAAGGACCTTCCCGGTTTTCTGCTAGTTTCCCAGCATGTGGATCTTTTCTGTTATCTGGGATTTCTCGAAGGACCCAGTCGCTGATGGCGAACTCCCGAGTACGAACTCGTTTGTTGTATGAATTTGCCAGTGTTTGATGTTATCGACCAAGATTTGCGATAACTCGATCTCGTGTCTCATCGATCCAATTGAGGTTGCAAGCCAATTCGAACTGCATAATCGCCAATGATGCCTTCTTGCAATGTTATGAGTAGTGATGAACGATTAGAAGAGAGTCTGTGTAGGCTGAGATTTTAGTGATTCCGAGTTTGAGAGCCTTGTCTGGACTGTGAATGAGTGCCTCATACTCTATAACATTGTTCGATGCTTCGAAGTCTAGACGGATGGATTTCTCGATCTTCCAATAGCTGGAGCTTGAGGTGGATCCGTTTCTCGGCTTCGACAATTAAGCTCGTCCGAAGCTCGGCAACTCGATCAGGATCCCTCGAATTTTCAGGCTGAGCTCCCAAAGATTGACGTGTTTGAGCCATAATTGAATACTATTCAACTCATGAGTATCAATCGTGGCTTTTAACCACATGGTCGTGGGTTAGATTCCCACAGACGGCGCCAAATGTAGGGACTAGATTTCGTAAAGCTCGAACAGGCTTGAAATTGATCCTTACACCAAGAACTACTATGCCAAGAATTAAATAAGAGATAACACTTGACACAGGGGATTTAGCGTGGAAAACCTGTGAATAGGTAAAAACCACGACCTCGAGTGGTGGATTTTGTAAAAGTAGTATTATTGCTTGAGAAAGTGGGAGAATCTGATTACAAGAGTTAATCTAAGATAGAATAGCTAGATATCAGATAATTGTATGTGTAGTATTCTCTATTGGCCACCCTATTTCCTTAGGAGCTCTGCCCTTTTATAGACCCTGCTCTCAGTTTGACATCGTGCTCGAACATGTTCTCCTGAAAGTGGGAGTCATGGGCAGTTGAGTGTGTAACTGTGAGCTCATGGGAGACAGGTGTCTGTTGACTTGTTCTATTTATATATGTTGTGGATGATCCATTTTATGCTCGAGTTTGTGGTCGATGTGTAACTGTTAGCGCGTTTATTTAAGCGTGAATCTGGTACTGGATAAGGCCGAGTCTTATAGAGCTCGAGGTGTAGTAGAGATCGAGTATCCTTAGCTCGAGGGATAGGTCCCTGCAGACGCCTCGGTTCCAAAACTGAGGACGGCTCATGCAAGGCACAATAACTGCCAGCCGTTAGAGAGAAAAAAGAATAATAGTGCTTATTCCTCACCATTCAAGCATTTTTCAACTTCTGAAAACTTGGAGAGCAAAGAGGGAGAAGTACGAAAAAATTGCAGAGAATCTGGTAAGGATTTATCTGAGAGTGATCAACAGTCAAAGAAAGTTGTGAGGACTGAATAATGTAGGTGGCTATACAGCAGTACTGTGAGGGAAGGATTTGGCGCGGCCATGGATTCCCATTCTGACACTGAAGGTTAGTAGAGATCTGCGATGCATGTTTATGTTTTTGCAAATCATAATCTGTTTTAAGCAAATCTCTAAAAAAATATTATTTATAGCAATCTATGAAATTTGAAATATATATTGAATATATGAAAAAAAAATTGTATGTGAATGATGGATGTGCATAAGATAATGATAGATACCTGGACCTTTATGTAGGTCGATCTTGAGAGGTATTTTTGCGTAGGATCAAATCCTTGCCTATAGAATTCTAGTTGAGATGGACAGTTCACCTGTTAACGAGGTGTCGACCTCTGGTCAAATGGCAGAGTCCAAATTGATATGTCTGACAGTGAGGTTGAAGTAGGGGTTGAACAATTTCCAAGTTTTCCTGGGAAATTGGTGACCTATCCTCCCTATTCGGATACATTTAAAGAGTTTGGTAAAGCCAAGGGTAAGAGGTACATGGGGTAACTGCATAGAATACGCCGACAGACTATTTAGGGGGTATGCTGTAGCGACGGGGGAGGAGTATTTTTCTTTGTTGGCCAATTTGGAGGAGGAGAAACGAGATAGGGTTATAGATGAATCGATTTCGCTGGAGAATTTTGATGAGAGTGTTCAAAGTAACATTTTAGAGGGCTTTTTGTGGTACTTGTAGTAGCCTACTCACAGCCTTCTACCCCTGACAGACACTCGACGGCTACTTCGAAGCCTACTCAAACATATCGAAGTCAATACAAATCTACATACAAGCCTCCCCCAGATCACCCGAGGACGAAGCTTCAAATCCGAACAAGCCTCGAGGATGGACTCTACACATCACAGCAGAAGAACTTTGACCATATCTGTACATGGTCGAGGTATGATGGGACAGGCAACCAGCTCACCAGACAAGACGGCGTAGTGGTTGGTCCTTGCAGCTGGAGTGATAGGCCCAGCCACTGCCACAGTGGCAAAGTACAAAGACATATCCAACAACTGTTACAGTGACAGTACAGACATGTCCAGCTCCCATACCCCCGCCGGGATATTCGGAGAAGTACCCTTGTAATCTGACCTAACCTTGGTGACTCAGCCCTTCCTATGTTTTATAAATAGGAGAGAGGGGGAACCAAGGAGAGGCTAGAAAAATCCTCCCCAGCCCCTTTACAGTTTACCTTTGATCACCCTGTTAGAACCCAGTACTCGAACCTTCGATTACTCATTAGTAATAAAAACACTCTTAAAAATCCTCATCAGAGGTCGTAGAGCATTACATTCGGGACTCTACGCAAGTATTTTGTCTACAGATTGTTCATACTTTAGATTATTTACTTGCATTCCTTTGATTAAAGATTAACCCCGTGTTGTAAGAGCTGAATTCCCCTCTGAAATAAGTTAGGCCCCTACAAGTTACGCAACACCGTTCGAGAGCTGCAGAGACTACAACCTTTAGAACCTGCTCGGCCATCCCAAGTACCAGATCCGCTGTGCATGTCTGCCCGCGCCCGTCTGGGACCCCTGCCCACTCTTGGAGTAGACCAAGGCCGTATCCAAGCCGAGGGTGTTCCCCACATTATTCCTCCTACCGACTCCATCCATTTCGGCATATACCCACAAAAAATTCTTTTGACTCCACCCTCCGATCCTCTAGACACCCCATACACCGCCCTACTCAAGAATGTCTCAAGGAGCGCAGCGCTGAACACATTCCACCCACTCAAACTCACCATCCTCGAATCCCTCGATCTCCCCTTCATCCTGCCTATGCTGCACAGCAGGACTTTGACCTCAAAATACAACCAGTTATTCACGTCAACGCGAGCCCAACCACTAACTCTTGAAGTCGCCTCAATAACCCCATATGCCCTAAACTTCTCGCTATCGAGATACCTCCTTATTTCCGTGTCCCAAAACTTAGCAAATACCACAACACATACTCTCAATCGCATATTCTCGAATTTCAAAAAGCCCTGAGCCTCTATTCTACAGCTGATTACCTATTATTTTGCCTTTTTCTCACCAGTATTAGTGACAGCCCCCTTCGATGGTATCATAATCTTCTAAATGGCTCAATACAAAGCTTCGAGCAACTATCACAGCTTTTCATCGTCTAGTTTTCCTTTAATAAGATTAGAGAAGTCAGAGTCGATGCCTTGTTCAATTTTAGAAAATCCAGCAATGAGATACTCGAAGCTTTACCCAAAAGGTTCCTCGATGAATCACAAAAAATTGAGAACCTTGACTTCGCAAATGCTATACTCGTATACTCGAATGCACACTCGAGTCAAAGAACGCCTAGTTTTCCATAAACCTCAAACCCTTGAGGAGATGCTCTAAAAAGTTAACGACTATATTGACCTCGAGCGCCTCCGCGAGTCATATAAACCAAGCCAACCTTCGGCCCAAGCTATCAATAAACCTTGACAAAACTTGCCTTCCCTCCAGCACCCCTGATCGCTCCTGTCTTACAGGAGATTGAGAGCCACAAACACCCTAACATTGACAACAGTGCTAAAGTTCGCAAGAAGCGACCGAAGCCAGTCTTACCCACACTCACTGCCCCTCTCAGTACCCTTCTACCATATATACAGGCAGACCCTATCTGGCGTATACCTTTCCCTATCAAAGTGAGACTAGGTGAACCATACTGTACCAATCACAAATGTAACTATCACCATACCAACAAATGCTTCGCCTTCCAGCGCTCTCTCGAACTTATCCTCAAAGCAGGTCATCTACACCAGTATATTCCCGACCTTCCCAGCTATCTCGATGGGCCTTACCTCAAACTTCAATCCACCCTTACCGCTGACCCAGCCGAGGTGCACATTTACATAATAAACTTTATCGAAGTCAATAACATATACAGCGGCCGTTCTAAAAGCAAACATAAGCGCGTCGAAGAATATTACAAGCTTACCTACCATAAGAAATTTCCCACCCTCCTACCAGAATCAAGCCATCGCCCTCGCTTCGAAGGCATCTCTTATATCGACTGTGATACTTTCCATGTTCCATACCCCCATTCGGACCCTTTAGTCATCATGATTAAGGTCGAAAATCTCGTCCTCCATACCATGCTGATTGACAGAGGGAGTGCAGCTGATGTCTTCTTTCTCCAAACTGTTAAAACCATGAAGAAGATAGATCACATAACTGCTGCCAATGTCGAGTTGAAAGGATTTAATGGAGCCACAAAAGTCGCAGTCGTTCGAATCAGCCTACCAGTTACCATATGGCCTATTATACTTCAAACCAGCTTCCTTGTCATCGACAAAAAGTCAGAATACCTCAGAATCCTCGGGCATGACTAGCTCTACACCATGCATGCCATACCTTCGATGCACCATCAGACCCTTCATTTTAGTACCCCTGAAGGTACTTAGAATTTAAAAGGCTCTCAACGCCTCGCCTGTTCATGCGAGCACCCAGAGATCGATCAGACCAGAAAACTCATCAACCGCCCATAAAAATCACTATCTCTTTCCACCCCCAAACCTTCGACAGATATAACCTCACCCATCAAACCCACTGTTTATATCGAACTCGACAGTCCTGGTCGAGGTACATTCATTAGAACTTTTATTGATGAAGCAAAACGCCTAGAGCTTGCAGAATTCCTTCGAGCCAACAAAGATGTCTTTACATGGACATTCCAGGAGATGCCCGGTGTCGACCCTAGCCTGGCATGCCATCGCCTCGACCTTATCCCCTATTCCTTAGTAGTAAAACAGAAGAAGCGTAACCTGGCACCACGACTTTGAGACGCAGTGAACCTTGAAGTAGACAAGCTCATAACCGTAGGGTTTATGAGAGAAGTAAATTATGCTGACTGGATATTAAACATTGTGGCAGTTCCCAAGAAGAACGACAAGATCAGAATCTGCGTCGACTTCACAGACCTCAATAAGCACACACCGAAGAACGGCTTCCCCCTCCCAATCATTTCTGCACTCCTCGACGCCACTGCTGGACACGAGCGACTATCCATGATGGACGCGGCCTCGGGTTACAATCAGGTACCCCTCCTCCCCGAAGATCAACTTAAAACTTCCTTTATCCGTGAACAAGGCCTTTACTATTTTAACATTATGCCCTTCAGCCTTAAAAATACGGGAGCCACTTACCAACGCCTTGTCACGACCATTTTTGAACCTTTGTTTGGCAAGTCCGTCGAAGTCTACATCGACGACATGCTATACAAGAGCCTTCAAAAATAGACCCACATACAAGACTTAGCCAAAGTCTTTTAAAACTTCGTACATATAACATGAAACTCAACCCAAACAAATTCCAATTTGGCGTTTCGTCTGGTAAATTTTTGGACCACCTTATTAGTAAACGAGGCATCGAGATTGACCCCACCAATATTCAGGCCCTCATCGATATGCCTTCGCCCCAAACCATAAAAGATATCCTGAAAGTGGCTGGTAAGATTGCTGCCCTCAACCGTTTCATTTCCAAATCCTCCGACAGATGTGCTTGGCTTTTTTCCTTCTTGCGCGACCAAGGCGTTCACAAAGCAAAAAAGAAAAACAACCCCGAGATCAACTGGATACCCGAATGTGAGCAGGCCTTCATCGAACTCAAAACTTATCTTGGCCGACCACCCATCATCAACACACCTATCGAAAGAGAAATACTCTCTTTGTAACTTTCTATCACAGGTACTTCTATCAGTTCAGTGCTTATTCGACTCAATTCCAATATCGAGAAGCCTATATATTTTATCAGCAAAACTCTAACACCTGCAGAAACTCGATATTCAAAGTTTGAGCGTTTTCTCCTCACCCTTGGTTATTCGGCTCGTAAACTCAAACCCTATTTTCATGCTCACCCTATCCATGTTATAACAAGTTATCCCCTTCGAGAAGTACTCAGTAAAAAAGAGAAATCCAGATGAGTAGAATAGTAGGCTGTACACCTTGGCGAACATGACATTACATTCAGGAAGCAAATATCCCAGAAAGGCCAAGCAGTAGCAGACTTTGTTGCCGACTTCCCGGTCGAAGATATCGATTGGGAAGAACACGAAGATGACTTAACGGAAGACCAATCTGAAGCAACTGATCCCTGAAACCCTAACACTGGCTTGCATTTATTCACAGATGGATCCGCTGGACCCAATAGGTTAGGAATTGGTATTGTCTTTGGTCACACCCACTACTGATCGAATAGAGGAAGCTGTTAAACTTACCTTCGAGTGTTCCAATAACGAGGTAGAGTACGAAACCTTAATCCACGGCCTCGACCTTTCTTTCGACCTCGGCATTCCCAAACTTGTTCAGAGGCATTGCACAGGAGAAAATCAAGCTAATGGTCGCATGGCTGACTACGCCCTTTTCGTTGGATAGCGCATGGACCGTTTTCCTGAAAAATCTACTATGACTCATTACCCTCAAGGAGGAAACCGACATGCAGATGCCCTCGCCTACATTGTAGCCATGATCGGACAGTCATAATCTCGGACACTTCATATTGATGTACTCGAACGCCCAAGTATCGACCAGATAGAAGTCAATGCCATCAATACTGGGGGTGGGAGTCTTGATCCAGACAACTGACAAACACCATTCATCCATTACCTCAATAATGCTACCTTCCCAGATGATCCCAAGGCTGAACAATCGGTGCTAGAAAATTGCCGCAGATACACTATCCACAAAAATGAATTACATCCCAAATCCCAAAATGGCGTCCTCCTTCGATGCATATCCCAAGCCGAAGCTTCTACCATTCTAGCCAAACTCTACTAAGGACCATGCGGTGCTCACAGTGCTGGTCGTTCTATAGCCCTTCGCGCCGTCTCTCAAGGATTATTCTGGCCTAATATGAAAAAACAAGCTGAAGAGGATGCCAAACACTGTGACAAATGCCAACGTCAAGCTCATGACATTCATTCCCCTTTGCAAGACCTCCATTTCAGTCAAGTCTCCTGGCCATTCAAAAGATGGGCAATCGATCTCATCGGCCCCTTCCCTAAAGCCTCGGGTAGTAGAGAAAATGTCCTTGTTACAACAAATTACTTCACCAAATGGGTTGAAGCTGTACCTTTGTGCTGAACCTGAAAAGAGGAAGTTATCAATTTTTTATGGGAAAACATCATCACACGCTTCGGTTGCCCCTATATGATTCGATGCGACAATGGTCCCCGGTTCGTCGGCAGCAAAGTCAAAAACTTTCTCAAAAAGCATATCATCCTCTCACCCTCAATACCATACTATTCGCAAGGCAACGATCAAGTCGAAGAAATCAATAAAACCATTGTCGACGGTTTCAAAAAACGGGTCGATGCGAAGAAAGGTCGATGGGTTCAGGAGTTACATCATGTCCTCTGGGTCTATCGAACAACACCAAAAAAATCTAGAGGTTGTACCCCTTTCCTTCTAGCATACGGTACCGAAGCTGTGCTCCCTACTCAATTTAAAGTACATACATGAGATCCTAACCTTCCTGACGAAGACAATGAGTTTGAGCTCGCATGCAACATGTTATGGATCGAGGAAACTAGAGACCGAGCCATTGCCAACCTTGGCCGCTACCACACATCACTTTAAAAATCCTAAAATAAGAGAGTTCATCCACGAAGCTTCATCATCGGAGATCTAGTACTTCGACGTGTCAACCAATCCTCAAAACCTCGAAATGTCGGCAAGCTAGCCGAATCCTGGGAAGGTCCTTATGTCATGTATGGTAAAACTGACAAGGGTTCTTATTATCTGATGATAGAAGATGAAGAGCCTTTACCAAACCCGTGGAACACAATGCAGCTGGTCTTCTATAATAGGCCACAACTTCAACCTTGTACAACTGAGGTAACACAGAATAATCAATAAACAGTTTTTCCAATCGTACTCCGTCTCCTCTTTTCATTAAATTTCTTGGGTTAACTTAGGTATCATGTCAACCCTTCGACCCGACTGATACTTAGGAGCGGTCTTGAGAATTTTCAAGCTTCCAATTTTGAGCAAACTCGAGGAGCAAGGATGGTCGAAAGACCGGACCTTCGAGAATACATTGGGGACGAACAGTTATGCTTCGATCAGGCTCCATAACCGTCGAAGTCCTGTCAATTTCTTAGTTTCTCCTAAGTATCATGTCAACCCTTCGACCCGACTGATACTTGGGAGTGACCTTAAAATTTTCAAGCTTCCAATTTTGAGCAAACTCGAGGGGCAAGGATGGTCGAAAGATCGAGCCTTCGAGAATGTATTGGGGGTTAACAATTATGCTTTGATTAGGCTCCAAAACTGTCAAAGTCCAGGCGATTTCCTAGTTTCTCCTAAGTATCATGTTAACCCTTTGACCCGACTGATACTCGGGGGCGGCCTTAAAATTTTCAAGTTTCCAACATTCGAGCAAACTCGAGGGGCATGAATGGTCGAAAGACCAGACCCTCGGGAATGTGTTGGGGCAAGCACGTCTTGATTTGTTGTGGCTTAGGCCTTCAAAGTTCAGTGAATTTCTAGGTTTCCCCTAGATATCACATCTCCTCGTCCCGGCTGATACTCGGGGGCGAACTTGAAAATTTTCAAACTTCCAACATTTGAGCAGACTTGAGGGATACGAATGGTCGACCGACCGGACTCTCGGGAATGCGTTGGGAGTGAAAACGTCTTACATCGCTGTGGCTTCGGCCTTCGATGTCCAGCAAATCCTTCAATTTCAAAAGAGGTATCACAACATCCTCGAAGCTCTTCAGGGTTCGATCACTCTGCAGGTATTCGACAAAAAAGTATAGGCATATACTATTATACAAAAATATCTACGATGCAAAGAAGATTAAGCATAGCAGACATAGGGGAAACAGTTCATTACAACTCAAGTTAAGTTATCAAAGTTCTGTACAAGCCACACCAACTAATTTCACATCAATATTTCAACAAATCCAGAACAAAGCAAGGTCAGAACAAGATAACAAATTCAGTTCAGAACATCAGGCATCAATTCAAAAGTAGTTCAGACTCAAATTCAGAAGTTTAAACAGATAAGAAGCATCAGTACAGTACAACAGCTCATAAAAATTCCAAGTTCAAAGACCAACTCCATAGAAAAGTAACTTAGTTCAAATATTACAACTTCACATCAATAAGAAAAAATAGGAACAAATACTTCATATCGGCACAACCACATCCTCTTCTCCCACAGACCCTACAGTGCCAACACCCTCAGCACCTCCAGTCGAAAGCTTCGACCCTGCACCATCGATAACTAAATCATCCACAGTCCCAGCGCTGGTCGCTTCAATTACATGAGCCTCCACAACACCTCCAGTACCTCCATCTGCCCCATCAACAAAATCTGCCTCTCCTTCCTTCATATGCAGCTCATCTCCAGCAATAGTTCTGGGGAATCAGGGAAGGGTTCCAAAGTGTCAGGATTATACCCCTTATCCTCTATAAACTCCTTTAGCTTCACGACGACCTTACATTCACCATTAAACTGTGCTTGATAAATTACCTTATGTTCTGCTTTCTCTCTCTCTTTTGCAGGAAGCTTCACTGCCCACGCCGCTCCTGTTTAGACCGTAGAAGCTCGAGCCTCTCATCGAAGGAGTTTGCGATTGCCTCCAAATCCCATTTCAAAACTTTGACCTCCAATACTAACAAAGCCTCGGTTCCTCAAACAAGATCCAGACTTTCGATCGCCTGCTGCAGCTTTCCCTTTGCTGACTTCATTGCCTTGTTGTAAGATTGTACCCAAACTTCCATCTGCTAGAATATTTGAGCAGTCAGTACCTACTGAAACTCGAAGACTTAAAAGAAATTTCATAATCTCAAAGAAGAAATTAGTAAATAGTTATCTGAAACATACTCCTCTTCATCTCCTTCGAAGCCTCGTCTGGGTCATCTTCGTAGAGTTTAACCATTGAAGCACGTTTGGCTACTGCTTGCTCTTGTCGTTCAGCTTCCGTTATCCCTTCATCCTTATCCGGTGCATCATCTTCCCTTAGCACCCTACACCTTTTGCGCTCAATAACATTCGTCTGTTGTACCTTCAGAACTTCAGGAATAACCCGCCCCCTCCCCTTCTCTGCCTCTGTTGACACCTGCCTCGGCCTCAGTTTTGAAGCATCGCCAGCCACTTCGGGCACTGACACTGCTTGCTTCGACCCCCTCATCGATTTTGGAACATACTGAATATTTCTTGGCAACTCATCCCCTCTCATTTCTTCTGAATCCTTTGACCCACCTTTACCTCTCCTCCTCTTCGATGGCTTCGGCGTAATGGGTACGTTTTGAAGTAGGGAATCCGCCTTCTTCCTTCTCTGCCTCTTGATACCAAGACTTTCGAAAACAAAATTCACCCAATCCTCATTCGATCAAGGTGTCAATATAGTTCCTCAGATTGTTCCAAGTCAGATTCTTTGGGCCCGTAGAACAAACAAAATATAATCACCACTTATTCAAGACATACATCAATAACAATCTTTCGACAACAAACTTACTATGATTATGCACCTTATGATGCAACTTATACAGGTCCTCCCCTTCAGCATTCTCATAGTTACTCCGTAGTATGACAAAACTAAATCTTTATTCCACCCTTGGCCCGTCGAATACAGACCAAAAAACTAGGGCTTCTCAGGGTGACATTGGATGTAGTAGGTACCCGTATCTTGGCTCGCCTTCTTCGAGTAGAAGGTCACAATATCAAACCACTTAATCAAACCCCGCCCCTCACCACTCAATTTTGCATTCATGCCCTCAATTACCCTCATCATCTCAAAAAAATTTCCATTCATTTGTACCGGAGCAACCTCCCAAAAATTCAACACCTCTTTTACCAGCCTTCGAAGAGGAAGTTCCATCCCCAGTCAAATCTGGCCTCTATATGCCATTATTCCATTTCCAGGGTTCAATTTGTAAGTTAACCCTACTCCCGCCACACTCAACAACACCCCCACTTTTCACAGCTCCAGCTTGGCAGCAAATCGATCTAATCTAACCTTATCTCTAGCCGAAACGGCACCTTCGACCCTATCCGACTTAGTCGAATCCCCACTTTTATCACTTTGCCCCTCTTCTCCCTTTATACCACCAGAAGGCCCCACATTACCCTCGCCTCTCTCCCCCCACACTATCTCCTCTTCCCCACTTTCCTCAGTCACTACTATTTTATGATGTCTCGTAATCAGAACCTCACAAACCGGCAACACCATAGACAAAGGGGAATCAATTACAACATCTAACACTTCTAAGTCACTGCCCTCATCTACGGGAGCACAACCAGAAATACTAGCTTCAAATGCTTCGATCTCTTCGTCTATTAGCCTTTGTCTCGAAGCTTGACGGGTATGCATCTTACCCTACAAAAGAAGAGGCATGCAATTAAATCGATATATTTAATAATTACGTGTCAATTACCCATATCCCATCTACCCCCTTCAGCAGATTTATACACATTTGAAACTTCAATCCTAAACCCAATACCTCCTTCAAAAACTCCCAAATTTCCCGAATGGGTTAGAACCTAGACACATGAATTCTCTTATCCTCAAAGATAACCTCCAAACCGCAAACTCAAAATATTTTACTCATAGACACAGAAGGGAAAATAAAATAAAAATTGGCAGAGTTCAAGTGACATACCTATGTTAGAAGCACTATACTCGAAACATCAAGATCAATGCAACAACTCGAGCAACTTCTCTCAAGCACCCACACTAATGACGTACGTCCTTCTTCTCTCACTCTCTCTGGTTTTTTCTCAATGAACAGTTCAGTGGTTACTTCTCTCATACTTATATACCCTCTCGAAAAACCAAAACTGCCTTAATTTTCAAACCACTATCATTACCACAACCCCACTACCACAGCTTTTTAGGTACAATGTGTTTTGACCAATTTACTCCTCATATCCCTCACGTGCGAGCTGTATGCTCACTTTAAATTACATGCATAACTGAAGCCTCTCGAACCTTTTTCATCCTCACTCGAAGCCAACCAGTCAAATCCCAAGATCAAATCACAACTTCTTCCATAATATGAGAAAAAATCATGATTGCCTTTACGACACACTGCCCCAGGTATACGTACTGTTCTGACAGACAGCTGTCTAAGCTGTCAGTACGACCAGTCAAATCTAATAAAACCTTCGGAACATTCGAGTAATCGACCACAACGCGTCTCGAAGACTCTTCAACAGATAGCCTCAAATTCGTTTCTCAAATATATCGTCATTCGATCTACAACACATTCGTCAATTTAAAACCTCATGCCTTTATTATTTCAGCAGATTGCCCTTTTCTTCGACTGTTCAGAATTTTATTTATACATGAAGCTTAACATTGCTTTGACAGATAACAAGTTTTACTTCGATAGTCCCGACTTACTCTTATACTTAAACACCCATTTTCCTTCGACAGATCACAATTATACTTCGACAGATTACAATCATGCACTTTGGCAGTTCGGAAATTTGTGCCTACACATATTAAGGCTCTTACAGATCAGACCTTTTATTTTTGATAGATTAGACCTCCTACTTCGATAATTTAAGCCTGTTACTTCGAGAGATCAAAGTTATACTTTGTACATTCAAAATCCTACAGAAAACAACATTGAAAAATAATTCGACAGATTATACCATCAACACCCAATTTCATTAACCTAAAAAAAAAGAAGTACAATTCTAATAGTTCTCACAAATGCCCCAACTACAAATACCATATCAAAAATAGTTACCAAAACATGAAGATGACCTTAATTATCTGCGGGATGCTCCTCTTCGACCACAGGCACAATGCCAACGTAAACTTTGTCCACCATTTCTTCCGCGAAGGACTCCACTAGAGACAACCGATGATCTAGAAATGGACCCATCATCTGAAGAATCCCCTACCAGTATGCAAAAGACCTGCCTGCAATGGGTACCCCAGGTTCCACTTCAAAGAGATTAGGCATTTTTGTATCAATATCCTGATCAATTCCAAACCTCCGTTGCAGCTCCAACGTCCTCTCTTGTATTCGCCTGACCCTCACTACCGCCTGGTTCTCTTTGGCGGGTATATTTGTAGCCATCCTGATCCGAGCAAATAAGAAGAAAGATGAAGAAAGAATGCAGAATGGTGAGAAATCCTCTCCACAACAGTTACTTTTATACATGGAGAGCGATTTTAACTTTCCCTCTTCCCAAGCCGAATTAATTGCTACTTTCAATTCCCACCTTAAAAACCTAACAGTCCAACCTCTACAACTTCCTAGACATAACAGTTTTCTCTGCATATGCATGGAAACACCATTTACGAGGACTTGGAGTCGAAACTCTCACATCGAACCATCGACCATTGTCACACTTTGACCCCAATTACTTGTACCAAGTCAATTACATTCGACCATATAATTATACTTTGAAAACACCTTTCGCAACATTAATCAGTATTACCCGTTAACATTCGATGAGATAAGTTTGCTATCGTGCCTACGAGCCTATACATTTCCAATGCCTAGCAGTTACAAAAACTCAAATATGCAGCAAAATATTATTCTCATTCCATTTTTTCACATACAACAACAAAACAACAAAATTTTAAACCCAAATACATTAATACAACCAACCCAAACAAAAGCCTCTACATAAAACCTTACAATACAAAGATACCAATCATCACCACCTCAAACAGTAACCCTACTTCCAGAAGGCTCAGCTTCACTCACCGCGCTTTGTTCCTCCATCTCCTCTTCTGCAAAAATGTGGCATTCGGCCAAAGCCGATAGAAAGAGATAACGCTTCTTCGCAGTAGTAAAGTCGTACTTTAGTCGGTTCCAAAGATAAGCATAAGGCTCCCCATTGATGAGCTCTCCGGCCTCTACCTTCACCAGTTCAGGCATGTCCCAGTCCCGATCATGATGCCCGAAGAACTTTATATGCAGTTCACCAATCTTCCGCCCTACGCGACAGTCCCGAACGAACCCCATCCTCTTCTGATATCGCGTATTGGGCTGGGTATCCATAGAGATTTCAAAATTTATAGAAGAAAGAGATAAGAATGAAATAGAAGAAGGTTACATAGTATCCCTGCTCAATAACCCATACTTATAGCCTCATTTTATTTATTACCCTATAACCACCAATACCTCTTAATCATCCTCTTTTATTACTTACCCGAAAACCAACAGTCAAACCGCTCAAATTTTAAGGCCAAACAGTTTTCTCAGCAAACGCATCTCTACCTGGCTTCGAGACCCTCGTTAAGAGGGGGCGAATATAGTAGCCTACTCGCAGCCTTCTGCCCTAGATAGACACTCGAAGGCTACTTCGAAGCCTACTCGAGCATATTAAATTCAATGCAAATCTACATACATGCCTCCCCAAGATCACCCGAGGACGATGCTTCGACTCTGAACAAGCCTCGAGGATGGACTACACACATCACAATAAAAGCACTTAAACCATAACTGCACATGGTTGAGGTATGATGGGACAGGCAGCTAGCTCACCAGACATGACGGCGCAGTGGATGGTCCTTGCAGCTATAGTGAGAGGCCCAACTATTGCCACAATGAAAAAGTCCAGAGGCATATCCAGGAACTGTTGCAGTGACAGTACAAACATGTCCAACGTCCATACCCCCGTTGGGATATCCGGACAAGTACCCTTGCAATCTGACCTAACCTTGGTGACTTAGCCCTTCCAATGTTCTATAAATAGGAGAGAGGGGGAACTAAGGAGAGGTTAGAAAAATCCTCCCCAACCCCTTTACAATTTACCTTCGATCACCCTGTAAAAACCCAGTACTCAAACCTTCAATTACTCATTTGTAATAAAAACACTCTTAAAAATCCTCATCATAGGTCGTTGAGCGTCACATTCGGGCCTCTACGCAAGTATTTTGTCTACAGATTGTTCATACTTTAGATTATTTACTTGCATTCCTTTTATTGAAGATTAACCCCGTGTTGTAAGAACTGACTTCCCCTCTGAAAGATGTTAGGCCCATACAGTACATGTCTTAATTAGAGTACAGGCTGAGTCTTCCCCTTACAAATTTGGTGAAAGGGGATTATGAATATGATTGGGGCATGTCTTATTCAATTAAACGGGAACATGTGGGAGGTGATAAGTATTTGTGACCATCTGAATGAAAAGTGGGAAATGGAGAGGAAAGTGAGGAGGATATCTCCTGTGGATGTTTTACAGTTTTATGGGGTGAAAAATTATTATGCTAGTGGAGGGGCATATTTTTGTGCGAGTGCAACTTAACCTCGCTTCTTTGATCTGAACTCAGCAGGTCAATCCTGGAATGATAACGTAATATGGGTGAAGGGTAATTGCCATCAGAGAAATGATGAAGAACCCATAGATCTTCAGTTTAGAACTGTAAAACAAAGTAAGTATAACAATGTATAACATATAATATTGATATGTTATAACTGTATGATCTTTTTTTGATGATAAAAAATGTTGTGCATGGCAGGCCCGAAGTCCCAGGTGGAGAGGAAAGATTCTTTGTTGGACGAAGATGCTGAGGAAAAGGTTGAGCTCGAATATGTCTTGGAAGGACTTGGCCTTAGCAGAAAGAAACGGGTTGGAAGGCTGACTTAGCTATAGCCAATTCGCGTATCAAGAAGGCCGAGGCTGGTGAGCGGTCCAAGAGGAACAAAAGGCGATGCTGGTATCTCTATTGTAAAGGGGATGTGGTTGACCCATTAGCTATAATTAAATGGCTGGAGGCAGATATAACTCGTATTCAAGCTCATGTACATAGAGGGAGTGAACGATTAAGGGAGAGCTAAGACAAGTTAGATATCACTCTTCGTAGAGAGTGAGAGTTAGAGGGGGTGATCAGGGAAAATGATTAGTTGTTGAGGAAGAAGGATAAATTGTTGAAGAAGGCTCCTGTTGGGGGAAGTGAAGGGAATGATAAGGTGTTGGAGGAACTTCGTGCCCAGTTGGCATTGTTGAGGACGACGAATAAGGCAGAGCTAGATAAAGTAAGGGAGAAGATGGCAGAGCATCATGAGATTATGACATGCATAGATAAATGTATGAAGTGGTAAGATGAACGGTATAAAAAATTGAAAGATTGTCACCAGAGATTACGAAAGTGTTTTTTCGAAGTAATTATGTCTGATCGAAATACGTCTGTTTATGAAATAGCGCGCTCGCAGGAGCTAATGGATGTTATTGCCTATTTTGTAGAGAAAGTAAAAAGGCTTGAGTTTGAGAGGGATACCTTGCATGACTGTGTGTCATCCCAATGATGTATTTGTAGTGTTGACATAGATCAAAGAAATTATATGAATGCCATAGAAATAGAGTTAGGTTCCCGACCTGCTGAATTGGCAGAGCAAGGTAGGATTATTGTAGCTGCTCGAGCTCCCAAATTTATGGCTGAATGTCCTCCTATTGTAGGGGAAGGCGTAGCTAACCTCCCATAAGCAAAGAATAACCTTTTTAAAAGTGACTTGTAGGAGTAACCTATAGTTACAGACATATAGAGAGATAAAAGCCAGTTTTACCTTAGCTTTATTTTATGTCTGTTAGGGATCTTTAATTAAAAACTAGTATTACCTTTGTTTTAATCGTAGATATATGCATTGATGGGTGATTGAAAGTTAGTATGACTTTTGCTTTAATCTATGTTTAGATGTCGATTGAAAGCTAGCATTTACCTTTACTTTAATCTATGTATAAAGAGCGATTGAAAGCTAGTATTACCTTTACTTTAATCTGTGTTTAGATGTTGATTAAAAGCTAGTATTACCTTTGCTTTAATCTATGTTTAGATGGCGATCGAAAGCTAGTATTACCTTTGCTTCAATCTATGTATAGAGAGTGATCGAAAGATAGTAGTACTACCTTTGCTTCAATCTAAGGGATTTAGTAGAATCTACGTAAGTAGAGAGTAATATGGGAAAAAACTTAGAAGTTTTCATTGAGTAGAATATGATGTACACTGAATGGAGATTAAAATCTTACTTATGGATGGAAAGAGCGAGAATACTGAAATAGGTAAGCTAAGGACTTAACGATAATACCATTTTAGTCGCTTAGTGTTCCATGGGTTTGGGATTCGAACTTCGTGCTCCGTCATGAGATAACATGATCCCAGACCAATTTGACCAATGATGAGGAATATACCTTCCCAATTTTTTACCAATTTCCCGGCATGGGCTTCTTTTATGTATTGTGGGATCTCTCGGAGGACGAGATCATCAACTTAGAACTCACGACTTTGGAATCTTCTGTTGTACGAGCTGGCCAGCATATGGTGATATCGATAAAGGTTGGAAATAGCGTGTTCCCTAGTTTCATCAATCCAATTCATATTACAGGCCAATTTAAACTCATTTTCTTCGTCTGTAAGCTTGTGATCTCTGACAGGATGGTGGCATTATGTTAGAATGTCAGCTTCTGTTCCATAAGCCAAGAGGAAGGGGGAACAACCAATTTATTGACGTGGAGTAGTACGGTATGCCCATAAGACGTAAGGAAGTTCCCGTATCCAATTTCTTTTTTTCTGCGACTGAAGCCTTTTCTTGAGTCCATCCACTATGGTTTTGTTGGTGATTTCATCTTGGTCATTGTCTTAGGGGTAGTATGGATTAAATGGTGAGTGGATGATGTTGCATTTGTTGAGGATGGCTACGACTTTTTTACCAACATACCGTGGCCTGTTATCGATCCGAATCAGGTGGGGGAATCCAAACCGTGTGATAATGTGCTCCCAAATTAAAGAAATGACCTCTTCTTCTCTAGTTCGACTGAGAGGAACTGCTTCTACCAATTTTGTAAAATAATTTGTTGCTATGAGTAGGAATCGCCGATTACTTGGAGTATTAGGAAGTTCTCCGACGAGAACGAGCGCCTACCGCTTGAATGGCCAGAACACCTTACTTACATGTAGTTCGAGTCTAGGGGCACAGATCATGTGTCCATGTCGTTGACACGCGTTGCATTTGGGTGAGTATTCTTCTGCTTTCTTGTGTATTCCCGACAAGAATAATCCTTGCATAACTGTTCTGTTAGCGAGTAATCGACCTATGACATGTGAGCCATAAGTTTCTTCATGTAAATCTTTGAGCATTCCATCCTCTTTCTTCTTTGAGATGTACTTAAGATAAGGCCATATGACTTAGCAGCAATATAGGCGACCATTCTAAACTGTGTAACGCTTCGAGTTTTCAATCAACTGTCGACGCTCTTTTAGATCTGTTGGAAGGGGTCCTTTACATTTGTTCTCTGGGCTAAGATAGGCAATGAAGGGCTTTCGCCAATCGTCGTCCTCCTCTTCATCGCCCCCAGTGTTGATCATGCATACAAAATTGAGATCAATGCTGGGGTTGGATATCATTTCGATCTGTAGATATCGTGTTTTTGTACCCAAGATCCCAGCTAGATAATCCATGGAATCGGCGTGTCTGTTTTACCTCGAGGAAGACAATCCAGAGTTACTTTCACAAATCTACCCATCCTATCGACAATGAGGGCTGTATATTCGATCTTCTTGCCATTCTTATTGTATTACTCTGAGTAATAGTGGATAATGAGTAAAGAATTTTCATAAACTGAGAGCTCTAAGACTCCAAGTAGGCGTGAGCATGGGTCGGTTTGGATCGATTTATGCCAAAAACCAAACCTGAAACCACAATTATCGGTTTCAAAATTATCAACCCGAAACCGAACCGAACCGAACCGGTTGAGAATAGTTGAAACCGAAACCGAACCACAAAATATACTTAAAACCGAACCGAACCCAAAATATAACCCTGAATATTTAGAATAAAACTATAATTTTGATATAAAACTGCATAATATTTAAATAAAACATAACAAATTTAATTACAAGCATAATGATCCATAATAACCACAAATATTTAGAGTTTCACAATTTCTTCCTTACATTAATTCTTACAAACTTCTATAACTAACCCCAAAATGTAACTACATCAATAAAACATAATAACCACCTCTTCTTCATATTTTAAACCATCCATTAATCGGCAACATAGAGCAAAATGATAGTTATTACTCTCAACATGAAAAAAAAGTATTATTACCAAAAATATTAATCAAGGCCTATATGTAAGGCTCATTATTATAAATGATATTTTTAAATACAAGTCATAAGTGCTTAGATGCTTGTAAAACCAGGCAATACTATTTCCCTGCTAATCCTCCAAAAAAAGCACTATCTCACTATGACTACCTAAAAATTAGTCCAATAAATTATATCATCCACACTTAGATAATTCTTGTCATTCAGGAAATTTTAAGCAAGCAGTTGACAGTTCTATATCCAAACATCAACATAAAAGTATTTTAAATAAACTCAAAAAAAGCAGAAAAGATAGGCAAAGAATAAGTACAAGACTGGATGAGAATAGAATGAGAAGGACAAAAGAAGGTAATAAGAAGGGCACTCTGGAAAAAAAAGGTTACTCTTGTCTAAAAAAGGTTATCTAGATGATACATATCAAAGTTACTCATGTCCAAACACCAACCAAATGATACATATCAAAGTCAATATAAAGAAGCTACAAAAGGAAGTGATCATTACATGCATCTATGTTTCAAATAATCCAATCTCAAAGATCTTAAGTGGTCTAGACTTCTCTATATCAAAGTTATATAGAACTTTAACAAATGAGTAATGGCTTGACTCCTTTTCCATAACTGAGATTATTTTTTAGAATTTTAACATTTCAGATCATGCTCCTATGTGTGTGACTGCCTGAAAATTTCTAATACCGAGATATATATTTCAAATTTTAGTAGTGATTCAGGCATATCTTCTCAATATAAAAACTAAACCACCAATTTCTTATATAGCTTATATAACATATGCGACAAATAACTATAAGTTTATAATAGATCTGTTATACAGTCTATAACAATACAATAAGTCTATAACAGACTATATGTGGAGTAGTTGGCTCTTATTATTAGCACTAGCAATACTATAAGTATATAACAGATCTCTAAGTGAAATCATGGATATAGAGTTAATCATGGATATACTTAAAGATCTTCTATACAATCTATAACAAATCTATAAGTCTATAAGTCTATTACAGATCTCTTCATTCTTCAAAAAATGAAATCATGTAACATGGATCCCTGGATATACTTGGGTTTTAATATATTTCCTAGTTTTGGCACTAGCAATACTATAAGTCTATAACAGAAACTATAACTCTATACTTGGATATACAGTTAACAAATCTCTTCATACTTAGATATAGCAGAAAGTCAAAAACTATAAGTCTATACATGGATATACAGTTATCAAATCTCTTCATACTTGGATATAGTTGGATATAACAGAAACTAAAAGTTTATACTTGTATACTTGGATATGCAGTTATCAAGTCTATAAGTCTATAATAGTTAACAAGTCTATAACAGAAACTATAACAATTAACACGACTACACTTGGAGAGAAAGCTTTGGTGATTATTTTCTAAATATCAAATCAAAAGAAAATATAAGATTACCTTTTAGTGGGCAAACATCAATCCTCAACAAAATAAGGATGCAAAAGTGATCCTCCAAGCATCTCTAAATTCAAATAAGAAGAAAGCACATGTTATAAATAATTGCAAAAAATATAAAAAGTAATATCAAGATAAAAATAACTATGTAAATATGTACATTTATCAAGTTGTTCAAATTTTTCGACTTCATCCATCATCTCCTGAAGATCAATAGAGACCATTGATGGTCGGAGAGAATCTTGTGCACATACAAGAGCTTCCGCAGTGGTAAGAGCTAATGAACTATGAAAACAATCCAGTATACGACCACCCGTACTAAAAATAGACTCTGACGCAACCAAAGAAATGGGAATCGCCAATACATCCCATGCAACAAAAGAAAGAATCCGATACCTTGAAGAATTAGCTTTCCACCAATCTAAAATGTCAAAGTTATCATTCTTTGGCGACTCACATACCTCTCTCAAATATCTCTCAACTTCGGACTTGCTCACTAAATTATTTTCTTCTTCCAAATGCTTTTCAAACTCATCAGCCAATGACATACCATCGTCCCCTTCATAATCATCTCCTTCACTCCTTAACCCTTGGGAAGATTCACCGATATTCTAATGTTGCAATTAGGTGTATTTCCCAAAACGCCAATCATGGAGACGAACTAATGTATCTTTTACCCTCGATGATATTAGATCTACTTTCGATGCCTCAAATTCAAATTTCAAACTAAGACAAAATCTCACATATTTCATCTTGAATCGTGGATCAAGAACTAATACAACAAATAATAACAAGTTGATTTTATCCACATCCTAATATTTGTCAAACTTTTCTTGCATTCTCCCTGCCATACGCATCAAGCCAACATCTAGACTTTTCTTATATGTAATCAACTTTGTTTGAACAGTGACAAGTTCTTGAAAAAAAACATTTGAAGTAATATATAAGGATCCCAAAAACTTCAATGTTGCAATGTAAAAAATTCTAAGAAACCTCACAAGCCTTCTTGGATCTTCCCAATCTGAATAAGTTGGAGGTCCTAAAATATTCTTCCCTCCTTCTCCCTCCTTAAAGTATGAGCGAAATGACAACTCTCTATCATATAATCTCTGAAAAGCTATCTCAAAATTTCCTGAAGCCTCGAATGTTAAGTATGTTGAGTTCCACCGAGTTGGAACATCTAAGCAACCAAGCTCTTATGCTCTAATTTTGAATCTTTAACACAGGTTTTAAAGCGTTCCAACCTATGTGGAGATGATCCCACAAATCTTACTGCATTCTTATTCTTAATAATGCATTAGTTAACTCTTTCAATCTATCAGTTGCAATTAAGTTCAGGATATGTGTAGAACACCTCATGTGTAAAAATTCATGATTTAAGATGGTGTTTTTCCAGCCTTTTGTATTCCTTCTCATGTAATCAATGGTTGTGTTGTTGGAACTAGCATTATCAAGTATATCACAGAAAATGCTATCTACCCCCCAATTAATTAGGCACTTCTCAACCACCTTTCAATGGTCTCTCCCTTGTGATCTGTAACTTGACAAAAGTTTATGATTCTTTTTTCCAATTTCCATTCCTTATCAATCCAGTGTGTGGTGAGACACATATAACAAAGGTTTTGAATAGATGTCCATGTGTCTGTGGTAAGACAGATTCTTTGATTCTTAAGAATCTTCTTTAAGGTTTATTTCTCATCTTTATACAACTTGAGACAATCTCTAGCAATCGTAAAACGAGATGGGACGGGAAACCTCGGAATAGTAACATTGCAAAAGTGTTTAAACCCAAGACCTTCTACAAATCAGAATGGTAATTCGTCAATAACAATCATCTTGGCTAATGCTAGTCTACATGCCTCCACACTCCAAGTAACTTTCACAACTCCATTTTATCCATCTCCTTTTATTTTAAAAGCTAGTGTTTGCTGACCTTTTATAGCATTCCAATATTTCCCATACGGATATTTTCTACAAATATTGTTCAAATGATTCAACATAGTACTTGTTCCATTACTTTTAGAATGACATCCGATACTAGTTTGACAATAATTGTATTATGCTCTTTTTGGAACTTCATAAGTACCTTCAATGATAGTAAAATGATCCCACATTTTAGATGTTTTGCGTTTCATACCTCTCTTTTTTTGGTGATAATGGAATATCGGGTTTTGGATTTTTGCCATCTGGCCCAACTTGAGTTGTTTGTACACCATCTTGAGTAAGACTTTGTACCATCTACAAATCAGTAATAAAGAGACAAGTGTCAGACATCTTAACTTCATAAACATAATTAAATGAATTTTTACAGGTTATAAACACCACTAAAAAACTTGATGATGAACTTGAAAAATTACCTGATTGTCATGTAGATCAACTGTTACAGACTCGCTACGTTCACTTCTTTGCTCCTGTGATTCCCCCTAAGGAGTGGTGACTCTAATCATACAAAAAGCCAATTACGAGTAAAGTTATGATAGATTTAAAGTATTTTGAGTATACTCTAAGCATCAATTTCATCATCTGCTCAACCAAAAAAGAAAACTCAAAAATCCAAAGAGATTACTGGAAGAGATGATATAGTAATTTGCTAGGATAGATGATTTGATGGAGTAGTAATGTGTTTTGAAGTTTGATAGAGTAGTAATTTCCAACAGCGATTTGAGAAAAAAATGTGTAATCAAGCTTTTTAAAACTGATAAAAAAAGCCCTAAGAGGCCTGAACTTTGAGAAAAAAACCCTCATTTTGCATACTATTTAGGAAAAAAAACCCATCATTTTGAAAAAAAACCAATACGATGAATTGATGATGATGATGATCTTTGTAAGCCACCATCACAACCACCACCCTTGAGAAGTGGAGATGATGATCACCACCACCACCATTATTGTCATCTTCCATTCAAAGAGATGACTATTCAGAGAGATAAGAGGGAGATCATACCTTTCAAAGTAATCTTCCATTTAAAGTAATTCAGAGGGAGAGAGAGAAGGCACTCTCCAATTTGGAGGAGAAGAGAGGGGAGGAGGTATTGTTTGTGAGAGACTGAGGGGAGAAAAAGAGAGGAGAGGAGGTAAGTAAAATTAGGTTTGTTTTGTTTATGTCTTTTCGGTTCGGTTCAGCTTTTTCGGGATCCAATTTTGGGAAATCGAAACCGAACCGTTTTCTGTCGGTTTCTTCTTCTATAAACCGAAACCGACCTCATAGAAACCAAACCATTTTCTTTAAATTGGTTCGGTTCAGTTCAGTTTGACAATTTTTGTAGTTTTCTGCTCACCCTTAATGCCAAGCTCGAGTGCGAGGTCGAGCCCATGAATTAGAGCTTCATATTCTGTAATATTGTTGGAGGCTTCAAAGTCAAAGCGGATTGATTTCTCGATTCTGCCGTTAGAAGGGGTAATCAGTAGGATTCCAATTTATGACCCTGCGGGTCCTGCTCAATCATCTGTAAGAAGTTTCTACCTATTCCTTATAATTTATTCAAATTGCTCATCAAATGCTGTAGTCGGTGGATCTTCAGTAATTTCTTATGTAAGGTTAAGATCATGCCCCTCCCAATCAAAATTTTCTGCAAGAAAATTTGTAAGAAAATCGCCAACAGCCTAACCTTTATCTAAATGGCATTGCCCAAACTTGATATCATGTTCTCCCAAACTCAATGACCATTGCTGCACTGTTCATGATTTTTCTTTTTTGGAAAAAACTTCCCGGAGTGGGTAGTTGGTCATGACTTTGATTGAATGAGCTTGGAAGTAGTGTTTAAATTTTTGTGAAGTGTAAACAAGAGTTAGAAGGAGTCTCTCGATTTAAGAATACCTCGTTCTCGCGAGAGTGAGGGTTTTGTTAACAAAATAGATTGGCTTATTGACCTTCTCCTCAAGTCGAATGAGAACCGAGCTGATAGAAGTATTTGTAACTGCCAGGTAGATGATCAGTTCATCATTATCTACCGGGGTGCTCATGATGCGAGACTTCCTCAGGTAGGTTTTAAGTTCCTGAAAAACTGCCTCGCATTCTGATGTCCATTAGATCTCTTCCTTGGGCTGAACTTTTCTTTATTTGGTATAACCTCTGAGTTGTAGGAACAACCAATGATAGCGATCTGATGATTTAGAAACAAATCAGTTGATAGTAGCGATCTTGCCTACCAGTTCTTGTACGTCTTCCATTGTAACCAGAAGCAGCATCTATCATAGATAAGAGCTTGTGACTTGCCATGGAATCAAGAATTTTATGGATAATTGAAAGAGGGAAGCTGTCCTTCAAAGTGTGTTTGTTTAGATTGATAAAATCTATACAAACTCGGACCTTCCAATTATTATACGCCTTCTATTCTTTAGATACCAATGTAACCAATTCTTGTACGTCTTCTACTGCTATTAAAAATTCTTAATAGTAAAGAATGGAAGATCACTTTTCCTTATTAGTTTCTGATCCTCCTCCAAGAGAGGTATCTAATAATAACCAGAGGCAGTATCTATCATAGATAAGAGCTCGTGACCTACCGTGGAATCAAGAATTTGATGAATCATTGGAAGAGGGAAGTTATCCTTCAGAGTGTGTTTCTTTTGATCGATAAAATCGATGCAAAATCGGACCTTCCAATTCTTTTTTGGAACTACGACGATGTTGGAGATCCAATCCAGATACTTGGCTTCTCGAATGAACCCCATGCTGATAAATTTATCGATCTCAATGTTGACTTTATCTTATTGACGAGGTAAGAGTCATCGCTATTTATGTTTGACTGCTGTGGCATTGATATTAATGGCCAATCTATGACATGCCTTTGATGGATCGATCCCGAGCATCTCTTTGGAAGTCCATGTAAAGATGTCTTAATTATTTTGTAAGAAGTGAATGAGAGCATCCTTATCATGCTGGACCAGCTTGGTACCGATTAAAGTACCTCAGCTAGGTCTATCAATGTCTATGTACTCTGTTGATTCTATTATTGAAGGCTGATCATCGATGTGACCCACTTTCTATAATTGTTATGCAATATTCATTTCTAAGGTATCTAGAATGGCAGAGACGGTATTCTCGCAATCTCTGGAAAGCTTTTGACTGCCTATGATTTCTTAGATGCCATCATTGTGTTTGAAGTAAAGTGTTTGATGATAAGTGGAAGCGATTACTTCCATGTTGTGAATCCAACAGTGGCCCATAATCCCGAGATAACAAGATTTGGCATTGATGATGTAGACTACGACGTCAATTGTAGCTGGTCCAGCAGTGATAGGTAAGATGATCTTGCCTAATCGTTCTTCTTTGGAACAATTAAATCCATTAATATCGGTGTTGTTTGGAATAAATTGATTGGCCAACCCCATCTGATCGATCTTACTTTGAAAAAGAATCGCAATACCGCTTCCTATATCAACCATTATTGTATGCATGACAAACTTCTTCATCTTGGGCATTATTACTAATACATCATGATGTAGAAATTCTACGTGACTGATGTCGCAATCTTCGATAGAAATCCCAAGCCGGCGATTTCTCGACTCAGGTAGGAGCTTGGCTTATTTATCTTAAGGTGTGAGATCACAACATTCTGGCAATCTTCTGCATTTGAATCTGTAAGAGTTGTTAATCTGATGAATCTTAATCATGTTGTTGTGGTACATATGGTACAGATGTTGCTCCTCATCCTGATCTTCGACCTGGACTACTTCGATCTGCGTCTTGTAGTTTCTATTCTTGTATGATTCTAGATCGACAATGTATTCGAACATTTCCCATCTTTGAAGATATATTCTAGCAACTTTTGTAAAGAATAACAGTTGTCAGTGTCATGATAATTTACCTTGTGATACATGCATTACGGTCTTCCTTCGATTGGTTCCAGCGGTTGAGATAGATGGTAGAACTTGTCCTTTGATAGAATTGGAAAAATTATGGAGATTCGAACATTCATTTTGGGGAAGACCAGCTTGGGTAATAAATTATCTTTCCATGGTTTACCAGTGTTCGCCTTGAAACGCTTTTGATCACCGTATTCCTACTTCGGTTCATTATTGCGTTATGTAGTTGGACCTTTAGTGGTTAGGACAAATTTAGTACATTTACGCCTTTCGGACATCATCTTTTCCAGGTCGACGCACCCATTGACCTTAGTGATCATATCCTCCTAGGTCGCTGGCTTGTTTAAGAAGAGGTGCCCTTTTTTCTTACAGTCGAGCTGGAGCACATTGGTAAAAGCAGTAACAGTTGCTTTCTGATCGAGATTATCTACTTTTCGTTCGATCTCCAGAAACTTCTTTGCAAAGGCCTCGAGCTTCTCCCCATGTGATTGTTTAAGACTAATAAGATAATATAAATTCTCCTCTTTATCTTTATTATGAGTATATGTCTAAATAAATTGGTTCTGTAGTTGATCGAATGTGAGGATGGAATCTTTAGGTAGAGAGTAAAACTACCATAGTGGAGCTCCCTGTAGACTTGTTGTGAATAGACGGCATAGAATGTGGCTGAGATTGGAGTATAACCCCAGTGAATCACAGTATTGTTGAATGCGCTCTTTTGGATCGGTACCCTTGTATTTACATATTTTCGGAGTATATAAAATTTTGGGTACTTCCATGTCGATTAACTCTTTGGCAATCGGACTACCTTGCAACTTGGAAAGATCGTCTTTATTACCTAGAGCTTGAGCTTTAATCAACTCCTAAATACGCTTATCCATATGCTCTTGTATGACCTAATGACGTGTGACCTGAGTGGCTTGGCGAAGTGGCTGAGGATTGTAAGTGTCGGTGCCTTCACTCAAGCAATCACGTGCTGGAATCTGAGGCTGAGGTCGTTATTCTTCCTCTTGACATTTGGAAGGCCAGAGACCTTTACATATATCAGAATGAACTTTGCCGCCCAAATGAATGGAAGGTTGAAGTTTGTGCTGAATATTCCTGGAAATGGCTTTGTTGGTGGCTCCTAGAGGTCCAAATATTTCTTGTGCCAAAACTTTGGAGTTCTCCAGAACTTGATTACGATATCTAGTTTGGAGAGCCTGTTGAGTGTTCTGCAAAGCTTGTAATGCAGTCTGCATTGTGGTTATCTGTTCTTTATGTTGCTTGAATACTGTCAAACGAGCTTGTCGCTCAGTTTCAAGTTCTTTATCGTAGAGCTCTCAATCAAGAGTTAATTGATGCTCGAGCTCATTACGCTTCTCTGTCTCAACGTGGAGATTCACCCGTAGTTCAGTAAGTTATTTCGACTTAACTGAAAGATCAATCTGGATTCCTGTTGTTGGTCGTTTGGAAGTAACCATGATTGGAAATGGATAATAAAATGAATGTATGCCTTAGGATATCATGGAAATGTCTTCTTTCCCACAGATGGTACCAAATGTAATGGCCTAATCCCAAAGCTTGAAATAGCTCAAAATTAGCTCTTACACCAAATATACCTGTGACAAAAATTAATGTAAAGAAAGAATTGACACATGTGATTTAGTGTGGAAAACTTTTGAATAGGTAAAAAAGCATGACCTCGAGTTGAGGGTTTTAGTAACAGTCACTTTTATTGCTTAAGGCTGATATCTTATTAGAAGTAATTTCTTGAACCAGAAATGCTTGATCTTGAAATAAGGAGTTTTGTGTTAGAATCTAGAAAAATTGGGTTTTATCTGGCTCCTATCTCCTCTGGAACTTTTTCTTTATATAGACCTTACCCGCAGCTCGTTATCGTACTGAAGTACGTTATCCCAATAATGAGGTAAGTGGCAGTTGAATGTGTAACTGTTTAGTTCATGGGAGACAAGTGTCTTTGACTTGTTCATATTCTTTTGTTGTGCTCGATCCACGTTCTTTATCAGTTCTTGGTCTAGGTGGTAATTCTGATTGTTTATGTCACGTGTGAAATGCGTGAGTCTGATACTGAGGTAGTTCGAGTTTGGACTAGGTCGAGGAATAGGTCCCTACAGCTAATATCTTTAGAAGCATATCTAAAGTTACCAAAAACTGGAGGAAGCATTCTCATGAGCTCTTGAGCTACAGTCGAGGTATACTTCATTGACTGCATTTCGCTCTATGTAAGCTTTCCATCATTCCCCACCCTGCCTTAGCAACCTCTTTATGTTTTGAATGAAAACCCCATCTTTGTCAAGAGAAAACAAGGGGAAAAGAAAGAGATAGAAAGATTAAACTTGTAACAAAATAAAGGATATGGTTCTTCACCCTACAGTTAAGTACCATATTAGGTTTATGACGCGTACCTTCGAGGACATTGTTGTACACGCAGGTATCTTGCAAAGGTGTCCAAGGAAGATATTCACAAGACTTGTGCTCGAACCATGTCCAAAAATAAGGGACAAAATATTATCTATAATCTCTTCTTCTTATAAAGTTTTCCCTTCATCTCTTAAATATAGAAAACTAGTGGTGATATCTTCTCCGGCCTCAATTTTTCCTCCTTCCATTTCTACCATCCTTCTCTTGATAAGATTAGAGAATACTTTAAAAATTTTGCCTCGTGCTCGCATGCTTTTCTAAAGGTGGTTCCCGGAATATCTAAAGGAAGGGACCAAGCTCCTCTGAGCGCTATCACCGAATCTTGAAGTAGCGCATCTCTATCCCTGCCTTCGAGTAACCCGAATAGCATACTACATGTAACATCAAATACAATCTTCTTGATTAAAGGCATGAAATGTACGGAATCCTTTCCTTCAAGTTCCTAAAATGCAATACATTTCGAAGTCTAGAGTCAACATCATATATATTGATGGCGTGTATGTGAAATTAATCAATGGTACTATTAGGTTCTTTACGATTTCTCATACAACTATGTATAGTAAGTCCACAATACCTATAACAATTACTGCTTCACTATCAAATCCATCTCTCCTATCCTATGAATCTCTAGAGATTATTAGGCTTCATGTAATTCATCATTATACTCCTAAGAAGCTTGTTTTTCCCTTCGAGTTCAAAGATGCCATATTTTCTGAATATCGCAGCTGTAGATGCAGTTTGGTAGCTCATAATGCCATCATTGGTACTAAAAATGAACTTGTTACCAGTCTGACAAGTCAAGATAACAAATGGAGATCCCATCCCATCAATGATGTTTTGAAGATGGTCCGTACTTCGTCACACGCTTTTCTATCCATTCTCTATTGATATATTTCTTCTTGGCCCTTACAAAGCTTATAAACTCTCCAATGATTGGAAGCCCCACTGATCCTGGAGGAAGTTTTCTTCCCTGAGAAGACGGCCCTTCAATGTAAGATACCCACCACAAAGAACTACTAACATTACAAGGCCAGTGGCTAGAAACAGTAACTGAAGCTCAAAAAAGGGGGATAGAAAGCCAAGGACGAGCTCCATATTCTGGTATAATAATGGATGGAACTTAGCAACAATATTTCCCTCTTTAAATAATCAATTGGCCTAGTAGTGTGTGCCTGCATAGAAACATCTTAAGGTTGTCTCAAATTGGAGGGTATCTTAGTATAGAATCAAACAAGAGCAATAAATCAATTTGATTACAAACAATGGTTGAGCTGTAATAAACCCGAGTTTACAATGTTTTTATAATTACTAAGCAATTCATTTATATTTTATTGTAAGGAAATGTGACTAAGTAGGTGTTAGAAAATTTGTAGACCATTTCTGAAGGGGAAGATTCAAAGAAAAAATATCATTGGGAAATACAAGGTCATATTTTTCTCTTTGGTATTGCTTAGAGGTGTTTTATTTTAGAGAGGGTGAGATGTATCTCCAGTCACAAACTCGGAGAGATAGTTATCAATACCAATGGAGCAAGATCTGGGAGTTTTTTAGACACTTATCCACTCCATCTTCTCTCTAATTTGTTCTACTGCATCACATAAGTTTTTTGCCGCATAAATATTAGAGTAGAGGACTTAGTTTCTGCCATTTTGTGGCACCTACTCAAGAAGACAAATCACTACTTGATCCGCTAGATCAATATGGGTGTGTAGAAATTAAAAGGAAGAGAAAGAGATTTATTTCATAAAAGGTTAATTCAACTATTTACATGAAAGACGTAGATACAGATAACATAGTTACTAATTCTACTACTTCTATCAGAAATATGAAACTCTTACTTCTAGAGTATTTCTAATACTACTACACTCTCCAACATTCCCCCTCAGGTTGATACAAACATATAATGTTTGTATCAAGATGGATTACAATAAGAAAAGGAAATAGATAGTCCATCATAAAGATATAATCACTCCCTCACTAATAAAACATTGAAACTCCTCTTGATAAACTTTCTTCGAGTCTTTCCTTTTGCAGCAGTAGAAACACTTCAAAGCTACACAAATCACCCGCAAAATTGGTGGCAGTTGAAACATCCATAGTTGGAGTTTATTTTATTTTGTGCCTAGTTTAGATGTCAGCATTATCTCGTGGTTACTCATCGTCAGAGATTACACCTTCAGCGACTACAGCTAGACTGACACTGAACAGGTAAGTGGGCTTCTAACTCCTTGTTATAGAATATCAAGCCCTATATATTTATACAGAGTATGGAAAAGGTAATAAGTTTGTCTTTGTAAGATAATAGAACTTCTATTCGAATAGATTCATTTTTTATTCGAATAGAACTGAGAGCATTTTTCTTCGAATATATTTTATTGCATTCGAATAAAATGCCTCAGGTTGTTTTTTATTCGAATATATTTATTTCTATTTGAACAGAGGATGTGCTTCCTGTTTTCTTATTTAAGACATCCTTTCTTTTTTCATAACTCACCTCTTCCAAAATCTATTTTTTCAGAGTTTGATATTTAGAGAGAAAAAAGATTTTAACGATCGATTCAAGGAGAAGTAAAACTCAAATTGAATAATCGGAGAAAGTTAGAAAACCTAATCATTGATTTATAAAGTTTGAGCGATTCAAACTTTGAATCTTTGGTACATTATCCGAGGCGAGGCATTGCGAGAATGAGGAATCTACTATGAGGAGTTCAATTAGAAGAGAGGTAACCACAGGATGTGCTTATCGAGTCTGTATGTAATTGAATACTTGTAATTTGATTTCAATAGTAGATTTTTTAACTGTCGGGTGATTCGACAGCGACCTGTGGGTTTTTCTCCGGAGAAAGGTTTCCCACAGGGTTAAAATTGTTTGGTCTTGTGGTTAATTTATAATTGTTTGTTTACACTAGAGAATTGAACCAATTTGAACTTGGTTAAGGTTAGAGCATTAATTCAAAAGAATTCAAACCTATCAATTTAGACCTACTTTATTTGAAATCGACTAGTCTCAAGCGATAAAGAATTTTAATTGGTATCAGAGCAGTCACGCTTCGAGGATTTGCAACCTGAGCATGGATCTGTACTCGATTACTTGAGATTAATAAATTTTAGAAATTTTGGAGGTCCCATATATCGTACTCCCCTCTTCGATGGCAAAGTCTATCTTTATTGGAAAGTCCGAATGATTGTATTATTACAATCACTCAGAGAAGATGTCTGGATTGCAACCGAGGATGGATGGACGCACCCTACCATGATGGGTGATGAATCTGGAGAGGTCCTTAAGCCTAGGAATAAATGGTATAAGGATGAAAAGGAAGTTGTTGGTTATAATAATAAGGGTCGAAATGCTATTTTTATGGTTGTGAGCTCAAGTGAGTTTCGACACATTTCTGCTTGTACCACTTCAAAAGAAGCTTAGAACATATTAGTTCAAACTCACGAAGGCGATGATACAGTTAAGGAAAGCAAATTGCAAATGTTCACCTCACAATTTGATAATATTCGAATGGATGAGAATGAACCCTTTGATAAGTTTTATGCGAGACTAAGTGACATGGTCAACACTAGTACCGTATTCGGTGCAGCTTACTCGGATGTTCAAATTATTTGAAAATTACTAAGATCCCTTCCTAAGAGCTTTAGATCCAGACGTGATGTCATAGAGGAAGCTCAGGATCTTAAGAAAATGAAACCAGATAAATTAGTTGGTAAATTGCAAACTTTTAAACTCGAGATGAAATTAGAAAACCCTGAGAAGAACAAAAGTATTGTTTTTAAATCTTTATCTTACTCCTCTTCTTCTAAGGGTACCATAAAAGCTGACAACTCATCTTATTCATATAATGACGATGGGTCAGATATGGATTCACAGATGTCTCTATAAGTTACCAGCTTAAAAACCTAGTGAAACAATGCCAATTTTAAATAAAAGGGCAATCGGTGAATCATAAGTCGCAAACTCATGATCAACATAAAGTGAATTATTGGTAGACCAACCTTGACACTAACTTAAGTCAAATTAAATGTTATAAGTGTCATAAGCTTGGTCATTATGCTCACAGTTGTCCCAAAAAAAAATCTGAGACCAATTACAAAGTTATGAATATCAGCGTTACTTTGGATAACAGTGATGATGAGAATAACAACAATGAGAGTCATCCCCGAGTAATTGATAATAGAAAATATTGTGCATATTCTTCTTTTTTAAATTGTGGTAATGATAACAATGATGTTTTTGAACTTGAAAAATCTTTTTAAAATCAGAGTGATCAAGAACAAAATGAGTTTAAAGACCTGAATCTTGGGGACTTGTATGCTCAAACTCTCGCTAAGTGTATAAAACTTAACAAAGTCTTGAAAGACCAAGTTAATACACTTACGCGCGAACTTTAAAACAAAACTGAGAGTACAAGTCACGAGATAGAGGTTCTTGAGAATGAGAAACAAAGCCTTCATGATAAAAGTGCGTTGTTAAAAAAAGAAGTTAATGAAGTAAAGGAGAAAATGAAATCAACTTTGGACGAACTTCATTCGGCCAAGCTTGATTTAGTTCTATCTCAGCAGAAACATGAGAAGTTTTGTCATGAGGCCAAGAACATTGATAAAATGTTATGTATGGGAAAAACGGATAGTGATAAAAGGGGTCTTGGATATAAGGAACCTCTTCCTAATACCAAGACTCCTCAAATCACAAAGTTTGTGAAAGCAACTGCTTCTACTTCGGTGCCCAAACATAAGATGATATCCACTACTTATAATCAAGCCAAACAGATCTCTTACTCTCAGATTTAATATTATAGTATATGTGGTCGAAATGGACATCTTGCATCTTATTGTAGATTTGTTAGACCCTATCAACCATATGCTCGACCTTTCAATGGACAAAAATATAAGTCATATGTAAATTTTTCTAATGTGAAAAGTGAGAATGTGAGTAGGTAGTTTGCTTCAGAAACATCACCTTGAAAGGTGATTCGTGCAGTTTGGGTGCGAAATGATGACTTGTCATCACAAATAAGGTAAGGAATCAAAACTGGGACAGGTTATCAGTATGCTCAAATTTTAGGTACTTTTCTTACCCTGTCTCAGTTGGGTTTTATTTTTTTTATTTTTATGAGGATAGTAGGATTTTGTTTTGTTTTTTCTTATCTGCACTTTGCACTTTAGAAGCTTTTGTTTGCGGATTATTATTGCTAGACTTGGACCTTGTTTTGTGTTATAGTCATTCATGAAATAATTATTTGGTAAAATTACTATTCGCAATAGTCAGTGATCCTCCAGTTTAAACTAAAAGTTCATCGTGATTAGTACCACGTGAGGATAACTGTGGAGACTTCGTACCTAATGTTATGTGAGGTTCTAGCCTTTTTACAAGCTTCGAGTGTTGTTGTATAAATTCTTTCCAGATTCAGCATTTTCTTTTTCGATCTCATTTTTTATAATCAATTATCGATGGTAACTTCAAGTTCAAGTTAGTCTAATAGAACAATCTCTATACTTGATTCGAGACAAAAAAATACTATGTGAGACCGAAGATATGATAATAGGTATTTTATTGTTACATCTTTTTGGCCTTCGTCTGTGCTTAACAAAATTTTTATCCGGTTGCAGCCCCTTCTGCCTTAAAATATGTCATTCTCTTTTCTACCCTAATCCTTTACTAGTTTACCCGTTTGTTCTGAGACTTTTTAGTTAAAAAAATGGGGGGGGGGGGGGGAAGTGATTTTTTTGGGGGAAAGATGAATATGAGAATAGAGCTTGTATCTCCAATGAGGTTTTAGTGGCAGAGATGGATATAAGAAGAGGGTTTTTCCAATGATTTTTTGGTGCATCATAGTCTATTTGTACTCGTTGTATGAAAATAATAAATGGAGGTGAACTCAAAATGAAGGAGAAGTATGAGTAATTATTACTCACTAAATAAAATATAAAAAGAAGGTGAACTCAAAATGAAGAAGGAGTGGAAGAAATATTCTATTCCATGTGTACTTCATAAGATGGGGAGTTAGTCTAACTGTTAGTCTCAGAATGCTAGCAAAACACTCAATCCATCACGTCCCTTCCCTTGCCTACATTATAACATTTTCAAGACCTGCTTGATCTTGAGTTTAGCATAGTCAGTTTAGTGAAGATGAGAGATAGGGATTCTATGTTAGTTAACTTGACACCATCTATGACAATTGATTTTTTGTCTGTGAGATCTTTCAATTTACATTGCACCGTTTATTTGATAAAATTTAAATTTTTTTATTCACATACTCATATTAATATTTTACACAAAGTATTTGCTAGTCAATTCTCAATGATTTTTGAGTGACCACCCAAGTGAGGCCTAAGTTAAAATAATTTTCCAATATAGTATTCTAACTGCGGCTGAGTAATACGCTGAAGACAGGGTATCATTTTGATTATGCACACACACACACACACAGAGTAATTCATTTAGTGATTGTTTTATAACACATTGGCAATGTTTTGGTCCTTATATGATATTTTAGATTAATTGTCTTTCTATCATGCCTTGTGTTTAGGAAGAGTGTTGTCTTCTTTTGCTTACTTATTTTAGAGACACTCCCCATGTGTATTTTCCTTTAACTTCATTTTACGGGGGTTACCATTATTTTGAGGGGGAGATGCACATTATTTTGGGGTATTGGTATTTTAGTGGTTTGTTTCTCCTTTTATTTGTTATTTACCCTTTGTTAATCTGTGCCAGATGATCCTGACAGGTAAGTCGGGTAAGTTTTATTGTTTTTCTCTGGATCCCTTATATTATTTGAATGGTTACGCAATGTATCTTATTTAGTGTACTAGGATTCTAGAGTATATGCTATAAGATGAAAGTGGAGCTTTGAGTATGGATGTTCAGTGATTGAGACAGTCCATCGAGTTGTATTTTTATTTCTTATAGCTCTTTTTTTGATACGAAATGAACCAAAGGGGGAGATTGAAACATCCATAGTTGGACTTTGTTTCATTCCGTGTCTAGATTAGATGTTAGCATTATCTCGTGGATACTCATCGTCAGAGATTGTACCTTGAGCAACTATAGCTCAACTGACACTAAACAGGTAAGTGGGCTTCTAACTTCTTGTTCTAGAATATCAAGCCCTATATATTTATACAGAGTATGGAAAAGGTAATAAGTATGTCTTTTTAAGATAATAAAACTTTTATTCGAATAGATTCCTTTTCAATTCGAATAGAACTGGGAACATTTCTATTCAAATATATTTTATTGTATTCGAATAAAATGCCTCAGGTTGTTTTTTATTTAAATAGATTTTTTTATTCGAATAGATTGGCTCAGCCTGATTTTGATTCAAATGCATTTATTTCTATTCGAATAGAAGACATGTTTTATGTCTTCCTATTTAAGACATCCTTTTTTTTTCATAACTCACCTCTTCCAAAATCTATTTTTTAAGAGCTTGATATTTAGAGAGAGGAGAGATTTTAACGATCGATTCAACGAGAATAAAAACTCAAATTGAATTAATCAGAAAAATTTAGAAAACCTAATTATTGATTTGTAAAGTTTGAGCGATTCAAGCTTTGAAGCTTTGGTATGTTATCTGAGGCAAGGCGTTGGGAGAACGAGGAATCGACTGCGAGGAGTTCAATTAGAAGAGAGGTAACCACGAAATGTGATTATCGAGTCTGCAAATAATTGAATACTTGTAATTTAATTTCAATAGTAGATTGTTTAGCTGTTGGGTGATTCGACAGCGACCTGTAGGTTTTTCTCCTGTAAAAAGTTTCTCACTGGGTTAAAATTGTTTGGTCTTGTGGTTAATTTCTAATTTCTTGTTGACACTAGATAATTAAACCAATTTAAACTAGGTTAAGGTTAGACCAATAATTTAAAGGAATTCGGACCTATCGATTTATACCTTATTTATTCGAAATCGACTAGTTTCAAGTGATAAGGAATTTTTGTAGTAATATCCAACTTGACATTTTTTAACACATAGTTTCGTAACCAAAAGTTTTAACGAAAGGAAAATATAAATATCTTGAATAAATACTGATGAAATAGAAACACTTAGGTAGAAATAAAAATACCATAAAAAAGAAGATCAGTCAAGGAATAAAGAATCGCTGGAGGAAAAGATGATCACACGAGAGAGGGATAGAAAAAAAAACCCTCTAATAATAGATAAGCACTTGTAGAAGAGGTGATCGTGGTAGGAGGAATTCAACATCTTCACCCGGTCCACAAAAGAAATCGTATCTCACAACATAATACGATAGAAAATTTTACATCTAGCGATAGGAATATAGACCTCAAGCCACATTAGTGATAAAATAAGTGGTAAAAATATCATCGTGATTCAAAGTAAAATCAATTGAGAAAACAAAAAAAAATACTAAGACTTGTCAATTATCTTCTAATAAACCTTGATTTTGGAAATGCAACTTTTGAATTAGGCAGAAAAGAAATAAGATAATTACTAAAAGAAAAGATAATATAACTCAAGGAAATAGAAATCGCTCGAGGATTGAAGAATCACTAGAGCAAAAGAAACATCTCATGATCGTGGTGGAAGGTAGTTAACGCCTTCATCTGATCCAAAGAGAGAAATTGCATCCCGCGACGGATGCCAGAATAAAGTAAAATAATCGCCTTTCACAAAAAAATAAAATAATGAAGGCCATAATAGATAGAGAGGGGACTTAACTAGTTAACTTAGTCAAACTATGTTGATGGGAAAACAAATGTAGTAAAACTAAATAATATTAGGTCGACTTCAAGCTATTGTAAAGCAAAATAACGTTAGGATTTTGTTAATAAGAAGCAAACCTAAAAAAATCCAAAAGTTGGAAAGATTAGAAAAGAAGAAAGAAAAATTAACATACTTTAGTTGTCTGATGACCGTAAAGGCCGCCAACGGCAGAAGAGTAAAACCTTTACATTATCGACAAGATCAAATAGGCTCTTATACTATGTAAAAATTAAAGGAAAGAGAAAGAGATTTATTTCATAAAAGGTATAAATGGTTAATTTAACTATTACATGAAAAACTATATATATATAGGTAACATAGTTGTTAGAAGTAGATTAGTGTTAGTAGTCTGTCTAAGGGCAGTATGGTCTTTTTTCTTTTATTGTAGGCTACATATAGCAAAATTTCTAGGTTATAAACTAAGTTGTTCTATTCAAATATAGTCTTTAGAGTTCTTGTGCTTATCTTCTCAAATCTTATAAGTTTTATCATGGTATCAGAGCCGTTATGAATCTCTCTCTTCTTCCTCTCTCTCTCCCCAATTTGATTTTAGGGTTAGGGTTTGTGCTTCAATTTTGATCGATTTATGCCAAATTCGTGAGTAGGATTGGGTTTATTTGTTGATTAGGGTGTGATTTTGGTCTATGAAGCAAGAGAATATGTTGACGATGACAACTTTTGTGTCTGTGTTTGGGAGTTATTATTGTCTTAGAAAAGTTGGGGAGGCGATAATGACGTTTGATGTTATGGATCGATATGGTATGAAGCCGGATGTTGTAGCCGTGAATTCGTTACTTAGTATGATCTGTCGGGAACAGAACCAGACTATGAAGGCATTAGAGTTTTTGAAAATATTAAGATGAAAATTCCACCGGATGCTAACTCATTTGCGATTCTTTTAGAAGGATGAGAGAAAGAAGGGAATGTTAGCAAGGCGAAGAACACATTTGGGGAGATGGTGATTCATGTTGGATGGGGACATGTAAATGCTTATGATGCCTTTTTAACAACTCTTGATCGAGGATCGCAAGTGGATGAAGGAATCAAGTTCTTGCAGGTATACAAGAAACACAAATCAACAATTTCATCCACCCCTGTTTCATCTGTTCTTTAAACTGAGGTTTTAATTTCAGGAAACAACATTTTGTTGTTGGCTGTGTTTGGGGATCTAGATCTTGTTTGGGTTTCTTTTTATGTGTTTAGGGTTTTTTTCATCGATTTTGTCTTCGCTTGTGTTTGAAACCCATCGATCTAGGTCGATTGGTTGAAATTGGGCTTGATTATCTTGCTGTTGGGTTTGGAAATAGGGTAACAAAAATTAATTGACTTTTGGTTTGGAGATTTGGGGGTTTTGTTTGTTGGCAGAGATCAAAGCTCTTGTGAGGAAGAGAGTAATATCATCTGATAACAATGGTAGAGATCAAAGCGCTTGTGGTAAACAATTTTCTCTCTATCAAAACCCAATCAAGAAAACTTTCAGCAAAATTATAAAAGAGACTGGTTTGACTAACGTCTATGTTGCTCAGTTCTTACAAAGACAAGCTCAACTCAAGCCTGAAACTACCCCAAAAATGTGAGAATCACTTCCTGGTATCTCTGATCATCTATTGGAAGAGATGATGAAACCACCCATGAAATCCTTCGACTCCAACATCATACAAGACCCAACTATTTATAGGGTGAATGAATTTGTGATACATTTTAGAGAGAGTATTAAGGAGATTTTCAATGAGGATTTCTTTCGCTGGGCCAAGCGAGTATGATATTCGAAGAAGCTTGGAGTTGGAGAAGTTCTTGGTTGATATTGGGCTTTATGGAAATGAACAAGAAACAGCGAAGAGAGAGGAGATTCTAACGCAGATTAAAGAGGTTGTCACAGCTTGGGTGATGCAGCTAACTCGCTGGAGGATATATAGATAAGAAAGTTGAGGATGATAAGAGCATCTCCAATAGTGTGGTATGCTGTTAAGGTTTTCCCATACTCTTGCAAAAAAACTCAACTAACAGGGGTATGGTGTTCAGCATACTTACCCCCATACCCTTCCAAAGTATGTGAAACTTGAATTGGCGAGGAGTATGTGCATACCGTCTAAGCGTTGAACTGTTCAACGCCCAATAACTTTTTTAATACAGCTGTCTTGGCGCTGAACCGTTCAGCGCGCGTAAGATTTTTTTTCCTGAACTCTAGGCGCGAAACCTTTAATCGCCTAGACTCTGTAATCCCAACTCCCCTCTCCAAACGGCTAGTTTTTTAAATTTTACCCAAATCTCTTCTTCAAAATAAGGGTAGTTTCTTAAATTCTCTACAATCTCAAGCTCTATCAACTCTCTACTATCTCCAGCTCTATTAACTTTAAATGGATAACGAATTATCCCAAAATTTATACTCTCAGTACATTCCATCAATGCAACTTCCGGAATCACCAAACTACTCCATGCCCCCGCATTCTTTTTCGTGCCACCCAGCATGCTTGTTAACGAAAAGAAAAGTGATAATAGTTGTTGGACCGACCTTGAGGATTAAACGCTTGCCAAATATTGGGTAACACACTCGCAATATTCTCAAAATGGTAACCAACAAGATGAATCTAAGTTTTGGGAGAAAATAGTTAACGACTATGAGGGAACACGTGGTGTAAAAATCCGTGTAAGAGTTGCCTTGAAACAACGTTAGGGGAAAATCTAATGGCAAACCATTTTTTTGTGTCTTTCGTTATCAAAGTTTGTGAGCCGAACTATAGCGGGATTGGAAATGAACACTACGAGGTACGTTTCAATTTATTTGACATGTTTGTTTAAATTTGGTATATTAATTTATTTCTTTAACTGTTTAATTTTTTTTCTTTGTACGCAGTATGACCGTGCGAATACTATGTTTGTGAAAATATATAAAACCGAGAACAAACAAAAAACACACAAGTTTGGTTTTAAATATATTTGGCATATTATGAATAAGCATCTAAAATGTAATTCGGAGATCGTCCATAGAAGCGTCCATGAAATTGAAGTTAGCAGTGGCTCTAAGTCTGGCTCTAAGGAACAAAAAACGTCTTTAAATGCAAGTATGAGGGTTTTAATGTTAGAATGCTGATAGCTTAGTTGACGATGACAAAGAAGTGACGGACCCGGTTTATCCATCTCCGTGGTTAATAAATAGGCCAACGGGGGGAAAAGGGAAAAAAGGCAAAATAACCTTTTGATGAAGTTTGAAAAGGCGATCAAGACCCATGAGGGTATAACGGAGATGGCTAGAAATAATGTCAAGCTAAGGCAAGAAGAAAGGGAAATAAAAAAGGTCATTGCATCGGAACATCTCGAGCTATACCGAAAAAACAAGAAATGGAACAATAAATTTTCAGACATGAAGATTATGAAAAAGGATTTGAGTGGAATGGATAGAGATACCGCTATGTGTTGGCAAATGTTAAAGAACAAAGTGATCACAAAAATGATGGCAAACATAACGCCACAGTTTCATCGAGTACTTGTAGTGGTCGTGATAATATGCCTCATCAAAAGGATGTAGTTTAAATTCTAATTGTGTTTTTCAATAAATATGTCGAACAATTTGAAATGCATTGCAATAATTTTAGTTTGGAATGAATTGCAACTTATAAAGTTTAGAACATTAGTTAAATTGAAATAACGTTCGTAGACATGAAAAAAACTACAAGTACTAATTATTGAAATTGAAATAACAACACAAACATTACGTCTGACAAATTTCTAACAACGCTCTATGAGATCGGCTTTGAGTTCGAAATGTTTGATTTCATTTTGGTACTTCAAATGTTCCCCAAGATATTTATCGAAGTCGCCGTCCATAAAAATACCTCAAAAAATCTTTGGTGGATATTTGAATGGGTCCTTCGCTTTATCATACTTGTAATCACGTGTCGCCCAATCACGCTCATCGTCGATAATCATATTATGAAAAAATAATGCTCGTATACATAATCAAATTTAATGTTTCGGGCTTCCAAAACTGTGCGGGATTCTGAAAAATTGCAAAATGAACTTATAAAACACCAAAAACACGTTCCACATCCTTCCAAACTCGTTCTTACATAGCCGTAATTTTTTTTCCATTATCGTGATTGGCATTGGAATTATCTTTACAAATGTTCTCTACTTCGAGTAAATACCGTCCGCAAGATAATAACCAATATCGTAGTCATGAACTTCAACTTTGTAATTTATGAGAGGGGTATTTCCTATTGCTAGGTTGTTGAACAATTTGCTAGGTTTAGCAACATTGATGTCGTTGTTCGGCCCCGGCATGCTGAAGAATGCATGCCAAATCTACAAATCATACAAAGCCATCGCTTCAAGTATGATTGTTAATTTTTTACTCTTCCCATTAAAAGCCCCTTGGTACACCTTAGGGAAATTCTTCCAGCCCTAGTGCATACAATCGATGCTCCCCAACATTCCTGAGAAACCCCTCGCCTCATTTTCTTTGAGCAACCTTGCTACGTCGGATGGAGTAGGAGATCGCAAGTACTTATCTCGATATAAATGAATCACCGCTTTGTAAAATTTATCCAACGCTTCTAAAGTCATACTCTCCGCCGTCTGACAATACTCGTTCGTCGAATCATCGGGTGTGCCATATGCAAGCATACGAACTATGGATGTCATTTTTTGATGGCCTGTTAATCCTTATTTGTTTGACACATCAGGCATGAATACAAAATAAGAGTCGTACTCGGAAATACCTTGAAGAATGCATTGAAATAGATTACGCGATATTCAGAATCTTTGCCAAAAAAATTACGCATCGTAAGTCGGTTTTACTTCGGCGAAGTAATTATCCAACAAAAGTTAATTGAAGATTTTATGCTTGCGATTGACTTATTTCCAATCCATCATCGATCTCCCGACCTTTCTGAGTAACCCGGATTTGAAAGCTTCATATGATAACAACTAATTTAAATAAGAGCTTTGACATAACGCGTACTCTTCCAATAACTCATCATCATCGCCGGAGGAACTATCCAAATAATTTACAAGGGGGTTATTATTTGGGAACATGTTGCTTGAGAACTTGGAAATATTGATCGAGATAGTTGTTTGAATATATAAAAATATGTGTCTGATAATATATATATTGGAAATAAAGGCGGGAGATTTGGGCAGGAAATTAAGGCAGAAGATTTGGGCGGGAAATAAAGCTGAGAGATTTGAGCGGGAAATACCAAGGCGGAACACTGAAGGGAAATTAAGGCGGAATACATAGTATTCCAAATTAACAACATGACGGCATAATCCAAAATAACAGCATAACGACATAATTTAAATATAAATCTAAGAAGTCAAACATTAAAACATAACGACATAAGCCAAAATAAAATCATAACGACATAGTTTAAATGTATATAGCCCGATGTCCAAAATTAAAATATAACGACATAGTCCAAAATAAGTAGTCTAAAAACATGATAAATTATCATAACTGGTATCGATCAAGCTGCTCCTGCAATTCTACAATGGATTGTTCCAGCTCCTGATTTTGATCATAAAGCTCCAATATGTGGGCATTTCTCTCTCTTTCTCTCTCTGATCATCTCGTCTCTATCAGTGATCAAACTAGTATAATGTTCGTACATCGAAGTCATCCAATCATACATAATCTATTGGCCACCGACATACAAACGCCTAGACTCATTTAGATACTACGTATACTGCTCAGTATATATCATAGCTGATCTGCCCCAAACATATCCTGAACAGGTAAAGGGTCTGTTAGAACACGTGAAACCCCAAATACCTAAAAATGACACTACTCCCCCAAATACCAGGCATGCAGTGTTATGGTATGAACTCGAATCTTGTTCAAGGAAGTTCATCAGAGCTCGTGAGATGAGCGAGAATCGAAGACGGTATGAAAAAAATGTTTTTTTAAAGTTCTGCTCGAATAGACTATTTGTTTGTTTAAACAGAAGAGGTAGGAACATGATTGTTCGAATAGACTTTTTTGTTTATTCGAATAAAATGCAAGTCATTCAAATGAGACAAGAAATCATTCGAGCGAGATTTTGTCTATTCGAACAGACTCTTTGTCTGTTCAAACAAAATACTCAGAACCCACTTTATTCGAATAGACTGAGAGTCTATTCGAACATACTTTGTTAAGTTAGTTTTAGAAGTTTGTTCTAAAGGCGTTGGTACGTCTCGTGATCTGTACTTTAAGTCCATCTTTATGTAATTAGTCCTCTGACATATAAAGATGACTTAGGTTATTTGTTAGCCTATCTTGGAGGGTTTAATTCTAGAGAAACCTAAGGTTTTAAGAGATTCTATTAAAGCTAGAGAAAGGTTGAGAGATCGTTGTAACCTATTTGATTATTAGTGAATTGTTCATAGGGAGCGGTTTTTCATTTGCAAGGGTTTTCCACTTCCCTCGTCTGGGAAAATTTGTGTGTTCTTTATTGTTCTTGCTTGATTATTCTCTTGTTAAGCTTATTCCATGTATCATTATTGGCGTAGAAGTAAGATTGGCTACCTCAATTCTCAACATGCAGAAGGCTAGGAGCATGAGAGATACCCTTTTTCCTGAAAACCATCATATAACTACTTGGGGCGTGTCCTCGTAACCCTCTAAACCTTGTTGTATCTCTAAATATGTGTCTCATTGACACATGAGATTGTCTTACCTTCGCATCTCAATTTGAACCCTAGCAATGCTCACGTTGTTATGCATCCCCCTATTAACTTTCCCCTCAAATTTGAACTCTTGCAATGCTCATGAGATTGTTATGCTCACGCTGGGAAATAGAGGTGTGGGTCATTAGTTTCCTCATCTTAAAGTATTAGGTGGAGATTTGTTAAATATTCATAGTTCCAATATTCAAACAAACTCCACCAGCCACACAAACCCTTCACGCCCAAAGAGTAAGCATCAAGGGCCATGTATAAAGCCCCCAAAATGGCGAACCCCCAATCATAATTATCAAACCTATCTAGGTCGGTAATCGCGGAAAAATAACCCAACCTAATGATACTTTTACTATTGGGGAAGAAGAGTTCGGCCATTACAAAAAATATGAAGCCCAGGTCAATAGAGGTCGTGTTATGGGATCATTTTTATTCGCCGCAATAAACCACTTTATCCAACTTATCTTTACAGCCCCCGAATGGACATCATTTTCACCTAGAGTGGGAAAAACTTGGCCAAACATTCTCGCCATTTTATACTCAAAATTAAATGGCAATGGAAACTTTTTGGGATCCCCGATAGTTATCCTCGTTATCATGTAAAAGTCTAACGGGGTAAAACTAATCTCCGTGTTCACTAAGTAGAACACGTGAGTGGTCGGCCACCACCTCTCTAAGAGACCTTAAACTAAAGTTCTATCACTTTTTTTGAGCGCCCAATATCTACCGATTTTTCCTATACAACATTTGAAAATATTACCTAATGGCGAATTCGTTAACCAAACCTTTTGTTCTTTATGCAACTTGTTGTAGGTCTTCACAATCATAAGCATCCGGCCATGAAAGTTTAGAGAATCCCCCTACATCATCATCAATATGAAATTTCATCAAACACATTTCTTTGAAACATTTCATCAAACACGTAAGGGTAAAGGTTACAAAATTTACAAAATTTTAGTTTTTTTCTCACCGTGATTGTCGCAACTTTATTCGATATATGAGTTTTACCCTCTGGCAACACAACCACTGTCCACATACTATCAAGAAAAATATCAAGGGGTGGAGGTGGGTGTGCGGGTCCAATATCTTGCAAAACTCTCTCCATTACTGCCTTGCAATTTTAGTGTTGAGCGGTATGGTTAAAATCTTCCATTGATTTTTGCATCGGTGTAATTATAATATTGCAAAACTCTCTTCGTTATCGTCTTGCTTGATTATGGGTTGTATGGGAAGTTTGAATAAAAGAAAGGGGAAAGGGAAGTGAAGTATGAATGAAAGAAAGGGAGAAGAGAAGTGAAGTTTGTAAGAAACTTAAGCCAGATGCTAGGCGCTACACCGTTCAGCGCCTATGAAAAAAAAATATGATTTGGCTTTTTGGTGTTAGGTGCTGAACCGTTAAGCGTCCAAGAAAAAAAATGTAATTTACTATTAGACCAAAATAGTATGTTATTCTGGAATATCGGTATGCTAAACTGCAACAACATACCAGTTTGTTGGAGATACTCTAATGGTTTAATACTTACTTTTGGGTCATACAGATTAGGGGTACATGGCCCTGGAACATACGTGGATACTTTATGCATTGGGCCATCATATATAAATCAAGATGATGATTTTTTCATCATTTTGCATGATATCTTGGCTCCAGGGGTGAGCATGGGTCGGTTTTGGAATAAAACCAAGGCCAAAACAAAAAACTTATGTTCCTAAAATTAGAAACCGAAATCGACCATATTATAAACCGAACCTAAATAAATAAGAGGAGCCGAAACCAAAACCCAACCGAAAAATAGATCGGCTTGGTTCGGTTTCTCGATTTTCATTCCATTAAAACTTGTAAATTTGTTGTTTAAGTCAAACATTTACTTGATAATACTACATTTTGGTATTTTAATACATAAAAAATATATAGAATAATGAAGGTTTAAGCTACATTTAGAGTTTTGTTTACTAATAATGTTTATTCTCGGTTTAGTTCGGTTTTTGTCAGTTCCTCTTATGGAGAAACTGAAACTGAATCCTTTAGGCTCCTTGATTTAGGAACTGAAACTAAACCCAAAACCCTAAAAATAGAATTGTTTTTTGCGGTTCGGATCGGTTTGGTTTGATTTCTCAGTTTCTTCAATATTTTGCTCACCCCTACCTGTATATGGAAGAAGTCTCACAACTGCAGCCAATCCCAGCGACACATGCCCAGTAATGAAATTCAAGTTCCGCAGAGTATCTATTAATCTTCTTTATGTAAGTATCTTAATATTGGTTATTCCAGAGGATCTGGACAATTCGCACGATTATGTATTGTTGGGCATTGATGAGCAGACGGTTCGATCGTTTTTGTTTTACATCCGATCAAGGCAGTAACTCTTTGAACTGCTCTGACATTTGATCTAGGTATTTTGGTAGGCATTTCGGTTCTAGCCTCTCTTTTGATTTGGAGTAAATTATGGTTAGTTTAAAATTTGGTAGAATCTAACGGTTAGTTTACATCTCTGGCAGTTAGTTCGCATTTGTGCAGGGTCTGGCGACAGTTAGTCGCATCTGTTTAGTTATATGTTTTTAGTTGTGCATCAGATTTGGAGGGTTGAGCATCTAAGATATTTATAGGTTTTGGCTTTTTTTTATTGAGGCTTAGAATCTTATTTTTGGCGGTTGAGTAAAGCTTCAGTACCTGATTCTATTTTGCAATATGCAAACTCTTTATGTATTTGCATACTATCTTGAGTTTGACGGGGGGTGTTAGAAGTAGATTAGTGTTAGTAGTCTGTTTAAGGGCACTATAGTCTTTTTCCATTTATTACAGGCTACATATTACCAAGTTTATAGCTTGTAACCTAAGTTGTTCTATTCCAATGTAGTCTTTAGAGTTCTTATGCTTTTCTCTCTTCTTTAATCATATAAGTTCTATCAATAGTTACTAATTATACTACTCCTGCTAGGAATAGGAATAGGAATATGAAACTTCTACCTCTAGAATACTTCTAATACTACTACACTCTCTAACAGGTTGTGAGTTCCAAATTTCCAAGTAAGCAACCATAAATACCATCAACATCTGGTGAAAATGATATGTTTATCTATCAATTTTGAGAGCCTCGATTGCACATCTTACACGGCCAAGTAGATCAACCATACAGCCATAGTACTCAACCTGTTGATTGGACAGCAACAGTATTGCAACTACGAGTGGCAATATAGAACCGATTACCTGAACCCGAACCGAAGTCATTTGGGTCAGATTTGGATCCTCTTTTCTACTACCCATTTAAATTCGGGTCTTTTATGACCCGACCCAATAGGACCCGAACCCGATGATATAAAACCCGATGGGTATTTCAGGTATTCAGGTCGACCTAATTAAAACCCAAATTTAAGTGTTTAACTTTAAGAAGATGGTGAATATTAATATTATTATGAGGTAATTTCTTGAAGTCATAGGTATTTTACTTAGTTTATTGTATTTGTCTATCTTGAATAATGATTTTGTTTGTTTGGTTGATATCATGAGTGAAACACTTTTTCCAAGTTTGAAGCACAATAAAAGATGAACCTAAATCTTATAGATTTTGTACAATCTATTTATTTGGAGTACCATTTATTTATGAAGCTGAACTTTTTAAACCGTTTGCTTATTTTCTATTATTATGGTAAGACTTAATTTTTTTATGTGAATTTAATTTCATCTACTTTAGCAAGATATGAGGTGTTTTAGTGGGAATATGCTTTATTAATTATGTTTTGATATGTGCTTGTACATTTATGTGTGAATTCTGGTAGCTTGTAGGTAAATTTTGATGTCAAGTCGGAATATTATTATATGATATATAATTACAAGGTTCTGCAAGAAGTGTTTACCAAACTGATGCATGAAGTAAGATATGTCAAAGGTCGGACCGGACACTCTGACCCGAACCTGACTAAAAACCCAAAATTTAAATGGATCCGGGTCTGGGGCGATCTTATCAGGACCAAAACCCGATATACTCGACTTAAATGGTTAAGGGTCCTCAAGTAGGAAGACCCGACCCGAACCCGACCTGTTGCCACCCCTAATTGCAACAGCATTAAATGGACTGAAAGGCCTCAAAGTCAATTGTATGATATGAAAGAGGAGTAGATATCAAAATAAATACTTATACCTAAGTATTTGCAGTATAAGATGCTTTTGGAAATTTTAAGCGTCAGTCCTATAGCAAGTAATGGAATTGTCGTAGAAGAATAATAGAATAGCTTTGAAGACTTCCTTATATGGTGAAAAAATTAAAGACTTAAGAAGTTGATAGTAGAAAAAAGGAGGAAAGGAGAAGAATGAAATAACCTTAGAGAAGCCTAGAATATCTTTAATTTTCCTAACCTAACCTAACCAGACCAGGAAGAGAATTCCCCTACACTTTCTTCTTACTACACTCAAGCAACATTCTCTCTTGGCCATACACTCACTCCCCTTTGCCACATACACTGCCTATGTGGCATCTCACTCACTCCAACTCACTCTAACTCATTCACTCCACTGACTCACTCACTCACTCAACTCAATCACTCACTCACTCTCTCTTACTCCAAAATTCAAATTTCTTTCTTTCTTTTTCTCTCTCTCTCCACTCAATCCCCCACTCAATCACTTTCTCTCTCTTTCACTCCAAAATTCAAATTCCCATTCAAATTTCACTCTCTCTCTACCCCTTCGGTTAAGGTATGAATATTTCTCAGTATATCACCTTGTTTTCATTACCATTGTAAAAACTATATTTTGGGAACGTGATGTTGGAATGGTACTACAGAAGTAATTTGGGCATTGATTTTGCTTGATTTAAGAGGTTAGTGGACGACATTCCAACATCTACTTCTAAAACCTATGGCGAACAGGTTAGTAGTATGCAAAAATTATTCTCTGTAGATTTAACAATTGTCGTACACTACGTAGTCGACATGTTATTATCAAAATTTGGCTATGCGATAATTTATAAGTGTCGTGCACCACAGCACTCAACAAATTTACATAGTTTAATTGTCAAAATTGAGTTAGTTGAATAAGTCGATAATAATTTATGATTAAATTGTCGAAAAACCAATGCATCGACAAAAAATTTGTCGTAGACATCAGAAATTGACAAAATATTATCGAAAACATCAGAAATCGATAAAATATTATCGATCTATGGGGTTGTCGACAATATAACTCAATGAAACCTATTTATGTTACAGATATAGGGTTTATTCAATGGGTGTATAATTTATTTTATGGGTGTTTTGGCATGGAACATGATGGCTACGATAATGAACTAATTCCCCTAGTCTCCCCCCCCCCCTAATGAAGAGGTTGGTGAAGTATTTTGGTCCTAAGTAGTATTACGTATGGAAGCATTGAAAGCAGCATAACGAGAAAGGCAAGCACACATAGACTTCGAATTGTAATGCGGGCATTTAGAAAGTGAATATTGGTATAACATATTTTTAGAGGAGCTGGAAACCTGCCAGGAGTCATCTTCTGAAGAATCTGATTGAATGGAATATGTTTGGGATTGAGGGCCTATAGACTGTACTTAGTGATCTTTGGGTTAACATGTTAATGTAGTATCTGTTTTGAACCATCTAATGACATACATGATGTAGAACTGTGACCCAGTAATATAATCAAAGTTTTTGTTATAAAAAATAATGTTTTTTTCCTTTTGCATTTGTTGTTACTTGTCTGTCAGTTTTGACTCTATATGTTCGTCTGACTGTATGGATGTATTTGATTAATGGGATTATATCCAATAATTCCTCCTATATGACAGGATAATAATATGGATGATTTAGTTAAACCAGAGTGGTCAAAGATAATCGGAGATGAATCACCACCAAGGGATGCCAACGAACATGCGTTGGATGTGTGTTTCGGAACACCTGATTGTTCCATTGATTATTTGTTTGTGGAGATGCCATATGAAGGGTAAACTTTTGATATAGTAGATGACGCAAGTTCCATTTATGAACAATATGGAAGGAAGCAAGGGTTCTCCACAAAGAAACACAACTCTAACAAATGACCAAGATCCAAGGAGATAGGACAAGTAATATTTTCTTGTTTGAGCAACGGTTTGTCGAAGAAAAACTTATGTTCTGATACAAGTGAACAAGATGGGAAGAAGCGTTCTTCTTACCAATGCAGGTGTAAGGCTACATTGAACATTAATTGGAGAGAAAAAATTGGTAAATTTGTTGTTACCAGTTTCTCAGATGTGCATAACCACAAGCTTGTTTCACCTGGTAACCCCCATCGTTTGAAGATTAATCGTCTCTTTTCTGAAGCTATAAAAAACCTAACTAAGACTTTTAACCTGCACAATATCTCAGTAAGCAAGGTACCTACTCTATTCCCAGACAAGACCTTCAACAAATGTGATTATTATAACCACAAAGCCAAGGTTAACAAGGAATGTCTATCTAGTGGTGATGTACATTCTACATTGTATTGGTTCAAGAAAAAGTAACTTGAAGATCCTATATTCTACTTTGACATTTAGCTTGATGATGATGACATATTACTTAATTTCATTTTGGATAGATGGGCGATCCCGAATGGCATATGAGGCTTTTAGGGATGTGGTGACTTTTGACACCACGTATAAGATAAACGTTTATAAGATGTCATTTGCTTCATTCGCTGGAATAAGCAACCACTACCAAACAATCCAACTCGGATAAGCAATAAATACCCGACGGCTATTATTATTGACCAAGATATTGCAATAGGTGCCGTCATCCCCAAGATTAGTCTCAGTGTTATGATTACAGGAATTGTCCGGTAAATGTAGTTTATGGCTAATTTATTGTTATAATTATTGAAAAGTCCCTAAGTTGACAATTATAGCTGATATAATTATTAAAATCCATAAAGTCGACAATTTATTTTGTCGAAAATCATGAACTCGACAATTTATTTTGTTGAAAGCCATGAAGTCAACAATTTATTCTGTCAAAAAACATGAAGTCGACAATTTATACAGTTGAAAGTCATGAAGTCAACAATTTATTCTGTCAATGGACAAAGGCATCAACAAAATGTTTGAGTGTATAATGTCGAAGAATTGTGGAATCAACAATATAATAAGTTAAGAGAACATATTATCTACTGATTCTGTACTTGACAACCTATGTTCTCTAATATCTACATTTTCTCACAGGTCTTCCTAACACCAAACATCGGCTCTGCCTATGGCAGATCACACACAAGTTCCCATAAAAAATTGGTCATGTTTATCGAGATCTATCTACATTCAAAACTAATATAGATTTAATTATCCACAACACAAATGATCCTGTAGAGTTTGATAAAAGGTGGAATGAGCTTATGAAAAAACATAATCTTGATGACAACAATTGGATGTAAGGGATATTTAATATAATAAAAAGATGGATACCTTTGTGGAATAGAGGTACTATCAATGCTGATATGAGTATTGCTAGCCGAAGCGAGCCAACAAATAATTTTTGAATGGTTGGCTGCTTCCTTCAACTGGTCTGCACAGTTTTGTGACAAAATATGCAACAGCCCTATTGGAGACATTTGAAAGAGAGAATGGAGAGGACTTCAAATCCCAACATAGATATCGGCAAGTTGGACCTCATTAGGCTCTACTAAAACATGCAGCAAAGATTTATACAAGGCAGATTTTCCATAAAGTTAAAGACCAATTTAATCAAATTGTTCATTTTGTAGCAATAGAAAAGAGCATAGACGACAACGTTCAAGAAATACTTGTGAAGTCACATAGTAGACTGCCTAAAAGTTTTGAGCTAATGATAGACTTGGCCAACCTGACAGGCCATTGTGAATACAAGTTGTTCGAGTTTGTAGGTCTGCCATGTTGTCATCTCTTCAAGGTTTTCTCCAAATACGATGTTCTCCAAATTCCAGATGCATTCATTCTACCAAGGTGGAAGATTGGTGCAAACAAATATTCCTGATCGTACGTTGAGAGTTTCTTAGATGGAGAGAACTTGTGGAAACTGTTACGTCATAACCACCTTTCACTTCGCGTAGGAAACCTATTTGAGAGGGCATCAAAGAATATAAAAAACTTTGAATATACAATTTTAAGGCTAAATGATCTTGATTTACACCTAGATGTGTACGATACATCTCTAACTCAGCTCTCAGGATCGGATCCTTTAATGTCAACTCCATTAACTGAGACAGTGATTTCATAAACTCCTATTTTGGATCCTTTTGTGGCTCAAACCAAAGGCTGTGCAAAAGATTATCACAAGAAAGGTGGCCGATGTTAGGGCGGAATGGAGATAGTTATGGAAAAGAGGAAGAGGACATGCAAAGGGTGTGGAGTCTTTGGCAGGCACGACAAACGCACTTGCCCACAATTGAAATTATTGTTTCTAAAAGCTAAAGCCGGTGAGTACCCTAATACGATAAATAAGTACTTCCAAACAACATCTACGATAACATATGCTGAATATTACTAATTTATTTGCCTCGTTTCATACGTAGAGGCTGCCACAAATGATAGAAGAGAGGCACAATCAGACGACCATGGTATAGGGAGTTGTTAAACAACTTTATATGCTTGTAGATTAGTCTACATCATTGGGACTTTATTATTGTACTTAAGATTTCATTTTTAGCGACATTAAGTATGATGGAGGGTGTGAGTTGAACACTGATATTGATACAATGTTCTTGTTCTTGTTAGATTATTAATCTACAATGTTAATTATATGTGTCTGGGGATCTCTATGTGTTGATAAAACATTTTACTGTGGCCTACAAAAAAAAAGGGTATTTATACACATTGTCGACTTGGGTGACAATTTATTGTTGATGACGTAGTCGTCGACAATCTTATATATCAATAATTTCGTGTGCTTGATAATTAAAATTGTCACCTGCACCTTCAACTCAAGAATTAGAACTGTTGACTGCACCATGAACTCGACAATTACAAATGTTCGAGAAGACATTTATTTTCAGCATACATAGGGATCGAAAAACATACTCTCTCACACTCAAATTATCATAATTTGAGCTACAAGCTACAGCTTACAAACAAATCGATGCACAATCACAAAGATGGACAAATTCATTTATTCCGCAAAGCACTAATAATAAATTCATTCATTTTTTACTATAACAAGTTACAATCAAGGCACCCAATGGCACAAGTACATTTTCCTCCTTCACCAACGCAATAGCACGGTTTTGCAGACTACCAACACGCTCTGGACCCTTCAGAATTACAGAGTGCAACTGATAATGGTAAACGTAATCCTCTTCAACCGCCTTTGTCAACCACCTTGCTCATCCTCTCATAGTCCGGCTCCACCGGTACCAACGTCCGACTGGACAGGCATAATTTGCCAAAATACCATTTTATTTACTCCCAATACTTGAACTCAATACGATTGTGAAACGCCTACTCACAGAGCTGATCCCTCATCTTCACCATCTTACCAAAAGGAGCAAATGACCTCCTCAAGTACACACAGTGAATATTTATGCATTCAACTCCAATGAATCATAACTCCAAGAGTCAAAAATAGTAATTACCATTCATTGGAACTCTGAGAACACGGTCAACCAACCACCTAGGGAACCGCTCCAGGGCCCTACACAAATATAGGGTGTGTACACATATTGTTGACTTGGGCGACAATTTATTGTCGATAACGCAATCGGCGATAATTTAAAATGTCAACAATTTTGCGTGTTCGTCAATTAAAATTATCGACTGTACCTTGAACTCGACAATTAGAATTATTAATTATACCATCAACCCGATATTTACAAATGTTTTATCAAACAGCAACTTCTGTCCACAAGCTACAAATACATAGATTTATGCAACAGCTATACATCATCAAAAAACATACAAATATGTACAACATTCAAGAAAATATATCATTTATGTTGTAATCCTGTGGGTTAACATTGCTATCTTTCATCAACTTCATCCAAACTTGGTTTGGTGTGTCGAAATAGCTCTTCACAGATGCCTTCATAAAATCATCGGGAATTACCAATTGTACATGAGCCCACCATAGTGTAGAAACTGGAGGAATAGGTGATAGGTACTTGGTCTTCAATTTCATAAAGTTTTCATCAGATATCATCCCAACCCACTAATACATCGTACTATCAACAATAATGTTTTCAAACCTCTTCAATTTGGTAATCTTGTTGTTTGTTTTCGGCCAGAACATGGATAAAAGCGCTAGGACGTCCTTGTTACTAAAGAAGATGACCACCTTCTCGTAATATACTGCCAACAAATGACCCATATACAAATATTCCATGAACACACCATTAAAGTTAAAGGCCCGTAGCAAAGTATCATACATTCTCTCTCCCAAATCACTGTAAGCTACATCCAACGTCTGACTGAACACACTCTTCCAATAAAAAGGTTTATTTGTCATCAAGGTACATAAACACTACTTCACATTTAAGAACTTCAATTACCTCTGATACGCATATGACGCAGCAACCCTAAACGTTATGTTCACATCACTTTTAACATCACGTATATCATGTTGGAACCAATAAAATGGCTAAAACAAAGTCTACCTTAGCATAGTTTTATGATCAATCTTCTTTAACCTCAAATCGATCATCTCGTTATACTCCCCCTAGTAAGATCAAGTTATCTTGATATTCCCCTTTCGGACCCTCTTGAGCAATAGTTAAAAGTTTAGTAAACTGTAGACCTAGTTTTTCCTATGTCGGGTCATCAAGATCTTGAAAATTCCCTCTTTCAATGGCATCTATTAGTGTCAAGCGCCACACACACACTGCATCACAAACACAACCATGATAGCGTAGTTAGAAATTAAAACAAAGTAATTTAAAACCAAACTACAAGCATAGGATGATAAAGGTGTACATACCCACTCATTATTGTCATTTTTGAAGATTCAATCTCATCTCTTCGAATATTGTCAGTTTGGTTTCCTATATAGTATAGGGCCCATTTTGAGAGACATCATTAATATTTGGTAAAAAGCAAATTAGAAGTCACAGGACAACTTACAAGCCTATTGGTTTCGTGAATATATTTGGCGTACTACCTGTCATGAGTAGCCTTCACCTATCAATCATGAGTTTATACATAAGCACACAAAATTAGCATACACGTGACCTACTTAGAGACTGGATAATAAACTGGCAAGTACAATATAAGTCGACAATAAATTATCGACGACCCACCAGAGTCGGCAATAAATTTATCGACGCCCATCTGATACGATAATCAAATTGTTTGCATTCGTATCTTTCAACAATTTCGTAATTTGGTCGATTAAATCGATACAATATTGTCAATTACTATAATTGTCGACAATAAATTGTCGAAATCGAAAAAGTTGACAATCTTTAGAAGGCATGATAGACAAATAGACAATAATATGTCGAAATCAAAAAATTTGACAATATTTAAAAGGCATGATAGACAATATTGGTAATAGGTATTCATTTATCACAAAATTCGATAATATTTAAAAAGCATGATAGACAATATAAAATCACTTACTGACATAGAAAGTCTCCTTTAACAAAAAATAAACAGTTGAATTAATGTATATTACTACAATAGGTCCCGTCTAATGGCACATGTCTAAATCAACTTATATTCCTATCTCTCTTACTCAACTTCTTCTGTGCTTCTTCATATTTTGCGCTTAACTCGTCGTACTTTTGCTTCCAGTCTTCGACTCCTACGACATTTCCCTCTGAGTATGCAACCAAGTTTAGTTGCACATAAAAAGAAAGATAATCAGGAAACAACTAATAAATGGCGTACAGGTTTAGATGCACTATATTTCTTTATATAGGATTTTATACTCACAACTAAGGGTTGTGGTTCTTGATTTATAGCTTCTTCTATCAACTTCTCATTGATAGTAGCCAAGGTCTCACACTCCAGCATTTGTTATCAATCATAAATGAGTACTTTCCAAAAAAGGAATAACTGTCAATGAACTTGTTTTTTTCTTGACATTCATAGTACTTACTTTCTTTTCGAATTGTAGGTACAAATCTACAAGTGACTTCTTCAATTCAACATTTTCCAAGACATTTTTTGACAACTTCTTATTTGATTCCCTCAGTGAATTGCACTTCAATGTCTGATAACAAACATGTATGGCTGAGGTAACTACGAATATCTATGACATCTATGAACAACACATAAGGAAGGGAATGCTAAAACATAGTAAACTAAAGTAGGGGAAACAAAACTACGGATACCTTGTCATTTAGTTTCTTTATTGTTTTGCTAAAGTCTTTCTTGTAGATCGTGTCGACCACTTGCTTCGCCTGAATGTCTGCTTACAATCTGTCATATGCCTCTTTCAAACTTTTACATTCAACTGTCTGTAATAGTAACAAAGTAGTTAATTAAAGTCAGTAAAATATCGGTTGAACTTCAGATTCGACAATTGACATTATCTACTATTACTAATTATCGAGTATGCAAATGTCAACAAAAAGGTATGTGATAATTGTCTATCACAACGAAGTCGACAATTTATAATAATAAGTAATTGTCGACGAGACATGTATTACCAGACAAATATTACTTAAAAGGTGAGGAAAGTGTGTACCCACCTTTAACTCGATAGCCTCAAACAATTCTAATCTTGCCCGGTCTTCCACCTCCTTCGCTGACTTCAATGAATTGACTTCAGACTTCAAGTTGGAGATCTCCTCCTGCAAATGACAAAGATATTCATTTTGCCCCTCAACCTGTAAAAGGGTCGAAGACAATATTAGAAGAAGAAAGAAATGTACTACTCCAAGGGCCAAACACTATAGGAATAATACTCACATTTTCACAGTGCGAAACACCATCCCCCATCGCCCAATATCCTCCTATCATCATTTTTATCAAGTTTAACAACATCTGGGCAAAGCTTGGTGAATGAAACTGAATTGAACCATTCAAAGTATCCTTCACCATAGACAGGGATTCCATTGTGTACTTTCCTCCCCCTCGTCTCGATTAAAAAGTCCCTTTATTTCCCTTCAGAGAATAGATCCTTCCAATAATACTTTGGCTTGTATACGCATGGTTCAGTAACAAAACGGAAACCGCTATTCTTGAGACAAAGGGGATCCCTAGGTACAGGTAGTCCTCGGTTGAGCTGTCATTGTACTCTATCAGGATAGTACGACTCGATGTGTTCAGGACTACAAAGGAAACCGGTAAAACTAGCGACTTTTTTAAATATACGTCTGTCTTCTCTCTTCTCCAAGTACGGGTCCCAGATGACCTAGAAGACGAAAGAAATATATATTAAAAAGACAAATAAATTGAAATAGATTTTCATTGAGTAAAACAAAATTATTGTCGACGTATGGAGGAGCGACAATTAGTTACCATGTTAATTGTCGATTCTCCATATAATTGACAATAAATGACTATAAAATTATTGATTCTCCATATAATCGACAATAAATGTATATGGAATTGTCAACATTCCATATAATCGACAATAAATGTATATGGAATTGTCAACATTCCATATAATCGACAATAAATGACTATGAAGTTGTCAAAATTCCATATTTTTGACAATAAATGACTATGAAAGTGTCGACATTCCATATAATTAACAAATAAAATGTCGATACTTCTCCTATTCAACAATTTTGATCTATAAATTGTCGAATATATAGAAACAAAATCCAACAAATTCCTATCTTTAAGATCAAGAAATTAATCCAACAAAGTTAAAGGGAACTTACATCCTCAAGCTTATAATTATCGAGAGCTTCTCGAAAGATCTTTAAAGATACTTCACCAGTTCTTTCAGTTATCATCCTAGTCTAAGACCACCTCGTACAATACTCAGGAGTACGGGAATGATTGGGTTTTGGTATTACAGGCAGCTTCGGGAAGTGCTCGAATATTCAGGACTATCAAAATTAAAAACCTTCAATGACAAGGTAAATAAAGCAACAGACTAGCAACAAAACCAAAAAATAGATGCATAAACTTGCCGCTAGCAATGTAGTACAACATGCAAGTTCTTTAGCATTCACTCTCAAAGAAGCGCCAAAGCTGTAATACAGGTGTGTCAAGGTCGCAGCTTCCTAAGACCATGTAATCTCTGAGTTCTTGTTCTCAAAAAAATTAAGATACTTCGCCGACACATCTGTCCCATTCTTTGTAGGAAAAAGAAAAGGTCCTAAAACATACAACATGTATGCTTTGGCAACTGCCCGAAAAGATAATCTTACAGGTTTAAAGGAAGAAGATGCCTCTGCAGCGTCGGGGTCGTGCACATTTCTTCTAAGCTTGTAGGCGAAGAAATCCACCATCTTCACCAGTGAAAGAGATATACCCGCCCCTCCAGCCTTCAGATCAAGGTAAACTTGATCACTTTGGAACAAACAATCTCTAAAGACTTGCTTGACATTAGTTGCTCCCCACTTCTCCTGAATAACTATCAGATCACCACCAACTCTCAAACCAACTAATCTCCACACATCCTCCAAGGTTATAGTAATCTCGCCCAATTTGAAATGAAAACTATTGGTCTCTAGATACCAACCCTCGGCAAAAGCTGTAATCAATGCTGAGTTGTAGTGTTTGTATGAAATGGCTCCAATTCTGCCAAGCCCTTGCAGATTCACAAGATTTTGGACATTCTCAACCTCCCTACCAATGTCCCAGTTAGGATTGTGGTGAAACACCCGTAGACAGTCGGGGTCCTGTAAATACAATATAATCACATTTGTCATTGTCTAAATAAAAGAAGGGAACACTTGCTAAAATAGGGATTAAAACAAAAATAATTTGCTGTTTTTAGAACCTGTCCAAGAGCTAGGGCTTTCGCTCTGTGTTTCTCAAAGCTTGTCAACAAAAAGGTGTCCCTAGGGCCATATTCTTCAGCTTCTGACTCATTTAATTCATTGTTGTTATCTTCCCAAATACCTTCTTCGTTTGCGGTTCTCGTATCTTGTTCATCAACTGTAAGGTTTAGGAAAGCTTCAAATTGTGTATTATCGCTCACATGAGCTGTTTCATTTAATTGAAATAATCTGTACTAGAAATAGAAGCTTAGAAATTAGCAGTACTAGAGTCTTCTGCACTAGAGGCTTCTGCAGACTCTCTTTGTACATTCTCCTGGGGTGGACTGCCACTTGTAGAAGGGTTTTCAAAATCCTAAACTTCTTGAGGTGTCATTGTTATCTGAGGGGCACTCCCACTTGCAGAGTCTTGTTCTGCCCAACTAGAATTTGTTGTACTTCTTTTGGCAGACACACAAGGAGGTTTGTTAAAATTTTGATGGGAGGGATCTTCTAACTCTAAAATTAGCCTCTTCCGATGCGAGGCTATTGGGGGTATCTTTGCTAGGACATTTTGCTTTGGTATCATCCTGCTTAAGAAACTCAAATTAAACACTAACATAGGTATTGAATTAAGCAATAAAATTTAAGCACTAATAAATTGTCGATTTACAAAAAATCGACAATTAAGCACTAAAATATTGTCGATGAGGGAGAACTTCGACAAATAGTGACTATAAATTATCGAGTTTATACAACTTCGACAAATAATTTCTAGAAATTGTCGATTATAAAAACTCCGACAATTAAAATTGTCGATTAACAAAACTTCAACAAATTGGGATGCAGAGTATTCCCTTAATTGTCGACACTTCATAACTCGACAAATATAAAATTGTCGAAAATCAAATATATCGACAATATATTTGTCGAGTTCAACAGAATTGACAATTTTTAAGGCAAAAATATATAAAATAATGTCGATTAATCACACATCAACAATTATGCAAATGTATATCCCAACATAGAGTGCTATATTTGTTGATGTTGTGCTTAAATCTTAAAATTTGGGGAAATTCCTCGAAAATTGTAAAAATAAAAATAAAAAAATGTAGCGGCATTGTGCGGGAAAATTTAAAAAAAAAACAAGAAGAGAAGATGATATAGGGATCCTTTGAAGGGAATGCATTCGATTACCTGGTGTATGAGGGAGGTGTATGATGACAGACTGGTTTACAGTTTCTCTTCGCAAAATGCGAGAACAATTGATCACCGTGTGTGTTAGAGAGAGAGAGAGACTGAGAGGGAGAAATAGTGACTGAGAGAGTGAGTGAGTTGTCGGAGTGAGTTATCGGAGATGACCGGTAGTAGAGAGAGTGTGTGAGTGAGTGAGAGTGAGTGAGTTGTCGGAGTGAGTTATCGGAGATGACCGGTAGAGAAGAGCGTGTGTGAGTGAGTGAGAGTGAGTTGTGAGTGAGTGGTGTGAGTTGGTGTGACACCGTTTTTGTTTTCAAATTTGTCCTCCACATAAACAGTTTTTCCCTCTTAAAAAATGTCACCTCCTCTCAATGTGTGTGGTGAGGAATGAGTGTAGGGAGAGTGTAGCAAGAAGATGATGTAACTGAATCCTCTCCCACCTGACCTAGCCTTGGATCATCCCAGCATGCGTACACACATAAAACGAATAATGCATAGCATTTATAATTAGGAATGGCACCTAAGCACCTACTCTCTCCATATCCTCAACGTAGCAAAACAGCTTCCTCGCCACATCCACATACACCAAACCAGCTATTATGAAATTCCATGGAACCAACACGCTTCTCTCATCTATGACTAGCAACTCTCTAAATCTTCCACAGTTTGTTTACATAAACACCCAGTTTAATAGCACTTCACGCAATACACTTATGAAGTGGTGAACCCGTTTCCTAATCCCAATTGCACCCGTCTATGAGCATAACATCTGTCACCTTGTTCGGTGGTATCCTCTCGGATTGCATCACACTATAATATCTCATGGCCTATGGTGCCTTTCTATTCTGTACGCAACCACCATATTTCAAATCACTACATTTCTCGAAGGCATTTGATCAAACAGTTTTTACAGGCATCACACTGTAATGCACAATACTATCATACTGTTCCAAGCCACATCTTTACAGAAACCCCTCAAATTATTTCCTTTTGTGGGATCTCCTCTCTTTGCTCCAGCAAGTTTTTTTGGGGTTAAGGAAGACCCCAATGCTGAGGCTACTAAGCTATATTTGTTTGGAATTTTCATTTTGAATTCGTCCTATTTAAAATATTATGTTTTGGGAGTGTAGTGTATGTACGCTGCTATCTTCAGTCTTCACTATTCAAAAATTCTCCTTCATGGATCCAATAAGTGCCGCCTGGTTCGGAATATATACAGATGTGCAATACGTGGTGCTAGCCATCAGCACCTCAGTTTCCCAGGCCTTTTTTAATTAATTTTTACCTGGGTCTGGTATCCACGCCATAGGAAAACAAAATGAGATACTAAAGTTCTATTGCCTAATGAAGAGATCAGTAAGCTAATAGCTTCTGACTGTCTTTACATAAATACAACTGTAAATTTCAACGCCTCTTCACTCTGACATTAACTGAACAAATAATCAGTAAGCTCAAGCATTGCTCTCTCAATCCTTTAATGGATAAAGCTTGACTGGAAAGCCCATAGCCGGGTTGGAGGAAGGATTGTGTACCATAGGTTCCTCTGGGATCATTGGTGTCCATTTATAATTTGTTATCAAATGATGAATGATTAACATCACCTCCATTCGTGCAAACTCACTTCAAGAGCAAATACGATCCAGCTCCGAAAGGTACGTATGTATAGGGAGGGAATGACTTTGAAGAGCTTTCAAACCACGATGGGATTCAAATATTTTCTCGTCCATGTGTGTAGCGCATGTTACCCAATACATCTATAACGATTATATGGACTTAAAATCCACAAGAACTCAAAATTTAACTATAGGAAAGATTTACTGAGACTCAAGAGAACTTGCCCACCATCCTTTTGGGATATAGAAACCATCAAAGCTAATAACTTCAGCAGCATATCGAAAGTTACCAAAATCTGGTGGTTGCAATCTCATGGTCTCTTGGGCTACCCTCCATGTATACTTTCCATCCCTCCCAGACCTTGCCTTAGCAACCTCCTTTTGTTCTAGGAATTCAACAATTACACTATTAAAAAGCTTGGGGTATCTTAAGTTTCAAAAGCAAAGTTCTGCGGAAATAAAAAACCCAGACCTTTCAAGAAAAAGCTAAATAGAATTTATAATTTATTCTGCGACTATATTTGATTGGATTCATGGCACTAATCTTCGAGAGCCTTGATGTACTGTGAAAGGTTTTATTTGTCTCATTTCGTGCTTATGGAGTCTCGTGGTTGTCCCAGTCGAAGACACTGACAAAATGAAGATCACTGGACAGAAGGTAAGTAGAACTCACAGATAAAGGGATGGGCTTTTATATGTAATTGTCGTTCGAACGAGTTTTCTTGTCATTCGAACGAGTTGTCATGTCCCTTGGAAATTTGGCCCATAGACAATTGTCGTTCGAACGAGTTTTCTTGTCGTTCGAACGAGTTATTATGTCCACTGGAAATTTGGCATATAGACAATTGTCGTTCAAACGAGTTGTCATGTCCCTTGGAAATTTGGCCCATAGACAATTGGCGTTCGAACGAGGCTTCTTATCATTCGAACGAATTGTCAACTTTCTAGGGTTTTGGACCAAATTAGTCATAAGTCGTTCGAACGATATTAGGTCTTGTCCGAACGATTCTCGTAAGAAATTGGTTTACTATTTAAGCAAACCCTGTTTCCTTTTCTCTCCCGCTTTTTGGTTTTGAAAAAATGTTTATTTTTTTGAAAAACTCAAACTACTTTATCAGAGAGAGTGTGAATTCAATATCAAAAAAGCATCTTCTAATTCTGAGATTGATGTTGAGTAAGTTTTATAATACTTCCCACATATTGTTCAAGAGCGATTCTTGGTGTGAGATCAATAAGGGTTGTTGAGAGAACAAAAGAAGATTGGGCGTGAAGCTTTAGTCAAAAAAGAGATAATCATGAGAAGAGGCTATCGAGTTTGTAAGTGTAATTCAGATTAAACTCTTTTTGATTAGAGGGTTTTTGGTTGTCGATTTCATCGACAATGACCTATGGTTTTTCTCCCATGTAAGGAGTTTCCACATGGTGAACAATTGCCTGTATCTTTTAATTCCTTATCTTTACTTTTGATTATTTCTGTTTAATCCTAGATCATTGATTGATAAGAATTGTTCTGACCTAATTTATCGAAATACATTAAATGCGAGTACATAGAATTTCAGTTGATATCATAGCAGAATCGTTTGTAGGCTTTATATCCTGAGCGGTGATCCTGTTTACGTGCGTGCTTAATATAATGGATTCCAAAAAAATTAGAGATTCTATAAATCGTCCACCAGTCTTTGATGGCACGAACTTTCCTTACTGGAAGGTTCGAATGATTGCCTTCTTGCTATCCATGGGAAAATATGTCTGGATTGCCATTGAAGATGGGTGGGTGCCCCCGACTGTTATACGGGGTGAACCAGCAATTGTTGTAGAAGTTCATAAACCTAGAAATCAATGGACCAAGGAAGAAAAAGAAATATCTGGGTATAATTCTAAAGGTCTTAATGTTAACTTTAATTCACTGAACCGATGTGAGTATAGGCACATATCTGCGTGTACCACTTCGAAAGGAGCTTGTGACATCTTAATGCACACTCACGAAGGTGATGATACGGTTAAAGTAAGTAAACTGCAATTGCTCACATCTCAATTTGAAAACATCCGGATGAGTGAGGATGAGTCCTTTAGTGAATTTTATGCCAGACTTAACGACATTGTCAACACCAGTTTTTCTTTAGGAGCTGGATACACCGATGTTCAAATAATACATAAAATTTTAAGATCTCTTTCTAAGAGTTTTAGATCCAGACGTGATGTTATAGAGGAAACACAAAATCTTAAAACCGTGAAACCGGACACACTTGCAAAAAAATTACGTACTTTAAAATTTAAATGGAAATGGAAAACCCTAAGAAGAATAAGAGTGTGGCATTTAAGTCTTCCTCCAACTCTTCGTCTTCTCAAGGAACCAGAGATGTTGACAACTGCTGTATCTCTGACAATGTTGAGGAACTTGACTCTGACTCTCAAATTGTTCTTATAACCCAACAATTTAGAAAACTTTTAAAATAGAGGCAATTTGAGAAACATGGGAAAAATATGAATTACAAGTCTCGTCCTCATGATTGTGTTAAGTCTTATGGCAAACAAACTAACTCAAATACTCGTTCTCACAATAACTCTGATCAAGATCTTAATAAGGTTGAATGTTATAGATGTCACAAGTATGGTCACTATGCTCACAACTGTCCCACTAAGAGTTCTAATAGCAATCAGAATGCTATAAACATTACTGTTACGTGGGATGATAGTGATGATGACACTAATGACCATGATGATCCCTTCCTAGAAGGAGAAAATGGTTTGAGAGCTTACATTGATGTTATTTCCTCAAGTTGTGATCACTTTGGCGTGTTTGTACTTGAAACTAACAGAGATGATCCTAAGGACTATGAAAGTGATAACTGTGTAGAGCCTAGTCTTGAAGAGTTGTACTTTCAACTTATTTCTCAGCTCGAGAAACTTAATAATGAGAAAGAATTTCTTAGTGTCTAACTTAAGACGTGTAAACAGGACAAACTCATTATTGTAGAAAAGATGAAAATGGGGGCAATAGAAATTGAGAAACTTAAACTTGATTTGACCTCTACACAACTAAAACTTGAGGGATTTTATCATGGAGCTAAAAATATTGACAAAATACTAACTATGAGCAAAAATGAACCTGACAAAAGAGGATTAGGATTTGATGAGCAAAACGTCAAGTCTACCGCATCTCAAGTCACTAAGTTGGTCAAAGCTACTTTAGTTCCATATTTGTCCAAACCTAGTATTATTGATACTCCTCATAGGCAGACTGAGCAGCCTTTTGTCTTTCATGTATTTTATTGCGAGACTTGTGGTCAAAAGGGTCATCTTGCTCCCTATTGTAGATATGTTCCTCAATTTCGTGGTAGGAATAATCTATATTTGGAAAGAGGGAAACCCATCGATCATATGCCCAATCATTTGCTAACACTTTTTTTTTGCCCAAAAGTCTTTTAATGGTTTCAGGAATATGACTCAAGTGACAGAAGAATGAAAGAAAGTGAAATATGTTTGGGTTCAGAAGAAGGACCTTCTACCACAATTACGGTCCAATATTACAGTGATGGCTCTAAATGCATTTAATTCTACACAATGGTATGTAGATAGTGGATGCTCTCGGCACATGACAGGGGATTACACGTCTGAATAATGTCACAGATATTTAAGGAGGTGATATTACTTTTGGAGGTGGAATGAGTGGAAAGATTGTGGGAAAGGGGAGTGTAGAACGAATTAGGTGCCCAACAATTGATAATGTACTCTATGTCAAAGGACTCACTGCAAATCTTCTGAGTGTGAGTCACTTATGTGATGCGGAAAGCACAGTAACATTCGACAAGAAAACTTGTCGTGTCATTGATAATACCGGGAAATGCATTGTGACAACTGATAGAACTTTAGACAACTGTTATGCTGTATCGCAAAATGAGATATCATGTAAAGTTGTTAAGATAAGCAATATGGAACTTTGGCACCAACGGTTAGGACATGTAAACTTCAGCGATCTGGCAAAGATTACAGGTAAGGAAATAGTTCGAGGGGTTCTGAAACTAAGCAAGCTAACCGATGCTATGTGTGGACCATGTCAAATTGGAAAGCAAACCAAGAGTCCACACAAAAAATCTACCAACATTGCCATTACGCGAGTTCTGGAGTTAATTCATATGGACTTGATAGGTCCTATGAGAGTGAGTACTTTGGGTGGAAAGAAGTACATTTTGGTTATGGTTGATAATTTTTTCTGATTCACCTGGATCGTACTATTAAAGCAAAAGTCGCACACATTTGAAGAATTTCATGCTATAGCTCTGCGAATAAAGAATGAGAAAGAATGTTTTATTGACAGAATTTGAAGTGATCATGGAGGAGAGTTTAAGAACAGCGATGTGATTGAGTACTGTAAAGCGAATGGGATCAAACATGAATTTTTAGCACCAATCACACCACAACAAAATGGAGTAGCAGAATGTTAGAACCGAGTTCTACAGGAAATGGGGCGGGTATTACTTCATGGAAAGAATATTCCTAATTACTTTTGGGGAGACGCTATTCATACCTCGTGTCACATTATCAATAGAGTTTATCTGCGTCCTCTTACACTTAACACGCCGTATGAACTCTGGTTTGGAAAAAAGCCAAACTTGAAATACTTTCATGTGTTTGGAAGTAAGTGTTATGTCACTTGTGATCGGGAGAACATTGGAAAATTTGATACCCGAAGCGATGAAGATATTTTACTGGGATATGCCACAAGCAGTAGGGTTTATCGTGTTTACAACTTGAAGAACAAAATGGTCATGGAGTCGATTAATGTGGTAGTTGACGACTCTACAGTTCTTGGACAAACAGATGATGGAGATAGTAATGTTCAAGAAGATTCCCTGCCAACCTCATCTATTGTGACACAAGATGTTTAAGAAGAATCTCACGCTGAAGCTCCTACAACATCTTCTGGGGAAATTTTAGCACCAAATGTTACTGTCCGTACTAATCCTCCTCAGAATTGTGGTGCCCCTAGATACCTTGATGATTATGAATGTCCTACACTTCATGAGTTTGCTAGGTGTGTAGGGTATCATTGTTCTACGTTATATGAGACAGTGGAGAGCGTGTGTTATGTGTCCATCACTGAACCAAGCAACGTGAAAGATGCCTTATCTGATGAATATTGGATTAATACCATGCAAGATGAGCTCAATGAATTCAAACGACAAGATGTGTGGGACTTAGTATGACGATTGGAAAATACTAATATTATTGGCACTAAGTGGATTTACAAGAACAAGTTTGATGAGAACGGTGATGTTGTCTGAAACAAAGCAAGGTTGGTAGCTCAGGGATACAATCAAATTTAAGGGGTGAATGTAGAAGAAAATTTATCCCCCACAACTAGACTTGAATCTATTCGGATGCTTTTGGTTTTTGCTTGTCACAAAAAATTTAAACTTTATCAGATGGATGTGAAAAGTGCATTCTTGAATTGGCTACTTGAGGAAGAAGTGTATGTAGCTCAACCAAAGAGGTTTGAAGATTTTCATCACCCTGAGCATGTTTATCGTTTGAAGAAAGTACTTTATGGCCTAAAACAAGCTCTTCGAGCATGGTATGATAGACTTTCAAACTTTTTACTTGGAAAGGGGTTCATTCGAGGGGGAGTTGATAAGACATTATTTATTCAGCGGGAAGGAGATGAAATTCTTATTGCTCAGGTTTATGTGGAGGATATTGTTTTGGGATCAATGTCGAACTCTCGTGTCAAAGCATTCAGCGAGTTAATGGGAAGAGAGTTCGAGATAAGCGTTGTTGGAGAATTGACCTACTTCTTAGGTCTTCAAATCAAGCAACGGGAGGATGGCATCTTTGTTTCTCAATCTAAATATGCAAAGGATATTGTCAAAAAGTTTGGTCTTGATTCCTCAAAACATGTCAGGACACCAACGAGCACCACCACAAAATTGAGTAAGGACTCTGATCCAGGAGGATCTAGTATTTCTAAAGATTTATTAAAAGTCGTTCGAATGAGTTGACATGTTCCCAGGAATTTTGGCCCAGAGTCATATTTCATTCGAACGACATTTATTGTCGCTTGAACGAGTTGTCATGTCCTCTGGAATTTGGCCCAGAGTTATATTTTTGTTCGAACGAGTTGGGTTTCGTTCAAATGAACAGGCAAATTTTCTAGGGTTTTAAACCAATTAGTCGTAAAGTCATTCGAATGACTTCTTAGTTCTGTTTCGGCGATTTGGCGAAGCCGTTTGAAAAGAAAAGGGGTAATGGAGGTGGATGGTGATGAGGATGTTCCAGTATTCGATGATTCTAGTGATGTCGATTCCGTTAAGGAGAGCCGAGGTTTTAGTAAGTCAACGAATCCTTTGCGTAATCTTCGTATTGGCTTTAAGATTGAGATTTCGGCTTTCAATGGTTCCGTCGATGCCGAGAAATTAGATAATTGGTTAGATAGGTTGGAGACCTAATTTTCTATTGATGAATATTCATGCGCTCAAAAAATTTTCTTCTCTTCTTTGAAATTCACAAGTCGCTCACTAACGTGGTGGAAATCTTATCGAAAATGACATGATGTCGGAAGTCTGAGTTAGAAGGAGTTCAAGGTTTTGGTGAGGAAACAATTCTATCCAATTGGGTATGAACAGGAGCGGTGGTATAAATGGCACAATTTGTGCCAAAAGTTTGGGCAATCCGTACAACAATTTACTGAAAAATTTCATAACCAAGCATTAGTTTTGGATGTTGATGTGGATGAGTACGACGTGCTCATGAAGTATACGGGGGGTTTGTCAGAGTCCATTAGAAGAGAATTAAAGCTCTTCAAAGTGGAAAATATCGAGGACACTGCCGTTAAAGCAATTTCCATTGAAGGCAAGTACTTGAAGAACAATAAGAAAGATGACAAAAACAAGTTGGGTTATAAGGCTAATTGGAAGTTTGATTAGAAAGGGGAGTCTAAAGGAGATGGGTCTTCACTCAAGGGAACTATCTGTAGTCACTGCAAGGTTAATGGGCACAATTCTGATAGATATTGGAAACTTCACCCGGAGCTTCGGTTGAAGGAGGAGAAGGGCAAGAAAGATAAACGTGCACTAGCCGCAGCGATTGTGGATCTTCCGAATTTAGATAAGCCAAATCCTAACCTTACTCTAATATTTAAGAAACCTCTGGCTATCGATGAGGCGAGTCAGGAAGATCTATTCTTTATCAGCATTCAGGTGAAGTAGAGCTTAGTCGAGGCCATTATTGATCCGAGTAGTCAAAATAATTTAATTTCGGAGGCAGTGGTGAAGAAGATGGGTTTGGCTACTGTGGCTCATCCTAAGCCGTATGGTTTGGGTTAGATTCAAAAAGACGCGGAGTTGAAGATCACTAAGCAGTGTACGTTCAAGTTTATGATTACTGAAAAGTTTATTGATAAAATGACATGTGAGGTGGTTCTGTTGGACGTTAATCAAGTCATCTTGGGTAGCCTTTATCTTTGGGACCAAGATGCAATACTTTACCGTCGTGCTCACAAGTATCATTTGGTGAAGGATGGGACTGAGTTTCATATTAATGCGTGCAAGGAACATATCAATACCAGTAATTTGGTAATGGCAACTCAGGCGAAGAGGTTGGTTAATGCGGGCAGCAAATTTGTTTTGTTGTTGGTGCGACTGATTCAAGAGGGTCCGTCGGATACAATATTGTCTACTTTGGCAATGTTTCCTAAGCAACATACTGATATGGGGGAGTTATAAGAGGAGTATGGGGACTTGTTTCTGGGCATAGAAGGGATACTGCGTAAGAGGGATGTGGAGCATGATATCACCTTGGTAAATGGTGAGCCACTACCTAATATTGGGTTATATCGGACTTTAGTTATAGAGTCTGGTGAGATCAAGAAACAGGTACATGAACTCCTAGAGCAAGGAGTTATCAATCCAAGCTGCTTAACTTGCGGTTCGCCGGTATTACTGGTACCAAAGAAGGATGGGTCTTGGAGGATGAGTGTAGATTATCGAGCATTAAACAAGATCACGGTGAAGAATTGTTATCCACTTCTACGGATTGACAAGCTTTTAGATGAGTTGCAAACGACTCGGCTTTTTACCAAGTTGGATCTTAAGTTGGGTTACCATCAAGTTAGAATCTGGGATGAGGATACTTGGAAGACAGCGTTCAAAACTAAATAGGGCTTATTTGAGTAGTTGGTGATGCCTTTTGGGTTATGCAATGCTTCGGCAACATTTATGCGGCTAATGAATGAGGTACCTCGTACATTTATTGATGATTTTATGATTGTATATTTGGATGATATCTTGATATATAGTCATACATGGGAGGAGCATCTTGGGCATTTACGCAAAGTGTTGGGCGTGTTGTAATCACAACAGCTTTTTCTGTACGGGAAGAAGTGCGAGTTTGGAAAATGGGAGCTAGTCTATTTGGGCTTTATTGTTGGTGGCGGCGAGCTTAAGGTCGATCCAGAGAAGGTCTCGGTCACTACTAATTGGCCTAGACCCCGCACAGTGATGGAAGTGAGGAGTTTTATGGGTTCTTGTTAGTACTTACGGAAATTTATTTGGCATTTTTTGCAAATAGCCGCACCGTTGCATTCTTTGACGAAGACCGGGGTACAGTTTGTGTGGGAAGATCAGCATGAGAAGACCTTTCTGATACTAAAGTAGAAGATTACGGATGCACCAGTGTTAGCATTGACTAATTTATAACAACTTTTTGAGGTCAAGACAGATGCGTCAGACTATGCATTGGGGGCAATCTTTTTACAGGATGGGAAGCCGGTTGCTTACCATTCTGAGATGTTTACAGGAGTAGTATGCAACTATTCTACCTACGATAATGAGTTTTACGCGTTATATCAATTAGTGAAGCATTGGCAGAGTTACTTATTGGGGAAGGAGGTTGTGGTACATTTTGATCACAAACCATTTCAGTTCTTATCTACGCAGTCCAAGCTTCAACAAGCTCACCATATGAAGTGGATGTCATACCTTCAGCAGTTTACCTTATTGGTCAAGTATAAGAAAGGTGTGGACAACAAGATGGCTGACATGTTATCTCGACCCCTATTACCAACTATTTTTTCTTTATAGGTAGCTATGTAGATCCAGCCGATTATCCATTCTAAGAATGTTTTAGGGTATGACGACGACAAGGAGCTCAGTGTGATTCACGAGAAGTTGCTACAGGGAAAGGCATGCGAGTATGTTCTGAATGATAGTTTGATTTACAGGGGCAGTCTACTATCTATTCTTGAGGGTGAAGACCATTTGCAGTGGATTCAAAAGGCCCATTATTCCCGGGTGGCAGGCCATTTTGGGGTTTAGAAGACTCTTTTAAATTTGTAGCATTATGTCCATTGGCCGCAGATGCAAGTGGATGCTGCTCGTGTGGTTTGTGGTTACGTGTTATGCAACACATCGAAACCTTTTATTAGGAAGATAGGACTATACTTACCATTGCCAGTTTCTAGTCGACCTTGGGAGAGTATTTCGACGGACTTTATGGGTGGTTTGCTTATGACCAGATGCAAGAATGACTATTTGTTTGTGGTGGTGGATCGATTCAGCAAGATGATTGTTCTTATTCCATGCTAGAAGACGGTCACAGGGGAAGGAGCAACACGATTGTTTTTCAGAGACGTCTGGAGGTATTTCGGGCTCCCTTCTTCTATTATTTCTGATAGGGATAGCCACTTTTTGGGGAATTTCTGAAGATCATTATGGGGGATGATGGACACTAAGTTGAAGAGAAGTGCCGCTTTTCATCCGCAGATAGATGGCCAAACAGAGGTCGTTAACTGTACTTTGGTACATTTATTACGGGGATTCCATTTTAAGCATCCTAAGACTTGGGATGAAAGTTTACTGTATATTCAGTTTGCGTTCAACCGGGCGATTCATAGTTCCACGTTGAAGTCTCCTTTTAAAGTTTGTTTGGGGTACTTGCCGCAAAGCCCCTTTGATTTGGCATTTAGTCTTGGCGATAAGACGGTGTCAGGAAAGGAGGAAGAGGAGCAGGTTAAAGCTCAGCGCTTCATTGAGATGATCAGCAAGGTTCATGAGGTAGTTGAAGCTCAGTTGATGAAGACTCAAGCAAAGTATAAGGCTTGCCACGACAAGCATCGGGTTGAGTATACTTTTCTTGAGGGCGACCTAGTTAGGATGTATTTGGGTAAGGAACGGCTTAAAGGGGAGGGTAAGAAGCTTAAACCATCCGTTATGGCCCATTTTTTATCCTCAAGAAGATTGGTGACAATGCATTCCAGTTGGATTTTCCACCTTTCATGAAGATGTATTCGGTGATTAATATCGAGCATTTGATGCAGTTTGAGCCGTCTCTTTTGGATGAAGACTCTGTAATCGATACTCAACTACCGCCAGTTGATGACTTATGGATAGAAAGAGAAGATCCATTGCTGGAGGATGGTATTCTAGAGCGGAAGGTTCATACTACAAGACGGGGTGCTATTGATTCGTTTTGAGTTGGGAAGAAGGGTAAGCTACCGAGTAAGTCAAAGTGGTACAACAGGGAATTGAGCATCGCCGCATTCCCACATCTCTAGTTCTAGTTTGAGCAGGTGCTCAAGGCTCCTAAAGGGGGAGCCATGATCCAGGAGGATCTAGTATTTTTAAAGATTTATCAAAAGTCATTCGAACGATATTGAGAGTCGTTCGAATGAGTTGACATGTTTCCTAGAATTTTGGTCTAGAGCCATATTTCGTTTGAACAACTTTTATTGTCGTTCGAACGAGTTGTCATGTCCTCTGGAATTTGGCCCAGAGTCATATTTTTGTTCGAACGAGTTGGGTTTCGTTCGACCGATCTGGCAACTTTTCTAGGGTTTTAAACCAATTAGCCGTAAAGTTGTTCGAACGACTCTGGCGGTGTTTTTTTCTCAAGCATTGATTTGCCTCAAGATGCGTTCTATTTTATAATTTTGAGTTCCCTAGTATATAAAGGGAACTTAAGTTATTTTCAAGGTTATGTCAGATCTGAAGAGAGTTCTTAGAGAAGCCTAGGGTTTGAGAGTTTTCATTGTAATTACTTCAAGTTTAAGTAATCGAATATCTATTTTTCCAAATGAAATTAGTGTTCTTCGTTCTTTCTACTAACAAAAGCTTCTCAATCGTATTATGGATCAGACTCTGCAGGTACTGATGTGGATCAAAAGATGTAAAGGAGCATGATAGGAAGCTTGTTGTATCTTACAGCTAGTCGTCCAGACATTGTGTTCAGTGTTTGCATATGTGCGCATTATCAGGCAAGTTCTAAGGTGTCCCATTTACATGTTGTTAAACGGATTATTCGATATGTGTTTGGAACTTGTAAGTTTGGATTGTGGTATAGCGAGACACTACATCTGAATATATTGGATAATCAGATGTTGATTGGGGCGAAAATTCTGATGAAAGGAAGAGTACTTCTGGGAGATGTTACTACATTGGGAACAATCTCGTTGCATGGCAAAGTAAGAAACAGATTGCATTTCACAGTCTACTGAGGAGGTACTGTATATTGCTGCGGGAAGTTGTAGTACTCAACTAGTCTGGATGAAGCAAGTATTACATGATTACGGGCTGAATCAGGGAGTAATGTCACTTTATTGTGATAATACAAGTGCAATCAACATTTTTAAGAACCCTGAACAACATTCGAGGACCAACCATATTGAGATCTGATTTTACTTCATTCGAGACCTTGTACAGCGGAAGATTGCAATTGTGGAGTATGTTTGTACGGAGAAATAACTTGTTGATCTCTTCACCAAACCTTTGGATGTATTCAGTTTAAAAATCTTTGATGAGCTATTGGTGTCTGTTCCATTTCCTAAAACTCTCAGGTCTTTCTGTTTGTGGTGTCGTCATCTAGTGGACATCGTCAGGTATGTATCGTGTCTTTTACTCTTACTGGCTATCTCCCCTATTTTTTCTCTGCACTTAGCCTATCGTAGCTTTGCATATGCATGTATGGAATTTATTTACATGTTATATATTCATTTAATGCTTGAGTTACTTGGTATCACTTATTCGTCACGAGGTCCAACTGTCCCTGACTCTAGGTGTAAGTAGAAATATTGAGGGTAAATGCAGAGACTTCGTTACCTAACATTATGTGAGGATCTAACCTTTTGTTATAGTATTGAGTGTTATTAAATAAATTATTTCCCACAGAATCTCTCTCTGTTTCTAATCTCATTATTTTATACATTAGTCGATTGTTGGTGGTGATATCAAATTCAAGTTAAAATACTAGAACATTTTCTCTACTTGATTCGAGGTGAAATGAGATATTGTATAAGTCTTAGGACATGATTTTAGGCATTTTTATTCGCTCCTATTGTGACATTTTAGCATCTAACCCAAATCGTTAATTCACTTGCTACCCGTTGAGCCTAAAATAAGCCATTTCTTTGTATATGCCAAATTCTTGTTTAAACCTTTTGCTCTGAGGACAGGAAGTGATAAAATTTTAAAGCTGATGTGTGTATATGAGTGTTGCTTAGGAGAATGTTTTGTTATAACAAAGTGTAAATTCAAATAGTGTTAGAGGTTCAGGTATTACTAAATAAATAAATAAAAGGGAAGGAGGTGTGTTGATAACAACAATGGAGGTGGAAGTTATCTTTGTCCTCAGAATGCCAGTAAAACACCAATTTCATCACTAGCCTACCTTTGCCTTCATGACAACCTTAAAAGTCCTAGTTGATTCTAAGTCTAATGTAATCGTTTTAGTGGAGAAGATAGTTTGAAGATCTATGGTACTTAACTTGACACCACCAAAAACAATTGATATTCCTTCCATGAGATCTTTAGTAAAATAGCGCCGCTTTCTTGGATTATGAATTTTTAACTTCATTACTTTTCTACTTCAAATTTCATAGCTTGGGGTTCCAATTTCATTCATGTTCACAGCAGGTTCAACCTAGGGTTCCTATATCTTCGAATTTAAGGTTGGTTCTTCTTGTCTCTCTCTCTCTCTTGCTCTATGCGAGTTGGGTCACGCTGAATTTTACTTTTGTTGTTAATCGGATTATGCATTGGTTGTAGCATTTTGATCTGGGGTAACTGATTATTGGTTTGTGATATTACTGTTGTTTGGATAATTGTTCAACTAATTGGGTTGAGATTGCTTGGATTGTTAGAATTAGATTTTGCACACAGGGCTTTTATGCTGCAAGTGAATGGGGTGTGCAGTGGGTGAGTTAATCTTGAATTGGGATTGTTCAAGGAGTTTCTGTGTAGTGATTTGTGTTGGGTACAAGGGTGCGGTGTGATTTTCTTGATTGCTGGGTTGTTGGATTGTGGAACTGCTTGGGTTTGGTGATGAAAAGTTTTGGACTTGTTTCTTGCAGGTATTGGGTTGGTTATACACCTGTGATTGTTGTTTGGGTAGTTATCTGCGGACAGCTTTTCATCTTTGTACAAATGGCACCTAAGCAACGGGTCGGAAACGAGAGGCCACGCCCCAACGATACAGGTATCCTTGATGGCCAGAGGGTTGGTGATAACCCGGTACATTGGGCCACTAAAAAAGGCTTTAAAGATCGCCCAATTGTGAAAGAACAAGTTGTCGACATCAAGAGTGTTACTGAAGTTAATGAAGGCTATGCACGGGTGTTTAAAAAAATTAAGCAAGAAATTGGACCAAGATTCTTACTCCTTCTGGAAAGGTATACCCGAGGATTGTTCGATTGTTCTATGCTTCTCTGCAACTTGAGCATATCCGTAATCTGTCTAGTCAAACTTTCTCAGTCACTATTGATGGCACCGAGTACAAAGTCACTAGGGACTGTCTCTATGCTATTTTGGGTTTCCGTCTTTCTCAGTACATTGCATTTCCGAGGTCTATTTGGCCAGCATCGTATTATCCCTGGCCTGCCGCTACTTCTGAGGGGGAGTTTGATAAGGGTGGGGTTCCTATTCTTTCTGAGCTGCATACTATGGTTATTGACATCACGGCTCAGCATAGTCTATATACTGAATCGGGTATTGTTTCTTGAAAGATGTTAGATGATGAGTTTCGCCTCGTACATAACATAGCTATTATGAATATCATTCCGCGATCTCAAAAGAATGAACTCTCTGAGCGGATGAAGGTTTTTCTCTATGCCTTCAAGAATGATATTAAGATAGATCTACCTAATATCATCATTGAGGAGATGATTGATGCAAGCACCAAAACGGCGACTCGAAGTTCATTACCTTTTGCTCGACTTGTTATGGCAATTCTTACTGTTGCTGGCTACAAGGTATTTCCTAATGAACCTGAGGATACCAAAACTGAAAAATTGATTGCGAGTAACTTCCATAAGAGTGCATTTCATCTTCCTCCTATGCTATCTTCTGAGCCTGCTCCTCTAGGTGAGCCCATATATTCATCTGGGTCATACTGTACAACCTTAAGAGGTGTTTTCTCTTCAGAGTATTGGGAGCATGCTTAAGACCTTATCCGTGGATATGGGGATGGTGACGACCAGGTTGAGTGCTATTGAGAGACGATTAGGGACTATTGAGACAGAGGTTATGGGTCTTCATCCGGTCTAGGAGCCACAGAAGTTTGAGTACAATTCTGATTCTGGAGAAGCTTGACTACACAGGGTACCTTCGCTAGACTCTTGTCCTCGCATCTGCTCTCCATTTTATATTCTTTTGTCTGGTTCTTCTTTGAGACATTTTTTATTTTGAGAGCACGTGAGATAGGAGTCTTTGTACTAACTTTACTAGTATGTCTAGTACTACCTTTTGTTTATATGATTATCAGATGTCTCTAATCTTTTATCTTTCAGATAGTTGATTGTAGTTGTTTATTGCATCTTCTATGACAAAAAGGGAGAGAAACTAGTTTACATGTCTGGTTTGCAAATGCTTCTCTGGATTTATTCATTTATGTTATTTTTATTATTATGTGACTATATTCTAAGTTCTTTTTTCCACATGTATCATAAACAAGTTTGCTGAGTATGAAAATATTAAATAGCACATTATATGATAAGAATAGGGTTGTAAGAAGATATTATTCATAGAAGAGGTCTAGAGATTGAACCTATTCAAGAAAGGAGTGGTGTCTTTCTAAGGTCTAGACTCACTCTGTAGCCAGGAAGTACTACAGAGTCGTGTGTTCGTCTTAGTTTTTATTTGTCACGAAATGAACCAAAGGGGGAGATTAAAAGGTTTTATTTTTCACATTTCGTGTTTGTGGAGCCTCGTGATTGTCTCAGTCGAAGACACTGACAAAATGAAGATCACTGGACATAAGGTAAGTAGAACTCACTGATAAAGGGAGGGGCCTTTATATGTAATTGTTGTTCAAACGAGTTTTCTTGTCGTTCAAACGAGTTGTCATGTCCCCTAGAAATTTGGCCCATAGACAATTGTCGCTCGAACGAGTTTTCTTGTCGTTCGAACGAGTTGTCATGTCCCCTGGAAATTTGGACTATAGACAATTGTCGTTCGAACGAGGCTTCTTGTCGTTCGAAAGAATTGTCAACTTTCTAGGGTTTTAGACCAAATTAGTTGTAAGTCGTTCGAACGATATTAGATCTAGTTCGAACGATTCTCGAGAGAAATTGGTTTACTATTTAAGCAAACCCTATTTCTTTTTCTCTTTCACTTTTTGGCTTTGGAAAAATGTTTATTTTTTCGAAAAGCTCAAACTACTTTATTAGAGAGAGTGTGAATTCAATATCAAGAAAGCATCTTCTAATTCTTAGATTGATGCTGAGTTAGTTTAACAATACTTCTCACATATTGTTCAAGAGTGATTCTTGGTTTGAGATCAAGAAGGGTTATTGCGAGAACAAAAGAAGATTCTTGGTATGAGATCAAGAAGGGCTGTTGCGAGAACAGAAGAAAATTGGGTAATTAAGCAAGAATCGCTCTTAGAGCATCCACAGCAGTTTACAGTCGCAAAGTCTCCATTTGAAGTTTCCATTAAAAGTTCGTGTGGGGTACATGTCGCAAAGTCCTTTTGATTTCGCATTTAGTCTTGGCGACAAGACGGTGTTAGGGAAGGAGGAAGAGGAGCATGTTAAAGCTCAATGTTTAATTGAGCGGATAAGCAAGGTTTATGAGGCGGTTGAAGCACAATTGAAGATGACTCAAGCAAAGTATAAGGCTTGCCATGACAAGCATCAGGTTGAGTGTACTTTTTAAGAGGGCGACCAAGTTTGGTTGTATTTGGGTAAGGAATGGCTTAAAGGGGAAGGTAAGAAGCTCAAACCTATCTGTTATGGTCTGTTTATGATACTCAAGAAGATTGGTGATAATGCATTCTAGTTTGATTTGCCACCTTTCATGAAGATGTATTCGGTGATTAATACCGAACATTTAAAGTTGTTTTAGTCGTCTCTGTTAGATGAAGACTCTACAATCGACACTCGCCGACTGTCAATTGATGACTTATGGATGGAAAGAGAAGATTCGTTGCAGGAGGATAGTATTCTAGAGAAGAAAATTCATACTACTAGATGGGGTGGTATTTAATCGTTCCGAGTTGGGAAGAAGGGTCAGCAACCTAGTAAGTTGAAGTGGTACAGCAGGGAAATGGGCAGCCCTACATTCCCACATCTCCAGTTCTAGTTTGAGTAGGAGAAAAGTCTCCTAAAGGGGGGAGCCATGATACAGGAGGATCTAGGGATGTTTTGATGTGAACTCGAATGTGAAGAATAGAATTGTGGAAGACTGATATTGTCGAAGTCGTTCGAACGAGCTTGGATGCCGTTCGAACGAGTGGTCAAGTTTCTAGGGCTAAAGACCATCAATCGTAAGGTCGTTCAAGCGGCCTTAGATGTCATTCGAACGAGAACTCTGTTTTCACAGTTTTAAACTATGTTCGTCAAAGTCGTTCGAACGAGCTTGGATGTCGTTCGAACGAGTTGACATGATTCTAGAGTTGAAGACCAGCTATCGTAAAGTCATTCGAACGAGTTTAGATGCCGTTCGAACGAGCTTGGCGTAGGTTTCTTTAGATGTTATTATGAGATGTTGGGTTTGCATCGAGATCCATTCTACTGGTATTTTTGGTTTCCTTGTATATAGAGGGGACTAAGGTTTTTTTTTTATCTTATATTGGTTCAATAAAAGTACTGAGAGAATAACTTAGGGCTTGAGAGTAATTCCATTATAATCAATTAATTTGAGCAATTGAAGCTCTTAAAAGGAATTTTCCCAACCAATTTCTGTGTTCTTCGTGGAATTCTTCGTACTAGGATTTCTCTATTTGTATTGTGGATTAGACTCAATAAGAAGATTTGACAGTAAGATCCTATTATTTTCAAGGAGCCACCTTGGGATATCATAAGGAGATTCCCCAATAGGAAGGAATTTACAGAATAGCTTGAACTTCAACAGGTTAAAATAAGCAAGAAAACAGATTCACATTCTAGTGATCAGTATCCATAAGATCAGTCTCCCACTTGATGTGGGGTAAATTTCTTGCAGGTAAGATGGCTCTCCCGCCAAGAAAGTTGGGGAATCCAGCTATCCTCCCAAATGTGGACAGTAGTACCATCACCAATCTTCTAACCAATGAATTTCTTGATATATTCCTTTATGGCTTAGTCATCCTTCCAGAATCTGGAGTCCCCACCTTTCCTCTTAGAATGGAGAAAATAAGTGTTTATGAAGTATTTGTTATTGAATTTTTTTGTGATGGCAGCAGCAGGTTCCTTCATAAGCATCCAACAAAACTTAGACAACATAACAAGGTTTTGGTGAAGGGACTGTCTAATGTTGAGACACATACTCAATTTAGGAGCACAAATTTAAGGCCATTGAACCAAATGACTTTTCTGACCTCCATTAGTATTTTTCACCCTACCAGAAATTCCTATTTGCTTTATAAATTTCCTTGTAAATAGTGTGAGGCAAAAGGCAAGTGGCCATTTGGTACACTGGAATAACATTTGTAATACTTTTGATGAGGGTTGCTTTACCTGCTTCACTGAGAGCACCCAGAGAAGCTAAGTGTACCCTGACGTGGCAGGGTGAATTCCAAATCCACCCTATTTCCTTCACAGCAGCTAGGTGAATTGCTTATGTGGCAGGTATAAAATTTACCCTGTGGGCGGATATGGGATGAATTTATGTTGCACGGTATAGAAGTGCGCATAGTTATTGAGCACACTTCAGAACTGCACATGGCTATTAACCATCAAGATTTTGCTACGCGTCATGCATCCAATGGCTCAGGGTGATGCCGCACGGTTCAGAACCGCACGGCTATATATTTTTATTTTTTTAAAATACATGGAATTTTCCTATTGGTTAAATGGTACGCATGGTTCAGAAATATGCTGGACTATGATGGCCGAGATTATGCCACATGGACTCATCTGGGATGTCTATTTATGCGTACAGTTCAAAAGTGTGTGGGGCGAAATCACCTTGGGATGGATTAAAAACTACTATGGGGTGGGGGGGGGATTGGGGTGGATTGGATTCACATTGAAATTCATCCAATCCACCATGTGAACTACTGTGGATGCTCTAAGTGAGATTTTTGGTGTCATAAGAGAGATAATCATGAGAAGATGTTATCGAGTTTGTAAGTGTAATTCAGATTAAACTCTTTTTGATTAGTGGGTTTTTGGTTGTCGATTTCATCGACAACGACCTATGGTTTTTCTCCTGTGTAAGAAGTTTCCACATGGTGAACAATTGCCCGTGTCTTTTAATTCCTTGTCTTTACTTTTGATTGTTTCTATTTAATCCTAGATCATTGATTGATATGAATTACTCTGACCTAATTTATCGAAATACATTAAATACGAGCACATAGAATTTCATACTGTACATGCAGGTGTCTTTGCCAAGATGTCCAAGGAAGATATAGAAAAAATGTTTAGCTCGAACCATATGTCCAAAAATAAGCGTCAAAATATTATCAATGATCTCCTCTTCCAACAAGGGTTTCCCTTCTTCATCTTTTAAACATAGAAAACTTGTAATGATATCTTTTCCTGCACCATTTTTTCCTTCTTCCATTTCTATCATCCTTCTCTTGATAAGATTAGAGAACGCCTTACATATTTTTGCTCGTGCCTTGCGTGCTTTTCTAAAGGTGGTTTACGGAATATCTTAAGGGGCCAACTTCCTCGGAGTGCCATCTGTAAGTCTTGAAATAGCACATCTCTTTCCCTGCCTTTGGGTAACCCAAATAGCATATTACAAGTAGCATAAAATGCATCCTTCTTAATTAACAACGCTAAATACACCGAATCCTTCCCTTCAAGTTCCTAAAACATAACAAATAGCAAAGAACGTAGTCAAGATCATAAGCATTCATGGCGTATATGTAAAAGATTAAACAATGCTACTATTGGGTTCATTTCGACTTTGCAATCAAACTTTTCTATGAACACAAAGTCCACAATACCTATAGTAATTGCTTCACTATCAAATCCATCTCTCCGATCTATCTCTGGAGGTTATCAGGTTTCATATAGTTCATCATTACACTCCTAAGAAGCTTACGTCTTCTCCCTTCGAGTTCAAAGATGCTATATTTTCTAAATATCATAGCTTTAGACACAGTTTGATTGCTCGTAATGCCATCATTGGTACTCAAAATGAACTTGCTACCAGCCTGACCATTCAAGATGACAACTGGAGATCCCACAAAAAAAGTCTTGAAGACCAGCCGTACTTCTTGACACAGTTTAATCTACTCAATGTATTACATATTACAAGATAGATTCATCTTTATCATAGCTAAAGGTGCAGACTGACTGTTCATTTATTACTTTTCTTGAGTACTCAAAATTAACAAGATTTTAAAATCTAGATAAAGAGAGGTGTAAAAGCCTATTTTCGTAGAGATCGAAAATAGTGCTTTACACCTTTGAAATATATAATTGAAGTTGAGAACCAAAAATAATTGACACGAGTTTTAGCGTGGAAAACCCTTGAATGGGTAAAAAACCACGACCTCTCCTGAGGATTTCTGAAAAAGTGGTGTTTATATAGATGCTAGCTATTACAAAGAGAAAGAGATAAGATATCTGAGCTTTGGTATGAATTACTTTCTCTAGGAGTTTTGTAGATGATAATAGCCATCCTGGATCCTGATCTTCAGGTCTCTTTTTATAGGTCTTATAATATGACCGTTTGTTACATTGATGACGTACGTTTTGGTCATCCGTATTTGATGAGTCTTTATGAGGTCTTTTGTAATGTCTTAATATCTGATAATTGTTGTTCTTGTAATGGATCTCTTGATGATCTTAGCTGAAACTTCAGACTGTTGGTGAAGATGCGATCTCTAGCGAAGGTCGCATGTATATAATCTGTTAATGGATATCTGAGTGTCTTCTGCAGTACGATGTTACTAGATACTTCAATATCTATGAACTGTAGGTGAGGCCGTATATATTGTGATCTGCTTGCTCTCAGTCCTTGGTTGATTATTAGTATGATTACTCGAGCTACGTGAGTTTGGATATCGGACTCAGTATGAGGATTAAAAATAAGCCCTCACAACTACCCCCACTCAGCCAATAACAGGAGAAACGTGTATAGCGAGTGGTGTTGGTTGAGAAGTTAAGTCGTTTTAATTGCTGCATTGATGGCTTCCTAGGTATCTAGAGGAATAATTGTTTGGACTGTTGGGTCTCCCAAAAATGCTGCTAGAGATGTGTGCTTGTGATAAAGACTTTCTTGGGAGTGGTAGCTTGCATTAAATGTTGCTGCTATATAAAAATGGTTACCAGTTACTTTTACAGTTCATCTTGGTTTATTCTGTCGTTCGTCTGGATTTCCATAAGTAATAGTGATGGTGACTACTCGTAGTCAGGCTTATTAGGAGAGAGTTCAGAGTAAGATGATGAGTCTGCAGACTCATTATTTTGGTACCCAAAGTCTTTCTCCGCCAACTCCAATCCCTGTTCCTCCCACTTTTCATGGGATGACATTGAAAGAAGTAGAGGAGGCAGAGGATGATTATCATCAAATGTGGCGCTTCCATTACATGGTCTTGATTGCTGCTCATCGTCGGGCCTGTCTGCGGATGCTTGCAAAGGATGCAGTGGCGGCAGAAGATGAGAAGGCAGGGAAGTCGTCTGAGAAGTACTACCGATACCCTATGAAGGATTGGGTGTTGTAATGGTGGAGGAGGTCCTTCGTCGAAAGTGGAGGTGGGGGTTATGGAGGACTGGAGGGATTAACTTTGTCCTCTACCTCATTCCAGTTCCACTTCTTGGGCTTTGAGTTCATCTGTTGGGCCCGCCATTGTTTCTGCTCAAGTGTTGCATTGTCATGTGTAAGGTAGGCTATTCATTGTAAAAGAAATAATTATAAAACTTGTAATCTTGATTTTCAAACTGACTGAAGTATTCGTCCTTATAAATTTCTTGTCTTGAATAATAAATTTGAACTTTATTATCTTGTCTTGTAAGCGTTTAAAGTTGCTTGAATGAACTATTGTAGGATACCATGGAACAATTATCAAACTAGCCACAGATGACATAGGTCAAAAATATGTAGAGCAAATTGTTGCTGAGTTGAATGAAGCATATTTAAACTGTGTAGATCGTTCTTATATATTTGTGGCCTTGTTGAGATATAGTGTTGTCATGTCTGTGAAGATGATGAGGGCATAATATCTTTCGTGCTCTATATAAATTCTTGTTGTTAGAGCATTGTCATTGTTAACTACAACACTTGTTATCATCGGTGAAACTTGGTCGCAGCCTCTGATTAGTTCGAGAAATCGCGTTGGATAAACTGGCTAAAGAGGATGAGAGAGCTGCTGGTGGAGAAATCATTCTGTGTGGTGAAGAGAACTATCCGTTCTGTCATTATATGTAAGGTCGGATGATTGATCATAATAAAATGATTCGTTTTTGTTGAGGTCGTCTTGTCATCCCTTTTTGTATCTGTGATAATGTTTGAATGAAATATAAATAAAGCAGGATTTGCTGCTAATTTTTTGCTTTAATCAAACTGAAAATGAGGTAAGTGACAGCTGGAAAAAACTGTACTAGGGTTTTGAACTGGCATTCATGCTATAAATAGTATAGTAGGATCGTGCAAACGCAGAAGGTTATTACTGTACGTAAGTAATCGCGCTACATGATCCGTACAAATCTTCTTGGGTAGTGAGTTTTTGCATTTAATAATGGCAGAGGATAGAGACAGACGTTATAACAGAACACGTTACTCTAGAAATTGTGATGAGGACAAACGAAAAGATGTGCCTATTAGGAGAGAGAATACTGACGTGTATCCCAAAAAGTCGCCTTTTCCAAAACCAAGTGATAATATAAAAACTCGTCTTTCTTTCTCCCATAGACCACATTCATTTGCAGCGAGAAGAATGAGCATTTATAGGAGAGAAAGTCTTCAAACTTTGGATGAAGTCCTCCATTGTTGTGTGATCTCGCTAAAAAGAACAAAGTTTTGCTGTCTGAGGTGCAAGTGGTGGCCGGAGTCGACGACTGTTGCTTTTCTAGTATAGTTTAGTACCTCCGCTTCCATCTTTTCTGTAATGGTAGATAGTGTGTCTATTGAATGCCATATTAGATTGTAGTTGCTTGCTTGGTAGATTGATGACTTGCTGGGTATATCTGAGGGATAAAGCCTATTTGATTACAAAGCACTGAATAGCCTTTTCTTGTATGTGTTAGATGCGTGTCAAAATTTTGAAACCCAGTAGTGAAATGGCTGTATCCTCCAGTGGAGATTGGGACTAGGCAATTTTTTAGGTATCCCGAGAATGTAGACATAGCGAAGAAATTTTTCCAGTATAAAAAAGGTTTAGATGGAAAATGGGGGCATTATGTGAGAAATGCGGGGTTATGATTTAGGGCTCTGGTGAGACCAGGTGGTCAGATAGAGCATTATCAGGTACCTTTCCTGGATCAGTGGAAGAAAAATATAGGTATAGGAGACGATATAGATATCTCTTATTACAACGGAACAGGTGCAGAGGTCGTAGAGGAAGGATTCTTTTGTTACCTGAACCAGGCCGTATATGGGTTGAACATTCCACTAACCTTTTTCCAAAAGGGGATAATGAATGCTCTAAAGAGTTTCCCTGGCCAATTAAATGGAAATGACTTTGAGATGATGAAGGTATGTGAAGCCCTTAACAAGAGATGGCGAGATGGTGGTATTGCGAGACAGTTCATTGTGGATGATGTCTTGAAATACTATAAGTTTAAATATATGAAAGATCGAAAGAATAAATACTTGTTTAGTGATTCGGTGAAGCCAAAATTCTTTGACTTTGAATTTGTTGGGAGACCCTGGTGTGACCATCATGTAACGGTGAGGGGTAATTGTATGCAAGTGCCTGGGGAACCGACGCTCGAGCTGTTATATAAGAATTTTAACGAGAGTAAGTATCTTTATTCTATCTCCATTTCGTCTTTAACTTGTTGCGAACTGCTAACATAATTTGTTGTTGATTTGGCAGAACCTAATATGAAAGGTGCTGCTGATACATCGAGCTTGTTTGACGTTGTATCTCAGGAAGGAACCGATCTGAACTAAGTACTTGGAGAGTTAAGTATCCATAGAGAGAAACGGCTGAACTCTGTAGTTCCAAAAGTTCAACGAGCTCATCAAAATCGAGCTATGGCGACTTCTAGGTCTGTTTTTGATGGGATGGCAGAGATTCCTGTCTGTGATGCGGGTACTTTGACCTTATAAAATCAACGACCTAGAGGGAAACGGGTGTTGTCAGCTTCGGAGCAAACGGCATCTGGGCAGGCTCCACAGGTGGTGGTCGAGGTAGTAGATGCTGCTATAGACATGGTACCTCCTGCGAAAAAGCAGAGGCAAGAGGGCTAAATTAAAAACATGTCCCTGAAAAACCTCAATCTCGGTATGGTGGGGCAGATGTTGCAGACATCGCGCGACCTGGCTAAACATGATCCACCGCGTCTGAATGCTGAGACTAAGTCCAGTATTACACAGGTATGTATATTGTTGTTGTATAATTATCTGTGTTTCGGAAGTGACCTGACTGATAACTCTGCTATGTTGTTCTTGTGGTGCAATTGTCTGCTGCATGGGACTCGGCCTTCGAAGTGTTGAGGGCAGGTGCGGAGGACCGTGCTGGCCTGGTTCAGCAACATGATACAAAGAAAGCTGCATTGAGGAAGCAGTTCGATAAAGAGCGAGCTGCACAGCCTGAGGAGTTGAAAGACTGGATAGAAAAGGGGAAAACCATACTAAAGGAGCAATTCAAAGTAGAGACTGCTGTCTTGAAGAAGGGAATGAAAATGCTGCGAAGAAGACTGTCAACGCTGTGGTGGCTGGTCGAAATAATCTTGTTAAAGCCTTCTACCACTGGGGGTTGACTTAAGATGATGTCGCTCTTACTATCGCTGGAAAGTATCGTGAGATAGTTTTCTCGGATGAAGGAGCCTCTCCAGCAGTTGATCGACCTTCTGAGTAGATACCGACTTCCTTAGTGGCTGATGACACGACCAAGGAGGTTACAGGAGCAAATCCTTGATTATGTAGCTGTAACATAGTTGTTAAAGTGTCTGGTCGAACTTGTCCCTTGTAGTGGCGATAGATCTTTTTTGCTGAGAATTGAATTTCTTTTTGGTTGCTGTTGATATATGTTGTTTGATGGTAAATGAATAATTTGTATGTAGGAGATAGTTCGTTCGAGGGGAAAGTGATCGAGATGGAGAAGGCCTTGAGTCGAGCAAGGGATTCCATCAATCGTGTTCAGCAGGTACACAATAAACTTTAATATGAGAGACGTCTACATAAGTCCAATTATGATAACACCTTTAAGGAGTTATTCGATTATCAATATAGATATTGGAAGATAAAAATTAAGAGGGATGAGGTTTTGCGGAAAGAGAGTGATAGGTTTGTCTTATTCCGAAAATCCCTTAAGGATAAGCAGTTCGTAGATGAGAGTGATAAGTTAGAGTGTCAAAGGTCATTAATGTCTTTGACACTTTGCTTTGAGGCCGAAGTAGATAGTGAGCGGGGCTTATAGGAGGCCAATTTAGAACTGTTGACTGAGAGAGGTGTAGTGCCAGATCCGGCTCGGGTGAAATTTTTAGTGGAAGAGGCGCGTAATCGTCATATTATAGAGGCGAAAAGATGCTCAGCTCGGGCTAGTGTATCAATTATATGGGGTGGTATAGGTGTAATGCCTGATGAGCTTAACTTTTATAAGGGCAAAGAATGATGAGGATCCTTTTCTTCAATATAAAGAAGGAAGATAGAAGGGTTCAGGAACAATTAGAAAATGACCTGAGGCATGCTCGTGACGAACTGGAGCTATGCAAGGATCATAATGCATGTTTGGAGATGGAAAAGGTGGAGTGTAATATCTTGTTAGAAGCGCGTTTACTAGATACGCAGAAACGTTTGCAAATTTCCCAATCGTACTTAAAAAAGTATCTTACTCCAAAGCGGGGAAAATGTGCTAGCAAAATAGATCACGAACGTCAGATAGCCAATGTTATCGCATTTTATGGGGGAGAGCTCGAGAGAGTGGAAAATAAATTTAGATTTTATATCTTGAGCTATGGTAAAGATGTTGAGGTAGAGAATGATAAGGTTGAAAATATGTGGTTTGCAAAAGGTAATGAGGGGTGAGGAGCTTCAACCTCGAAACTGCGGGCTGAAGAGTCTGAGGAGGAGGAGGAAGAGGTCGAAGATCTGTTACCTCACACACGGCATAAGACCCATCCTCAAGAGGTCGCAATCTTCAATGAACCTTTGAAAGTAGATGCGAGTAGTAGTAGGGTTCAATCATAAGCCAACTAAACTGTGGCATATGATTGTGCTCCGCATAATGTAGTTGATTTGTGTATCATAGCTTGATGTTGCAATAAATGTTGTTGAAAGATATATCTTGCATGCATGAATATTTGTTGATAGTTGTGTATCCTTTGTAATTTGTTCTTCTAGGCTGATGTCGATAAGCGGAACGAACTTTCAGCTTCAAATAAAGAACTGACCGTAGAATTACAGCAGTGTTCGTTGGCAGTTGAAAATACGACCTTGCTGAGCTCAAAGTTGAAGGCTAAAATATTGGAGCTGCAGAGTCGGCTGAATGATGTGACTGCAGAGTTGTCAAGTAAGGATGCTGAGATATTGACTACCCATAATGAAGCCAAGCTGTGGAAAGAGTCTTTAAAGAAGAAAAAATTAGAAACCATGACTGCGAACCAATAAGTCTTAGATTTGTCGAGTACGATTGAAAAATAGAAGAACGATCTATTGTATTAAAGAAGCAGGATGTTGAACTTCGCAATATGCAGGAGCGTCTGAAAAAGATGAGCTGGGATTTGCCGAAGCTCAAGATTCTTGTCAGAGAAAAAGTGACAGTGCCAAAACTCACGAGGAAGCGTGTTCCAAGAGAAATCAAGAACTGAATGAAACTATCAATAAGTGTAACTCACGTATCGCCAATCTTGACCGAGAAAAACAAGCCTTGATACTAGAATGTCTGCAAGATAATGAAGTTTACGATGAGCTCCATGTGAAGTATAAGGAGTCGCAAAAGTTGGCGGATACTGCAGACGAGGAAAGCAGGTATTCTCATAAGGTGTGTGATAAGTTGAAACGTCTGAAAGAGGAGATGAAGCGTAGTCTGCAGATAATGAAGCAATCTAGGGATTCGTTGCTGAATGAGAAAAATATTTTGGCAGATCGATGCAAGGATCTTGAAGACGAACTAAACAAAGTGATGACCGAGCTTGGTGAAGCTAGGTTGTTAACTGCAGATGATGCTACATTGAGCACTATGGTTATGCTGCATGCTGATATAGAGAAATTATGGCAAGAGCATGATTCAATTTTGGCTGCTTCGTCTGAACACGGTATGGAGTACGATATGCAGCTAACGTGGTTATCTTATATTGATAATCTGATGTCGAGAGTTACGGAGCTGTTAAATGCGTCTCCTATTAAAGTTGATACTGTTATACCTTTCCCTGCCTTACTTTCGTCGGGGGCTGGGCAAAGTTCGAATGTTGTAAGCTCGAAGCGAGAAAAATAGGTAACTGTAATTAGATAGAGTATAAATATGTCTTTGCTTTAAAAAAAATGTCAAACGTTTAGTACACAAGTGTTTTGTTTTTTTTTTCTCATGAATTGTCGAATTGGGTGAACCAATAAACGACCATGTAGATATATATGAATGAAGTGATGTCATATTCTCTTTTGTATAGGTCGAATTGACCAAGTCAATAAGCAACCGTAAAGAGATGCATTGAATGTTAAATAGCTGTATGGTGCATCTCTGCCAGATCGAATTGATTGTCTCAATAAGCAACCCTCAGAGAGCGAGTTTATTTGAACAACTATGTTGTAGTTATTCTCTGGGATAAACGAAGATAGTAGAAATGCTTGAATTGAGTAGACTTGCAAAATGATGCAGAAAAAGTACTTTATTGCATAATATCGATATTACAGCATGTATGTCTTCGATACAGCTTCAGTCGGCGGGTATTCCATGGATTTGGTATAGGTACACATTCATATGTTCTGAGATCGTAGGATCCGAAACAACTTGCGCCAGTTATGATAAAAGGACCTTCCCAATTGTCTGCTAGCTTTCCAACATTAGGTGTTTTGTGATGTGGTGAGATTTCTCTGAGAACGAGGTCTTTAACTTTGAATTCTCCGTGTCGGACACGTTTGTTATATGACCAGGATCACGTGTTTCTATGATCAAATTCAGATTGCATGCAATCTAAAATTTATTTTCTTCATCTGTCATCTGTCACCTCATGATCATGTATCGGGTGATGATACTGAGTGGGAATGATGGCTTCAGTCCCGTAAGCCAATAAAAATGGAGTACAACCTGTTACAGTTCTAGGAGTTACTCGGTAGGCCCAAAGTACGTACGGCAAATCATTCACCCAGTTCTCCTTTTTGTCGTCTAAACGCTTCTTAATGCCATCCACAATAGCTTGATTAGTAATCTCAGCCTGTCCGTTTCCTTGTAGGTAATAAGGATTGGATGGGGAATGAAGGATGTTGTGCTCAATGAGGAATGTGACGATCTTGGAGCCAATAAACTGCGGTCCATTATCAATTCGGATGAGATGTGGTCTACCGAATCGAAAAATGATGTTCTCCTAGATAAATCTGATGACTTCGCCTTCTCGGGTTCGGCACAACAGAACTGCTTCTACCCATTTAGTGAAGTAATCTGTAGCGACCAATAAATATTTTCTTTTTCCAGGTACTGCAGGAAACTCTCCTACGAGATTGAGAGCCCATCGTTTGAATGGCCAAGTGACTTGGGTCGAGTGTAGTTCAAGAGCTGGAGCTCGAATTTTAGGTCTGTGCCACTGACAAGCGTCACACTTACGGGCATATTCGATTGCCTGTGCTTTCATCTTAGGCAAAAACATTCCATGAGTTAAAGCTTTGTTTGCAAGAGATCGTCCTGCTGCATGGAATTCGCCTTCATGTAGATCGTGCAAGAATTGTTGTGCTTCTTTGTCAGATAGACAAAGGAGGTAGGGACCAGTGACCAAAATTTTGTATAGGAGATTGTCCTGAACAACGTATCTTCGAGCGTTGTCAATTAATCTCCGCCACTCTGTAGAATCCTCAGGAAGTGGCCCCTCGAATTTATTTTAAGGTCCGATGTAAGTAATGAAAGGCTTTCTCCAATCATCTTCAATCTCTTCGTTGCTCCCAGTATTAATGGTGTTGGACTCGATGGTATTGATACTGGGGTTAGAAATGATGTCAATTTTTAAGTAACGAGCTTCTGATCCAAGGACACCAGCAAGGTAAGCGAGTCCATATGAATGTTTATTTTCTCCCGTTGGAAAATGCTTCATAGAAATTGTCTGGAATTTGTTCATTCGTTCGACCACTGCAGCAACATAGTCGACCATTCTTCCATTAGTTTGATAGATGCATGTGTAATGGTTGACGATTAGTAATGAATCTGTATAGACAGAGAGTTCGGCTACTCCCAGTGTGATTGCCATGAATCAAAGCCTCATATTCTCTTTCGTTATTGGTTGCTTCAAAACTGAGGTGAGCGGATTATTTGAGCCGATCATTAGAGGGAGTAATAAGAACGATTGCAATCCTTGATCCGGAGGGACCGACGGAGCCTTCAGTCAAAATTCGTCAACCTTTCTTTGTTACCCAACCTGACTTATCTTTGGATTGATTTGCGAGTGGCTCATCTTTCTGATCAAATTTTTTTTCTTCCCAATCAGGATCCTCTACTGGAAAGTCTGCTAGGAAATCTGCTACAGCATGACCTTTTTCGAAATGGCGTGGTTCGAAATGTATATCGTGTTCCCCAAGTATTGTTGACCACTACTGAATATATTTAGATTTTTCACTCTTGGATAAGATTTCGTGGAGTGGATTGTTTGTCAAAATACGGATAGTATGAGCTTGGAAATACTGCTTTAATTTATGGGATGTATAGACGAGAGCGAGAAGAAGCTTCTCAATTTTGGTGTACCCCATTTCAGCGGGAGTCAGAGTTCTGCTGATAAAATAGACAGGTTTCTCAGTCTTTTCTTCGAGTAGGAGCAGAGAGATGTATCCCTGATAGCTAGGTACACTGTGAGTTATTCTCCATCTGCCGGTGTGCTCATAACTGGTGGTTTTCCAAAATAACGGTTGAGTTCGAGGAAAGCCGTTTCGCATTTGTTTGTCCAATCGATCTCTGGATCATTCTTTAATTTTCCTCGTGATGTACCCTATCTTAACAGATTAAATAGAGGTCGACATTTGTCTGATGATTTGGATACAAATCTGTTGAGTACTACAATCTTTCTAGCTAGTTTCTGAACGTCCTTCTTTATCTTTGGTGAAGGCATAGCCAAGAGAACTCATATGTTTGGCGGATCATCTTTAATGCTTCTTGTGCTTATTAGATGGCCTAGAAACTTTCCGAATTGCACCCCGAATTGGCATTTATCAGGATTTAAATGCATCTTGTAAGATCGTAAAATCTCAAAAGTTGTTCGCAAATCTGTAAGGTGGTCCTCTTTCTTGAGACTTTTGCCGAGCATATCGTCAATGTAGACCTCCATTGTTTTATCGAGATGGTCTTTGAACATTTTTGTCATCAATCTCTGATAGGTGGTGCCGACATTTTTCAGGCCGAAGGGCATGACTTTATTGCAATATAGACCTTGTTCAGTGATAAACGCAGTCTTGTCTTGATCTTATGGAAGAAGTGGTATCTGATTATATCCTCATGCGACATCCATTATTGAGAGGAGTTCATGCCTTGCAGTAGAGTCGAGCAGGTGATTGATGATTGGAAGCGGAAAGCTATCTTTTGGAGTCTGCTTGTTGAGATCCGTGAAATCAACACAGACTCTGATTTTGCCATTCTTATTCGGGACTGCGACAATGTTTGAGATCCAGTCCGGGTAAATAGCTTTGCGAATGAAACCGACCTCAATCAATTTGTCGATCTCTTTATTCACTTCGTCTCACAATTTTGGTGCTAGAGTTCGTTGCTTTTGTTTGATCGATTCTATTTTCTCTTTCAACCCTAGCTTATGGCATGCTATAGTTGGACGAATCCCTGGCATTTCCTGAAACATCCATGCAAAGACGTCACTGTTCTCCGTAAGGGATTGTATGAGATTCGAGCGTTCCTCCGTGCTTAAGAGAGTTCCAATGTGAGTTCCTCTGTGCGTGTCACTGATCTCGATGTACTATGTTGGTTCGACGTCGGGCAACTGAGGTTCTGCTAGAATTGACTGTTGTACTTGTTATGCAGGAGTTGTTGCAGCTGGCTTAGTTTCAGTGGAAATAGTATTATCGCAAGCTCGAGCTAATTTTTGGCTTCCTTTGATTTCGTAGATACCTCTTTTCCAATCGAACCGTAATGCCTGATGATATGTAGAGGGAATAACTTTCATGTTATGCAACCATGGTCGCCCCATGATGCCCAAGTAACGGGATTTGGCCTTGATGACGTAAAAGACTACGTCAAGTGTGACTGGTCCAGCTGTGATGGGAAGTGTAATTTTCCCCACGCGCTCTTCCATAGAGCTGTTGAATCCAGAGACGTTGATGTCACTTGGTTCAACCTTGTCTTCTAAGCCCATTTGGTCGATTGTGCTCTGGAAAATTAGCTCGATGCTCCTTCCAGTATCTACCATCATCGTATATAGAACTATGTTCCTCATCTTTAACATGATGACGAGAGCATCGTGGTGCGGAAAGTTGACGTGACGAACGTCACAGTCTTCGAAAGAAATTCCAGCTCGCCGATTGCTAGATTCTGGCAAAGGACGAGCTTCTTTGTCTACCATTGTCAGATCATGGTATTGTCTGATGCTCCTCCGCTTAGATCTGTTGGAGTTGCTGATTGTCTGCGTCTCGATGAAATATAAGTGTTTTTCTTCATTTGCTTCGTCAACTCGGACGATCTTGGCGTCAGTTTTGCAGCTGCCGTCCTTATAACTTTCGATGTAACAATATACTTTAGCATTCGCCCTTGTGCAAATATATTCTGGAGAAAAAATATCAGTGCGAAACACCGTTCTGTGTCATGATGTTGAATTTGGTGGTGAATGTAGTATGGTTTTCCTGGTATGGGCGGAAGAGTATTTGTAGTTCTGAAGCATTCATCTTTTTGTATAAGCGGGTATAAGTCTGCAAGAATAATTGTTAATTGTGGTATGCGCAGAATTGGCTTCCTTCGTCGTTGGCGACCTTGATTATTATTGGATTTGAATTGCTTCTTATCACCCCCATAGTCTTTATTGCTGTTATGAGCTCGTTCATCGGGATGGCCTTTGGTTGGTAGGGTGATGCGTTGAAGTCTTGGCTTCTCAGTTGTCAGCCGCTCAAGGTCGATAAAGTTGTTGACATTCTCAATCATGTTCTCCAACGTCAATGGCTTGTTGAGAACCAGGTGCTCCTTGACTCGTCCATCCGCGAGTAGAGCATTGGTGAAGGCGGAGATTGTGATTTTCTTGTCGAGGTTGTCGATTTTCTGGACTAGTCCAAAAAATTTCCTGGTAAAAGTCTCTAATTTTTTATCTGGTGCCTGTTTGAGGCTGAACAAAGAGTAAAGACTCTCCTTCTTGTCTTTATTGTGTGAATAGTTTTTAACAAATAGTTCGCGCAGTTGTTCGAAAGTGGAGATAGATCCCTCATTTAGTGTGTAAAACCATCGTAACGGCTTGCCTTTTAAACAGGTCGGGAAGAGACGTCAGAGGATGTGGTTGGACATCGAATGCAGCCCCAAAGAATCCTGAAATTCTTAGACGTGCTCCACCGGATCTCCCCCCTTGTATTTTTGAATCTTCGGAGTATGAAATCTGGTGGGTACTTCCCCGTCCAGCAACTCTTGTACGAGCGGGCTCTTCTGTAATTTTGAATAACTGCTTCTTCCAGTGAGCATTTGAGCGTCTAACAGCTCCTTGATGCGTTTGTCCACCTGTTCCGGAGTGAGATGTTGCCGAGACGTGACAGCTCGTCTTGTTGCTTGTCCTCCTGAAAGATTATGCTCTCATGTTGCTTCTCCCATACGGTCATAGACTGAAACTCAAGGATTTTCTCTGTTTTGCTTCTCTTGTTGTTACAGATCTATTATTGCTCCAGCGGGTAATGGTGGATTGATGTGACTTTGAGGTAGAACTGGTTTTTGCTAAATTTGAGGAAGTGCTAGATTTCGGCCTCGATGTCCCAAGCGATCATGGACTGATATCCTCGAGGTTGCAAGCAGAGCATTCTGTTATCTCGGATTTGCTGTTATTTGAGCTTAAAGCGCTCTGATTGTGTCTTTCATACTGGCGAGCTGTTTCTCTAGCTTTATTCGTCGTTCGGCTTCTACTTGCACAGTTGTTCACAAATCTGTCACTCCTTCAGCAGGGTCAAGCAGGACGTGGTGTGATTTGTCTTGATTTTCCATCTTTCAAAAGTGAATGCGGTAAAACCTAGATTGGAGAACGTTGAGTGTATGCTTCGATTCCCACAGACGGCGCCGAATGTAATAGCCTATTTTCGCAGAGACCGAAAATAGTGTTTAAAACCTTTAAAATATATAATTGAGTTTGAGAACCGAAAGTAATTGACACGAGTTTTAGCGTGGAAAACCCTTGAATGGGTAAAAAACCACAACCTCTCCTGAGGATTTCTGAAAAAGTGGTGTTTATATAGATGTTAGCTATTACAAAGAGAAAAAGATAAGATATCTGAGCTTTGGTATGAATTACTTTCTCTAGGAGTTCTATAGATGATAATAGCCGTCCTGGATCCTGATCTCCAAGTCTCTTTTTATAGGTCTTATAATATGACCGTTGGTTACATTGATGACGTACGTTTTGGTCGTCCGTATTTGATGAGTCTTTATGAGGTCTTTTGTAACGTTTTGATATCTTATAATTGTTGATCTTGTAACGGATCTTTTGATGATCTTAGCTGTAACTTCAGACTGTTGGTGAAGATGCGATCTCTAGCGAAAGTCGCATGTATACGATCTGTTGATGGATATCTGAGTGCCTTCTGCAGTGCGATGTTACTAAATGTTTCAATATCTTCAAACTGTAGGTGAGGCCGTATATATTGTGATCTTCTTGCTCTCAGTCCTTGGTTGGTTATTAGTGTGATTACTCGAGCTACGTGAGTTCAAATATCGGACTCAGTATGAGGATTAGAAATAAGCCCTCACAAGAGGTAACCCTGTAATTGATTTATTTTGCTTCTACTAGATAGTTATCAAACAAATGATGTCAGATGTTAACCCTGTAAAGAAGAGATTCGTAAGCATAGGTTTCCTATTAGTTACAATAGAGATTATATGGTTTCACAATAGTCAGATTTAAATAATGGATAATCAGCAATGCCTTGATTAGTTAATAGTCACTTTTAGGACAACTACATCGTCCAGATCAATAATCAACAAGCGAATTTCATCTGTATGTATAGGTAAAGGTTTGAGATCAACTATGATTAATAATCATTTTGTCCATATACAATCTAAGTATGACCAAGTGCCTATTGATTTATACAACGCCTCGATTACTAAAAGTCCTTTTCAGGACAACTACCTCGTCCTGCTCCAAATTTTATGTAATAACTATTATCTCCATCCACATCTTCTCACTTTTACCAACTGTTTCAACCTGCCTATATTTCTGCCCAATAAGCTTTGGAAGGAACCCTCAGTCATATATATTTTTCACTCCCTCAGACTAAATATTTTCTTTCACAAAGTTTTCTCTCTAGATTGTTCTTCAACGAGGATGAGATTTACAAGTAGGTTGTGACGACCTACCAAACGCCGGCCAAATCCACCCGAGCGTTTTGAGTTTTGTCCAAATGTATTTGTTCTCTATATCCTAATATAGCAGCACGCCAAGTTTCGTCGTAATCGGATTCAGTTAAGGGGGCGAAAAGGTCCAGTACGTTTCGTCTCATGTTTTAACGTTTCCTTTTGGAAGTTGACTATTTACTTAGTAGCTATATAAAGGAGGAACCTTGGTCCGATCCTCCCCATGACTAAAAGAGCTTTAATGCTTGGTCATCAAGGACCCCGACTCATGGACTATCTACAAGGGATAGTTATGAGTTCTCCTAGGCCTAGGGAAGGCCAGGGGACATTGCCTCGCAATGCGGGCCGGTTTTCAATAAAGGGATTCATATGGCGCCGCTATGCTCCGCGGGCTATCCGAGACGCATCGCCCCTTTCAGATGGACAGTATGATTAGTCCAGGCTCGTCGCCTATTGAGATATGAGTCCCTTATGTGGAAACCGGCATATTGAGCTACCCTGATCCGCTACTGGACAGGTGTGTTTTCCGTATCTCGCGCGCGTCGTGAGAGATTACGCTGTAGGGATTATTGAGGGAACCTTCAGCGTTGTTGCCTATACCGAATACCTATTCGATGACCCCTCACGAGTATCCAGGATTATCCGGATGTCGCTCTAGCATCCGTGGGTTGCATTCCACTGGCGCGTCGCGCCCGTGAAGATGGCTGGTACACGCCGACCGCGCGTCCGTGTACGCCGCACGGTCTCTTATTCCGCTGCACTCCGGGCACTGTAGAGTCGGTCCCGGCTAGGGCCGTGTCATAGGTAGTAAAGAAAATTGAGAAAATAAAGTCTGATAAATGAAAATAGACATCAGAATTAGGTTGCGACGACATATCGATATCACAAATGCATCAAATCACACTCAGAATCCATATTTAAGCATTATATGTTGTGATGACCTACCGAACGCCGGCCAAATCCACCCTAGCGTTTTAAGTTCTGTCAGAATGTATTTGTTCTCTATATCCTAATATAGCTCCACACCAAGTTTCGTCGCAATCGGATTCAGTTAAGGGGGCGAAAAGGTCCAGTACGCTTTGTCTCATGTTTTAACGTTTCATTTTGGAAATTGACTATTCACTTAGTAGCTATATTAAGGTGGAACCTTGGTCCGATCCTCCCCATGACTAAAAGTGCTTTAATGTTTGGTCATTAAGGATCCCGGCTCATGGACAATCTACAAGGGATAGTTATGAGTTCTCCCAGGCCTAGGGAAGGCTAGGGGACATTGCCTCGCAATGCGGGCCGGTTTTCCAAAGAGGGCTTCATATGGCGCCGCTATGCCCCGCGGGCTATCCGAGACGCACCGCCCCTTACAGATGAACAATATAAATAGTCCAGGCTCTTTGCCCCTTGAGATATGAGTCCCTTATGTGGAAACCGACATATTGAGCTACCCTGATCCGCTACAGGACAGGTGTGCTTTCCGTACCTCGCGCGCGTCGCGAGAGATTACGTTGTAGGGATTATTGAGGGAACCTTCAGCGTTGTTGCATATACCGAATACATATTCGATGACCCCTCACGAGTATCCAGGATTATCCGGATGTCGCTCCAGCATCCGTGGGTTGTATGCCACTGGCGTGCCGCGCCCGTGAAGATGGCTGGTACACGCCGACCGCGCGTCCGTGTGCGCCGCACGGTCCCTTATTCCGCTGCACTCCGGGCACTGTAGAGGCGGTCCCGGGCTGGGCCGTGACATATGCGATTGCATTTTCCTTTAGATAATTTGTTACTTAAGTTAGAATATTTCCATTAGTTTATGGTGCTAATGTTGATCCGAGCACCACAAATGGTGGGATCTGCACTTAATGTTCTAACAGTGATACTGATGCTAGCAACCACATAGAGAGATGCAGACCCAAATGTGATATATTCCCCACAAAGAAAATGAAAAAAAAGGGAAGAAATAAAAAAACAGCCTCAGTTGAAAAATGATGAGTTAGAAAAACAATTTCGAAGAGTTTTGTAGATTTGGAAATACTGAGCTGTGCTCTGATCAAACATCTGATATGAGATGTTAGCATCTGGGCTTTAAGATTATATTATAGCAACCCACTTTGTTGCAGACGGTTTTAAGAAAATAATGATACGAGTTGCTTAGTTCTATAGTACAACGAAGAATTTAGTAAGCTATGGCTTCTGACTGTCTTTACATGAAAACAAAGTAGAATTCATTACTTTTGTCTTACATAACTTCATTAACAAACTATTACAATAGGTTCAAGCATTGTCCTCTCTTTCTTTCATGGGATGAAGCTTGACTGGAAAGCCCATAGCAGGATAGCGGGTAGGATTATGTACCATAGGTTCGTCTGGAATCATTGTTGTCCATTTATAATTCATCATCAAATGATGGACAATCATCAACATTTCGAATCGTGCGAAGTCGCTACCAGGGAAAATACGTGATCCGGCTCCGAAAGGTATGTATGTATAGGGGGGGATTGACTTTGACGGGCTTTCGAACCGCGATGGATCGAAAGTCTTTGGTGCTTGGAATATTTTCTCGTCCATGTGTGTAGCACAGGCCACCCAATACATCTGTTATCAAAACTTAATAAAGATTTGCTAGAACTCAAAGATTGAACTTTGATTAAAATAATTTGTTAGAAGTCTAAGAACTTACCCGCCATCCTTTTGGGATATCAAAACCATCAAAGCTACGATCTTTAATCGTATATCTGAAATTACCAAAAACTGGGGGACTCAATCTCATGAGCTCTTGAGCTACTCTCCACGTATACTTCATCGACTGCATTTCACTCCATTCAAGCTTTCCATCACTCCCTGCCTTTGCCTTAACAACCTCCTTTTGTTCTACAGGAAATGAGCATAAACATTTATAGGAAACTTCAGAAAACTTAAGTTTCACAACTACATTTGAAAATTCTGTGATAAATCCAAGATCTCTCACAAGAATAGAACAAACATGGGAATAAAAATATTAAATTTGTTGAAAACAGAGTTCTAAACTCTAAAGAAGAAATGTTATTGATCAAACTTGGGATGAGATGATTTGATTACAACATATAGCAAGCCTTTATATAGGCAATTAGAGCACAAATCCAACCTGACTTCTACAGCCGAAATACAAACATTGCCTCTCTATGCTACCTACTAGAACTACTATTCCTATGGTAGACTACTGTTCCTATGGTAGCTTGACTTTATTACCAATGTGTTTCACACATTCTAACACCCTCCCTTAAACTAAATGTGGTAATACTAGTTGAGGAAGTAAACGCTATGCTGAGTTTTCCTTGCAACTCCCTCCCTTAAACGAACAAACTCCGAGTAGCTTCCGAAGTTTCTTAAACTCGTCTAACTTGAGGGCTTTGGTGAAAATGTCTGCAATTTGATCTTCGCTCTTGCAGTGGATAAGATCAATCGTCCCATCTTTCACTAAATTTCGCAAGAAATGGTAACCCACATCAATGTGTTTCGTTATCCCGTGTTGAACTGGATTTTTTGACAATTTGATTGTGGAACTATTGTCGAAATAAATAGAGTTTCCCTATTTTAATGAAACCCTACTTCACCCAGCATTCTTCTTAACCATGTTGCTTGACATGCACAAGACGCAACAGCGATATACTCTGCTTCCATGGTAGATAAAGAAACAATCGGCTGTTTCTTTGACGACCATGAAATCGCTCCTGATCCTAACATAAAAACATACCCAGAGGTGTTCTTTTTGTCATCAGGATCTCCACCATAATCCCTATTAGTATAGCCGATTAAAGAAATAGCCTCTTCTTTCTTATAAAATATTCTCAACCCATTCGTACCTTTCAAGTATCGTAGAATCCTCTTTGCAGCATTTAGATGCAACTCCATTGGATTCTCCATGTATCGACTGATGAGGCTTACTGCATGCTGAATATCTGGCCTGGTCGCGGTTAAGTACATGAGACTTCCCACGAGTTACTTATAAAATGTGTTGTCAACCTTCTCTCCTTTGGGATCCTTCATTAGCTTCAATTCAACTTCAACTGGCGTGCGCACCGGATTGCATTCCTTCATTTGGAACCGTTCCAAAATCTCTTGAACATATTTTCTTTGTGATATGAAAATACTTACATCAGACTGAACTACTTCTATGCCCAGAAAATAGTGCATCATTATGAGATCTGACATCTCAAACTCTACCATCATTGATCGTGCGATTGGAGTAAATACCTCTTCGTAGTCGACGCCTTGTTGTTGCCTATAACCCTTAGTCACTAACCTTGCCTTGTATTTGTCGACTTTTCCTTCAGCATTTAATTTTGTCTTGTATACCCACTTCACACCGACCGACTTGTATCCATCTGGGAGATTAGTCAACTCCCATGTATTGTTTTTCTCGATTGCTTCAATCTCGTCATTTATGGCCTCTTGCTACTTTGGTTCTTCAACAGCATCCTTGAAAGCAATTGGGTCACTTTCAGCAAATAAAGCGAAGTATATAGTTGGATCATCTGATTGATCCACCACACTTAGATCGTAATCTTCCAAGTATGCTGGTCTCCTATGGGTTCTTTGAGGCCTTGAGAATGATGATACAGATTGTGATCGAACCATCGTTGATTAAGTGTTGGTTGAGCTCTGTGTAGGCGTGAGTGGTGATTGCGCTTCACCATCCGCAACTGGCGGATGACTCTCTTCATCATCGAAGACTATCGATACTGGCTTTCCCGTATCTTTAATATTTTATTTCCATGTATTTTCTTCGTCAAAAATCACATCTCGACTAATGATAATTTTCTCAGTTGTAGGATGATAGAGTTTATAAGCTTTTAAACTATCACTATAACCGAGAAAAACACATTTTTGACCTTTACTGTCGAGCTTTGTTCTTCGTTCTTTTAGAATATGGGCATATGCTATACACCCAAAGATTCGCAAGTGCTCCGCATTTGGTTTTCTGCCACTCCATGCCTCCACTGGTGTCATGTTCCTCACAGCTATGGTAAGACTCCTATTGAGGATGTAGATGCTCCATAAGACTGTTTCTAGCCAAAATCTCTTAGGAAGATTTGATGTTTACAGTATACTTCGCACCATATTCATAATAGTACAGTTTTTCCTCTCAGTTACGCCATTTTGTTGTGGCGTGTACGATGTCGTCAATTGTCTTTTGATTCAAAATTTCTCACAAAAATGTGCAAATTCATAAAAATTGTATTCTCCACCACGATCCGAGCAAAGAATCTTGATAGATCTCCATACTTCCTTCTCAACATGGGCCTTGGATGACTTGAAAACTGAAAAAGCTTCAGATTTTTCTAGTAGAAAATAGACCCATGTTTTTTTGCTGTAATCGTCAATAAAGGTAATAAAATACCTCTTATTTCTATTGGATCGTGGATCAATCGGCCCACATATATCGGTATGGATCAGCTCCAGTGTCGATTTGGCTCTCCATGCTTTCCCCTTTGGAAATGAATCCCGGTGTTGTTTGCCAACAACCCAACCTTCACATAGTTGCAGATGTCGATCAATCTGAAGAATTCCCGTCACCATATTCTTCTGATGAATGAGCTTTAGACCGCTGAAGTTCAAGTGCCCATAGCAAAGATGTCATATCCAGCATTGATCTTTCACCATACTTGAAAAACAAGGAAGAGTGGCATGCGTGACGCTTAGCGAAAACATTCGGTTTGGAGTCATATGTACTTGTGCAATTAGTAAGCCCCTCTTTGGATCTTCAATCCGGCAAACTCCATTTTTGATGATGATCACATATCCCTTCTCTTGAAGTGGCCCCACGCTGAGCAAATTACTCTTCAAGTTTAGGACATAGAAAATACTTGAGATAGTCTGATGAGTGTTATCTTTGGCCTAAATTTTGATATCGTATTTCCCCATGACAGCAATTATAAAACTATCTCCAAACTTTACCGAGGTACGGAAAGAATCATCCATTTTGTGAAATATAGATTTTTTACCGCACATATGGTTACTTTCTCCTGTGTCCAAGTACCATATGTTTTGACAAAAAAAAATTTCGGTTTAAGATTCTTCTTTAGTTTTGCAAACCAAAAGAAGAGAAATTTTATCTTCTTTTTCAGAAAAATTAGATTTTTCGCCTCTATCCTTATAAAAATGTGAACGACATTCAGAGCGAAAGTGATCATACCTATTACACTTGTAACATTTGATTTTTGACTTATCAAACGGCTTTGACTTTTGGCCTCCACTATGCTGATTGTTGCTTTTTCTGTCTCTTTCATGATAATTTGTGAATCAGTTATCGCGGTTACCTCTTTCTCGACTTGTATCTTTTCCCTTTGTCGCTTGATTGTTGATTGAGAGCTGAGATTGTAGCGCTTCCTCTATTATTACATGTTTATTGATTCGTTGCTCGTGAACCATCAATGAACTCATTAGTTCATCTATCGAGAGTTGATCAAGATCTTTCAACTCCTCGATCGAACATACCACGTAATTGAATTTTGATGTCATTGATCGAAGAATCTTTTCGATTACCGTAATGTCCTCCATCTTTTCTTCATTTGTTATCATCTTGTTGGAAATCGCCATGGTCCTGGAGAAATACTCTGAAACAAACTATGTTGGTTGCATACGAAGAGTCTCAAAATCTACACGAAGTGCTTGTAGATGTGTCCGCTTTACTTTAGCGGTTCCCTGATATTTATTCTTCATTGCATCACAAATATCTTTGGATGTCTCCTTGCATAGGATTGTCATGTTACGATCAATAACTTGAAATAAATAATCATTGACTTTCAAGTCTTTTAATCGTAATTTCTCAATCTTAGATATTTGAGCGGTCGTCATTTCTTCTGAATGGTTAGAAATACCAACTTCAACGAGGTGCCAATACTCATTGGCCTCAAGAAGTTCTCCATAATTAAATTTCAATGGTCGTAGTGACCATCAAATTTAGGAATTGCCGCTTGAACATAATTCTCCGTCATTTTTTGAGAAAAATAGGTGAAATCAATAACCTCGACCGAATGAACGATATCTCGGCATAATACTAGAAAAGGTTATGCTTTTCTTCACGTCGTCGCCTTCGAGCTGTCGAGTCAGAGACCGTGCTCGCTCTGATACCAGATGTTGAAAACAGAGTTCTAAACTCTAGAGAAGAAATGTTATTAATCAAACTTGGGATGAGATGATTTGATTACAACATTTAACAAGCCTTTATATAAGCATTAGTGCACAAATCCAACCTGGCTTCTACAGCCGAAATACAAACATTACCTCACTATGCTACCTACTAGGACTACTATTCCTATGGTAGACTACTGTTCTTATGGTAGACTACTGTTTCTATGGTAGCTTGACTTTATTACCAATGTGTTTCACACATTCTAACAAAATTAACATCTGAAACATAAAACTGGTTTGCGCCCGGAATTAGATTTTACTCAAAACTCTCAAATTTTAGTGATGTGACACTGACCTTCAAGAACCTTGTTGTACACGTGGGAGTCTTTGCCAAGGTATCTGAGGAAGAGATACAAAAGAATCGCGGTTGTACTATGTCCAAAAATAAGCGTCAAAAGATTATCAATAATCTCCTCTTCCAACAAGGATTTTCCTTCTTCATCTCTTAAGTTTAGAAAACTTGTGATGACATCTTCTTGAGAACCTACATTTCCATCTTCCAATTCTATCATCCTTCTCTTGATAAGATTAGATAACACTTCACAAATTCTGGCTCGTGCCTTTCATGCTTTTCGAAAGGGGGTTCCCGGAATATCTAGAGGAAGGGCCCAACTTCCAGTAATTGCAATATCCGAATCATGAAATAATATATCTTTTTCCATGCCTTCAGGTAACCCGAAAAGTATACTACAAGAAATATCAAAAGTGACCTTCTTAATCAATGGCACGAACTGCACTGAATCCTTCCCTTGAAGCTCCTGAAAATACATATGATTGCAAAAAACATGGTCAACAACCTAAATAATGATGGAATACATGTAAGATTAACCTTTTCAATTTATACCACAAGTAGAATACCTGTAACATTTGTTGCTTCACTATGGAATTCATTTGAACTACGTACTTCTGTAGGTTATCGGGTTTCAAATAGTTCATCATGACACTCCTAAGAAGCTTGTGTCGACTCCCTTCGAGTTCAAAGATGCTATGTTTTCCAAATATTGCGGCTGTAGACATAGTTTGGTTGCTCCTAATAGCATCATTTGCACTAAAAATGAGCTTGTTCCCAGCCTGACCAGTCAAGATGACAACGTGAGAGCCCATCAATGAAGTCTTGAAGAGCGGACCGTACTTCCTGATGCGTCTTTCTACCCATTCCCTTCTGTTGTTTTTCTTCATGGCACTTACAAATCCGATGGACTCTCCAATGACTGGAAATCCCAGAGATCCGGGAGGAAGATTTCTTCCCTGCAGAGACGCAGTCTTGAATTTTGCATACCCACGGTAAAAGGCTCCTAAGGTTACGAAAACAGTGACTAGAAATGGCAACTGAAACTCAAAAGTGGTTGATAAAAAGCCCTGTAAGAGCTCCATATTCTGTGATATTGTAATGCAGAGCAACAATGGTTTCCCTCTAAATCACCATAGCCCCAATTCCAAAAGAGTGTGCCATCACAACAATATCTTAAGTTTGTTAAGCGTCAAAGATTATGAATCTATATGAAGTCAAGAGTTGAGCTGTACTGAATATGACAACTTAACTACCTCATGTTACATTTACCTTTATAATAACTTCAGCAATAAAATGAAATTTGAAAGAAAGGTAGTGTGTTGGATGACTAGGTATTCCTTATTGTTAGTTCTTAGAATTTTCCTACAATAGACTATTTTATTGCTCGAAAATCATGCAAATTCAGAACCAGACATTAAATGAAGATGCAAATTCAGTATTTCATTTCTTAAAGAGGAGTGCATTTTTGCTGTTTCCATTTTTTGCTGTTTTTGCCGTTGCTCCAATCGGATAGTTACACGTGGACACTATAAGTTGTCAAAACTCTACCTCTCTCTCAGATTTTTTTAGGCAGCCTTCCAATTCCCACCGACTCATTACTCTTCTCTTTTCCTCTCTCCTCTTCTTGTCTCTTCCTTCCTTTTTTCTCTTACTCCTTCATGGTCTGTTGATTATCATCCTTAAATTTAACAAGTAATTGTCTCTCAAGGACAACAGGAGAATCCAAACATTCAAGAGGGACAATTATCATTAATAGCGAGAATGAATCTCGAATCTTAACTGTTCAATGCTTATTAACAAAATTTCATTGCATTCTAACACATTAAAGAAATCTCTCTCAGCACCCTAGTAGGTTTGTAAAAAAAATGTCCTTTTTAGACTCTCATTCTGTCATTCATGGTACTAATATATTATCAGAATTTAAGAGATGTAGGGTCAAGAGATTAAAGCCAATTCATAAAGTTTATTTTGTAATAATGAACATTGAGATAAAGATAAACACTGGACACAAGGAACATAGTAGAGTCTTAGAGACTAGAGAATGATCATGGAGTAAAGAAATAAGAGACTAAGAGGATGTAGTGTAGAAGAGATAAATTAGAATATCACGTGGGACCCAAGGTAACTCTGCCTTTCAAAATCTCGGGAAGGAGAGAAGATTTGCCAACTATCAAAAGTCCACATGTCAAACTCTTACTCGCCAAGTAGCAAAAACAGCAAATTACACAAACAGCAAAAATGCACTCTTTGTTCAGTCACGCAATTCGCGTATTCTGGCTTTTCTTGTAAGCACCGGTTATTATTAGTTTATAGTGTGAGGGGTAGACCTGGCAGAAGCTTCTCACCTCAAAAGAATTTTTCGATCTTATAATCTTCTCTCAGGTCAAGAAATTAATTATTAGAGTCTAAAATGTTTATTAGTCCTAATATCCATCACAGGCGTGGCCATATCCTGAGAAGAAGACTTGGGATCCAAAAAGCAATGCACATTTCTAGATATTTGGGCACCCCTCTCTAGCTCACTAGATCTAAGATTAATGACTATAATAGTGTTTGTGGACAGGGTGAAAACTAGAATTCAAAGCTGGTCCTCTAAGTTCCTTAGAGCATCCACAACAGCTAGGTGCACCCTGACGTGGCAGGGTGAATTCCAAATCCACTATCTTTTTCACCCAATTCGTCTCCCAGCAGCTAGGTGAATACCTGACGTGGCAAGAGCAAAATTCATCCAAGGGTAGATTTTCCACCATGTGGGTGGATTGAGGGTGAATTCACGCCGTGCAGTTCTGAAGTGCGCGTAGCCATAGCATGCAGTTCAGAAGTGCGCGTATACACTTCTCCCTTAAGATGATAACATGTGTCATCCCATCCAATGGTTCCTATTAAGCGCAGTTCTAAAGTAGGCGTAACTTCAACGTCTAGCATTAAAACACGTGGACGGCTGAGATTTAAAAATTTTCAAACGGCTAGTTTTTGCCGCGCGGTTCAGAAGTGCGCGGCATAAGTCTGCATAAAAAATATCATTGGTTCCCCATTATTTCACCTGAGTTTTTATCTATTTATAACCCTCATTCATCTCCTACTCTCTTCTACAATTAACTCATTCATCTTATATCTCAAAACTCAGCCTTCTTTATTACTTATCAATTGCGTCGAATCATGTCTCACGAAATCATTGCTGACCTACTCAGGCCTGACACATCACTCTCATCTTAGAAGTTATCGTCTTCATCATCGTCCAGTGACGAAGAGCTATTCCAACGTCAAGTTGAGTTGTTGCACGAGTATGGCAAGATTATGATTGAGATGGGAGAAGCAGAAGAAAAAGAGCAAGAGGCGACATCATCACGGAGACGGAAAAGTAGTAAAAGGGGACGGATTGACAAATGGAAAAGCCGTGAGCATAAATTGGGGGAGGATAGCCTTAACCGGGATTACTTCAGTGACAACCCAAGATTCAAAGGTATCTCATTTCGTCGTCGATTCCGTATGAGCGAAATTGTGTATCAATGTATTTATCATCAAATACTTTCTTCGAACCCCTATTTTATTCAAAGAGAAAATGCCGCCAAAGATAACGTACGCACTTCGCATGTTATGTTACGGTACGAGCGCAGACACCCAAGAAGAATACCTTCAGATTGAGGAGTCTACAGCTATTTTGTGCTTGAAAGAATTTTGTTAAACTATTATAACACAATTCAAAGCTCAATACCTTAGATCTCCCAATGAAGACGATACATTACACTTGTTAGAAGTGAATGGATCGTGAGGCTTCCCGGGGATATTAGGTAGTTTTGATTGTATGCATTGGAAATTGAAGAATTGTCCTACCGGGTGGGCAGGACAATATACCGGGTATAAGAAAATCCCGACGGTGATTTTAGAAGCGGTTGCATCCCAAGATCTTTGGATATAGCATGCATTCTTTGGGGTGCCCGATTCTAACAACGACGTAAACGTCTTGTATCAAGGGTGGCTTTTCAACAACTTGTCTAATGGAGTTGCGCTGCCATGCAATTATAATATAGGCACGGTACCGCACACTATGGGGTATTACTTAGCGGATGAAGTCTATCCAAGATAGCAAACACTTGTTCAAACCATAAGAAATCCGCTCAACGATGTCGAAAGACATTTTTTTAAAGATGCAAGAAGCATGCTGGAAAGACGTAGAGCGTACTTTTGGGGTATTACAAGCTAGGTTTTAAATATTGGCACACAGTACGCGATTTTAGAAACCTAGTGATCTAGGAAATGTTATGTACGCATGTATAATCTTGCACAATATGATCGTCGAAGATGAACGTCATACATACATCTGCAAATGGACATTGATCCCGAGTTTAGAAAATCTATGGATACTTGGAAGGAGAACTTAAATCCAAGACGCGCGATCAACACTATGGCAGAGTACATTCAGAAGGTTCGCGAAATTAGAAATGAAGGAGCTCATTTCCAATTACGAGATGAACTTATCGCGCATTTGTGGAGTCGAAAAGGGGTCGAGTAATTGTAGTCTTCATCATTGTTTCTTTATTTTCTAAAGTAATGTATTTTGTTTACAAGTTTAATGTTGAAGTTGTAATATATTTTGTTTCCAAGTCTTCATCACTGTAACACTTTAATGAAACATAGTTTATTGCTTCAACTTTTTGATTTTGTATCAATTTTAAGGATTACGAACCATTAATAACAATTTTATTGAAATAATAAAATTACATAGATCTTAATAACTACTATTAATGATAAGGATTACATCAATCTTCATCACTAGAAACGTTGTCATCTCTCGGACACTGCTCATTCAACTTCTTTGAATATTATTTAATCTACTTCTTCATCCAACGCCTTTGTGCCGTAGTAGGTTACTTGGGTCCGTTGTCGTCACCTTAAACATATACGAGTCGTCGAAGGTTTTTTTCGAGTTAGCTCCGCTTAACGCCTCCTTTGAATCTAAACCTCTTTCATCAACTTTAGTTCCTCTCGACGTCTAGCTTTAGCTTTCTTTTCCTCTTTCTTCTGCTCCTCTCTCTGATTCCATGACTTCATCATGTTAGACATTGCCTCAAGCATCCTCTTCCCCTAAAAACCTATACTTGACTTTGTCGCTTCTTTTACCTTGTATTTTTTTTGGCCGTCCGGTCGTACATCCTCACAAGAATTTAGTGGTGCATCCACATCGATAGAATCATCCAGAATTGTGATATTTGGAGTGTCAGATGTAGGTGCTTTAGGATCGGTATTGGTGGAGTTACCCGGGCTATCGTTAAAATTTGACTTCCTTGCAATGTTGCGGCTGGGATGGCCGATGTGATGAATTTGTGACCATTTTGGGCAAATTTCCATAACTTTGTACTCTTCCCCAAGTTTAAATGGTTTGCCTTGTAGTTGAAAAAATGTACCGTTTGCCATATGTTCCTAAAAATCAAGTTATAAAATCTTTTAGAGTATGATTCACCTTTGAACATTAATGAAATGAAAAAAATAAATGAAATACTTACGAAGTTATCTGTTCCAATACTAGTATGATGTCGGCTCTCAAGGCCTTAAAAGATACCTCTAAAAAATGAACATTCCTTATTGAGTAGCCCCTTATACACACAATTAATATCGTTGTATGATCACCACATCAATTGGTCAACATAGAAGGAGTTGAATTGATTACGCACCTTGAACCAAAATATAGTAGTTTTTTGGTAGCGAGGTTTTGAGATATTTGGGACCAAGCGCATGCAAGATTCACGAAGTCATCGGACGACCAATTCTTGGAATTGGAGTATTGTTCTTTGTCGTCATGAACATCCCCCGAAGCCTTAAGTACATCCTCAACTATAATAGGTGCCGATGCCGTCTTTCTTTTAAACTTTGCCTTCCCGCGCATATTACTTCTCATGAGAGCCGGATTGAGTTTCTCAGCCTGAACTACATCCTTAACTATAATAGGTGTCGAAGCCGTTTTTCTTGTAGACTGTGCCTTCCCATGAGTCCACGTATTACTTCTCGTGAGAACCGGATTGAGTTCCTTGGAGATGACCAAAAAGATAACCGGAGATACAACCGGTGATGTATTAAGATTTAAATCATTTAAACTTCATGTACCTTGCATCGGTGTGGTACTCGAACTTCTACCGACGAAACAAGTTTGAGATAAATAATATAGATTTCCCGGTTAAGGGTACGAGCCCGTATACCCATCAAAATGAGGGTAATATCCTTAGTTTGTGTAATAATGGTAATATCCATGGGTTTGAGATTAAAATTGATTGTCGGGTTGCGGGAATAGTTGGCGAACATGGTGATTCTGACCTTGGGAAGTGTTAGGCATTTGCGACGGATCAAATGTGCCGAATTGATGAGGAAAGACGTTTCCTTGTTAGTTCGTATTTGAGGATTGAGAGTAATTTTGAGAATTAGATTGGGAGCTTGAGGAAGACATAGTTGTTGTTTTTATAAGGTAAGGAGGGAGGATAGTGTAGAAGATTTGAAGGGAGGAGAGTGTAGGAGATGAATGACATTTATAGATGAAAATAACTAGCCGTTAATATAGCCGTTAACAAGTGTCCAAAAAAATATAGCCGTTGAGTAACTTGTACAACAAGTTTCCAAAACAAAAATATAGCTGTTAATATGTCCGTTGAGTAACTTGTAGATCAAGTTTCCAAAAAAAAAAGTCATTAATATGGCCGTTGAGTAACTTGTACAATAAGTTTCCAAAACATAAATTTTCAAAATAAAAATTATATTAAAACTCCAAATAAAGCATAGTTTAAACAATATTAATACACAACATAGTTTAAACAAAACATAAATAAAAGTTCTAAATAAAATATAACCTAACTGGGACAAACTCTCTTCGTTTGGCGGGCGCGTCTGCCACGTGCGAGACTCTCGTCATATGTATATTGCACAACCGGCTCTGTCTGGTAGGAAATGGATATCTCAGCTAGTCTATCGGACGTCTCTCGGATTACCTCATGTGCCCGGCTCAGCTCTCTCCTCAATTCAGTATTGATGTCAGTTAGTTGCCTCGAGTCTTCATATTCCGCATACCGTAATCCTTGGTTTTGATGTCACAACTCATCCTTACTATACGTAGGTGGACATGGGTATGGTACCTGCATCACCGGGATCGGTATCCGTCTACATTGATCGTTCGGTCCTGCCACATCCATGAACCATCCTATATCATGTGGATCGCCGGTCGCCTGAACACCATCGTCTTGCACATGTGAAGACGTAGTTAAACTCGACGTAGGTGGCAAGTATACATCGGGCCTCACTAGATCACGCCCGACCGACCAAATATTTCCCGTCCTCTTTACTAAGCTGCAACCGATCTTGGGATTTGGATGAACGAGACACCAATATGTCATGTAATCTACGTCGGGAATAAGATAATCACGACCATCGTAAAAGTCCACATCCTTCAGACTCTGAGATAACTCTCGATCGTACCTTGGGAATTTCATAATCTCATGAGGGGGGTCATAAGCACACTATCAAGCCAGGTCATCTGACGCATATACCGGTCTCCTAAATACCAAAGCGTACCGTGGCCGTATGAGACTGACACCAATGGAACCCTCTGGGTGCTCAGCGCTGAAGCAACTCTTACCTCTGGACGTCTCAATTGCCTAGACTTGTGCCATGGTTGCCAATCTATGTTGGTTATGTCCTTTCATTCTATCATATCTCTGATCACAGCAAAAGAGTGATGGATTTCAGACCCCGTACTCACCCTTTCATCTCTCCACCCAGAAATACGAGGATAAATATATTTAAAGTTTTGTACCTTAACTAGATACGTTCCAACCCGACAGTACTCGAAGAACAAGTACTCCAACACCGCATAGAATCCGGTGATCGATTTCTTCACCTTCCCGGGCCTCAGAACCGAGACTTCATCAAGCCCCAGATAGAAAACCACTATAATCGGCGTACCCCAGTCAAAACCCGATGCACCAAGAATATCGTAGTCGGTCAAGGCTGCAAGATAACCCGCCCGAAGGGATGTGACACCATTTGAGAATAAGAGATTACCCATCATATAGGCAATAAATGCTCGTGCATACAGGATATCCATTTTCTGAGTCGTAAATATGGAGACGTGGATTCAATGGCTCTTGCCACTTTTTTAAATAGGAGAGAGTAATGTTACCGTACCTCATGTTAAAGCATGTAATTCCTGGGAACATCTTTTCTGCTTCCTCTAATTTGGAGTACCTCCCGTCGTACGGGAGTTCGCGACTCCTCCCAAAAGATATGCCCGTTAGCATGACAAAGTCTAACGGTATGAAACCCAGTTCCCCACAATGGAAATGAAAGGTATGGGTGGAAGGCCACCACCGCTCCATGAGAGTATGAATGAGAGGGTTATCTGAGTTTCTTGCATTAATCGAGCAAAAGTCTACAAAACCCATATAGTCGACCAACTTCTTCAACGTTGGGTACACGGCAATCCATCGGTACCACTTCAGTACCTTATCCAATGATCCCCTACACTGTAATTCATCTCGGTTATCCAAGTTTCCCGTATGGCTGGAAGACCACCACCGCTCCACGAGAGCATGAATGAGACGGTTATCCGAGTTTCCTGCATTAATCGAGCAAAAGTCTGCAAAAACCATATAGTCGACCAACTTCTTCAATGTTAGGTACACGGCAATCCATCAGTACTACTTCAGTACCTTATCCAATGATCCCCTACACTGTAATTCATCTCGGTTCTGACAAAAAAAACACATTAACACGTTAAAAGTTCATTCGGGCATTTCATCGAACACATTGCAATATACGTTAATAACACATAAAATTTAGATAAAACTTACTGGTATTTCCTCTGATCCAGCAAAAATATGGACCCAGCCGTCCGGGAGGATATTTACTCGATTCAACTCATCGTACGATGGGGTGGGATTGATGTCATCTGTCAATTGATCCGGCCAAATATTTGTTACATCGGCGTTCCCCCTTCGTTTTACTTCTACGTTAAAGTTACGTGTAGTTTTGGAAGCATTTTTTCTCGGTCGCGAACTAGAAGAACCAGACATTTGTAAGTGATTAACGGAGGAAATGGGTTGGGTTGGGAAACTTGTGGAGTAAGGTTGGGTATGCCTTGGGTAAACCTCAAACACAAGTGTTATGCCTTTATCACTTAGAAAAACCAATACAAGTAACACTAGAAAAAAACTACAAGTATAAACCTTTTAGTTTACAGCGTCATGCAGCGCGGTTCAGAACTACGCGGCTATATATATATATATATATTTAAATACGTGTAATTTTTCTATTGGCTGGCAGTTACGCGCGGTTTAGAAATGCGTTGGGATTTGGATGGCTGAGATTTAAATACGTGGACTCATCTGGGACGTCCATTTATGCGCGCGGTTCAGAAGTGTGTGGGGTGAATTCACATTGGGGTGGATTGAAAACTATTGTGGGGTGGATTGAATTCACCTTGAAATTCATCCAATCCACCCCACAACAGTTTTTAATCCACCCCAAGGTGAATTCACCCCACATACTTCTGAACAGCGCGCATAAATGGACGTCCCAGATGAGTCCACGTGGCATAATCTCAGCCATCATAGTCCCAGCGTACTTCTGAACCGCACGTACTATTCAACCAATTGGAAAATGCCACGTATTTTTAAATATATATATATATAGTCGCGCGGTTCTGCCGCGCAGTTCAGAACCGAGCGGCATCACCCTGAGCCATTGGATGCATGACACGTGGCAAAATCATGATGGTTAATAGCTACGCACACATCTGAAGTGCCCTCAATAACTATAGGCACTTCTAAACCATGTGGCATAAATTTATCCCATATCCACCCACTGGGTGAATTTTGTACCTGCCACGTAAGCAATTCACTTAGCTGCTGTGAAGGAAATAGGGTGGATTTGAGGGTGGATTTGGAAATCACCCTGCCACTTCAGGGAGCACCTAGCTGCTGTGGGAGCTCTTAGTGAAGCAGGTAAAGCAACCCTCATCAAAAGTGTTACAAATGTTATTCTAGTATACCAGATGGCCACTTGCCCTTTTGCCTCGCACTATTCACAAGGAAATTGATAAAGCAAATAGGAATTTCTGGTAGGGTAAAAATACTAATGGAGGTCAGAAAAGTCATTTGGTTCAATGGCCCCAAATTTTTGCTCCTAAATTGAGTGGGGGTCTCAACATTACACAGTCCCTTCCCCAAAACCTTGCTATATTGTCTAATTTTTGCTGGAAGCTTATGAAGGAACCTGCTGCTGTCATCACAAAAAATTTCAAGAACAAATACTTCATAAACACTTATTTTCTCCATTCTAAGAGGAAAGGTAGGGACTCCAAATTCTGGAAGGATGACTGAACCACTAAAGAATATATCAAGCAATTCATTGGTTAGAAGATTGGTGATGGTACTACTGCCCACATTTGGGAGGATAGCTGGATTCTCCAACTTCTTTGGCGGGAGAGCCTTCGTACCTACTAGAAATTTACCCCACATCAAGTGGGAGACTAATTTTATGGATACTGGTCACTGGAATGTGAACCTGTTTTATTGCTTATTTCAACCTGTTGAAGTTCAAGCTATTCTACAAATTCCTTCCTATTGGGGATTCTCCTTACGATATCCCAAGGTGGCTCCTTGAAAATAATAGGATCTTACTGCCAAATCTGCTTATTGAGTCTAATCCACAATACGAATAGAGAAATCCTAGTACGAAGAATTCCACGAATAACACAGAAATTGGTTGGGAAAATTCCTTTTAAGAGTTTAAATGCTCAAATTAATTGATTACAATGGAATTACTCTCAAGCCCTAAGTTTTTCTCTCAGAACTTTTATTGAAGAAATATAAGATAAAAAAAACTATGTCCCCTCTATATACGAGGGAACCAAAAATACCAGTAGAATGGATCTCGATACAAACCTAACGTCTCAGAATAACATCTAAAGTAAACCTACGCCAAGCTCATTTGAACGGCATCTAAACTCGTTCGAATGACTTTACGATAATTGGTCTTCAACCCTAGAAACATGCCAACTCGTTCGAACGACATCCAAGCTCGTTCGAACGACTTTGACGAACAAAGTTTAAAACTACAAAAACAGAGTTCTCGTTCGAACGGCATCCAAGCTCGTTCGAACGACTTCGACAATATCAGTCTTCAACAATTCTATTCTTCACATTCGAGTTCACATCAAAAGATCCCTAGATCTTCCTAGATCATGGCTCCCCCCTTTAGGATCCTTGAGCTCCTACTCAAGCTAGAACTGGTGATGTGGTAATGCGGCACTGCCCATTTCCCTGCTGTACCACTTCAACTTACTAGGTAGCTGACCCTTCTTCCCAACTCGGAATGATTAAATACCACCCCGTCTTGTTGTATGAACTATCCTCTCTAGAATACTATCCTCCTGTAATGGATCTTCTCTTTTCATCCATAAGTCATCAACCGATAGTCGACGAGTGTCGATTGTAGAGTCTTCATCTAACAGAGACGACTCAAACAGCTTCAAATGTTTGGCATTAATCATCGAATACATCTTCATGAAAGGTGGCAAATCAAACTGGAATGCATTGTCACCAATCTTCTTGAGTATAATAAACGGACTATAACGGATAGGTTTGAGCTTCTTACCTTCCCCTTTAAGCCGTTCCTTACCCAAATACAACCAAACTAGGTCACCTTCTTAAAAAGTACACTTAACCTGATGCTTGTCTTGGTGAGCCTTATACTTCATTTGAGCCTTCTTCAATTGTGCTTCAGCCGCCTCATGAACCTTGCTTATCCGCTCAATGAACACGAAGCTTTAACTTGCTCATCTTCCTCCTTCCCTGACACCGTCTTGTCGCCAAGACTAAACGCAAAATCAAAAGGGCTTTGCGACAAGTACCCAAACAAACTTTAAATAGAGACTTCAAAGTGGAACCATGAATCGCCCGGTTGAACGCAAACTGAAGATACGTAAACTCTCATCCCAAGTCTTAGGATGCTCAGAATGAAATCCCCGTAATAAATGTACCAAAGTGCGATTAACTACCTCTGTTTACCCGTCAGTCTGCGGATAAAAAATAGTACTTCTCTTCAACTTAATGTCCATCATCCCCCATAACGATCTCTAGAAATGCCCCAAAAAGTGGCTATCCCTATCATAAATAATAGAAGAAGGGAGCCCGAAATACCTCCAGACTTCTCTGAAAAACAATCGTGCTGCTCCTTCCCCGGTGATCGTCTTCTGGCATAGAATAAGAACAATCATCTTGCTGAATCGATCTACCACCACAAACAAATTGTCATTCTAACACTTGGTCATGGGAAAACCACCCATAAAATTCATCAAAATGCTCTCCCATGGTTAACTAGGCACTGGCAATAGTAATTACAGTCCTATCTTCTGATTGGAAGGCTTCAATGTGTTGCATAGCACGTAACCACGAACTACACGAGCAACATCCATCTGCATCTTCAGCTAATAGACATAACGCTGCAAATTCAAAAGAGTCTTCTCAACCCCGAAATGACCTGCCACCCGGGAATAATGTATCTCTCGAATCCAATACAAACGGTCTCTACCCTCTTGAATACATAGTAAACTGCCCCTGTAAATTAAACCATCCTTCAAAATATACTCACATGTTTTGCCTTACAACAACTTCTCGTAAATCACACTGAGCTCATTATCATTGTCATACCCTGAAACGTACTCAGAAGAAACAATAGGTTTGATCTGCATAGCTATCGACAAAGCATAAATAGTTGGTAATGGGGATCGAGATAATATATCAGCCTTTTTGTTGTCCACTCCTTTCTTATACTTGATCAATAAGGTAAACTGTTGAAGGTATGATATCCACTTCATATGGCGAGTTTGTTGTAGGTTGGACTGCGTAGATAAGAACTATAATGGTTTGTGATCGGGATGTACCACAACCTCCTTCCCTAATAAGTAATTCCGCCAATGTTTTACTGATTGATATAATGCACAGAATTCCTTATTGCAGGTAGGATAGTTGCGTACTGCTCCAGTAAACATCTCAGAATGGTAAGCAACCGGCTTCCCATCCTGCAAAAGGATTGCCCCCAATATATAATCTGACGCATCTATCTTGACCTCAAAATGCCGCTACAAATTGGGCAATGCTAACACTGGTACATCCGTAATCTTGCACTTCAGTAACAGAAAAGTCTTCTCATGGTGCTCTTCCCACACAAACTGTACTCCAGTCTTCGCCAAAGAATATAAATGTGCGGCTATTTGTGAAAAATGCCGAATAAACTTCCATAAGTACTGACAAGAACCTATAAATCTCCTCACTTCCCTCACTGTACGGGGTCTAGGCCAATTAGTAATGACCGAGATCTTCTCTAGATCGACCTTAAACTCGCCGCCACCAACAATAAATCCCAAATAGACCAGCTCCCTCTTTCCAAACTCGCACTTCTTTCCGTTTAAAAAAAGTTGTTGTGATCGCAAAACGCCCAACACTTTGCGTAAATTCCCAAGGTGCCCCTTCCATGTACAACTATATATTAAGATATCATCCAAATACATAATCACAAAATCGTTAATAAAAACATGAAGTACCTCATTTATTAAATGCATAAATGTTGTCTGATCAATGCATAACCCAAAGGGCATCACCAACCACTCAAATAGGCCATGTTTGGTCTTGAACGTTGTCTTCCAAGTATCTTCTTCCCAGATTCTAACTTGATGGTAACCCGACTTAAGATCCAACTTGGTGAAAAACTGAGCCGTCTACAACTCATCTAAAAGCTCATCAATCCGTGGAAGCGGATAATAATTTTTTACAATAATCTTGTTCAGCGCCCGATAATCCGCACACATCCTCCAAGACCCATCCTTCTTTGGCACCAATAAATCCGATGAACCATAAGGTGAACAACTTAGATTAATTTAACTCCTTGCTCTAGAAGTTCATGTACCTGTTTCTTGATTTCATCAGACTCTGTAACAGAAGTCCGATATAGCCCAATATTGGGTTGTGGCGCACCATTCACCAAGGTAATATCATGCTCTATATCCCTCTTGCGCGACATCCCTTCTATGCCCAGAAACAAGTCTTCAAACTCCTCTTGTAACTTTCTTATATCGGTTTGTTACTTAGAAGACATTGCCAAAGTAGACAATACCTTAGCTGACAGACCCTCTTGAACCGGTCGTACCAACAACAATACAAATTTGCCGCTCGCATTAACCAACTTTTTCGCCTGAGTCGCCGTTACTAAATTACTAGTAGTGATATGTTCCTTGCACGCATTAATATGAAACTCCGCCCCCTCATTCACAAGACAATACTTGCGAGCTCTACGGTAAAGGATTGCATCTCGGTTCCAAAGATAAAGGCTACCCAAGATGACTTGATACACGTCCAACGGAACCACCTTAGATGTCACTTTGCCAATAAAATTTTTAGTAATCGTAAACTTGAACGTACACTGCTTAGTGATCTTCAACTTCGCGTCATTTTGAATCTAACCCAAACCGTACGGCTTAGGATGAGCCACAGTAGCCAAACCCATCTTCTTCACCGCCGCCTCAGAAATTAAATTCTTCTGACTACCCGGATCAATGATGGTCTCGATTAAGCTCTGCTTCACTTGAATGCTGACATAAAGTTGAAAGTTGTAGGTTGCTTGAACATTAGAGTAAGTTTAGGATTTGGCTTATCTAAATCTGGAAGATCCACAATTGTTGCGGCCAATGTACGTTTCTCTTTCTTGCCCCTCTCCTCCTTCGGCCTAAGCTCCGGGTGAAGTTTCTAATATTTATCTAAAATGTGCCCATTAGCCTTACAATGACTACAGATATTCCCCTTGGATAAAGACCCATCTCCTTTGGACTCCCCTTTTTGATCATACTTCCAAGTAGACTTGTACCCCGACTTGCTCTTGTCGTCTTTCTTGTCACTCTTCAAGTACTTGCCTTCAATAGCAATTGCTTTAACGGTAGCATTTTCGATATTTTCCACATTAAAGAGCTTTAATTCTCTTCTAATGGACTTCGATAAACCTCCCGTATATGTCATGAACACTTCGTACTCATCCACATCAATATCTAAAACCAACGCTTGGTTATGAAACTCCGTAGTGAATTATTGTACGGATTGCCCAAACCTTTGGCGCAAATTGTGTCATTTGTACCATCGCTCCTGTTTATACCCAATTAGATAGAATTGCTTCCTCACCAAAACCTTGAATTCTTTCCAACTCAAACTTCCTACTTCGTGGCGTTTCAGATAAAATTTTCACCACGTTAGTGAATGACTTGCAAATTTTAAACTAGAGAAACAAATTTTTTGAGCGTCGGAATATTCATAAACAGAAAAATAGGTCTCTAACCTATCTAACCAATTATCCAACTTCTCGGCATCGACTAAACCATCGAATACTAGAATTTCAATCTTAAAGTCAATATGAAGATTACGCATAGGATTCATTGACTTACCAAAACCCGAGTGCTCCTTGACGGATTCGGCATCACTAGAATCGTTATCTATCTCCGCAATATTCTCGTCTCCATCCACCTTCATAAACTTTTTCTTCCTCGAGCGGCCTCACCGATGAGAACGGCACCGCCGTGTCGCCGAAGCGGAAGCCTTCGCGAGGTTCGTAAGACGCAATTGTTCTACCAACTCCCCTACAGTAGAAGTTAGGTCGAAAACTGTCGTTTCCAAAGTCGTGAGTCAATCGTTGGAATCGCCCATCTCCAAATTGTCATTCTTCTTCGAATTAGGTTTACGATGAATCTTCAATGGACTCACTAGCTTCTCCATCGTTTGCTTGAGACAGTCACGTGTAGAGACCATAAACCACAATCACCCCCCCGAGAATCGTAACTAGAAAACTGATACCACTTAATCCATAATACGAATAGAAAAACCCTAGTACGAAGAATTGCACGAAGAGCACAAAAATTGGTTGGGAAAATCCTTTTTAAGAGCTTCAATTGCTCAAATTAATTGATTACAATGGAATTACTCTCAAGCCCTAAGTTTTCCTCTCATAACTTTTATTGAACCAACATAAGATAAAAAAATAACCAAAGTCCCATTATACACGATGGAAACAAAAATACCAGTAGAACGGATCTCAAGGCAAACCCAACGTCTCAGAATAACATCTAAAGCAAACTTACGCCAAGCTCGTTCGAACGGCATCTAAGCCCGTTCGAACGACTTTAGGATAATTAGTCATCAACCCTAAAAACATGTCAACTCGTTCAAACGGCATCCAAGCTCGTTCGAACGACTTTGACGAACAAAGTTCAAAACCGTGAAAACAGAGTTCTCGTTCGAACGGCATTCAAGGCTGTTCGAACAACCTTACGATAGTTGGTCTTTAGCCCTAGAAACTTGACCACTCGTTCGAACGGCATCTAAGCTCGTTCAAACGACTTTGACAATATCAGTCTTCGACAATTCCATTCTTCACATTCGAGTCCACATCAAAACATCCCTAGATCCTCCTGGATCAGAATCATCCAGCAGCAACTTAATTTCAATTCTAATTCATCCACAATTCCCAAAAAATGGTGGAAAAAAATCTGGCAGACCAGCCTTCCTCATAGGATTCAGATGTTAATTTGGAAAATGTTCAAAGAGATTCTTCCTGTGAAGGCTAGATTGAAACAAAATCATATTGTGCAAGAGGATCTTTGTTCCATTTGTCATGAGGCTTCTGACACTATTTTTCATGCTTTATTTCAGTGCCCTTGGGCTAGCAGGGTGTGGTTTGCTTCTTCCCTCACTCTAAATACAAAGGTTCCACAGTTCAATCCTTAGAGAGTCATCAGACAGATGGAGTCTGTTTATTCTGATAAGCAGGAGTTCAAACAGAAATTCTCTTTTTTCTGCTCCATTATTGCAGCCATTTGGAGGCTAGAAACTCCTTTATCTTCAACAAGACTGAGCTTAATACTCACAGTATTCTTTTTAGAAGCTCTCAGTTGTTTCTCCCTACTTCTGCTGAAGCTCAGGATACAAATATGTTAATTGAAAATCTATCATCAAACAGAAATCCCATTTTTTTTTATCATGACAGACGCTGCTTGGACTCATAAAGATGCTTCAGCTGGGATGGGTATTGCTATTTTTCATCCTAATTTCAACTATGTATATACAAGAGCTGAAAAAGGCAAGGCATGAGGAGTAGACGCTCAAGAAGGGTGGGCCATCCTAAGGGGCCTCCACCTGATCAAGAAAATGAATTTTCAGAATTTCGTGTTGATGGCTGACAACGGGAACTGTATTGAATTCCTCAAAGGCAATCTTCAGGATATCTCATGGGAGACTTCAGTCCTGCTTTCTCTTGCTAAACAAGAGTGTAATAAGTATAGCTGTATTTTTATGCATGTTAGTAGGAAGGCAAATTTGCTAGCACATGAGCATGCTGCCTTGGGCAAACTGAATCCTAGGGTTTTTTGTAGTGCAGATATGCCTAGGTGAGTGCTTCATCTGGCACAAGGTTGTAAAACTATTTTGCTGAACTCTTAACATTATGGTTGTGTTGTTATTCTTGGCAAAAGAAAATAAAATAAAAAAATTATAATGTGGCCCCTTGCATTTTATACTGGATAGGCATCTGTTTTAGCCCTCCTTCATTATATATTATTTAAGCTCTATTCCAACCCCAATGCAGATTCTTTTGTCGTATATTTTTCCTGCAAATACAATAAGGCCCTGCCTCATACATAAGTCGTAGATGCCTCTTCACGGATGAGAAACTTCTCTATTAAGTTATTCTAGAGCTAATAGACCTAATAAGTTACAAAATTCAAGTTGATTAAAATGGGTTAACTGACAATTAAGAAAAATAGGTTATGGAGCATATGAAATCATTCAATATTTGTATTCGTGATTTGTTAAGGGCGTCAAGCTATATCAACCTTGAAAGTAAAGAAAGGCATCAGTACCGTTGAAGTCACTCCATCAAACTCCTCAGGACAATTTGTGACTGCTTGACTAGGAAACCAAATATTTAAGCTAGAAGAAATTTTGGCCATTTTCATATGAAATACAAAGCAAGAAGGAAACTTACCAGTGAAAACTTCCAAGCACAATGGGACCTGGTGAGAACGAAAGAAGTCTAATGCCACAACTTCAAAAACTTTGGACATTACCAGGAGAAATGCTTGAAACCCAAAACAAGGGATAAAAACAGAAGCTTAGAGCATAAGTACTGTTTTACAATAAGATCATCACGGAACGTAAACAACTCAACATTAAACTTTATTTCAGTTCAACTTCATTACTTTTTCAACAACTGCTTTTCTAATTACAAATATTTCATGATTTGACAAATGATCCAGGAAATTTTGGATCAGTGACCAAACACAGTCATCCCTTGTTAGTATCTCAAGGTAACAATTCCTCCAGTATTCGCAGTACAGAATTGGACTCTTCTGCAGATGCTTTGGTTTTCAAATATGTTAGTGGCAGAATGATTGCTTGGAATTGATACAACACTGAAAATTTACATGCTCAAGACAAACATCAAATTAAATATGTTTCCAACACTGGTGTGCCCTCCTCAATACAACCCCAGTTCTTTAGTGTAATCCCAAAAGGTTTTATTGATGTGAATTGTCCTCGCATGGTCGTTTCTCACCGTCTATGGTTTATTTACGTTCATGTTATTTTGATTTAAGCCTTTCTACTAGAGAAACTAAGTAGGTTTTAGGAAATTCCTAATTAACCAACACAAGGTTAAGAGGGTAATTTTTCCAGTTTCTAGATTATTACTAATTAGGGTTTCCACCCCCTTATGTTTTATAAAAGGGAAGCTAGGTTCTCTATTATATTTAGTTGTTGAAGTTGAAGTTAAGAATTAGGTTTCAGTTATTTCTGTTATTTAGTGTGTTTTCGAGTTAGAGAAAACCCTAATCTTAAATTAGGTCTATATTAGCGTAATACTTCACAATTTTGCTTTCGCGTTGAGAGTTCACGTTAAATTGGTACCAGAGCTAGCAAGATTCTGCGGGTTTTTTTTTACACCAACTGCTACAATGATTTCGACATTTGCTACAATATTTTCTGCATTGCTACAGTGGTTTTGGCATCGGCTACAATGATTCTGCGTCTGCTTGATCTTTGTGTTGCTACAGTGATTTCTGCGATTAAATTTCCTTGGAAGAGTTATGATTTCCAGATACCCGAGATGGTTACAACGATCAAATACATACATACCAAGTTCAATAAGCTTTGGCTTCGAAAGAATTTTTACCCCCTCATCTTAAAGTCCAATTTGGGCCAACGACAGTTTCGTCGTCACCGGTGGAAGCAACTCGAGACCCCAACAACGGGTTGATTGTAGGTTCGAAAGAGCAAGAAGAGTTCGCGAGTGAAGAAGACGCAAAAGATTCTCACATGCAAGGCTGCTCACGAGGGTGCCGTGGGGTTATAAATTTGTAAAAATTCAACTCATGCCGAAACCCACATCCGAGCTAGACCAAGAAGCTGCTAACCCTAATGGAGGTTTTGCTTCCACCGGTAATGGAGATCACAAAGTTTTTTTTGCAGGTTCGCAAACAAAGAAGAGAATCGCAGGGAGAAGACCAATCAGAGACGAGAGGATACCGGAGATCCCCGTGACGTCTAGTGGATTCCTCCTGTTAGAACTCCAACCGGATATTGGGACAAACCCCCAATATTTGACGAGTATCCAGATGATGTCATTAAGAAAGAGTTTGTTGATCCGTTTTGGAAGGGCTTCTTAGCTAATTTCGAGAAGCGGATACCATTGTTTATTTTATTTTTGGGCGTTCTTCAATGTAGGGATGTTGGTGACAACACTGTACCCCCGCACTTGGTACAACCATGGGTTACAAAAAATTTCGAGGCAAAATTCGATGTTTGAAGATGAATATGCCACAACAGAAAGTTCTGTGCTCTATGGTGTTTAAAAATTTGTTAATTTTGTGGTCAAAATCTTCTGAAGACGGAGGGATTTGATGTGAATTGTCCTCGCATGGTCGTTTCTCACCGTCTATGGTTTATTTACATTTATGTTATTTTGATTTAAGCCTCTCTAGAGAAGCGAAGTAGGTTTTAGGGAGTTCCTAATTAACCAACACAAGGTTAAGATGGTATTTTTCCCAATTTCTAGATTATTCCTAATTAGGGTTTCCATCCCCTTATGTTATATAAAGGGGAGGCTAGGTTCTCTATTTTATCTAGTTGTTGAAGTTGAAGTTGAGAATTAGGCTTCAGTTATTTCTGTTATTTAGTTTATGTTTTAAAGTTAGAGAAAACCCTAATCTTAAATTAGGTCTAATTAGCGTAATATATTTCTCAATTTTGCTTCTGCATTGAGAGTTTACGTTATTTATATTTAGTAAAAATAGAATGTTGGATACAAGCAAGTAACCCCTTTGAATACAATTAAAAAAAAACTCGAAATCTCTTATATATCCGTGGTAAATCAAAACTTACTAATAACAATGAGGAGGATTGTCACTGTACTCAATCCAACCGTCTCAGTAAGTATGCAACTTGAACTTCCTTTGTCAGAGGCATTATCCAGTCCCCAAAGAAATCAGCCACTAAGCTTGGCCTAATTTTGTATGCCGGATCAGCTACATTATCATTCTCTTCAGTCACAACTACCTCTTGCCCATATGTTCTAGTCTTCATATCTACTCTCTTCTTAATTGTTTCTTCCACTGTCTCGTATGTCAGCAATAACATCAATTGGGAACCGTCCTGCAAGCCCCATCATTAACAAGTAACGAGTTAACAAATGAATATTTATAAAATAAAATGTGGAGTGAAGTGAAATAAGGAAGAAAAAAAAAAATACTTGGGCTCTAATGGCAGCCTCATATACAGCAGGGGAAGCTCTGAATTTAGCCTCTGCTACAAATTTCCCATAATGGATTCGCTTTGAAAGCACCTGACAATATAATATGCAAGAAATCAAAGTCAGGCGGCAAATACATATTTTTTTCTCTACTTATGTGTGAGAAAGAAAGTTACTTAGGCTGTAATAGCGACCTCACAAGATGGGAGACACCATAAACTAACATTCTCGTAAGGAGAAGGTAACATCTATAAACAATTAGAGCATAAAAGCACGCAAAAATAGAATAGCCTGTAGCTAATAATATCGATACAGATGACTATAAGAAGATATAATTTGACTCTGCCCTCATTATTTGACGGATATTAGCACTTACCCCAACGAATTTTGAATATTGTGTTTTGCCCCTAAATCATTTCTTCCTACAAGAAAACCACGGTACTCCTGTCAAAATGAGTTGACTATACGGAGCTTAGAACTTTATGTAAACTACCCTCTTTACTCATACATGCGTACAACACGTCACCTCAACTCAAAACAAACTCCATTACCGCTATGTGGATGAAAGATCCTCAAAATTAGTCATTACATCCAACGGTCCATATTAAAAACCAAAAAACTGAACGATGGAAGTCGTTGAGCTCTTCTGCCTCTCTCTTAAATACCTCCATCTCTTTCTCCACACTGCTCTCTTCTCATTCTACCACATTCTAAACTGATCTCTATCTCTCTCTCTGCAAGCTCTTGGAGGGTTTCAGAAGATGGGAAGAGGATTCGATGAACACAACCAGGTATTCCCATAATTTTCTGTGTTCAGTTTTTTCTGACACTAAATTTTTTTATGAGTTTGGGGAGTAAAGACAAAGTGGACTGTTGGATCTAAAGTAGGCACCGCCCGAAGTGAGACACGTGGCAAACCTGAACTTCGACGGAAAAGGAGGATGTTTTAAAATGAGGACAAACCTAGTAGATCACATAAAGCTTCTTGTCTCCTTATAGTCAGCTCATGTTGACAGGTCTGTGTATAGGATGAGACCATTTGGGGGACCAAACATAATATTCTCCTTATAAGGGCACTAATAAAGCTATAATTTACTAAGTGGAAGCAAAAGAGCTATCTAGTGGAGCAAGTTAGCAACTTAAAGATAAGACCACCAAGTTTTTTGAGACCGGCGAGTATGTTAACTTGTAAGCAGAGTAGTAAGAACTTTCCAATCCAATATAAATTGCTCCAAGTAAATCATTGTTGGATCACAAACCTGCAAGCATATTGTATCACAAACCGCAGTTGATCCGCAGTTGCCATCGTTTCCTTCTTTAACTAATCTAGGAAGAAGTTTGCTGAAGTACATATCCCATATCTTTTTGTTTATATTGATAGAATCAGCAATAGGATGTAAGACCTGATTGGGAATCAGAAACCAGCAGCAAGTTAGAACATGCTTGCCCAAAAATGACATAATTCTGATAAATATGTGATTAAAAAACATAAGATAAAAACAACTCATAAAGCATACAAAGACGTACTCATTTCAGGTAGACCTACACGTAAGCCAATTTAAGATTATCTTTCTTTCAATCACAAAAGACACGAAAAGCATATCAAACTAAACTTCTAGTATCTTCTAAATTCCATCAGAAGTCTTGGAAAAGGAAGAAATCCATTTTTCGAAGTGACTTCCGGAATCATTCTAGCTTGAAAGAAGTTTCCTAGTTCATTGCCGAGCCAAGTCAGAAAGAATGTGAGGAACTTTTAAACCCCACTAGGTCGACTAGCCAACTTATTCTAAGAAACAAGAAATCTTGAATTTAAATTGGAGAACCATACTGTCCCAGGTGTCACGTTGTTCAATTGGACTATATTTGGCTACTCACCAAGGAAAAAATTGGAGAGCAAGCTGGGGGCATAAAGGACACCCAAAGAATAAATAAATAGCAATATGTACAAAGTTTAATGGTGAATATCAAAGCGGGTTTTTGTTCACCTGCGGATATTGCAGCGGTGGCAATAGTGGCTCCGGCAAAGCTTCTGGAAAGAAAGGATGCTCATCTGGACTCTTGTACCTGCCAACCTACAGTGCAATAGATCGCAATAAAAAGTTTAGCAACATCGGTGTGCATTTAAATCCTATTATTTTAGTTAGGAGCCTTTATTTACCTGAGCGTGAAGCTTTTCAGTTTCCTTAACCATGAACTCAACTAAAGAGCCACCGAATCCTTCCATGGAAAATGCATTGTGATCATAATTGTCGGCATTGTAACAATATTGAGCCCTCTCCAAAAGGCTAAATATTATGCTGTCCTCTTGGCGGATTAAAGAGGTTCTTATACTATCCAAGGTCAAACTATCACTCTCATCCACCCTCTTCTTCTTCTCCAATCTATATAAGAAATGATTCCGTGGTGTCAGACGGTGATGCTAATCTGAATTTTCTTAAGTCCATATGTGTCTAATAACAATCGATTATGTTCACGAAAGAATGCATGTGTACGAAAAAATGATTCAACTTAATCTCATGTTAGAATTCATTCCACTAATATCTACTTGCTCATGAGCATGCAAGCTTCATGTATGAGTCTGTGCATGCGGATTATACCGTAACTCGTCCAGTTTCGTTTGGGTGAAAAAGTTGGCGCTTTTTGCTTTAAACTTAAGGTCAGGGGTTTCTTTTAGGACAAACAAAACTGGACAAGCAACGGCGAAATCCACACACAGTCAACATGTGGCAATTTAAGTATTACATAATCAGCTAGGCGCCACTAAAAGACACTGCAAAATGTGAGTTATCTGATTCCAGCAATGTGTGCGGCTATTCGGAGGTAATGGGAGGAAATAATCAACAATCTCAATAACCCCATTGCTTCTATAAGGTTAACAATGAGAAACACATACCCATACTTCAAACTCCATAGATTGGTTGTCCATATTTAAGAAACTCGCTCAAAACAAAATATGTTTATATGATTTGTCCAATTCCCAAATATAACCTTAAGCTATGATATATCAGACCAACCAAACAGGCAAAAATTTCAACATTAATGGCACCAAAAATGACAAACTAAGTAAAATCATTAATTCCCATTAACACAAACATACAAATAAACACACAATATATATATATATATATATATAAACCCAGAGAAACCCAAAATTAAAGTTGATATATTTCATGAAATTGTTTACTTACGAAGCAGATGAAGTTGCAGAAACATAAAGAGTTTGAAAGCATTTCCTTGCTAAACCAAATTGGGTAAACTTAAAACTGAGATTTTGTTTGGATTTGAGGGAGAAAGGGGAGTTGGGTTTCAAAGGGTTTACGATATAGTAGGTTGAGATTGAAGGAGATGAGGCTTTTAAGAGCTTCGCCTCCATTGTTGCTCTAAAAAAGAAATCTTAGAAGAAGTTTTGTTTGTTTTTCATCTCTTGCTGTTAACAGAAGAAATGGTTTTGGTGGGAGAGAGGTGGGTGTTGAAATTGGGGTTAGGTAGGTGGGTGCCAAATGATAGGCCATTTTTGCTCTCTCTTTGCATAATGGCCAAGTTAAAGTCCACTTGTTCCCTTGGGTTTGGTTGGTGAAGCATTTTATATTGATGTTGATACTATAGAGCAAGAAACATTTTTCCAATTACTAGATCAGCCAATGGTGTGCATGCAGGTAGAAGTAGTGGCCGTCGAGAAAAACATAATCGTTTCGTTTTGGATCACTCGAGAACAATCGTTAATGAGAGTATAGCGGTCGACTACGGTGACTTGGGCTTGGCCATTTGGGGACATGATTCAGGCATAAGATGACCAAAGTATTCTACATTATTGCTTTTGTGGTCCATAAAATTGTGCACTTCCATTTCGACAAAAAGAACTAATTGTTTTCGCCACAATTTCTATAATGACAGTATTTATTCATTGTTCCTTCACACGTTGTACTCCATCTCGTCTTGACAAGTGCTTCATCTTCCCAATAATAGAATACTAGTTTTATAACCCGCGCTTCCGCACGACTTGAATAAATAATTTTTTAAGTTTGTTGATAAAATAATTTCTTTATATCTTTTAACTCTAATAATACGCATAGTTTAATTGGAAGAGAAGTATGTAATGAAAAAGATGAAATGTGTTACGAGTTGGGTCCAGCCCAACTGGGTCGGGGTGTCCTACTAAACTCCTAACAAGCCCATAGGCTTTAGGGTTTACGAGGAGAGTTTAAGTAGGATAGGTAACCTCATTTGTTGGGTTATATTTTTTGTCGACAGAGAAACACAATTCAATCAATAAAGATATCATTTTTTTTTCTCTTAATTTCTCTTAATAGATCTTGTAGCTTAATCTATTATTGTCCAACATGTTATCAACACGTAGAGCTAGTGGATCAAGAGGGAGAAAAAACTCTCCAAAAATAAGTGCTTTCCGGGAATTCTTGCTTTGCGAAAAGGTATTTTTACTTATTTTCAAATTTATATATATATATATATTCTACCCTATGATATAGGATATCTGTATATAAATTAGAATAATATTTACCTATTTTTTATATATTAAAAATAATATTTTTTGGTGTTTTTTACCCTTGATTAAGGGTTGTTTTCAAACTTTTTTTTTTTTGTGAACATCGGATAGATGCAAAACCTATTTTTTTGCTGGTCACTGGAGTGACACGTGGCAGGCACGTGTGTGACACGTGGTAGCACTGTTCACGTGCCAAGTGGCAGTCACCAAGGGGTGACACGTGCTAGTTTGACTTGATCAAATCGGTCAACCAAGTTCAAGCCTTGACCCAAACCAAGCCAAACCGATCCAGGACCGATTCAGACACTAAATTGGCTCTAGAGAGCTCAAATTTTGGTCAAATTGAGTCAATTTTTTTTTTTGAAAAAATCCTATTAACTAGACCTACCCCATGAGGGACCTATTTTTAAAAAAAATTATGAAAAATATTTTTAATTTTTTTTTGGGAACGAGTGCCTCGTATGAGAAAACATACTCACTTATATGGGATATAAGTAAATATATTAATACCTATTTAAGTATCTTACGATAGGCAATAAGATATTAATGATATGCCCCTAAGATACTAATTATCATTATTAGGGATCACAGATAATACGAAACCAATACTAATTTGGAATACGACCAGGAGTTATATCTAAATTACGGTTAATTATCAAAGATAAATAATTAGAACTAAATTCGGAATTGACTTAGTCTTATTTCTAAAATATTGGTGTCTGAGGAATCAATTTTTCGTATCTAGGTGAAATTAGATGTTACATGATAACATTTAAAGGTATATAGGCATTGATACAACCTATAATACCCTAGAATGTTAGTTCAAAGACATGCATAATCTACCTATCTTGTGAACCCAGCAGACTTTGATGTGGGACCACTTGTCACCTAAATATCTAATACCCCTCATATTCGTAGCAAATAAGGTAATTTGACTAGAATATACCGACCTTTATAGAACTTTAGGGCTTAGAACACCCTAGTTCTCAGAATAAGGAACGCACATATCTAGTGGTTTTGAATATTAATCTTGGTTAAGATTATATTAAAACACACATCTAAGATTAAGATCGTCATTTTTACAGGGTAAAACTGGGATTTAATTATTAATTTTTTTTCATGAGTTTTAGTATATGAACAAGGTTCAGCTATAATATGATTGGGAATCATTTATTTTATATTATTCAAAGTACTTTAATCTGTTTATAATGCATTTGAAATGTTTATCCTGAATTGTTACTAATTACGATCTACATTTTGCATAATAGATGTCTGCAAAATTCAAGAATGTTAAATTTCTACCATTGTTGCTCACTGGAGCCAATTACCTCACTTGGTGCATTGACGTTGACTTGTTCTTGAAGTCTCTCGCTCTGCAGAAGACCATCATCATTGGCAACAAGGAAGATCCTATAGACAAAGCAAAGTCTTTGTTTATCCCCCGTCATCATATTCAGGATGACCTGAAGACTAAATACCTCAACAAGGTTAAGCCAACTAACTTATGGGCAAGCATAAATGAGCATTATGGTCAGCAAAAGACTATTATGCTCCCAAAAGTGATGCACCAATAAAATAACCTTAGGTTCCAAGATTTTAGGACTATCGCTGATTATAACTCAATAGTCCATAAAATCACTTCTACACTTGAGCTGTGTGTGAGAAAAGTTAATAATGCTAAAATAGTAGAGAAGACTCTATCAACTTTCCATGCTAGCAATATTGCACTTCAAAGGCAATATCAGTGAGAGAATATTATGACTCACAAAGTCTTGATTCAGGCACTGCTCCTCTCTGAGTAGAACGATAAACTTCTAATGAAAAATCATATTATGCAGCCTTCTAGGAATGCGTCGTTGCCCGCATCACACAATGTTCAGTTTTGGGGAAACAGCTCTGCACGTTAGGGATGAAAATATTGAAAGGGTAGGGGAGGATACCAGGGAAACAGAAAGGGAGGGAACCAGAAACCCTTTGGACCTAGGGAAGGTAAAGGATTTAAGAAATACGGTACACCGGGAAATGTGAAGAAGGAAAAAAAGACAGATTAGGGATCTCCTTGCTTTAACTGCGGTGGCACAAGATATTGGCATGGAAATGCAGGCACCACGGATGGCTATAGGTAATAGAGTCCAGACCCACTATGCAGTTGTTGACACTAACTCTTCCCTTGTGGAGTTTGCAGCGTCAGACTTCTTTGGCGACACTGATGCCGGTATGGATCAACATACGGAGTAATCCGTAACGATATTTCAGTAGACATGTGATGTCACAATAGAGAACACTAGTAGTTTCTATTCTCGTATAGACTTGATTTACTTTTTGTCAATATTTTTGATTATGTTAGGAACAAATCATTAATATTTCAATAAAATGCTCGTGACATACAGGAGATTTTTATTTCGTTCTAAATACTGATTATTCAAATTATTGCTTGGGATAGTAGTTAATTTTTCATATATAGATTTTAATCTGCTATATATACAGGTCGCCCATGTATCTTTCACCTATAGGGCACTAATTGATAATAGGACAAGTCGCGACACATGTCTAGTAGACAGTGGTACCACGCACTCGATTCTTCGAGATAAAAAGTATTTCTCGTACTTGACCGCGTACGTCGGGAACATTCACACTGTTACTGGTTCAGCCAGTATCATAGAAGACTCAGGGAGCGCCACGCTATTGCTCTCTGACGGTACAATACTGAGTGTCTAGACCGCATTATTTGCTAGTTAATCTCCCGAGAATTTACTAAGCTTTAGAGACATACATGATAATAGTTATCAAGTCAATATGATAAGAAGTAATGAAAATCAAATTCTTTGCATCACCTATTCACCTAATAGTCAAGAACTTATATTGGAACGGTGCCTAATGTATTCCCCAGAGTTTTATTCTACTGCCTTCAGGCATGTGGAAACATATCCAATCACTAATTTTTCTCCATTGCAAGAGAAAACATTTAAGATTTGGCATGATCATTTGGGACATCCTGGATAAAGAATGATAAGGAAAATTATCAATAGTACATCTGGACATTCACTAACGAGAGAGAAGATTTGAATTTTGCAAGATTGCCCGTCTAATGCCTGCTCTCAGGGAAAGCTTATAGTCCAACATAGTAAGACCAAGGTGGAGTTGGAGTCTCCAGCCTGCTCTTAGAATTGCATGGTTCCACGCAGTGGCCAAAAGCTGAGATCGTAATAATAGTGGCCTAGTGATTAACTGTAATCGCTTAATTAAATTCTCCACCATCCCATTTTGGGTATGGACATGGGGTACTGGACGCTCGACATCTATCCCATTAGCCATACAATAATCAAGAAAGAGATTTTTTGAGTGTATTCCCACCTACAAACTGAATATTTGTCTTTCGTCCCCAAGTTGTTTAAATATACAGTTTTTGTCGCCAAATGATCTCTAACCACAGGTCAACATCCTTTGAAGTCAAATTTTGATATGAAGTGACTAAACTACCCTTAGGCGAGTTGTACGTGATTTTATCATAATAGGTAACAAGTTGTCTTCAGGTTATCTCCTTCACCAAAACAATCCCCAACGGTCATCTCCTACACTTTCACTCTATCTCTCTCAGTCATTTTGGAGGGAAAATTTGTAACTTCTACAACTATCACATAGAGTGGTAACATTTGATTCTGCCAAGCCTTTGAATCTCTTATCTCTTTCCTAATCACAATATAAGTCTATTTTTTCTTTCTTTTTCTTTCTTTCTGAATAGTCTCTCTATGATATCTGTTGCTTTGGTTTTCCCATTTTTAAAATTAGAAGATTTGCGTTAAGAATTAGAGTTTGGATTAAAAAATTGAGGCTTAGTGGTTTAGATTAGAAGATTAGAGTTTTGGTTTTTCTGTTATTTTAAAATTAGGGTTTATTAAAAAAATTGGGGCTTTTACAAGCAGTGTTTTTAAATTAGGTGTTTTGGGTATGTTACCATGATATTTGTCTTAGTTATATAGTGTTTGGGGTATGCTACAATGACAGGAATGACCTAAAAAATGTCATTATTCATTGAGGAGGTAGATGATCTGAACCTGGGGAGACAGGGTACATACATCGCCTATACATCGAGGGGGACATGCATATATTTGAAAATGTAGATGGGGATCAGTTTTACTATCAAGGTCTATTGGAGTATATTATGTCTGATGTTGTTGGGATAAAAAAAGCTATCTCACTTGGTTTTGGGATAGTGGTAAAGACACTGTGTGCAGGAGAGATAATGAATGTTTGTGATGATGCAACTTTATATAAGATGTGGCATTGTAGTGATGTGGATAGTATGTGAGATGTACATTTTTATGCTTATGCAGTGCCTATAAAAGTTGTGCCTCTACCTATAATTGAACAGCCAGATGTAGTTATGATGGAAGATAATGAAAGACCACCAATATGGCCTACTTCTCAAGTTGAGGTTGAGACTACACAGTTTGATCTATTACAACATTAGAGTACACAGTTTGATCTACTTCAACATGAGACTATTGGCAGGGGTAGACAAAAGGTAGTTGTGACTCAAAGAAAAAAGAAAGATGTATCAAAGCCAAAAAAACCAGCTCAAACTAGACAAACAAGTAAAGCAAAAGACAAACTAACTGAAAAAGGGGAAACAACATAGGAAAGAGAAAAGGTAATAGTTTACAAAGTGGTAAAGAAAACACTAAAAAAGTTAAGAAACCAAAGGCAAGTAAACTACCGGTGGAAGAACTTGATGATTTGCCACATATGTACTTCAGTGATGATGAACCTAATATTAAATACGAGGGTGGAGTTGGATTGGGGGGAGATGCTCCACTTAATGTTGAAACTGAGGGTAAAGTTAGATTGGGGGGAAAGGCTTCAAATAATACATAAGAAGTTGATGAAGTTGATGCTTGGAATAGATGGGCAAAAACTAACCCAGATAGCCAAGATGCAGAGGAAGGATATTACTCAAATTACTCATCAGTTGATGGTGATGTTGAGTTCAGAGATTTGGCCAAAGAATGTGATAACATTTTTACAACAGAAGAAGCTAAAGTACATCATACTACATTACCTGTGCATAATCCTGGGTTAGAGATGGTTATGGGCATAAAGTAGCCCATAGTTGATGCTTGCAGAAATCTTCTAGGGCAGTGAGAACCACTACACCAGCAGGTGTGAAGGAGCTAATTTTAAGAAGGTATGGTGTTGATATTTCATATTATACTTCATGGAATGCTTGGACTATATGCATGGAGAGGATAGTTGGATCATATGATGAGGGTTATATTCTGCATCCTAAATTTATGAGACAAGTCTTACTGGTTAATCATGGCAGTTTAGCCAAATGTAGTAAAGATCTTTAAAGTAACCAGTGGAAAAGTTCATCGGTGATGATGAATGTAAGTTTTGATGGATTGTTAATTAGTGGGTGTAGACCTATACTTGGTTTGGATGGTTGTTTTCAAAAGTGTATATATGGGGGGGGGGGGGACTCATTGATGTTGTGACTACCCTTTTTTCTCATGCAAATCACAGATTCTGCTTTAGACATATGTACAAGAATATGAAAAAGTTTCATTGGGAGACCCAAATAGAGTAGTTAGTGTGGAGTGCAGTAAAGGAATTTAAGTAATCTAAAAAGAACAAGTACATGGACTAACTCAAACTGGATAACCCAGTTGCTCATAACTGGTTACTTAAGTAGGCATTTGAACACTGGGTTAGGTCCCACTTTAATTTTACTGCCAAGTGTGAACACATCACAAACAACTTCAATGAGTCTTTTAACATGCAAATTTTGATGATTAGGGACAGGCCAATCCACAAGTTACTAGAAAAGGTGAATATAATGTTGATAAAACTCATGTATGATAGGAGGCTCAAATCAAAAGAGTGGGAAGAAACAGGTAACCTAAACAAGACCTTTTGTTATTGTTTGAGATCTTTTTTTTATGAACTACTATGTGACTATATGTATATCTTTTTTTGTAGGTTTGGTATTGGTCCCTAGAGCACAAACCCACATTGATAAGATGATCAAATGTTATGGTCAATATCAGATTCAAGGGATCATATCAGGATCTTTTCTTACAATTGGGATAAACGGCCAAAGATGGAGAGTGAACACTAACACACATGAATGTGATTGCCATATATGACAACTTTTTGAACTACCATGTGTGCATGCTATTAGTGTTATACTCCCTTATGGGTGGTTATGGGTCAAGTAAGTATTTTTTATTAATAATCTAAATTTTTACAAAGTTGTGTCTTTAATTTTTTAAAAGCTAATTTTTTTTTATGGATGGCTAACAACTATGTTTCTTATTTTCACAAAGTTGCTTCATATGCCCAAACATATAAAAATGTCATATATCTTGTAGTTGATGGATCAGAATGAGAAAAGGTTTGTATTTGAACACAAGTGTATCTGAATTTTTTATTTCATATATATGCTTATTTTTGTATTATATGTAGCCTACAAACCAAGAAAACTATTTTTTACCTCCCCCCATTGGTAAGAGAAGCTGGGAGACCTAGAAAACAAAAAATTCCTTATCCATATGAAGAAAAGAGGTAGAAGAGATGTGGAAAATATGGGGGCTATGGTCATAACAACAAAACTTGTAAAGGTGCACCAGCAATACCAAGACCAAGAGTGGCAAAAGCACCTAAGAGGGTAGATACAAATGTTAGCATGGCAAGACATATGAGCAGTGTTGGCTTACCACCTGTAACACCAAATATGAGAGGGAGGGGAAGTGGTGGCATAGGTGGTGGTGGTGGGAGATCTTCTAGGGGTGCAAGGAAAACTCAAGCTACTAAAGCCCCAAGGCCAACTCAAGCAAGTCAAGCCCCAAGGTAAACTAGGGCATCAACATAACAAGTTCAAGCCCAAAGGCAAACTCAAAGCTAAACTGAATCTACTCAAGGCCTAAGGCAAACTTAAGCCAAGCTCAAGCTACTGAAGCCACAAGGCAAATTAGAGCAAGTTAAGCCCAAAGGCATTCTCAAGCTATAGAATCCCCAAGGCAAACTAAAGTAAGTCAAGCCCCAAGGCAATCTTAAGCTACTCATGCCCCAATGCAAAGTCAAGCAAGTCAAGCCCAAAGGCACTCTCAAGCTACTTAAGCTCTAATACAAATTCAAGCAAGTCAAGCCCAAAGGCACTCTCAAGCTACTCAATCCCAAAGGCAGAGTCAAGCGAGTTAAGCCCAAAGACAATCTCAAGCTACTCAAACTCAAAGGCAAACTAGGGCATCAACATGGCAAGCTCAAGCCCTTAGGTAAACTAGGGCATCAACACAGCAAGCTCAAGCCCCAAGCTCTAACCCTTAGAAGAAAACTTTTCAATCTCCTGGTAGGAATTGGAAAGTGTGACTTAATTTGGTGATTTAACTTTGTTTGGAAATGTAATGATCTAGTGATTACAATTTTGATATCAGTATTTTGACTGCATGTTAACAAGTACATTTTGTAACTTAATGCCAAATGTTTTTGTAGTTTTTTTCATGAATGTTTGTTGTTTGTTGTTGTTTGTCTATTTGTTAGACTAAAAATTTACAGGTACTTTATTACATCTCTATTATATCTTTGTGCTTGTTTGTTGTTGTTTGTTATTGTATAGAAGGTACTCACACAGGTCTAAAATGTACAGAAGGTATTCACACTGGTATGTATATAAGGTACTTGCACTGATATGAAATGTGCAGGTACTCACACTAGTCTGAAATGTGCAGGTATTCACACTGGTTTGAAATGTACAGGTATTCACACTGGTGTTAGTATGGTCCAACTAGAAGCTACACAAATTGAAAGTTGCACAGGTCTGAAATGTGCAGGTACTCAACCTGGTAATTACACCACCTTTTTTATCTTTTCTTTTTCTTTATTCTCTCTATTTTTTATTGTATTTTGAATTTATAAATACTAATATATATATATATAAGATGTTAGATAGAAAGGAAATTGCAGTTCCATTGATTCAAAAAAAAATTGTCACAATACAAAAACTAAAAGGAAATATGGAGAAATATCAAGGGTGCCACAAAACAAAAACAAAAACTTTCCGGGATCCCAAACAAAAAATACAAATATCACCACATCCAAAAAAGAGAACCTACAACTAAAAGCAATACCCATAGACATAAACAAAACCTTCTTCTTTCTCTTATGCTTTCAATTTCTTCTTCTTCTTCTTCTTCTTCTTCATCTGCCTCTTCTTCTTTCTAATTTGTTTCTTCATCAGATTCTTTGTTACTATCATCAGCCTCTTTTTCACTATTTATCGACCCGTACTCCCTCTCCTCAATGGATAAGTCCTCTATCCAACTAGCCTTACTATTAGAGGATGATTCATAGCATGCAACAAATCCAATGTACTCTTCTTTAGAAGAAGAGTCACTCTCCGTTGCAGAGAAAAAAATGTATTTTTGAGGTTTTAAAGAGAAGAAAAGAGAAGAAATACTTGTGGTTTTGAAGAAGGTATGAGGAATGTCTTGGTTTTATAAAGAAAATACTTGTGGTTTTGAAGAAGGTATGAGGAAAGTCTTGGTTTTATAAAGAAAAGACATTTAATGGGTTCTGGAAAAGAGAATGAACACTAAATGTTCAAGTTTCCCAATAATGGTAGTTTGGGGGATAATGGTTATGGCTGAAGGTTTCGGGTTATGTTAAGTATGTGTAAAGTCTGCACACATGATCACTAATGACTAAGATTATAAATATAACAAACTTGTATAAGAAGAATTACACATAACTTGTATCAAAAGAAACTTAAAAAATAAGGGCCAAAAATAATATAATATTTTAATTAATATGGTAAGCAAGGTGCAATAACATTTATATCCTCTCACATAATAACCACTACACTCCCAATCTCATCCCATTGATGATTTCCTTTTAAACTCTTTATAAAATTTATCTAATCTCATAATTACACTCACCTTCATATTCATATTAGGCTCAAATTCTGTATTCTTCTTTCCTTCTTCATGCATATAGTTCTTTAGCCACATAAAGTGCTTACATTCAATATTTTCATAAATTAAGAATTTCTTACCCTTGCTTCTCTGAGTAGTAGATTTACATTATTTTATGACATCACAATCACCTTTAGGGCTAATTGCAGTCCTCCAAGGACATTCTCTCCACTAATGGCTTGTTTCCTCATAACCAAAACAACCACCTTTGAAAGAAGGGCTACTCATATTTAGTGAATTTGAAGATTGTCCGATGGCCTCACTCAACCATTAAAAAGTACCATTGGTAGGGAATTGACATTTCAAGTACTTTCTACCTGGGTTCTCTATTAATTTTAAATTATGGAATTATATTATTCCATTGCAATTTAGTTTTTTTGCACATACTATATAACCATGAACAATCCCCAATACCATGAAAACCTTGATCACAAATAGGACACAAATCCTTCTACAACAAAAATCATAAATCATCAATAAGTTAGTCTTTAGCCCCAATTTATGTCCCTACAATTTGTTTTTAGTCCCAATTTCTTACATTTAAGCTTTAATGACGACTTTTCAAAATTCACATAAAATACCTAAATAATGAGAGGGATAGAGAGATATAAAGTGATTTTACCTTCATATTACCACCACTACCACCACCACCTCTACCTCTACCTCCCATAGGCACAGAGACAAACCAACACCAAAACTCAGAGATGAATGTAAGAGAGAGAGAGAGAGAGAGAGAAAGAAGAAGCTATAATAAAGGTATTTGGGGAAGGAGATAGCCAACACCTAAACTTAAAAAAATTAAAAGGATTTGGGAAGGAGATGACCATTGGGGTATTTAGGGAAGGAGATGAGCGTTGGGAATTGTTTTAGTGAAGGAGGTGACCTGAAGATAACTTGTTACCTGTTTTGATAAAATCACGTGTAACTTACGTGAGGGTAGTTTAGTCACTTCATGCCAAAATTTGACTTCAACGGAAGCTGATCTGCGGTCAGAGGCCATTTGAGGACCAAAACTGCATATTTAAATAACTTGGGGACTAAAGGCAAATATTCAGTTTATAGGTGAGACTACACTCAAAAAATTCATTTATTGATTATTGTACAGCTAATGGGATAGATGTCGAGCATCCAGTACCCTATGTCCATACCCAAAATGGGATGACAGAGAATCTAATCAAGCGATTACAATTAATCGATAGGCCACTGTTATTACAATCTCAGCTTTCGACCAATGTGTGGGGCCATACAATTATGTATGCTGCTGCCTTGATTAAAATTTGTCTAACAGCCAATAATCAATATTCCCCATTGCAACTAGTAACTGGGTCGGAGCCCAGTGTCGTCCATCTACAAGCATTTGGATGTTTTGTATAGGTACAAATTGTACCACCATAACGTATGAAGATAGGGCCCCGACGTCGGTTCGATATTTCTGTGGGTTACAATTCACCATCTATCATTCGATACTTGGAACCCACTACGAGTGATGTATTTACTGCGAGATTCACAGATTATCACTTTGATGAGACAATATTCCCAACATTAGGGGGAGATATAATAATTAATGTTGAAAATGTTTCCTAGATTAGTTGGAAAACACCATCGTTGTCTTATCTAGATTTCATAACCAATCACGGTGACAAGGAAGTACAATGGATTCTATACTTATAACAAATTGCTAATGAATTGCCAGATACAGTCAACGATGCTGCTAAAGTAACCAAGGCGCATGTACATACAAGTAATGTACCTGCACGACTAGATGTTCAAGGAACAGGTGTATAATCTGCTAATAAATCCAAGTTGCGTGTCATGAGTGGATGCCCCGCTTCAAATAAGAACGCTGAGCCGAGTGCTAAGAAATAGCGTACGGGAAAAGAAAAGATTAATGGTGTAGTCGGTTCATCAGGGATGGAACCCCTCCCATAGACAGGGCTATAATAGCTATGTATTCACCTGAAGCATTAGGAGATAAGCGCGGTGCGGCACATGTACATGATAATCGAGAGATCTCGACTAACTTTGTTTCTAATGGCACCACGTGGAATTATTTAGAAGTAGTAGTCGACAAAATATTCACTTTCGCTGCTACACTCGCCATCGAGGATGATGATCCAAAGCTACTCACTGTAGACGAATGTAAAAGTCCTACGGATTGGCTAGAGTGGGAAGCTACAATCAATATGGAGCTCAACTCATTAGCTAAATGCGAACTGTTTGGACCAATAGTCACTAGGCAAGATGCCATCAGGCCGGTCGATTATAAATAGGTATTCATACAGAAACATAATGAACTTGGAAATATAGTATGGTACAAGACAAGACTAGTGGCCCAGGGCTTTTCTCAAAGACCTGACATCGATTATGATGAAACCTACTCTCCAGTCATGGACGCTATAATATTTTATTACTTGATAAGTCTGCCAGTCGCTGAGAACAAGCTAGACATGCATCTTATGGATGTAGTTACTGCATATCTATACGGAAAATTAAATATGAAGATTTATATAAAGCTACCAGAAGGGTTTAAGCCTCCGGAAGAGACAATGCCAGGCGCACGGGGTGCCTACATAATAAAATTGGATAAGTTATTATATGGTATAAAACAATCAGGGCTCATGTGGCACTACAGGCCTTTAAATATTTAAAGGCTGAGGGTTTTACAAATAGCCTTATTTACCCATGCGTTTTCATCAAGAAAATGAATACTGGTTTTGCCATCATTACAGTTTATGTGGACGATTTAAATATCACCAGAACTCTAGGGGAGATCACGAATGTTGCCGAATACCTTGGGAAGGTATTTGAAATGAGAGACCTTGGGAAGACCAAAAAATTTCTTGTTTTGTAGATCGAATATCTTGGTCATGGCATAATTGTACATCAGACAATGTATACTGGAAGGATCATAAAATGTTTTGGTATGGATACAGCACACAATGCCAAGACACCTATGCATGTCCATTCGTTGGATGTGAACAAGGACATCTATCATCTTCCTGACAAGGGGGAGAAACTCCTAGGGCATAAGACACCTTATGTAGGAGTTATCGGTACTTTACTATACTTAACAAGGTGTACTCGACCTGACATCTCATTCGCAATGAACTGTTTAGCACGCCATAGTTTTGTATCTATCAAGCATATTCTAAGATATTTCATCGATACGAAAGACTGGGGTCTATTCTATCCAAAATTTGGCAAACAAAAAATTATAGGATACGCCAATGCAGGATATTTGTCAGATTCATTAAATGACCGATCACAATCAGGTTATGTGTTCTCGAATAGAGATATTACAATTTCATGGATATTTGTAAAGCAGATGATGGTTGCTACATCTTCGAATCACACAGAGATTCTTACACTTAATTAAGCTGGCAGAGAATACTTCTGGTTGCGGTCCATGATCAGCCACATTAGCGGAAGTTACGATATGAGTTCTATCCAAGATAAACTGATGACTCTTTATGAAGAAAACACATCTTGCATCATTCAAGTCAATGATAGATTTATTAAAGGCAATAGAATGAAGTACATTTCACCCAAGTTCTTCCAGATACACGAGTTACAGAAGACGAATGAGATTGACCTTGTTCAAGTCTATTTAGAAGATAACTTAGCTGATCTATTCGCGAAGGCTCTTGCACATCCTATGTTCAGGAGATTGGTAAACGGAATCAGCATGCGGAGTTTACATAATTTATTATCTGAGGGAGAGAGATCTTAGAGAGATCAATGTCAGGGGGAGTAATCCTGTCCCGACGTGGAAACATGCATGTTGTACTCCTTTTCCTGATAGTGCAATTTTTATCCTAAGGGGTTTTACTAACTAAAGGTTTTGATGAGGCAATGTATACACCTCCATAACCCATACAGGACATAGGATTGTACACTTTCCCTACACAACTTTTTGCTTAAAGGGGTTTTGCTAGGCAGAAGTTTTGATGAGGCAAGTTATCCTGGTATGGAATACCACAGGAGGAAGTATTAGGAGTTGGGTCCAGCCCATGGCGAGAGCTGTAATGGCCAAATTTTGTAGTTGCTCAAAATAGCTCGAAAGTATCTTTTATACCAAATATACTTGTGACAAGGATTAGTATAAAGACTGATATAGGTAATTAACATAAAAGCCTTTGAATATGTGAAAACCACGACCACTATTTGAGGATTTAGTAATTGTAACTTTATTGCTTGAGGCTAATATTTGATTACAAGTTTTGATCTCTTAAGTTATAAAATCTAGGTCATGTAATATCGAATTCTTGGTCCTTTCTCCTCTAGAACTCATCCTTTTTATAGACCTCACTCTCAGCTCGATATCGTGTAGATGCTCGTTCTCCAAAAAATGGGGCAGGTAGTAGTTGAATGTGCATCTGCTAGTTCGTGGGAGACAGGTGTCTTTGACTTGTTCATATTTTATGTAGTACTCATTCCACATTCTTTATCAGTTCGTAGTCCAAATATAATTGCTAATTTGTATATGTCATGTGCATACTGCGTGAGTCTAGTATTGAGGTAGTTTGAGTTTGGAATAGGTCGAGGGACAGGTCCATATAATCAGTTCGTGTTTAGAGTAGGTCGAGGGATAGGTCCCTATAATCACCCTTCGTAATTGAAGGTAGAGGTGGCCTTAGTTGAGAAATGGTATGGGATGGTTGTGTTGGAAGTTGGAAAGGGATTTGTTGAATGGAATTGGGTTAGGAGTTGTCACTTCTATATGAATGACTGTGCTTGGCATTTAATGTGCTAGAAAGGATTGATATATTTGGCTTTTGGGTTTCTCAATAATTGCTATTTTTGAATGATAATATCTTTGAAACTCTTGCATTGTATTAAATGTGGTTTTGCTATAAATATTGTTGATACAGTATTATCTGCCATCACTGTGACAGTACTCTGTCTCTAGAAATATCTTTTAGTTCTTTTTGTCTTGAGAATGGTGTCTACCAGGCACCAACTATATGAAATGAGGGTGCTTGATAAAGTACAGAAGCTTCAACTGCGATACTTCGGCAACCAACCTTTGGATATGCCCACTCCCATTTTAGTGTCGCTGGCGTACCCAGGGATGACATTTGAGGAAGCAACGGAGGCTGAGAATGATTATTATCAAATGTGGTGGCTCCACCATCTGATTCTGTTAGGTGAGTAGCACCGGGTATGTCTTCATCTTCTTGCAGAGGATGACATTAATGAGGTGAATGAGGAAGCCGGTATACGCACCAGGGAGTACTGCCGTTACCCTAAGAGGGATTGGGCTCTGTAAAGTAGAATTATAATTCTTTTTTTGCCTTTCTAAGGTGGTGGAGGTTACGGAGGAAGAGATGGTGGTGGTGGAGACGGAGATTGGAAATAAGCTTCTAGTTTTCAGATTAAAATTCAGGCTCTGTTGCAACCATCTTCCTGTCTTTTCTTGTAGAAGTGTTTCATGTTGGAGGAGTTGATGTACCTGAATGCAAAATATAGATGAAGACCGATATATATTATAAATTATAGATTGATCTGCAGGAAGTGTCTAAAATATTGTACTTTTTGTAAAGAACTCTGTAAGTAATTGTCGAGCTATTGAAAAATATATTTTTACAGCAATTTTCTATTGATAGATCAAACTAGAAATTAGTATGATAAATGAAATTAAAATATATTTTCTGTGTAATGGATAATTATATCGAATTGAAGTAAAATTTGCATGTATGGAATTGTTAATTATATCGAATTGAAAGAAATCTATGTAATCGAGCTATAACATATCACCTCATCAAATAAGACAATATTATGAAATGAAAAATTTGAGTTGTATGTAGATAGAGTATATTTAACTAAAACCATTTTGAGAGCTCAAGCCTGAGTATATGGATTGCTTACAGCGAAGAATGCGAACTATGGAGTTATTTTAGATGTATGTAAAACTGTTGAGAGATTTTGGAAGTTAAGTAAAAAAATAGATGGTCGATTAAACAAATGCTATGAGTTTGATCTTAAAAGATCAAATTATAAAAATTTCTAGCATGATTTTAGAGCTGTCAATTATGGACAAGGGGATTAGATATTTATTATTCTATATGTTGTATGGAAGGGGTAGATTTCGTGTGATCGTAATCTGTATGTATAAACGTACTAAAATGTGAGATAGAGAAGAGGGAGAAACAAAAATGGTGAAGACTCATTCTCTGAGAGATCGCCACGCGTCGGAGGGGCACTTAGTAATAAAGGTGGCTGAAGTTCTGGTGTAGATATTTGGGCAGTTAGAGTATGATGCCAACTTGCCTGAATCTTTAATATAGTTTGTAGGGTTGACTGCGAGGGTGAGGGAGAATGAGGTTGGGCACCATGTGTATAGTGAGATATTTTGTAAATTAGTCTTGGAGCATAAAACCCGAAAAGCTACAGTGAAGAAAATTGCTCAGGAGGAAATACCTGAAGAGGATAACAGGATTTCTCGATGTGAACTGATAAGGTATGGTACTCTAGGGTATCTTGGTTGTTCTATGTGTGATTATTTATGAGAGTGCGAACTTCATTAGATTAAAAAACTATAATTTGAATAAAGGGAGAATACTTCCTTCTGAATTTGTTACTATTTTATGGTGAATGTTGTTGAAAAGAAATATTTAAAATTTAAAATATTGTAGCATTGGAAGTGACATGAGCAAGTCTATAAGCAATAGTAGTAGGCGATTAGGAATCAAATTGTCAGTCTTTATTTGGGATAGAAAGTTCGATTGCGTGTGAGTATTGTGTCATAATGAGCATGAGAAAGTGTGAAAGGGATTTGGGTAGGAGAGAGATAAATACATTAAAATATAGGACTTGGGGTAATGATGGAGAGGCATTTTTACCCAAAGGGTATGAAACGTCTGACATGAATAGTAGAAGGGACGGGTTGGCATCGAAACCGAGTTCTTCGTCTAAACATTTTTAAAAAACAAGCAGACAAAAAGCTAGAGAGAGAGAGAGAGAGGAAAAAATGATTTTTAGAGATCACAGAGAGAGAACCAATGATAGTAGTCACCGTTGCCGGAGTAAGAAGGATCGTGATACTATGAAAGTGTAGAAAAAATCTGTGTTGCGAAGTTCTATTGGAAAAGAGGAGGCGCTTGACATAACGAATTCATATTCGGACATTGGAAGTTAGTATGATATTGTTGATTTCTCTTGTTTATGTTGTGGTGATTCTAGAAGAAGCATTGTGTAGGGTTACGAAATTTACCATTTTTGTGTGCTATATGAGGAAATTCTGTGAAAAAGTAGCTTTTGTGTTGTAAGTTGGAGTTTTTTATGAATAAGCATATGTGGTATATATATATATATAAAGAAACTATAAAGAAATTTAATGTGGAATACCTGGACCCACATATAGGTAGAAGCATGAAAAGGCTATGTTATAGAAATAAGTCTTACTTTCAAGCATAATTTTGATATGGAGACTTCGACCTCTGGTCGTTTGATTGAGGATATGCCTATAAAAATTGATAATGTAGATTCTGTGGGGGGTAAACAAAGAATGGAGAGCTCTGTTGTAGTAGTGGTAGAAGTGGAGCGTAAGGATGAATCAGAGTTTTCTGATTTCCCTGGGAACTTCTTACCATATCCTGCAGAGTCAGATGTATTCAAGGAGTTTTGTAAAATCAATGTAGTTTAGGTGGTGTATGGGGTAAGGTGATAGAACATGCCGGTAGGTTGTTTGGGGGGTGTAGAGTTGCAAATGGGGAAGAATACTTTTTCTTATTGCCCAATTTGGAGCATGAAAAATCTGAGAGGGGAGTAGATGAGTCTATCTCTTTGGAGTACTTCGATGGGGGTGTTCAAAATGATCTAGACTAGGCTTTTTTGTGCTATCTGTCTCAACTAGAGTTTAGACTGATGCTTCCTTTAAGCAATCTTGCTAAAGGTATTTTAAATGTTATTGAGGCATGCTTTGCCCAACTGAATTGGAATATGTAGGAAGTAATGAATGTATGTGATAACCTGAATAAAAGGTAGGAGGGCAAGGAGATAGAGAGGAGAATAACTCCAGTAGATGTTTAACAGTATTATACTGTGAAATACTATGCGGCGAATGGAGGTGCATACTTCGCTTTTAGTTTGTCTCGACCTCAGTTCTTTGACCTGAATTCAACAGAGTAAGTATGGAATGATAACTTGATATTGGTGAAGGGTGATTGCTCCAAAGAGTGGACGAAGAACCCATGGATCTTATGTTGGGATTTTTGGTATATCTCAAAACTATTCATTAGTCCAACATTGCTCACAAGAGGAGTTTGTTTGTATGATATAACATAGATCCTTTATTTTATATGTTTGGTGGGGGCGGGCCGAAAATGCGAGTTTCAAATTTCATTTGGTTTATGGGCTTGGGCTTCGATTTGGGCTTTATGGAAAATTGATTTTGTCAAGACCAATTTGGGCTAAGTATAGTCTTAATCGACTTAGACCAATTCGAACTTAGTCTTATTGACTTCGACCAATTCGAGCTGAGTATATACGAGTTGGACCAATTCGAACTAAGTCAATTCTTCATATGTCATTTCAAACTGAGTCTATTCGACCTGGACCTTCCAGTAGACCAATTCGAACTGAATATTTTCGACCTAGATTTTTTTTCGAACTGAATTTGTTCGTTTTAAATTCCTCAAAACGTAACGTTGTTATTGTTTCGTAATTAAAGTCTTGAACCGTTTCACTTCCGTTTCGAACGGTTTTGATGAGGTGTCCCACCATTACTCTTGGTACCATTTCGAACTTACTCTGTATAAAGAGAAGTTGTGCCTCTGTTTATGATTATCGAAAAACAGTTCTTCTCTTCTCTTCTCTTTAAGATTTTCTAAGATCCGAGTATAACATATTAAAAGTACAAATCATTAGAAGGTAATTCTTCTTTGAAAAATAATTTCCCACGTTGCTGTTTTATCCTGGAGACGATGCAGCAATCAACTATTTGCAAAAGGCAGTGCGGCGAAATGTCTTAAAGATAGAGACCTAGTCCTCGACTCAGCATTTCCTATTCTTCAGTTCGGTACATCAAATTCAACTTTTTTTTGTTGCTGTTCGTTTACTGCTACAAAGGTAATTTTCCTAACATCTTATATATAAAACTCTGAAGAAAAGGAAATAATTATTTGTAATATCGAGGTGTTTTTTTGTTAGCGTTTTGTCTGTATATAACAATGTGTTGTTTGTTCTTTGTAGATCCTCGATCTCAAGTTGAGATAAAAGAATCGTTGATCGATATTGTAGCTCGAGAAGGATCAGAGCTCGAGATTATTTTGGGAGAGCTCGAAATTAGCCTATTTAAAAGGGCTAACAATAGGTTAGAAAAGGTTCAAAAGTCTCAAGCGAAGAGAAAAATGACAGGAACTAGCACGATCGCCAGAGATGGAGGGAGGGCAGTATTGGACGTTGAAGGATGCCCAACAATAAAAAAGGCTGCACCAATTACCTTGAAGGAAAATCTCGTGGGTGCTACATCGGGCAAGTTAATTTAGAGGCACCCAAAAAGGAAAACTATGAAAGGTGATAGCTCAAACTCGGCGACCACTAAGAGGGGAGAGGTGGCCCTGGGTTAGAAAAAGAGGAAGGTGGATCCTTCTGTGTGTGAGGCGAAGGAGGCCGGGAGCAGTCCTATTATATAGGATGAGCTGCTGGTCCTAGAGAATAAGACGAGGGTAGCAGCTCGAGAAGGGTCTGAAGAGCTTGACATGTGTGCGAAGTTGGAGATGTGTAAGGTAAGTTAAATGTTTCGTTTTATTTGAATTTTGTGTAATCTTCAAACTGAATTGTTACTTTTTATTGTTGATGTCCTGTTTACTGTAAGGAATCTGTCTCAGGTTCGAGGATGGGAGGATGGAGCTCGAGAAGAAGGTTGCTCAACTTAAGGCCAATCTATCTCTGGAAAAGGATCGCTTGAGCTCTGCAAAGGATTCGTACTGGGTCACGATGCTTGAATTAGCTGTGGAGACGAAGAAGAATGTCGAGGAAGTTTTAGTTGCTTGCGATAACCTTGGCCAGAAGCTCCTAGATGTTGGATACTCTGTGTTCGATATTAAAGCAATTATGGAGGGGGCGTTATGTTGAAGAGGCCGATACCGAAGAGGAGCCTGATGTTGATAGCGGCTCTCCTCTAGGTATTGATGGCGGCTCTCCTATAACTGAGTGAACTAGAAAGGAGAAAATGAGAAGGTAGAGTAAACAATGAAATTTATATTTTTGTCAATTGAAAACTGTGATTTGTATAAAATGTATGTGAAGGATATTTATGGGGTAGTCTATGAGATGTTGTAAATATTGATTTGTGGGAACTGAAAGGTTTGCGCCTCAGAATTGAGGATTTAAAGAAAGAGTTCGCTAAGGGGCAAAACTCTTTAGCTACTCTGTTGACTTCGTATACAAAGCTACAGGTTAGAAAATAGCTTGAAATTTTTAACTTGCTTATTTTATATCTCTAGCGCTTGCATTATAGAATGTAAGGTGGCAGATAAAAAATAAAATCAAATCGAAAGTAATCCAAGAATTAGATCGTTTAGAATGCTATAGAATGAGAACGTAAAAAATGTATACTTTGAAATATGAGGAAATGTAGATAGTTTGGCCATCAATGTGAGATAACTTTGTAGCTTGAGGGCTAAGTAACTTCTCGTTTTGTTGGATTGTGATAAATAAAACTCTGTTATATATGTTTATATCACCCTATAGTTTATAGACCGTATCTGTAGTATATTATAAAATCGAGTTATTTGTCCAGGCTGAGCTAGAAGCTATTCGAGCTAGTGAAGAATACGTTATGGAATACAACTATCAGTTTAGGCTCGATTTTGAAAAAATGAAAGTCGTAAGCAGAGATTGCGCAGATCAGTATGTCAAATTGGAGATCAAGCTTGTATAAGTTGAGAAGATTGTGAATGAACTGACCGAGCAAATTGAGAGTAAAGATGCTAAAAAAGAAAAATTATAGGGGGAGCTCGTTAATGCTCAGAGAGAGTTTGCTGAATTAAAGAGCAATATAGAATTGTTGTGGGCAAAAGGTAGAGATGTGAATGTCACGCAATATCGTATCACAATGTTAGAGGTGGAAGCTATAGAGCTGCGTAGCAATGTGGCCAGTTTGAAGGGTCAAATGGGAAGGAGGGAAAGCGAATTTATGAAGGTGCGAGCTGATTTAGCGAGTTCTGAAAGTATGGTGGTGCAACTGAGTGAGGCCGTGCAAAGCAAAGATCTTGACCTTCGGGTAACCCATAATTAATGTAACAAACTGAATGAGTGGGTTGCGAAGTTGAAGGCGGACTTGGCTAGTTCGTATAGCAAGAAGGTCGAGGCTGAAGAATGGTCAAATAAGAAAAAGAATGATGCCGAGGTCACGACTGCTAAGGGTGACGAGGTTAATCGATCAGCTCAAATTAAAGATTTGGCGGCAGATTTGGTTTGTGTTCGAGCTGTCGTTAGGAAAGCTAATAAGCGAACTAGAGAAAGTGGTGCTAGGTTAGAGGTTTTACTCTGCAAAGAGGAAGAATTAAATAAAGTTATTTAGAGGAAGGATGAGTTATTGAAGAAAGCCAGTGTCGGGGGAAGTGATGTAAATGAGGTGGAGTTGGGGGTACTACGTGTTGAAGTGGAGGAACTAAAAACAAAAAATTGAGCTGAGTAGGAACAGGCGATAGAGTTGATATCGAATTTGAATGTGGTCATATCAGGCTTAGAGCAACGTTTAGAGTGGGCTGACTCCTATTACGCAAAGTTAGATAAACATCATAAAAGATTAAAAGCGTAATTTACTGAGTTAACCATGCTTGACTGAAATAGGATTTTCCTAGATGAGATTCACTCGAGGGAAATAATGGCGGTCATTGCCTATTTTGTAGAAGAAGTAAAGAGGCTTGAGCTCGAAAGGGATACCTTACATGACTGTTTAATGTTGAAAGGTTGTATCTGTTGAAGAAGTAAAGAGGCTTGAGCTCGAAAGGGATTCCTTACATGATTGTTTAGTGTTGAAAGGTTGTATCTGTTAAGCTAAAATAGATTGAGGTAATTGTCTAAACTCCATGAAGACCAATTTAAGCTCTACTATAGCAGGATAGGTGGAGCGAGATAGAAATGTTGTATCTGCTCGAGCTCCAGAGTTTATGTCTACACGACCTCCTACGTAGGGGAAAGCGCAGCTGAACTCCCAAAAGAAAAACATGCAAAAGTAACCTGTGTATTATGTACTGTAGACATGTAGAGAGATAAAAGCTAGTAGAGATCATTGATTGAAAACTAGTATTACCTTTGTTTTAATCATTGATATATGTATAGATGGATCGATTGAAAGCTAGTATTACCTTTGCTTTAATCTTTGATATATATATGGATGGGTTGATTGAAAGCTAGTATTACCTTTGCTTTAATCTTTGAGATTTAGTAGAGTCTACATTAATATAGAGAGTAAAGTGGGAAAACAACTTAAAATTTTTCATTTAGTAGAAAAGAATATACACACTATTAGAGATTGAAATCTAACTTTTGGAATGTAAAGAACGAGGATAGAGTAATATGTAATGGAGAACTAGGGATTTAGTAATAATATCATTTCAATCGTCTAGTGTTCCAAGGATTTGGTATTCGGTCACCCCTCTCTGTCATGAGGGTGTATATCCAAGGCCAATACGGCCAACGATTAGGAAAGGACCTTTCTAATTTTTTGTGAGCTTTCCACCATTTAACTCTTTTTTGCTCTTGGGGATTTCTTTGAGGACAAGATCGCCGATTTAGAATTCCTGGCTTCAGACTCTTCTGTTGTATGAGTTAGCTAGCATATGATGATAGTGACCCAGGTTGGCAATAACACATTCTCGGGTCTCATCAATCCCTTTCATATTACAGGCTAGCTCGAAACTCATTCTCTTCGTCTGTGAGTTTATGATCTTTGACATAATGGTGGTATTCTGTCGAAATGATGGCTTCAGTTCCATAAGCCAGGAGGATTAGGGAACCCTCGGTTGATTGTCTTGGTATAGTGCGGTATGCCCATAAGACATGAGACAGCTCCAGTATTTAATTTTCTTTCTTTTGCGATTGAAGCCTCTTCTTAATTCTATCCACTATCGTTCTATTTGTGATTTTGGCCTGGCCATTTCCTTGGGTAGTATGGAATGGATGGGAAATGAATGAAGCTGTGTTTGTTGAGGAAAGCTACGACCTTTTCTCCAATGAACTGCGACCCGTTATTGATTTAAATTAGGTGGGGGCAGCCGAACCGTGTGATAATATGTTCCAAGATAAAAATGATGACCTCTTCTTCTCTAGTTCGACAAAGAGAAACTTCTTCCACCCATTTTGTAAAGTAATCTACTGCCACGAGTAAGAACCATCGGTTACCCGGTATATTCAGAAATTCTCCCACTAGATCGAGTGCCCATCTTTTAAAAGGCCAAAAGACCTTGCTCAAATGGAGCTTGAGTGTAGGTACTCGTATCAGGTGTCCAAGTCATTAACAGGTATCGCATCTTCTTGAGTACTCTTTCGCTTACTTGTGCATTATAGGCCAGAATACTCCTTGTGTAATCGCTCTATTTACAAGTGACCGACCTGCGGTATGGGAGCCATAAATTCTTTCAAGTAAATCTTTGAGCATTCCATTGGCTTGTAGCTTGGAGAAACACTTGAGATAAGGCCCTGCTACTGATCTTCGATATAAATGACCTTCCAGAACTATATAATGCTTTGAATTTTTGATAAACTAATGACGCTCTTTTGGATTGGCTGGAAGGGGTCCATCACATTCATTATTCGGGCCGAGATAGGTGATGAAAGGTTTTCTCCAATCATTATTCTCCTCTTCATTGTCCCTAGTCTTGATCCCGCATACAGAGTGGAGATCAATGCTGGAGGTTGACATCACTTCGATTTTGGGGTATCGTGTTTTTGTACCCAAGACCCCAGCAAAGTAAGCCAAGAAATCGGCATGTCTATTCTCTCCTCATAATAAATAGTCGATAGTAGCTTTCACGAATCTGCTTTCCTATCAGGACGAGGGCAGCATAGTTGACCATTTTGCCATTCTTCTTGTACTGTTCAGAGTAATGGTGGACGATTAGCAATGAATCTATATAAACTGATAGCTCGGGAATGCTGAGCTCGAGCGCGAGGTCATGCCCATAAATTAAAGTTTCATACTCTGTGACATTATTTGAAGCTTCAAAATCCAAGCGGATTGATTTCTTGATTCTTTCATTTAATGGGGTAATTAGTACGATTCCAATTCCTGACCCTGCGATTCTTGTTGAGCCATATGTGAGAAGTCTCCATCCTTTCCTTGTAACCCATTAAGCTCGTTTGTCAAATGGTTTGGTAGGTGGATCTTATGTTATTTCTTATGTGAGGTTGGGGTAGTGCTCCTCCCAATCTGGATCTTCACTAGGAAAATTTGATAGAAAATTGGTATCTGCTTGACCTTTTTCAGAAAAGTGGTGTTCGAACTTGATATCATATTCTCCCAAACTGACAAACCATCGTTATACACTTCGTGATTTTTCTTTTTTAGATAAAACTTCCCAGAGTGGGTAGTTCGTCATATGCTTGACTGATTGAGCTTAAAAGTAGTGTTTGAGCTTATGTGAAGTATAGATAAGAGTTTGAAGGAGTCGCTTGATTTTGGAATATCTTATTTCTGTAGGAGTAAGGGCTTTACTGATGAAATACATTAGCTTTTCAACCTTTTTGTCCAGCCAAATGAGGACCGAGCTAAGAGAGTTTTTTGTAACTACGAGGTAGATGATCAATTCCTCATTGTCTACTTGGGTTCTCATGATGGGAGACTTTCCCAAATAAGTTTTGAGTTCTTGAAAAACTATTTTACATTCTTCTGTCTAGTGGATTCATCGTTGGGTTGAACCTTTCCTTATTTGGTACATCCTCAAAGTAATAAGAAAAGCCACCAGCATCGATCTGAAGATTTTGAGACGAATTAATTGATAACAATGATCTTGCCAACAAGCTTTTGTACATCCTTCTTATTTTCGAAGATCGCATGTTGAGGAGAGCTCGAATTTGATATGGATCGCCCTCAATCTCTTTCATGCTGATAAAATGTCCCAGGAACTTGCCTGAGTGTACTCCAAATTGATATTTGTCAAGGTTGAGCCTCATCCTGTATAAGCGTAAAATGTGGAAGACTATAACGAGATCGGTGATATGGTCTTTTGATTGTAAGCTTTTATAGAGTAGATCATCGATGTATACTTCAACAATTTTCCCCAGCTATGCTTTAAACATTGTTATCATTAACCTTTGATAAGTTACTCCTGCATTCTTCAGTCCGAAAGCTATGACTCTGTAACAGTATAGTCCTCTTTCGGTAATAAAAGTGGTCTTTTCTTAATCGTCGTCTTTGAGAGGTATTTGATAGTATCCTGAAACAGTATCCATCATAGATAAGAGTTCGCATCCTGCCGTTGAATCAAGAATTTGATGAATGATTAGAAGAGGAAAATTTTCATTTGGAGTATGTTTGTTTAGATCTGTGAAATTCACACAAACTCCGACCTTCCCATTCTTCTTTAGAACGCGACTATATTGGAAATCCAATTCGGGTACTTAGCTTCTCGAATGAACCCGATGTTGATCAATTTATCGATTTTATTGTTGACCTCATCTTGAAGACGAGGTGATAGTCTTCTCTGTTTCTATTTGGCTGCCGTAGCGTTGTTATTAATACTTAATCTGTGGCAGGCCTTGGCTGGATCGACTCCTGGCATTTTTTCAAAAGTCCAAGTAAAGACGTCTCTGCTCATTCGTAAGAAGTGAACGAGTGCCTCCTTTTCATGCTGGACCATCTTGGTACCAATATAAGTACCCCTGCTAGGTCTATCAATATATATGTACTCTGTAGGTTCTTCTATTGAAGGCTAGTCATCGGTGTGACCAGCTTTCTGTAATTGCTATACAACAAATTTGTTGGATGTCGAGAATGGCAAAATGGTATTTTTGCAAGCTCGTAAAAGCTTTTGACTGCCTTTGATTTCATAGATGCCGTTGTTATGCTTAAAACAAAGTGCTTGATGGTACGTGGAAGTGATTTCTTCCATGTTGTGAATCCAGAAGCGGCCCATAATCCCTAAGTAACGAGATTTGTCATTAATGATATAGAATACGACGTCGATTGTGGCAGTTCCAGCAGTAATGGGTAGGATGATTTTGCCTACTCATTCTTCCTTAGAGGAATTTAAGCCACTGATATCGATGTCACTAGAAATAACTTGATCGACCAATCCTATTTGTTCGATTGCGCTTTGAAAGAGAATTTTGATACCGCCGCCAGTATCAATCATCATGGTATGCATTACAAATTTCTTCATCTTCTGCATGATAACCGGAGCGTCATGATGCGGAAACTTGACGTGATTGATATCGTAATCCTCGAATGAAATCCCATGTCATCGATTGCTTGATTCAGGAATGAGTTTAGATTCTTTATCTTTAGCAGTGAGATCGCAACATTCTTCCAATCTTCTTCGCTTGAATCTGGTAGAGTTGTTAATTTGATGGATCTCGATAATGTTGCTGTAGTACATATGGTATAAGTGTTTTTTCTCAAATTGATCTTCGACTACTTCGACTTGCATCTTGCAGCTTATATTTTTGTATCCTTCTAGGTCGACAATGTACTCGTGCATTCTCTCATCTTTTAAAATATATTCCAGTAACCTCTGTAAAGCTTAATAGTTGTCAGTTTCATGATGATTTACCTTGTGATGCATGCAATATAGTTTGCTATTAATTGGTTCCAGCGGTTGAGATACACGATAGAACTTGTCTTTTGCGAGCACGGGAAAAAATGATGAGATCTGGGCATTCATCTTGGGGGGGGGGCGACTTGGGTAATAAATTGCCTTCCCGAGATTTTTCGGTGTCTGCATTGGCAAGCGTTTGATCACCCTGGTCCTCTTTTGGTTCATTGTTGCATTCTATATTTTGACCTTTTGTGGCTAGGACAGATTTAGTAGATTTATGCCTTTCGGTCATCATCATCTCCAGGTTAACATACCCATTGACCTTAGTAATCATGTCTACCAAGGTCGAGTGTTTGCTCAAGAAGAGATGTTCCTTTGCTTTGTAATCGATCTGTAATGCATTTGTAAACGCCAAAACGGCAGTTTTCTTATCAAGATTGTCAACTTTACGTGCGAGCTCCAGAAATTTCTTTACAAAGACTTCAAACTTCTCTCCTTGAGACTAATAAGAGAGTATACATTCTCTTCCTAATCTTTATTGTGGGCATATGTCTTGACGAAAATCTTCTGTAGTTGGCCGAATGTGAGGATGGAATCTTCAGGTTGAAAATAGAACCTCTTTAGCGGTTCTCCCTGCAGACATGTGGCGAATAGACGACATAGAATATGGTTGAGATTTTAATACAATCTTAGTGAATCACAGAATTTCCAAATGCCGTCCTTCGGATCAGTGCCATTGTATTTTTAGATCTTGGGAGTATGAAAACCTGGTGGTCCTTCCATATCTAATAACTCTTTTGCAATCGGACTCCCTTGCAACTTGGTAAAATCATCCTTATTGCCTAGAGCTTGAGCTTCAGTCAACTCCTTGATACATTAATCCATGTGTTCTTGTATGACGTACTGATGTGGTACTTGAGTGACTTGGCGAGCTGGATAGAGATTATAAATACCGGTGCCCTCGCTCAAGCGTTCACGTACTGGTATCCTGGGTTGTGGTCGTTGTAGTAGCCTACTGACAGCCTTCTACCCTAGTTAAACATTTGAAGGCTACCTCGATACCTACTCAAATACATCGAAGCCCACTCAACCCATAAATAAGCCTTGCAAGATTATCTGAAGATGAAGCCTCGACCATGAACTAGCCTTGAAGACGAATTCTGCATCAACATCAGAAGCACTTCGACCATCTCCGTACATGGTCAAAGTATGACAAGACAGATAGCCAGCTTACTAAACAATACGGCGGCATTGTTGGTCCTTATAGCTACAGTGACAGACGCAACAAATGCTACAATGATAGACCCGACATTTCTGGGATCAATACCAACTCTGGGATACCCGCTCGATATCCAGGTGGTACAATTGTAATGTGACCTAACCTTGGTGACTCAGCCCTTTCTATGTTCTATAAATAGGAGAGATGGGGAACCAAAGAGAGGTTACAAAATCTCTCCACTAAACCCTTACAGTTTTCCTTTGACCACCCTGTAAAGCACACAGTACTCGAACCTTCGACAACTCGACAGTAATATAAACTCTCTAAAAAATCCTTATCAGAGGTCATGGAGTGTCACATTCTAGGCCTCAAAGCAAGTATATTGTCAGTAGATTTTTTATGCTATAGATTATATACATGAACCCATTTGATTGAAGATAAAACCCCCATGTTATAAGAGCTGACTTCCCCTCCTTGCGAAGTTAGGCCCCTACATTTGACGCCGTCTGTGGGAATCAAACCATATTTTCAAGCCCACCCCATGCGCGCTATAACAAGCTATCCACTTCGAGAAGTACTCAGCAAGAAAGATAAATCCAAACGAGTACAACAGTTGTCTATTTATCTTGGTGAACATGACATTATATTTGAAAAGATGATATCCTCAAAAGGCCAAGCGATAGTAGATTTCCTTGCTGACTTCCCTGTCGAAGATGTCGATTGGGAAGAAGACGAAGACGACCTGAAAGAAGACCATCCCGAAGCAACAGACCCATGAAACCCTAACATAGGATGGCGTCTATTCACAGATGGATCCATTGGACCTAACGGTTTAGGGATCGGCATAATCCTGGTTACACCTACCAATGATTGAATAGAGAATGCCGTCAAATTAAACTTTGAATGCTCTAACAATGAGGCTGAATATGAAGCTTTGATCCATGGCCTCGACCTCGTACTCGACCTCAGCATCCCCAAAGTTGTAGTTTTTACAGATTCCCAACTTGTTTAGAGACATTACACCTGTGAAAATTAAGCTAACGGTCGCATGGTTGAATATGATGTTCTTGTTCGACAGCGCATGGACCATTTTTCAAAAAAATCTTCTATCACTCATTACCCTCGAGGAGAAAACTGACACGCAGATACCCTCACCTACATAGCAGCTATTTTAGGCCAATCAGAATCTCGAACTCTCCATATCGAAGTACTCGAACGCCCAAGTATCGACGAGATGGAAGTCAATACCATTAATACTGGGGGCGAGAGTCTCGATCCAGACGACTAGCAAACACCATTCCTCCATTATTTCAACAATACTACCCTCCCAGATGATCCCCAAGCCAAGCGATTATTATTAGAAAACAGTCGCAGATACACCATCCACAAACACGAGTTACATTGCAAATCCCCAAATGGCATCCTCCTTCGATGTATTTCTCAAACCGAAGCCTCTGTAATTCTAATTGAACTCCATGAAGGTACATGCGGTGCTCATACTTCTGGTCGATCAATGGCCCTTTAAGCCGTCTCCCAAGGTTTATTCTGGCCCAATATGAAAAAAATAAGCCGAAAAGTATGCCAAATATTATGACAAATGCCAGCGACATGCCTATGATATCCATAGCCCTTCACTAGACCTCCATTTAAGTCAAATCCCCTGGACATTCAAATGCAGGGCCATCGATCTCATTGTTCCTTTTCCCAAAGCTTTGGGCAGCTGAATGAATATCCTTGTTGCAATAGATTATTTTACCAAGTGGGTCGAAGCCGTACCTTTATGTTGATCACGAGAAGAAGAAGTCATCTAATTGTTATGGGAAAACATTATTCACGTTTCAGATGCCCTCATATGATTCGATGTGACAATGGTCCGCAGTTTGTTGGGAACAAAGTCAGAAACTTTCTCAAAAAGCACAATATCATCTTCTCACCCTCAACACCTTGCTACCCCCAAGGCAATGGTCAAGTCGAAGCAATTAACAAGACCATAGTCGACAGCTTCAAGAAACATGTCGATGCGAAGAAAGGTTGATGGGTTCAAGAGTTATAACATGTCCTCTGGGCTTATCGAACAACACTAAGAAAATTTACAGGTTGCACCCCTTTCCTTCTAGCCTACGGTAGTGAAGCAGTGCTCCCTACTCAATTTGAAGTACCCACATGAGATCCCAACCTCCCAGATGAAGATAATAAGTTTGAGCTCGGGTGCAATATGCATTGGATCGACGAAACCAGAGACCGAGCCATCGCAAATCTTGGTCGTTACCATCTGTCCCTCCAGATGTCATATAATAGATGAGTTCGACCACGAAGTTTCTACATCGGAGACCTTGTACTTCGGCGTCTTAATCAATCTTTGAAGCCTCGAAATGTCGACAAGCTAACCAATTTCTGGGAAGGAGCTTATGTCGTTTACGATAAAACTGACAAGGGTTCATATTACCTAATGACAGAAGATGAAGAACCTCTACCAAATCTGTTGAACACAATATAGCTGGTCTCATACAATAGGCCACAACCTTCACCTTGTACACCTGATGTAAACACAAAATAATCAATAAGCAATTTTTTTTTTCCATTCACACTTCATCTTCTGTTTTCCAGTAAATTTCTTGGTTAAGCCTGAGTATCATGTCAATCCTTCTACCCAACTGATACTTGGGGGCGCCCTTGAAAATTTTCAAACCTACAATTTTAGGCAAACTCGAGGGGCAAGGATAGTAGAAAGGCCAGACCCTTGGGAATGCATTGGGGGCAAACACGTTGTACTTCGATCTAGCCCCAAGCCGTCGAAGTCCAGTAAATTTCTTGATTAAGCTTGAGTATCATGTCAACCCTTCGACCCGACTGATACTTGGGGGCGACCTTAAAAAATTTCAAGCTTCCAACATTAGAGCAAACTTGAGGGGCACGAATGGTTGAAAGACTAGACCCTCAGGAATGCATTAGGGGGCGAACACGTTCTACATCAATCAGTCCCCAAGCCGCCGAAGTCCAGTAAATTTCTTGGTTAAGCTTGAGTATCATGTCAACCCTTCAACCCGACTGATACTTGGGGACGACCTTAAAAATTTTCAAGCTTCCAACATTCGCGCAAACTCGAGGGGCACGAATGGTCGAAAGACCAGACCCTCGGGAATACGTTGGCGGTAAACACGTCTTACTTTGTTGTGGCTCAGGCCTTTGAAGTCCAATAAATTTCCTTGTTTCCTCTAAGTATCATGTCACCCTCGGCCTGACTGATACTTGGGGGTGACCTTGAAAATTTTCAAACTCCCAACATTTGAGCAATCTCGAGGGGCACGAATGGTATAGAGACTGGACCCTCGAGAATGCGTTGGGGGGGCCACGTCTTATATCACTATGGCTTAGGCCTTCGAAGTCCATTAAATCTCCTGGTTCCACCCAAGCGTCACATCCATCTCGAAGTTCTTCAAAGTTCAATCACTCTGCAGTCATTCTATACTTACAACATATGCAGAAACAAGTATCCTAGAATATCAACAGTTTTGCTACATACAAGACACTTCAACACAGCATATATCAAAGACTCAAGTTCATCTTGTAACATATATCAAGCATCTAGCACAACAATTCAGTACAATTCAAATTAATAGAAATCAGCTTCAGTATAGTCTACAATAACACATATTCAGTACAACGCAATTCAGTTTCAGCACAGCAATTCGAAGCAATCACAAGTTCAAAGATCAAGTGCAAAGAAAGGTAAACATTGTTTAAATAATACAACCCAATAGAAAATTAGTAGAAAATGGTATGACACTCTAGTACAATACCTCATATCGGAGCGGCTACATCTTCTCCTCCAATAGGATCTTCAGACATACAAGAACCACTACTAAACCCCCCAATTTCAAGAACCACCACTACCAGTGGAATATCTTTTGCTATGACTAGTTCATCTATGTCGCTGCCCTCATCCATCAGAGCACGACCAGACATACAAGCCTCATTTTCTTTGACCTCCTCGTCTATCAGCCTCAGTCTCGAAGCTCGACGAGTGCACATCTTATCGTGTAGAAGATGAGTCACGCAATTAGATTGATACATTCAATTATTAAGTGTCAATAACCATTTTCATCTACCCTCTCTAACAGATACAGACAAAGTCAAAAACTCGACCCCAATCCCAGTTCCATCATCAAATACCCTCAGAATCCCAAATGACCTAGACCCCAGACACATGGTTTCCCCCCTGTCCTCGATCATATTCTCACAACTACAAACCCATAAGATTTTACTTACAGATACAGGAGAAAAAGCCAAACAAAAATATAGAGATCAATCGACATACCTGTGTTAGCATAAATATAATCAAAACAGCAAGCCAATCTGCCCTCAGCAACAGCCCGGTAACCTCTCTCAAGCATCACGAAACAATGGCATACTATCCCTTCCTCTCTCTCTCTTTTTGTTTTTTTTTTTTGCGAACAGTACGCTTATTATCTCCCCTATATATACCTTCTTGGAATACCAAAAATTGCATCGATTCCTAAACCACTATCATTGCCACTACCCCACTACCCCTGCTTTTCGGCTAAGATGCGTTTTGACCACTTTACCCCTCATTAACCTCATGTGCGAATCGCACGCTCACATTCTCTTTACTCTAAATTCAAAACAACTTAAACCTTCTTATCCTCACTCGAAGCTCTCCAATCAAATCTCCACATCAAATTAACCTTTTTCAGCAAAACGAGGAAATATCATGATAACCTACACGGCGCACTGCCCCAAGAACCAGTACCGATCTGATAGACTAGTTGTCTGGGCTGTTAGTCTGTCCAGTCAAATCCAATAGACCTTCGACACACCCACTTCTCAAACACGAGTAATTGACTATATCATTTCTCGAACATTTGTCTGCAGATAACCTCACATTTGATTTCAAAATATATCGTGTCTCGTACAAACAGTACAAAATTTTACTTCGACAGTTCAAAATTTTACTTCAACAGTTCAGAGTTCTACTTCAACAGTTCTGAATTTTACTTACAGACAGTACAGAAATATACTTCGAGAATTATCTTATCAACTCACAATTTCATTCAATACAGATCAAAATATTACAAATCAACCGAAAAAACCAAATACCCCTACATACCATCCTATACAAATACCCCAACAGTCAAAGAAACCCCTATTTTTCCTCCGGACATTTCTTCTTGCACCCGGCCTTAGCAATAGCATCTTCCTAGTCTACAATCTCCTCAGCCAACAACTCCAGCAGAGTTAACCGGTGGCCGGGAAATGGTCCCATTATCTATAGCACCCCCCACCAATACGCAAAGGGCATTCCAACAATGGGTTCCTTGGGTTTTGCTTCAAACAAGTCTGGCATCTCTGAGTCTAGGTCTGATCACCAACAAACCTCCGTTGTAACTCCAACGTCTTCTCCCGTACACGAATGATCTTTGCTGGCACCTGGTCCTGGTACTTAGTCTTGGGAGCATCGCCTTTGCTTTGAGAAGAAGAGGCAAACATTATACTCAGAGACGAAGGAACAAATGTATGCAATTCTCCCAGAAACAACCTATTTATACTGAAAATTAGATATATTTAACCCCTCCTTAATTTGAGTTAAATTTATTACAGTCTTCAATTCTTCTCCTTGAAAACTTAACAGTCCAACCTCTACAACTTCCCAGACATAACCGTTTCATCATAACGCGCATTCAACCCTCTTTCCCAAGGACTTACAGTCGAACCATCACTAGCCTCGAAACATCGACCCCTTTCATCGAATGCCAACCTTTTTCCTCAACCAACACATTTACAACTCGAAGTCAATTTCACCTTAAAGGAAACCGTTTCTGTATATTAATATTCGAAGATATATATTCGGTAACGCGCCTACAATGTATTTGCATATATTGTTCATCAGACACTAGAATACAAGTTCAGTAACATTTTTTCTCATTACATTACTTCAACATTCAAATAACATAGGAGACCTCCTAGTACAATCATACAAAAATCTACAGAGATCAACAAAACAACATCATAAACCTTCAAAATACAGTCCTACAAAAACAAAAGAAAAAAAAAACCCATCACTACTACTTCGCCACCACTTTAAGAAGAAGCCGCCCTATTTTCAGACGGGCCAGCTCTACTCGCTGAGCCTTCCTCCTCTAATTGCTCTTTTGATTGAACGAGACATTCGGCCAAAGCTACCAGGTAGAGGAACCGCTCTTCAGCAGTGGTAAAATGAAACTTCATCTGTCCCCAGAAGTAAGAATAGGACTCCCCGTTGATGAGCTCACCAGGCTCTAATTCTACCACGTCAGGCATGTCCCAGTCAAGCTCATGATCCCCAAAGAATTTCAACTTCAATTCAGCAGTCTTCCGCCCTATATGACGGTCTCGGCAAATCATATCCTTTTCTGGTAGCGAGTATTGGGTGTGGTGTCCATTCCATTTTTTCTAAAGATTCAGAGAAAGGGGAAGAAAATGAAACAAAAAAATATACAGTGTTACTCTATCCACAACCGATATTTATAGGCCTCATCAAACCCATTTATTACTTCATAACCACCAACATTTCTTAATTACCTTCTTTTATTACCCCTACAACAGTCAACTATTCAACAATCAACTTTTCAACTCCCAATAACCAACAATCTTTCTCAGCCTCTACGCCTATTTTCGAGACCATTGCTGAGAAGGGGCAAATCTAGTAGCCTACTCGTAGCCTTCTACCCCAGTTGAACACTCGAAGGCTACCTCGATGCCTACTCAAATGCATCGAAGCTCACTCAACCCATAAATAAGCCTTGCAAGATTATCCAAAGACGAAGCCTCGACTATGAACAAGCCTCGAAGACGACTCCGCATCAACATCAGAAATACTTTGACCATCTCCGTACATGGTCGAAGTATGATAAGATAGATAGCCAGCTCACTAGAAAAGACGACGATGTTGTTGGTCCTTACAGCTATAGTGATAAACCCAACAGCTGCTATAGTGTTAGAGTACAGAGACAGACCCAACAACTACTACAGTGACAGACCCGACATTTCTGGTATCAACACCAGCTCCGGGATACCTACTCAATATCCGGATGGTACACTTGTAATGTGACCTAACCTTGGTAACTCAGTCCTTGCTATGTTCTATAAATAGGAGAGATGGGGAACCAAAGGCCCTTACAGTTTACCTTCGACTACCCAATAAAATACACAGTACTCAGACCTTCGACTACTCGACAGTAATATAAACTCTCTTAAAAATCCTCATCAGAGGTCTTGAAGCGTCACATTCTAGGGCTCTACACAAGTATATTGTCAATAGATTTCTTATGCTATAGATTATATATTTAAACCCCGTTGATTGAAGATAAAGCCCCCGTGGTATAAGAGCCGACTTCCCCTCCTTGCGAAGTTAGGCCCCTACAGTCATTGCTCCTCTTCTTGACGTTTGGAAATCTAGGGAACTTTACTGATATTAGACTGATCTTCTCTTCCTAAATGAATTGAAGTATATGGTTTGTTATGAAGACCTCTAGAAATGGCTTCGTTACTTGCTCCTTGAGGTTCTGATCTTTTACGTGCAGAAACTTGAGAATTCGTTGGAATCTGAGCATGATCTCTGCCTAAGGGAGCTTGTTGAGTATCATGTAAGGCTTTTAATATGGTCTATATTATTATCATCTATTCTTCATGTCGCTTGAATTCTGTTTGATGATCTTGACGTTCACTCAAGAGTTCTTGTTCGCGGAGCTCGTGATCGAGTATTAACTGACGCTCGAGCTCATTATGTTTTTCTATTTCGGCGTGAAGGTTTACTTATAGTTCAGCGAGCTGATCTGGTTTGACTAAAAGATTGAGTTGTACTTCTGTTGCTGGTCACTTGGAAGTGACTATGATTGGAAATGGAAAGTTGAGTAAATGTATGCCTTAGGATATCATAGAAAATATCTCCGTTCCCACAAACGGTACCAAATATAATGGCTAAATTTTGTAGTAGCTCGAAATATCTTGAAATTAGCTCTTACACCAATTGTACATGTGACAAGGATTAGTATAAAAGACTGACACAAGTGATTTGCATTGAAACCATTGAATAGGTGAAAACCACGACCTATATTTGAGGATTTAGTAACAGTAACTTTATTCCTTGAGGTTGATATTTGATTACAAGTTTTTAATCTCTTGAGTTATAAAATCTAGGTCCAGTAATATCAAATTTTTGGTTCTTTGTCCTCTGGAACTCATCCTTTTTATAGACCTCACTCTCAGTTTGATAATGGGTAGAGGCACGCTCTCCTAAAAATGGGGCAAGTGGTAGTTTAATGTGTAACTGCTAGTTCCTGGGAGACAGGTGTCTTTGACTTGTTCATATTTTCTGTAGTGCTCAATCCATGTTCTTTATCTTCTTTTTTTGCAAAAGGTATGATTGAATAAGAGAAAAAATAAGAGTGCAAGAGAGGGGAGGAAAAGCCTATACCCAAACAAAAACAAATTAAGAAACTCTAAAGTATTCTATCAAGGGATCCTCAAAACAAGAGATGAAATGAGGAGATCCTACGAAGTCTTCCATCTCGAAACAAGGCATAGCAAGCCCTTTTTTCCAGCTTGAGCCACGGAGAAGTTCCCTTCCTTCCACATATATGATATACGCAATGAAGAAAAAGTGTTTTTCAATCCCGCCTATTTAGTGCGATACATCCAAGGGATCGCGTTATTAATGAAGGAACTAACTATAACATCATAATCAGCTTCAAGCCAAATCTTCTGCCAACCCATATCAGCAGCCCAACTCATGGCCTCCAATAACTCGCAACATTCAGCTTCAAGTCTGTTAAGATCTCCCAAACCTTTAATACGGAAGTGACCAGCAACAGAAGTGAGTCCGAGCAATCACCCCCAATCCAGCCTTACCCGGGTTCCCTAGAGTGGAGTTGAGGCAGATTAGTTTGATCTCTTTTAACCAAGGCAACTTCCATCTACAGCTCGCAATGCAGGGGGCAGGCCTAGCTCGAGCTTTCACCCCCAACTTTGAAATGATTTGCAAATCAGCTATCGTATTATGCATACTGTTAACCGAAAGAGAAGAAGCTTCCTTAATCAGCGCCATCAAATGTACTTTAATCTTGATTCCGTTAAACCTTTCTTCTCTGAGATTAATCATGGCAGCACGCCAAAGATCTTTTATGTACCTGCTCATCGTTTCTCCCAAACCCAGCAGCTCTTGCATGTTGTTAGGGAGGCTGTTGAGCATAAGCAAATCAATAAGCCACTACCAAAGAGGAGCAACAATACATCAATCCTAAAGAAGATGCTGAATCGATTCTGAGTGCATGTGACAGAGAGAGCATCTAGAAGGGAAGGAGAGCCCACGACGTCTCAAGTTGTCCTCCGTTGCGAGCACATTATGACCAACTCTCCACAAGAAGGACTTAGACTTTGGATGCAAGTCTTGGAAATGCATAAATTTGTTCCACCAAACCTTTGGGTTCTTACTTCTAATACCATCAAGAGCACTTCTCATTGTGAAGGTTCCTTGAGTATGATGTCTCCAAGCCCTTTTGTCGATCAGATTTCTATTAACTTCCAAGTTTCTGAGATCAATGCCATGTTCAGCTAGGAAGTCAGCCAACATGGGAGGCGCACACCATCCTGAATGATCGATAATAGAGCTCAGTTTAACAGAAAGATACACCTCCAGATTTCAGGATCCACCGAAATAGCTTCCATCAGCGAATAATCAGCCCTCCAGCAGTCTCTCCAGAAATCAATATTGCGACCATTCCCAATCAGCCATCTTGAGTTGTTCTCTACCGTCTTTATGGCACCTTTCAGCCCATTCCAGATGGAAGAAGGTTTGAAATAATTGATTTGTATATATCATGTGTATAATGTGTAAGTCTTGTATTGAGGTAGTTTAAGTTTGGAATAGGTTGAGGGACAGGTCCCTATAATCAGTTCGTGCTTAAAGCAGGTCGAGGGACAAGTCCCTACAGGGGACCAACTGGGTTGGGGTATCCTACTGGACTCCTAACAAGCTCATATGCCTTTAAGGTTTATGGGGAGAGTTTAAGTAGGATAGGTAACCTCATTTTTTGGGCTATCCTCTTTGTAGTATGTACGGAGAAATACACTTCAATCAATAAAGATATCATATTTTCTTTCTCAATTACTCTTGATAGATCTTGTAGCTTAATTTATTATTGTCCATCAAAATGATGTTTGTTTTGTTTTCGGAAATTAACATTTATACATAGACTTGATTAAATCATATAATATCTAATCATTTTCATTAATTTTTGATGGACAAAAATACCCTTAAAAATTAAAAAAAAATACTACATTAACCATTGTCACGCGGCACTCTATTCTTTCAACAAATGGTAAGGAGAGTTCCATCCTCCAATTTCCTTATATTTTATATAGAAGTAGGGATTTGTAGGTTGAAGCTTAAATTGTAACGAATTCATTACTATCATTGCAAAATACTAAGCTACCATTGGAGTGTCTCAATTCAGTATTCAACGATTTTTTAAGAAACCCCGTACCCCAAGAGTTTGGGCATCCCATTACCTAACCTCTTATCTCTTGAATCTCCAATTCCACTTAGTGTATAATAATGACATGGAGCAAATATGAGTTAGAAATGTTAACACATTGCCGCTATATCTGTAGTGTATTTTTCTCTACTCCATCTCCTAAATTTTACTTCAAGACCATTTATCATGTGCCTAACATTTCTCCAAACCTACTTTCATTTCTCAATTTTCAATTGATAATAACGTTTATTTGGAATTTTAGCCAATGTTCTTTCTAGTAAAGGATCGCCAAACGGAAAAAATTCTTCTACAAGACTGGAATAAGGGAGGAATTTACCATTTTATCATGCTCTGGATATGTTAACCTCATCTTCAACTCACTCTTTCAGCTTTTGTTACTAAGAGTGTGTTTGGTTCATGGAAAACGACGGAAATGGTGAATATGATTTCCATGAATTATGTTTTCTACCGTTTAGTTCGAAATGGAAAAGAATTAGTGAAAAATGGATTTTCAGTGGTTTTTGTAAAATATAATGAAAACTCAAACTTCCTCTATAAAATTGGAGTTTTTAGATTTTTTAAGGTTTTTCATTATTTTACATGCCCAACCAAATAATAAAATTGAGTTTATGGAATAGCGTTTTCAACATTTTTTATGATAACCATGGAAAACCAGATTTCATAGAAATTGAGTTTGTCATTTCCATCATTTTCCACAAACCAAACACACCCTAAATATCTATCGGTATGACACTATCATTTTTGTCACCCGATGTTTCTTACGATGAAACGCATTATTAAATTGAATAATTTTTATGTTTTAAATATTGTAGTTACTTTCTTTTGTAAACTATCATTTTCATCAAGTGTCCACTCTTAGGAAGAACCTTCAAGTCTTGTTGTGTTTAATATATGGGTTTTGCACCAATTATATCTCGAAATGGATTTCGGTACCAGGATAATGTTGAGTTGCAACCGTGGAAGCTGAAACTCCAACTTGATTTGGATAACAATAAATAAACAACAATCAAAGAAATACACAATACACAAGTTTAAGGTGGTTCAATAATTTTCTACATTCGTCGTACAAGAGAGAGAGGGAGAGGGAGTTTATTTAAGATCCCAAAGTTATAATCACTCAAAGCAATTAAAGGTTCTCACAAGGATTTTCTCTCAAATTGATCTCACCAGGGGTTGGCTCTAACAGAACCTAAGTCCCCCTTATATAGTTGGGGAACTATTTACAATCCCTCAAATCTTGAGGCAAGTCAAGGGTTTCTACAAAATCTTAAAATTGATTTTTACCAATGTCTGTTCGAGCTGACAAATTATCTGTTCGAACAGAACCAATTTTATTTGAACAAAACACATTTTATATTCGAGGAAACAGCCTTCTGGGTGCTTTGCTTGAATAAACCAAAAATTTGCTCAAACTGACTTTCTTCTGTTCAAATAGACTCAAAGTCTATTCGACCAGAAAATAGAGTATCAACAATTCTCCACCTCGGTGAAGATTTCATCAGCCAAGCAAACCAAAATCTGAGCCGAACATAGCCACCATCCAAAAGAACCAAAACAAACCCTCTTCACCATCAAATGTCCCCAAAAACTGAAACATATAAGTGGCCCAAGGAAATGAACCAAACCAAGTGTCCTAAAAGGATCAAATTCAAAACAAACATCCCAAAGGACCAAAAACGAACCAAATGTCCCAAGGAACCAAAATTAACTGCACCAAATCAATGGTTGCCTACGTATCGTGGATCAACTTGTCCGTAGTTCATAAAAAATCCAATCTATCAATATAAAGAATTTAAACTAAGTCCAAACAAAGATTGAACTTAATTCCCGAAACAACTTTTGTAAACATATCTGCCGGGTTATCTTTGGTGTGAATCCTCTTCAATAGAATCCCACCATCTTCCTGGACTTCTTTGACAAAGTGATAACGCGCATCAATATGTTTTGTACGTTGATGATGAACCTAATCTTTGGCCAATAAGATAGCGTTATGATTATCACAGAACAAGATGGTCCATCTTAATGCCTAAATCGCGCAGAAGACATTTCATCCAAATAGATTCCTTTATCGCCTCAATCACCGCTATATACTCCGCCTTGGTTGTAGATAGTGCCACCGTTAACTGTAGCATGGATCTCCAACCAATCGGTCATCCACCAAATGTAAACACATGCCCAGTAATAGACCATCGTTTATCCAAATTACCCATATAATCAGAATCCACATAACCTATACAAAATTGACCAATCAAATCTTGTTTATGAAATTCCAAACCAATATCCACAGTACCTTTGATATGCAGTAGAATCTATTTCACAGCTCGCCAATGATCTCTACCCGAATCATGCATGTATCGACTAACCATACCAACCGCCTGTGAAATATCTAGTCGAGTACATACCATAGCATACATCAAGCTACCAACCGCACTAGCATAAGGAACATGACTCATATAATCACGTTCTTCATCAGTGTTTGGATTCATAGAAGACTTAAGCTTAAAATATGGAACAAGATCCTTCATTTTAAATTCTTTAACCATTTACTTTTTCAGCTTGTCAATCTTGCTTTTGTGCTTACATGCAATAAGCATATCATCCACATACAATGGCAAGTAAATAAAGCTCTCGTTCCATAGCTTGCGAAAGTAGACATAATGGTCATAATGACTCCACTTGTACTTTTGCCCAATCATAAACTGATTAAACCATTTTTACCATTGTCTTGGAGACTGCTTCAAATTGTACAATAATCTTTTCAGCTTACACACATAGTCTTCCTTCCCCGCAACTGTAAACCCACTCAATTGAGTCATATAGATATCTTCTTTCAGATTCCTACGTAAGAATGTCGCCTTAGCATCAAGTTGTTGCAACTCTAAATCAAATTGCGCTACCAAGGCTAATAGGATATGAATGGAGGAGTGTTTCACCACCTTTGGCTACGAGTCTTGCCTTGAAGCGTATTTCATCATCAAGAGATCCTTATTTCTTTATGTATACCCATTTACAACTGATCGCATTCTTTCCCTTCTGCAACTTTGAAAGTTCCCAAGTACCATTCTTGAAATGAGAATACATATCTTCCTTTATCGCTCCCTCCCAATGCTTAGTCTCAAAACCGTAAATAGCTCCTTTATAGGTGGAAGGAACATCCTCTTCAATTACTAGAAGTGCATATGCTACAATGGCCTTCGACTTTGGAAGTGCCATATCCTTTGTAAGCCAACTTAGTTTACTTACATCCCTCTTTGGTTTACTCATTGCGGTTGACTCCACCACCGGAATCACTTCATCTGTACTACCAAATGCTCCACTATTATCCGTGTCTTTATCATTTGGAACATGAACTAGTGGCTTATCATCTGTTATCACACCGGTAGATGACCTCCCTCTTAGTACGAAACTCTTTGGCCAATCTGAAGACGCATCAGTCTCCACCCGCTGTAATACCTCACTTGTTATCTTCTCTGTGTACTCAGAGTCATGCGACTTCATCATAGAAGCCTCATCAAACATGACATCTCTACTCATAATGATCTTTTAGTCTCTTGTATCCCACGACTTGTAGCCTTTCACACCCTTCTTCTTACACAGAAAAATGGCCTTCCTTGCTCGTAAATCCAGCTTACCATCCTTAACATGATAGTATGTTGGACACCCAAATATGCGAAGAGTATCATAATCTGTAGCAGGTTCTCCCGGCCAAGCTTCCATTGGTGTTTTACCCAAATATACGAAGAGTATCATGAAGCACAGTGCACCCCCAATATAAGCTTTTATTTTACCACAAAGAAATGTCCATGAATAAGAAATTAAAAAATAAGCTAATTTAATGGTTATAGGGGGTTGTAATAATTCATTGTATCATTTGACCAGCTTACAGGATGCATTATAAGTAGTTGATTACAACTTTGCGATTAATCCTCTTCAGATGCCTTTTAATGATGTGTACCTTATCCGTTAACGATCAACAAAATGCTTCACATAAAAAATATCACCAAAGTTGCTGCAGAAAATTTTATAGGTTGAATATCTTACTAATTTAATAATAGGAATTGTAAGAACCTAATTTCGTATATCAAACTTAGTTTCTCACACAGATGATAATCAAAACTTTAGTAAGATATTTGCAACTGTTAACACAAGGTTTAGCATGAAAAACCTTTGAATAGGTTAAAAACCACGACATCTCTCTTGAGGATTTAGAAAGAAATGCATTATTGATGATTGCTAACTATTTCAAAGAATTCTTTGAGTAGTTTTGCGTAGTATTTCTGGGTAGAATTTCATGTCCTTTATCTGTAGTTCTGTAGTCCTATTTATAGGTCTTATAATATGACCGTTTGACAACCATTATTATTCTTAATGATGGACGTTAAAATATGGATTTGATGAGTCATTAAACTGTTTATGTAACGGTCTAATTCTTCTATCTTGTAACGACTTCATTAATGATGGAGTGCTTGTTGAATTGAGCCGTTGATGTAGAGGTCAAGAATAATAAGTAAAAATCTAGTTGTTTGATAGTGTGCCATGTAATCGTATGTTAATGAAGTAGAGTAAATGTATGATGGTCAAAGATGAGGCTTGAGTTTGAGATCTGGAATAGGCCACTACAACCACCCCCTCTCAGCCCAAAGCACCAGAAGTATTTTAGGCGCGTGGTGCTAGTTGAGGAGCTTCATTAATACTGTACTTAATACCAGGGAATCATTTCCAATGTTTCTTTATAAATATTTGTGTGGTTGTTGGGCTCTTAGAACCAATGGCTTTTGTCGAAATTATTGCATGGGAATTCCTTCTGATATTGGGAATTTGGAACATCACCTTTAATGAGGCTATAGTATAAATACTGCTATGGTTTGTTATTGTAGATTTATTTGCTAAGTATTCCTCTGTCTCCATAGCTTTTATAACCTTTAGTCTCTGTATCTTTTCTTACATTTTCCATATCCTTTCTTCTTTACATCGTTTCTTCTATTTGAGAGGATGATGACCACCAGATGACAATCTCACGGTGCAAGGGTTGTCGCAAAAGTACAAGAACTGTAGTTCAAGTACTTTGGGACCCAGACTCTGATCCTTCCAACACCAATTCTGGTACGTCCTACCTATCATGGTATGACGTATGATGAGGTGGAGGAAGCGGATGATGACTATTATCAAAGGCCATTTTCATTACATGGTGACGTCGGAGGAAGGGTACAAAAATGGTTTGCGGCTGCTGGTGGAGGAGGCTGCTATAACTGAGGATAAAATAACTGATGTTTGTCGTAGAAAGTCTCGCTAGTACCTTGCTGGTGAGTGGATTTTATAAAAAAAATAGAATCCTCCTTTCTCAGCCACGCGGGAGTGGTGGGGGTTATAAAGGAAGAGACGGTGGTGGTGGAGAAGGGAGACGGAGAATGAAAGTCTTTCTTCTGCACAATCAACATCTCTTGTCATGAAGAAGGTCCTTCTTCTAAAGGGTGGTTTAGGTACTGATACCCTAGTTTCCTCAGTATCTTGTAGAAGTAAATGGTGTGAAGGATTGCCTTGGCCATTCTTGCAGAAGAACAATGTTGAAAACTAAAAAGTAATGTACCCTATAAATTGATCTGCTGAAATGTCTGGAAGACTTGTTATCTGTAAAGCATTCTGTAAGTTCTGAGATGTAAGAAACATTCGAGCTAATGAAAAAAAATTGTTATGCCAATTTTGTATTGTAGTTCGAACTGAAACTTATATGTCTAGCATAGTTGTGAAATGCCTTGTTTGATAAAGGAAACTGCGAAATGAGAATAGCAACTCAAACTGTTGATGAATCAAAGTATCATAGAAAGTAACAATAGCAAAAAATAATTCTATAGTTTACAAATATGTTGAAGTGTGACAGGCACTTTTGTCAAACTAAAAGAGGTTTAGTGTTGCAAGCAACCATACCTCAAACCGTGGGAGAATTATTATGAACAAATCCCACTGTAGTGAACTTGGTATGTATATTAGTGAAGATATTGGGAAGTAAGTTTGAAAATGTAATGAGGTCGTTTGGTAAAGATATTAGTAAGCTTGCGTGTTGCTGATCTTGTAGATATGATAATGCTTTTTGTCGAACTACCTATAGGATTTGTGATTTGGCAACCTGGAATTACATAAGATTGTGTTATGAACTGGTTGTAAAATTTTTGATATGTTATCTTGGAATTTATCCATAGTATTTAGCACAGTTGTCCTTTTCAACATACGTATTTTCATGGAATAGGTCGGTAGAGTTCTAACGAACTATGTCCAAAGTATGTTGCTGGCATACGATAAGTATCCTTTAATGGTGATAGAGGATGTGCATTCTATACTGCAATATCCTGGTGATTTGATAGTGTTCTAGATAAGTTGTTTCGAACTGTTTAGAAAATGCTTTGATGTTGTTAGGTAAATGATATCTATATGTAGGTGCTTGGTTGGAGCTACTGCTGGATATTCCTGAATATTCTATGCGAGCTCTATCTTTGTGGATGTGTCATCTATGTGAAGCACGTGAATAAGATCTTAGGATATACCTCTTAGAATGGAAAGCACTAAGAGGTGATATCCTTATTTCTAAAAAAAAAATCTCGTAAAATATATCTTCCCTCAAAATCCGTTTAATAGGCGACATTGGTGGTGTAAACAGATCTCCATGTTGGCTACATAAGATCTTGATCCTTTGGTGTTATGCTTTGTACTCTTCTACTGGAAAAGCTTATTGTCGGTCGATTAGAAGTTATCATGGTGATGACACGTTCTTAGCGTGTTTGTCATGCGGTAGAAGATAGGTTAAATATCAAGGGGGCAGATCTACGTGTGTGGTACTTTCGCATGCCGCCCTATAATGTTGTGCTACTAAAGTGGCCATTGCAGTTGGATGGTTTGGATGATAAAGGTAGGCGTGCAAAGTATGATTGTTATTTATGGTGTAATGTATTCCATGAGTTATTACTGGATGTAACCCTGCGAGAAGAAGTTGTTCAAGAGATTGCGCAGGATAAATTGGTTGAAGAGGACGAGAGGGTAGCAGGATGGGAGATAATTCCATGTGGTGAAGTTAATCACCTGGGTTACTTTAAATGTAATTATATGTGAATATAAGTTGGGGCGATGGTAGCTCGAAATTAGTAAGAAATCTATTTGTGGTGTTTTGTTCTTATTTTTGTTGAATGTAAAATAATGCAAATTGAATTTGTGAACTGAAATGCAGGATTAATGAGTTTGTTGAACTGCTTATGTGGTAGATACTATAGATTATAACTATCTTATTTTAATAGCTGTGTAGATAATTTCAAATTTTAAATATTTGCTATTTATAGGAATGACGTATGGTGTAGTACGATCTTGATTGAGTATAAAAGTAAGGTGATAGATCGTACATATTATTTTGGGAAAGAGGGATGGAATTGTTTAATGGTTGAAGGCAGAGACAGACGTGATAACAACAAACTTTATCACATAAGTCATGATAATGCTGTGAAGTAAAAGGACATGCCTTTAAAGGCAGAAAGGATAACCGACACGTGTCTGAAAGAGCCATCATTTCAAAAACTGAGGAAGAGTATAAAAACTTGTTTCTCTCCCTCATAAATTATCTATAGTTATAGAAAGTGAAAAAAGTGGTGTAACCAATATTTCTAAAGAGAGAAAATGCTTGAGTTTTGAGTATAATCTCTGAGAGAAAGCTTCATTTGGTGAAAGAGAATTATGGAAGAAATGATAGAAGCAGTCAATCTCTATGAAAGGTGTGGGTAAAGTAGAAGATTGTGGGTATTCTAGTAAAGGTTAGTAAACTTTGTTCCTCTATTTTGATTGTAGTGAATGGTACTTGTGTATATATTTGTTTGTTAATTGCCTTTGTATATTATTGATTGGGGATGTTGAATTTGGGACTATAGGGGCTGAAAAACTATTATTTGCCTACAATAGTGAATATTTACAAAAGCTTTGAGTATAGTAACAAACGTCTAGAGAGAAAAAAAAATTGGAGAAGAAGAGGGAAAGTTGAAATTGATTTTTTGTTATTTTATAAAACTTGGAAAATGAATGTCTTGACTAGGTAATAGTAGAAGTGGGGTTTATCTCTGTTGTGCATGTAATATATGATGTAATTGTGGAAGTGTTGTATCATAGATATAGGAAAATAATATAAGATTGTTTGTACCTGTAGATCCAGTATGCGTTCTAAAAACCTAAATCCCCATAGTAGATTTATAGTGTCATCCAGTTCAAAGGAAACATCATTTCCGGGTAGAGAGGATGATTGTGGAGACATGGAGGAGACGGTAGATAGGAAGGAAATTATAGTGGGTATAGGGACTGAAGGACCCAGTGGAGAGAGTAATGTAGTAGAGGAAGATAATAAGGGGGCAGAAAATGAGTAATTTTACATATATCTAGAGGGAGTAGATGTTGGGAAACAATATATGAAATTTAACAAGAAGTTAAAAGGGAAGTGGGGAAATTATGTAATGGAGCAAGACCGATGGTTTAGGACCTTGGTGCCAGGGGAAGGGGAAGAAGTACACTATCAAGTGCCTAGTCTAGATTTGTGGAAGAGGGAAAAGGACTTGAAGAAGATGTAGAGATTTCATACTATAATGGGTCGGGTATGGCAGGCCCGAATGATGCCTTTCTGTGTTATCTAAACCAGGTCGTATATGGTTTGAGGATTCCTTTGACCTTTTCTTAGAAATGGGTTATGAATGGATTGTAGTGCCGCCCCGCACAATTAAATGGGAATGTTTTTAAGATGATGAGGGTGTGTGAGGCGGTGAATAAGAAGTGGAGAGAGGATGGGACTCCAAAGTAGTTTGTGGCAGCTGACGTGTTAAAATTTTATAAAATAAAGTATGTCAAAGCCTGTAGTAGTGGTTATTTGTTTAGTGACTCGGCTAGGCCAAAGTTTTTTTACTTCAAATCTACTGGTAGACCGTGGAATGACCACCTTGTATGGGTAGGGGCAATTGTATGCAGGTTCAAGATGAACCAGCGCTCGTCCTAGACCATAAATATTTTAATCCGAGTAAGTAACCCCTGCTATCTTGACTGAATATCAGTTTGTCCTCAAGCAGAGAATCATTTCCTTGATTTTATTTGTCAGGTCCTGATCCCAAATATTCCCCTGATAATACGAGCATGTTCAACTGCGTAGCCCTCGAATAGGTCGAGTTAAAGCAAGTACTCGGAGAGTTGAATATCTACAGGGATAACAAAGTAGCCTCCAGAGTTCCTAAAGTGCAACGAGCTCACAAAAATTAATCTATGACTGAGAAAAAGAAGACCCTTCTTTCTCTAGGGGATTTTATTAGTATCCCTCCACCTTCGCCAGGGAGCTCGAGCGGGGCGCGGAAGATCCGGAGGCCAAAAAAGATAGTAGAAGCATCTTCGTATTCTACTGTGGGGGTGACCAAAGGGAAAGAGAGTAATAAACTGGCTGTGGAGGTTGAGGTGGAGCAGCAGAGGGTGAATGAAGTCGCTCCTCTAGAAGTAAAAAAGAGGTCGTTAAAAAGGAAACAGCATAAGCTCGAAGGCAGTAACCAAACTCAGGCTAAGGTTATGGTCGAGCTGAGATGTTTTAAGATGGCGGAGACTGAGCCGAGGCAGCTCGAAGGGATATTTTTAGAGAAAATAGAAAATATACGTATTAATACTTTATTTGTTGTATTGTGGTTGATGTATGTGTTACTGACCTCGTGTATTGTATTGGCAGCTCTTAATGCTGGTAAAAAGGGCAACAACTTTTATTGAAAAGAGAAACCAGGAGTATGGAGAGCTTACTCTGAGGTTCGATACTCAAACAGCTTGGATGAAGGAGTTCGAGGAGGAACTCTAGAAGGAGAAGGAGAGCAAGGCAGAAGAGGCAAAGGGTACTGAAGAGTGGTATGTGTTACTCTCTAAGGGCGAGGAGACTCTGCCAAAAGCTTTTGAAGATAAGGGTTGGCTGAAATCATCTGATCTAATCCTATCGTCATTTTGGCTTAAGCGAGACCAATATCGATCTGGGCCTAGTAGGTAGGTACCAAAAGATAGTTCTTGCTTCAGACGCAAAAGACGAACTGATTAAAGATGTTATTGCCCCAGTCAATGTACCACCTCTACAAACTGAGCATGTTCCAGATGCTGGTATTGAAGTAGATCTTCCGTCTGAGATAGAGACTGTCAAGAATATTTAATATCATTATGTGGTTTCCTGTTTCGAACTATTTCATTATGTTCTGACTTTGATTAAACTATTTTCTCTGTACTCTGAAACTGTGAAGTTTGATAGTCATAAGTTTATAGCGCCCTGTTTGTATGTTTGTTTGATAACAAAAAATTTGTAATTGTGTAGGAGATAAAGCGGTTGAGAAAAACTGTTTCCACTCTGGAGAGATCATTGAGTAGAGCGAGGGACTCTGTAACTCGTATTCAACAGGTATTAAATAAAATTGAGTATGAGAAAAGGCAGTTTAAATCAAATTTGGAGAATATTTTTAAGGAATTATATAGGGAGGGATGAGGTTTTAAGAAAAGAGGAGGAGAAGGGGGTGTTAGTACATAAATCGAAAGACTAGATTTGTTTTACAGACCTGAGTGATAAAGCCAGGTGTTAAAAGGTTTTGGTAACTCTGACACTATATTTTGAGGCCAAAATAGATATTGAGCGAGGTTTAAAGGAGGCTTATGTAGAGCTTTTAAAGGAAATGGTATAGTACCTAACCCAGCTCGAGTTATGTTTTTAGCTCAAGAAGCACGTAATCGTCATAGCGTAGAGGCTAAAAAATGTTCAGCTCGAGATGGTGTGCCTGTCATATGGGGTAACGTAGGTCTAGTACCTGATGTTCTTGGCTTTATATAGGATTGAAGAGTAATGAGGACTATGTTTTTTAAAATAAAATAAAAGCAGATAGAGGTGCAAAGCAAGTTAGAGGGTGAGTTAAAGGAGTTGCAAAACGTGCTGAAATAAAGTACGGAGCAAAATACCTCGCTGGCAAATTAACTGATAAAAGAAACAACTGTTAGAAAGAAGGTAGAATGGGAATTAAAAAAGTTGGGTATATTGTAGAAGGATATGCGTAGGCTTCTTCGTAGATAGAATATGATGTTGAAAGAGCAGTTGTATCTGTCACGAGTAAAGATCGCTGCGCGAATGGATCATGAACGTCATATAGAGAGCGTGATTGAGTTTTATAGAGGGGAGTTGGCAAGGGTAGAGAATGAATTTAGGATGTATGTTATGGATTGTGAGAAAGACTTTGATGTAGATAACGAAAAAGTTAAAATTATGTGGTTTACGAAGGATGAGGAGGAAAAAGGAGTTAAAAAACTAGCTCCTAGACCAGCACAAAATTGTCAGAAGAGGACAAGGAGGAGGTTGAGAGCCTAATACCTCGCTTACGGTGAAAGCATCGCCAGCAAGAGGTGGTGACCATTACTGCACATTTGGATGTACAAGTAGATAGGTCAAGGAGATCGGGAGATAAGGGGCAGTCCTCTCGTAGTTCAAGGGAATGAAAGTAAAGTATTTATGTTGTTCAACAACTTGCATATGCATTAGATATATGTGCAATGTTTTGTTGATAAATAAATCTACTTTGTTTGTAATGGTAAAATATATATAAGCAGATATGTAGATCGATCGTATATAAGTATTATATTGTTGAGTAAAATTGTGAACTGTGATATGTAAAGTGTTTTGACGTACAAACTATTTTATGTACGAGTTGCAACTTATTAACGCAGGTCGAACTGGCAGAGGTTCGAAGTCAATGTGAAGTATTGCGTGCTTTGAACAAAAAATTAAATATTGATTTAAACTTCCATAGTGAAGCATTAAAAAATTTTGTTGAGGGAAATGTAAAAATTGAGGTGAAGGTGGTTGAAGAACAAGGTCTGGTGGGTCGTTTTATCGAACAATTGGAAAGTAAGGAGGCTTAACTGGCCATTGTATAGGAAAAGTGGAGGAATTAACTGAGATTGTGTAGAAAAGGAATTTGGCCATTGACAAAGCTGAATGTCGTATAAGTGATATCTCGGAATGAGTAACCAAGCAGGATGCCAAAATAGTTAGCGCGTAAGCAACAATTAGAGAGGCAGACGAGCGAGCCAGGGAGTTGAAGGAAGTTAACATTGAGCAGACTGAGTTAGCAAAAAGTATTGGCTTAAAATTGGGAATTTAGAGGACGCAGTTCAAGTGTTAGAGTTAAATGTTCTAGAGTATCAAATGGCAGTTGGTGAGCTGACTAGTTTGAAGAACAAATTCGAGGCAGATCTTGTCATAGCTTAATAAAATCTTAACATAGAGGTTGATGAGAGGCTCCACAGTCAGTTTATTATGGAGGAATTAATGCTTATGTTAGGACAAATTGTCACGCCCCAAAATCTAGTAACCGGTAGCTAGACCAATTACTGAGATTCGAGGATGTGCATGTCAGGGAATCTAAAGATTTGCCCCACGAACAACTGAGCCATAGACAAATTTTGGCCCAGTCATTCACAATAGTATCACGAAAATTAATAAGGAAAAATAGAAACAGCGAAAGACTAAGATAATAATATCTAAATATAAGATTCTACAAACCTCTACGTAGCAAGCCTAACAGTAATAACTGAAGAATGAGTCTCCTGCTCAGCTCCCTAAAGATTACCACAGCAGTAACTAAAACCTGAAACAACCTTCCACTGAAAGGGGGATGTGAGAGTGAGCAAACAACGAGCTCACTAGCTCCCAAGAATAGCTAAATGATTATACTAACCAATGAGATGGATATAAATATTAATGATAATAAGATATAATAATATCTAACGATAAACATTATATATATATCTAATTATATATAGGATGCCTAATAGGTAACTAATAGGTATATAACTAGTCTAATGATTATATTAAACTATCCTATATATATATATATATATATATATATATATATATATATATATATATATACATATCTCGAGCAAAGGAGTGCTAAGACTATAACTACACTCCAATCCCAAGGACTACTAACTACACTCTAATCACTACTGTGGCCCTCAACACCTCAAGCAACTAACCTACCTCAGGAATACAATAACACACGAGGGTAAACAACCCTCGGCCAACTGCAATCCAACCGGGTTACCCAAACCCCACCAGTCACAACCCTAAAGCTATCACAAGCTAAGCGAGATTGTCCACAACCAAATACCAGCATAAAGCTCACAGCAACCAACCAGACTAATTAACCTAATAAATTACTTAGATGCAGAAGAGGGAGGAATAGATGTAAAGAGGAAAGGAATATGCAGAAGGAAGATGAATCTACTTACACCGCAAATCAATTAGGAGAAGAGGAATTAAGATAAGAGTAGAAGAATATGATGAACTAGGATTATCCCAATGCAATGATATGTTATGATGATGATAAGATGGAAAGAGATAATCTTATGATTGTCCCAAGTGTAGAAGATTCTATATTAAACATAATGCAGAAAGGGTTAAGGATTTCTATCAGAAGAACCTACAAATTGGAAGTATGCAGAGATGCAATGATATGCTTGATGATGATAATGATGATGATGCATTATGATGCAGAATGATTTAGTGATGTCAACCCAAAGGGCTAGCCCCCAAGACTAAAGTGGGTTGACAACTGCTGAAAAAGGATTTACCTTACCGAATATTGTTGGATACAAGGGTACGATGTACTGCACTAGCTTGACCAGACTATGAGGATATTACATCAATCTATCAAATCCCGCGAAGCCAACGTCCAAACTATATATGCATTCCGAGGCATTTCAGCCTCTAGGATAAGCCCTGTACCAGATTGTAAATACTATCTCATACCATCCCACACTCCCAAATGGGTGACTAGGTATAATAGTATCCATCCTAGACCCACCTTCTATTTTAACCCAATTTTAGAAAATCCTGAACCTCTCGAGGGTCAGCCGATGCAGAGTTATTTATGTATTCAATCGCAATAAGATAAGGAGAGAATATATTATCTATGGATGTGAGCAAAAATCCTAAAGACGGAAACACAACTGCTGTTAACACAGCCAGCACACAATAAGATAACCACCTGCTTGAGAGCGTGGTAACCAAAACTAACACAGATGCCCTCCTGTGACTCAGTTGCACCATCTGAACCTAGATGAAACAACAACTTAACCGCCACAACATCTAAACAACATCAGTCTCTAAGATTACTCAAAGCAATATGATTACCATCAAGTACAATAGTACTCTGGCTGTCAACATAGACTAGTACTCATGGGGTGACCTACAAGTGTTCAACAAGTAGTCAACAATCCCCAGTAACAGAACTGCCTCACAATCCTCCTAATCATGTACATAAGTCACCAGCACGGATATACAAGAACCGGATTCAACAGGAGGTTTCACTCACATTCTAACATCTCGGGTGACGTACAACTTCATAAACCACCTGGCTCAGCCGCAGACCTCACTGAGCCATGCTGTCTCGCTGCCTCCTAGATGACAGAAGGAAACACAACCCTAACAGCCTTATCCCGGGGAAAGAAGGCTTACGGGTAAGCTCTAAGAATAATGAGTGCAATAAGTGTCACAACACGATAAGCAAACAATCCTAAGGCAAACTATCATAAGTTCAACATCCACGACCAACCACCACGGACAAGCCGTCTGCTCACCACCAACAGCTAACAGTCCAGGAGATACCACACTCCCACATGGAATCCAACATTCCAAACAACCACCAATCATAACGACAGTGCTCAAGAACTAGGCCTCGAGAACACAGAGTTCACCTAGACTAGTCCTTAGACTAATCAAAACAATAGCTGGCAAGAGGACGAACTCCGAATCAAAGACCATATCTTACTGAAGCTATGTCGCCCCAAGACTACCCTGGAACCAACTCCAACAACCTAAACTAACCAAGGTGCTATACTATAAGGTGAGAACTATAGTCTCTGAACTACACTATCTCAGAGAAAGGGAGGCTAGACCACATGCCGTCCATATATCTCCACTAATCGTCAAAGCAAGTTACTAGTTTCCTGAAATAAGCTGGGAACCCTAATTAGTAACCAACAATACTACACTCAATATATTATATATATATAACGACGCTGAGGCGTCGCAACACACTGAGAAATGTCTTTGTTCTCAACCTCAACGAAGAAAAGATCCGTAATAACCACCCTTAATGAAATCAGTTTAAGAGGAATCTCAGGAGTCATTGTCACATCGACGACAGCAGAGAATAACCTCTTCTGGCTAATCATAACCTATGAATTCTATCTAGTAACTAAACTCACATTATTGCGGGTTTTACTAACTTATCAAACCCTTAAATACTCTCGTCTAAGGTATGCTAAACGGATAGCCAGTGAATGTATCCTAAGCAATTAACCCATATACTAACATAATCACGGTAATAAACATGATAAACTATGTAATACAATAACTCACAAATCAATATAATGGTCTAGTTATTAAGGAAGATAAAACTCGCCTGACAAAACAACGCTCGGAACGGCAATCTCGGCGAAACTGTCCAAACAGCACCCCAACGGAAATGTGCTTTGCGAATCGACTTCCAAAACTCCAAATCAATCACGGAAAGGACTAGGAGCACCACAACATCAACCACTATCAAGGCCCGGAACCCAATCACAACTTTAACAAAGGATACCCGTCCGAAACTGCATTTCAGATCAGCACTACAACTGAATTCAGCAACAAAACTGCATCGAAACCCACGGTCCACCACGCTACACTGTGCTACTCCGATCACCCACAATCACATTAAGATATGCCACTTTAATCCCACCGAATCAGCCTCCCAACAATCACACACCCGGTGTTCGAAGAAGGTAAAAGCAACCTCTCTCTTCCTCTAGAACAACAGCAATTTGGGCAGTAATATCTGAACCAGAACGGCAACAATCGCCGGTCCAGGCAGCCCTCTCCAGAACAGCAACAACCACTATCTATAACAACCACCTCACCTCCTCTATCCAGCTACACCAAACCCCAATCACCACCCTAATGAGCACAAACATTCTAGGATACATCAATTCTTAACCAACCAATTCAGCCACCTAAACACCAACAATCCAACCCAAGAAATCACCGCCACCGGCCAACACCTGCAATAAACCCAAATCAAGCACCCCACCATCATAACAATGGTCAAAACCCATCAAGCATCTCACTATTACAAGCCCTAAAACCAAAATCAGCTACCAAGCCCAAATCACCACAAACCACGGCTCAACCGAGGAGAGAGTACGAACCTCGAAGGCGAGAGAGAGCTGAGTTCAAAGTGGTGGCTGTGATTCGTAAAGAAATGGCAACCCACTGATGAATCCGAATCTGAAAACGGCAGCCCTCTCTTCCACTAGAGTCAAGAGCTGAAATTCGGTAGAAAAAGGTGATTCCCTAAGATCCAATCGAACAAAGGAAATAAAACAAATGGAAGAAAGAAGGATTGAAAGTTAGGGTTAAGTTGGTGAGGGAGAGAGAAGAAAAAATGAGGAGAGAGAATGAAGAATGATATATATAGTAACCCCAAGTCATTCGAACGACCACTGAAAAAATACTCCAAAAATCATTCTGAGATCCTCCTGAGCCACCCACAACACCGCACAATACCAAGATCCTCAAAAGACAAGAACAACCTGAAACAACAATAGCACCCAATCAACATCCAACCACGGGCACCTAATATCAAAACTCTACCTCTTCTGATCAAACAACCACCGAAACACCTAAACCATAGAAAATGAATCTAACACCAAACCTGACAAAAGAAATAATACGGATGCATAATGAGTAACATATTGGAATAATAAGAATAATACTTAATAAAATAAAATAAAATAGCCAAAAAAATCTGGGACATTACACAAATGGATGAGATCATGACAGTGATGGAAGCACGTAATAAAGTTTATGTAGAGGAAAAGTAGGTGATGGAGGCACGCTGGATAAAGGTGGAAAATTTGCTAGATGAGGCAAAGGGAAAGATTGCAGAGCTCATTATGCCTAAAAAGGTTAAGGTCAAGGCGAATAAAATGCATGATAAATAAATAGCGGTAGTGCTTACCTTTTTTTTGTCTGAGCTTAAGAGGCTGGAGAAAGAAAGAGACACGATATGTAACAGCATGTTCACAAATGGTGTGAAGTGTGACATGCAGCTGGTGTGGACTGAATACCTAGATCGTATTATATCTAAGGAAGACAAATTGTTGCGGTTAGGGTACCAGAACTGATGCGCCGACAACCTCTGGAATGTGGTGAAAGTTTGTGTAAGGATCTTCTAACTGAACTTGGTGATTGAGTGTTGGTACTGTTATAAAAGTGAACAACTTGTGTTAGATTACTTAACATAGAATGCGAAGGTCATACTGCATAAAAAATTGACTGATAGTAGAATTAGTGATTTGTATGTATTTTTATTAACCTTCGATGAACCAATTGTGGTTTTAGAAGCCTGTAATCTGTTAGCCAAATTAAGGAGCCAATAGTCGACCTGTAATATGATAGAAGATCAAATTGCTTGGAGCAATAGTCGATCTATAATGAAATAGAAGATCGAATTGTCTCAAGCAATAAATGACCTATAATATATTAGAAGATCGAATGGGATGAACCAATAATCGATCTGTGGTAGTAGAATGGGGTAAACCCATTGGTAATCAATAATATTATAGATGTATTCTATATATATGAGATAGTATAAGTACTTGTATGAGATAGTAGAAAAGTACTATAATATAGGTCGATTAAACACAAGTATTTCATTAGTGTAAAAACGACTTACAAAAATAATGAAGATAGTAGAAAAGTTTTGTATGAGATAGTAGAAGTGTACTTTGATGTAGGTTGGTCAAACATAAGTATTTCATTGGTGTAAGAGCAACTTACAAAAATATAAGAAATAGTAAAAAAGAACTATATGAGATAGTAGAGTAGTACTGTGATGTAGGTTGGTCAAACATAAGCATTTCATTAATGTAAGAACGACGTACACAATTACAAGAAATAGTAGAATAGTACATTGTCATATATATTTTTATCTGCAATATAACTTCAATCTCTTCGTATTCCAAGGATTAGGGACTCGATCCCCGTCTGCTGTAACGAGATCGTAAGAGTCGAGTCTGCTTTTGCCGATAACAATAAACGGTCCATCCCAATTTTTTACGAATTTTCTAGCATTTTAGTTCCTTTCTGTGTTTTGGGATTTCTCGCAGGATAAGATCTTTAATATCAAACTCTCAGTGATGAAATCATTTGTTATATGATTTTGCTAAAGTTTGATAATACCTTCCCAAGTTCATAACTGTTCTGTCTCTTGCTTCATCGATCCAATTCATGTTGCACACCAACTGAAACTTGTTTTCTTCATCGGTCATGGTATGATCACGTAGTGGGTGATGATATTGAGTGTGGATGATTGCTTCGGTGCCGTAAACTAGCAAGAACGGTGTATACCCAGTCGATACTCAGGGTGTTGTTGAATACGCCCATAACATGTATGGGTGATCTTGCACCCAATTACCTTTCTTCTCTGTCAATCACTTTTATATTCCTTCGACTATATATGATTGGTGATTTCGGCCAGACCATTTCCTTGTGGGTAATACGGATTTGAAGAAGAGTGGATGATGTTATGCTGATTGTAAAAATTGATGACCCTTAAACCAACGAACTATGGTTCATTATCTATTCTGATGAGGTGGGGGCACCCAAACCGTATTGTAATGTTTTCCCATATGAACTTGATGACTTTTCCTTTGCATGTTTGACTCAAAGGAACTGCCTCTTCCTTGGTGAAGTAGTCTGTTACTACTAGGAGGTGCTTCTATTTTCTTGGTGTAGTTGGGAATTCTCCTACGAGGTTGAAGGCCTACCTTTTGAATGGCCAGAAAACTTTGCTAGAGTGAGTTCTAAAGCTAAAACTCGAATTTTAGGTATATGTCACTGGCAGCCATCATACTTACTGGTATATTGAATGGCTTAAGCTTTCATTTTAGGCCAAAAGACTCCTTGAGTAAGAGCTCGATTTGCTAAAGACCGCCTCACTGTATGGGATCTACAAGTACTTTAATGTAAATCATGCAGGAAGGTTTGGGCTTCCTTATCAGATAAACATTGGAGATAGGGTCCTGTAACTTATCTTTTGTATTGGAGATTGTTATCAACAAAGTATCATTTTTCATTGTCTATCAAACATCTTCTTTCATTAATTTCTTCGAGGAGTTTACCATCAAATGTGTTATTTGGTCTGATATATGTGAGGAAAGGTCACCTCCAATCGTCTTCGAACTCTTTGTTGCCCCGAGTATTAATGGCATTTGAGCTGATGATGTCATTGCTGGGGGTGGATACTACTTCTATCTTTAAATATCGGGCTTCCGTTCGGAGGACTCCAACGAGATAGGCAAGGGAATCAAAATCTTTGTTTTCTTCACGAGGTAAGTGTTTGATTGTAGCCTTTTTAAATTTGCTCATTTTGTCAGCTACCACTGTGGCATAGTCGATCATCTTTCTATTTTTTTGATATTTGTCTGTATAATGGTTCACAATTAATCAAGAATCCATGAAAATATATTATTCGGGCACACCAATCTCAAGTGCCATATCTAATCTGTGGATTAGTGCCACGTATTCAGTCTCACTATTAGTAGCTTCAAAGTTGAGTCAGATTGATTTCTCAATTCTTTTATTGGAAGGTGTGATAAGAACGATCCCGATGCCTAACCTAGCTGGTCCGGTAAAACCGTCAGTTAAAAGCCAACCTTTCTTGGATACCCAAATCAATTTTTCTTCAAACTATTTCTCGTTTATCTCAGTACTATCCTCTTCCTAATAAGGGTCGTCTACTGGAAAATCTGCAAAGAAATTTTTTACTGTTTACCCTTTTTCGAAAAGCCATGGTTTGAAATGTATATCGTGCTTACCAAGAGTGACCGACCATTGATGAACTTGCCTGGATTTTTCTCATTTGGACAGGACTTCGTACAAGGGGTAATTTATCATTACTTAAGCTTAATGAGCTTGAAAGTTTTTTTTTAACTTCTATGATGTATAGACGAGAGTTAAGAACAGTTTTTTAATCTTAGTGTATCGTGTTTGTGCTAGAGTGAGAGTCTTGCTAATGAAGTAGATGGGCTTTTCTATCTTTTCATAGAGTTAGATTAGAACTGAGATGAGTTAGTTATTTGTAGCTTCAAGATATACCGTAAGTTCTTCCCAATCCTTTTGTCTACTCATTATTAGTGCTTTCTCCTAAAATGCTACTTTTCATTCTGTGATCCATTCGATCTTGGGAAATGTTTGAATTTTCCCTATATTCATCCCTTCTCACAGGAGGCCGAATAGCCATCGACACCGGTCTGAAGACTTGGAAATAAAACAGTTTATGGTTATTATCTTGTCAACAATCTTTTGCACGTCTTTCTTTATCTTTGGGGAAGATATGGATAATAAAGCACAGATATGATCTGGGTCAGCCTCGATACCTTTCTTACTAATCAAATGTCCTAAGAATTTTTCTGATTGGACTTTGAATTAGCATTTGTAGGATTTAGTCTTATTTAGTAGGGCTGAAGAATTTCAAAGGTCGTGTGCAAATCTGCGAGGTGGTTTTCCTTCTTGAGACTTTTATACAGTATATCATCAATGTAAACTTCCATTATTTTCCCAAGATGGTTTTTGAACATCTGAGTCATCAGTCTCTTGTACATGGCTCCATCATTCTTAAGGCTGAAAGGCATGACTTTGTGGCAACATAATTCGTGTTTTGTGATTAAAGTTATTTTTTCTTGATCTTCAAGCAGAAGGGATATCTGATTGTATCCTGATATCATGTCCATCATGGATAAGAATTTTTGTCTCACAGTGAAATCAAGTAGATAGTTGATGATAGAAAGGGGAAAACTATCTTTTGGAGTATGCTTATTAAGGTCGGTGAAATCCATGCATAATCTGATCTTGCTATTTTTCATCGAAACTACTAATATGTTCAAGATCCATTCGGGGTAATTGGCTTTTTGAATAAAACCAACTTCAATGAGTTTATCGATCACTTTATTAACTTTCTCTCGTAGCCTTGGTACTAAAGTTCTCTATTTTCGTTTGACTGCCTCAGCTTTATCTTTTAAACTAAGCATATGGCAAGCAAAATCTGGATCAATGCCTGGCATTTCATAGAATGTTCATGCAAAGATATCATTGTTGTCTTTAAGAAACTGAATAAGTACATTTTACTCTGTTGTGGGCAAAAGAATCCCAATGAAGGTACTGTAATGGCCTAATTCTATAAGCTTGAAATGGCTCAGAATTAGCTCTTACACAAATATTTCTGTGACAAAAACTAATATGAAATAAGAATTAACACAGGTGATTTAGCGTAGAAAACCTCTGAATAGATAAAAATCCATGACCTCGAGTTAAGGGTTTTAGTAACAGTAAATTTTATTGCTTGAGGCTGATATCTTATTACAAGTGATCTCTCAAGCTGGAAATAAGAATTTTAGTGTTTGAGAATCTAGAAAATATGGTTTTCTTAGTGATTTCTCGTATATTTTTTTGGTCCTTGCCTATTCTAGAACTTTTTCTTTATATAGACCTCGTCCGCAGTTCTTTATCGTGTTGAAGCACGTTCTTCGATCAATGTGGCAAGTGGCGGTTGACTTAGTAACTTTTGAGTTCATAAGAGATTTGTATCTGACTTGTTCATGTGTTTCTGTTATGCTCAACCCACGTTCTTCATCAGTTCGTGGTGTAGGTATTAATGCTTACTGTTTATGTTACATGAAGAATGCGTGAGTCTGATATAGAGGTAGTTCGAATTGGAAAATAGCTTAAATTGGGTTAGATCGAGGGATAAGTCCTTCCAATCGTCCCCTCGAAATAGAAGTCACGAGTGGCTTTGGTTGAAAAAGAATTTGTGACTATATGGGTTTTGGAAGTTCAAAAGAAAGGATGTATTAATGTGGAGTTTACTGTATGTAAAATGTGTATATCTTTATGGGGTGATGTTTTTGCATTAAATAATGATAGGAATATTGATGTATGCGACGCTTGAGGTTTTGAGTATTTTGTCTATTTTGAATGATGACACTTGAGAAACGTACCTATACATTAAATATTAGGGTTATATAAATAGTACCTGTACCAAGGATTCTGGCAAAGTACGCTATTTGTTGCAAAATTCTCTGGAAGTCTAGATTGATAATGGTGAAGACCCGGATAATGGTTTACGAAGAGAGAGTTTCTACTGAGAAGCTGAAGTTTCAGTTGAGATATTTTGGTGATCAGTCATAGGAGATGCCCACCCTCATTCCCGTTCCACCGACGTATCAGGGTATATCGGAAGAAGAAGCGGTTGAAGCTGAAGAAGATTTTTACTATTTGTGGAGATTTTATTACGTTGTCTTAATAGATGAGCAACGTTAGAGGTATCTTTGCATCCTTGTTGAAGATAAGGTTCAGGAAACAGATCCGGGGGCATGTGTAACTGCAGGTTAGTTTCACCGGTATCTTGCGTAAGATTGGATTCGAAGGTCGGGCCTTTTTTATCTCTACCAACTCTCTGATGGTAGTGGTTATAGAGGAGGCAACGGTGGTAGTGGAGAAGGGAGATGGAGATTAGAAGTATGCTTCTACACCATCATCGTGTCTTGGCTCTAAGAAGACCTTCTGTTTGAAAAGATGGTTAAAGCACTGACTCCATCTGCTTTCATGTTCAGACTTCCTCCAAACCCAGTTTCTGGTCAAAGTAGTATGGTTTGAAGGGAGAATGATGTTTGGCGATTTTCAATGCCTATTTTTCTTCAAAAGATTCTTAGAATGAAACATCACTGAAGTCAGATGAACTGAAGGATTTGGTGTTTCGGACTACCTGAAAGACTTGTTATCTGTAAAGTATTTATAATTCAAGCTTAATAAAAAATAGTTATTCAAACTATGTGTTAATATATAGAATAACTCTTGTAATTAAAATTGAGTTATAAGTAATTCAAGGATTTGCGAATAGAGGATGAAATGTAATGTATAAGATTGAAACTACAAAGTATATTATAGAAATCAAGCTTTATATATGTGTTTGTAATACAAAATATTTTTAAGAATTTGGTTTCGAACTGAATAACTTAGAATTATTGGGAGAGATAACTGTAAAAGACTTTAAATATATAGAAATTAGAAATTTGAGCTCAAGGAGGTCTCTCTGAAATATTGGATTTGGAAAAAATAAGTTTGAGATGGAGTAGGCCGAATTCATTGAGTTCGATGTGGATAGATTAGTTCAAATAATTTTGACTCAGGATACTAGGGTTTTTTGTTATGAAAGAACAGAGTGTAAATACGAAATGTGGGGATTTAAAGTTATCTTGAAAATTGTATAAACAGGGGAAATGAGCTTTAAGCAGGTGGAAAAAATAGAAATGGAGTGGACTCTATAATAGCCTAATTTCGGGATCTGGACTTAACCTTTACACCAGATGTAATCAGAGCGTTAATAAGAACTAACAAAACAATTTAGCGTGGAAAACCTTTGAATAGATTAAAAACCACGACCTCTCTTGAGGATTTTAGAAAAAGAAATCTTATTGAGAATGTTAATTATTACAATAAGTACTCTGGATCTATGGAGTTCTGAGCAGGAATTCATCTGTATAGAAATGCCTGTCCCTAATCTGTAGTTCTTAATAATAGACATTACAAAGTAGATGTAAGATATTCTTTGACCAGATGATGTAACATCCTGACCTCTATTGTTGTACAACGGCTCTATTAATGACTGTACTCTTGTGTAAATCGAACTGTTACTGTGGAGGTCGAAAGTAATGACTCGATCTGAGGAATATCGAATATGTCCTTAGTAGTGCTTCCTATATGCTGATGAGGTCGAGGATGAATCTTGAGTCCGAGGTACGAACTAAGCTATTACAAGATGACTCTCAACCAATAGTACGAGGATCCTCATGGATGAGTGGTGTTGGTTGAGAAATTAGTGTTATGTTTGCTGCTTGACGTTGCTGTCCTGAATCTTTTAGTGCCTCATGCTCTGTCGGTGAGATCGAAAGTTCATATGTAGTTCGAAAATGAAGCATAAGTTCGAGATGCGGAATACGCCACTACAACCGCCCCCTCTCAGCCAATAGTATGGGAAACATTGTAAACGAGTGGTGTTGGTTGAGAAGTGCCATTAAATATTGTATTTAATATTTGAGACTCATTTCTAATGTAAATTTAGAAGTATCTTGTTTGGGCTATTTGGGTTTCCCTGAACCAATGGTTATAGTCAATGTTATTTCATGGGAAATCTTGCTAATGTTAGGAATTAGGAGGGTCACATTTAATGTTGATCGTAGTATAAAGAGGATCTTGACTAGTTCATAATAAAGCAAGTCTTCTTCTCGGGTCTTCTTTTGTATTCTACTATGTCAAACTAGCTTACTGTAATTTGGCAAATTCTGAGTATTGGAGAATATGGTAATAACAAGGACACAGTCTCGGGAATTGAGGATTTGTAGGAAGATGGAAGAATTGCGCACCAGGTATTTTGGATACCAACCGTTGCATCTTCCAATACCAATTCCTATATCTTCTACCTACCATCATATGTCATATGAAGAAGTGATGAAGGCGAGGGATGATTATTATTAGATGGTACGTTTCTACTATTGGCAGATTTCTGAGGCGAAGCACCAAAATGGCCTTTGGTTACTAAGGGAGGAGGCCGTGACAACTAAGGATGAAGTGGCAGGCGTTCATCCGAGGGAGTCTCGTCGGTACCCTTCTAATGAGTGGGTCTTATTGAAGAAATAAGGTCTTTCGTCTGTCGCAAACATGCGAGGAGATAGGGGTTATGGTGGAAGAGGTGGGTGGATGCATAGGATCATTTTCTTCCATGGACCATATATTTTGGCAATGAAGAAGATCTTTCATCTGTGATTTCTAGTTCTGCCTATTTCCCAGATCTTGCAGCATGGGATTAGGGTTTGGAAGTTACTTCAATTTTTTATCATCTTATCTGCTGATTCCTGAAAAGTAATTTAAACTATAACTTTGTGATGTAGTCAGTTATAATTATTAGGGTCATTTTGTTATCTGTAAAGTATCTTATAACGAAAATTTCTAATTAATATAGTAACTTTGTTCTGAGGTCATGATTCGTTGTCACGAACTTGTCTGTGTAATTTAATATTTGTATCTGCGAACTCGAACTGGGGGACAGAGTTTCCCGAACTATGAGAAATGGTGGGCATGGATTTGTAGGTACTACTGCTAGAACTGTGTGATCTTGTATATTGTCCCTTTGTATATTTTCTCATACCAAATCGGAGGAGATATTTAATACTATGGAAAAAATGATTTGTCATAATATTTTGCATTTGATATTGATATTCTGCTGTTTTGTGAACTTTCTCTGAATAAGATATCCTTTGGCCAAATTAGTGGGGTGATATTTACAAAGATCTTCCTGGAGGCTATAAAATCATGACTTTAGGTTTTTTTTTTTGCATCTTCTGCAGGGATAATTGTGTTGTGGAGGTGGTAAGTTTAGCCATGGTGTGAACTCGTGCTCAGCATGCTAATCATACAGAAGATGGTCACTTTTATATCAAGGTTGTTAAACTGCGTGAACGGTATTTTTACCGACTTCCCTATGATGCCGTGTTGCTGGAGTGGCCATCGAATCTGATCGGACTGGATGAGGAAGGGAAGCGTGAAGAGTATGACCAATTTTTTTGGTACAATATGTTTTGGAGGTCATTGTTGAGTGCCACAGTAAGGGAACTAACTGTTCGACAGCTCGCTTGTGATAAGATCATTGAAGAAGATACCAGGACAGTAAGAGGGGAGATCATTTTGTGTGGGGAGGCACATCACCGAGGGTGTTTTAGATATGATTGGAGAGTTTGGTGAGCTCGAAGCATTGGAGCTCTTAATAAGTAATCTATTTTTGAGTGTTCTGCGGTTGGGTTTGAATAAATGTAAGATGAGGGATCTTGAGAGGATAAACGAATGTGATGTCTCAAAAATAAAAAATAAAATATTCTGTTATAATCTTTGTGTGCGGATTTTGTGGGAGACAACTGAAGGATTTTAACAACTGTATTGATATCTTTGAATTTTGAATATTGATCAGTTTAAGGAAAGTTGTACAATCTTGGCAGGATATTAACGTAAGGTGATTGGTCGTTTGTATTGTATTTGAGGGAAGAGGTGAAGAATTATGTAATGGCAGAATTTAAGGACAGGCGTGATGACTGTAGGCATTATCACAGAAGTCATGATGATGCTTTCAACCAAAAAGACTTGCCTGCAGAGACATCAGGGATGGCTGGCGCGTGTCAGAAGAAGCCGTCGCTTCACAAACCATGGGAGAGTATAAAAATACGCCTCTCTCTCCCTCATAAATTATCTACAATTTTAGAGAAAGAGAAAAGTTGTGTCAATCTTATTTCCAAGGAGAGGAAACATTTGAGTGTTGAGTGTGATTTGAGAAAGAAATTTTCATCAAGTAATAGAAAATAGTCTGAGGAGCGTCGTGAGCGTTCATACTCAAAATGACGTTCAGGTAACGCAGAAGATTGTTGTTCTTTAAGTATAGGTTGGTGATGTAAAACTCTGTCTGTTTAATTTGTGAGTAATCTATTTTATGTAGTAATCTGTATGATTTAGTAATCCGTATAGTCGTTTTGTGTATATAGGGTTTTGAAGATTTTAAAAGTACAGATAAGAAAGGCCTATAGTGTAGGTGTTGTGGTATATGTATTATACCAGTAGAGAGAGAAAATATGTGTTTTTTAGAAGAAGAGGGAAATTTGAAATTATTGATTTTGTATTTGCTTTGGGAATTTGTAAAATAGACGTGTTGACTGGGTAGAAGGTGGGTTTATTTTGTCTGTATGTATTGTAGAGAAAATGATAAAAAAAAAATCTCTGTATATTGTAGGTTTGATATGCATTCTGAACATAGTACTCCCAGTAGTAAATTTGTAGTATCATCTAGTTCCGAGGAAACGTCGTCTTCAAGGTGGGGGTACGAGTGTAGTACTATGGAGGAAACTGTGAATAGTGTAGGGATGACCGTAGAGGTTGGGGGACCTAGTAGAACTAAGGTGGTGGCAGAGAAGGAGGACAGAAAAGAGAAAGAGAGAATCCTTATCGTATACCCAGAGGGGGTAGATGTTGGGAAAGAATATTTGAAATATAAGAAGAAATTGCAGGGAGAGTGGGGAAGATATCTGGAGGTGAAAGGTTTATGGTTTAGGGCCTTTATCCCTGGTAAAGGGGAGGAGGTTGTCTACTATAAGTCTCGCACCTGGCAAAGTGGAAGAAGGATAGAGGGATTGGTGAGGAGGTTAGTCTCTCGTATTATAATGGGCTTGGGCTATCAGGCCTGTGTGGTGGATTTTTGTGTTTCTTGAATCAGGTCGTATATGGCCTTAGAATATCTCTGACCTAATTTCAGAAAGGGTCATAAATGCGTTACAATGTTATCCTGCCCAGTTGAATGGGAATGTGTATGAGATGATGAAGGTATGTGAGGCCCTGAATGAAAATTTAAGTAAGGAAGGGACTGCTAAGAAGTTTAAAGCTGAAGATGTGTTGAAGTTTTATAAGTAGAAGTATATTTAAAGTCAAAGTAGTGGTTACCTGTATAGTGATTCACCTAGGCTGAAATTCTTTGACTTTAAATCAGCGGGTAGGCCATGGAATGACCACCTTGTATGGGTAGAGGGTAACTGTATGTAGGTTCCAGATAAACCGGCGCTCAAACTAAACCATAGATATTATAACCTGAGTAAGTAATGTTGACCAATCTTCAAATAACTGATATCTTGTCTTTGATCTGCCACTTAATGTTATGATCTTTATTTTTGGCATAGCCCAAGCTCTTATCTACGCTGGACAAGACCAGCTTGTTTAACTGTGTTGCTTGAGATTCGAGTGAGCTAAAACAGGTACTCAGTGAGTTGGGTATCCCTAGAGATAAAAGGGTTGATTCCGCAGCATCCAAAGTTCAGCGACCTCAGGAGAAACGAGTTATGGCTGAGGGAAAAATTACCGAGACCGTTGCAGACGTACTGAGTCCTCCACCTCTTATACCTCAGACTACCACGCAGACTACTTGGAAAGCCTGAAAGCTAACATAGCAAAGTAACTATGTTACTAGGGTTGTAGTCATGGGACAAGAGATTGTAAAGACTGTGTCTGGTGGTGTGGAGGAAAAACTTGAAGTGAGCACATCCGCTCCTGAGGAGGTTGATAAGAGTTCTTTGAAGAGAAAATAGCATGGAAAGGAGGGTAGTTACCGCACTAACCCTCATGCCACAGCCAGAATGAAAGAGTTGGAGCATAAGTATTGTTATATGGCTGGGACGCACCCGCAGTAGCTCGAAGATGAGTATCTCGAGCATACGTTCGTGGTAAGTGTTTAAAAATTATTACTTGATCGAACTAAGAAAATATGTTGAACTGACTCTTCCTATTTGTTGTTCGTATTAGCAGTTCTTAACGCTGTTGAAGGGGGCAAGGCAATGCATGGACAAAAGGAGCCAGAAGTTTGGTGCTCTGACAGTAAAGTTCGAGGCTCAGTCAGCTCGCATGAAAGAACTCAAAGCTAAAATCTTGTTAAAGAAGGATAAGAGGGCTGCAAAGGCTGCAGCGGCTGCTAAAATCTTGTCGCATCGAAGCATGACAAGCTTATGACGGATTCGGTTACAGCAGCCTTAGTGGAAAGAAACCGATTTATCGAATCCTATTATAACATTGGATTGAGTGCAGTAGATGTGGAACTGGCCCGGAGTGGTATATATGAGGAGATAGTGCTTCTTTCGATATTTGAAGAGGAAGAAATGGCTGATGATGCGGCTATTTTGCCAGAGAAAGCGTCAGGCCTACCTTCAGGACGTACAGAGCCAATCCAATCTACTGAGCAAATATTAGACCCTCTATTGGAATATATGAAAACAGTTCCCACTTTGGAGCAGATGTTGAAATCTCCCTCTGAGGTAGACATTTGCAAGAACCTTTAACCGCTTTGTGGTAACCTATCTCATGCTTCATAGCTCGCTTAATATGGATATGAAGTACTCTGTATAATCATACACTGCTTTTATTTAGAGTGATATTTGAAATATGCTTTTCGTGAATGTTTGTATTATAATAATATATTTGTACTCTGTGTAGGATAAAGAGCGATTGAGAAAAATGAACTCTGGACTGGAGAGGTCATTGAGTAAAGCGAGGGATTTCGTGGCTCGTATTCAACAGGTACTTAATAAAACTGAATATATGAGAAGGAATTTTAAGTTGACTTCAGAGAAAATTTTTAAAGAGCTATAAGATCTTCAATGTAGATATGCTAGGATAAAAATAAAAAAGGATGAGGTGTTAAGGAAGGAAGAGGAAAGGGGGCAATAGTTTGAAAACCAAAAGAGTTAACCTGTTTTAACGACCCGAGTAATAAGACTTGGTGTCAAAGTATGTAAATAGCTCTGATATTGTACTTTGAGGTCGAAGTAGATAGTGAGCGAGGGTCACAGGAAGCTTTTGTAAAGCTTTTAAAGTGAGGGTATAGATCCAGACCCATCTCAAGTTATGTTTTTAGCTCAAGAAGTATGTAATCGTCATAGTTTAGAGGTGAGAAAGTATTTTGCTCGAGCTGGTGTGTCTGTTGTATGGGGTGATGTAGAACTATTATCTGATGAGTTTTGTTTTATGTAGGATCAAAGGGCTATGAGAATTGTATTTTTTAGGATAAAGAAAGAGTAAATGGAGGTTTAAAAGCGATTAAAGGTTGAATTAAAGGGGTATAGGATGAGTTATTGCAACAGGAGGGTCAAAAAATGACTTTAGCAACGCGATTGTCTAAAGAAGGGCTGCTCGAATGAAGGTAAAAACGGACTTGGGGGCTTTAGGTGTATTGCATAAAGGCACGCGTCAGCAGTTGCATAAAGTGCAAATGACATTGAAGGATCATTTATATCCGTCGCGAGCAAAGGTTTCCACTTGAATAGAACATGAGCGTCATATAGACAGTGTTATAGAATTTTATGGGGGAGAACTGTCTAGGGTAGAGAACAAATTTAGGAAGTTTGTGATGAGGAGTGGGAAGGATTTTGATGTAGAAAATGCCACGGCATAGAATATGTGGTTTAACAAAGGTGACAAGCCCATACTGAAGTTGAGTGAACTGTCATTAGAAGAGGGTGAGGAGGAGGTCGAAAGCCTAATTTTCTGATCGTGGCTTAAACAACGTCTGCAGGAGGTGGTGACCTTTACCACTCCAAAAGATGTGCAAGTGACGAACATAAAGAGTTTGAGAGATAAAGGGCAGTCATCTCATTCCTTGAAGAATCGAAAATAGGGTACTCTCGGTTCTCTTTACCGTCCCTGCATATATGTTAGATCTTTATATATTGTTACTGATGATAAATGAAATTTATTCTCTATGATGATAAATGAAATAATATATCGATATTACTCAGATACAATGTTCCTGTTAAGGATTTGTTAACTGTGAGATGTAATTTATGGGTACAATCAAATTGTTTATGAATGTAAACTGTGATGTCGGGTGGAATTGGTAGCTGCTCAAAGTCAGTATGACGCTTTACGCGCCCATAACGAATAACTGACCACTAAGCTAAGTTCAAGTTAGGTCACACTAAAATGTGCTACTAATTTAGTAGAGAGAACGAAGGTAGAAGTGATGAAAGAGCAAGAAGTTGGAGCTCGATTGCCCTAGGATCTACAGATGAAAAAGGTAGATCTAGCCAACAGACTGAGAAAAATAGAGGAGCTAAGGGACATTATAAGAAGAAGAAAAAAGAAGTAGAATTGACGGGTAGTTCAGGCCAGCAGGGAGCAGAGTTGACATCAGCCCGAGTTCGAATCTCAGAACTGCTGGCAGACTTAGAGGAGGAAGGTGAGAATGTGAAAGATTTACAATTCCAAGTGAATGTGCTCAAAGCGAAGGAAGCTGAGACGTGAGCGCGAGCTTCTAAGTATAAAGTGTTGCATCTAATCATTGACGTTCTGATAAAGAAGATGGAGGAGGCTCATAATTGACAGAACAAGAATATAAATGTTGCTTGAAACAAATTAGCAGCGCTAGAGCATACTATATTAGGATAGGAGTTAAATGCCTTAGAGCACTTTGATGAAAATATGAAACTGAGGGATACGAACACAAAGTTAGATGTGGACTTATTTTAGGCAGAGATACATCTCGATGAAAGAAGGGTAGAATGGGAGAATCGTGAAGTGGAACTTGAAGGGTCACTGTCTTTGATCTATCATATGGATGAGTTTATGACAATGCTAGAGTCTCAGAATGTTGTTGTGTTGTTAGAGAAACGTCAAATAGATGAGCGGTGTAAGCATTTGAAGACTTCGCTGCATGAGGCTCAAGCTAAACTCAGCGAGCTTATTTTGCCTTAGCAAGTAAAGACTTAAACTGGTAGTGTGCATGAGAGAGATATAACAGCAGTGATTTCCTTCTTTGCGTCAGAGTTCCTGAGATTAGAAAAAGAGAGCGAACTGGTGCATGACGTTGCCGTTAGAAAAAGTACAGAGTGCAACATGGAGGCAATACAGTGTGTGTATCTAGGTTCCATGGTAGCCAAAATTGGGGTTCTGAGACAATGTATGGTTAGAGATGGAAAGAAGATCGCGGCTGGATGGATGCCGGGGTTTATGCATCAACAGTTGTACGTACGTTGTGTACCTGATGTTGTGAGACCTTCCAATAGAGGTGATAGCTCGAGTGATAGCTCTAGCGAGGAGTAAATATTGAGAGGATGCGCTATGTATAGTAACACATATATTGTATAAAAATAGGAATGTCTAGAATGATGATTTACTGACCTTTTGTTACATCAATGATGTTGTATGGGTCGAACACCTGTTATATAGGATGGTTCCCAGTGGTTTATCGATCGTAGGGGGACATAGATAGTTGATCGGTCAGGCCTAAGCAACAAACGATCTGCAATATAATAGATGATCGGTTTGGCCAAAGTAACAAACGATCTGCAATGTAATAGATTACCAGTTTGGTCATAACAACAAACAATCTGTAATGTAATAGATGATCAGTTTAGCTATAACAACAAACGATCTGTAATGTAATAGATTATCGGTTTGGCCGAAGCAACAAACGATCTGTAATGTAAGAAATGATCAGTTTGGCCAAAGCAACAAACGATCTGTAATGTAAGAGATGATCAGTTTGGCCAAAGCAACAAACGATCTGTAACCTGTATATATAAGTACTTGTTAGATATATTAGAAAAGTGCAATAGTGCAGGGCAATCGAACACAGGTATTTCATTGGTGTAAGATTGACGTAGGATGAATGTGCTAGATGGTGTATTGTGTAAAATAGTAGAAAGTACTCAGATGTATTTGGATCGAACATAGGTCTTTTATTGATGCAAGATCGTCATACAAGATGATAGATTGAAAAAGTACACTGTGATGGATTTTTATCGGCGATACAATTTCAATCTCCTCATGTTCCAAGTATTAGGGATTCGATCTCTATGTTCAGTGGCGAGATCGTAAGAACCAAGCCCACTTATTCCGAGGATAACAAAAGGACCTTCCCAATTTTTAGAGAGTTTTCCAACGCTTGCTTTCTTTCAGTGTTTAGGAATTTCTCGTAGTACGAGATCTTTAATTTCAAACTCTCTGTGATGAACGCGCTTATTGTAAGACTTGGTGGAATCTTCCCAAATTCATGATTGTTCTGTCTCTAGTTTCTTCGATCCAATTCATGTTACATACCAATTGATACTCATTTCTACATCCGTCATGGTATGGTCGTGTATTGGGTAATGATATAGAATTGGAATGATTACTTTTGTTCCATACCCTAGTAAGAATGGTGTGTATCCAGTTGATACCCGAGGTATTGTGTGATATGCCCATAGGACATGTAGTAGTTCTTGAACCCAATTGCCTTTTTTCTCTGTCAAGTATTTTCTGATTACATCCACTATAGCTCGATTAGTGATTTCCGCCTGAAGGTAATATTAATTTGAAGGGAAGTGGATGATGTCGTGCTGATTGAGGAACTCAACGACCCTGGAGGTATCAAACTAAGGTTCATTGTCGATTCTGATAAGATGGGGGCAACCGGACCGGATGATGATAGTTTCCCAGATGAATTTGATGACTTCGTCTTCGCGTGCGCGGCATAGAGGGACTGCTTCTACCCATTTTGCAAAATAATCCGTTGCTACCAGGAGGTGTTTCCTCTTTCCTGGTACCGTGGGAAATTCTCCAATGAGATCGAGGGCCCATCATTTAAATGGCAAACAACGCTGCTGGAATAGAGTTCCAAGGCTGGAGCTAGAATTTTGAGGCTATGTCTTTGGCAGGTATCGCACTTGCTTACGAGTTTGATGGCTTGAGCAATCATCTTGGGCCAAAAGACTCCTTGAGTAAGAGCTCAATTTGTGAGAGATCGCCTCGCTACATGGGAACTACAAATCCCCTCATAGAGTTCGTATAGGAACTTCTGAGCTGCTTTGTTCGACAAACATTTGAGGTACAGTCCTGTGACCGAAATTTTGTAAAGGAGATCGCTCTCCACGATGTTTCGCTTAGCATTATCAAGTACGGGCCTCTTCTCTTTGGGGTCCGTACGAAGTCCACCGTCAAATGTGGTTTTAGTCCCAATATACTTGAGGTAAGGTCATCTCCAATCATCCTCGTCTTCTTCAACGCCCCTAGTATTGACAGAATTCGAGCTTATGGTGTTAATGTTGGGGGTGGATGGTACTTCAATCTTTAGATAACGTGCTCCCGTACCAAGTATTCCTGACAAGTACGCAAGAGAGTCTAAATGTCAATTTTCTCAGCGCGGTAAATGTTCGATAGTAATTCTTATGAATCTACTTATTATGTCAGCTACTACTGTTGCGTAGTCGACAATTTTTCTGTTTTTCTAGAACTTTTCTGTGTAATGGTTTACAATGACTAATGAGTCAGTGTAGATAGATAATACGGAAACTCCAACCTCTAGAAAAATATCTAGACCGTGAATCATTACTTCATACTCGGCCTCATTGTTGGTTGCTTCAAAATTGAGCCTGACAGCTTTCTCGATCCTGACATTGGAAGGTGTGATAAGTACGATTCTGATACCTGACCCTGTAGGTTCGAAAGATCCATTAATTAAAAGATGTCACCCCATTTGAGTTATCCAGTCTAACTTTTCTTCGAAGTGTTCCTCACTATTATCTGTACTATCTTCTTCCCAATCAGGATCATCTACTGAAAAATCTACAAGGAAATCTGCTACTACTTGACCCTATTCAGAGTGTCGTTGTTCAAAATGGATGTTGTGTTCGCCAAGAGTGACCGACCATGTTTGTATTCATCTGGACTTTTCTCATTTGGATAAAATCTCTCGTAAAAGGAAATTTGTCAACACTCGAACCGAGTATGCTTGAAAATATTGCTTTAATATTTGCGATTTGTATACAAGAGCTAAGAGAAATTTCTCAATCTTGGTGTACCGGGACTCTGCAGGAATGAGAGTCTTACTGATGAAATAGACAGATTTTTCTATTTACCCGTCAAGTCGAATGGGGATGGAACTTAATAATTATCGGTAACCGTGAGATATATTGTGAGTTTTTCCTGTTCGCGAGGCATACTCATCATTGGAGGTGATCCCAAGAAAAGTTTGAGTTCCTGAAATGCAGCTTCACATTCTGTTATCCACTCGATCTCAGGATCCTTTCTAGATTTATGTTTTGTTGTCCCTTCACGTAAATGGTTGAACAACCATCGACATTGATCTGAAGAGTTTAAAACGAAACGATTTATCACAGCGATCTTGCCTGCTAACTTCTGCATGTTTTTCTTTTATCTTCGGTGAAGGCATAGAGAGTAAAGCGCGAATACGATCTGGATCAACTTCTATACCTCTCTTACTGATTAAGTGACCTAAGAATTTTCAAGACCGGACTCCGAACTGGCACTTTTCAGGGTTGAGCCTCATCTTGTAGGTTCGGTGAATTTTAAAAGTTGTGCGCAAGTCTGTAATATGTTCTCCTTTTTAAGGATTTTACACAACATATCATCAATGCACACCTCCATCATTTTTCTGAGGTGATCTTTAAACATTTGTGTCATTAACCATTAATAAGTGGTTCCGGCGTTCTTGGGACCGAAAGGCATGACCTTATAGTAGTATAATCCATGTTCTGTAATGAAAGCCATTTTCTTTTGGTCAACAGGGCATAGGTATCTGATTGTATCCCGATGTGGCATCCATCATGGATAGGAGTTCATGTCCTGCAGTAGAATCGAGCAGATGGTTTATAATAGGACGTGGAAAACTGTCATTTGGAGTATATTTGTTGAGGCTCGTAAAATCCATATACACCCTGATCTTGCCATTCTTCTTTGGGACTGTCACAATGTTTGATATCCATTACGGGTAATTGGCCTTACGGATGAAGCCGACTTCAATGAGTTTGTCGATCTCTTAATTGACTTCATCTCAGAGACTCGATGCTAAAGTTCTTTATTTTGGCTTGACGGCTTTGGCTTTATCTTTCAGATTGAGCTTATAGCAGGCCAGATTTGGATCAATGTCTGGCATTTTGTGGAATGTCCAATCGAAGACATCACTGTTGTCTTTAAAGAATTGGATGAGCGTATCGCACTCTGTTATGGGCAGACGAGTGCTGATGAATGTCCCGCGCTTGTCGCTGCTGATCTCGACGTACATTATAGGTTCCGCACTGGGCAAATAGTATCCTATAGTGTTTACTGCATAGTTTTCTATAGCATTTTCTATCGTATTCTGTAATTGCTACGTGAGTTATGGCTCTGTTGGTTCTGGTATAACGGTGACAGAATTTTCACATGCTTGAGCTAATTTGTAGCTCTCTTTAATTTCATAGACGTCACCATTCCATTCAAAATCTAACGCCAAATGATAAGTTGAAGGAATACGCGCATATTGTGTAACCAACAACGCCCCATTATCTTTAAATAATGGGACTTGGCATTGATAACATAAAAGATAACGTCAAGTGTTACTGGTCCTGGCGTGATGGGAAGTATAATCTTACCAACACATTCCACCTTCGATCCGTTGAATCCACAGATATCAATATCGCTAGGCTGGACCTTGTCGGCCAGTCCCATTTGATCGATCGTGCTTTGAAGCAACAGTTCAATTGTGCTGCCAGTGCCTATCGTCATCATGTAATGTACCATGTTTTGCATTTTTTACATAATCACCAAGGCATCATGGTGAGGAAAGTTGGCATGTCAAACGTCGCAGTCATCAAAAAAAATTCATGTGCGCTGAGAGCTAGATACTGGAAGTAGACGAGCTTCTTTATCTTACATGGATAAGTCATGACATTGGCCGACACGTCTTCTTTTGCTCTGTTTGATTCTTTGATGATCTGAGTCTCTACGAAATGGCAGAGCGAGATATGGTATAAATACTTCTCAGCCATTAGTTCTTCGATTTGCACGGCTTCTGTAGGGATTTTGTAACTCCCATTCTTGTAGCTTTTGACATTTATAATATACTCATGTCTGACCTTGTGGTGGATGCAATATGGTTTATTCTTAATGGGTTAGAGATATTACGCATTGCGAAAGAAATGATCCTTCTGAAGTATAGGATAAATACAGGTTATGGTCACATTCATCTTTGGAAGACAAGGTTTTGGCAAGTTACTCCCCTTTTCGAGGTCGTTCGTCGTTAGACTTTGTTCGTTTACTATCTCCTGATTGATCTGCAGCGAGGTTAAAATCTAGATTGGTTGATTAATCCTGAGCTGACAATGTTAATTTCTGAGGTTTATGTTTTTCAGATACCAACATTATCGGCTTGCTTAGGATGAGGTATTCCTTTACTCTGTCATTGACGAGTAAAACACTGGTGAAAGCAAAAATAGTAATCTTCTAGTTGAGATAATCTACTTTTCGAGTAAATTTCAATAACTTTTTAGTAAGCATCTCGAGCTTCTCTCCTGGCATCTGTTTGAGGCTGAAAAGAGAGTATAAATTATCTTCCTTGTCTCCATTGTGCGAGTAATTCTTGACGAAGAGTTCGCGTAGTTGTTCAAAAGTTGTGATAGATCCTTCAGGTAATGTGTAGAACCATCGCAGAGGTTCGCCGGACAGGCTGGTTAAGAAGAGCCGGCAGAGAATGTGGTTGGATGTGGAATGTAGGCCCAAAGCGTCCTGGAACTCCTAGACTTTCTCCACTGGATTTGTTCTATTGTATTTGCGGATCTTCAGAGTATGGAACCCGGTGGGTACCTCGCAATCCAATAGTTCCTGTGCGATCGGGTTCTTCCGTAATCTGTTGGAATTCATTTTGTTGAAGTCTATGCTTCGAGCATTTCTTTGATTCGTCTCTCGACATGTTCATGGATCATATATTGTCGAGCAGCGGTGGTCGAGCGGATGATGCGTCCTTCTCCTGGATTATGGTCGCCACTCCCTTCACTTAGACGATCTTTTGTTGGGACTCAAACTCTTTATGGTGGATTTTTAATCTGTCTGACTCTGTTTTGGCCGCCATCTAGTTCCTGGTGGGCCTCCTGAATCGGGATGAGTTGTATTTCCTGTTGATAATGGTTATACCGAAATGCACCTCCGATGTGATTCCCTTTCGGAGGGGGTCCTATTCTATTATGAACAGAAATTTGCGAGCCTTCAGGTTACACGGCTTTATTTTTCTGGGCGGTGACCTGCTGACTCTATAGAACCTTCAGTGCGTCATGTACACTCACCAGCTATTGCTCCAAAGCAGAATGGCTTTTTGTTTTAAATTTTAAGATGGCCCGCAGATCTGATCGTACAGAATTTTCTTCTGCATGAACTATTGGCATGCTCTGACCTGGAGGCGACATTCTGAAAAGAGATCATCAGCGGTTTCTGAGACAATGGGTTTGAGAACTTCAGTTTCTACAGACAACACCAAATGTAATAGCCTAATTTTAGGATCTGGACTTAGCCTTTATACCAGATATAATCGAAACATTAATAAGAACTAACACAACAATTTAGTGTGGAAAACTTTTAAATAAATTAAAGACTATGACCTCTCTTGAGGATTTTAGAAAGTGAGACCTTATTGAGAATGTTAATTATTACAATGAGTACTCTGGATCTATGGAGTTCTGGAGTAGGAATTCTTCTGTATAGAATTGCTTGTCCCTAATCTATAGTTCTTTGGTCCTATATATAGGTTTTATAATATGACCGTTTGATGACCATTAAGATTCTTAATGATAGATGTTACAAAGTAGATATAAGATATTCTTTGACTAGATGATGTAATGTCCTGACCTCTGTTACTGTACAATGGCTCTATTGATGACTGTACTCTTGCATAAATCGAACTGTTACTGCGGAGGTCGAAAGTAATGACTCGAACTAAGGAATATCGAATATGTCCTTAGTAGTGCTTCCTGCAAGCTGATGAGGCCGAGGATAAATCTTGTGTGTGAGATAGGAACTAAGCTATTACAAGACGACTCTCAACCAATAGTACGAGGAGCCTCATGGATGAGTGGTATTGGTTGAGAAATTCGTTATTGTCTAGAATCTTTTTGAGCCACGTGCTCTGTCGGTGAGATCAAAAGTTCCTATGTAGTTTGAAGATGAAGCATAAGTTCGAGATGCAGAATATACTACTATAGATTCGATCTGAGAGAATTCGTTATGCCGCAGAGGGACGGCTGGCAATAAAGATAGCTGAAGTACGGGGGAGGATTTTTGGCTTCTTAGATTATGATGTTAATTTGCTAGTGACCAAATATCAGTTTGAAGGGTTAGACTGGATGGGCAGGGAACTTAGGTACGGACGTCGTTTCTACAAGGAGCTATTCCGGGATGTGATTGTGGAACCTTCACCTCGAAAAGAGGTTGTGAGACTAATTGTTGAAGAAGAGATCAAGTTGGAAGATGTGAGGATTGCGGGAGGCGAACTGATTAGTTGTGGTTCCCCATAATATCTGGGATATTTTAGGTATAATTATATGTGAGGGAGTAAATTGTATGTGAGGTGTAATTATATCAAATAACTATCAAAGAAAAGTAATGAGAATGAAGTTTGAATCTATCCCCTTTTATTACAAATGTTGTTTGTGACAGTTATAAAAAAATGAATTTGAATTTTGAATTGTGAGAGCTTTGGAAATGACATCAACACTTCTATAAGTAGAAGAAGTAAAAAGTAGAAAATGCATGCATCTTTTGATTTTGTACCTAGTGTAAATGCTAGGAAAGATTGATTGTGTGTAAGTATTTAGTCATTATGAGTGTGGGAAGGTAAGAGGGAGATTTGGGTAAGAGAGATAAAAATATATTAAAATATAAGGCAGGGGGCAATGATGGAGAGGTGTTTTTCATCGAAAAGGTGTAAGACGTCTGACATTAATTATGGAAGGGACGCCTCAATTCTAAAATCAAGGGTATCTCGTGTGAGGCTCAATTACAACCAGCAATTATAGAGAAAACATATAAATAATATTTTATCTTCTTCATTCAAATGTTTATCAACGTCTTAATAATTGAAGAGCAGTGAGAGAAGAAAGATATAGAATAGCAGAGAATTTCATGAAAAAATAATCGAGAGTGATCAACAATCAAAGTGAGAGAGGGTTGCAGAGACTGAGTCACAAAGGTAGTAATATAGCAGCATAGTGAGGAAAGGATTTAGCGCTGAGTCAGATTCATATTCTGATATTGAAAATTAGTAGATGATTTGTGATACTATAAATGTGTTTCTTTTGAAAGTTTTGTTATTTTTTTATGGTATTAAAATCTAAAAAATTATTATTTATAGCAACTTTATAAAAATCCATTATATATATTTGAAAAAAAATATACGAATGATATATGTATCTGTATATATGTAAAAGATAATGATAGAATACATGAACATGAACATGAACCTGTATGTAGGTTGAGCGTGAGCAGTTTTGTGTAGAATCAAATCTCATATGTAGAGTGGTAGTTGGTATGGAGACTTCACGGATCTGTGGAAATCCATTATAACCTAAATTGTTATCATGGATTTGTGGTCTATGGAAGTTGCTTCCTTGGTAAAAGCTCTAAATGTTGAAAAGTATGCTTCGTATGCGGATCTTGTGAAACCTAATTCGGTGGATTTAAGCTCTCTACCAGTGCCAACAATCAAAGGGGATATTCTTGCTATTAAAATTCCAGAAGATGGGTTCAAAAGAGGGGTGGATTGATACAGGTTCAGGTTTAATTGGGCGGCTTGATATGGTGAAGACAAGATTGGCGAATACAAGAACGGTTGCAATGGAACTATGGAAGATCAAAGGAAGTTGACAATTCACACCATTAGGTAAGGGATACTTTACCATTTTTCTTGATAATGAGAAGGATAAATTAAAAATTTGGAGAGGAGGGTTGTAGAATGTTGAAGGTCAGTTGATGAGAGTTGTACCCAGGTCAGCTAATTTTGATGTTCATAAACAAAGGAACTCTCATGCTATGGTTTGGGTGAAATTCCCAGGTCTGGGAAATGAGTATTGGGAGGAGGATGTGCTACTGTCTATGGCTAAAACTGTAGGGAATCCTGTTCAAGTGGATCCAAGTACGCTAAGAAGAACTATTGGCTTGATTGCAAGTGTGTTGGTGGATGTGGACTTCTCCAATACTATTCCTTCAAAAATTAAAGTTAAAAGAGAAGGGTATGAGTTCATACAAGAAATTCAGTTGGGAAGAACACCCAAAGTGTGTACTCATTTCAAGTTTGTGGGGCATCATTAATGCAGGGATATGATCAAGAAGATAGAAGAAGAGAAGATTAACAAAGAAGCTGAAGGGATTAAAAAAAACAAGAAGAAACAACCACAGAATGGAGGAGGAAAAATAATTGAAGATGGAGGAAAGAAAGGTGAGGGAGGGACTGAAAAGAAGATGAAGGATGTGATTGTTGATAAGACTCTAGCACAAAGTGTAGATAGAGCATCTGCTCATAAAACTCCTACATGCAAGCAGATAATTGAAGAAGGAAGGGTGGTATGGGAGAATACCATAGCTAGACTGGGATTGGACAGTGGCAGGCACAATAAAAGGGGCATAAGAAGAAAGGAAAACCATGAATCCGATGTAGCACATGAAGCAAGTCTGGTTAAACAAACATGGGATGATATGGTGGAAGATGCAGAGGAAAGTACAAATAATAACTTAGAAGGAGTGGAAGTAGGTGACTATAACTCTGAAGGATCAGGTAGTGAGGACTCTGAAGAGGATGGAGATGATAGTGGGGATGAAGGAGGAAGTGAAGAACAAGAAAGAGTGGAGCAGCAAATACTAGAGATTGTTGAATGGGAAATAGTAAGTCCAAAGAAAAAGCTAGTAAGGAGAAAGCGACTAAAAGGGCAACAAGGAGGCAAACTACAAGACTGAGATGATGCAGACACTCATTTGGAATTGCACGGGAATCACTAATAAAGAGACATGTATCAATCTGAAAGGTATGATGTATAAACATAAGCCTGATATATTATGTATTATTGAGCCTACAATTGGTCTTTCAGTGGATTTGGTTAAAAAGATGGGGATAACACTAATGGCTACTGATGTTATTTTCAATGACAATGGCAAGAAAATTCCCAATATATAGATTTTTGGGGGGAAAGATATGGTGAAACCTACAATGGTGGAAATGTCATCATAACATATTACTATTCTAATCCAGAATGTGCTAATTACTTTTGTCCATGCCGATTGCTCGTACATCATAAGAAGGAATATGTGGGATGAGCTTAAAGTTATTGGTACTAGTAATCTGCCATGGCTACTAACTGAGGATTTTAATGTCCTCCAAAGAAGTGATGAGAAAACTGGTGGAAGGGAAATGAGATGGAGTTATGCGGCTGAATTTCAGGAGATGGTGGATACTTGCTGTCTGCAAGAATGCTCGTATGTGGGACCTAAGTACACATGGTGTAATAGGCAAAGCGGTAACAAAAAAATCTTATGTAAACTGGATAGGATGTTTATTGACCAAAAATGGGCTGATGTATATAATGGATGGAGTTACAAAGTTTTGACTCGATTAGATTAGATCATGCTCCCTTATTTGGAAGAAATGTAGGAGTGTCAAGACCTAAAAATATGCCTTTTCAGTTTTTCAAAATGTGGGTCAGCCATGAGAGTTTCATGGATACTACTGTGAAGAATTGGAATCAACCTGTAACAGATGATCCCTTGTATAGATTGGGAGTGAAGTTAAAAAGACTAAAGCAGTGCTTAAAACAGTGGAATAAAGAGGTGTTTGGAAATAGTGTGACTACTATTGATAAAATTCAGAAGAACTTGGTAGAAATACAGGCAAAGCTGGAATAGGATGTAGCGAGTGACAGGATAGCCTCAGAAATTATGAATCTGGGTGGGCAATTGAAAAAGGCTCAGAAAAATCATGAAGAATGTTGGAAGCAGAAGGCTCGAGTCAAATGGCTAAAGGAAGGGGATAGAAATACCGCATACTTTCATTCTATTGCTAGAGTGAAACACACCAAAAGGCAAATTACATCCTTGACTACTGAGGATGGAATTGAGATGGAAGTGCAAGATACAATTAAAGACTACATTATAAAATATTATGAAGATAAATTTGAGAAGAAGGAACTCAATGCTAATGGGATATCTCTTCAGGTTATTGAGAGAGAGATAACTAATACTGAAAATGAAGGATTATCTCAGATTCCAGATGAGGAAGAAATCATGAAAGTTTACTTTCAGCTGAACCATGAGAGCTCTCCAAGACCTGATGGATTTGGGGGATACTTCTATCAATAATGTTAGGATATTGTTAAGGCAGATGTTTACCACGCTGTTAAATCTTTCTTTGTTGATTCAACTTTACCAAGAGGGTTTAACTCAAACTTTATTGTTCTCATACCAAAAAATGAGAATGCTAAGATGATGAAACACTTTAGACCTATATGTATGGGGAACTTCTCTATTAAGATTGTATCAAAAATCATTGCCTCTAGATTAGGAGGGGTAGTTAAGAGATTGGTTTCAAGTGAACAATGTGGGTTCATTCAAGGAAGGAGTATTCAAACAAATGTGGGCTTAGCCTCTGAAATGGTTAATGAACTGCAAGTTAAAAGGTATGGGGGAAATGTGGGACTGAAGCTTGATATTGCACAAGCATATGATACTCTTGACTGGGAATTCCTTATGAAAGTGTTGAGAAAGTTGGGGTTTGCAAATAAGATGTGTAACTGGATTAAAGTACTGTTAGCTAACAGCTTTATTTCAGTCCATGTAAATAAGGGCCCTTGCGGACTTCTTAAACCTAGGAGGGGCCTTAGGCAAGGTGGCCCACTATCTCCAATCTTGTTTGCCCTTGCTGAGGATCTCCTGAGCAAAAACTTGAAAGAGTTAAGGAAACAAGAAAAAATTCTCCTGATGGTGACCATTAAGAACATTAGTGCTCCCACACATCTGTTATTTGCCGATGATATTTTCATTTTTTTCCAATGGGCAGATGAGGGGGCTGAAGCACATTTAGAGATGTCTTGTTAATTATCAACAGGATAGTAGGCAAGTTATTAGTGTGGAAAAAGTAAGCCATTCATAGAAGGTATGAACATAAGGAAGAAACAAAAGATTAGAGAGCTTTTTGGGTACAACGAAGGCCAACTACCAGAGAAATATCTTGGCATTTCTCTGATTAAGGGGAGAGTTCAGAAAGTAACAGTTATGCCTTTGGTTGAAGCAATTATAAAAAGAGCTAGTACCTGGGCAGGATCTCTTCTTTCAATGCAAGGAAAAGTCATTCAAATTCAATATGTTTTAAGCAGTATTTTTGTATACAATATGGGAATTTATAAATGGCCAATCAGTGTGATTCAAGAAGGAGAAAGATATATTATAAATTTCTTATGGTCTGGATCCAGTGATACTATGAAGGCCTATACAGTGTCATGGGAAAAAGTGTGTAAACCAAGAAGTGAAGGTGGGTTGGGAATCAGAATACTAAAGGATATCAATCTTTCTCTTCTAATGAAACTGGCCAGGAAATTCCTAGATGGGGATGATGATAAGGCTAAATTCATGCGAGCAAAGTTCACTGCTAGGAATGGAGATCTGTGTACCTACTCTACGGGCTCTTCAGTATGGTCTAGTCTAAAATGGGTTATGCCTATGGTAAAGCAAAATTTTGGGTGGATTGTGGGTGATGAAGAGGATATTGACATTTGGAGAGACAACTGGTGTGCTTCAGTGTTTACCAAGGAGCTGGTTAATAATAATGGTATTCCCTAGAAACAAATGAAGGCTAAAATCAGTTGTATAATAACAAATAGTAGATGGAATGCTCCTCAAGACCTTCTGACTGTACTAGCCAGATTGAACATTGACTTAGGGATGATCAAAATCTACAGGGGAAAGCGAGACCAGAAAATTTGGGAACCTGACTTGCTTGGCAAATTATCTACTCAGTTTGCCCATAAGACGGTGAGACAGAAAGGTATAAAGCAATGGTGGCCCAAATTCTTGTATAGGGAAGTTGTTCATCCCAAGAATGCCTTGTGGGGGTGAAGATTGTTTAATAATGCGATACCTACTTATGAAAATGTAAAGAAGAAAGGCATTGCCTTGGCCTCTAGATGTTGTTTGTGTGAAGAGGCGGAAGAATCAGTGCAGCATCTCTTTTGGGACTGTAAGGTGAGTCCTGAGCTATGGCAGTAGAGTATGAGCTTGTTTTTAATTTATTGCCAGTCTCCTGATATCAAAGCCATGATTAAGGCAGCAGATAATAAGAGCTCTTATATCATGGACCTGTGGATTAGTAGTATTTTGGGAGGTACAAAGACAATTCGGTTCGCAAGAAACAGGAAAATCCATGATAATGACTGCATTGATATGGAAAAAGAAAAAAGGAATTGGCTTACACATATACAGGATGTTGCCTTCACCTCTACAGGATGCATGCATAACATTCAAGAGGACCTCAGTATTGTTCATGTGTTGAGAGTTCCTGGTGGACCGAGGAAGGAGACCTTGATGAAATCTTGTTTCTGGGAACTTCCAAGTATGGGGGAGGTTAAAAATAACACTGATGGGGCATCAAAAGGAAAACCAGGCAAGGGTGGGTGGGTTATATTATTAGAAACTGTGAGAGAGCCGTGTTAAGGGTTAGGGAAAAAATCTTGGGAACTACTACTAGCTTTCATGCTGACTGTCAGGCTATTATCCAGGGAGTCAAGGATTCGGCCTCTAATGGGTGGCTGATAGCGTGGGTAGAGGCAGACCCAGCTGTAGCAGTTATAGCCTTTCAATCAAGGGCTATACCATGGAGTCTTCAGGGAGAATGGCATGAAGTTAGTTCTAATATGGAAAAAATTAGATTCTCAGCAACGTGGAGGGAAGCAAACTTTAGCGCTAACATAATGGCAAATAGAGGCGTAAAATTGCAAGTTGACGTTGAAGATAATTATGTTGGAAGACCTCAATTCCTATATAAAATTGAGGATCCCATGAGAGAATATTTTAGGTTTTGTTAAACTAGGTGTGATAACTTGTGTCATTCCTACTATTGTAATCTATTGTGTTTGCAATAAATTCAGTCTAATTTAGCAAAAAAAAAAGGCATGGAGGCTTCACCTGTTCTAGAGGCCTTAACCTCCGGTTGTTCAGCTGAGTCTGAAAGTGTAGTATCCGATAGGGAGGATGGAATAGAAGTTTTTCAATTTCCAGATTTCCCTGGAAAATTAGTATCATATCCTCCGAACTCCGATATGTTTAGAAAGTTTTATATAACCAAAGCTCTTTTAGGGGGAAGATGGGGCAATTTTACAGAATATGCTGGTAGGTAATTTAGGAGTTGTATGGTAGGATCTGGGGAGAAACATTTATTTTTGTTGGATGATTTAGAGAAAGAAAAATTAGATAGAGGGTTAGACGAATCGATCTCCATGGATTATTATGATGGAAATGTCCAGGTCGACCAGGAAGAAGGTTTTCTGTATTACCTGTCTCAATTAGAGTACGGGTTGAGTATACCCATTAGCAATCTTGCAAAAAGGATTATGAATATGTGGGACATAAAAATGGGTATACTCAACCCGTACTCAGTTTAATGGGAACATGTGGGACATAAAAATGTCTGTGAGTTTTTGAATAAGTTTTGGGAGGAGGAGGAGGCTGAGAGGAGGATATTTCTTGAAGACGTCTTACAATTTTATGGCGTGAAAAACTATTTTGCAAGTGAAGGGGCATACTTTTTTGTGAGTTTGACTCAAACTCTTTTCTTTAATCTGAATTTAGTAGGTCGAATGTGGAATGCTAATATGATATGGGTAAATGGTGATTGCCTTCAGAGAGATGATGGAGAACCCATGGAACTTCTGTGTAGAACTGTGAAGCAAAGTAAATATAATAATGTATAATATTAAAATGTTGAAATTGAATGTTGTTCTATTGTTGATAATGCGTTGTTGATTGACAGGTTCTACATCGAAGGTGATGTGGAAGAAGTCTCAGTTAGATAATATTGCTCAAGAAGGGGTCGAGCTCGAGGCTATGCTAAAAGTACTCAGCATTAGTAGAAAGAAGCGAGCTAACAGCAGGTCTGAAAAAGTTCAAAAGTCTCAAGCAACGAGGCTAATGACGGGTGTTGGTGGCAACAAGAAGAAGGGAGGTGATAGAGAGAGATGAGTGGTTTAGCCAAAGGCCTCTGGAGTAAATTTTGTAGATGTGCCTGAGTCCACTACGTCGAGCAAGTTTAGCTTGGGTATTTCCAAAGAAGAGGATGTTAAAGTGTGGCTCGACCTTCAGTACCACGGGGAGTGGTGAGGTCGAGGGAGAGGCGAAGAAGAGAATGGTAGGTCCTTCTTCTAAACTGATTGAGGCGAAGGTCGCAGAAGATCGACCTAATGAGGAAGGCGAGTTGAAAACATTGGAAGAAAAAGTGAGGCTTACAACATGAAATGGTGAGGAGGAGATGAGCAAAATGGTAAGTTTGATGATTTGAATATTCTCTTAATTCTGTTTTGTAGTTTGGGCTAAAAAATGTGGTAGATGATTGTGTTGTTTATATAGGCTGCTAATTTGATGAAGGGGATCTGCATCGGGATGGAGGAGGAGAAAGTCGAGCTCGAGAAGGGGAAGGCGGAGCTCATGAAGATGGTAGCTCGTTTGAAAACAAATTTGTCTAGGAAGAGAAAGTGACTGGACTCTGTGAAGGTTGTGCAAGAAGTGGAGATAAACGAGCTGACAGCAGAAATGGGGAAGAGTCTGGAAGAGGTGGTAATCCAGCATGATAGACCTGGGTGCTACCTTTTGAAAATGGGGTACTCCAATACTGAGGTGAATGATATTATGAAGGATACCTATGTTGAAGAGGAGGAGGTTGAAAATGATGGAGCTGGTATTGTGAGATGGCTGAATCTAGTCTCTCCCCAGACTGTGCGAGAGAACGAATGGGATGATGATGTCAACCTGGAGAATGTGAATGAGAAGGTAGAGTAGAATTGTTGACTATTTGGTTGTGTGATTATGAGGGGTTTATGAATTGTAATTGTATGAATTAATGTAGGATAAATTTATGTAGGCTTAGTTATGTTTGTAAAACTTGTTTGTAGGAACGTAAGGATATGTGTCTTCGAATAAAAGAATTAGAGAATGAGCTTGCTAAGTAGAAAGATGCCCCAGCGTCCTTGTTGACTTCGTAAGCGGAGCTATAGCTTAGAAAATAGCAAACAATATTTGACTTGTATGCGTCACTACTCTAGAGCTACAAAATTAAAATTAGAGCATAGAGATAGACCAAAAACTTGCTAACAGTTTAGGGGGAATGGTTCTCAACTGTGTATAGATAATATCAAAGTGCTGAAAAAGTTTAGAATATAGAGAATTTGTACCCTGGAATTGGAAGTATATGTTATTGTTCATAAAATTGGGATCATACTTCGACCTTAAGTTTAGAAGTATTCATACAGTAGATGTTAAAAAATATAAATTTCGTTAGAAATAAGATGTATGTATCGAGTGAGTATCCTAAATCAAACTTGATGTATTGTATCTGTGATGTGCAGGTCGAACTGGAGTCAGCTCATTTGAGTGAGGAAGAAATACGCCAATGTTACCAAGAGTATGCGGCGGAGTTTGATAGAATGAGAGAAGCAAATAAAGATAGGGAGGATCAACACGTAAAGGTACATTTCAAATTTGTCGAGGCAACGCAAACCATTGATGACCTCACCTGGAAGATCGAGGAAAAAGATGATGAAATTAACAAAGGGTAAAAAGAGCTCGTAGAGATGAAAGAAAAGATTGTGAAACTCAATAGCTAGAATGATGCATTGATGGTAAAGAGTAAGGAGGTTGACATGGCTCGATGCCGTATCCAGGCGTTAGAATCATCAGAGAAAGAGTTACGCCATTTTGTGGCCAGTCTGAAGGACCAAATGATCAACAATACTAACGAACAAGAGAAGACTTGAGCTAATTTAGTGAATACCAGGAGTGGGCTGGAGCGATTGAAGAATATAATGACTAAGAAAGATAGCGAGCTGAAAAAGGCTCAAAATAACCTATCTAACTCTAAAATTGTGGTGGAGTAGTCGACTACAGCTTTACCTGCTAAAGATATAGATTTCTGGTTGGTGCAAAGGAAATGTGATAACTTGAATGAGAGGGTGGCACAGCTGAAGACCGATTGGGCTCAGGCCAATTCGCAGGCCAAAAATACCAAGGCTGTAGAGTGCTCGAGAAAGAATAAAGGTGATGTCAGGGTCTCCATTGTTTAAGGGGATGTGATTAGCCTATCAGCTCGAATCAGAGAACTAGATGGAAATCTAGCTCGAACTCAAGGTCACGTACAAAAGGGAAATGAGCGGTTAAGTGAATGCCAAAGTAAGTTGGATATTGTTTTTGTCAGAGAACGGGTGTTCAGAGGTAAGGATATTTTGATAAAGATAAAAGATAAATTGTTGAAGTAATCTCATGCTGGGGTAAGTGCAGGTAAAGATAGGGAGCTTGAGGAACTTTGTGCCCAGGTAGCAAAATTGAGGGCGATGAACCAGGCTGAGTCAAATAAAGAAGATGAGAAGACGAAGGAGCATATTAATCTTATGTCCCACACAGTAAGTCAAATGGAATGGCATGAAGCATGAAACAAGAGGTTGAAAGTGCGGCTTCAAACGGCGAGAGAAAATTTTTCTAAGGCAATCATGCCCAAGATATTACGCTTAGAGATGTTAATGGCAGTGATCGCCTATTTTGCTGAAGAGGTGAAAGGCTTGAGTTAGAGAGAGATACCTTGCACGACTGTTTGTCGGATAGAGGATATATTTGCAGAGTTGATATAGATCGAGGGAACTGTATGCATTCCATGAAAACGGATTTAGGTTCACGACCTGCTGAATTGGTAGAGCAGGGCAGGATCACAGTGGCTGTTCGAGCTTGAGAATTTATGGCTGATCATCCTCCTATTATAGGGGATAGCGTGGCTAGCCTCCCAACATTATAAAAGAATCCTTTGTAGTGGCTGTATTGTAACCTGAAAAAGTATCTGTCGCAGACATATTGAAAGATAAAAGCTAGTTTTACCTCGGCTTCATCTTATGTCTAGTAGAGTTCTTTGATTGAAAACTAATATTACCTTTATTTTAATTACAGAGAATGTATAGAGTCGATAAAAGCTAGTTTTATCTTTACTTTAACCAGTATAATGTCGCAGCCATATTGAGAGATGAAAGCTAGTTTGACCTTTGCTTTATCATATGTTTGGTAAAGTTCTTTGTTTAAATATTAGTATTACCTTCAATTTAATCGCAGAGTATGTATTAAGTCGATTAAAACTAGTTTTACCTTTACTTTAACCGGCATAAAGTTCTTTGTTTAAATATCAGTATTACCTTCATTTTAATCGCAGAGTATGTATTAAGTCGATTAAAACTAGTTTTAACTTTGCTTTAACCCGCATAAAGTTCTTTGTTTAAATATTAGTATTACCTTCATTTTAATCGCAGAGTATGTATAAAGTCGTTAAAGCTAATTTGACATTTGCTTTAACCGGTATAATGTCGCAGCCATACTGAGAGATGAAAGCTAGTTTGACCTTTGCTTTATCTTATGTCTCGTAGAGTAATTTGATTCAAAACTAGTATTACCTTAACGATCAGCCTTATAGATCACATATGCTGCATAGCAATTACAGAAAGCTGATCACCTTAATGATTAACCTTCCATGAAGGAGTCAACATAATACATCAATATTGATAGACCTAGCAGAGGTACTTTCATCGGTTCTAAGCTGGTTCAGCACGAAAAATATGTTCTCATTAAGTTATTACAACTAAATCGAGACGTTTTTGTGTGGTCTTTAGAAGAAATGCCTGGGATCGATCCGGCCAAGGCATGTCACAAATTGTCCATCAACATCAACACCACGGTGGTCAAATAGAAATAGTGATGATAATCACCGCGACTTCGAGATGAAGTTAACATAGAGATCGAGAAATTAATCAAAGTGGGATTCATTCGAGAAGCCAAATATCTAGATTGGATATCCAACATCATCGTTATCCCAAAGAAGAATGGAAAAGTTCGAGTTTGTGTAGATTTTACCGATCTAAGCAAACATACTCCAATGGACAGTTTCCCTCTTCCCAACATTCATTAGATCTATGATTCTACAACAGGTTACAAACTCCTATCTATGATGGAAGCTGCTTCTGGATAAAATCATATTCCACTCTTAGACAAAGATCAGAAATAGACTACTTTCATCACTGAAAGAGGGCTTTACTACTACAAAGTCATGCCCATCAGACTCAAAAATGCATGCGCAACTTGCCAACAGCTGATGACTACAATATTCAAAGTACATCTTGGGAAAGTCGTGGAAGTCTACATTGACGATCTCTTGTGCAAGAACATACAGTCCACCAACCACATTTCAAATCTCAACATAATATTCATCATTCTTCGCTCTTACAGGATGAGTTTCAATCCTGATAAGTGCCAATTCGGAGTACATTCAGGTCAATTTCTAGGCCACCTCATCAGCAAGAAAGGGATTGAGGCCAATCCAGATCAGATTTGGGCTCTCCTCAACATGCCATCTCCAAAAATGACAAAAAGCTTTCAGAAACTTCCAAGCAAGATTGCCGCTATCAACCGAGTTGTTTCAAAATCTTTAGACAGTCATTGTTAGCTGTTTTGACTACTCTGCGGTTGTACCAAACGAGGAAAAGTTCAGCCAAATGTAGAGGTTCGATGGATATTAGAATGCGAGGCAACTTTTTAGAATCTCAAAACCAACTTGGGAAAGTCTCCCATAATGAGCATCCCAATAAATAATGAGGAACTGATTATCTACCTAGCTATTACAGATACTTCACTTAGCTCGGTTCTCATTCGACTTGAAGGAAAAATTGAGAAATTAGTCTATTTCATCAGCAAAACCCTCACTCCAATGGAAACGAGGTACTATAAAATTGAGAAACTTTTTTTCACCCTTGTTTACACTTCACAGAAACTCAAGCACTACTTCAAAGCTCATTCAGTCAAAGTCATGATAAACTACCCACTCCGGAAGGTTCTGTCCAAAAAAGAAAAATCAAGAAGAGTGCAACAATGGTCAGTCAGCTTGGGAGAATATGATATCAAGTTCGAACAATCTCATTCTGAAAAGAGTCATGCTGCTATTGATTTTCTTGCGGATTTTCCAGTAGAAGATCCCGAGTGGGAGGAGCACGATCCTGACCTTACGGTAGAAATTACAAAAGAACCACCCCCTTAAGCATTTGATTAGCAAGTTGAATGGATTACAAGGAAAGGGTGGCGACTTCTTACAGATGGATCAGTAGGACCCGCAGGGTCAGGAATTCGAATCGTATTGATTACCCCTTCCAACGATAAAATTAAGAAATCAATTCGCTTGGATTTTGAGGGCTCAAACAATGTCACCAAATACGAAGCTCTCATTAACGGACTCGACCTCGCTCTCAAGCTCGACGTCCCTAAACTCTCAGTTTACACAGATTCACTACTCATCATCCACCATTACTCTGAGCAATACAAGAAGAATTGTAAGATTATCAAATACGTAGCCCTCATTGTAGATAGGATAAGCAAGTTTGCACAAGCAACTCTCGATTATCTTCCTCAATGTGAAAATAGACACGCCGATTCCTTGGCGTATCTATTCGAGGTCTTGGGAACAGAAGCTTGATATTTCCAGATCGAAGTAATTTCAACCCCCAGCATTGATTGTATTTTTGTATGCATGATCAACACTGGGGGCGATAAAGGGGAAGACGACGATGGCAAAAGCCTTTCTTAGCTTATCTCGGTATAACCAACAAATGCAAAGGACCACTTCCAGCAGATCCGAAGGATCACCGACATTTGATCGATAACTCAAAGCGCTGCACAAATCAGAACGCTGCCTTATACTACCATTCAGTCACGGGGCCTTACCTCAAGTGCCTCTCCAAATAGAAAGCGGACGAGATACTCCACGATTTACATGAAGGGCCTTGTGGCTCCCATGTCGTAGGTCAATCACTAGCAAACAGAGCCATTACACACGGAGTATTCTTGCCTGACATGCGCAAGCAAGAAGAAGAGTACTTACGCAAATGTGACGCTTGTCAACGATATGGAAAAATGATACGCGCCCCTACGCTCGAACTCCATGCAAGCAAGGTATTTTGGCCATTCAAAAGATGGGCACTCGATTTTGTCGGCAAATTTCCTAATTCTCCAAGTAACCGCCGCCACCTACTCGTAGCTACTAATTATTTTACAAAATGGGTAGAAGTAGTTCCACTCTGTCGAACCAAAGAAGGAGAGGTCATCTCTTTTATCTGGAAACACATCATCACTCGGTTTGGGTTCCCCGACCTAATTTGTATCGATAATGAGCCCTAACTTGTTGGAGAAAAAGTTATAGTTTTCCTCAATTAACACAATATCATCCACTCACCATCCAATCCCTACTACCCTCAAGGCAATGGCCAGGCCGAAGTTACCAACAAAACCATCATGGATGGAATTAAGAAAAGGCTTCACTCATAGAAAAAAGGGAATTAGGCTCGAGAACTTCCTCATGTCTTATGGGCATATCGTACCACTCCACGTCAATCAACCAGCTGTACTCTATTCCTCCTTTATCGATGAGACCAGGGAACGCGTCGTCGCTAACCTTGGTCGATATCACCATATGCTGGCCAGTTCGTACAACAAACAAATCAGAAGCCATACCTTCCAGATTGATGATCTCGTCCTAAGAGAAATCCCTCAACACCGCAAAGAGCCTCATGTTGGGAAACTAGAAGACAATTAGGAGGATCCATTCCTTATCACAGGTCTCTCAGACATGGGATCAAACTACCTCATGACAGAAGAGGGAGTCCACATCTTAAATCCATGGAATACTAGGCAACTAAAATGGTACTATCGTTAAGTCCCTCACTACTCCATTTCCATTTCTTGTTTTTTCTATTCCAAAAGTGAGATTTTCATCTCCATCCAATGTACATCCTTTTCTATTCAATAAAAAATTCAGAGTTTTTTTCTCCCTCATATATCTCTACTCTGTAGATAATACATAGATTAAAGCATAAGTAATACTAGCTTTCAATCGACCTCTATACCAGTTAAATTAAGGATAATACTTGGTTTTGCTGACTCTACTAAATTCTCTGTGATTAAAACGAAGGGAATACTAGTTTTCAATCAAAGACTATGTCAGACATAGATAAAGCAAAGGTAAAACTAGCTTTCATATACCTCAATATGGCTATGACATTATACCAGTTAAATCAAGGATAACACTTGGTTTGGCTGACTCTACAAAATCTCTGTGATTAAAACAAAGGTAATATTTATTTTACATCAAAGATTCTACCAGACATAAGATAAAGCAAAGGTAAAATTAGCTTTCATCTACCTCAATATGGCTGCGACATCATACTAGTTAAATCAATGATAACACTTGGTTTGGCTGACTCTACTAAATCTCTGTGATTAAAACAAAAGTAATACTTGTTTTACATCAAAAACTCTACCAGACACAAGAAAAAGCAAAGGTAAAACTAGCTTTCATCTACCTCAATATGGCTACGACATCATACCAGTTAAATCAATGATAACACTTGGTTTGGCTAACTCTAATAAATCTCTGCGATTAAAACAAAGGTAATACAAGTTTTCAATTAAAGACCCCTACCAGACATAAGATAAAGTAAATGTCAAACTAGCTTTCATCTATCAATATATTTGCAACAAATACTTTTTTCAGGTTCACATACAACCACTACAGTAGATTCTTTTTTACTGTTAGGATGTCAGCTACGCTTTCCCCTACAACAAGAGGTCAATCAGCCATAAATTCTTGAGCTCGAGCAGTCACAACAATCCTGCCCTGCTCTATCAATTCAGTAGGTTGAGGGCCTAAATTTGTTTCCATCGAGGCCATAAAATATCCTCGATATATATCAGTTCTGCAAATATATCTCCAGTCTGAGAAATAGTTGAACAAGGTATCTCTTTCTAAATCAGGCCTTTCTACCTCTTCTACAAAATAGATGATCACGGCCCTCAACAAGTCTGAGTGCGCTACAAGAGGTATAACTGCCTAAGAAAAGTTTGCTCTAGCTCACTGAAGGTAATCTTCCAACCTCGTATACCGTTCTTTTAGCCATATCATTTCACTGTCTACTCAAAAGATAATGTAATCTTCCAACCTTGTATACCGTTCTTTTAGCCATATCATTTCACTGTCTACTTAAAATCGGAAGAGAATGCAATGTTCTCTTCCAATTTCTTGTCAGCTTTAGTTGATTCAGCATTATTAATCGCCATCAAATCAGCCACCTGTGTACAAAGTGCCTTAATCTCTCTGTTCAAATCTCCCCCAGTCGGAGTTTTCTTTAATAGTTCGTCTTTCTTATTTATCAAAATCTCATTCCCTTTAATAACCCGCTCAAACTCTTATTTTCTGGTAAGAGCAACGTCCAACTTAATTTGACACTCCCTCAACTGCTCAACTCCTTTCCACACATGACCTTGAATTTGAGCTACATCCCCCTCCAACTCTACTATCCGAGTTGACAAACTGACTACATCCCCTTGAACAAAGGAAGCCTTACCATCATTTTTATTCTTCCTCGAGTACTCTCCAGCTTCAGCGTTCCTGGCACGCGAATTGGCATGCGTCTATTCGGTCTTCAGTTGTGTCATCCTCTCATTCAACTCATCACACTTTCGTTACACCGTTTGAAACTCTATATCTTTAGAAGGTAAGGTTATAGACAACTGTCCAACAGTAACTTCAGAAGCCAATAAATCATTCTGAGCATTCTTCAGCTCGCTATCTTTTTAAAATATTTTCTTCTTCAATCGCTCTAACTCGTTTCTAGCATTCACTAGATCAGCTCAAATCCACTCCTGATTGTTCATTTTATTGATTAATTTTCCATTCAAACTGGCCCTTCTTTTAATTTTTCTAGCACCTGTATACGGTAACGGGCCATGTCAGCCTCCCTACTCTTTACCATCAACGTATCATTCCGGCTTTTGAGCTTCACTGCACGTTCTTTTAACTCCGCGAGCTATTTTTTCCCTTTATTAATTTTGGCATCCTTCCCCTCGATCTTCTTAGTAAGGTCGATAGCCGTTTGGGTTGCCTCAACAAACTTAAAGTACACTTTTACATGTTAATCTTCATTCGCCTCTCTCATCATATCAAACTCTTCTGAAAATTCTTGGTTTCATTGGCGTACCTCATCTTCGATCAAGCGAGCTGACTCTAATTCGACCTGCACATTACAGATACAATATATCAAGTTCGATTTAAAATGCTCATTTCACCACATATATCTTATTTCTAACGAAATACCTCATTTCTAACATCTACTGTATGAAACTACTTCAAAACTTAAGGTCGAAGTACAATCTTAGGTGCATGATAAATAATACATACTTCCAAGTCTTAAGTACACACTCCCTATACTTTAAATTGTCAATACATTTATATTTCCTATACACAATTGAGTGCCATTGCCCTAAAACTGATAACAGATTTTTTGTCTGTCTTTACACTCTATATTACTTTCTTTTACTTGGTAGCTCTATACTAATGAAGCATACAAGTCAAATATTTCTTGCTCTATTATAACCTGTAGCTCCACTTGTGAAGACAACAGGGACGCAGAGGCATCTCTCTCCTTAGCGAGCTCAGTCTCTAAATCTTTTACTTTGAGGCGCGTTTTTTTAAGTTCCTACACCAAGGTTTACAATAAAGAACTTAGCCTACAGAATTCTATGCAACACATAATATCTTATCAGTTTATAACATTCCAAAATACGCATACAATCACAAGATCATCGTTCTACTCTACCATCTCATTGTCCCCCTCCGGACGTTCATTGTCATCCCCTTGATTGTCTTGTACCATTTGGGGAGAGACACCATCCAGCCCATCCACAACTCCAACGGTAGCAACTTCAATCTCATTATCTTCCTCCTCCTCAATATAGGTGTTCGCCATAATGGTATTCACCACATCTTCGGAGTACCCCTTTAATATAAGGGGGCTCCCGAGTCTATCCCACTTAGTTATCACCTCCTCCAGATTCACTCTCGCTTCCGCGGTCATATTGCTGATCTCTACCACTTGGGAAGCCTTCAGAGCCTCCAGCCGCTTCCTCTCCATGATCAAGTAAGCTTTCAATCGAGTTGCATTCTTCTTCTTCAGCTCAGCTTTCACCTCCTCGACCCTGAGACGTGTCCCCTTCATCAGGCGAGCAGCCTATAAAATAAAAAAAATCGACCTTATTGTTAGCCCGAATCGCAATACAAAAATTCATCACATATTCGAGCATATGAACCTACCATTTTGCTCATCTCCTCTTCACCGTGGAGAGCTGCCAACCTAGCTTTTTCCTCCACATCTTTTAAGTCGTCCTCTACAATAGGTCAATCTTCAATAACATTCATCCCTAACATTTCAAAAGGTTTAACCCTTCTCTTTTTTGCCTTTCCTGTGATCTCACTACTTCCCGTGGTTCTAGAGTTCGAAGGACGCTTCAGTATTTGCTTCTTGGGAAAAATTCGAACTAGCTTGCTCAACGTAGTAGACTCTGGTAACCCCGTGTAGTCCACTCCATGGGTCTTGGGCAAGTTCACTCACCTTTACCCATCAGTTCCCATCATCTTGCTACCATCAGCACCTGCCATTAGCCTCGTCGATTAAGACTTTTGAACATTTTTGGATCGACTATTAGCACGTTTCTTCCTGCTAATGCCAAGTTCTTCCAACACAGCCTCAAGCTCTGTCCCTTCCTGAACAGCTGTATCAAACAACAATTAGTTCCTCATTACCTGTAATTTAGGACCTATCATTCAAAATACATTATCATCAGCAGAGCATCATACAATTTTATCATATCAATCGTATACATTATATATTGCTATACTCAATTTATTTTATAGTTCTACAGATAAGTTCCATGGGTTCTTCGTCAACTATCTAAAGGCAATCACCCTTTACCCATATCACATTATCATTCCATTGTCGATCAGCTGAGTTTAGATCAAAGAAATGAGGCCGAGTTGAGCTCGCAAAGAAATATGCCCCTCCACTTGCAAAAAAGTTGTTTACCCCATAAAACTGTAAAACATCCTCAAGGGATATCCTCCTCATTTTCCCATCCCCTTCTTACCATTCATTCAAAAATTCATAAATAGTTATGACCTCCCACATGTTCCCGTTAAGCTGAATAGGACATGCCCCGATGATGTTCATGAACCCCTTCGCCAGATTACTAAGGGGAAGACATAACCCATACTCTTAACTGAGACAGGTAATACAGAAAACCTTCTAAAAGTTTACTCTGAACACTCACATTGAAGTACTCCAAAGAGATTGATTCGTTTATACCCTATCTCATTTCTCCTTGTCCAAATCAGCCAATAAATAAAGGAATTTTTCTCCGGTTGCTACAGTTCAACTCATAAACTGCCTACAGGCATGTTCTACACAACTACTCAATTTACCACCTACAAAAGCTATAGCTTTATAAAACTCTTTGAACACATTAGAGCGAGGAGGATAGGTTACCAATCTTCCAGGGAAATCTGGAAATTGATCGACCCCTACTTTTTCCACACTTTCAGACATTACAATCTGGGACTCTGCCGATCGACCAGAGGTTGACGACTCATTAACAAATGAAGTCTTCATATCAACTGCAAATCTACAGACGAGGGTTTGATCCTGCACAAATACTCATCACAATCAACCTACTTATAGGTCTGGGTATCTATCATTATCTTTTACATATACGTCACCGCATACATATATCTTTACATATCATATATCAAACAGGTAATTTTTTGGATTACTAAAAATTGTAATTTTTAGATCTTCCTGAACACATAATATGATTTTCAAAAAAAAACAAACACATTCATAGTTCACCATTCCTCTTCTAACCTTATATGTCAGAGTGTGAATCTGAAGTAACGCCGAATCCTTCCCTCCAACGCTGCTGTATAACCACCTTCGAGACTTAGTAACTGCAACTCTCTCTTACTTTCACTGTTGATCACTCTCAATTAAATCCTCACAAGGTTCTCTGCTACTTTTGCTTTTCTTCTTCCTTCCCCTCTCACTGTTCTTCAACTTTTTAGAAGTTGAGAAACGTTTAAATGGCGAAAATGAGGCAGTATTTATATTTTCTATCTCTAACTACTGCTAGTTATTGAGCCTCGCGTGAGCCGTCCTCGGTTTTGTAACCGAGGCATCCCTTCCACTATCAATGCCAGACGTCTTACACCTTTACGGTGAAAATGCTTTACCATTATTTCCCTTTGCCTTATATGTTAATCTATTTTTATCTTTCTTTTCCAAATCACACTCTAACCTCACCACACTCATGATGACTCATACTTACACGCAATCAGATTTTTACAGCTTTTACATAAGAGACAAAATCATAAGCTCTCTATTTTTTCTATTTTTGCTTCTTCAACTTATAGCAGCACTGACGTCATTTCCAAAGCTCTTTAAAAAATTTCAAATATATTCAAATTCATTTTTTCACAACAGTCACAAACAACATTCGCAACAATAAATGATCAATTCAACTTTTATGTTCATTCCATTTCTTTGAAATTATTCAAACTCATATAATTGCATACATTCATGTCACTCCTATTTACATTCATTTTTATTACCCTCACATATAATTACACCTAAAAAAGCATTGATGTTCTGGGGAACCAAAGCCAATCAGATATCTTCCAACAATCCTCACATCTTCTAATTCGATCTCACTGCATCTTTTTGAGTTGCAGGATCCACCACGATTTTTTGGAACATCTCTTCATAGAAACGACGTTCATACTCTTTCTCTCTCCCAATACCATCTAAACCTTTAACTTGAACCTCCCTCACTGGCAATTCAACATCATAATCCAATAGTCCAAAAACTCGTTCTCGCACTTTAACTATCTTTATCGCCAACCACCCCTCAGCAGCATAATAGATTCACTCAGATCGAGTCCACACCATTCTTATTTCCTTCCACCACTTTGAAACTCATTCCCCCTTTATTTATACATTTTTGCTACAAATTCCCCACAAATCGTGATATTATCCTATTATCTCGTAACAGAAAACCTAGTATCTTGAGAAAAGTTACTTCAACATAACTCTTCCAATCGACCTCAGTCATTTCATCATATTCCAAATCGAGCTTATTCTTTCCAGATCTAATATTCTGGAACAACCTCTCTGAGCTCGAACTTCCCATTCTAAAATTTCAGCAATTTTCTCCCTCCCCCAAATTTCAGCCCCCATGTCGAAAAATGTATTTAACACATATTTTCACATTACAAACATATTTCTCACCGCTCAATTATTACAAAAAGTATGCTTTCTAATCTCATACATTTCATTTCATCCAATATTCGAAAGTCTTCAAATCATATAGATCAATTTTTAGAGTTATTCAATTTTATATTAATATAGAGTTGGATAACAAATTTTATTCATCTCGAATCAAATTATAGGTACTTTACATATAACATATCTTACAAATACTTTTACAGATTACAAGTCTTTCAAGTACTCAGACTTCAGGTACTTTACAGATAATAAGTTTTTAAGTACTTTTACAGTTAACAAGTCTTTCAGGCACTCCAAAACGTCAAATCTTTCAGTTCGTTCTACTTTAGTAATGTTTTACTCTGATGCAAAGTAGACATTGGAAACAACGAATATCCTCCCTCCCATGAGTTTGGTTAAAGTTTAGTCAAACTTCAAATTGAAACTATGGAAGAGAAGAAATCCGTGCTTGAACCAACTTTTCAAACTGAAGGTCTTCTCAGCATAAAAGAACGATGGAAGTATAGAAGTAGACTTCCATTCTCCGTCTTCCCCCTCCACTACCATCGTCGCCTCTTCTATAACCACCACCCTTGCAGAGTTGGTAGAGATGAATAGGGCCCAACCTTAGAATCAATTCGAGCGCAAGACAATAGTGCAACTGCCCCACAGTTATGCCTATCCTTGTATCTGCCTCCACAACCTTGTCCTCAAAAAGAATGCGGAGACAAACCCAACGTTGCATGCCTGTTACGACAATGTAATGAAATCTTCACATATAGTAAAAATCTTCCCCAGCTTTAGCCGCTTCATCTTTCGACATTCCTTGATACGTCGGAGGAACATAAACGGGAGTAGGCATCTCCAAGGACTGATCATAAAAATATTTCAAACACAACTTCTACATCTCAACAGCAATCTTCCCTTTAAGAACCATTCGCCGGGTCTTCACCATCTTCAAAATTTTTAGAGAATTTAACAACAAATAAGTGTACTTTGCCACAAACCTCGGTACATGTACTATTTATATAACCCTATATTTATTGTGTAAGAACATTTTCCCAAGCGTCATCATTCAATACAGACGAAACTCTTCAAACCCTAACTGTCGCATACATCAATATTCCCATCAACATTCAATGCACGTATGTCCTCCCATAACATGCGCATTTTCCACGCAGTCATACACTATCATTACTTCCTTTATTATTTAAACTCCCAACCCGAATACCCATATACCCACACATTCTTTCTCAACCAAAGCCACTCGTGACTTCAGTTGTGAGGAGGCAATTGTAGGGGTCTACCCCTCGACCTTACCTAAATCAAGTTGTTCCCAGTTTGAACTACCTCAATGTCAAACTCACGTATTCTCCACATGACTTCAACAACCAACATTGCCACCTACTTCATGAACTTGTGAAGAATGTGGGTCGAGATCAAGCAAAAAAACCTAAACAAGTCAAAGACACTGTCTCTCATTAACTCAACAGTTACTCAGTCAACCGCTACTAACCACATTTTTCAAAAGAACGTGTTTCAGCACGGTGAAGAACTATGGAGAAGGCCCATATAAAGAAGAAGCTCCAGAAGAGACAAGGAAAAAAATACATGTAAAATTACTAAGAAAACTACATTTTCTAGATTCTCAAACTTTAAACTTCTTATTCACAAGAACAAGCATTTCTAAGTCGAAAGATCACTTGTAATAGGTGTAGTAGCCTACTCGCAGCCTTCTAGTACTAGTTGAATACTCGAAGGCTGCATCGAAGCCCACTTAGAGACTCAAAGCCCAGCAAGACAGTAACTAAGTCCACGAAGCCTTCCGATAATAATCAAATATTCGAAGACATTATAGTAGAAGCCGAAGACAGATGGCCAGCATCAAAATTTAGCAGAGAGACTTTGACCATGGTAATACATGTTCGAAGGCAGACACGTCTAACAGCTAGCTTACTAGACAAAATAGTGAAATGAGCCACCTAATAGCTACAGTGTAAGAACCGACTCCAAGTATAGAACAGTTGTCCTCAAAGGATATGCATGTAATTTGACCTCCCATGGTGACTCGGCCCTTTCTATATTCTATAAATAGGAGGGAGGAAGCACTATGAAGAGGTAAGAAAATCTTTCCCAAAAGGCCCTACAAGATTACCTTTGAATACCCTGTAACTCAGTTTCCTCTTCGACCTCTCTGCTAACTCGATATATATAATATCAATCATCCAAAATCTATGCTAGAGGTCATGGAGTAACCCATTCTAGGACTCCACGAAAGTGTGTTACTTCCATAATATAGTTTATTATAATCTTATATACTTGATTAAACCCCAGGTCGAAGATAACCCCGTAGTGTAAGAGCTAGTTTCCCCTCTTACAAAACTTGGCCTCTACATTTGGCACTGCAGTACCCACCCTACCCCTTTCCTTTTTTTTCTACCCCCTCCCCCTTCTGGCTTTCCTCAATAGCCCCTACCCTTCGCTTAACCTGGTCATCGTCGGTAACTCCGCCGACGGAGTAGCCGCTCAACTTGCCCTCATAAACCAGCAATTTGCTTAGGCCGAAGAGCGCCACAACAATTAGTTAAGCATTAAACGGGAAGAGTGCCACCAAGAATGGAGGTTGAACGGCAGCGCCATTTAGACGACTATGACCGGCAACACCGTGCCCTAGACGAATTATGCTTTACCGTCTAAGAGCTTTAACAAGGTCACACCCATGACGATCCACAACACTCTCGACTACCTACCTCCTGGCGCATGTCAGCCCGTACACGGTTTGGACCCCACCCACATATCAAAGTCCCCTCGGTCTATCGTGGCCCTGAGGGTGCTCCCACCGCCATACCCACTGGCTTGATCCATCAAGGCATCCCCGTTATGGAAGATTCCTCTAAATCTACCCTTCGTACCTCTTGTCCCCCCACACAATATCATGCTCGTGAACTCCTTAGAGAGCGAAGCGCCAAGAATGTTCCATATTCGATGCCTCATCTCCCTAGACCCCAGTGATCTCCTCCTCATCCTGCCTACCTTACTAAGTAGAAACTCGATCAAAAAATCTACGCCGCTATTCGGGTCAGCGCGAGCCCCATTCCGAACTCTTCAAGTTGGTTAAACAACCCTATCTGCTCTAAACTCTACACGGTCAAAGTACCTCAAAAAATTATACCTCTAAAATTAGTAAATACCACAATACTGACCCTTAGTCTCATGTCCTCGAATTCCAAAATGCTTTGAGTTTGTATTCCACAGCCAACCATATCTTGTATCACATGTTTCCCATCAGTCTCACTGATAGCCCTCTCAAATGGTACCACAGCCTCCCTAACGGCTCTATCCAAAGTTTTGAACAATTGTCTAACATTTTTATAACCCAGTTTTCCTTTAACAAAGACTGTGAGGTCTGAGTCGACGCTCTCTTCAACTTCCATAAATCCCCCCAATGAAACGCTTGAAGCTTTTACCAAGCGGTTTCTCGATGAGTCACACAAAGTCAAAAACCTTGACTGTGCGAATACCGTTCTCGCGTACTCTAACGCTCTACCAGATCACAGTCGTGTCAAGGAGTACATCATACTTCATAAACCATGAACCCTTGAGGAGATGTTATCTAAGGTTAACGGATACATCGACCACAAGCGCCTCCGCGAATCCAATCACCAGGGGCAAACCTCGAACCCCAACCACAACAAACCTTGACCATCGCCTACACCCATCGTCGCTCCCATCTCACAGGAGACCAAGAGCCGTAAATCCCTTACTTGATGCTACCCCTACTAAGATCCATAAAAATGGCCCTGCCGGTCCTACCAAAACTTACTGCCCCCATCAGCACTCTTCTTACAAAAATACAGGTCGACCCTATCTGGCGTACCCCCTACCCCATCGAGGTCAGGAAAGATGAGCCTTACTGCCAAAATCACAAGTGCAATTGCCACCCTGCCAATAAATGTTACGCTCTGCAACGATCGCTGAAGATGATACTTAAAACAGGTTGTCTACATCGATATGTGGTTAATCTCCCCAGCCATTTCGATGGGTCATATCTCCAGCCTCAGCCCACTCAGACTACCAACCTAGCCGAGGTACACATTTTCCAACTCTACCTTATCAAAGTCAATAATATCGATAGTGGTCACAATCGAAGCAAACGCAAATGAGTCAAAGAGTGTTGCAAGCTTACCTATCAAGAGAGGCTACCCATCCTTAGCTAGAATCCTGGCAGCGCCCTTAATCCAAAGATATATCCTTCATCGATTGCGACACTTCTCATGTTTTCTTCTCCCACTCCGACCTCTTGTTCATTATGATTAAAGTGGAACACCTCGTCCTCCATACCATGCTCATTAATATGGGCAGTGCAGCAGACGTACCTTTCCTCCAGATTGTTCGAGCCATGTAAAAAACTGACCTCATTATACCAGCCAACGTCGATCTCAAGGGCTTTAACGGTGCAAACGAAGTCGTTGTCGGTCGCCTTAGCCTCCCTATCACCACTGGTCCAATCACCCTCTAAACCAGCTTTCTCTTCATCAATAAGAAATTAGAATACCTGGGTATTCTACGGTACGACTAGCTTCATGCCATGAAAGCCATTCCTTCTACTTACCACCAAACACTTCGTTTCACTACCCCTTACGGCATGTAGAACATGAAAGGCTCTCAACGCCTTACCCGCTCATACGAGTACCCTGAGATTGATCTTACCAGAAAACTTGTTAAGCCATAGCAATCAATGCTTCTCTCTCTCCCAACACCATAGAACCCATCTAACACACCTGTCAAACCCACTATATATATCGAACTCAACAATCCTGGTTGAGGTACATTCATTGGTAGTTTTATGGATGAGGCCAAACGCCTCGAGCTCACCACTTTTCTTTGAGTAAATAAAGATATTTTTACCTGGGCGTTCCATGATATGCCCAGCATTGACCCCACCCTGGCCTGTTATCAACTAGACCCCATCCTTCACTCTACAGCCGTGAAACAGAAGAAATACACTTTAGCACCGAGAATTTAATAAGCAGTGAACCTCGAGGTCAAAAAGCTCTTGACCATGGGTTTTATCCGAGAAGTCAAGTACGCTGATTGGATCTCAAATATTTTAGTTGTTCTCATGAAAAATGGCAAGATCCGCATCTGTGTCGACTTTACAGACCTTAATAAATACACACCAAAGGACAATTTACCTCTCCTGATCATTTATGTAATTCTGGATGCTACAGATGGCCATGAACGGTTATCTATGATGGACGCAGCTTCCGATTACAACCAAGTACCCCTCCTCCTGAGGACAAACTTAAAACTTTGTTTATTACTAAACAAGGTCTTTACTGCCTTAACGTAATGCCCTTTGGCCTTAAAAATGTGGGTGCCACTTACCAACCTCTTGTTACCACCATGCTCAAACCTTTGCTCGGCAATTTGGTCAAAGTTTACATCGACAACATGTTATGCAAAAGCCTCTAAAAACATACCCATATACATGACCTCACCAAAGTATTCTCGATACCTCATTCTTATAACATGAAGCTGAACCCCGACAAATGCTAATTTGGCATTTCATCCGGCCAATTCTTGGGCCACCTCATCAGCAAATGAGGTATCGATATCGATCCCACTCATATCCATGCCCTCATCGATATTCCTACTCCTTGAACTAAAAAGGATGTCCAAAAGGATGCTGGCAAAATAGCCGCCCTCAACCGTCTAATATTGAAATCCTCTGCCCGTTATGTTTGGCTTTTCTCCTTCTTACGCGACCAAGTCGTCCATAAGGCCAAAAAGAAGAACAACCCTAAAGTCAATTGGATACCCGATTGTGAGCAGGCCTTCCTTGAACTCAAAGCATACCTTGGTCGACCACCCATCATTAGCACCCCAATCGATGGTAAAATGCTTTCTTTATACCTTGTAGCTACTAACACTTCTATTAGATCTGTCTTTATTCGACTTGAATCCAGTATCGAGAAACCCGTAAACTTTATCAGCAAAACTCTGATACCTGCCGAGACACGATATACCAAGCTCGAGCGATTGCTCCTTATAATCGTCTACACTGCCTGAAAGCTCAAACCATACTTTCAGGCTCACCCTATACGTGTTATCACCAGCTACCCCCATCGAGATATCCTCAACAAGAAAGATAAATCTAGACGGGTACAATAATTGTCTATTTATCTTGGTGAACACGACATCACATTTTAGAAACTGATATCTCAAAAGGGCCAAGTAGTTGCTGATTTCTTTGTTGACTTCCTGGTCGATGACATCAACTAGGAGGAATACGAAGATGATATACTATAAAACCAGCCCGAGCAGAGCGACCCTTGGAACCCTAACACAGGCTGGCGTCTATTTACTGATGAATACGTCAGACCTAACAGTTCAGGGATAGGTATTGTTCTGGTCACCCCTTCCAATGACCAAATTGGAAAGGCTATCAAGCTAAACTTTGAATATTCCAATAATGAGGCCGAATATGAATCTTTGATACACGGCCTCGATTTCTCCCTTGAACTTGGTGTTCCTAAACTTGCAGTATTTACCGATTCTCATCAGAGACAGTACACCGGCGAAAATTAGGCCAACGGTCGCATAGCTGAGTATGCTGCACTAGTCCGCCAACGTATGGATCGTTTCCCTGAAAAATCTTCCATTACATATAACCCTCTAGGAGAAAATAGACATGCCGATGCCCTCGCTTACATAGCTGTTATGTTATGCCAGTCCGAATCTCGAACACTCCATATCGAAGTACTCAAATGCCCAAGTATCGACTAGATGGAAGTTAATGCCATCAATATTGGGGGAGAGAGTCACGATCCTGATAAATTTCATATACCCTTCCTTGCTTATTTCAATAGTTCTACCCTCTCGAAAGATCCCAAAGCCAAACGTTCGTTACTAGAAAAATTATCACAGATACACCATTCTCAAAGGCAGATACACCGCAAATCCTTAAACGGCGTACACCTCCGCTGCATCTCTCAAAACGAAGCCATTACCATACTTACCGAACTCCACGAAGGTAACTACGATGCCCACACTGCTGGTCGATCTATGGCTCTTTGAGCCGTAACACAAGGGTTATTCTGGCCTAATATGAAGAAACAAGCTGAAAAGTGCGCGAAACACTATGACAAATACCAACATCATGGTCATGACATCCGAAGCCCTTCACAAGTCCTCCATTGCAGCCAAGTCGCTTGGACGTTCAAGTTGTGGGCCATTGATCTAGTGGACCCTTTCCCCAAATTATCGGGTAGATGAGAACATATTTTAGTGGCTACAACTACTTTACTAAATAGGTCGAAGCCGTGCCTCTATGTCGAACCAGAGAAGAAGAAGTCATCAAGTTCTTATGGGAGAATATCATCACGTATTTTGGCTACCCTCACATGATTCAATGTGACAACGGTCCACAGTTTATTGGGAACAAAGTTCACAATTTCCTCAAGAAGTGTAGCATTATTCTCTCACCCTCAATACCTTATTTCCCATAGGGGAATGGTCAAGTCGAAGCAATCAATAAAACCATAGTTGACGGTCTTAAGAAATGCGCCAATAAAAAGAAAGGCCGAGGGGTTCAAGAATTACAACATGTACTCTAGGCCTATCGTACCACACCAAGTAAGGCGACAGACTGTACTCTTTTCCTCCAGGCTTATGGTATCGAAGCTGTGTTGCCTACTCAGTTTGAAGTACCAACGCGCGACCCTGACCTGACCAACAAAAATAACATGTTCGAACTTAGATGAAATATGTTATGGATTGATAAAACCAGAGACCGAGCCATCGCTAACCTCGGTCGTTATCACATCTCTCTCCATAAATTATGCAATAAAGGGGTTCAACCATACAGCTTTGATATTGGAGACCTTGTACTTTGGCGAGTCATACCCTCGTCGATGCCTCGTAATGCCGGCAAGCTAGTCGAGTCCTGGGAAGGACCTTATGTCGCATACGACAAAACCGATAAAGGAACCTATTATCTAATGACAGAAGCTGAGGAGCCTCTACCCAACCCTTGGAACACAATACAGTTAGTCTCATTCAAAAGGTCGTGCCTACCACCCTATTCAACTTAAATAAATACAGCATAATCAATGAACATATTTTATCATCATTGCTTCATGTCCTGTCTCATAGTAAAATTCTTGGACAAACCTAAGTATCACGTCAACCATTCAACCCGACTAATACTTGGGGGCGACCTCAAAGATTTTTAAGGTTCCAATTCGAGCAAACATGAAGGGAATGAATGGTCGATAGACCGGATCCTCGGGGATTCATTGGGGCCGACCACATAATATTTTGTTTAGGCTCAATCCCGCAGACAGACCCGGGGGTGACCTTCGAAGTCCAGTGAACTTCTTGGACAAACCAAAGTATCACGTTAACCCTTCAACCTAACTGATATTTGGGGGCGACCTCAAAGTTTCTTAAGGTTCCAATTCGAGCAAACCCGAGGGGCATGAATGGTCGATAGATCGGACCCTCGGGGATGCATTAGGGCCGACCACATAATGCTTCGTTTAGGCTCGATCTCGCTGACAGACCCGGGGGCGACCTTCGAAATCCAGTGAACTTCTAGGACAAACCAGTATCACGTCAACCCTTCGACACAACTGATACTTGGGGGTGACCTCAAAGTTTTTCAAGGTTCTAATTCAAGCAAACCCGAAGGGTATGAATCGTCGATAGACTAGACCCTCGGGGATGCATTGGAGCTGACCACATAATGCTTCGGTTAGGCTCAAACCAGCGGATAGACCCGGGGGCGACCTTCGACATAGAAGCACACCGAGTTGGTCAAGCCTAAGTATTATGTCAACCCTACGACTTGACTGATACTCGGGGGCGACCTCGAAGTTATTCGAGTTTCTAGTTCGAGCAATCCCAGGTGGCATGAATGGTCGACAGACTGAACACTCGAGCATACATCGCAGCCGACCACATCTTCCTTCGATCCTCAACGTCAAAAGCTTTCCATACTTCAATTCTCATACAAAGCTACAAGCATACGGCCATACCAACAATTCAAGTTCAATAGATACCAGCAGGTCAAGTTCAATTACATTACTCAATCTACCCATTCAATACTCATTGTTCCAAATTTAACCTATCCAATAAACTAAAGCAGAAACAATAGACCAAAATTCATTACAGATGACTTTCTACAAATACCAAACAAAATACCTTCTACATAACACTTACATAGGATTGGCCATATTTATTCATTACTCTTCTGCAGCACCACCTCCAATGACTTCGACAGCAGGGTTCATTCTCTAAACATCAGCAGTACCTGCGATTGCAAAACCCCCTTCAACATTTTCAGCACCATCCCCTTCGACTGTGGGATCCGTTATAACATCTGCAGCACCTCCCCCTAAAGGGCCCATTCTAATCCCCTTTGCCTACGCAACATCTTTGACAGCAGGCTCTTCGGTCGAAGGAAAATGCTCAAAGTTCTCTGGATTATAGCCCAACCCATCTATAAAGTTCTTCAGAGTCGTGGTCGTGTCACACTCCTCATCGTATTCCATCGGGAAATGTACTTTGTTATCCTTCAGCTACTCCTCTTTCTCAACCAGCTTCACCTCCAACATTGTTCATATTTAATTACTGTTTGCAATCGCAGCTTCGACTTCCCTCACAGCATCGGCTCTAATCTACAACTTCTCTCGTCCAAGTACACCGACTTGGGTCTCCAGCGTCATAATGGTCTCCTTTGCGAGCGTCAGACTGTCCCTCGCCTGCTTTAGCTTTTCACTCAACACCTTTTGGGCTTTGTTATAGGCTTGGGTCCAAGCATTCACCTGCATGAATACTCGACCACTCAGCAATTCTCGAAGCCTAATTGTAACATTGTAATTTCATAAACACTTACCTGATGCAGAGCCATATTCATTTGCTTCCCCGCTTTATCTGGGATCGTACCGCAGAGGCTAGCCATCGATGTGGCTGTTACCTGAGCATTCTCCTCCAGTTCGACCTCCCGTTGCCTTGAGTCAGCCGGTTCATCCTCATCATCGGCCATCTGCTCACAAGGCTTCTTCTGCAACAATGTCTTCGTCTGCTGTACAGTCCAAGCTTTGTCAACAATGTCCCAGGTACGCTCAACCGTACCGTCCCAGGACCTCCTCGCCGCACCCTTGGCACATAGCTTGACTTTTGACTCAACCTGTCATAATTCATCTCCCCTTCCCTCATGGAAGAACTTCCTTCTTTCCTTTTCTTTGAGTGCCCAACAGTTACAGGAACGTTCCTCAGTAAAGTGTCCATCTTCTTTCGCCTCTTTCTGACAATACCTAACTTTTCGAACACCCAATTTACCCACTCCTCATCCTGGTTAATCAGCTCATCAATATAACTCCTCGGGTGCTTCAATGAATTATTCGAGGGATCTGCAAAACAATAAAGACCAGTTCAACAATATATTTGAACCACACAATAAACAAGCCTTCGACTATCAACTTACTTGGATTATACAGCCTATGCTTCAGCTTATGTACCTCCTCCCCCTCTGCATTCTCATAATTACCCCTCACCGCCACTAAATCCTTATCCCACCCACGCTCAGTCGAATGCAAGTCAAATAACCATGGTTTGCCCACATGGTATTAGATGTGATACGTATCTGCCCTCTTATTTGCTTTCCTTGAGTAGAACGATATGATGTCGAACCACTCGATCAAACCCTTCCACTCACATTTCAACTTTACATTCATTCCCTCGATAACCCTCATCATCTCATAAAAATTGTCATTCATCAGACATGGGGCAACATCCCATAAATTCAATACCTGTTTCACCAGCCTTCGAAGAGGCAGCTGCATACCTAATCGAATCTAGCCTTTGAACGCCATAATCCCCTCTTGGGGGGAATACTTAAACGATAAATCGGCCCCTACTGGCACCAGTATAACACCCACCATTGACAACCTGTGTTTCAACATGAATCGATCCAGTCTTACCTTTTCCTGAGCCGAGATTGGCCCCGTCGTTGTCCCCGAATCATCCCTATTATTACTCTGCTCCACTTTCCCTTCCTCCCTCTCATCACCCGAAGGGTTGACATTACCTTCATTTCCCTTTCCCTCCCCCTCCTCATTTTCCTCCTCGTCACTCTCCCCAACTATTCAAGCCCGATAACAGCTCTTAGACGAAGCTCCAACCTCTTGCACAACCATAGCCAACGGGGCATCCGTTATAATTTTTGACATTTCTACATCACTTCCTTTACCCCCTCGACCTCGACCAGATATAGTTGGTTCGTTTACTTCGTCCTCCTCATCTACCTGCCTCATCCTCGAAGCTCGACGGGTACACATTATACCCTACAGAAGAAGAAGAAGAAGAAGAAGAAGAAGAAGAAGAGCAAAATTAGCTCGATATATTCGAGTATCAAGTTTAGATATCATATTATTTTCTACCCTCTCCAAGTTGCCCAACCCATATTCGAATGTTCGAGTGCAACCCCCAACCACCCCCTCGCCCCCCAATTCACCACTTGGCCGGACCTCCAGCCACATGGGTTAGCCCCTTCCTCAATCACATGGTTACAGCCAAAAAGCATACCATACAGACAACGAGCACATGAGGAAGCAGTAGAAAAATTAAAAGGTTTATCTTTACTAAGTTATCAGAAGCATACCTGTTCGAATAGATCTGATTTCTTACCAACAACGAGATGTCCTTCTCTCCTCTCCAGTAAGCTCACCCGCAACAATGGCGTATGTTTTTCCCCTTTACCTCCTTTTTTCTCTCTTTGATTATTGTTTGAGAATAGTAACTCTCTCTCTCCCCTCTTTAAATACCACCCAAGGATAAAAAAACTGCCTCGGTTTCCCCACTCACCATAATTACTACTCCTCCACTCCCCCCTTATTTTTGGCCAAGATGTGTTTTACCAATATTACCCTCACCTGCTCCCAAGCGTATGTCACATACTTACGCCAACAAAATACTCTTTTAGCCCTCTCGAAGCTTCTAACACACTGCCTGAAGCTGTCACCTCAAACCTACGTGTCACCTCCACCTTTTTCCCATAACCCAAGGAAACATCATGATGACCTGCAGCAGTACACTGCCCTAGGAATAGTATCACCACTGACATGTCTGTTATTTCGGCTATCTGATGTTATAGTCAAAGTACCCATACCCAGGCTCAAACATATTTGAGCCCTCTCATGCTTTTGTTTTTGAACCGTCGTCTGCATTCTACTCCATCCTATCGTACATACACATTAGTACTCGAACCTTCGGTTAATATTTTTCTTTATATAAATGAACCCCAATGTCTCACCATTTTTAGTCGTTTTCATTACTTAAGTTCAACCTTCGACAATTAATATTACGCCTACTTTATCATTGTCTACAACACCTAATATGATTCGACTATCATACCTTGACAAATATGTTTTGTTTTATTCAAAAATAGAAAAGCCCTCGGGATTACAAAAAAGGGAGAAGGAGAAAGAAAGAAAAACACTAGCAACATAACAACACTAGCAATAAAACACCTACATCAACAGCAATAAAAAAAAACCCTACATGCCCGCCACCACATCGAAGACCCCCCTATTGACATACGAGGTAGTTCTTGTAGAGCCCTGCTTCATCCTCGACCGCATCCTCAGCGTCCACTTGGTCTTCTGCCAGGCTTTTCAGCAGATAGTACTGATTATTAACATTCAAACCTAACCACTGCATCACCCTCCATCAGTGCTCATACGAGTACCCGTAGATAGCCTCCCCTAGCTCCAGCTCTACCAAGTCTGGCAGTACCACGTCCAATCCCTAGTCTCCAAAGAATTTCTCCTTCAGGATCCTCATCTTCTCTTTGATACGACGCTCCCTCGCTTCCATCCTCTTCTAGTATCGTGTGTTTGGGGTAGTTTCCATGGTTGGGTTAACAAAAGAAGAAGATGAAGAATATGGAGAATTTCCCCCTAATAACCCCTATTTATATCAGGATTAAGGGCATTTATTACCCCTTAATCACCACTTATATTAATTACTCTCTCTAATTACTTTCCCGGAACTGCCCACAATCAAGCAATCAACTCTTCAACTTCCCATGCCTAACCAATTTTCTCATCATGCGCCATCTACTTCAATTTCTGTAGCCCTACTGAGAGGGGGCTAATGTAGTAGCCTACTCGCAGCCTTCCAGCACTAGTTGAATACTCGAAGGCTGCATCGAAGTAAACCTAGAGACTCGAGGCCCCGCAAGATAGTAACTAAGTCTATGAAGCCTTTCGACATCAATCAAATGTTTGAAGACATTATAGTTGAAGCCGAAGACAGACGGCCAGTATCATAAATCATTATCAGTAATAGAGAGACTTTGACTCTGAGTATAGAGCTGCCTGACAGCTACAATGTCAGAACCGACTCCGAGTACAAAACAGTTATCCCCAAAGGATATGCATATAATCTGACCTCCCATGGTGACTCAACCCTTTCTATATCATATAAATAGGAGGGAGGAGGCACTATGAAGTGGTTAGAAAATCTCTCCCAAAAGGCCTTACAAGATTACCTTCGAATACCCAATAACTCATTTTCCTCTTCGACCTATCTGCTAACTCGATATATATAATATCAATCATTCAAAATCCTTGCTAGAGGTCGTGGAGTAACCCATTCTAGGACTTCACGCAAGTGTGTTACTTCTGTAATATAGTTTATTAATATCTTATATACTTGATTAAACCCCAGGTTGAAGATAACCCCATGGTGTAAGAGCTAGATTCCACTCTTACAAAACTTGGCTCTTACAATAAAATATCAGCCTCGAGCAATAAAAGATACTATTACAAAAACCCTCAACTCGAGGTCGTGGTTTTTTTACTTATTCAAAGGTTTTCCACGCTACATCACTTGTATCATTTCTTGTTTTACATTAGTCATGTAACAGGTACATTGGTGTAAGAGCTAATTCCAAGCCACTTCGAGCTTATAGAATTAGGCCATTATAGAGCTGATATAAGTATTTGTAATAGCAAGGTAGATGATCAGTTCCTCATTATCTACTGGGGTGCTCATTATGGGAGACTTCCCAAAATAGGTTTTGAAATCCTGAAAAACTGCCTCGCATTCTGATGTCCATTGTATCTCTGTATTGGGCTAAACTTATCCTCATTTGATCTAATTGTGGAGTAGTATGAATAGCCAACGACAGTGATCAGAATTTTTTGAAATGAATCAGTTGATAGCGGCAATCTTACCGACAAGCTTTTATACGTCTTTTATCGTCTTTGGAGAGGGCATGTTAAGAAGAGCTCAAATTTGATCTGGATCGGCCTCAATCCTTTTCTTGCTGATAAAATGACCGAGGAATCGGCCTGAATGTACTCTAAATTTACATTTATTAGGATTGAGTCGTATCCTGTAAGATTGAAGAATGTTAAATATTGTGTTGAGATCTCTGATGTGGTTGATTGACTGTATTTTCTTGCACAAGAGATCATCAATGTAGACATCCACAATTTTCCCAAGATGTGTTTTGAACATAGTAGTCATCAACTTTTGATAAGTCGTGCCTGCATTTATGAGTCTGAAGGGCATGACTTTGTAGCAATAAAGTCCTCTTTCAGTGATGAAAGTGAGCTTTTATTGATCTTCTTCTAAGAGTGGAATCAGATTGTATCCAGAAGCAACGTTCATCATAGATAGAAGTTCATGACTTGCTGTGGAATCAAGAATTTGATGGATATTAGGAAGAGGGAAACTGTCATTTAGAGTATGTTTGTTTAGATCTATGAAATCTATACAAACTCGGACTTTTCTATTCTTCTTTGGGACAGCGACGATGTTGGATATCCAATCTAGATACTTGGCTTCTCGAATGAATTCCACTTTAAATAATTTCTCAATCTCCATGTTAACTTCATCTCGAAGGCAAGGTAATAGTCGTTGCTATTCTGTTTGACCACCGTAACATTGATGTGGATGGCCAATTTGCGACATGCCTTAGCCAGATCGACCCCAGGCATCTCTTTGAAAGTCCACGCAAAGACGTCTCGATTCAATCATAAGAATTAAATAAGAGCATCTTTATCGTGTTGGACCAGCTTGGTACCGATAAAAGTACCTCTGTTAGGTCCATCAATGTTGACATATTTTGTAGGCTCTTCTGTTGAAGGCAGATCATCAAGGTGATAAGCTTTCTGTAATTGCTATATAACGTATTTGTTTAAGGTTTTTAGAATGGCAGAGATGGTATTTTTGCAAGCTCGAGAAAACTTTTGACTACCCTTGATTTCATAGATACCATCATTATGTTTGAAGTAGAGTGTTTGATGATAGGTGGAAGTGATTGCTTCCATACTATGAATCTAGCAGCGACACATAATCCTGAGATAATGAGATTTGACATTGATGACGTAGAAGGCGACATCGATGGTGGCTAGTCTTGTGGTAATAGCTAAAATGATTTTGCCTACTTGCTCTTCCTTAGAACCATTGAATTTACTGATATCAGTGTCACTTGGAATATCTTGATCGGCCAATCCCATTTGGTCGATTGTGCTTTGAAAGAGAATCTCAATACCGCTTCCAATATCAATCATCATTGCATGCATGACAAACTTCTTCATCTTGAGCATTATGACTAATGCATCATGATGTAGAAATTTGGCATAACTAATGTCATAATCTTCGAATGAGATCCCAAGCCAGCGATTGCTTGACTCTGGTATAAGCTTGGCTTCCTTATCTTAAGGTGTGAGATCGTAGCATTCTAAAAATCTCCTGCGCTTGAATCGGTAAGGGTTGTTGATCTGATGAATATCGATCATATTGTTATGGTACATATGGTAGAGATGTTTCTCCTCAGCTTAATATTCAACCTAGGCTACTTTGAGTTACTTCTTATAGTTGCCATCCTTATATAATTCCAGGTCGATAATGTATTCGTACATCTGCCCCTCCTTGAAAATGAATTCTAGCAACTTTGGTAAAGCATAGCAGTTGTCAGTAGAATGATGGTTTACCTTGTGATGCATGCAGTACGGGCACTATCATTTATTTTCAAATCAAGGATAATAATATTTTTAACTTTTAATTTAATTACGACTCATTTAAGTATTGTCTTAAATGTTAATAAGCATATTTGTCATTTATTAAAACAACTTACAAAAATAAGTTTTTTCATCAACTATAGGATAATTTCAACAATTATAGTTTAAATCTTTGATGTGAAGTTTCTTTAATAAAATTCTTATTTACAAAAAAATTTAAAAAATTGTGCAGTATGATTAACTTAAAACCGTCATGTGTAGCACGAGTTAAAAAACTAGTTATGTTGATGAATTACAATAATAGGATATATCATGATTAATAGTTATCTCAAAGATATGTTTAGCCACATTGAAATATTGTTAAGTTTTATTTGCACATCCAGTGAATTTATACCATTGCACCTTCTCACCTTCTTCAAATTTCAATTCGTTATGAATTTTTAAAGATTAAAAAATCCTATTCAATTTAGTTTTCTATTGAAAAAATTACTTTCAAGATCCCATCAAACGATGGTTGTAGATGAACGGGATCACGTTAGCCCCGTTAATCGTGACAAACTATATATAATCATCCTATATATCTGAAAGGACGTCACCAAGTAAGAGGGAAAACCAATCCTCTTTTAAGAGGAGAGAAGATAACGTAGGAGTGGAAAGAAAAAGAGATTGTGCCATGATATTTTTTTGTGTTCCTATGTGAGAAGGTTGTCCCTATGTACGAGAGAGTACGGACGAGAAGTGGAGGAGAGTGAGAAGGTAGAAGAGAGTGTACGTGGCTTCCTAATTAAAATCTTACGTACGTATAGCTTTTTTCAATTAAACATGATTAATCTTAATGTTAACGTCAATGTTATCATGTTGTCATCAACTATCATGTCATGTCATTAAATAGATGTCTACCAACAATATCATGCCATGTCATTATCAAATGTTGGGAGTGTCTAGTCTCTAGGTTGTGCAAAAAAAAGGCCATAAATATATAAGTATAAAAAATCGTCTTTGTTTCTTAAAAATCAAGGGGGTCGTAGCTATAAATCCGCTCTTTGTACCAACTTAGTTGAATGCCATAAATTTTGAGGATGCTTATGCTCCCTTTTTATTCTATTTTCCACTTATTTCCTCCATATATTTATTTTAAAAAAAATGTTGCTTACTTATGAACAAAATTATCGTCTTTTTAACAAGTAGTCAAGTTTTTTAATTGATTTTCTCAAATAGTTAGACACTCTTAAATGGAGTTGAAGACTTTTGCTCACCTTTCTTTCTCTTATGTATTTTCTCTATCTACCCAAAAAAACCACTTTCTTCTAGTCTTCTTCCTCTCTTTAAGCCATCCATTGGTTTGAAAAACAAAATTTTACTAAGAAAAGAAAAAAAAAAAGCAAAAATCTTTTCATCTTTACCAGACAAAAGATAAGGTTTGCTTCAATTGTTCTCATATCTATATCTTTCTCCCTTTTGGTTTTACTTTTTGTTTTGTTTTGTTTTTGAAAACTGGGCTTACTACAGAGTACAGATGTAATAGCACATACAGGTGTCTAGCTAGAAAACAAGTGAGGAGAGCAGTACTGTCACGCCCCAAAATCCACTTTCTGATAATAGATCATAAAGCACATTCTAAGGCTTGACAAGTCGGGCATCCCACGGATGAAACCCCACAGATGTAATATATTTCTAAAAAATTAACTACATCTACTTATCAAAGAAACGCAGCGGAAAATAACTCAATATAAATTAAATGAATAAATGGATTAAAGTGAATAAAATCTCTACTAACTCTAAAAACGAGAATAAAACTACGACAATGAAATATGAAATAAATATCATAAATACCCTACGACAGCTCAGCGATCCAAAGAATCCCGAAAATAATCAACCAAGCCTCACTAAGCAAAAACCTACTGTGCTCGACCTCCTAAAAAATATAGCGCACAGGGCGTCAAGCAAGCACAATTATTACCGGTTACTGAACATGACAGACCGATCTATTATACAAAAGTACTAGTGTGATATAATATTATATATATATAAAAATGATGCAATGCATTGAGGAAGTGAGGTTCAATTATTAATGTTATTTTTAAGCGTCGGCGCCAACCAGTATTATAAATAATTATAGAGTATTATTATTATTATTATTAGGTGTGGGAGATAACTAACAGACGATGTACACAGGGTCACTTTTAATTCAGTGGGACCACACTCTCGCACCCTTCTGTCCTCAACAGAAGCGTATCCCTTATTGTCGAGCCAGAGATTGGCGGATTCCTTTTTAGTGAGCCAGAAATTAGCGGGGAAATCACCGGATCAAGGTGCTCAAGGAGTTTCAACCTACAGATCTAAAGCCTGATTTATTTTCACTTTCAGGGATCTATGCCCACGGGGAGTATTCACAAAGAATAACAAAGCCGATATGTAACTGGGGAAGAGTTTTAGGGGCTTGCAACCCTGGAACACTGATAAACAGTCACCTAATCTTTTGTTTAGGGAATCGAACCCAAGGACCCTGACATCATAGCCCTACTGTGTACATGACTCTAAGTTATCCTATGCATGAATGATTTAAGAGACCGGCACTCAATCAAAATGACCTATCTGTCCTTGCTCTATAGGCAATGAGACTATATCATATGATTGGCGATCTTATGCTCAACGACTTTTCTACCCTTACAAATATACAAGTGGGAACTCTGTCGATGACCTTATATAGGCTTATACTAGTACTCCTTAGATTGAACATCAAGCTACAACCTGTACTATGGTTAAGGGTTGCATATGAGGGCACCAATTAATTACTATTAATGCTAACAATATAGCCATGGGCTTATTATATCATTACAAGTTACTTTATACATTCCACAAACATATATTTATGATCTGAGTATGATATGGTACTGTTCAAATTAATCAAGTTTTATTCTAGGATATACTTGATGAGTCTTGAGTTATAATGTATCTGTTACTATTTGGATGAAAGGAAAAATAGTATAGCCTTATATAACTACTAACAAAAGCAACTCATAGTTATATTGAGTTTAATTTCTAACAAGTCCATATCTTCTTCCCATTCTAGTATTCAAACTCTCACAGTAGTATGCTTGAGTAAAAGGGAAATTTAATACATGAGTTTATAACACTAAGGTATGCATCTAACTATACTAAATTTACATCTTCAAAAGACCTGTACAATTCCCTAATTCTTTGAATTCAAGATAAGGCATACTTAATTACTCAAGGTTTCTAGAACATTAAGGATCATACTAGAGTTATGGTAATTTTACTAAACAGGGTATAGCATATCTAATCTACAATGGACAATGACAAGCAATAATGGTACTTGCCTTAAATCGACAAATCCGTGGTTTAATACGAAAGGAGAACTCTGCTCTCAATGCTCCAACAATCTGATTTTCTGGTTCAAAACGGCTAGCAATGGTGAAGTTGAGTTAGGAGAGGGGTTGAAGGTTTTCGAATTAGGGATTTGGGTTTGGGGTTTAGGAATTAGGGTTGGGTTTTCGAATTAGGAATTTGGGTTTGTTTCTCTCTCTAGAATGCAAGGAGAAGAGAGGTTAGGAATTTGGGGTTGGGGTTTAGGAATTAGGGTTGGGTTTTCAATTGTATTTGAAATGGAGGAGAAATAGGGAGAAGGAGAGATGGAGAGAATCGGGGAAAATATTTTGGTGGTGGGTTTTGAATGGGTTTGTAACTCAAAAGTTAGGATTCCATACTACAAGATGAAATCAAGTTAAACTACAAACTACGGCCACAACGTGAAATACAAAAAAAACGGGGCGCTACAAGTACAATTTCGGCAACCGCCTTGTCACAACTGACTAGTAACTCACTCGTTGGATTCACCCGCAACAAGCCCAACACATTTACCGCTAACAGTGGCGATCTCGATGTCTAAGGAATGGATGACAAAACCAACAGTAGGAACCCCTCTTATTCTTACTCCTCCCCAACCCCAAGCTCAATTATTTTCTCTCTGTTGAGATAAATAGTCCTACATTGGACACATAGAGCCTTGCACCTCAAAATATATGATCATGGGGCTACTCATCTCATAACCAATTGGTTTTGAGATGGAACATTTAATTCTAATATGGTATTAGAGCGGGCATTTCTTCAACGTGTCGAGCCCAACGCCCCACGTGTTACTCCGCGTCACCCAAAAATTCGTCCACGTGTTGAGCTAAAAAATTATACCACACGTGAGGGGCGTGTTGAGATAAATAGTCCCACATTGGACACATAGAGCCTTGCACCTCAAAATATATGATTCTGGGGCTACTCCTCTCATAGCCAATTGGTTTTGAGATGGAAACTCCAGTTCTAATATTCTCTTAAACAATTCCAATGGACAAGGATGAGCTTCAACACCACCACCAACAACAAAAAAACTCATCTTCTACCTTCAAACAACAAAAACTTCCATCAAATTCATTTACATGCAAACATGTGCTGTAATTTTGTAGGTCTAACATCTAAGTAATGCAAACCTCTGCTATAAATATTTGGTCTCTGATTTAAAAATCGAGGTGAAAGAGACTTAAAAAAAAAACCATCAGAATTTATTTTAATTAGGAGAGAGAATAAATGGGTTCAAGTTAATCACTTTTTCCTCTCCTCTTGGAATGAGATTTAAGGACGTTGAGCTTTCCCTCAATTGAGTCTGGGCCACCAAAGTATTTTCGATATCCCTATAATAAATATCAGGACTTCATTAAAAAAAAAAACCCGTTTCTAAACCGTTTGCTTGCAGGTTAGCCGTTGAGGAAAACCAAACATTATCTTATCTTCCCTCTATTTCACAACAAAACCTTCTTCCCTCCCTTTCACAAAACCTTCACATAAAAAAAAAATCCCCAAATCAAACAATGCAATTACACATTTCAAAACCCTAAACCCTTAAACCCCAAATTATAATGTCCACAACACTTCAATCACCAACATATCTCTCCAATCTTCACAAATGTTCAAACCTTAACCATGTGAAGCAAATCCAAGCACAAATATTCAAATCCAACTTACACCAAAACCCTTTTGTATCATCAAAACTAATATCAGCGTTCTCTTTATGTCGCCAAATGACACTAGCAATCACTACTTTCAATCAAATTCAAGAACCCAATGTTCTTCTCTACAATACTCTCATTAGAGCTCTTACCCGTAACTCACAATACTGTGATGCATTCTATATGTTCTTTGAAATGCAAAGAAATGGTGTTTTGGGTGATAATTTTACGTACCCTTTTCTTCTTAAGGCGTGTTGTGGGCGTTCTGGATTTAGTAGAGTTCAAATGATTCATACTCATGTTGAGAAACTTGGGTTTTGTAGGGATATATTTGTACCCAATGCGTTGATTGATTCGTATTCGAAGTGTGGGAAATGTGGACTTGATACTGCATTGGTGTTGTTTGGGTCGATGAGAGAACGGGATGTTGTTTCGTGGAATTCAATGGTTGCGGGTTTAGTGAAATGTGGGCTTTTGAACGAAGGGAGGAGGCTGTTTGATGAGATGCCTGAGAGAGATATTGTGAGTTGGAATACGGTTTTGGATGGGTATTCGAAGGCGGGGGAAATGAATGCGGCGTTTGAGTTATTTGAGAAGATGCCGGAGAGGAATGTTGTCTCTTGGTCCACTATGATTGGTGGTTACTGTAAGGCTGGTGAAGTGGAGATGGCAAAGGTATTGTTTGATAAGATGCCTGTCAAGAATTTGGTTACTTGGACTATTATGATATCTGGTTACGCGGAGAAGGGACTTGCCAAAGAGGCACTTCACTTGTATAAGCAGATGGAGAAGATTGGGTTGAAACCTGACGCAGGGACTTTTATCAGTGTATTATCTGCTTGTGCTGAATCGAGTTTGCTTGGTTTGGGTAAGAAGGTTCATGTATCTATTGAGAAGAGTAGGTTGAAATATAGTATTCGGGTGTGCAATGCTTTAGTTGATATGTATTCTAAGTGTGGGAATTTGGTGAAGGCGTCAGATGTTTTTGAGAAGATGGTCTTGAGGGATGTGGTATCTTGGAATTCTATGCTCCAAGGATTTGCCATGCATGGGCATGGCGAAAAAGCGCTTGATCTCTTCTCTAGAATGAATCGAGAAGGTGTTTTACCTGATGGAGTCACCTTTGTTGGCGTATTATGTGCCTGTTCTCATTTAGGTCTTGTTGATAGAGGAAGACAATATTTTTCTATGATGGAGAGAGACTATGGGATTATTCCGCAAGTTGAGCATTATGGTTGCATTATTGATCTTCTTGGGCGTGGGGGGCATTTGAAGGAAGCGTTCGAGCTTATTAAAATCATGCCTATTGAGCCAAATGCCATCATATGGGGAACCCTTTTGGGGGCTTGCAAAGTGCATGATGATGTAGAACTTGCAGAGGAGGTTGTTGATTGCCTTGTCAAATTAGAGCCCTCAAATGATCGCAACTATAGTATTTTATCTAATATTTATGCTACTGCTGACCATTGGGATAAATTTGCCAAGGTCAGGCTGCAAATTAAGAGCACTAGCGTCTTAAACTAATCTGGAGCCAGCTCGATTGAATTGGATGACGAGGCTCACGAATTTACTGCGGCAGATAGGTTACATCCTCAATCCTCCAGGATATATAGGATGATGGATAGATTGGGGCAGCATCTCAAGCAAGTTGGTTATGTTCCAAGGGCATACTATTAAGCTCTTGATCGAGGAGGAATTTTGTAAAATGTATTATACGCTACATATATCTCAATTATATGGTGGCATTTGTGGATGAGGTTGTCCAGGGATGTTTTTCTGGCTGATTTTGATCTTATCCGAGCTGATATTATTTACTGAAGCAAGGAGAAGTTGGAAATTGAAGATTACTATCGAAATTTGTATTTTGGGCCAATTTTCATCCCACCTAAGCTGATATTACTTGAACGTGAACTACCAAGAAATCCGAATATCATCTGTTTTGGAAAACTCATTGTGAAACAACAGCAGGAAAGGTATGTATTTATGAAAGATTTTATGTACAGTGCAACCATGGTGCATAGGAAATCTAGTTTCTTGATATTATGTACAAAATTTCTTCCAAATACATGATCCTTGAATCCGAAGTTTATTTGAACCGTTACTCATTATTTACTACTGTGTATATATATATATATATATATTTGAATAGTGATCAACTAGCGCTAATCACATGAATGCATGTCCCTGTCAACTGGAAGTTAGACCATAGTTTGCTGTTAGAAATTTATTCAAGTCTCAACAACTTGTTCAAACTGCTCCAGTATTATACTGATAGAAGTTAAAAAATGACTAACGTGTCAGGAAAAAGGATCCCAATTTATGGACTGAAAATATACTTCTTAATTCATAACTATTTGTTTTTATGTCCTATTATATATAGTGGATTTTTGACTAAGCAAGCTGAATATCGGGCTTACTCTTAGTATGTTAATGCAATAAAAACTTGAATGACCCAAGTTACATGTACATGTATATGTCTTAAATACTAATATCTGTTCCTATTAAAGACTATAAATCACATATGGGGTTTTATTTTTTGGCAGAAATAGGGATTTATTTTATAATAAAATCAAAATAGTAGAGGACTATAGCCTGCCCCCTGAAAAAAATAAATTAAAATGCGTCATTTTCTAATGGAGGCAATCCCCATTTTGTCAAACCTGAGAACAACTCAAATAATATTGGGAAGGTCTTCTAATCTCCAAAAGATTAGGCTTTCTTGATCACATCCTATCTTTGCCATGCCATTTGCAGGCTGATTTGCTTCTCTGAAAATATGAATGAGGCACATAGGGAGCATTACAAATATGGGCCATGGTCGATCCTATGCATGTTTCATTCCACTTTAGTTGTTTGAAACTTGAACCAGAATATAGATTGTTGTTGTAGAGTCAGGCCAAGTATCTTATACCATTCATCTAATACTTTTTTATACAATGAGTATAAATTGATCACTGTAGTATTTTGCCTAGGTGTTGCTATCAAAGCCTAGGTGAGGTCTTACATAGCCCAAGGTTTGGAAACCACACACGGCTTATGTTCCTAGAACTGGTACCTTTGAAGGCCTTAGGTCGGTAAGACTACTTGATAACTATCAACGTTTCATGATCCAGGAACATCTGTCTGACGACATATAACCTCAGTGATGCCACCAAATCTAACAAACCAAATCCGGGTGTATGCCTAAATTTTACTTTGACCCGTCTAGAATGGCAGAGTATCTCAGATTATCCAGAGCCTGGCTTGTAGGTATTTGAGTTCCTCCTCATGCATCTCAACAGGCAACCCCCATCCTAGTCTTACACCCTCATTAGGAAAGCCATATATTATTGGGCTGTTTCAATGTGATCATAAAGAAATCAGCACATCCCGAGGACGAATGCAGGCCATTACGTCACACTATTTTAATAAAATGAGAGATATAATAGGGTTATTCAACTTTCTCCTGTACATCTCATGCAAGTAACAAATCAAGAGCTTAGGATTCTTTGTAGAAGAGCCTTTTCTTTTCAATGGCAGGTAGCAAGTCATATTACGATTCTTATTATTCCGGGTTTCGGAACATGTTTTCCTTTATTTCAAGTAAAAGCAAAGGAAAGAGCGAAAGTATTTCATTCCAATGGTGATTACTGGTCAAATTAACCAAACCAAAGGAGATATCAATTCAAAGAAGAACAGTATTGAATTCAATGGTACCATATCATATGGTAGTGTTCAATGGGTGGGCATAGCTCAACCACCTTTTAGACCTAGCTTTATTATGGGATTAATACATCCTATACATTAATTATAAATACTAAAGTCAAGAGTTCTATGACCGGCCTATATTTATTTTTCTCTTCGCAAAAGTTTAGGCTTCTTGACTTTCTGAAACAAAATTATTTATTTTTCTCTTCGCAAATGTTTAGGGTTCTTGACTTTCTGAAACAAAATTATCATAATATAGCAGCTGAAACATAATATAGAACTGTACAATAACCCGTAATATTTGTATGCTTTAGTGAAATACTGTAAATTTAGAATTGATATCTTGTAAATTTAGGACATTTTCAGGCAAAGCTTGCCAAACTATATATTTTGACGAGCCATATGTATAGCTGGATAAGACTACCAATTATTTGTCACTCTAACTTGTTGCAGCTTTCCTGATATTTTATTTTCTCATAAACTGTAAACAGGATAGATTTATCATTTAATAGAAACAAATTATTTGATAGTTTGTTAATGTAGTAGTTTAGCCTCTTTTTACTAAGCTAGAATGTGATCCATGCCTGCCAAAAAATTATCCAGTGATCAAATTGTTTGTTCAATATCGATATAAAATTGGATTCTGAGTATTGCAATGCGATTTCTCTGATGACATTCATGACATCCATGAAGATAAGATACTTATTTATTTATTTATTTATTTTGAAGAGTGGAAAAAACCTCGATTATATCAGCAATTCATCTGCAGGTGAAAAATTGACTTTTTTTTGGGTGAGAAATCAGAAAAATCGTGGAAAAGTTTCACGAACAATCTACTGTTTCAATGAAATTATCTTACACCTGTGATATCTCGAAACTCTGATATATCGGGATCGATACCGTAGTATATATGATGTGAATTGTCTTCTAATGGTCGTTTTCACCGTCAACGGACTATTTATATTTATCCTCTTTTAATCCAAGCTTCTCCATTGCTGGAGATGCTAAATTGATTTAGGGACTTGCTTGTTTAACTAATACAAGGTTAAAAATGAAGTTTTCCTAATTAAGTAGAATTTTATTTAGATTAGAATTAGGGTTGCTAATTCTAATCTCCTTGTGTTCTATAAAAATAGGGGTCTATGTCATTTGTTATTAAGTAAGTTAGTAGAGTTTGTTTATGAAAAGAGTTGAGTTTTCCTCTTGTTAAATTTTATTTGAGATCTAGTTCAAAATTAGTGTTAATCACATACGAATTAAGCTTCTGCGTTCGTAGATTCACATTAATTGGTACCAGAGGTGCGTTAAGATCCCGGTGTAGTAAATTTCAAGAGCAAGATGCCTCGTGAAAGACCCACGACGAAGAAACCTATATTCGCTCAAGATGTGGTGAGGATATCAGATAAGCTTGTTAAGCTTATTAAGGCTTTTGGAAAGAGGGTCTTTTTTCCATTCTCCCAACCGCCTCTGTTGGGAGTACTAGAAAACTGCTCTCTTGAGGGAAGCGTCGCCGCGAGGAGCGACGATCTTAACAATTCGTTTGCAAGTCCAGGTGTCGAAACTAAGGCTTACAATGGTGAGGGAATCGGGTTCCAAGCCGTAGCCGAAGGGCTGGCCACGACAACCAACAACCAAACAAACGGCCCGCACGAAGAGATGGCCCAATAACAGTGGGAAGCGTATCCCGACAAGATTATAAACCTAGATGATGATTAGTTTCTACAATTTAAACCAATTGATGTGTCGATCAGAAGGTTTGAAGAGAATGAGAAGTGGGGCTGCAACGATTCGTTCGGCAGCAACGACGAACCCACTTTTGCGATTAAAGAAGAGTTCCATATCGAAGCTGTGAAATCGCCGACAGTTGCAGGTGAACTCGTCGTGGAAAAAAGTAAAATTGCGAGGGAAACTCAATTAGGGGACAACGGAATCATCAGTAAAACGATTGGAGTCACTAATAGTTCTTTTTTGAGCGTCGCCAAAATACGGCGTGGCAAACCTACAATTACAGCGACAAACACAGAGGGTGATCGGGGAAGAAGAGACCCGACAGCACGTGCAAGCCACGCTTGTTGGGCCCGTAGGGCCCGCCAATAAGCATGCCTAATGGCATGCCACATAGCAAACAAGGCAAGGGCAGATGCAGGGTCAAAGGCACGAATCACGTGCTTGGCACATAGCTGGGTTGGCCTTTCGTGACTCTACGTGCCTCACACGTACTTGCTTCTTTAAGCCCAAGCCCAGGAACCTGCTCAGTCCAAGTAATAAACCGAGATGTAAACAGCCCAACCTAGCTAACTCAACCAAGCCTGAGCCCATTCAAGGAAACAATCGAGTATACAACAAACCCAATAATGGAGACAACGTTGGTTGAGTTTTTGATCACAAATACGACTGCGACAGCGACAGAGGCAAATACCGGAGTACCCAACGGAGTTCAGGGGACTCTCTTGATCAAAGCTTTGGCCGTAATTCAAGTCGTTATAAAAAACTCCAGTCGAAGAGGTTACTGGTTTTACGAGAAAGAGCGGGGCTGATGTTGATCGGCGTTGTTTGGGGAGCAAGAAACCCTTGATTGAAGATGATGAGTGTCGTCATAGTCGTGAGGGAGATACAAGTTGGGGTGCACCCATACTAAGAGCACCTCTAACAAAAGAGTATGTTGTTAAGGTTTTCCCATACTTTTGCAAAAAGCTTATCCAACAGGGGTATGGGGTTCAGCATACTCACCCCCATACCCCTCCAAAAGTATGCAAAACTTGAACTTGGGGAGGAGTATTTGCATACCGCCTAGGCGCTGAACTGTTCAGCGCCCAACAACTTTTAATTACAGCTGACATCTCTCTCTCTCATCACAACTTCTCTCTTCCATATATCACTTCCTAGGCACTGAACCGTTGAGCGCCTAACAAAACTTGTTAATACACGTGGCATCCCTCTCTCCCATCACAACTTCTCTCTTAAAATTGTAATCTCTGTTGGACGAAAACAATATGCGATTATGGAATAACGGTATGGTAAACTGGAATCGCATACTCTTCTATTGGAGGTGTTCTAAAGGGTCTACCATGCCTCTCACATACCTCAAACAACTCAGTTGTGGTGCACATGCTTAAGCACCGACTAACTCCAGCAGTATGCACAATTATCATGCCCATACAACTTCGATAGCCAACAAGTTGTCACCCGAGTATGAGGCACCCAACAAAGGACTTGAATCTTCTACGGGACAAACTCTACTCAGACCACAAATTGTTGATCCGTTTTGGGAAAGTTTTGTAACAAGTTTTGAGGAGCTAACCATAGTAATTTTTTAGCTTTTAATTTTAAACGTTAATGGGCGTAGGGATGTTGGTGACAACAACATACCCCCGCACTTGGGTACAATTTTGGGCTACGGTAAACTTCGCGGTAGAATTTGAAGTTTGAAGACGGGTATATTATATCAGAAAGCTTCGAGTTCCGTGATGTTTCAAAAATTTGTCGATTTCGTGGTCGAAATCTTCTGTAGAGGGAGGGATTTGATATGAATTGTCCTCTAATGGTCGTTCTCACTGTCAACGAACTATTTATATTTATGCTCTTTTAATTCAAGTTTCTCCATTGTTAGAGATGCTAAGTTGATTTAGGGAATTGCTTTTTTAACCAACACAAAGTTAAAAAGGAAGTTTTCCTAATTTAAATAGATTTTTGTTAGGATATGATGAATCTAGAGCAGAATAATACTAAAGCATGAACAAGAGTGAAAGAAAGAAAGAAATTTATTAATTATCATAACCGTGTTCTTTGTACATAGTATAATGATATATATAGACAGCCCAGAAAGATTCTTTATTCTACTCTAACTCTCCCCATAACCCTATTAGGCCTATGGGTTTACTAGGAGTCTGTATAGGACACCCTAACCCTGTTGGGTTCCTAGCTTGGGCTTGGACCCAACTCCTAACACTCTCCCTTGGGGTATTCCATACTAGGACGACTTACCTCATTAAAACCTATGCCTAGCAAAACCCTTTGGGCAAAAAGTTATACAGTGAAAGAGTACAATCATATGCCATGTATAGGTTGTGGATGCATATACGTTGCCTCATTAAAACCTCCAGCCAGAAAAGCCTCCTAGGATAAAAACTGTGCTATCATGAAAAAGAGTACAACACGCATGTGTCTACGTCAGGCTGGGACTACTCCCCCTGAAGTCGATCTCCCTGAGAACTATCTTCTTGAGATAATAAATCTTGTAAGCTGCGCATGCCGATTTTATGAACTAATCTCTTGAATGTCGGATATGCAAGAGCCTTCGTGAATAGATCTGCCAGGTTGTCTTCTGAATGGACTTGAACAACGTCGATCTCATTCATCTTCTGCAACTCGTGTATGTGGAAGAACTTTGGTGAAATATGCTTCATTTTGTCACCTATAATAAATCTGCCTTTGACTTGAACGATACAAGCTGCATTGTCTTCATAAAGTGTCGTCGGTTTATCTTAGATAGAATTCATACTGCAACTTTCGTTGATATGGTTGATCATAGACTGTAACCAAAAACATTCTCTATCGGCTTCATGTAGTGCAAGAATCTTTGCGTGGTTCGAAGATGTAGTAACCATCGTCTGCTTCACTGATCTCCATGAAATGGCAGTATTTCTATACAAGAATACATAACCGATTATGATCGATCTTTTTGCGGATCTGACAAATATCATGCATTAGCGTATCCTATAATTTCCTGTTTGCCAAGTTGTAGATAGAATAGACCCCAGTCTTTCTTGTCGATGAGATATCTCAGAATGTGTTTGATCTCAATCCAGTGCCTTTGGGTAGGAACAGAACAATGGCAAGCCAAACAGTTCACAGCGAATGAGTCATTGGGTCTAATATACCCAACTAACTATAGCAAAGCACCTCATAGCTATGGCGTCACAGCCCTAGGAGTTTCTCCCCCCATTAAGATGGTAGAAGATGTCGTTGTCCACACCCAACTGTTGGACGCGCAATAAACGACTTAGCACCATGTGGTACATCCATATTGAAGTGTTAGATAACTCTTGATAGATATTGCTTGGTGTATGAGTACCACTATTAAGATGTTTGATCTGCAAATTTAGACATTCTTGATTTCCCAAGGCTTTGTATTTCGAATTCCTTCCCAATGTATTCGGCGTCTCTCGTGATCTCCCCCGGGAGGTCTAATGATATCCAAATCATTTAATACACTGTTATGATGATACTAAAGCTAATAACTGTGTTCTAAATAAGAACGCATAGACATAAAGGATATTTGCAAAGTCCCGGACCTTCAAATACTCAGTCAACTTACTATGTGTCATGGGCCCTGATTTCTTCAAGTCAACAATAACTTTTCCAATTTTATTATGTACACACTTCGTGTGCAGTGGTAGAGCTAGGATTATTGGTTAGGGAGGACAAATTTTTTTTTGGGGTTTGGGGGTGGTAGCTCCCCAAAAAAAATTTGTACCATATTATGAAACAAACCTAATTACCCCCACCAAGTAAACCCTAATACTAGCTAGGAATTTCCAATTTGACTGACTAAAACGTCGGCGATTAACGACTACTAATTATCTTTATATATGAAATTAACTTGAAAGAACTTAACTTGATTCTTTCACATATAAAGAAAAGCCAATATGGGGTTTCAAGTGAACAAATGCTTCCTTATTGTACTTGCCATTGTGCTACTCTCACCTACTACGGCTTCGCAGGTATAGAAGGGAGAAGAGGTCTTCGTCCTTTCAATTCCCCACCACCATCACTGATCACCTAGTACCCCCGATAACTCATACAAGGCTGTGGTTCAAGTCTACAAACACCACTAGGTCCACTACTAAACACTAATCTTAGTTGGGACTCCAGAATGATTTTTCAAGTTTCTCAAAGAAGAGATCTATCAGTTGTATCCTAGAAGAGAGTGTCTCTAACCAAAGCATGATAGTGTTATTGCGAAGTATTGGGCGGCATAAATCTCTTAAGAACATCGTCTTTCTGTGATGAGCCTCTGAAGCTTTCCATCAATAAATTTTCTCCATCTATTTTACTTTCTCTATCAATAAAACTTTACTATGATATTACAGTTAGGAAAACTTCACTATTTTACTTTCTGTTAACAAGTTTTTGAGCTCAAACTCGCAGTTGGTATCAAACTTTTCTCTTCCCTATATATGAATTCCTACTTTAGAACCATAATTCAGTCTAAAATCTCAAATGGGTATGAGGGTATCCATAATTTGCAATTCTACACCATGTTTAACCCAAAAAAAAACATAAAAAACTCCAAAGTAAAGAGTCTTTAAAATCAAACCTTTTTTAGTAACTGCTGAGCATCTCGATATGATAATGGAATCAACGACAAAGAAATAGGGATGCACTCTTGTTGGGACAGAGATAGAATAGATAAGTTGGGAATAAGAATATTATGCTCTGTGTTTCTATTTCCAAACATTTCTCACAAAAATTAGTAGCAATTTCAGCAATGTAAGGGTCTCTTGCCCCTAAATTTCCCACCATGTCTGACCCCAAAGCGGAAGATTGTTGTTGGTGACTTTCCCACATCTTTTCTTCAGTGTGAGATGATTTTGTAGGTTTTTAGGATTTAAAGCAGAGGGAAAAGAGAATAAGAGAACAGGAGAGAGTTTTTTTTAACTAACTTCAAATTACATAACTAACCTCTTCTTTTTTAAACTGAGTGGGGGCAGGCTGCTGCCCCACTGGTCCTCATGTAGCTCTGCCCCTGCTCGTGCGTCAGGCTTAGTTGCTTCCAGAAGCATATACCATCCCAGGTAGCTTCATGTATATATCTGTATCTAGTTTCCCATATAGATACGCGGTATTTACATCAGACACATGTCTAGCTTGCCCCGATAACTTGACAGACTGGTAAGTACTGAAACGTTATAGCGTTCATAACCGGATAATAGGTTACATTACAATCGATGCCAGATCTCTTAAAGATTTCATGGGCAACTAGTCTTGCCTTGACCAAATTATCTTTCCGAGCTAATCATGTTTCCATACTATTCCCATTTATAATTGATAAGCTCAATGGTATCATTTCGTATTATGCACAAGCTGAGCTCCGCTTGGATTCCTGACACCTACTTTTGTTAATGTACAACAACTCACAGTCGTTTACAATTAGTGGTTTTGAATCCTCATCCTAGATGATCAGCACAATAACAAATATGAATACCTTATCAATGGGTGGTTCCATCCTCGATGAACCGACTACACCATTAGTCATAGTTGTTCTGTATTCTGCAGCACCCCGACTCAGAATACTTTCTTCCAACAGTGCTCGCATTAAGCACGAGCCTCAGATTTGTTTGCGGTACTAATTCCCTTGGAACGTTCTACTGTCTAGGTGTATTACTTGCAGATACATACACTTATGGTACTTCAATAGTGTCTATGAATGTATCTAGCAATTTATTTACGACCTATTGGAGGTTTATAATCCGTTGAACCTAATTGTCACCAAAACTTATGTATAGGGATCTAGATGAGACAACGATGGTATTTTCCAAGACCTATTAGAAATATCCTCAGCATTGACTGTCATATCTTCCCCCAATGCTGGGAATATCATCTCATCAAAGTGACAATTATCTACTCTGTAGGATATACGTCGTCAGTGGGTCCAAATATCCAGCGATAAATGCGAATCATAACCCATATAATATCAGGCCGACGTTGAGGGCCCCATCTTCATACATTGTGGTGCGAGTGGCACCTATACAAAACATCCAAATGTTCGTCGATGGGTGACACCGGACTCCAGCCCAGTTACTAGTCACTTTGGGGAAAAATAATTTTGATGATTTGTTAAGGGACGAACCCTAATCAGTGTTGTAGAAGCAAAAATGCATATCCCACACACTAGGTGGAAGCTGTGATTGTAATAATAGTGGCCTAGCAATTATCCAAAATCGCTTAATTAGGTTCTTCGCCAATCCTGAGTTGGGAATGGTAAGGGGTACTTACAATGCTCAATCATCTATCCCATTTAGCGGTAAAATAATCATCAAAAGCCTATGAGTCACACTCTCAAACCCCCGTCAAGTCGCATCGATCGACATTGATTGGTTAATCCAGGAACTGAGCCTGCGATCGAATAATCTAAGTGAGAAGTCGTACTAACGTTGCATTCATAAAACCATCTCCTAGATGCGTCTGTAATGACCATAAATATTTAAGTATGCCACTATGTGGATGGAAAGGTCCACATGGGTCTCCATGGATGCGGTTGGAGCAAAGGCTGGAGATCTCACTCCACCTTGGTTATAATAGACTTTCCTTGAAAGCAATAGTTACACTTACACTCTCTGGATCTTCTCTCCTTTCAAAGAAAGTTGAGATGTAATCCTGATAATCCTCTTCGTTATCCCATCCCTGAGGAGTATATTGGAAACCATTCCAATAGCGTGTTCTAACCTTTAGACATTGAGTGAATGCACAGAACCTTCTCTGTCATGTTCTCCGATAGTCATGACGTGATAAATATTATCATGTATCTCCCTAAACTCAGTAAAATTTGGCTAAATTTACTAGTATATAAAGTAGACTAGATACCTCGTATCGTACCGTTAGAAAGTAATAGCGTGACGCACTTAGTGCGTTCTATCATGTTGGCCGTGGAAATGATATTCGTGTCATCCCCAATGCACAAGGTTAGACAAGAAATATAGTCATATTTCAAAAGGATCAAGTGTGTAGTACAAATGTCTCTGAGACATATGTTGCCACTCATCCGATTATCGGTTATGCTCAATGAGCAGATAGATCCATATGCAGGTTGTCTGCAGTAGATTAACTAGCATACATAGAATTTAACTACTTCCCAAGCAATAAATTCGAATAATCACAATTTATTAGAACAAAATAAATCTCATGTATGTCACGAACACTTTATTAAAATAGAAATGATATGTTCCCAACAAAATCAAAAGTACTGACAATAAAAAGTAAATCAAGTCTGTCCAGAAAGAAACTACTAGTGTTCTCTCTAATGTGATATCACATGTCTACTGAAATATCATTACGGATTACTTCGTATGTTTATCCATGACGGCATTCGTGTCGTCGACTAAGTCTGACGCTGCAAACTCCAGAGGGGCAGAGTCAGTGTCAACAACTGCTTGATAGACATCTGTAATGCAAAATAGATATCGTAATGAAAGATAAAACATATCAATTGCATTTAAAGACAAATCATAGTACTTAGAATAAAGCTAAAAAATGATTCCCAATCATATTAAAGGTGAACCTTGTTCATATTCTAAAACTTATGAAATTTTTTATAATAATTAAATCTCAAATATACCCTGTAAAATGGCGATCTTAATCTTAGATGTGCATTTTAATAGAATCTTAGCCAAGATTGTTATTCAAAACCACTAGATGTGCGCTTTCTTTATTCTGAGAACTAGAGTATTCTAAGCCCTCAAGTTCTATAAAGGTAGGTATATTCTAGCCAAATGAACCATTTATTACGAATATGAGGGGTATTAGATGTTTAGCTGACAAGTGGTCCCATCCTGAAGTTAGCTGGGTTCACAAGATAGGTTGATTAGGCCTGTCTTTGAACTAACATTCTAGGGTACCAGAGGGTGCTATTAATGCCTATATACATCTAAATGTTATGCATGTAACATCTAATTGTACCTAGATGCGAAAAATTGGTTCCTCAGACACCAAGTTTTTAAAAATAAGATTAAGTCAATTCCCTATTGAGTTATAGTTATTTGTCTTTAACAATTAACTATGATTTAGATGACTCACAGTCGTATGCTAAATTAGTCTTGGTTTTATATTATCTGTGATCCCTGATCATGATAATTAGCATCCTAGGGGCATACCAGTAATATCCAATTAACTATCGTAAAGATACTTAAATAGGTATTACTCCATGTACTTATATCACATATAAGTGAGCCAATGTTCCTATACGAGGCACCTCTTCCCAAAAAAATTAAAAAATATTTTCATAAAAATAAAAATAAAAAATGGGTCCCCCGCGGGGTAGGTCCAGACAATAGGAATTTTTTCAAAAAAAATTGGGCTCAATTAGACAAAAAATTAGGCTATTTTTAGCCATTCTAGTGTCTGGACCGGTCTGACTCGGTCTGGGTCAAGGCCTAGACCAGGTTGACATGGCCTGAACCTGTCTGACTCGGTCATACGTGCCCTGCACGTGCACCACACGTGTCACACACGCACACGTGTCACACACGTCACTGCCACATGTCACCGCCGGGGAATATTTCGGTGGTCGGTAATGAATATTTTGGTGACCGGCTGGCCAAATTTTCCGACAAAAATTCTGGCGTTCGGTCTCCGGTGACTACCACGTGCCAGGGCATGCCATACGCGCCACATGTGCCAGTGCATACCCCACATGCCATGCATGCCACACGTGCCATGCCACGTCAGCGTACCACGTGTCCTCGATACGTGTCACTGCTGACGTCACTATGGATAAGGATGATGTCGTAATAATAATAAAAATAATAATAATTGATGACGTCATCGACCAAAAAAATACCGTTTTTGGCCGTGAAACTATCAAGTTTCAACGATCTATTTCCAACGATTGGGACATCTTCCAGAAACGTGCCATATATCGTTGGAAAGCTCTCGAAGCAGGCTATCCAACCAAAGTGGTCTGGCCTCCATCCGATCTCTACATTGAAAGATATAAACGTTTGAAAATAGCCCTTTAACAAGGGTAAAAAAAATACTAAAAACCCTAATTTTTAATCCAAAAAAAATAGGGAAAAATAGGTTTTCAAAACATGATGATCTGCGATATATTATAGATCTGAATATAGGTTTACAAAAAATTGTAAAATACTTCTTCTCCTGATCGCTTGGTTTTCGTGAAATCACTGATTATAAGGTAATATCTGCTCTCCTCGTTTCTAGAGTTTGCGTGCTGATAACGTGTTGGGATATGATGAATCTAGAGCAGAATAATACTAAAGCATGAATAAGAGAGAAAGAGAGAAATAGATTTATTGATTATCATAACCGTGTTCTCTGTACATAGTGCAGTGATATATATAGACAACCCAAAAGGATTCCCTATTCTACTCTAACTCCCCCTATAACCCTATTGGGCCTATGAGTTTGCTAGGAGTCTGTATAAGACACCCCAACCCTGTTGGGTTCCTAGCTTGGGCTTAGACCCAATTCCTAACAAATTCTATTTAGATTAGAATTAGGGTTGCTAATTCTAATCCCTCCCAGTGTTCTATAAAAGGGGTGGTCTAGGTTATTTGTTTTAAGTAGTTTGTAGAGTTGATTTTCTTATGAAAAGAGTCTAATTTTCCTCTTGTTAAATTTTATTGGAGATGTAGTTCAAAATTAGTGTTAATCACATTCGAATTAAACTTACACGTTCGTAGGATTTTTTGTCTTCGAGAACATATTATTTTCTTATATGAAAATTTTACTTTCTAGTGAAATTGTTGAAGACACGTTTTGTTTTTTTTTTATAAGTAAAACCGGTTTTAGGGATCCGTAACCACAGAGTAACCAAGCCCTGAAGGGCATCCAAAGCCCGAAGGCAACCACAAGCCTCCGAAGAGGGTACAAAGCCCAAAGGCCCACACAAGACAACCTAAAGGATGTCCACAAGCCTCCGAAGAGGGTACAAAGCCTAAAGGCCCACAAGACAACCCAAATGATGTCCACAATTCTAGCCCCATAGGGGTTTGTTTGAACTCATGACCTCTCATGGGGTGGAGGGTCACACAGCCACTGAGCCAAGAACTCAATAGTATTAAAGGCACGTTTCAGGTGTTGAATAACATAAATCGCCCACCATATTTGTCTTACGAGTTCGACCGGGTGGGCAGGTGTAGGTGAATTAAACCGGTCAACAGAAACGGCTGGACCGATCTCAAACTCGTCTTCTACCAATACTACTGAATGTGACAATAGTCAATTCCTACGACCAAATTACAAAAATATTTTTCTAAACTTTTAAAATGGAAATTGAGAAGGAAAGAAAGATTAAAGAAAGAGAGAAAAAGTGGACGAATATAAGTTCCAAACGTTTAGTTTGTTTTGGTTTGGTCTTTGTACTGCAGGCCTCTCTTTTGTTGTTGAATCTTTTCTTCTTCAAGAAGCTCAGAGTTTAAGAAAGATTTTCTCTTTTTATTTCTGGGTTTTTGTTTGGTTTGGTTTAAAGAAACATTAGTAAGAAGAGATCATGTGGGAAGAAGAAGGAAGTCATCATTCTGGGGTTGTCTTAATTATCTTTCTAATCCTGGTTACAGGTACTAATCTCTCTCTCTATGTGTGTGTTTTTTGTGGTGTTTTAGCTTAGTTTCTTTGGAGTTGTGCCTCTGTTTCTTGCATTTATGAACTCTTATGTTCTGGTTAACTCAGGCTTGAATCTCATTTACTTCTTCAAAGAATAATCTTTTTTGCTTAATGAACCTCAATTACAACCCACTGCGAGGTTTGATGCAGTGGTTGGGACTTGAGTTTCACAAAGAAAAAAAAAAAAACACTAATGTTCTTTATGTTTATAGAATCTTCTGTGAACATCAAAACTGTTGTAGTATATAATCACGCATGTTTGTTTTAACAGGTCACGTTGTTGTTGGAAGTACCCTAGAGACGGATAGAGAAGTGTTGCTCCAGCTGAAATCGTTTCTTACTGAGGGAAATAAAGTTAATCAAGGCACATATGTGCAATGGAGTAAACAAAGTTTCTCCCCCTGTGATTGGCAGGAAGTTTCTTGCAATAATGGAAGAGTTACTGGAATCAATCTCTCCGAATGCAACATATCATGTGAGATCTTCGGAAACTTCTCTGCTTTAACCGAAATTTCAAATTTAGACCTTTCCAGGAACTCAATGCGGGGATCGATTCCTTCTGATTTGAGTCGTTGTAGTAACCTCAAGTACTTAAATCTGTCTCAAAATTTACTAGAAGGAGAGCTTAACTTGACTGGATTAAGCAATCTTGAAACACTTGATTTGACTAATAATAGACTCCAGGGAGAAATCCAAGCGAATTTTCCTGCAATATGTAATCGGTTAATCACGTTGAATCTCTCCACAAATAACTTCACTGGAAAGGTTGATAGTTGTTTCAATGAATGCTGGAGTTTACAGTATATTGATCTTAGCTCTAATAAGTTTGATGGAGAGCTATGGTCAAGCTTCACAAGGCTAAAGGAGTTCTCCGTTGCCGAGAACCGTCTTAACGGGGAAGTCAACTCGTCCTATTTCCACCAAGAATGTAATCTGCAGGCACTGGATTTTTCAAAGAATCTTTTCTTTGGAAAGTTTCCAGGAGAAGTTGCAAAATGCAAAGAGTTGATTTCTTTGGTACTATGGGGAAATAATTTTACGGGTCAAGTTCCTGCCGAAATAGGAGAACTTTCAAAGCTTCAAATTATGCTATTGGGAAACAATAAGTTTGAAAGAGAGATTCCGGAGTCGCTGTTGAATTGTAGCGACTTGGTGTTCTTAGATATGAGCAGGAACAAATTTGGAGAAGAGATACAAGATATCTTTGGAAGATTTGTGCAGGTAAAATTTCTTGTGTTGCATGGAAATTCTTATACAGGCGGTATATATTCTTCGGGAATTCTTAAGTTACCAAATATTAGTCGATTGGACCTCAGCTACAATAACTTTTCCGGTCCGTTACCTGTTGAAATTTCCGAAATGTTGAGTTTAAAGTTCTTGATCCTTGCCTACAACAATTTCTCTGGAAACATACCACCAGAATACGGTAACCTCCCACGCCTACAAGCACTCGATCTTTCGTACAATCTGCTAACTGGGGTTATACCTTCGGCCATTGGGAAGTTAAATTCTTTGTTGTGGTTGATGCTTTCTAATAACTCACTAACTGGAGAAATCCCACCTGAACTTGGAAATTGTGGGAGTTTATTGTGGTTAAATCTCGCCAGTAATCGGTTGACGGGAAATATCCCTCATCAATTGTCGAAAATTGGCTTGAATGCGACTCAAACTTTTGAATTAAATAGAAAGAACAATGATGTCCCGGCAGGTTCTGGGGAATGTTTGGCAATGAGGCGTTGGATCCCTGCGAACTATCCGCCTTTCAGTTTTGTGTACGATGTCCTTACAAGAAAGAGTTGCAGAAGTCTTTGGGACCGATTACTCAAAGGGTACGCCCTTTATTCAATCTGTGTCGGTGGTTCATCCGTCAGAACACTACAGATCTCGGGATACGTCCAGCTCTCTGAAAATCAGTTATCCGGGGAAATTCCAAAAGAAATTGGTCTAATGCAGAATATGAGTCTCATCCATGTGGGTATGAATAACTTATCAGGAGAATTACCAGCAGAGATTGGGCAATTGCCCCTCGGTGTCCTCAATGTCTCTCACAACAGTTTCTCGGGTGAAATTCCATGTGAACTCGGCCGGCTTAAATGTCTACAGATTCTTGATTTATCTGTCAACAACTTCTCGGGTGTGTTCCCAACAAGCTTGGACAATATAACTGATCTAAACAAATTCAATGTCTCATACAACCCCTTGCTTTCTGGTGTGGTTCCAATGACAGGGCAGCTAGCAACATTTGATTACGACTCATTCCTGGGCGACCCGTTACTAATCAATGGAGCTTATAAGAATGACACTAACAGTAGTTCATCTTCAATTCCAAAACCTAGCGAACGGACAAAAAACAAGAACAGCGTGGCCAGTTTCTTGGTGTTTTTTACCCTAACCATCAGTTTCCTAGTATGTGGAGTTCTGTCCTTTGTAGTGTGTTTTGTCCCTAGAAAACCTCAAAATCCACCAGATCTTCTGCTTGAACAAGCTAAGTGCGAGCACGTAGCTTCAAGCTCCAGTTGGTCATCTCCGATAACATCAAATTCCGTAATGGTCATTCGACTTGATAAAACAGCATTCACATATAATGATATCTTGAAGGCTACATGGAACTTTTCAGAGAAGAGGGTTATTGGAAGGGGTGGGTGTGGAACGGTTTACCGAGGTGGATTACTAGATGGAAGAGAAGTCGCTGTGAAGAAACTACAGAGAGAAGGGGCTGATGGAGAGAGAGAGTTTCAGGCAGAAATGGAGGTTATGAGTGGTAATGGTGTTGGTTGGCCTCATCCTAATCTTGTCACACTTTATGGATGGTGCCTTTATGGAGCGGAGAAGCTACTTGTCTACGAGTACATGGAAGGCGGGAGCTTGGAGGATCTTTTATCGGATCGAACAAGGCTGACATGGAGGAAAAGAATCAATGTTGCAATTGACGTAGCACGCGCATTAATGTTCCTTCACCATGAATGTTATCCCTCTATAGTGCACAGAGATGTGAAAGCTAGCAATGTGCTATTAGACAGAGAAGGGAAAGCACGTGTTACAGATTTCGGTCTAGCAAGGGTTGTAGGCGCCGGAGAAAGTCACGTGAGTACAGTAGTGGCAGGCACCATTGGTTATGTGGCTCCAGAGTACGGGCTAACATGGCAAGCAACAACAAAGGGTGATGTTTACAGTTATGGGATATTAGCAATGGAGCTAGCAACCGGGAGACGAGCTGTGGATGGCGGAGAAGAGTGTCTTCTTGAGTGGGCAAGACGTGTTATAGGAACTGGCAGACAAGGATTGAGCCGAATAGTTCCCGCAGTGATTCTTGGGTTCGGGCTTAGTGAAGGTGCAGAGGAAATGTGCGAGTTACTGAAGATTGGCCTGCGATGTACTGCAGAATCACCACAGGCTAGACCGAATATGAAAGAGGTGCTAGCAATGCTGATTCAGGTCTCTCCCAATAGCGACAAGTATGACAACTTCTTGCCTACTTCTCCGGCAAAAACTGTCTATAATTCATAGATGTACTTCCTCATTCTCACACAGATACACATTTGTATATGAATTTTGTCCTCAGCAATCCTTTTTTTCTCTTTATACAAAATACTTTACATACATTGTTTATAAAGAGGAAATAATGAAGTTCCTCTTTAGTACTAATTTCTGTACATGAATTCTGAAATCACTGAAATTTTTGGATATGGTTAACATAATCTCAGCTTTGATATGGTTTTCAACAATCATCATTTTCTACTGCTACTATACCATATATTGAATTTGATGCCATTTTCATTGTAACATGTCATGAAATTTTATATATTTTTTTGTAACTTTGAAGCTTAAGAATGTGTATTAGATGTCCCTTTTCTAGTACAAAATTATGTAAACCATGGAATATTAGGAAAATTTTAAGTTTTACCTACGGTATGTGATATCTATTATACATTAGGCAACGGTGTTTTTCGTATAGACATATCTGCCATTGCCTTAGGGATAAAGAGTGGCTGGGATTTGTGGGGAGGAGGGAGATAGACGGCCTAGATTTGTTCAACTATTTGGCTTAGGGGTATTTTCGACATTGTCTCTGTCTCCTGTCAAATTACAACTCTTCTTCTTCTCTCCATCTCTCCGGACTCTTCTTCTTCTCTCCCTCTCTAGGTACTTATCTATCTCTCTCCGGACTCTTCTTCTCTCTATCATCTCTCTCTCTCTATCTCTCTCTTTGTTTTGATCAATACTGTCAATTGAAGCGACCCAATCTCTCGCCTTCTTACGTCTCTCATTCCCAAAACATCAGTAAACCCCTCTTACTCAAAACCCCTAATTTGTTAGGGTTTGTGATTTTGATGTTTTTGTTGGGGTTGATTGCAGTTTTTGAGCAATTGGAGATTGATTATGTGATTGCGGAGAGTAATAAGTTGTTGTTGCCGCAGTCTTCGGGTTTAGCTGTGATTCTCCGAATCTTCGGTGTTACAAAAGAAGGTTTGATTTTGTCGATTTGAGTTTTTTTTGTTTGAATTAGTTTTTATGAAGTGGGGGAAAGTTGGGGTTTTGATGTTTGAAACTTTGATTGGGTTATTGGAAATGGGAAAAATGTCCATATTTGGCTCCCTTCTCCCCCTTTTTCAAGAATCATGGACCCCTAGCTAGCGACCTCACCATCCCCTCTAATGAGTCTCCCAATTAATTGACCAAGACACTAAACAATGGAACTCTTCTCTCTTATTTTCTAGGTTTCTGATGAAAGCTTCTTCCGTGCTAACACTTAGCATTTGCGGCTATCGGTAGTAAAAATGAAAACCTGGCCATCTATATTTGGGAAAAATTGCTCTGTGTATCTCTAATAAACGAATGGAGCAAACCGTTAACAAATTGAGTGGTATGTTCATCGAGTCTCTTACAGCAAGGTGTGAGTAGGCAAGAACAGGTGTCAGGTTTTACCGTTTTAGTTTTCCTTTGTTATGGCCTACCTTTCCTCGCTGCTTAGTCTTTGTATGTTTTTGTTGTCAGGCAGTTTCCTTTGATGTTGGTTCTAATGCGATCATAGTATATGTTTTCCCTTAAACTTATCCAAAGCAAAAAAGGAAGGAAAAACAACTTCAGAGTAAAAATTAGATAAATGGTGTTCTTTCCAGAAAATGGTTGTCTTTATTATATCCAATGGATCTTTATTGATTTTAATTTGTAAGTAGTTTCTGGTTATAGCCTTTCTTATGCATGTCAAAGAAGCCTTTAGATTTTGTGTGTTACTGCTTGATAATTAGAAAAGTTGTTTTTCTATGTTCAGGTTTACATTAGAGATATCATGGCATCAATATTGCAGAAGACATTGGAGGCGTGTCAAGCCTCAAAGTTTGTCTCCACACATGGATCTGCATATTTGAAGGAGACATTGGAGCAGAACAAGCAATATATTCAAGATCCCCCTACTATTGAGAAGTGCAACTTACTCTTAAAACAATTGTTTTACACTCGCCTTGCAAGGTAATTTCTTCAATATTAGACTTTTTTATTTGTTGCTTCTTAATTGGTTGTCAATGAATGATGTGGATCCTGCTAATTGATTCTATCGGGAGTTTTACTGTATTGTCATTTTTCCTAATTTTTTTGGAATAATCACTGTCACAAGTTTACATGAAGATCAATTACTGATCCTTGCCCCAAATTTTTTTTTAAATTTATTGAACAGACCATGCAATATTACCATGTATTTACCTTCTACATTAGGCAACTGTGTTTTTCGTATAGACATATTCGCCATTGTCTCAGGGATAAAAAGGGGCTGGGATTTGTGGGAGGAGGAAGATGGACGGCCTAGATTACTTCTACTCTCATTACCTAGGGGTACTTTCGACAAAACATGAAAACTCTTAACTAAATCCGACTCTCCGAACTCTCAATTCATCTCTCCCAAAGCCGACTCTCTCTTCTGCTCTCTCTCTCTCTCATTGTCGTAATTTCTACAATTTCATCCCCAATTTTGCTTCAACCCTAAGTTGTTCAATTAAGGAGGCACCGACTCTTTCTTATGCGCTCTCTCTCTCTCATTGGGCCCTAATTTCTACAATTTTATCCCTAATTTTGCTTCAACGCTAAGTTGTTCAATTAAGGAGGCAAGCCCGCCAGAAGAAATTGAAATTATGTGAAAATCTAGATTGGTACAATCTCTCTCTCTCTAAGTTTGGTTCTTTTCAGTGATTCCAATTTTTGGATTTAAAACGAAATCAGGTAGTGGATTAGGGTTTGATATCGAAACTGCCGTTAGAACCGTTAATGATACCGTCTCTGGCACTTTCAATGTGTAAGATCTCTAATCCCAATATTAGTTTGAATTGTATTTAGGAAATTGCGCATAATTCGTTAAGCTTGTTTACCATGTTGTAAGATTTCAAAAGGGGTGAGGGATTTGCCTGGGAACCTCTAGTCTGCAACTAGTAATATCCCTTTTGGGAAATCTCTAACATACTTTGGTTTCCTTTTATGCGCTGGAGTGTTCTTTGTTTTCATTGCGTTCACTATGTTTCTTCCAGTCATGGTGTTGATACCTCAAAAATTTGCCATCTGCCATCTGATAGGATCCTTCTTTGCACTTAAAGGTCCAAAGAATCATCTCCAACACATGTTATCTCAAAAAGTACTTTATAATGTAAAACAATTACATATTAAGAATAGATTATGTTTATAATGTGATAATTGTGTGTTAATTTTTTGTGGATTCAAAAATGAGAGTGTGAGTTTGACAACTATGACTTTCATGCGACTTCCATTTATTTAAATGATATGAAATTGTCATGTCTTACCTTATTTTGAACTAATTTTAGGTTCATTAATCAAGATGGAATCGACTTTTTAGATGTTCAACAAATTGGATTGGAGCGATGCTTCGTGATCTACAATTGGATTGGAGCGATTCTTCATAAGAGTTTCAAGGGTGCGAAATGGTTATCTTTCAACCCTAATTTTGATTATTTTTGTTGTTATTTTGTAAATTGTAAGTATTGGGATTTAGGGTTACTAATTTGGGGATTTGTTGTGGTTGAATTGTTGTACCAAAACATCGTTGAAGCTTGCGGTGGCGAGAACGAAGCTTTTGAAGAATAAGAAAGGGTCAAGTTTGGTGGTAATGAAGAGGGAGTTGGCTCAGCTTCTTGAAGCAGGGCAAGAGCGAACTGTAAGCTTCAACGATGTTTTTAGTTATTGGGGTTTAATTAATGATCTTATTGTGGTAAAATTAATTGTTTAGGCTAGATTTCTTCAATTTTGTTTAGCTAAATCGTGGTTTATATGTAGAAGTGTTGGGAGGAGTTTGGTTACCATAGTTTTAACCATGCAACAAAGATTAAACTGTCAGTTTATCTGTACACTGTTACAATATGAAATTGTGGGATTTTTTTTAGGAATGATTGAGAATATTGAGTAGTAAGTTTTTAAAGTTGGGGTTATTTGTTTGTGGAGTCTACAAGATCATAATTATGAGGTAATTTTGGTGAGGATGGTCATGGGGGTTTACAATTTCATCTCCAATTTTGCTAATTCCCCAAATTGGTGTTCCCTTTTTAGGCTTTGAGTAAGATTGTTGCGAATCGTCTTCAAAAAGAGCTATCAGAATGACAAATGAACCCGACGACCAGAAGGTAACAATTTCTCCCAAATCAATCTCATATTTTTTTAGCATTTCAAAACCCTAGATTTTAATTTTGTATTTATTTACACTTAATTATGCTTTCAATCTGATCGATTTGGTTTAGTTTAGATTTGAATTGTTGTTGATTGATTGAGTTTCGTGGTGTTTGATTGGTTAGTGAGGTGATCTAGAGTGAAAAATGTTAGGTATTGTAAGGCAAAGAATCGGCTTTATTTCATTGGTAAAACTAGACTACATTTTGTTTGATTACGTTTTGATTTGATGTTTGTAGTTAATGCTGAGAATTTAGTTAGGTTTGATTGCGTTGATTGTATTTGTATTTGTTTTGTGTTTAGATTCGTCCGGTAGAGTTCGGAGCGAGAAGTTATGCGTCGTCCGTGAAAGAGGTAATCATTAGTTGTTTTAGATTGTGCGGTTTCATTTGTATTAGCAATGTGTTATGAATTCACGTTCGAAACAAAAGAGGTAATCATGAGTTGTTTTAGATTGCATGGTTTCATTTGTATTAGCAATCTATTATGTTATGAATCAAGTTCGAAACATAAAAAAAATGCAACGTAACATGTTTTTATAGGATGGTTAATATTTCGGTGATTTTACCTAAATGTTCTCTGAATGTTTATGTGAACTTTTGTTTCAGTCAAATGGCTTAGAACGTTATTATGGGCGGTAGTTGTGTTAAAATTCATGATCGTGAACAAATAAGATCCTAACTAGGTTATCTTAAATTTAGGGGGATTCAATGTGATTTGTGATCTAGGGGGTATATTTAAGTTGCTCTTTATATTCAAAACGGGTAGTCCTTGGTCCATTTACGAGTTTACGATAGTGGCTTTGATTTATGAGAATTTGATCATGGGGTTCCTCAATTTATGTGGATTCAGATATGGGTTTCAACTTTCAAACTTTCCAATTTCAATTTGGCTTGATTTCATTGCTAGACTTCCAAACTAGCTTATCAAATTTTTTGATAGAAGATTGATCTCAACATAGGTAGTTTAAGAACGGTGTATGTTTGAATAGATGTCACATGAGTGAGTGAAGATTTTTGGTATGGCTAATGGAGAAGTCAATGCAACTCAAGGGAATTGGATGAAGAAGACCAAAGGTTTGTTGTTTTTGCTGATAAGCCAAGTGAGAACTGTGGTAAACTTCCGCTGCCCCAAGTTCCTGGTTTTGTGGATGATGATGATGGTGATGTTAACCAAGAGAATATTCGCCAAGTAACAACGAAGATGGTTCTCAAGGACGTAAGTTTTCCCTTTCAAGAATAATACCTTTATGTACTCTCTTTTTTATTTATAATCTTATCAATTATATTGTTGAAGCTGCAAAGTCTAAAAGAGGGCCAAGATACATTACAATTTTTTCATGTGTTTTAATCTATTTTTTTATAAATTCATTGCTTGATCATTTTACACTTCTAATTTTATATAGGTTGAAGAGCAACATTGGAAAGCATTAGAGGAGGATCCGTTGGTTTTTTATTATGATGGTGCATACGATGAAATAAAGTAGGCAGTTATCCGCCCAGCTGAACATGATCGCCAGCTGGATAAGATATCCCAAATAATGCATGGTGATGGATAGGATATCCCAGGCGATTTTCAACACATTTTCAACCTTCTGCAGATCGATCCCAATATTATTCATACAGACAGCTCTAAAGAAGATACTGGCATCTGGAAACAAGATAGCAAAGGCAGATTCTCTACAAGTAGTGCCTATGATTGGGTTAGAGAAAGAAGACCAAAGCAGTGGTGGTGCAGCTGGGTATGGAAGTCATATGTTATCCCTAAATTTTCCAATTTTGGTTGGAGATTCATAAACATGGTCATTCACACATACAGTGAACTGTTGAAAAGAGGAATTAATCTTATATCTAAATGTCAAATGTGTGCAGCAAATACTAAAACTACTCAACACTTACTCTGGGACTGCAGAGTTGCTTCTAATCTAAGACAGTGGGTATGCAATCTTTTCAATATGTAAAGCTCAACCTCAAATCTCAAAGAACAGATTGATAAAGGAAGAACTTTCAGTCCACTGCTTAAAGAGTTATGGAACTCCATTAGCATGGTCTCAACATATCACATTTGGTACAGCATAAACAAATCTCTCTTTGATGGTCTACATGTATACTTCACTCAATGCAAAGAAAGTTGACTTAAAAGATGGGGCATTCAATTCTAAAGCTAACATACATAATTATGTACTGGAAACTCTTAGAAGACTCGATGTTCAGGGTAAGTCTAGGACAACAATTCAACCTCTTTCATGTTGGATTCGTCAATAAAGTTTGCACATAGGAGTGTAAGCGACGCTGACATCCGCAAGTACCAGGCATTTTGCACAGACATTGCAACAGTCGAGGGGGTTAGGTAGTGAGTTCCAGTTTGCAGAAGCTAGAGTTGGGTTTGCTGCTGTTTCCGACGCGTTTGCAGCTCCTGCTGCAGCTGCTGAAGATGATGAACTGTATAGTTAGATCCTTGCCTTTCATTCATCAGGGCCATCTGACTTAATGGATTCTACAGATATTATATATGTAGTGCTTTGCTAGGGTAAAAACTACCAAGAGAGTAATTTATCCCAGACTTGAGGCAAATATTGGGACTCCTGCCGTGGAGTATATTTCTTTGTTTTATTTTGCAAAAACCTAAGCCATTCGATAATTTGGTTCATTTTTCCCGTGGATGGTTCAGATTACTGGCTTTATAAGCCTTTAAAATGTTAAACTTTTGTTGGTTATTTATAAATTTCTAAAATATCTTTAACTCCATTCTTTCCTGTTGGTTGTATTTATATTGTTCTCTATAGTAATATATGGGATTGTGTTTGATACATTGCTTAAGTTTGGTAGCTGAGATTTTTTTTTGAAGGCTACACTACTGGTAGTTGTTCCATGATTTTTGGCAAACTGTTCTTTCTCTCAAAAATTTGTTGGAAATGTTTTTAGAAGTAGTAATTTTTATGGATGACAAAAACAACTCCCATACACATAAGTAGAGGTCTTAAGTTCGATTCACCACCAACAAGCAGAGGTCCTAAGTTCGATTCACACCAACAGGGTCACTCGCCAAGATTTACCTTGACTAAACTCAGTATGTGGTTTGGCAAGGTCCTCACGATTTGGGATTAAGCGCATTTGGACTTTTAAAAATTGAAATCGTCCATATGTACTTTTGATTTCCTTCAGAAACAGTAGTGAATCTTAGTCCATTTCCATATGGATAGCTTGATGTAATAGTTGAAGGCGTGTGAATGCAACAATTGCGTATGACTAACAATGTATTTTTCACATGATAAGAAACTTAGTTCTCAATATAGATAAATAACTGTGATTTCATGATGAATAAGATACACTAAAAAATATTTAAGAGAAGTTGGTAGTGCTGAATACATGTGGACGTATTCACTGTGATTTGGTCACAGGCGATGTTTTTGCCGTGGCGAGCCACGGGTATTACTAGTACATAATTATGACGAAACTTATCCAATAAAATAAGTGTTACCAACAGTCTAGCGTATAATTTCTTGAATATATCATAACGATTTAACTTAGAAAAATAAAAAAAATCTAATATACCGTGAGAAAAAAAAAGTGTTCGTGCCTCGTGCTGAAAATCATGAAATATAATTCTGCGAAATTCCCTTCTTTTGAAAGCCAAAATGACACTGCACAAAATTAAATTGCAACAATTTTTTTTGCAATTTAATTTCATTATTGTCAACATCCCTTAAGATACCATCGATGTACAATGTGAACACCATACATGAAGTCTGGAATATTTTTCGACCAAGGACATTTGATACGCATCTCTATGTCTATTCAAGAGTGTAATTAAAAGGTTACTAAGTTCTAAAGAGTAGCAAATCTGATTTGATTTGCAGGACACTTGTGCCTTTCTACTCATCCCTACTAATATGAAAATGCCACATTGCCAACTCTCTCGTGAAGTAAAGTTAGGGCTAGGGATTCAATTTGACTCTGAATCTCCAAACGATGGTAATGGAGGCACACAACGAAGACTCCAATGGGTCTGCTTGCAGCACATTGTCAGAGAAAGAACTCGATTTTGCTACATCTCTCTTAGGTAATTGTTTTAAGGCCCTGTTTGGTTGTTTGTGTTTGTTCAAGTTTTGTTGAGCTTCTCTTATCATGAATTTTTTTTTTTTTGGGTATCTAAAGTTGTGTTTGAATCACTATGGGGTAACCAAAAAGACCCTTAAATTATTATTATTATTATTATTATTACTAAGGTAATAAATTTGTACTAATTTTTATAATGTGAGACAAAATGGAGAGAACTGTAATTTTGAATCTAATGTGTAATATCTGATATGTAATTTTATTTTTTATGTAAATCATTATTTTTGTTTTGAAGCTTCACCCCCATTTATAACCCCATTGGGACATATACCCTACTCGAGGTATGGACAACAAGGGATACCAGCCCTTTCTCAGGGAGGTTCAAATTTATCACGAATGGGGTTTGACAATGTGCCCGTCAAGAGGGGTAATGAATTTGTGGAAGAAAATGCTGATGGAGGTGTGAGAAGGAGAGTTATGGATATGGAACTGGTGATGCGGAGGGAACTTGCACACCGAGAGAAGCTAGAGAAGTTGCAACCTCTTACGCCTAATGAGAGCCAGGTATGTGGTATGCCTTTCCTAGTGAGATTATGGCACATCTGTTTGATATAACTCGTAGACTTCATAATGTGGTATTTCACAATTGTTTCGTTTAGGGAATTTGCGTTTGTTTTACATGCCTCAAATGGATTTGACATGTATGTATTTCTAGTTGATAATTACTTAAAAAGGGAGACCTTTTTTTTCAGGAGGGAAACCCTGTTATAATTTTGGTCAAACTTATGTTATAGTGGTAGTATTAGAAAGAGATGGGCTAGTTCTTACAGTAAATAGAACAGTGAGTAAATAATTTATCCAGTAATATAGATTCATATGCATCACTTTATTGCGAGTACTGAGTAGAAACAACAAAGCCACATGAATAAACCATTGTACCCACAAGTTGAATGAACCATGTATAATAACACTATTGTTAAAGTGACTTTTGTAATGGAGACCAATGCTCGTTTAAGGTTAGATTATCCCCCGTTAGGACCCATTTCACTCCATTATTTCTTATTTAACAAATAAACAACTATAAATGTTGGGTGGTGGAAAAATCTCTGGATAGGCACATAAATTGGTGTTTTGAGATAAATAAGTAGCTGCTGCTCTCATTCATCCGATGGCTTCTATCTCTGGCACGCTTGAGTTTTGTTCTGCACCTACTATAACACTTAGAAGAGTAGCATATACAGAGTTGCAAGTTACAACATATTTATAGGTGATGTTGCTCCTTTCTATTTATACCTTGTCCATTGTTGATGAATCTAGACCATTTAAGTGAGTAAACAAGTTATTTTATAGGCTGAATTCTAAAGATTAGGTTTGCGGGTGTGGATTTTGGTTGTGACACTGGGAGCTCAATGTTTAGTTGTTTGGTTAGCCTTTTGCTTCTTGAAGTGATATGTAGGTGTTTGGTTTTATATTGTTGTTTGCTTTGTTTTTTCTAATTTCTACGACTGCCTGTGAGGTTCACGGCTGTATACGTGTATCTCCATATCCTGCCTGACTTGTTTAGTGAAATAAATCTAGTAACTTGCAAAAAATGATAACACCTAATGAACCTATCTTTATCTCATCGATTGTTCCTTGCTTTTTTGTTTAGTAGCTTCGTGTCTAACTACTAGAGTAACGTAGCTCTAGCCAATGGCCGCAATGGGCTGGGCTGGGCTGGAGCCCCAGTTAGTTAGTCATTATTAGCCGTGGCATTTCAAGTTACACCAAAGAAGAGCTCCCTAGAATATCTAAATAAAACACTAAAATTTGCATAGGTCCTAGAAAATGATCAACAAGACCATCCTCCCAAATGCGATGCTAGTTCTACCTTCAATTTTCTGAGGACATTGAACAAGTTTTTTCCCATGTCTCGTAGAAGCTCATGATATGTAGGCAGTACTTACCCTTACTAGAGATATCAGCTCATAGGTTTTTTAGGTTTATCACCTGAATAAGGCCTATTGATATGACTCTTAGCAGGCAGCTCAGAGGTCATTCTCCGGTGGGCTAGTGGCTTTGCCACAGCGTGGAATTTAATGTCTGAGAATAACCATGATTATGATTGTGGCATCACCGAGGGAATCAATCACTGAAATAGTGTTTCATTGTGTTGAAAGTTATTAGTATTAGTAGTAGTGATCAGAGGTTGGTTATTGGGTTCATGAAGTCGAAGATGGAACGATGAAGGTCATGGAGATTGAAGCTAAGAAAATGATGATGGTTTTGATTTTGATGTGTGATACTGTGGGAGTCATCGGGCTTCGGTGGAAGTGATTTGTGGTGCTTTTGTATCTGAGTATCATGATGAATATATAGGGTCTTAATGAATGACGTACGGAAAGAGTGTACACTGACATGCTACTAAACAACACGGAGGGAAATACAAGTTCATGGTGACAGATGTACAAATCAGAAGGTTACTTTTTATAGCACCTTACCTTTTTTGGTCCCCTGTGTTTATTTTGTAGTCTTCTATTATGCCAATGAGATGAAGGCTGGTCTTATGGATTACATACCACTTTACCAGATATTATCATTAATGTTCGTCCTCTCATGCAGCAAACAGCCTTCAGAAGATAATAGTATTCGGTGTAGTCATTTCAGACTTTAGCATCTGCTACCCCACATGGTGTAACATTGTCATAAGATGTTGTTGCCTTTTCGAGGGGCTAGCTCAGTGGGATTTCCTAGATGGCCTAGAGTCGTCTCAGATTTATGTAATTGGGTTGCCTGTTAAACCACCTCTTTTCCCGGCAATTGTGTCCAGTGGTAGGAGAGAGGGGGTAGGAGAGAGCTGGGGATGGATCAGAAATTACCTGAAGTTTTACTATTGGGAGGGGGCGAGGGCGAGGTTGAGCTATGGGTCCTGTAATCCTGTTAAAAACACTGCACACTGCAGTTTTGGAGAATCACTCTTTGATCAAGAGCTTCGGAGCGAGCAAATGGTAACAAAAGCTAGCTTTTACACTAAAATCAATCCAGTGGAACACCCTCGTGTAGATAAATGGTGAATGGCAGCTTGTGCCTTATTATACCAAAATTTGGACCTGACATAATTGTGGAAGCTTTGAGGTGAATTCTATTGTACTAAATGACTTTTTTATTTATAAAGGAACTGAATGACTTTATTGCACAAAAGGAACTTGAAATGCACCCCGTATGAGAAGAGAATGGGGCAGGTGTGTCCTCTCCGAGTCCGAAGGATTCATTTAGCTTGTTGCACAAAGGTTCAGTTCAAAAAAACAACTAACACCGTAAAGGATATCGACGGTCTAGCATGTCAAAATGAGTCTCTCACCAAGTTTCCATATTATCTTTTAACCTCGTCTTTCTTGTATCCAGGGTAAACCAACATCACCACCATTAACAATAGGTGATACGGGTTTATGTACTCTATGGCTAGCTTTTGTTTTATTCTTTTTCTTAAAAGTAGTGAAGTGGTATGCGTGCCCATGCAACTTCTCATGTCATTTTTTATAGAAAAATAATGTATATGCAATGATCATAATGAACAAATATGCATGGCTTCATTAAATGAAGAAATAAGAAACCATATTATTTTGTTGAAAGTTTGGAGTAATTAGTAGAAGAATTTAAATAAAATGAACATGAGTCTAGAACCATGACAACAATATGAGATATTTGTTGGTAAAAGTTTATAAGACATGCATTTATTCAAGAATTGGACCCATAGTCACATTGGAGCATCTAGATATTCAACAATAATGATGTTAACATCGTTACAGAATCACAAAAAGTTCATAATTGAAGTTTCAGTTGTGTGACACTACAAAACCTGTTGATGCAATTATCTTTAAAATGCAAAAGTATTCCTCTAAAAAACCAAACTAATTCCCGGTCATCATAAACTCCTAATTTTTATGATACACCAAGAACAAAAAATTAATAACTAATAATCTCTTATTCATATAACTTCAGAGAGAGAGAGAGAATCTTAAATTCAAATGTATGAATGTTTAGGGAGTCGTCAAACTATAATAATTAAAGTAAGGATTGTGAGATAAAATTGTAGAGATGCGAAATTTAGATCTTAATTTCCTCTTCTGGGTTGGCGAAAGATGAGAAAAAAAATTATTTCATAAAGATAATAGAACTATTTGGTGAGACTTTTTATAGAAGGCTTACGAAGAGTTGTGATTGAAGCCAAGAGTTGCTATTGGAAGGGTATCATTAACGTACACAATTGTTTTAAAAACTAAACAAAATATGATGTGTCAATAAGTTAGAGATGTTCGAAAGATATGAGATATTTGTTCGTTGGGGAGTTAGGTTGGTACATTAAATTTACATTAGTACCCTTCATTATTAAAGATTAATCTAAATATAGAGGGTAATATTAGTAAAATGCATTTAGTTTCAAGTAGATTGTTGGGCCCACAGAAAGAGTTGTGATCAAATAGTTGCACCTCTTAATAAGTAACACGTGTCCCTTTATTATTATTGGTTAGAGGACCACCAAAAATGAGGACCGCGAACCGCGAACAGTTTGGGGTCATTGGCTTAATAGTATAGATAAATAATATAAAAACAAGACTCCTCAAAACCTTTAGAAAGTTATTAATCATACCAGGCCTTTTCTATGGAACCTGGGAATTCCAATAACTTCCATAAGCAACCTTTGTATCCTCATCAACTTGCTACTTTCTCTGAAACTTTGATAATTCAGAGAATTCATAATAGCTATATATGAATAATCCATGTTTGATACTAAAACCCTTTATCTTTCAAACTGGGAAGACTCCTCTTTCATTCTAAATACAACAACTTAATTCTTTGCCTTGAAGCTTTCAAAATCTTCTTTAAGAGGAATAACATTTGAATCAAGACTAATATCAGATTTACAAGAAGCTTGGACATTTATAGAAACAAGTAACATAGGTAGGTGAAGCTACTAAGAGACCTGAGAAAATTTGGTAGGGATGAAAGCCAGTCATTTGAACCGAAAATCATTAGCAGCACCTGGAACTTGAAAACACAAAACACAGTAAAATATGGATTAAAAGGACTAAAACATCAAAGAAACTAACTCCTCCATGAAACTTAACAATCCCATGGCTTTTAGAGAAAAGATAAATATGTTCATGAATTAAAATGTCACTGTTTTGGTATTATTAACTAGGTGATTTTTATTCTGAATGCAGCTGTCATGTAACTTGCTATTATCAATTTCTTATTGCAGAGGTCATCTCCGGATCTGGAATTTGAAGGGCCAAAGAGAAAAGCACCAAATGAAAACCTCCTACGCTTGCAACCACCACAAATAAGGCAACACCAACCATCTTATGGTCAAGAACTGGCTCTCATCGATCCTTTCAACTTTATGTGCAAGGAATGTCCAGTGTATTGCTCAAGTGAACTCAATCTCCAGATGCACTATAATGGAAAGAAACACCAAAAAAGAAAACACGAGTTAGCAAGCCGTGGAGATGAAGAGGGGTTAGGAATCAAAGTGTGCGAACTGTGCCAGGTCCCATGCATGAATGAACGGGCTTATCAGCAGCATCTAGTTGGAAAGAAACATGCTGCTGCCTTGCGAGCAATCAAAATTTCTGGAAGCTTGCGACAAGTGGGTTGAAGATGGTTACTGAGGAGAACCACAGTTATTTGACTTCGTCACTTCTCTAATGACATTGTAAAGGTTTAACTACTCCCTGCTCAAATACAACACTTTGTTATTAACTAGTTATGAACTCTTTGGGTTGGTGGTTTGCTCATATTTTGGATTTTTGGTGAATTAGCGTAAATGTAAGTGGATGTACATATGTGGCTGTTCTAACATTTTCAAATTTAGAAATACTGCGGTGGTTCCTTTACGCCTTATGGTTTGATTTTGTATATCAGTTCTGCTTATCTCTTTAGTTTCTAGACCTTCTGTTATTTTGGTAGTTTATAGAATGACCCGGCTTTATGAGCAAAGCTAGGAGATATTTTTGTAACTACAAGAAGATATAAAAAGTTAATTTCTTTTGGAGAGGCAAGGTGAGGGCCCACAGTGAAAATAGAAACGGTCTCTCTCATCTTTGTTCTTCTCTTTTATCTCACTGTATACACATTGATATTCAAATGAAATTAAAACCTAAATCTCTAAATACATGTGTTTATACAGTGAGATATAACAAATTTCTAGAGTTTCCAGTAAAGTAGTTACCAAAACTAGATCTCTAAATACGAATATCTACTACATGCCCCCATTCCTGTTTCTCTTCCACTAACAGCACGATGGGAATATGACCATGTGAGTTGCAATTTTTATTTCTTTGAGTACTACTTGTCTCAATAATCAACGAATAACAGAGCGGAGTTTGTTTATTTATTTATTAAATGTTTCTATTCATTTATTTGTTTTTTGCAGAAACCGGAAGAGGGAAGTGAAGAATGAAAGTTATTAGATGCTTGTATCAACCCAAAAGAATGGATCTGATACTCTTCCTATCACCACCGTAACCATTAGTGAATTGTGTCTTTTCTTAGCAATAGGGGAACAGGGTTGCACTCTTAAAATGAGGATAATAGGAATTTTTATGTTATAGGTTGCTGTAGTTCTTTTTTCGTATGTCAAGGTTAGTTGCATTCTTAGGAGAAACAGGAAACAAATAATTTTGTGTTCAATAAAATGTGATTTTGCTCTCTTCAACACTATATTTCCTCTTTATTTTCTTGTGTGAATCTGCCGCCAACAGTTACAATGGTTGTAAAGGACCATCAACATAGGTATAATACACTTCTCCTACACCAAAATACATTATTATAGAAATGGTAAATATAACTCTTTTAAGCATGAGAGTGGGCTTTGTGTTCTAAAGTGGGGAGTGTAGATCATGTGAGTTGGTGATGTTGGTATATCTACTTTTGGTGATCTAGGTTTTACTTTACTGGAAACTCTAGAAATTTGTTGTATCTACTTTTGGTTTTGTGTTCATGTGAGTTGTTTTCATTATAGAGATCTAGGTTTTATTTTCATTTGAATATCAATGTTTATACAGCGAGATGAAAGAGAAGAACAAAGAGGAGAGAGACGGTTTCTATTTTCACTGTGGGGTTCTCACCTTGCCTCTCCTAAAAAATTGTATATTTTTATATTTCATTAGGAGCTTTTTATAAGTAAGGAGATGTTTTTGTAACTACAAGAATATATAAAAAGTTATAATTTTTTGGGAGAGGCAAGGTGAGGGCCCATAGTAAAAATAGGAACCGTCTCTTGCAAGGGAGGTAGAAGACACTAGAGATAAATAAGGAATAGAGAGATGCTCTCTAGTAAATATTATTACTAGTTTTGATTTTTACAAAAAGAGTCACCGTTAATTTAAGAGCCGTTAAATATCCATCCAATACAAGAGAGGGTTGTCAAATCCGGACTCCTAAAATTCGGGAGTTTGAGCGGATTAGTACTCTGGCAAATCGTTACTATATCTTAAATAGGAAGTTTCTAAGTTGGACTTCTCTCCTATATATATTAGAGGATATGATTTTAGTAACACATCTTACTTCACAAATCTAAGGATCTAAGAAGTACAAGAAGAGGAAAATATTTGCCAAATTCCAGATCATCAGGTACTACTTTATTTAAAATTTGATATTCATTGTTGTTTGCATGTTACCTAGGATTTTTATTAATGGGTTGCTTTTTTCCCGTTTGCTCTCTATTTGATTTAAATGTGTATATGTATTTTCTTGGAGATTATCAATGGGATTATAGGTCACCCCTTTTGTTCTGTATATAAGTTAGGCCTAGTAGCTTAATAGATTCGGTTTGGTATGCTAGTCAGCCTAGGCTAATAGGTCAGAGCAAAGCTCTAACTAAAATCGCTTAGGTCCATTCAAGAACTTACATATTTTATTTTACTTAATTTGTTATAGGAATATTTGTTACTTATCTTGTGATTAAAAGATGGAGCAGATGATGCGGCTTCAAGAGTTTAATTACTTTGTGGTTATAGATTTTTGAGGCAACGTGTGACAAGGACAAGAGTCCTAATCCACAAGAGATCATCGAGTTTCCATCAGTACTCGTGAATAGTATGAATAATAAAATAAAATCATCTTTTCAGACGTATGCTCGTCCGATATTTCATCAACACCTTACCAATTTCTGCAAGAATCGGACCGGAATACCGCAGGAACAAGTTGACAAAGGCGTCCCTCTAAGCGAAGCCCTTTTGATGCACGACAAGTGGTTAGAAGATATGGGTATTAAGAAGACTAACTTTGCAGAGGTGACATGGGGGGACTGGGATTGTAGCACAATGTTGGAGTCAGAGGTCGTTTCAAGCGGATTAGGAAACCTTATTACTTTAATAGGTGGATAAATTAAAGAGTTCCATTCAATGAGGTATATTGTGGGGTACGGTGCAGTCTGATAGAAGCTGTCGAGCTGGCTGGTATACCATAGAAGGGTCGTCCGCATTGTGGTTTGGATGATGCTAGGAACACTGCCCGCCTTCTTGTCAGCCTTATGTCCAGGGGACTTAGGTTTTCAATAACCAACTCAATGGTGTCGCCTCAGAATTGTACAGCTGCATAGGGATGCGTGTATTGCTATTGTGGGGTGAAGAACAGAAGATGCATGGTAAGGAAACCGGGTCCAAGGTACGGGTTTTTCTTCTTTGGGTGTGGTAACTGGACTGCTACAAGAGGTGTTGTCTGCACTTACTTCGAATGGGTTTCTCCCTCACGTGCATAAGGTGCATAAGGCGTGAAGAATGATTACCACTAGGAAACATTTGAAAGAATTTTTCGTAGTTTGTAGCAAACTGTTTCAACCTTGGAAAACAAGTATATTTCAATGAAGTTGAAGATGTTTTTGCAATTTTATTTGATAGATCTAGTGGGCACTTCGGCTTTCATGAAACATTTTATATATGTGAACTCGAGTTTAGCGTAATTCAATTATCAGAAATGCCTCAGCCAATTAATGCTTTGTCATTGTATATTAAACACAATCACCTGAAGCAAGAAATAAAATTTAGACATTGAAATTGATCTTTCATCTGTTATATATAATTAACAATTTATTCTTTCTGCCAAAATCTCAAAAATAATAGATCTTAAAGAGTCATGAAGCACTCATGTGAAGTGCAATGAGAGAGGGTAAACTCCGTCTTTGATATTTATTAGAGTATCATGTATTCTTTTTTCCAGCAATAACTCCATTTTTTACCACCACGATCATATCTGAGTTCTTAATTGTATATAACCGAGGAGCTACCACAACTGTGGTTCTGTTCATCATGACTCTATCTAAAGCATCTTAAACCACTTATTCTGATTTAGTATCAAGAGTGCTCGTTGCCTCATCTAACAATAGTCTTTGGAATCTTCACAATAACGCGTGCTATAGATGTAAGGACTTATTTCAAATCCCCATATTGAGCCCGATATGCAAACTCACATAACACGAGTAAAGATACTGATAACCAATTCCTTTCAGATAACCACGACTTTTTTGCGTGGACGTTCCACGAAATGTCAGGGATCGATCCAGCCATGGCGTGCCACAAGCTCGAGTTGAAAGAGAAGGCAAAACCGGTTAAACAGAAACAACGAACTCTAGCACCAAAAATTCGAGACGAAGTAAACAAAGGAATCGACAAATTGATTGAAGTCGGTTTTATCCGTAAAGCTATTTACCCGGACTGGATCTCCAACATCGTCGCAGTTTCAAAGAAAAACTACAAGATCAGAATCTGCATCGACTTCACAGATCTCAATCAACACACCCCAAAAGATAGCTTTCCACTCCCAATCATCAACCATCTGCTCGATTCAACAGCCGGGTACGAACTTCTCTCTATGATGGATACTGCATCATGGTACAATCAGATACTGCTTTTCCTTGAAGACCAAGACAAGACTGCATTCATCACCGAGTAAGGCATGTATTTCTATAAGGTCATGCCTTTCGGCCTGAAAAATGTCGGCGCTACCTATCAGAGATTGATGACGCAGATGCTCAAAGATCAGCTCGGTAAAATAATAGAGGTTTACATCGACGACATGCTTTACAAGAGTCTCAAGAAAGAATACCACCTGGCAGATCTACGAACAACTTTTGCGATCTTGTGAGCTTACAAGATGCGTTTGAATCCTGACAAATGCCAGTTCGGAGTACAATCCAGAAATTTTTTGAGACACCTCATTAGCAAACGAGGAATTGAAGCTGATCCATCACGTATACGAGCTCTCTTGGCTATGCCTTCTCCAAAGACAAAAAAAGATGTTCAAAAACTAGTCGGGAAGATCACAACACTTAACCGATTTGTATCCAAATCATCAGACAGATGCCGACCTCTATTCGATCCGCTTAAACAAGGTACATCGCGAGGAATGTCAAAGAAGGATCCCGAGATTGAGTAGACGGAGAAATACGAAGCCGCTTTCCTCGAACTCAAACAACATTTGGGTAAACCACCAGTTATGAGCACACCAACAGATGGAGAAGAGCTAACAGTATACTTGGCCATCACAGATACTTCTCTCAGCAAGACTCTGACCCCTGCAGAAAAGACCGAGAAACCAGTCTATTTTATCAGCAAGACTCTAACCCCTGCAGAAACAAGATACACCAAGATCGAGAAGCTTCTTTTAGCCCTCGTCTATACGTCGCAGAAATTGAAACACTATTTTCAAGCCCATGTTGTTCGGGTATTAACGAACTATCCACTCCGTGAAATCTTATCTAAACGCGAAAAATCTTGACGTATTTAGCAATGGTCAGTAACACTTGGAGAACATGACATCCAATTTGGGCCACGCCACTCTGAGAAAGGGCAGGCTATAACAGACTTCCTAGCTGATTTTCTAGTAGATGATCCTGATTGGGAAGAAGATTTGGATGAAAATAAAGATGAACCACTCACAGAACAGCCTGAAGAAAAATATGATTGGATAACAAAGAAGGGTTGGCAACTTTTGGCGGACAGCTTCGTCGGACCAGCAGGATCAGGGGAGGGGATTGTTCTTATTACTCCTTCCAATGATCAGCTCAAAAAATCCATTCACCTCAATTTCGAAGTAACTAACAATGTAGCAGAATATGAAGCATTAATTCATGGCTTGGAGATGACACTCACACTGGGCGTAGCAGAGCTCTCTGTCTACGCCGATTCATTATTGATCATCAATCATCACGCGGGTATCTATCAAACCAATGGGAAAATGAATGACTATGCTGCTGCAGTGGTCGAACTAATGAACAAATTTCAAAAAATTTATATGGATCATTTACCAAGGGGAGAAAATCGACATTCAGATGCACTCGCTTACCTCGCCGGGGTCCTTGGATCAGAAGCTCGCTATTTAAAAATTGACGCCATTTCTAACCCCAGCATTAATGCTACCATATCTAACGCCATCAATACTAGGGGCAACGAAGAGATCGGAAGTGATTGGAGATAGCCCTTCATCAGATATATCAGAATTTACAATAAATTCGATGGCCCACTCCTAGAAGATCCTACAGAACGACGGAGACTAATCAACAATGCCCGTAGATATATTGTTCGGGACAACCTCCTCTACAAAATATCAGTCACTGGTCCATACCTCCTCTGTCTATCCGAACAAGAAGCACAACAATTCTTGCACGATCTACACGAAGACACATGCGGGTTCCATGCCGCAGGACGATCTCTTGCTAACAGAGCATTAACGCAAGGAATGTTTAGGCTTAAGATGAAAGCTCAAGCGATTGAGTATGCACGCAAGTGTAACGCTTGTCAGCATCACGGTCCGAAGATACAAGCCCCAACGCTCGAACTACACTCAAGCCAAGTCACCTGGCCATTCAGACGATGGGCTCTCGATCTTGTAGGAGAATTTCCTACAGTACCTGGAAAACGAAAGCATTTGTTGGTCGTTACGGACTACCTCACTAAATGGGTAGAGGCAGTCCCTTTGTGCCAAACACGAGAAGAAGAAGTCATCAGATTTATTTGGGAACACATTATCATTCGGTTCAGCAGACCGCATCTTATCAGAATTGATAATGGACCACAGTTCGTTGGCTCCAAAGTCATCGCATTCCTCAATCAACACAATATTATTCACTCCCCTTCAAACCCTTACTACCCTCAAGGAAACGGACAAGCTGAAATTACTAATCGAACGATTGTGAACGGACTTAAGAAATGTTTAGATGAGAAAAAAGGGAATTGGGTGAACGAGTTACCACACGTTATTTGGGCATATCGAACAACTCTAAGAACAGCAACAGGTTGTACTCCATTCTTACTGGCCTACGAAACGGAAGCTATAATACCAACTCAGTATCATCACCCAATACACGATCACGAGATGACAGATGAAGAAAACAAATTTCAGATCGCATGCAGCCTGAATATGATCGGAGAAACACGTGAAAGAGCCATAGTCAATCTGGGAAGATATCAGCTTACTTTATCACGATCTTATAACAAGGGCGTTCGACATCGAGAATTCAAAATCAAGGACCTTGTTCTCAGGGAAATTCCCCACCATCGCAAAGCGCCAAATGCGGGGAAGTTAACAGACAATTGGGAAGGTCCTTTCATCGTAACTTGCACAAGCGGTTTGGGATCTTACGACCTTAGTACACATGATGAAGTGCCTGTACCTAATCCATGGAATACCTGCAGACTAAAGCTGTATCGAAATTAAACATGCTGCAACTTCAGATTTCATTCAATAAAGCAAATTTTCCTCATCATGCTGCAAATCTATTTCAACGTTGTACTCGTCTTCGTATGGTTCGTTCAAATTGACCTACTACAACAATATTTGCTTCCTAGCATACACACTCTCCGAGGATCGCTTATTCGATCTGGCTAAGATGCCATATAATATTCAATACAGGTCCCATCACGGTCGCTACGCTCAACCTATAACCGGGATCTGCTTTATAGCTCCTCAAATACATACAAGCTCTCCAAGGATCGCTTATTGAGTGAATCAATTCGATCTAGTTAAGACACCATTTAGCTAGGCAATATTCAATACAGGTCACATCACGGTCGCTACGATCGACCTATAACCGGGATCTGCTTCATAGCTCCTCAAATATATACACGCTCTCCGAGGATCGCTTATTGAGTCAATCAATTCGATCTGGCTGAGGTGTCATTTAGCTATGCATTTTTCAATGCAGGACCCATCACGGTCGCCCTGCTCGACCTATAACTGGGATATGCTTCATAGCTCTTCAACTATATACGCGCTCTACAAGGATCGCTTATTGAGTCATTCAATTCGATCTGGCAAAGGCGCCACTCAGTTATGCAATATTTAATGTCCCATCACGATCGATCAGATCGACCCATGATAGGGACCTACATATACGCTGCCCAAAGGGTCGCTTATTGAGACAATCAATTCGACTTGGCTATAATGCGACCTTCAAATATCTCATTACAATCTTTAGTTTGTTTTGTTCAAAATAACTAATACACGTTATACAGTTCAAACTGACTGACCACATCACTAAATATCTATATGATCGTTCGTTGGATCACCAAATTTGATTATACATAGAGATAACAACAACATTTGACTTTTTTCTACAACAAAGTCATACTTACATTCTGTCTCATTCAAATGGAACTACTGCTCACGCTTTGGGGATACAACATTCGAACTCTCCCCAGCCCAGATAAAAGTAAGACAGGGGACGAAATAGTCGCATCCACTACAGTAGAAGGTGCATTCAACAATTCTATAACCCTCGGCATCAAGTTATCTATGTAAGATAACCGTGCTAGCTGCAAGTCATATTCCATGACAAATTCAGTGGTAGCAGCCAAAATCTCCTCACGCTCTATTCAAAATTTATCTAGATCAGCATACAACATAGCCATAACACGCAACGTAACATTTTCCGCAGTCAACAGCGTAGCTTCATAGAATTCTGTTTTCACCTTGTTTAGTTCGTCGATAAGCTCTTTACACTGAGCTTCTAGAGATTTTTTCTCATGCAGCAGCGAGCCTTTATATTGCCTCGTTATTTGTACACTGCGTTCCATCTCCTGCTTCAGACGGTCCAGCTTTATATCTACTTTCCTCGAATAACTGATCTTGTTTTCAGCGGCGTCCATCATCCTCTGCGACTTTTTATACTTCGCGTAAAGTTCCTCGAATACCTCATTACCTTAAATGTACTCCTACACCAGAGATTGCTTGTCCCGATCAAGAACAACGATCCACGAATTACACTTATCGATAACCTCACGAAGCTCTCGATCTCTCTTGGAACATGCCTCCTCGTGAGTTTTGGCACGGTCGTTCTTTCTCTGACATGAGTCTCGAGCTTCACGCAAATCTCAGTTCAGTTTTTTTCAAGCGCTCACGCATATAAAGGATTTCAGAATCTTGCTTCTTTAAGAGCTTCGTATTAGTTGTTATCACCGACTGATGATGCAGCAGATCATTATTCTATTTTTCAATCGTACTTAATAGATCTAGCACTTGTTGATTCACAGCCATGGTCTCTAACTTTTTCTTCTTCAAAGATTTTTTCTACTGTTCGAATTCATTATTAGCAGTCAATATCTCAGCATCCTTACATGACAACTCTACAGTCACAACATTTAGCCGACTCTGAAGCTCCAGCGTCTCCGACTCCAGCTTTGAATTCAACCAAGTCTTTCTTTCAACCGCCAACAAACATTATTGCAACCTGGCAGACAATTTTTTATTTGACGCGGATAGGGAAGCAACGTTTTCATTCTCTTTGTTCTCGACCTAGAAAAGCAGATCACAAGAGACAATATATATATCAACAAATATTTATTCCTACAAGACATATCATTCTACAATATGTGTTATAACATCAGGCTATGATACACAAGGGCAACTTACAACCAAATCTCACAGTCTAGTTGGTTTGTGACCACACCTTACTACCACTAACATTAACTTGCAAAGGTTCATTAAAGATTACGACCTCTTGCAGACGGGTTTTATGCCGTGTGTGAGGAAGCAGTTCTTCGATCTCCTCCTTCTCCTCAGAGTCTTCAGCTCGTGATTTCGAGTTTGAAAGCTCTCCCACCCTCATCCCTTTTCGCAAACCGCATATTTTCAACCTTATCATTATCTGCTTCCACATATTTACCACAGCTCGAGATATAACATCTAAATTCATTTTCTACTCTCTCGAGCTTAGACCCATAAAATGCGATCACATCTCCAATCTGACGTTCGTGGTCCGTAGCGGCAACATATTTCCCCCGCTTTGGCGTAATTATCTTCTGCAAGCGTGATAGGGATACTTACAGATGTTTTTGCGTATCTAGTAAGCCCGTTTCTAACAAGGTCACCCTCTTCTCAGAGTTCTGCAGCAGTCTAGCACACTCCACCTTTTCCACCTCCAGACATGCATTATGACCCTTGAATAGTTCCAGTTCATCACAAGCATGCCTCAGTTCGCTTTCTAATTTTGTGTGGATCTTTCTATCCTCCTTTTTTATATTGAAGAAAAAAATCCTCATTGCCCTTTACCCCTACAAAAGTGAAGCTCATCAGGCAATGAACCTACACCACCCCATATGATGGATACTCCAGCTTGAGCTGAGCATCTTTGCATCTCTCTACTATGGCGATTGCGCGCTTCTTGCGTTAAGAATTTCACCCGAGCTGGGTCTGGCATTATGTCTCTCTCGGTCAACAGTTCTAAGTAGGCCTCCTTCAAACCCCGCTCATTATCAACCTCGGCCTCGAAGTACAGCGTCAAAGACAATAATGATCTTTGACACCCTAACTTATCACTTTCATCTACAAATCGCTTATCCTTAAGGGATTTTTGGAGTAAAATGAACATATCGGTCTCTTTTCGCAAAACCTCATCCCTTTCAATTTTTATCTTCCCATATCTATATTGAAGTTCGAATAATTCCTTAAAGGTTTTATCAAAATTCGACTTATGAAGGCGTCCCTCATATTCAAGTTTATTATGTACCTGTTGAGTACGATTGATAGAATCCCTTGCTCGACTCAAGGCCTTCTCCATCTCGAGCATTTTCCCCCTCAAATGAACTACCTTCTACATACAAATCATACATTTACATCAAAACAACAATATATGAACAACAAGCACATAAATTTCAAAACCTTGTCCAAAACAGTTCTACCACCAATACAAAGGACAAAGTTCGATTAAGTCTCTAGAGCTGTACTACAACTACAGAATCAAGATTTAGATCCTGCTACCTCCTTGGTCGGATCATCATCCACGGGAGGAGCCGGGGTCTGCTCAGCCACTAGAGAAGCATCATCCTCAGGGAAGACAATCTCGCCATACTTCCCCGCAAGAGCAAGGTCGATATCCGCTCTGCTCAAACCCCGGGCATAGAAGGCTTGAATCAGCTTATTGCGGGCAGCCACCGCAATATCAACAGCTTTCTTCGCTTCATCTGCAACCTCTTGTTTTGTAGCAGCAGCGTCCTTCTCGAACTGCTCCCTCTGCAGCACCTTCTCTTTCTCGAACTACTCCCTCTACAGTATTTTCTCCTGTTCGAATTGCTCTTGCAAAACAGCTTTGTCTGCATCATGTTGTCGAACAAGTTCAACATAATTCGCAGTAGCTAACTTCAACACCTCCGCGACCGATTTCCAAGTAACAGAAAGTTGCACCACGAATACAGTAAAACAATATAACAAGGTCAGATCATTATCTGAAAAAGATTTAATCAATACCACATTACATACCTGAGAAATGCTGGATCGGATTTGAGTATCTAGGCGGATGGGATCATGCGCAACCAAGTCCAACGCCTCCTGCTCTACGGCTTCAAGGTTAACACCCTTCGAAGAAGCTCGAATATCTTTCCCAGATTATTTTTTCTGCTTCTTCAGAGGAGGAGCCATATTCACATCAGCAGCCACCCCCTCAGTACCAACCAGCGGTAGCTGTACAGGCGTTGTTTGCTCAGAAGGCAGCCCTGACATTTTTATTCTTGGTCGACGAACCAAAGTGCTCAAAGAACCCACAGTACAGGCAGGAATCTCTATAACATCGGCGTAAGCAGAGCCAGATGCAGCCATAGCTCATTTTTGATGAGCTCGTTGCACTTTCTCAACTACAGAGTTAAGCCTCTTCTCCCTGCGAATTCCTAGCTCTCCGAGAACTTTGTTCAGCTTGCTCCCTTCTCGACTAACGATGTCGAACAAACTCAATGTATCAGCAACAATTTTTGGTTTAGGCTCTATGTTAGCAGATCGCAGTAAGTCGAGAAACAAACTACAAACATAATGAAGACACTTACTCTCGTTAAAACTCTTATATAACAGCTCGAGCATGGGTTCCCCAGGCACTTGCATACAATTACCCCTCACCATCACAAGATGGTCGCACCAGGGCCTCCCAGATGACTCAAAATTAAAGAATTTCAGCTTCGCCGAATCACTAAACAAGTATCCACTCTTCCGATCTTTCATATACTTAAACTTATAGTATTTCAAGACATCGTCCACAACAAACTGTCTCGCAATACCACCATCTCTCCACTTCTGATTAAGGACTTCACAAACCCTCATCATCTCAAAAATATTTCCATTTAATTGACCAGGGTAACTTATTAGTGCATTCATTGCCCCTTTTTGGAAAAAGGTTAGGGGAATTTTCAGCCCATACGCGACCTGGTTCAAATAATAGAGAAATCCTTCCTCTACGACCTCTGATCCAGTCCCATTATAATAAATGATATCTATATCATCCCCTATATCCATACTTCTCTTCCAACGATCCAGAGAAGGTACCTGATAATGCTCTACATTACCACTCGGTCTCACCAGAGTTCCAAACCACAACCCTACATTCATCACATAATCCCCCCATTCTCCGTCCAAGCTCTTTTTATACTGTAAATTTTTTTTCGCTACGTCTTCATTCTCAGGATACTTAAAAAATTGCCCAGTTTCATCCCCAGCGTGCACTCCCACACCCCTCCTAGAAGACATAGATGGATTATCAGCAGTCATTGTACCAATTACCACAAAATCATCCATAGTCCTTTTAGACGATGACGATTCCTCACTACTGGCAGAGACAACAAATTTACTACTGGGTTTCGGATTTTTTAAGCGCATCTACCACACGTAAAGGGAAAATCTATTCAGAATTTTTATTTACAAAATAGGCCTCCTCCCTCAGCCGTACCCAACACATTATTAATCTACCCAAACAGTTCACAAACACAACCTACCAGTTTTTCAAGAAACTAATACAGCAGAAGAAAAAATAGAAACAGAGGCACTAACCTGTACTAGAAGAGCAACAGTCGTCGACTCCGATTACTACTCGTACCTCAAACGACAAAACTTTGTCCTTCTTAGTAAGATAATCACACAACGCTGGAGGACTGTGCTCAAAATTCGAAAAGTTTCTCTCTCCAGAAATGTTTCTGCTTTTGTCTGCAACTGATTGTGTTTTAAGAGAAGAGGGAAGAAAAGCTTTTATATTGCCCCTCAGTTTCTAAAATGACGGCTCTTCGGGACACGTGACCACATCATCCCTCCTAACAGGCACGTCTTTTCGTTTGCCCTCATAATGGTTTTTGGGGTAACGTGTTCTGTTATCACGTCTGTCCCTCTCCTCCGCCATTATTACGGAATCACTGCCCAAGAAGATTTACACAGAGCTTGCAGCACGATTACTTCCAACAACAACCTTCTAAGGCTGTACGATCCTGCTACACTTTTATATAGCACGGTTCTAATTCAAAACAACCTAAGTACAACTATTACAGCTGTCACTTACTACAATGTCGGCTTGACAGACGCAGAAAAATTAGTGGCAAATCCTACTTCAGTTTCATTTCATTCAAAAGTTATTATAGATACAGAAAGCAATGATGAGCCGGCCTCAGCACAAGCAAATCATTTTATTATGATCGACCGTCCGACCTTACATACAATGACAGAACAGATAAATCTCCTCACCATGATGAATGATTTCAATATCAACAACTCTCACAAGTATATCCAGCGCGTGCTCAAAGGCTCCGACCCAGTTCCATCGATGATAACAAGTATTCAAGTTGACAATAGCATGACTCTAAATAACTCATGGCACGAAAGGGATCATGACCTTGTCATCACCACAGACATAATAATACTAAAATCTTAATAAGGCCACACATATATATCAGAACGACCTACACAGTTCGGATATATCAACACTGCGTCCTATATATTTTCGACCTATGTCATCAATGACTAGTTCGATATTTGTTCAATGGTGTCTTACAACAGTTCTAAAAACAGCTTCAAGCAATTACAAGACAAGATAATGGATTTCGAATTTATTATTCAAGAAAAGCAAGTTACAAGAACGAACACTTCAACAGTCCGGAGATAAAGATTACAAGTTCTACAAACATTTTTATCTTCTACAAAGAATAGCCTACGTTGCAGATGACAGTGCAACACTTGAAAAGAAATAATGGATGGTCCAGCAGAAAAACTCAAAGCTCAAGGATGGAAATTGGAATGAGGCAGATGATAAAATTAATCCCACCACTCCTCCATAACCCCTACCTCCGCTTCCAACGAAGGAGCTCCTCCGCCGTTACAATACCCAATCTTTCGCAGGGTATCGACAGTACTTCTCAGACGACTTCCCCGCCTTCTCGTCTTCTGCTAACACTGCATTTTCTGTAAGCATCCGCTGACAGGACCGACGGTGAGCAGCAAACAAAACCACATAGTAGAATCGCCACAGTGAATGAAAATCATCCTCTGCCTCCTTTACTTCTTCCCACGTCACCACGTCATCCCATGGAAAGTTGGATGTACAGAGATCAGAGTTGGCAACGAAAGGCTTTGGTTGCCAAAATAATGAGTTTGCAGAATCGCCATTTATGTCTAAATTCTAATTTCATATGCTTGGTGTCGAGTTGCCACCATCACTGCTACTCAACCCAGCATAAAAGTCTGACAACGTTAACCAGGGTGAACAGTAATAATAACTATTCACAATATTTTATAGCAGTAACATTTAATGCACCCCACAACTTCCAATAAGGTATTCATTCCAAGTACAGGTCTCAAGAGGAATTTCTGGGAGACCCAACAGTCGAAACTACAATTCTTCTAAGGAAAAATGGGGCCATCAATACAGTATTCAATTTAGACGACTGAATTTCTCAACCAACACCACTCGCAACGCACGTTTCTCCTGCTATTGGTTGAAAGGGGGCAGCTGTAAGGACTTATTTTAAATCCCCATATTGAGTCCGATATGCGAACTCACATAACTCGAGTAAACATACTGATAACCAATCAAGGACTAAAGCAAGGAGATCGTTATACAAACTTCCTCATCTACAGCTCGAGGATGACGAAGCATCTAATAAAATTGCACTAAATACTCAGATATCTATCAACAGTTCGAATACACGCAAACACTATTGGAGATCGCATCGTCATCAACAGTTCGGAGATATCAAAGCGTCTGTGACTTCGCGCTACTGAAGATACTCCTCCACTTGTTGACAGATCGTATGTACGCGAGCATCACAGGAGATCGTATGAAGCTACAACCAGGGAATGTTAATAGATCCGTTACAAATCAACAAGTATCAAGACGTTACAATAGTCCACCATAAAGACTCATCAAAACCTGATATTCTAACGTTTCTCATCAAATGTAGCCAACGGTCATATTATTAGACCTATAAATAAGACTAGATAGCTACGAATCAAGGGGGACTGCTCTGAGAACCTCTAAGAGATCATTTCTACATCTCTTTCTCTCTCTTTGTAATAGCTAGCAGTCTAAATAAATCTCTCTCTCTTTTTCTAAAATCCTCAGGAGAGGTCGTGGTTTTTAACCCATTCAAGGGTTTTCCACATTAAATCTAGTGTTGTTTGTTTCCTAGTTAGACATACTAGATTTCAAGGGTGTAAAGCACTATCTTTGTGCAATACGAAAATAGGCTATTATAATAGCCCTCGTTGCTTCTGACTTCCTGATAATTGGACTTCTCTCTCTCCTACTACCGTATTGTATCCTTCATGGTTTTTGTGCATTAAACATATTAGTTAGGATTTTCATTAAGCGTAAGTTGTATATCTATTACTAGCGGAGAGAAACAAAGAGAGATCCAACCTGTTGTAAGCCACTAATGAACTCGTGCGCGTTTGCTAACTTTGATGCAACTAAAATTTCTGCTTCTGTAGCTGGCTCTTCCTTTCCATAAGCTATGTTGGCTCGAATTGTATTGTTAAATAATACAGACTCTTGGCTCACAAGACCCATTTGCTGCCTCAACCACCTCAACTGATACTTCTGAATATTAACCCCATCAATAGGGCTGGCAATTTAACCCGCCCCGCCCTTAATGAGGCAAGTTTGGTATGACTATAGCGGGTATGGGGAGGGTTTGGTAAAAAAGAACCCATTTATTTGTTGGGGTGGGTCTGGTTTTAGGCCTAAATAAACGGGGCCCGTCACCCGACCCAGTAGTTATATATAATATGACGTGAATACCCTTAGGAGAGTTCAACCTAATTCCTCTCCTCCTCTCTTACTTTACTTCATTCATTTTAGCCTCAATCATCAATGATCTGTGATCAATCTATACCAAATTCATTTCCATTTGAATCATTTCAGCCGTATAACGTCCTCCAAATTCAAACTTTGGTAAAAAAGTTTCCTAATTGTTGGAGATTGGTCTTTCTCTCTACCATTGTTAAGGTTTCAAAGAGAGAGAGAGCCACTTTGATTTGATTTCCGAGAGATTATAAGGTAAGACAACTCAATCTCAATTTGATATATCAATTGTTATATATCAATTATTTTGTGAATCTGGTATTTTTCATTAACAACTGTTTTACAATTACTGTTTTGATTTTATGGGATATTAAGGGGACATTAATAGCTGTTTTTATTGGAGATAACTGGAAGTAGTAGAAGTTGTTGGGCGGCATCGAGTTTTCGTGAAGTATGGAACTCTCCGCAGGATGTATTCAACCAGAGTAGTAGAAGAGGGAAGGATGATGAAGACGAGGAGTTAAAATGGGTGGCGATTGAGAGATTACCGACTTATGACCAAATGAGAACATGAATTTTAAAGCAAGTGTTGGATAATGGTAATGTATGGCATACCGAGATTGATTTTACGAAGCTTAGATCGCAAGATAAGAAGAAGATTATTGAAAATGTACTCAAGCTTGTTGAAGAAGATAATGAGCAGTTTCTTCTACAGTTGAGGGAGAGAAATGAAAGGTAAATCATGGTTCGTTTGAATGTGAAATTATTGATTTTGTTTAAGTTGTCAGTGTAAGTAAAATAAAAATTTCGTTTTCAAGTGTTGAATTTGATTGAATTTAGGGTTAGAATTGAGACGCTGAAGATTGAAGTCCGATTTGAGAATTTGTCGATAAAGGGAGATGCATATGTTGCGAGCAGGGTTCTACCTACTCTATTAAATTATGACTTGCTGTTTTTGAGAATTTGTTGATTGAGGTAACTAACTAATCTTGTCTCCGACTTGCTATTTATCATTTGTTGCGCATTTTTTGTTTCTTAGAATGTAACTGACAACTTAGGTAACGTTATGGAAATGTAATTGTTTCTTTTTTCTATCCTTCCAATTTTGCAATACTTGCAAGTGAGGATTTAAAATTATTCAGATGTATCTTGTTTAAGTTATTATATGGGATTTTTTAAAGTTAAATTGTTACTGTGTACAAAACAGGCACTTTTTGGAATCCTTTGACTTTCTCCTTCTAAGAAATGAATTAATAATATACTTCGGGATGTGAGTGGAATAGTCAAACCATCAAGGTGAGTTTAGGAATTGACCTAGTTGTTTTGTTGTCATCGTTTAAGTTGTAATATCACGGATTTGATAAATTTTCTTGGTACACTTCTATTACTTAGATTTTGTATTGATGTTATTTACAGGATGACATTGTTACTTGGCCCTCCAAACTCTGGAAAAACAACTTTCTTACAGGCGCTTTCAGGGAAGCTTGATAACAAGGTAAGGGTGAGTTATAATCATCTGTGCATCTATACCTCTTTTTTTCCTTTCTTACTTGGCATCTATATAAGTTGATGATTGGAACATGTAGCAGGTAACATGGAAGATAACATACTGCGGCTACGATTTCTTAGAATTTGTCCCTCAGAGAACTTGTGCTTATATTAGCCAACATGATCTTTACCATGGTGAGATGACAGTAAGAGAGACATTGGACTTCTCTGGACGCTGCTTGGGGGTTGGAACCATATTTGACATGCTCGCAGAATTATCATGACGAGAGAAGGAAGTAGGAATCAAACCAGATCCTGAGATTGATGCGCTTATGAAAGCCACGACAATGAAAGGCAAGAAATGAAGTTTGGTTGCAGACTACATTCTTAAGGTTTGTTTGTTTGGCTCCTTTCCAAATCCTTACATCTGTGCTTAAGTATCATCATACTAATATTTGGCAAATCGGAATTCTAATAAATTCTTGGATTGGATATTTGTGCTAATATTCATGTGGGTGATGAGATGAGAAGGGGCATTTCTGGTGGTCAAAAGAAACATGTGACTACTGGTACGTGTGTTGTAAAAATTGCTAGAGAAGCAAAACTGCATAAGGAACACCTTTTTATCCACACATTACATATTAATTTATGTATTTAAACAGTTTGCAACAGTATTTTGGCTTTCCTCCATTCTGAAACTATCTTTGGTCTAACTATTAAGTTTGTGCATGGATCATAAATGTTTTTGTAATTTCCAATTTAGAACTGGAGAGAAGTTTTGTGGTGCAGGAGCATTCATTTACTTTACTTCATTCATTTTATGTATGTTTCATGTTTGCTAGCTTTTCTTGTGTGTGTGTGTGTACTATGCACCTGATTTAGTTTAGTTTTTTTTTGTACAAGTGATTTCTATTTTTTCTTGTAAAATTTCATAAATGGGGTGGGTTTGTGGGGCGGGGTTTGAGGATCCCCACTTAGGATAAACGGGTGTTAAATGGGTGATGGGGCAGGTTTGGTATAGGAAAATTTAAACGGGGCAGGTTTGGGTATTCCCCATTTAAGTTAAATGGTAATGGGGTGGGTTTGGGGGTATGGTAATTTGGCGGGGATGGGGATGGTATTACTCCACCCGCCCCAAGCCCGACCCATTGCCACCCCATCAAGAGTAATTTAATTATAACTTTGATTATAACTTTGGATGTATTACAGAGAGATGAAAGAGAAGAACAAGGAGGAGAGAGATGGCTTATATTTTTACTTATGGGGCCCTCACCTTGCCTCTCCCAATTTTTTTTAACTTTTTATATCTCCTTGTAATTACAAAAACATATCCTTGCTTATAAAGCTCCCCTACAAAAATATCTCTGCTTATAAAGCTCCCCCCATATATACTGTGATTTAGGTGTTGGACTGATCTCAATAAAACTAAAGTTGTCAAATTAAATAATAGGAGTTTGTATTGCCTCCTTGGAAGTTGGATACTGTCTGAAAAATTTTCTCCACTAGAGAAATACACAGAATCCCTCGGTTACGCCTACCGTTATATTTATATAAGATTTGCAGTACTGTGATATCATTATCTCGACAAATCATACATGAGTGATATCTGTTTAATGCACACAGTAAAATCTTTAAAGAGTTGCACCATGCTATTCATCGTTTATAATGAGCAAACAAAATTTTTTATCTTATAAATGTTTTACTCACACACTACTCATCTTGCATACAGAAAATAAAATTCATATAGTGATGATAAATCAAGATAGTCACACCTTTATACATGTTTAATAATCGCACATTCTTACTCTTTTCTCCTACTTCCCTGATCAAAACGGAATTCTCACTGTTGTTGCATCTACCCCAGACCAGTCGAAATGCCCATAACACAACATGGTTACTGTATAGCATCGGTTTATCAAGATATTGTCGATACAAAAACCATCCATAAATCTCTTCTCATATTATTATATTATACATTATCCGGATATTGCTAATACAGAAGCCATCCATAAATCTCTTCTCTTATTATTATTATCTATATTACACTAGTACTACCCGTGGCTCGCCACGATAATTACGTCGACGCGCCTTCGGCGCTACATATGGCTATGGTTGGTTTGGTAGTGAGGGATTTTGATGCTTTTATACAGTTTTTCCTTTTAGACCAACTTTTAACTGTGTAAAATTATCTTAGTCGCCGAATTAATTCCTTGGGCGAGTTAGTCATGGCAAATATTAGGACTGCGTGTTAATGGCAAAATTGTATAACATCTAGAAACCATCTTGCAATTTTGCTATAATACTGCGTGAACCCAGGTATCCAAAGATATGTAAGAATCTGTATTCCATAATACTCATAAAATACTGTGTTTTAGGTCTCCATCTTATTCAGTTTGCAGAGGTTGACACTCCAATCAGATAATGAATAAAACTGTGTTGTTTGTTCTTCTTTTTTGCTCATGAAATTTCATTTTGCACTTTGGTTTTCTATTCTATATATCGTATCCATTTTTCCCTTCTGTAAGATAAACAGTTAAAGTAGACATTGGACATCAAATATCATGCGAGTAACTCAAAAATAAATGTTTACAAAGATAGAAAGGCTAACCGGACTCAGCTGCCAATACTAAAATTTTCCTAAAACACATTCTTTATAAGGGATGAACTAAACTACTAAAACTGTTGAAAATAATTACAATAGAACGAATTTAACATTATGTTTTTCATTATAAGGTATGAATTATAAACTAAACTACTAAAGCGGTTAAAAGCGAGATATCCTACATGACAATAATAATGTAGGATCTGCAGAGGAAACCAGCAGATTGTTATTATCTGAGGCAACGACATGTGTAATGAGGAAATGCTTTTACTCATGTCTACAAAATATAACATTATAGAAAAATTGCAAGATGTTCATTGCAGCTTCCCAAACAACATCAATCATGTCAACGTTGATGGTGCTAACCTCGTGGTGAGTATAACCTTCAAGAAAATGAACCACACCGCCTGCGTAGCAAGCATGAACTATTCCCCTGTCCGTGGTATACTGTAAAGTAGAAGACATCAAAGATTTAGTTATTTTTAGCCCAACCAAGACTAATACAATTCACACGATCCAAAGATGTCAAAACACAAATGTCTAGCTTTTTCGTTGATTTGTATTTTGACGTTTATAGATTTGTTAAAACTTTGGAACCACAATAGCATACCTCGCAAGTTCCTTGTCCTTCAATGTCAGTCAAAAGTTTCACAGCCGCAAACTCACCATATGTGCAATCTCCAGATGTCAACCATTTTCCAGCGACCCACGTCTGATTATCAACCATTAATTGTGCTCAGTTATAGCAAATAAAATGAATTACAGATTCGAAAAACTATTCATGTTATGATTTATACAAAAGTTTGCGTAGACATTGATAAAGTACCTTGCAGTTTTGAACGGCTTCATACTTTGTGACTTATATAACTTTGGTATTCTTCTGGGGATTCCATTTTAATTTTTTGGAATCTCTCTGTTGATAAGGTCATCATCTGCATCACAAAATAAGTTAAAGCTGATGGCTTAATTCTATCACAACTTAAATCTCCAATGGTTTTTTTATCCAGTACTGTTAAGAAGAATGAAAATACGCAAAAATTATCCTGTATTGAATATGTTTTGTTAAGTGCGGGAACTTTACCACCTGGATTGATTTTCAGAAGCCTAGACGTAGAAACTAAAAATGTAAAAAAAAACAGAAAAAATGGAAGTTAAATTTGGACATTTGTTAAGAGCTTCAAATCAAGTAAGTTAGGTTCAAGAATTACCACTCTGGCTTGTTAGCCAAATCTATCAATTTCATGTCATAAGGGAGATTTTTTTCCTCAAGAGTCAGCAAAACCCTCTGTGAGAAGGGACCTGAAACAAAATGAAGGCCAAAAAATCATAATGCTATAAAGATCCAAGTTGCAATTTAAAATGCAGTAAAAGTACTGTAACGGAAGATTCATGTGAAACTCGAATTTAAATTCCTAAATGTTTTCAATAAGCGCTTCAAAATTAAACTCAAAGCGCTCACCATAACGCGCACTTTATGACGGTAGAGATAAAGAGCAATGGCTCTTCCTAGCGTATGAGCACTTGCAATCTAGAAGTTGAAAATTTTAAAGGTTCCAGAAAATCATTGATTAAAGAACTCATGAACCAAATTATGCTACTATAGAGGAATTGGATCCATGATTTTCAGAATTACCACATAAAGATCGATTCCTAAAAATTAAATTAGGTCTAGCAGAAACAATTGGACTTAAGAAATTCGATATATATATATATATATATATATAGAGAGAGAGAGAGATCATACCTCAAAATCACCATAGAAAGGGAGAAAAGCCCTAATTGAATAAGGTTGGAGAGGATCGTAGGAGAAGAGATATAAAATATGGGGATAGGGGAAACCAATTTTCCTGCTTTGCGAAATTGAGGAGGAACAATCGAGGGATAAAAAGAAGAACCACCTTCTATTAAAAAAAATACAACAAAAAACCTAGAAATACAACCTACATTATATAGTACATAACATGTCAGACAATCTCTACTTATTATGACCTCATTTTTCATGTAATAACAAATGCAATCACAAAGAGATGATATAATCTCTGGTATTTATTTTTCATGAACTGCTCGACCGCAATATCAGGGAAATATTTTTGTGAGAGCACTATTGGAGATACTCTTATACTCGAGGTAATGGACTTATAGCTAACCACTTCACTTGATTAAACTATTAGCTATGATACTAAAGGAATAGCTATGCCATGAGAATCAATCTTGATCACCCTAACCTACACATGTTGAGGAAAATATATGTTTTAGTTTATAACACAACCGTTACATCATGAGAGTTATTTAGTCTACTTTCGAAATTTATTTAATACTAAAATACCCTTATTTTGTATGTACCAAATCCCATCCAAAATAGGCATCTCAATCGTAATTAGGTGATGAAAGAAGGGGTATAAATGGGAGTTCAGCGCATAACTTTTCGTATATACGAAATTAAGGGTATTTTGGGAAGCCTAAATACAAAATCAGGGATATTTTGGGAAGTCTAACTACAAAATATTCCTAAATTACCCCCACACCTTTGCCTAAATTCCACACTATCTTCTCTTCTCATCTCTAACTGAAAACCAAAACCTAACCCCAAGCTCTCTCTCTCTCTCTCTCTCTCTCTTTCAATGGATCGATCAATTTCGGAGACGTAACAACATGGAGTCTCGCAGGACGTCTATTCCAAGTAGAGTACGCCATAGATGTTGTGAAACAAGGTGCAACAACGATCAATTTTTAATTGAAAACACACGTTGTGTTTGCAAGCATCAACAAGGCCAACTTAGAACTCTCATCTCACTAAAAGAAGATCTTCAAAGCTGATGACCATATTGGTATCGCTATCGCAGGTCTTACTGCTAATGGACGATTTTTGTCTAAGTATCTCAGATCTGAGTGTATCAATTACACTTTTACTTATGAGTCTCCTCTTCCGGTTGGGAGATTGGTTGTCCAATTAGCTGATAATGCTCAGGTAAGCAAACCCTAATTTTATTTTATTTTATTAATGATTTGAGTGTTTTAGGGTTTATATTTGTGAAATTCATAAGTGAAAGAGTAGGCATTTTAGGCTTGTGGAGGTTCTACTATTAGGGAAGATTAATTTTGATAAGGATAGAATCGTAGAATCGATTACAGATTAATTTCATAGTAAGGCAAAAATGTAGTATGGGAGTGGTCGAATATAGTATGAACTTGGGGTTTGTTAAAAATTTGTGCTTAGAACACTATTATGGATATTAAGTGGCTTTTCTTCCTCGAGATGATGAAACTGGGAGAAGATAAGCAAAATCCTCTCCGGTCCAATGTAGAGACTCAATTGAGAGTTAAACTACACTTTAGAAATGAAATGGGTAAAGATAAGAGTTTAGAAAGGAAGAAAACTAGGGAAGGAGCCACGACTTCAAAGGAGATATGTGAGGAAGAGGGAGCAGGAGAGGAGTTACAAAGAGGGATAACACAGACGTATTTTTTGTGTCAAGTTAACTTTTGACACAATTTTTCATTGCCTAAGTATTTTTCACACATTCCTCATACATCACTAAAGCTTTTCGTAGACACCCTTTATCTTCGATTTTGCCAATAAGAGTGAATAAATCAATTATTCTTTTACCTGTTATCTTCAGCTCTTTTCTGCTCAACTGAGCACAAGTATGCTTTCTCGGGTTGTTTGTCTAAATAAATTGTTTAAACCCGCCCTAAAATATACTCCAATGGGTGGATATTAACTTTTGTTTGGGTATACATAGGAACTTTGAGGGGGAGCTTCCCCCCAAATATACTGAATTTATTTTTCATTGAGGTTGAAACCCCAAATCCTCTGCAATCACTTCTTACATTTAAACTTTCTTTTATCAGTAAGGTATACAGTGAGATGGGTTCAGTTGGCCCTTCTTTCTATATGACCTTCATCACGAACTGTGTTTAAGGAACATATTACGTTTCATTTACATGGTAGCCTATGGGCTATGTGGAGAGATTGTTTCATACAGGATCCGTATCTCCAAGCATATGCCCTGCCAATCCTTATGATTCCAAGCATAAGCAATAAATGAAAGAGTATGTCAGTATCAAAACAACATAATAACATCCTGTCACATAATCAGCGTGTCTTCAACTTCAACTACATAAACTCAACTCCTAGCTTGTGGTGTTGGGTAATGAAAAACTATCGAATTTGTCACCTAAAAGCTAAAGTAAGCTCACCGCTGGAAGATGATTCTTCATCCAATACCTTACTTATCAGCATCAATATGCCATATTGGGTGGACATTGACCTTCAATAAGATTATATCACAAATACGTGGAGGGGTATTTACCTCCATTGCACAAACAAGACACCAAAAAATAATTTCAAAATTGATGATCTCGTTGCTTTTGCCACTGCTTTAGATGTCCTGGCTGTAAAAAGGAGCTTTAGTTTCGACATGGCTTGCAATATCCATGAGCTATCGGTTGTTTTTTTTTTTTTGAAAGAGGAAGCTGAAGTTATGGCAGACCTCTACCTAAATTTATTCAAATGCATAGAATTACAATCAAGGATATGGTATGCCCCTACAGTTAGCTATACAAATATTTACAAGAATTAGGGGAAAGCTACATGGAAAGAAAATAAAATTCACTTGAATGTCTAGATCTGTAGCAATAAAATCAACCATTTTATTTCCCTCTCTATGCTTATAGATGATCTCCTTTGAATCCAGACTATCCATCACTTTCTTGGCTCTTACATCATTAAGGCAAGTCCATGGGGGATGACAGCCTGAATTCATTACTTGTACTGTATAGGTAGAGTCAGAAACTACACATAAACTGTTGAAGCCCAACAAACCAGCAATGTCAAACCCTTTATAGATAGCTTTAACTTCTAAAGTACCTATCCCCATTTCAGTCACAAGACTTATTAAAATCAGCAATTGGGAAACCATTTGATTATCTGAAGATTACACTGCCATCAACATTAAAAATGATTTGGTGTTTCCAATCTTGCATCCACCTAATCCATTTGACTATCTTTGGCTGTTTAATTCGTGGATTCAGCCCCCAATCTGTGAGTGTTGAGTGTGTGCTAGGATTTTGATGAAAAATGTGCTTTGAAGTACTGCATTTGAAAGCCACTTCATTGTAGACTCTCCCAAATATGGTATTAGTAGTAGAGCTTGATCCTTGAAAATGCCTATTATTTCTTTCAGACCATAAATGATAGATAGTAGAACAAAAAGCAACTTTCAGAATCTTACTCCTGTCTGGATCAAAAGCAGCCTTTTTAATCAACTAATTGATTAAAAGCATCCCAGCCTTCAATCACCTTAGAGAAACCCAGCTTTCTAAGAACTGCATTCCAAAGATTTTTAGAGAAAGGACATTGAAAAAATAAATGATCTCTGGGGCATCACAAAGATAGCTATAAGAAGCCTCTAGCTATCGCTTTAATATACATTGATGTGTCAAACAAATTTATCAACAAAGGGAAATACCGCATATATCTGAAAGTTTTTGACTTGCGTTCTGATGTATTTATATAACATTATTTCTATGCTTGTTTTAATCTGTTGGAAATATCAGCCGATATGTCGAACTTAATACACATATTGAAGTTTGAGGATAAACTTGTACTTGCATTACATACATCCACACAGCTATTACATATTTTTCCATGTATGAGCTTTTCTAAGGCCTCGTATATTGAAGAATATCAGTATTTCTACCCTTAATTATTATTTATTTTATTTGCAGGTTTGCACACAGCGATCTTGGAAAAGGCCGTATGGGGTTGGTCTTCTTGTTGCTGGTTTGGATGAATCAGGAACACACCTCTATTACAACTGCCCAAGTAGAAACTACTTTGAATATCAGGCCTTCACCATTGGTTCACTACTTTGAATATCAGACATTGATGGGAAGAGCTCATTAAACATGCACTCTTTACAATCAAGGAAACACTACAAGGAGATAAGCTCACAACACTATTTGCACCGTGGCTGTGGTTGCAATAGACGGACCTTTCCATGTAATAGATCAGAATACCATAACAGAATTGGTGGAGTCGTTTGAGATACAGGAAGAGACAGACGAGGCCACCGCACCAGCTGGGGATATGCAGGAGGACCAGGGCCAACAAACCGTTCCAATGGATATTTGATTATCATTTCTAGAGATGAGTTGGGTAGTTGGTTGGTCGCCTTAATTTTCTAAATGGATAAAAAAAAAATTAATCATTGGATTCAGTCTCTTATGTCCAGTATTTTGATATCTGGTTTATCCACCTATGTTGAATTCAATGTGTAAAATTGAAAGTAAAAATATTTTTGTATTCTCTTTGTAACAGTTCTTTGTTCAAATTTTTATATAGACTTGGAAAAGGAAGGGTAAGGAATAATGGATAAAGTGTTGCTGAGGATATTAATCTTAGAAATGTTATGTCTTTAACTATAGTTGTAAGATAAGAGGATCCAGCTGTGCCTTGGTTAGAGCTGCTAAAACAAAGCCCCTAACACAGTTTTCCTTCAGCAAGTTGGTTCTCTTGCGTCAAAAAGTTTTATTTTCTGAAACAAGTTAGCAAGTTGTAATCGACTGGAAATCTTTTAAAAATAAGACCATCATGAAAGAAAGTTCATGCGGAGTACAATAATTACAAGTGCCATGGCTGGGTACTTTGATATGGTTTTTATTTAGTCCAAGCCAAATTGCAACTATTGTTGGTAACTGTTGTGGTGACCGCAAAAAGAAAAATGTTGTAGAAAAAAGAAGAAAAAAAGACCCATTCACTAGATCAGTTTCCCAATCCGATTGCTTTATGCCATAGTTCTAAAGCTATTTTAGAGAGCCAAAAATGCTAAAAAAAAAAACCTATTTCATTCCCTCCAAGTGGTTGTTTTCTTAGTTTTAGTCATTCTCTCTCCTCAAACATAGCTAGGAAGGACAAAAAAACTAGCTAGCCACATAAGCAAGATGCTTGCCTGCCTCAAAAATGTTTCTTAACCGTAGAGATATTTTATATGGCTTTTAGCGGGGAGCTATTCCCTTTGTGTGTATGTATATGTATATGTGTATGATTAATTATGACAATAAAGTTATGTAAACGTATTATATGGTAATTTGTAGTATGGAATAAAACTTTGTAGAATTTTGGCTGAATATTCCAGATTTGTTATTATTGTTGTCATTGGCTTTTTTTTTTTGGTCAATTATCGTTGATAATGTTCTTTAACATTTCACTAATTCTCACACTTGAATGTTGGTTTTACATAAATCGCCACATTATCTCTCATTTCTCACAACACAAACTGGAATAGAAGATAGAGAATTATTTAGGGAATAATACTAGTTTTTTTAAAGTGTTTTAATTGGCTGAAGTAAGGGGTTCGATTAGATCACGTAAAGGGCGGTCTGGCCATATTTAAAATTATGAAATATGTACAATCTAAATCAAGTGATTTATGAAATACAACGAAAAAGAGGTTACGGTTCAGTTTGGCTCTTTTCGAAATACATTGTCACATGTTGAACGTATGATCGATGCTTGAGATATCGGCTATATTCTTAACATTTTGTATAACACTTGAAATATTAAACTATTAGAAAACATAGGTTAGGATTTTAAAAATAATTGTAGGCACACGCGATAGCGTGTGGCCGACTGCAAGTGCATAGTGAAGGCCAAATCAAATTATGATGGACACCACCTATAAGCTACTATTATCTCACTTAAAAACATGCATCACCACAGAGTCATTGAAACAAAGCAAACTTCTCCACCAAAAAATAATCACACTTGGCCTCCAAAACAACACCCAATTTTGCCAAAACCTAATCAATCTTTACTTTTCTTGCAATTTATTTGAATCTGCATGGCTAGTTTTTCAAACTAATGATAACAAATTTGATATTTCCCTCTGGAATGGTCTCTTAGCTTCTTACACTAAGTACCACATGTACTATGATGCTATTAGTCTTTTTCAAACTTTGCAAATGTTCCCTAATGTAGAACCCAATAACTATAGTTACCCAAGTGTTTTGAAAGCAATTGGAGGATTGGGTTGTGTTCAAAATGGGATGAAGATTCATACCCATGTTTTGAAGTATGGGTTTGGATTCGATGTGGTTGTCGCGAGTTGTCTTGCGGGTATGTATGCAAAATGTGGATTGTTTGATTTGTCGATGAGGGCATTTGATGAAATGACTAAGAGGGACGTGCCGAGTTGGAATACTGTGATGTCTTGTTATTATCAAAGTGGGAAATATGAAGGAGCATTGGGGTTGTTGAAGAGAAGAAGAGTTTGGGGTTTCAACCTGATTCGGTGACGTACATGAACAAAGAAAGATAACGTTACAAGAACTTAAACTCTGGTAGGTGGTGAATGAAAGGCTTGAACTCATCCTAACCTTTTATGGGCAATGAAGTCTCATCTAAAGCCTCCAACTCAGGGTCAACCTTTGACGACAGAAACCCAATCAAGAGATTTAAAACATAAATCCCCAATTCGTACGAAATGATATAAAACCCTTGAACGAAATAAACCCGCAGGACATAAATGGACGCAACCACCACAGTTCCTAACCATCTCTCAACTGTATGAGGAGTGGACATATCGAGATAGTACTGAAACTTCCTAGAAAAATCATCCCTCCATTTCGCCGCCGGTGTCATGGCAGATGCATCATCACCCCCAGCTTGTTCCATAACCGTGGAATCTTAACACTCCAGCAACATATCTAACAAAGATATAAACTAAACCCCAAATCAATTAATAGCTAAAACTACTTTAATACTAATTATAACCCCATAACGCAAAAATCAAAACCCACCAATAAACCGCATTCGCAACGGGGATTAGGTTTGAGCCTAGTCACTACTAATAAAGAACAATAATCACTTTACCACTTGCGCCGAATCAACAAAACCCTATAAATTAGGGTTTACAAGTAATCATACACTTGCTTTGCAGAGAGAAATGGGAGAGATGAATCAACAAAACGCCGAATCAACAAAACGCGTGAAACTAAGGGAAATCATAAATATCAACTTCTAGATCAATGTAAAACCTTGCTTTGCAGAGAGAGAGAGATGGGAGAGATGAAGAGTTGTTGGTTGGAGAGAGAGACAAATTGTGAGAGAGGGGGTCGGGGAGAAAATAGTGAATGACAAGACTAAAGTACCCATTTTCGGTGTTTTGTCAAAAGTACTCCTAAGCATGAGAGTAGAATGAATCTAGGCCGTCCATCTCTTTCTTTCTCATAAATTCTAGCCCCTCTTTATCTTTGAGACAATGACAAACTTGTCTATTTGAAAAACACCATTGTGTAATGTAATATAGACTAGTAATACCCGTGGCTAGCCACGGTAAAGCATATCTTAGAGAATCTAAGTTCTACTTATCCCCCAAAATACCAAGGTGCAATCACTATGACTTCGTATAGTTGCTCCACATGCCCTATATCATTCACATATACAACCCTGATGCATATTTTTTACCTATAAATGTACACTATATATAACTCTCGTGATGCCACCATCCAAACTTCTCTTGTGGATGCCACTATTTATTTGCTAAGGCTATGGTTAAGAAAACCCAAGTAAAGAAAATTGGGATACTAAAACCCTAAAGGTTATGAAAGGAGGTTAATGTAATACAGATTAGTCTTTAGTTCTTTCATTAATGTATTTCCATACCTCTAGGTGAAGTAAAAATGCAGTACATGGAGAAATCTAAGGAAGAAGTAAACTACTTAAGGAGCAGATGATTAATAATTTTTAGAACAATGGTTTTGATAATTTTTAGAACAATGGTTCTGATAATCATTGTAAAGTGATCAATGATTTATGCAATTATCTATTTACAGAAAACATGAAGTTAGCATTATTTCTAAAAGGCCTTTGATCAGATAAAAACCACAATTTGAAATAAGAATAATATTTCTAGAACAGTGGCCTGAAAGCACTAACCTTTATCAATTCGAACCACCAACATAACCAGCAGGTAAGTAGATTTCTCCTCCAATTTCACCATGTTGTTCCCCATTCACAGTTATCTTAGCAGGCAAAAACTCTTTACTTATTGCTTCTATTCCCTGTTGAACAGCTTCCTCGACATTGCCATAACTGTGCTCCTCAACATACTTTCGTGCATCTTCAGTAATCTTCACAGAACAAAACTTGGGTCCACACATAGAGCAGAAATGGGCTACTTTCCCACCATCGCTCGCCACGACGATTACGTCATTGTTATAAATATATTAAAAACTAAAAAATAATTATTAGTGATATTCATACAGAAGCCTTAAATTTGATAGAGGCATTTTATGCAACCATGAAAGTAATTAGAATAAAGTCTTAAGAGTAAATTGTGCGTAGATTTAAATTAAACATAGTAAAAATACTATAAAAGGAAATCATATATAAAAGGGAAGTAATAATGATTTATCAATGAGTCTTGGTTTAAACACTTAAATGAAAATAAACATTTTGTTTTAATACATTGGGAATTATAAAACATACAAATAAATTTAAGTCTATTCCATTATTCGATTAGTCATCAAATCTTGAAGACCACTTTGATCCATTCTGGTTGAAAATTAAGTAAATAATAAGTCCTAATGTCCAATCTGAAGTAGCTGCCAGACTTAGAATTCTTGTGGTAAAGCTCGACCCATTTCTGTTTAAATTAAAAAAAATCCACTGGGCCAAAAACTGTTAATAATAGCACTTTTGAAGTAAATTTACGACTTGGTTACTCTGTTGTAACAATATGACTTCTATTAATAGTCATTATTTTAGAACCACGATCGTTTTTTATTTTACCTGACTTATTTTCGACTCAGAAAAATTGACTTCTGTAGTCAGAAAACCATTTAATTTGAACTTTAGAGAATGTCGTTTCTCGTTTCAACTCTCAAGTTTTAACTCTCAACCCTAAATCTCTAAATCATAACTCCAAACCCTTCGAATCGAAATGAAAGAGTAACAATTCTTCTCACCAATTCTTCAAACTTCAGATGCAATTCTTCTCCAGATGCAATTCTCTTTGATTTCATATTGGGGAATCAACAAAATTGAGGAACCATTACCAACAAAATTGAAGAATCGAATTGCAAGTTATACAACGGGTATGCTCTCTCTCTCTCTGAATCGAATTACAATCTTTTCTTAAAGTTCTTTCTTGTTGGAATCGAATTGTTGTTTGTTTGTTTGTTGGAGTTTTCAAAATATGAGGTTTGAGTAAGTTATGGCAAGGTGAAAGACTTTTTTTTATCCTGAATCTAGCGTACATGTTGGTTTTATCATGACTGTCAATTGCGTTTCATTAACATTTCTAATATGGCTGCTCTGAATCAGTACTTTGGTTTTATCAGTTATATTGTTATCTGCTGGACTTTGGAGGCAATGTATCTGTTTCTTTATCACCTATGACCAAACAAAATTTAATGTTAAATTAAGATACATGTTTCAATACAGAACATATTAGGATTTAGGGTTTATGTTGCATTTCAATTGTTTGATGAAATGATCATTAGAGCTTTTTACATGTAGGATTCATCGGAGGGTTTATCGAGATGTTGGTGGCCAGGATTTTTCGAAGGGCATTGTTGTCTGGTGCGGTGAGATCAGAGTATTGTACTAGCACTGCTACTGGTTCTTCTACTTCAACTAAGACAACTCACAATCCTTTGGAAGAGTTTTTCGAGTTGGACAGGAATCTAGAGGACGAGAAACCCATTGTTTATGGTATGCATTATGAGCCTCTTATGTCCTTATTTTGTTTAACTTTTGGGTTCTTATCTCAATTTGTCATTAATTTGAAGTACCCAATGTACCAATACAATGTAGATACAATACATTATTGCTGAATAACACATGGGGAATCGGATCGATTACAAGCAATAAGACAAATCACTATTTTCGTATGTGGTTCTACCCCATCGGCCAACATTTGTGTTTTACTATCGCAAATAATCTAAGATTACAGAACAAAAAAATCCTTTTTCTCGTGTCTATTTATGTTAGCTTAATCATTGTTTCTTTCGAAATTCCGCATTTGTCAGCTCCTTAGAAACTATTTTTAGAATGAAACCCATGAAAATAAGGTTTGCACAAAATATACTGAAATTGTGAAACTGCCAGAGTCTCTAAAAAGTTTTTGTTAGCTGCACTCAACCCTGGAATGCATGGCCAATGTGACCCCCTAATCGACTCACTGCCGAATTGGATGAACGGGAACAATTTGAATTTTTTTTTTGAACAAGGACAATATATAAGGGTCGCAGTGATAATCTTGAAAGAGCTTCAACCATAAGCAATTGTGCATTAAGAATAATTGTATTATGAAAAAAATCACGTTGCACTTACATAAAGAAAAAAGTTATCAACGAATAACATATGGTCGTCCAATGCTAACTACATAATTATAGAGACATTCCTAACTAACTAAAGAAACAGGCCCAAGACTGATCCAAGGATGAAGCATACTCACTGGTTTGGTTCTTTTATTGTAGAGCCTACTGATCCAAAGATGTCAACTAAGTTTGGCTCTTTCTGTTGGTAAATAATCGTCTTGAACATGTCTTTGAGTTTTTCATGATCAACCATCTTTTCCAAGATTGAATCATTGGAGACTGACAATGATCTCTTTCGTTCAGAGCCCTTTACAGTCGTAGAGAAAAACATCAACTTAGATAAACGGTCCTTCTCAACCTGTCTGCAGTACTTGTTTTCTTCCATCGTCTCTGCAGTAATGAGATTATAGGTATACACGACTTTCTTCTGTCCCAGTCTATATGCTCGACTAATAGCTTGCATTTCGACAGATGGATTCTAGACAACGTCAAATAGTATAATTCGTGAAGCCCCAATGAGATTTATCCCCTCACGGCATGCCTTTATTGATGCAAGTAATACTTTAGCTTGGCTAGTGGGATCATTGAAAAGATTAATATTTTTTTACCGAATCTTCACGTTTTGCTTTCCATCCATCTGCAACGCCTCCTTCCCCTCTGTCCAATTGAAAAGAGATTGAAGCGGATCCTTAATGAGAATAAATGGGTCAATAAACTGGTTGAATACCAAAACTTTCTCATTCAATGTCTGCGAAAGCCGGATCAGTTCCATAAGAAACCTTGTTTTCACTCCTTCGTTTGGGTTCAACCTAAAGCTGTTTAACGCAACCTTGTTAATGATGTCCTTGTCGTTTTCAGAATAACACAGATTGCCTTAAGTGATGGATGTACAGACACGAGAGACAAAGTATGTTCCCGCTTAAATGTGTCCTGTATCCCTTCGATTTCCTAAAGCAGGTATTTCTGCAAAGGAGTTGGATGTAGAATAACCACACAGTCTCTCAATCCAGGAAGGTTTTGTCTAAGAATGTCACCTCTGTGAATGTACAAAGGGAGAAATCATTGACCTGACCTCCTCTAATAGTACATCATCGTCAAGCTTTCCAATGATATTGGTTAATGAAGTCCATTTGCCTCTAGAATCTTTACTTTCTCGTCCTTTTAATGTTCTTCGGTCAATCTTTTGGGTTTTGAAGGAGATCTTAGCCGTAAATTTTGGTTTCACCAAACACATTGTATTGAAGAGCTCATCAAAGTTATTCTGAAAAGGAGCTCCAGATAAGATGATGCGCCTCTCAGTTTTAATATTTTCTAGGGCCTTCCAGATACGGCTTCGCTCATTTTGTGGTGTATGACCTTCATCAAGGACTAGCAAACTGGGCTTCTCAAGTAAAATCTTCCTTACATCTTTTTGTTTAAAATGTTGGATATCCCTCTGGCTTTTAGCTTCTTTAGCCTCCCCAGGTCTTCGACCGGCAAGTCTCTCAAACAATGGATAGCTAATGCCTAGGATGCCCTTTCCTTTACTCCAAGAATACAACTTAATCAAGCGGGTCCATTTTTTACCTCGATGTTTCCTCGCCAATTCAAGGGCTAAGTGGTGTTCCTTGCCTGAGTACTCCGAGGAGTTAAGATTGTGGAATGGAACATTGACCTTCCACTTTCTGAACTCTCCTCCCCATGTGAGTAGCATACTACAAGGAGCAATAATAATAGGTCGGCATTCCTTGTATACTTCCATGTATGCCATCAAAAATGCAATTGTCAGAAGCGTCTTCCCAGTTCCAGGAGCATGGGAGATCACACACCCTCCAACACCATCTGAACTCGCGTTCTTCACTAACTTATCAAGTTCTATTCTTCCTGCTAAAATTTTCCCTAAAAACTCAAAACCTTCTTGCTGGTGCGGATACAACATATTTCTAATGCCTGGGAATCTGTCCCACACTGTGCCTTTCAAATGGGTATGTGAACTTCAAGAACAAACATCATTTTTTTGAAACTGAAATATGTCCAAGGTAGAGAAATCCTAATCATCGGTGTTTATATTCCTGCTTGTTCTTCCAGATTGACATGGGATCAAGGGTGGTTGAACATATTTAATCTCCAGCTTCACAAAAGAACAAAAGCTGCATTTGATTCCAATTTCCTCATTAAGTATAAGTAGATGCTTCCCTCGATGACAAAGAGTACGTAGATCGGTTTCAATCTCTGGTTCATTATTGTCTTCCTTAACCGTAGAATTAAAGGACCCCATCTTGCAACACTTGAGAGCAAAATCAAACTCACCCCACAAGCCATCAATGTATTTCTCATAGTCTGTTTTCTCCTTTGGAAGAGGCACTTACTTAAACTTCCGTGGCAGCGGCGTCACAACATCATTAGCTTGGGGAGTCTTTTCTTGGGCATTACCTTCAGACGCTTGCCTGGACAGCTCACACTTGTTCGAAATGGTATCAACAAGAATTTTATACATGGATTCAGCTTTTGGTCTCCCCTTCTTACTTGCCCCTTTCTTTTGAACACTTACATTCCTAGCTCCAACACCTATAGCTTCGTCAACGCCAATTCCATCCTCATTGTCATCAAAGTCATAACCATCAGCTATTGGTCTTCCCTTCATACTTCCCCCATTCTTCTTAACACCTGCATTCCTAGCCTCAGTACCTATTTCTTCGTCAACGCCAATTATGCCATTGTCAGCAGACTCATCACCATCATCAGCAGAAATATCATCATCATCATTGCTATTTCTGTCATCCTCAGCAGAAACATCACTCTCCTCTTCATCAAAACATATTGGTTCAGTCAATGTTCTAAGCTTCATCTTTTTACCTCCGGACGCCCTGAACTAAAGTGTGACCGAGTTCTTTGTGCTACAGATCTTGTTCCACTAATAGAACATTGTGTACCTTTTTCTCTTAAGTCCTATCATAGTATAACCATATTCCCGTGTTCCTCAAGAACCCGCTATTCTAAACCCGTTTTTGGGATAGAAACATGATTCACATCCTCTTCCTTCTTAACCTTATCATCGCAATCATCATCGATCAATACGAAATTGTCCTCTTTCACAACAAATTGTTCTCCTAACTTGCTAGTTTGCAATTTCCTCGTACCCCCACCAAATCCCTTTGATTCTTTTTCCATATTTTTACTACCTTTACATTGAACAGTTGATTGATCTACAGTAATTCCTTTCACCCTTATTGGCCCACCAAGACATTTCCAACATAGAAACAATGGTACTACTAACACAACCACAAACAGTGATATAACAAGCAAGATAAACCCGATGCATGTGATAGATAAAGGAGACAAGTAGTTGATGCAAAAACTCACTTGATTTGGTAATCTGATGCAGCGATTTCCACTTATGCAACTTGGCGCTATTCTCCCAAGACACTTTTAATCAACGTTTCTTTCAGGCTAATGCTAATCTTTTTATCATTCCTCAATAAGTACCACTTTAGATGCCTTGTACACACACACACACACCTGGTGCTAGGGGTTTGGGTGCTTAAAGCGAATTTCAAAAGTGGCGCCCTTTAATAATAATAATAAAACAATAATTGAGGATCGAGGACATATTGAAAAAGGAAAAGCTGTAAAATTCAGCAAAAATTTAAATTTTTCAGCAAAATTTGATTAAGTTTTTGACGAAATACTGGAAGAATAGACAGTTCTCACCATAAAGCAACAAATTTTTTTTGAAAATTTTGGCCATAGTATCGAAAAATTGGTAAAATTTGGTGGAAAGGACACTAATGAAATCTCAGATACTTGTGATATTTTGTTTGTCTTAAAAATTTCGTAGTTTTCCCCAAACGTTATTGTATGGTTGTTAGTTTCTATATGCTTTATCTTTTTTAGGTCGCTGTTGGAAGGCTTCTGAATTGCGTCTCAAGTCTTGGGATGATCTTCAAAAGCTATGGTACGTGCTGTTGAAGGAGAAAAACATGCTCATGACCCAACGCCAAATGCTTAACGCACAGAACCTGCAGTTTCCTAACCCGGAGCCTATACCCAAGGTACTTCATAATTCATTCTATCTTTTGATATCAACTTTAAATGTATCTTGTGCTAATGTCATTGATAAAAGATTAAAAGCTTAGATACTTCAGAATAACAATATGATACATCTTTTTCCTGATGAATGTTAAATATAAATATCTAAAAGTGAGTAATTTAGGGAAAATGGGAGATATCGTTGCTTTGTGGTGCTTGGCTTTGGTTATCTCTGTGCTCAACACCTTGCTTTGTTGTATGAACTTCAACTGAAATTTATCTATTCTAGTGTGGCAAACTTGAGCAATCTTTATGGTTGGTGAGACTGGAGTATATTTTTCTTACCACGATTGTGCCATTAAGTTTGAGCACCTGAGGCGTGTTTTTTCTGTACGGGACGAGGCGTCTAATTTCAATGGGGTTAAGGTGTAAACCACTTGAAACATGTTGAACTCTTATTGTTAATATCCAAATAAGGGACAGGCTGCCTTCCAAAAGAAAAGAGACTTCAGAATTCCCTTGAAAAATCTTTAGATTTGGAAATGAAGATATAATGTCTGAGATTTCCAAATTTTAGTGACTAGTGCAAGTCAAATTGAGTGTGGCTTACACCTTGCCTAGCGACTATTAAGCTTGAGGCTTACAAATCTTGGCCAAAGGAGAAATTCTGGAAATTTATAAGACTTTTTTGCAGCATTCTCACGCAGTATATTTTACTCGAGTCTTGAAAAATGAAGGAATTCCATTGAAGGACAAGCTAAAGGCAGGAAAGCCCTAGAAAATCTAATCGGGAATTGACAGTCTGACCAAAGGCCCAGATACTTTTAGTTCCAAAGGCCCGGAATTGACAGTCTGGCCGAAGATCTAACATGTATGCTCTCGCTCTCTCTCTGAATCGAATTACAATCTTTTGTTGAATCGAATTGTTGTTTGTTGGAGTTTTCAATATATGGGTGCTTGAGGTTCGAGCAGGTTGTGGCAAGCTGGAAGACTTTTTAACGGGTATACTCTTCTTTATGTAGTTCCTTTGTACGTATGTAACATTTACATTAGAAGTATAGATGTTATATATTTCTTTCTTTGCCTGCCTCCTATATTGGGGAGTCAAACTTCAATTTAAGTAACATATTGTGGGTCAGTCTGAATATAATTACTCTTCTCTTTGTTCGTACTTGAATGTTGTAATGTATTTATCTTCTATGTTGAAACTTATATTCTTGCGCTGCAAATTCTCTGTAATCAAATTTCAAAAGTAAAGAGCGAGACTGTTTCACGGCCCTTTTTTATGAGTTGAATTTTTTTCTTCATAAGCCTATATTATAGGCAACATTAGCTGGCATATTTTTGACTACCATATGATGTATTGGCCTATAGGTATATACTTTGCAACTCTTCTGACTTGGCTTTGGAGTGTACAAATCCTCATGATACCCGTTATTATTCGGAAAGAATTCTCTTGTATGATAAGCATCCTGGAGGGAGTGGTATTTCAGCGCAGGTAAGTCACATCTTATTGGTTCTAGCTGTGATTTCATCATGAAATCTAGATGCACATTTTACTTAGATAAAATTATACACTCAATTTTCTTAATAAAGAACGGAATTATATTTTTTTCATATCGCAATTACGTCTATTTTAGTCTTTATGTAGCTTATCAGTTCCTTAAATTCTTGCAATCGGTACAACCACATTTCAGAGAACTTCTAACTACTGCTTTGGATCTTCTGATATCGTGCCATTGTGCGGGAGGCACAGGTTGCCCCAACTGCGTTCAAGTAAGTTTCGACCGAGTAGTTTCATCTCAAAAAGAAAAATTGTTTTTCCATAGCAGTTTTGTATTGCTTATATTAAACCTTGAAAAGTGTCAAAATTAAAGAAAACCAAAATGTGCTATATAGGGTGTGTTTGGTTCGTGGAGAATGGCAGAAATGGGGAATTGAATTTCTTTTATTTAAATTGGGTCCTCCTTGTATACTTTCCAGTCGTAGATTCCTTTTATTTAAATTGCAACTCATCTTTTAACATAGATACAAATGAATATATTGTAACTTTTTTTCCTTAATAATATAATCCCACAATTGCTACTATTATACACATTGTTTTTTTATGTATCTTTATTGATAGAACTATAAGCTTTAAATGGCAAGAGCTTTCATGAACTTGAGACAATGATGGTTTAAATCCTTAATCTAGTTTTAATTGTAAAAGTATAAAACTACTCTTTAAGTAAACTAATATTATTTAATAAAATTTTGAAATTTATAATTGCGAGAAGCGACTAAAATCATTGTCAATAATTGTGTCTAATAGATAGACGTTTTTGTGTAACAGATAGCATGACTAGTTTGTATGTCGAAATTTTTTAGAATTACGAAAAATTAGGCGATTTTGGCGCCGTAAAATTGCGATACATAAAACAACGGATAAATAAATCGGAAAATGGAACAAATACGACAAAAATAGCGACTAATATTTGTGTATATTTTTGCGACGTATAAAACAACTCATAAATGTGTCGCAATTTTAATTAAAAACGACAGATATTATGACGTGGTTTATAGTCGTAATATTACGACGCATTAAAGTCGAAAACATAAAATTACTGCAAAAGGAACGACGTTTTTTTTTCCTAAAATTGAAGTCACTTTAGCAAAATAACGATTGACTTGCCCTGTCGCTTTTTACTCGTTTTGGCCTAGTGATCATTGAGAAATTATGAGGTGAAATGTAAAATTGTTATGTAATAAATTATGTAAAAGTTTCTTACCGGTTCCATAATTAATATTTTTCTCAATTGTGCTAATTTGTGCTCTACTTGAAACAAATATTGTAAATCTGGCAAATTCTATAAAAAGTAGTAGATATATAAATTAACAGCATAAAAAATATTGGAAAAATAAGATTTACGAAAGCAAGTAAGGGATACATACTTCAATTACAATAAAACTTCAGGGTAAACAATGCTAATTGTACAACGCAAAGCATTTGGAGGTAATAGTGTGGTGATTCTGTTTGCTGAAGTACATCTCGACAATGCCACATATAGTTGTCCATAAGAGAAAACTTCTGTCCGCAGATCTATCCCCACATATTTGACCGATTATCCTTGTGATTTATTAATTGTCATTGCATATGCTACCCGTATAGGGAACTGTTGCCGCGTCATTTCAAAAGGCATTTCTCTCATTGACGGTGTCAAAGAAATCCTTGGAATAAAGACAATTTCCAGAATGATCACCGGTCAAGATCTTTGCCTCAATTATGCATGTCGCACATCGGACTACCATTAGTCGAGTTTCATTGCATAGTCCATCTTTTGGAGCAAGATTTCTAAGTAACATTATCGGACATCCAACTTTCAATTTTAGCTTGAGCGGTGGCAAACCTGGAGGGTTGAGACTATTCAGGTACTCACTTGGGTAGCGATTATTATGCGTATGATCTGCAGACTCATCTTCCTCAATTTTATCTGCTGCCAAATAAACTATTGATTCTCCCAGAAAAAGGCTTAAAGCCTCGTCATTAATTGAGCTAACATCGCTGTTTCTTGCAGATAAGATTGTTTTATTTGTTTGAAAACCTTGCTCTCTTTCGTAAGAAATATTCAAGTTCGAGTAGACAAAGAGTATTAGGTCTTGAACACTTGCACAATTTTGAATTGTTGAAGGCAATTGAATTATTTTTTTGGGGTCGCTTCCAATCTAATAATTGTTGAAATAACAAAGTAGAATTAAGATGTTAACATTCTGATTGAATACGTTAGAAATAACTATGAAAATAATTTAGCAAAATAGTTACCTCCATCAAATAATCTGCGAACCGTACATTATCAGGGTTTGCATGATCCAAATGCATGTTATCCACCAATGACAGAACACGTACATGTCTCCATAAGGATGATCGTCTTAACGATGCTGCAACAATTTGTTCACGTGCACCTTTGGGTACAACTGGCAGTATTTGACAAAAATTTCCTCCAAGGACAACTGTAATTCTACCAAATAGTCTACTATCGTTACGAATGTCTCGTAATGTCCGTTCAACTATCTCAACAAAGTGTTTATGTTATCTTGGTACCTCATCCCGTATAATAAGTTTGGTTTCTCTAAACAACTCTGCATGAATAGATTGTTTAGTAAATTCACACTTTGAGTTATCCAACACATTTAACAGGATTTTGAATCTTGAATGTGCAGTTCTACATCCTTCAAGAAGCAATGATGCAATCCCCGAGCTGGCAACCATAATAACGATATCCCTCTCTCTTTGGCAAGTAGCAGCAATAGTATTGTAAACAAATGTCTTACTAGTACCGGCTGCTCCATTTAAGAAGAAAAGTTATCCCTTATTATTAGCCACATAATTTATAACGGCATTATAAGTCTGCGCTTGAGTACTATTTAACTGACTCACATTAGCCACAGCATGTATAAATTGTGTCATATTAGAATTGTAATTGTTCCATTATGAGTCTATTCCCATTTACGGAACGCCAATTTCCTACTGGTAATGGCATTGGAGGAAAATCATGTAGAGTTTTACCCAATTCAAATTACAATTCATCTAATAGATATAAACCATAATCTTTGACATGATCCTCAGTCGAATTTTAAATGTTTAACTGGGTATGAGGTTTGTAAGTGAGGTCATCACAAATGTTTACCCAGAACTTGTTCTATAACTCTTTTGGGTGTATTGGATTACATTCTGATAGAATAATGCTAAACAATCTTTTCGGCTGATATCCAATTTTCATCACGGCTGCCAATCAACCCATTCTTTATCATCTTCCAGAAGTCCCATGGCAGCACATGCTGCTTTAAATGTGCTATATAAAATGCCATTGTGCGTACGCAAATATTGAAAAGATGTTGGACCTTTCACTACAGTTAGAAGCAAATGTAAGTAGTATCTTTCTCCAGAGTTTGGGCTTGCATAATATATTCGGCCAATAGAAAATTTGTGTTGTTGTACTCTCTTTGTCCAAATTTTTTTACCATCAATACCATGCCAAACATAATGCTGAGGGAATTGTTGGTATGCAAACGCTTGTGCTTCCACATTTTCAGCACAGTATTCAAAAAAGGTTGTTAAAGATGTTTTTTCATTAGCTGCTCGAGCATGAATAGATGCCATGGTCTCGCTTGTGCTAAAAACAACGTGATGCATTCCAGGTAACTGTAAAGCAAGTCGTACGACACTTGGTTTTTCATGGTGAAGATTAAAATTGAAAAGAAGCCAAACTCCTTCTGGTGGTCCAATATATCGAGAATCGAGATATTGTTGTATTTCATCCCAAGCGATGACCATAGTTGCTCGATCATGACCCTTGTAATTATACTTGTGAATGTATTTTACACATTGAAGACCCGCACAAATTTTGACATTGATGTGACAGTCAAATAATTCAGACAGGTAAGGGTTATATGACACAATATCCATGTTGTCAACTATTTTCCCTTTAACGATGTAAGTTTTATCAGGTGTTGGTCATCCTCTGTAAACAGAATAACCATCTGGACCCATGGTTTTTCTTTAGCATATTGTCTAGGATATCGCTTTGTGCAGTTGTCAATATCCATACATGGGGCATTCATGTTTGCAGGCCCACACGGTCCATGAATCATACATTTCATTACGGTTCTAAAGAAAGCGGGATGTTCTTTTTCATCAGGAATTTCGACGCTTACGATTTTATCAACCTGTGATATTGTTCGTATTTTTTTATCCTTACGAATTAGGAAGAATAATGCATGCATATGTGGTAAACTACGCTTTTGAAATTCAATTGTCCGCACATGTGCAACACATGTTCTAAAAACGCGATTATTCTCAACTTCCTTTAACAAAGCTTTCTTCTTTAACTCAAACATGCGGGCTTCTAAATCCGGTCTATCATAGACTGACTGATTAGGTAGGAGTGCATTGTTAATCTCAGGCCATTTTAGATTAGCTGTCATTATAAGAAAGATATCTGGATGATTATTGAAACGTGCGATCGCCAACAAATCTTGATTAATTTCATACATATTCCTTGCACTTCCAGTATGTGAAGAGGGTAAAACAACACGTTGTCCAATTTGATTAGGATCCAAATCCACTGTCATAATATCTGTCAAACCACCATATAATTCGAACCAAAGATTGTTTATGTTTAACCTAACATATCTTAATCAATTTTGCTCAGTCGAGGCCCACGCATCTACTATAAATTGTTGAAATAATTTTGATCATCACAAGATTGGTGAATATTCTGTTGTACGTTGAAATAGGTGATAACAATAGTATTCCCATTGAGAAAGTTTTTTAGTTGAATACCATGCGTTAGCTGCAACGTTCCAATGCTTTAAGTATACTGACCAACCAAGTTGTCCAATAGGGAAAATAAGAACATAATGCATGGGAAGGTATACAGGATGACATTCACTAATTTGCATCAACCCCTGATTTGCCTTACGATACACAATGATGTCTTTCACGCCACTGATTTCTGACCCATCTTCAGGTAGTATAACTGCAATCTCATCGGTTGATGGTAAATTGTATCTACGATGATCTGTCGAAACTCTGTAATGAAGGTACGCTGGCACATTAAAATTTTCATTATCGCCTGCAGCGTCTTCTAATACCTCATATGTATGACGATAAAATTCACTGAATGGGTTATATCGGACCAATATGTCTTGGATAACTTTTGACACATCTTTATTTAGGTGTGGGTTCCTTTTATGACGAGTATTAAGAGATGCACTAGGGTTGTAGATGCATAATTGTGCATAAGAAGCTTCTTGTTTCTCATTTGGAACCAATGCACCTATTCGATGATGTAACTCACCGTGGATAACAAAAGAAGTTGGACCTCGCCCATGAGCTACTCGATTATCCATATGAACCCCAAGATTCGAAAAATGCGTTAGCTGCATTATATTATCGCATATACCTTCGAAATGACCTTGAATGCGGACCGTTACCATTATATAATTCTTGAAATTCATTAGGCAATGTGTCGATATTTGGGACCTTAATTTTATCTTGTAGGCAACATTGACCTAATAGTGGTTTGATGATTGAAGATTTTAATAGTTGCTCGTTCTTTTAATGAAGTATAGAGCAATGTGTACATACAACGTCCATTTGGCCAAGGAAATGACATCCTAATTGCACTCCCTCGTCATTACCGTTAATGTTATCTTCATCCACTTCATTAACGTTATCATTATCTTCGTCATCAATGTTACGTTCATCATCACTTTCTATTGGATTATAATAAACGACTTCTACGTCATGATGGACACTACATTTGAAAATTTGAGATTAATTAGTACTGTTATTTATATTGAAATTATTTATATTAAAATCTTGGAAATAAATAATTTAGTATGCACTTGCTCATTTTCCTGAGCCGACGAAGACTCTCCAATTTCAAATGTACTTGAAGGAAAATTAGTCGTGCTGCGCATGATTGGATAAGGTATGTTGGGCAAATGTATTATGCAAGGTTGTTCTTCTAAAATAGTGTCACTATCAGGTAGTAAAGTAGATGACTCTTCTCGAATGGTATGAGGTGGTTGTGAAGATACCCTATTAAATTCTGGATGTAAGTTTGGGAAAATAGAATCTGATGAATGATTCGTAACCGTGGGATTTAGCAACTGGTAATTTGTCACTGCTTCTCTTTGTTGTCGTTCACGTTCTCTTCTGACACGTGCAATAGACCAATTAGAAAGTTGTCTTTCAGTTGGGGGAAGACTTAGAGTCCCTTCAATAGGGGTAATTTTAGAACGCAAACCTGCTATATTAAATTCTTCAGCTAAATTTCGAGATGTTGGAGTTAAGTTACGGTTTGTAACTCTTTGGTTGAATAGCTGGGGAACTATTGTAACTTTCCTTAGCTGCCTCTCGCATTCTCTTCTAGTACGTTGTGCAACCGATTATTTAGATAGTTGTTATTGTGCTGGTTGTTGACAATTTGCAGATTCACTTAGTTGCCTATCGCGTTCTCTTTTTCTTCTACCACATTGAGCTAACATTCTTCTTGAGAGGGCATTATCAGTTGAAGGAGTAAGGATACTTGGCGACATAATATCATTGGTTGTATACACCCTATTTGACGATGTATTATCATTTGAAGGTGTTGACCATATCACCATTATGTGGCGATTCCTATTTAGTAATTCCAAGGAGTATTGGGTTATATTGTTAAATGCCAAAATTTAAAGTGATTTATAGACTTAAAATTATAATTGGTCAAATATGGAAAAACATAGACAGTAATTTTAAGTAACTAAAATTATGAGCTAACGACGAAAACAGAGGCGAAATAAATAGCCAATTATAGAAGATGAAAATATAGGCTAAGCACAATTTAGAGAGATGAAGCTAAGTACATTGACTAATAATGTAATGTGACTAACCTCATAAGCATCCATTATGAAGAGTAGCTGCTTCAACCCTTTGACGGTATAGTGAAATGAACTTTATGTAAATTCAACGAAACTTCCATTATTAAGAGTATAAAGAATCATTATTTGTAAACGCTTTCTTCATATTGTTTCTCTCTTTCTCCAAAAACAATTAACAAAGAAAAAAAATGTTATTCATAACCAATGCTCCAAAACTTTTCTATAGTCTTTTTAACCTAACCCATGAATGAGCTAACAACGGATGTGTTAACTATACAGTCGATTGTTCATGATCATTTGTATACTATAAAAAAGATTCTACAAATCCACAATATTGTACTGCTCATACCGAAACTGAGGCTTATCCTCGGATAAGGTAGGTTTGTAAGATCAGAAGAAAAGTATATAAATGTGGGGACATGATATTCATGGGGAGCAAGAAAAGTAGATCTCTATATGGATTTGTTTTAAGGACCCTTCACATGAGATAACACATAATTATCCTCTACCATGCAGTTCCAAATTTTAAGTAGATCTTAAACTGGTGGTAGGTAAGATATATATGCAGAGGTGAGAAAGACAGAGAGAATAACGCATAGTAGAGTATGATAAAATTTCAACCCTAAAACGCTTAGAAAAGGAAAAAATATGTACTTCCCCCCTGTCTATGAGACTAATTTTGTTAGAGAAATATATTTCTAGATCATCCTCATATTGTTGCAATAACCTTAGAGTTATCTCCTGCAGTTTCCAGAGCATTAGCTCTGGCTATGTATTGTTTCGGGGATCCTTCCTTTTTATTCTAAATATCTTCGAAGTTGAAGCTGTAGGTAAAGAGATGCACTTATGCTGCACATATAACTCAAAGGTGTTAAACAACAAAGTTAACCACTTGGTACCACGTATTAACAAAGCTAATTTTGATAGCTCGAACAGTGGGAACTGGGAACCCTGGCAAGGTTGGGTATGGAGTAGTCTTTAGAGATCACCTGGCATACATTAAAGGGGTGCTTGTTTACAGTCTTGGCATCACAACTTCTTATATGATAGAATGTGAAGCAATTTTTAAGGCAGCTAAAATAGCACATAAGAAGGGATGACATATCTTTAATGGTAACAATTCTTTAAATTTTACTGATATTAACTCCAAAATGTCAATCAAAATCAAGCACACATGGAGGGAAGCACACATGGAGTCGAGGGAAGCCAATTTTGGTACTGATGGATGTGCTAATAGAGCTAATCATCTAGTGGAAGGAGCTCCCCCTGAAGAATGGTATAACATTAGGCCTGGTTTTCTCAAAAGAATTGAAATGCAAATCATTTACACAATACTTCAACCTATTGTTTTGAGTTACAAATGGATAGGACAGAGAGCAAATCTTCAGTTTCTGAATTGATGAAGGTGGTAACAACCTCATATATATCTTGCAGTCATATTCATTTCAGCTGGACCATTAAATGCAAGTATAGGAAGGCCACATTTGAGTCTTAGTATCCCAAGGCATTATGGAAAGGCCTTTTGATAATCAACTAATGGCACGTGATGGAGAAGAGGTCTGATCTAAAGGAAAAGATGGAGGCACTTGAGGTTGATAAGAAAGATATCGTATATAACTCAGAGGTGTGGCCATGCAGGGTTAAAGGTAGTCATGGGGTTTTCATCATTAGAAAAGTCGGCTGACATAGAGACGTTCGAAGGTGGTGGAAGCGGTCGAAAGAAATTAACTGATAACATGGATATGAGAGAAGAAAATATACGATCATCAAACGACTTCTTAGAAGATTTTATGACTAAGAGAATTTAAGTAAGCTAAGGGCATTTCAAGTCTTGTTTGTAGGGGCCGCCTAACTTTGTAAGGAGGAGAAGTTGGCTCTTACACCACAAAATTTATCTTCTATCAAAGGATTCATGTATTTAATCAATAATACGACTAATTTACTGGTAATATACTTGCGTGGAGGCCTAGAATGGGACACTCCACGACCTCTAATGAGGATTTTTAAGTGTATTGATATAACTGTGCCGAGTAGTCAAAGTTTCGAGCACTGGGTCATTTACAGGGTGATCGAATGTAAACTTCAAGGGTCAGGGGAGAGATTTTGCAACCCCTCCACACTTCTCCCTCCCTCCTATTTATAGATCACATGAAGGGCTGAGTCATCATGGGGGGTCTAATTATAAGGGTACCCTCAGGGACAACTGACTTGTACCCAGAGTCAGTTCTGACGTCGAAACTGTTGGGTCTGATACTGTAGCCGTTATCCTGTTTGCTCTGACATTGTGGTCGTTGTTGGTTCTGATACGGTAGTTGTCGAGCGGCGTTCCCCACCATTTTGTCTAGTAAGATGGCTATCTGACATGTCTGCCTTCGACCATGGTCGAAGTGTTTCTGGTGCTGATGTGGAGCTCATGCGCAGACGTATCTGCCTTCAGCTTTGAAGCCTATTTGTTGTCGAATGTTAGTATAGTCTTAGAGGTCTTGATCATGGCCTTAGTAGGCTTCGAGTTATCAGGTAGGCTTCGATGTAGCCTTCGAATGTTCGGTTGGAGTTTGAATGCTGCGAGTAAGCTACTGCATTCGCCTTCTCTCTGCAAGGGTTTCAGAAATAGGTGTAGAGGCGTTCGCTAAGAAAAATTGTTGGTTGTTGGAAGTTGAACTGTTGACTATTGTATATTGAATTTCCGAGGAAGGTAATAAAGGAGGGTAATTAAGGAGTTATGGTGATTATAGAGTAATAAATGATGTTAATGAAGATATGAATATGGCTTATGAGGGGGTAACACTGTATATTCTTCGTTTTCACTTTCTTCCTCTACATTACGTAAAAACAACATGGACACCACTCCCAACACACGCTATCAAAAAAGGATGGGACATGCCAGAGACCGCCGAATAGGATGGAAAACGACTGAACCTAGTAGAGTTAGAACCTGGGGAGCCAATCAATGGGCAATCCTAAGCATACTTGTGGGGGATGATGCAATAGAGGTTTAAAGCTACTGAAGAACGTTACCTCTTCCTGTCGAGTTTGGTCGAGCGTATTGTGCAGGAAGAAGATCAGTTATTGGAGGATGAATAGGGCTCGACAGGAAGAACTAATCCGTCTGAAAATAAGGCGAGTTATTCGTAAGGTGGTGATAGGTTTTGTTTTGTATGACTGTATTAGAAGTTTTATATTTTTTTTGTTGAAGTCTGTGCATTTTTCTCTTCTGCCCTTCTCTCTTCCTTTGTATGATCGAAGTAATGAAATAAAAAGGTAATTTAATGGAATATTATATTTTACATCTGATAAATATGGTAGGTGAGTAGACTGTTAGACTTTCGAATGAAGGGTAAATGGTAGAAACAGTAATCTGCAAGGGGAAAAGTACTTTGAATGGTAGAAATAATATTCTGTGCATGCTGATAAAACAGTTGAGTCTGGGAAGTTGTAAAGGTTTGACTATTGAGATTCTGAGGGAAACTATTGAAGACTGTGATATATACGGATTCTGATTAAGGAGTGTATAAATGCACCTGCCTTCTGGTATAAGTAGGGTCTTTTGAGAGAACTTCAGACATCTGTACCTTCTCTGAGTAAACATGTCTGCATCTTCAACCCAAAGTAGTGGAAACACTCATAGCACCATGTACCAAAAACAAGTGGCGGCAAGAGACTTTCGTATTTGGGAGAAGACCCTCGAGCTGAAGCAGAGGTTTTTTGGTGATTGAGACCTGGATTGGGTTATGCCGAACACCACCAATTTTAACAAAATTTTACGGACTTAGTCTATGGTAAAGCGTTATTTGCCACGAACTAAGGGTGTGGTGGGGTCTGTAGAAAAATGGGTGTGGCAATTTTTTTGCCACAGATTAAATCTATGGTTTTGTAATATATTGTACTACAGATATTTTCTGTGGCAATTATTTTTCTATAGATATTGTCCGTGGTAGAGGTCTGTAGTAAAATGGGTGTATCATTTTTTTGCCACGGATCAAATCTATGGTTGTCATATATTGTACTACAGAGTTTATCTGTGACAATTATTTTGCCACAAATATTGTCTGTGGTGAAGGTAAAATAGGTTTGACATTTTTTTTGCCACGGATCAAATCTATGGTTATCATATATTATACTACTGAGTTTATCCGTGGTAATTATTTTGTCACAGACATATTCACAATATATGTCACTAATGAAGTCCGTGGTTATTAATATTGCTACGAATTTAGCCTGAGTTAAATGCTTTGAAATTTGCCACAGTTATTTAATTTGCCACGGCTTAAGTTTATGGTAATTTACCTTATTATTATTTTTTTTTCAAAAAAAAATAAATAAGCAAAAACCTGTAAAATCTGTAATATTCTCGATGCACCTGTCATTTTCTCTTATGAACAAATGTATATAAACTAAAAGGACAATTCATAATAACTAGTTTCATTTATAAATATTCGTAAACGAAAATTCATTTACATTGTCCATATGTATACCAATTCAAAAGGAAACTATACACATCTTCCCTATAATAAATCAAAAGGAAACCATGGACATACCAAAAAGAACAAAAAAAATGGAGATAATATGGACAATAAGCACGGAAGTAGTATTGGATCCAAGTCTTCAATCCATTATAAACATCCACAAAAGTAAGGAATAACAGATCCAAGAGTTAGAGGCGTCTTCAATCTATTATAAGCATCCACAAAAGTAAGGAATAACATATCCAAGAATAGGAATCATCTTCAATCTTTTATGAGCATATACAAAAGTAAGGAATCCAACAACGGGAAGCACCTACAAGAAAATTAAGATAACAAATAAATATAAAGGTCAAACCCATTATACTTATACTTGATAAATGGATGACGAAAGGAATTTAAAAAAAATGTAAAAGGGGTTAGGAAAAATAATTACCTAATAGGCAAAACGTAAAAAAATTCTCGGGTACTTGATCTTTGTGCCAAAACCCCACGTTGACCAAAGACCGGGGAACCATGCTCAAAAATTATATCAAGAATAACCTCATATTCCGCCTCCTCGCTTTCTTGGTGACCAGGAATTACTAACGCCTTCCCAGATGCCACAATATGCTCGTGCAAATTTAAAAAATGAGCAATTGCCTCTTCTCGCAAAAGAGTTGTAGACATCTAACAATGAAAAGCATGTGGTACTGATATTAGTAATAAAAAAAACAATTTAAGAGAAAAACTACATAATTAATCCATACCCGTGATCTATCAACAATAGCAGTAGGTGTCGCAGCACGTTCAAATGATCTAAGAGATATTACCATATCCCTCAAACTATCAAGCTTAGCATCATTTTCAGTATTGTATTGTAAAAATTAGTTCTCCAAATCAATATAGCATTCCTTACCCTCCATAATTTGTGCCCTTAAAAGCTCAGTACTCTGTATAAACTTTTTGGTCACATCCGGACCCATAAAATTCACACAACCTTTTTTCACCTTACCAAATACTTGAGCTAAAAGATCATGGTCAACATCAAGATATTTAGATTGCGGATTCTTTGCGTAATCTCTTTTATTGCAATCTGCAAATAGCAAATAATACTAAATTATACTAAAATAATCAATTAAAGCTATATGAATGGTTTAGAAATAACACCAAAGATAATAATATAGGGAGGTATTTATTAAGTATTAAATCCACTTTAAAACAAAAGAAAGTTGTTATTTTCAGTACTAAAAGAAAGTTGCTTGTACTTAGAGTTGATATCCATGGAAAGAGGTTCAAATTTTAAACTTAACGATCCAGACAAATAAGATGGCAGTTGCAAAGGGTCACGAATGGCATCTTCTTGATTAACAGAACGGAGGACTGGGTCCTTTAAGAGCTCTCTTGCAGGAAATCTTTCAGATGCTGGAAGCAGACACTTCTTTATAAACTGTTTAATTGGGGGTCAGTTACTTTTTAGATGCTAGATAACCCCCAGATGGTACCTATGCCAATGCATTGGAAAAAGAGATACTAGTACCTGTGAAAAGGGCGTTGGAAAAAGCTCTACTAGGGTCTGTGAAAAGGGCGTTAAAAAAATGTCTACTAGGATCTGTGATTGGAAAAATAGTTACTAGGATCTGTGAAAAGGGCAAAAAAAAAACAGGCAAGGTTCTTGATAAGGATACTAGCATTGACTGCTGAAGCATCTTGTGTGGGTGGTGATTGCAGTGACGACTTCGCCAGATATGAAGCTTGTGTATATAGTTGTAGTTGTATCTAGTAGGTTTCAGTGCTATCTACTGCTAGTACTAGTTTCTTCCTTTTGGAATAGATGAATGAGCTTCTGAGCCGTACCCCTATTGGCGGGCAGGTAGGGGAGACCACAGAGCACAACTTGGGAAAAGAAGGTCATGGCCCAGGAGCCTGATAGACACTCCCCACTAGCAGAGACACTCCCCACCAACTCTGCCTATACTATACAGAAAAGCAAGGATTCCTTTTAAAGCCTCAACAGGAAAGCAATAATGCTTTTACGGGAAAGCAATAGCCTCTGCAGCTATAAAGGCTAGTCGTCACTGTTTATAACCTATCCTTTCATGATTTTACTTTTAGTCTATAACAAATTTAGAATAACTTGCGTACGGGATTAAAAGGATTGATAGGATGGAAAGACTAATTGATCGTTAGCAAACTCGCAAAAACATGACCTATGTTCACGTGCCTTTTAACAACCTTGCCTAAATCTTTCCCCAAATCCGTCTTGCTAATTTTAACAACCTTGCCTAAATCCATAGTAAGGTCTTCTAAAAGTTTTCTAAGATTATTAGGCTGCATAAGTTTATCAAAGATATCTGTACTCCCAAAATATTTAGGAGGTACTAGATTCTTTATTATAAACTCATTGATTATTCTAAGTGGTGATCCAAACTCTAGAAACACTTTGGTATAAATACCTGGAAGCCTCATAGAGTAATATACCGATGAAATGAAATTATCGTGGATAGTGTATATAGGGTGTTGGTTTTTGGAATGGAGTTTTTCCACCACTTTCATTGCAATATGGGCATTCGGAGTGTAACCCTCATTCTCTTCCTGGTAATCCGATCATAAATCCAAATTTCAGCGGTCTTACTACGCATATAATCTTGCACAGTTGTGAAGTAAGGGGTACCATAGACTACTGGTTTATCAAGAGCTGAACAGATCCAACCTATTAGGTTGATCATCTTCATAAAAATTTTGATTTCAGAAAATTGGTGATTCCAAAAATCATAGCAATGTTTAGATATAGCTCTACAATCCTTCTTTTGTAGTAAGGGGCCATAACATTCGATAATATCGCCACTCATGGCTAAAACTGTCTTACCATAGATAAGTGGCATAAACAATTGTTTGACTAGTTTTCTCGTCAACATTGATTTTACGATAGTATACTTGTCCTCATCCAATTTACCACGCAAGTAATCCTTCAGCTCTTCTTTCATAAACGTATACAAATCTTTAATTTTATTATCAGAGGAAGGAAGAAAATTTGTTAACTCACCCATCTCTATGATGAGCAACATTAAACTCATGAGTTGATATGCACTAGTTGAGGCATCTTGAGTAACTTGAATGCTAAGTAACTCACAATCCCTCTCTTTAGCAGCTAATCCTTTGTCAATTCTTTCGATGGATATAACCTTAGCTAGGAACTGGAACGGTTTACTAGCATTCTGTGCTAACTCAATTAGACTAAGGTCTGAATTATTCAGGATTGGTGAATTTAGCTTATACCACTCGAATGCCTCATCTAACGATGTAAACTTTTTATACTTGAAGGCAGCAGCAGCTCCTAAATATCCCTTTGAATCTATGGTGCTAATATCTATATCTTTATTATTAAGGATTGAGGAAAATCTAAGGAGACTTCTGGATAAATCACGCTCGTGAAAGTGTAATACTCCCGCTCTATAAATTCTACCACGAAAGTCCACGAATGCTGGCAAATAGAAAATGTAACCCATGTATACTTGCGCAAGTGATATTATGAAATACTCATACCTGGCTAGCTGTATCATTTTGGCTAATTCTGTTAGCAAATCAGAGCAGGTAGATACTGCTTTAATATCTGGATCCTTAAAGTACAAACTAATCAAAATCTCAGATGCTTTTCCTGCGTCAACATGAGCAAGTCTTCTATCCACAAGAACCCCAACCTCTTCTAAGGTGGAATGATTCTCCAAAATGAAAGTCAAGAGCTTTGAGTTAATCTCAAAGGGTTGCATCTGGAGACTATTCAAAGCGGTACACACTTTATTGTAGAAATGGTTATAATCGCGAGATGTTAATAAACGAAATCTATTATAAATATCCCCCGAGAGTGTTTACAAATAACCACCTTGAATATCAGTTAAAGTTCTAGAGTATTTACTTTGATTCTTTGGTACCCAAGCTATTGGAGGTACAATCATTGGAAGATTCAGTTTGATCGGAAGGAACCTAAAGTCAAATGTACACTTAGCGTAGCAATTAGAGGGTATATAACCCTTATTTCTAGAAGCTGGTAATACCTTAGTAAGATCCCAGGTAGGATCCTTGAGCCAGCGCTCATATGCGGGTGAGCGAGGACAAGTCCAATCCAATGCTGATCTAAGCCCGAGAGAATAGTGGAAAAGAAGAAGAATAGCACAGCGCAGTTCAGTTCATTTCTTAGAAGATGACTCGTGTGTCAAACCACTACTCATCAGAAGAGGAGTTGAAAAAAGAGTTGTGCTAGTCTGCTTGGTTCAGATGATCCCTATGCTTACTGTTAAAAAAGAAGCAAAGATAGATGGAAAGGTAGCCAGCTCTGGTGTTAATTAGAGCACGAGAAGGATTTTCAGTAAATAAAAGATTTGTAGAGGGGCCTGTATCATATAATGCATATGGGTTTTGATAAGATATGGATTGTCACTAGCACTAAGAGGTTATTGAAGTATCTCCAGAATCTCTAGAATAGGAAGACCTTGGGACGGTATTGCTATCCACACTGACATTTTGGACAAGCTAAAGCAATTTGAAGACTGTTAGTTTTGCCATAACTATAAGGAAGGCCTCGAAAGTACACCAAACCTATGAGTATTCTTTGCTTTCCTATGATAAGAGATAAGTCTAATTATGTGATTAAAAAAAATCAAGATGTAGCTCTAGTATGCGAATATAAATCTTACCACTTTTTCCGCTACAAGAGTCGTGGGGAAGGTCCCGTTACTACGAGTATGGCTAACTAAGAAGGAATCTGATCTTGTAGTAGTTGGATCCACTTCCATCTATCAATAACATATAGAAGACCACTCAAGGTCATCATCGATCATAAAGAAATAGATAAAGTCAAAATTGTAATCAAAGCTAACCATTTCATCAGCTACTTTGAATACCCCCTTTCTTCCAGTCGTATGAGGGGTTACCATCTTTGACCTATTTATCTTGTTCCTTTCCCGACTAGCTTTAACTTCTTCTGTAGAAGTAAGGTCGACAAATTGAACCCAATTTTCAGGTCTAGTCTTTTTTGGGCTGTTCTTCTTCCTTGGTTCATCTGTATCCTACTCATCATACATTTTCCTAAGTGTTTTCTTTCCATTTCTCCACAAGTTATTAGCTTATTTCATTAGTTTTCTTTTTGCCGCTTCAGGAAGTACATATTCTTCCTGTAATTAGTACAAGGTATAATCATTAAAAAAATAATGACATTGATTCAATACACGAAGAATAGCATCACAAATTTTCACTTACACATATTATCTGCCAAGTGGTATCTTTAAATCTATCAGGAACAACTGGCCAATCTGGATAATATGGGGGGATATGTTCTCTCACTAAATTTCCCAAACGAGACAGAAATTTGGTTGAATTCTTTTCAACAACATGCCCTAGCAATGATAACTTCAAAGACATCTTTAGTTTTGATGAATCTATGGAGAAAATCAAGTATTAAGGCAAAATTTTGGAAGTCTTATAACTTCATGATTTAAGGTAAAAATAAAGAAAAGTAATATCGTACTAAGCATCATTAGGTTATATCTACATACCAAGGTCTTTATAGCCCTAAATAGTAAATAAAGTATTATAGGACTACCTCCACCTGATGTAGTGGAATGCTCATGCGATCCCCCAGCCGGTATAGGCAACGGCTCCGAAGGGTTTGGCGTCGATTGTGATGGTGATATCATCCTAAAACCAAACAAAAGTAGATAAGAAATTAATACCACAAATAAAACATTTGTACAATACCAAAAAGCAAGCTAGAATTAGTAAACACTTATAAGAAAAAATAAATATTGGGGGGAAATTGAAATGCAATATACAAAAATAGATAATAAAAAACTACAAAAAAAAACCCATTCCATGTGTTGGATTATATAACAAGTTTGGAAAATTGACAAAAGATAAAGTTTTCGTTTTAAATGCAACTATGATATAAATAGAACTCTCTACATCCACGATCCTTCAGTAATTTCTTCATCTTCATCTGCATTCTCATTTATTAATCTCATCATTGAAGAAGTAAAAGGATTTCCTGTCTCAAAAACCAATGGTTCTTCATACGCGTCAATGTCCTTATCTAATCTTTTTGGAGCATCAATTACTATAGACCAATCAGTCCTTGTTGGATCTTGACAATAGAAGACTTGCGAAGCTTGAGATGTGTGACAATATGGCTCATCGTCGACCTTTGAGTTTCTCTTTAACTTTTGTAAGTTCACAAAAGTTAAATTTGCTTCAGCGTCAAATGTACATCCATTAACTTTATCTTCAACCCACACCCAATCACAATAGAATACTATTTGGGGAAAATCATAATAATCTAGTTCGATAATTTCCTTTACAGCCCCATAGTATATGGTTTCTACTTCACGTGGATTTTGATCTCTTACACTAGCAACAAAATTGGTCATCGCTTTCATCTTAACCCCACTATTTTGTGTTGTCTTGCAAGATTCAGAGTCCGCTGTACAAAACACAAATCCATTTACGCGATAGGCTTTATATGATGTCACTTTAAAGCTCGGCCCGTCGACTAATCTTTTCAGTGTAGACATTTCTGAATTCTTGAACAATGAAAGAATAAATAAATCCAAGATTAGTTTGTTTAAGATTAATAATTATCATAAAATGCATTAAGAATGTATTTTTTTTACCTGTTCCCTTAGCCATAATATATAATCCAGTGGTTTTTCTAATTTTGTGCTTCCCCTATGCCTTGAAACTTTCATGTAACTCTGAGGTATATATCATACTTCTTACATATTAATCAAGTATTAGGTATGACCTACATAGATATGTCAAATAGAAGGATATCTATATATATACTTACTTTTCCCATTCTTCAATTCCATCATAAGAGCTTAAAACCCAACGACGCACCTGTTCGTACTTAAGTGTTTCAAGATGAATGACGTTGCCTTTGTCAAGAAGTTGTTCCTTATCTGCATCATCATCTATGAATGTTGGTCGTCCACGTTTATGAGTCCCTTTTCTACCATTGGGTATATACTCCATGCAGTACAATATCGCTTCATCTAAAATATAACGGTTTGCGATACACTTTTCTTCACTCTTTGGATTCTTGACATTATCTTTGTATGTTCTCATTTTTCTGATGCATGTAGTAAATCATATATCAATTTAAGAAAATTGTACGCTATAGATGAAATAAGCTTTAAACTACTAACAAACCTCTCGAATCCATACATCCATCTAAATCTGGCGGGTCCACATCTCAATGCTTCCTCCCCTAAGTGCACAAAAAGTAAACCATGGAAATTCAAAAAGATGGAGGGAAGTACTTCTCAAACACACATAGAGATTCAACTACCCGTTTGACCATGACTTGTAGTTCTTCTCGATGAATAACCTTAGAGCATAACACATTGAAGAATGAGGATATCGTTAGAAAAGTGGCAAGTAATGGCTTCTGCTTCTTGAAAGTATGCATTAAGACTACTGGTAAGAGTTGTTGTAATAGGACATGATAATCGTGTGACTTAAGACCTTTTAGTTGATGGTCCTTCATGTCTACATTATGTTTCCAATTAGAACTATACCCAATAGGGACCTTTAACGAATGTAAGGCACTACAACACGATTCTTTTTCTGCTTGATCTAATTCGAAGGGGGCCTTTGGTATGAAAGTCTTATTGCCTCTACGTTGAAGCCATAATTGTTTTCTTATTTTCAAATCCTCCAGGTCCTTGCGAGCTTTAATGCCATCCTTAGTTTTTCCTTTAGTTCCCATTATCGTCGCTATGGCGATTGAAGCAAAGTTACTTTCCACATGCATTACATCAAGATTATACGACACAGGTAGATGCTGCACATATTAAATAAAATTAGAATGCATACTTTAACATCAAATATGCATTGATTCTACATAAGTATTTTCATACCTTCCAATAAGGCAAGCTGAATAGGATTATTTTCTTTGACCAGGGAGTCGGGTCATCATCTTTATTTGCGACTCTTTTTCTCTTCTCTCCTATGTTTCCCCATTCTGTTACCAACTTATCTACTCTGCTTAATACCTCTGAACCAGTCAAACGTATTGGTGCCCTTTTATGTTCCTCAATCCCATTGAACTGCGATTTTTGTTTCCTAAAAGGATGATCTGCTGGTAAAAATCTTCTAGTGTCCATATAAACATGCTTACATCCATATTTTAACCTCTTTGAGGATATGCCTTCGCTACAAACTGGACCCTCATATTTTCCTCCAGTTCTGCAGCCAGAGTTAGGTCCATATACAGGAAAATCATTAATCGCCCATAATAAGATTGCTTTCATTGTAAACATGGTCTTCTCATGAGCGTCAAAAGTTAAAATACCATTATCCCACAAATCTTTCAGCTTTGAGACCAAAGGTTGGAGGTAAACATCAATGTCTTTTCCTGGACCACTCTTACCTGGAATAAGTAGAGTAACTAAAGTAAAATCTTTTTGCATGCACAAAGATGGTGGAAGATTGTACGAAACAATCATCATTGGCCAATAACTATACGAACTTCTCTTATTACCAAATGAGTTGAACCCGTCAGTAGCGAGTCCAAGATGAAAATTTTGTGCTTCCTTTGAAAATTCAGGCTACCTAATATCTACTCCTTTCCAACACGAAGAATCAACGGGATGACACATGAGACCATCATTGGATGCACCTTTATGATGTCATTTCAAACTCTCAGCAATCCATGGAATGCTGTGAAAGAAATTGAAAAGACATAATTAATGCCTTTTTAGTCGGTCCTGTTCATAAAATAACTATACAAGTTATAAGGATTAACACTAACCTGTAAAGCCTCTTCAACCTAGGTGTCAGGGGAAAATACTTTAATACCTTTATCAGTATCTTTCTTGATTTTTTCCTCGCAAGGTACTCGGATTTCCATCTACTTACACCACATATAGGACATTTTTCCTTAGTCTTATGCTCCCTCCAATACAATATGCAGTTATTTGGGCACACATCAATATTCTCATAATTCATACCCAAACACTTTATCATCTTCGTAGCTGCATACATACTTTATGGCAAAGTATTATCTTTAGGAAGAAGTCGTTTCAACAAAACCAACAACATTGTAAAGCCAAAATCAGACAATTGACAAGTTAATTTCAAACTCATTAACTCAATTGTCACCGACAATATTGTATCAGCTGGTGAATATGAAGGGTATAATGGACGGGAAGCATCATCCTTTAACTTTTGATACTCGATTTCTTCCTCCGGGAATTCATCAGCACCTTCATAAGAACCATCTTAGGTGCCTTTGTTAAGGTTTTCAGGTTGTATATAACCAAAGGCATCGTCAACTAAATCAAACATTCTTGGTCACTCAATGTCATCATGTTGAGTAATTACAAATTCATTAGGATTTTGAATATGTGCATCAACAGTAACATCTCTGGACTCTCCGTGAAAATACCAAGTCGTATATGACTGATCTATACCATAAGTTATTAAATGGGTTCTTATTTCATAACTATTTTTAACCTATTGACATTACGATATTTGTTGCAAGGACAATATGCCATATCTCCTAAAGTTTGTTTTACATAATCAATGAATGACCGAACATCATTGAGGAAATCATATGCCAATCTACTTGCTTTCATCCAATTCTTGTTCAAATTCGCAGAAGACATGTTCATGGAACTTCAATATCTCTGGCTAAAACAAAATTGTCCTAAAGTAAGAAAATAAATATAGAACAAATAAAAAGGCGAATTATATCTCAAAGATCGTTTTATGTTCATTTAAAGATCATTCCAAGATTTTTACCTAGTAAAATTATGAGAGTTTCTTCTGCCTTTTTTCTCTTCAAAATATATGCATCTCCTAAGTACATACCAGTTAATATGCAAATAAGGTATAACACAATTCGGAATAATAGATACTAGGAAAGGAATGTCAATGGTAAACTTCGGCATACATATAATGAAAAAGTTTTTATGCTTCGATAATATTAACAAATGGACACTAAAATGAAGTAAGCTCACTTGCACTGTTTTTTACGTCTTCTTTCCACTCAATAATCTTGCACTGTAGCAACAACCAATTAAGCTTCAACTGCAACATCACATCATAAAGATTATACATATCAATTTTTAAGTGACCTAAGCAAAAGGTAGTTAAATAAATTAAACATATCAATTTTTATTTTTTTTAAATCGGAGCCAACTTGATCTGGGATAATAAAGTTAATGACTAGGATACAAGTTGTGTATCAACCAAGGGAGGATGGTTAATGATTTTGTCTTTAAGGCGAGTTGGTTGATATTGTTGTCGAACATTCTTTACCGCTTTCGAATATCTCCATTTGAAATGCCAAAGTCTACCAAGGACGATAGCTCTTAAGTGTCAGAAATTTGTTTTGCCAAAGTATGTTGGTCTTCCAAGGGAGACAAATTCCCTCCAATGTGGCTGGAATTGCTTGGTGAACTTTTTGGAGCATTTTTGTTTGGTGAAGCTTTAATACTTGTAGCCTCAACATTAGGAGCATTTTTAAGAAAAGTGAGATGCTTTTAGAAGCATTTACAAAAAAGTTAGAAAAATTAATAGGCTTAACATCTGCTAGAAACCGGAGACATACCAACAAAAATGTCAAGGCTTTTAGCATCTCACATATTTGGCCAGGCAGTGTTTCATCAACACGAGATTTTCCAAGCAGTTTAGCCATTGAAAATTTCAATAACAGCAAACAGAAAAACTTGACAAAGCCTTTGAGAAATGACACTACAAAAGTAGATTTGAAAGACGTCGGGGTTGGGAAGGATCGAATCTTGTAGCAGAAAGCAACTTCTGCACTTACTGCTACTATTATGTTATCGTTAGTGGAAGGGGGAGCAACTTCTCCTGGTTTAGAGAAAGATGTACTATCTGAAAATAAAGACTGTGAACCTTATCAAAATGTTGCTAAAGTGGCTTGCATTAACGAATTCTGCACCCTCATGAGGAGTGCTGCCTCAGAGAGGGAATGGACGAGGACGAAAGCCGCTCTAAGTGGGTCCCTCAAGAAGAAGAAATAGTGTGAATAAACACACAAGACCTTCAAGTGGTTTGAAGTAAACTTTTGGAAAGTAACTTATGTAACAATTTGAAGTAGAACCGAAAGGATAATGATATTGGTGTTTTGGTATGATTTTGTTTTAAAAAGGGCACGATACTAGAAGAGGAAAAAGCTAATGAAATGCGTTGTAGGCTTGAGTAAGAACTGCACTAGAAAGCTGCTAGCGCACATTTGATGACCCTTGCTGGGACTAAGGTAGATCTATGTAGAAAGTGCATGTTCCATAGATTGAGTTTTCGTATCGGCGTTGGGGTTCTTTTCACCCTTCCATCACTTGTAGACCTGTGTTTTTTTTTTTGCTCAAAGGGCCTTTCAGTAAGCTACTGATGGAATGATGGGCAGTCTTCCCCTACGCAATGTCCAAACTCTTCGCCGTCGCTTTTTTGATCTTACTTATGAGTATACGCCATCCTTGGACTTGCGAAAGAGTAGCCACTGAAGGCAGTTTGGAGGACTGGTAAAAAATACTAGTTGGACTTGCGTACGCTGACTTCTAAACTACTAAAATAGCTTCTAAAAAGACTAGAGCCACTCTTCCCCCCTCAAGTTCTCAATTACTGAACCTAACTAAGCTAAGATTTCACTCTTCTACCTGTGAAAGACGGGACTTTAGACACGAGAAAGACGAGCCTTCTACCAGAGAAAGACGGGACTTCAGACACGAGAATAAGAACCTATATAGAGTGGAACGCAATAGTTGTAGCGTCTTCAAGCATATCTCAAAGAGAGGGGGGAAGGATTCTGGGCTCGCCGCTCTTGGCATGTCTTTGTCGAATGCTCATGAAAGAGTCCCCCTGAAACTCCTGTGCTGATGAATTGAGGCTGTCCTCCAAACTATTGCTGAACTATTGCTGATGAACTGGGGCTGTCCTCTAGCTATTTTATAGCGCCAAGTTCTATCTTTGTTAAAGCGATAGCGGGGTCTGCATCCATGGGTTTTTACTTTACCCAAAGACTTTGCTTATCCATTGTGGTAAAGCCTCGCTATTGAACGCCTTAGTAGAGCAAGAGATTTGTCTTTTAAAATAGCTTCTAAAGAAAGCAAAGAAAGCTAAAAAAAACAATCTCTGTGATAGAAGAGTGGAGGCTTTACTTAAGGATCAATTGCTTTTATAGGAGTTGGGTTAAAGAAGGGTTTTTTAAGGGCCCCATCCTTAATAAATAACAGACACGTAGTGCATCTGTCTCTTCGACTTGCGTACGCTAAAAGAAAGCCAAAATAAAAGGTGAGACTTGCGTACGTCTAAAGCCTTTCAAGTAGCAACAAAAAGAGGATCCTCTTTTCCATCATCAAAAAAAGAGTTACTTCAGCATTGAACATCAAGTACCTATTAATACCGATTTCCACTATATGGACATCGAGAAAAGTGAGATGCTTTTAGAAGCATTTACAAAAAAGTCAGAAATATCAAGGCTTTACATCTGCTAGAAACCGGAGACTCCATTAATATATTCTTGCATTTCTCAGCTAATTGTTTACCCACTTCCTCCATACAGCCCAACATAGTAAATGTGGCAAGTTGAACAACATTTTCAGCCCCATCTCCTCAATAACTTGTTCAATCAATAAAACCAAAACCTTACAGAAAATATCCAGATTTTACGAAATATACATAATCATGCTAAACCTTTCAAATATTTCAAGAAAAATTCATATTTCACGGATTTAACCCTCTATATTCCTGCCGAAACATCACTGATTTCTTCATTTCTAGAGATAAAAACCATGTCTCTAGCTAAACATGTGTTTACTTGGTAATACTTACCACCCTACAACACCATAAAAAAATGTTCATTTACAACTAAGTTGGGGGACTTTCAAAACTCTCACTCCTAGTTTTAGTTTTAATTGTGCTTGTGCTTTATAGGACAATATGACACTCAAGCCAGATCTTACTTGCGATCCAAGCTAAGAACCCTGTCCTGAGATGTAATAGTAGTGTTTGATGCCAAAATCTCATGAGAAGAGAGGAAAAGATCAAATCTAATTAGCATATCTAATTATATCATAAAAACAGTTCAATCACATATGAATTAACAAATCTACAAGAGAATTTGAGTTTGAACTTGGAAAACTTACCCATCATTGAGCAGGACTGAGAGCAATAAATCAATAAATCAGCAAATCCAACGGCATCAACTGAGATATAGACAATATTGACTAACCCATTGTTGAGATCAACAAATTTAAAGATTACTTGAGTTTAATTTTTGGTTTTAGTATTTTTGATCAAGTAATTTTGATTTTTGAAAAGTTTGAGTGTTTAGTCCACTGTTTACTGACTCTAACAACTCCAACAAAAAAATAAGAGAAACCAAAATTAGAACTTGAAAACCGGCGGGAGAAGAAAAAAAAATGAGGGAAGGCTGAAAATTAAAAACACCACGGACCCAACTATATTTTCCACGGATAAACTCTGTCTCATATAAGCTACAGCAATTATCCATGGCAAACGAAAAAAAAGACCGTGACAATTTTCCTATTTTGGTGTAGTGGAATTTGTTTGAACTCGAGCTAGGGGAACCCATTAGTAGGATGCCCTATGTGCACTGGTAGAGGGTGCTACAATGGATGAGCCCGCTCCCCAACAACCATTTTGCCTTCCTGGAATCCATAGCCGAGGAGTTGGTGGACAAGAAAGATGCTAAGGTTGGGTTTTGGAAGAAGTGTCCCGTCTGTAAATAGTGGCTTCTTCAATGTGGTAAAAGTACTAGTGTTGGATGGTAGGTCGGAATGTTTGTAGTTTTTTCTATTGATGTTGATTTTTTTCTTCTATGTTTCGGTGTAAGGGCGTCTGCCCGAATGAAATTGAAAATCTATGAGATAACTGTCGAAATGAGATACTGAATTGTCTGTGTGTAAGTAGGATAAGCATAATACTCGATGGTAATTTAAGCACAAAAACAGCTTGTCGAATGTTGAACATGAAAAAAATCAAATGACTGGCATATTTTGAAATCGAACATCAGGTTATCTGTGGACTGTTTAAGAGGAAGGTATTTCGGGGGTCAGTCAAACAGCTGGCATGTCAGAGCGATACTATTCTTGGGGTAGAGTGTCTACAGGTCATCATGATTTTTCCTTAAATTATGGAAAATGATTGATTTGATGTAAGGATTTGATTTGACAACTTTGAGCAGGGATCAGAAGGATTGACATGGTTTATGTATAAAATTGTGTAAATGTGAGCATAGGACTCGCACGTGGGGGCAATGGAGGGTAAAGTCGACAAAACACATCTCAGCCGAAAAGTAGTGGTAGTGGGGTAGTGGTAATGATAGCGGTTTTGGAAATCGAGATGGTTTTTTGTTATTTTGATGAGGTATATATAGTGGTAAGAGCAAAGTTACTGTTCCCGGTTACCGACTTATAGAAAAAACCAGAAAGATTGAGAAGGAGAACATACTTTATTTTCCATAGAGCTTGGTCGTTGCTGTATGATCGTCTACCTTGCTGGGAGGAGGAAAACATACTTCATTCAAACAGGTATGTCGTCTTATTTCTATCTTGCTACTTCATCTTCTGTTTCTATATTTGGAGTACATATTAGGGTAGCGGTTGCTATGGTTTATAGTTGTGATGGAATGACCGAAGACAGGGGGAAACCATGTATCTAGGGGTCTGTCCCATTGGGATTCTGAGGGTATTGAGGGTGTGACGGGGATTGGAGTCGAACATTCGACTATGATAGTATGAGTTGGAGAGGGTAGGTAAAAATAAGTTATTGACATGTAATAGTCAAATATGTCGATCTAATTGCATGCCTCTTCTTATGTAGGGTAAGATGCGTACCCGTCGATCTTCGAGGCTGAGACTAATAGACGAAGAGATCAAAGAAAATGAACTGAGTATGTCTGGTCGTGCTCCTGTGGATAAGAGCAGCGACTTAGAGGAGTTAGAAATAGCAGCAAACGCCCCATTAACCGTGGTAGTACCTGAAATGGAAGCTTCGTGTAAGAGCCGTAGAAAGGCTCGAGTGACCGAGGAAAGGGATGGGGAGATGGAGAGAGGAGAAAGAAGAGGACACGAAGGTAGTGTCGAGTCTTCGGGGGATGAAAGTGAAGAGGGAGAGCAAAGTGGTGATAGTATGAGTTCAACTGATTCGGGGGAAACTGTTGGGTTGCTCTCAGCTAAAGAGAAGCCGAGATTGGATTGATTTACGGCTATGTTGGAGTTGTTGAAGGTAGGGATGGTATTGTATGCATTGGGATCTTGATATACCTTCAAGTCACGACCTCAAGAGCATTTCATGGCATTTAGGGGCCAGATTCAGCTAGGGATGCAACTACTCCTTCGAAGGCTAGTGAAGGAGGTGCTAAACTTCTAGGAGGTTGCCCCATGCAAGATGAATGGGAATTTCTATGAAATGATGAGGGTGGTCGAGGGTATGAATGTAGAGCTGAGAAGTGATGGGAGGGGCTTGATCGAGTGGTAGGATATTGCATCGTTCTATTCAAGAAAAGCAAACCAAAAGGTGGGCACGTACCATATCCAATGCCACACAGATAAGCCCTGGTTCTTTGATCTGTGCTCGATAGGTCAAGGGTGGGACAAGGACTTGGCAGTTGTGCGGGGTAATTATGATAATGCTAAAGGGGAGGACCTTTATCAGTTACAGCATAGGCTTTATAATCCAGGTTAGTTAATGGTCGAAGATTTTTTGACATATTAATCGAATAGACTGATAACCCTGTATTGTTTATTATGCAGCACCAAGTAACCGAGCTCTGACAAATCTGAGGAATTATATTGACAAACTGATCAACGCGGACGAGGAATGGGTAAATTATGTTTTTAGGAAATGAGGTATCAAGAGGAAGAGATAGAAGAAGACATATTCTCTACTTTAAAATGTTCCCGTTACGCCAAAGCCATCAAAGAAGAGGGGGGGGGGGGGCAAAAGTTCAAAGAGAGGGGTCGAAGGAATGGAGAAAGTGAAGTTTGCGAGGAAGGTAAATTATGTTCCCAAGGGGCAGCAGGAGCCGAAGCAGGCAACGCCGGTGCCCAAAGTAGCTCATGGCGCGTCGAAGTAGGTGCCGACGTAATCTGACACTGGGCAAGGTAAGGTCTTTCCCGAATCTCCAAAGGTATAACAGCCGAAGGGAACTCAGCGTATGAGGCATAGGGCACTGGGGGAGGATGATGCGGAGGATGTGGATGAAGAACTAACGGAGGCCAAACTAGAGTAACAGGCCTGAGCCACCGCTGCTTCGATGGCAACACTCTATGCCAATGACCCAGAGGAGGCTGGGAGGCGGATGAATAAGACTATGCATCAGGTAACTATTTTTTAAAATTCTAAAATTTTTCTTTAGTGCACCCTGCTTCGAGAGATGTTGATAGCTCTAATATACTAGCAGACAAATGCTTGGTCGTTGGCTTTCGTAAATACCCAAAAGGTAACAACGCGGCAGTTGAAGCAGGCGGTTGACAATCTGGAGCTTGCTCGAGGGACCGAAGCATCGCTGGTTTCTAGGATTAACATTTTGTACTGAGAGCAGAGGACTATCAAAGATTAATGCGAGAGGAGACTCGAAGCTCAGCATTACAATCATACGTAGGTGCTGGGGTCGAAGCTAGCTAAGAAGGATAGGGTTATTGCAAAGCAGAGGGAGACATTCCATGGGCAGTTCGATGATGAATGTAAAGTTACTATCAGGCTGAAAACGTTAATAGCAGATTTGGGGTATGATCCTGAAACTTTGAAATATTTTTCCCATAACCAATGATCCTGTTATTGAAGAAGTTGTTCAGACGGAGGGGGTAGAAGTAGATGCTGCTGGTATAGGTATAGGAGGTGGCGTAGCGACTCTTGCAATTGAAGAAGCTGCTGCTAGGGCTATGACTGCTGGGTCGAACCCTTCTGCTGAGGGTACTGGAGGTGTTGGTGTTGAAGAACCAGACAGGGGAGATGATGTGGCCACCCCTATATGAAGTATTGTGTAGGACGTGCCAAACTGCTTTTTATGATCTTTATATTGTGTTGTAATATTTGAACAATGTTGAGCTTGCTTTGCACTTGAGTTGTGAACTTGTGATTGATTGGACTTGCTGATGTATGATGAACTTGATTGAAATTGGTTTGTTGATTTGTGTTAAACTTGATTATCTGATATATGTTGTACTGAAACTTCATGGATGTAATAAAGTTGTTAATATTCTTGTATACTTGTATCTGCATATGTTGTAACTGTAGAATGCTTGTAGACTTATCAAATCTTGAAGAACTTTGAGATGGTTCCCCGTGTATCAGTCGAGAGATGGTCGTGACACTTAGGTGAGACCAAGAAAATTACTGGACTTCGAAGGCCTGAGCCAAAATGAAGTAGGACGTACTCGCCCCCAATGCATTCTCGAGGGTCTGGTCTCTAGACCATTCATGCCCCTCAAGTTTGCCCAAATTTTGGAGACTTGACAATTTTCAAGGTCGCTCCCAAGTATCAGTCGGGTCGAAGGGTTGACATGATACTTAGGCTAAACCAAGAAATTTACTAGACTTTGAAGGCCTGAGCCCGATCAAAGTAGAATGTGGTCGTCCCCAATGCATTCTCGAGGGTCCGGTCTCTCGACCATTCATGCCCCTCGAGTTTGCTCAAATTTTAGAGACTTGAAAAATTTCAAGGTCACCCCCAAGTATCAGTCGGGTCGAAGGGTTGACATGATACTTAGGCTAAACCAAGAAATTTACTTGACTTCGAAGGCCTGAGCCTGATTGAAGTAGAACGTGGTCGCCCCCAATGCATTCTCGAGGGTCTGGTCTCTGAACTACTCATGCCCCTCGAGTTTGCTCAAATATTGGTGATTTAAAAAATTTCAAGGTCGCCCCAAGTATCAGTCGGGTCGAAGGGTTAACATGATACTTAGGCTAAACCAAGAAATTTATAGGGAAACATAAGAGACAAAGTTCAGAGGAAAAATATATATTCATTGTTTATACTGTATTTACATCAGTATAACAAGGTAAAGGCCGTGACCTATTGTATGATACTAACTGTATTGTATTCCATGGATTTGGTAGAGGCTCTTCGTCTTCTGTCATCAGGTAATATGAACCCTTGTCAGTTTTATTGTACATGACATAAGGTCCTTCCTAGGATTTGGCTATCTTACTGGCATTTCGAGGTTTCAAAGACCATGTGACACGTCAAAGTACAAGATATCTAATGTTGAAACTTCGTGGTTGAACTCTCTTGTTATATGACTTCTGGAGTAATAGGTGGTAACGGCCGAGGTTGGCGATGGCTCGGTCTCTTGTTTCGTCGATCCATAACATATTGCACCCGAGTTTGAACTCATTATCTTCGTCAGCAATGCTGAGGTCGCGCGTTAGTACTTCGAATTGAGTAGGTTGTACTGCCTCAGTACCATGGGCTAGAAGAAAAGAGGTGCAGCCCGCTGCTTTTCTTGGTGTTGTTCGATAGGCCCAGATGACGTACTATAATTCCTGAACCCATCGTCCTTTCTTTGCATCGACACGCTTCTTGAGACCGTCGACTATTTTTTTATTGATCGCTTCGACCTGACCATTCCCTTGGGGGTAGAAAGGTGTTGAGGGTGAGAGGATGATGTTGTACTTCTTAAGGAAATTTTTGACTTTGTTCCCAACGAACTGTGGACCATTGTCACATCGAATCATATGAGGGCAGCCGAAGCGTATAATAATGTTCTCCCATAGAAATTTAATGACTTCTTCTTATCTGGTTCGACACAAAGGTACAGCTTCGACCCATTTGGTAAAATAATCTGTTACAACAAGGATGTTCTCTTTGCTACCCGAAGCTTCGGGAAAGGGACCCACAAGATCGATGACCCATCGTTTGAATGGCCAAGAGACTTGGCTAAAATGGAGGTCTTGTGAGGGGCGATGGATGTCGTGGGCATGGCGTTCGCATTTGTCACAGTTTTGGAGTACTCTTCAGCTTGCTTCTTCATATTGGGCCATAATAAACCTTGGGAAACAGCTCGAAGGGCCATGAATCGACCAGTGGTATGGGCACCTCAGGTACCTTTGTGAAGTTCAACGATAATTGAAGAGGCTTCATTTTAAGAAATGCATCGAAGGAGGACGTCGTTTGGGGTTTTGTAATGTAACTCGCGTTTGAGCATGTTGTATCTGCGACAGCTTTTTAATAACGATCGTTTGACATTAGGATCATCTGGGAGGATAACATTGCTGAAATAATCGAGCAATGGTGTTCACCAGTCATCTGGATCGTGATTCCTGCCCTCTGTATTGATGGCATTGACTACCATCTGGTTGATACTTGGGCGTTCGAGTACTTTGATATGGAGAGTTCGGGATTCGGATTGGCCTAACATAGCTGTTTTGTAGGTGAAGGCATCTGCGTGTCTATTTTTGCCTCAGGGATAGTGAGTAATAGAAGATTTTTTAGGGAAATGGTCCATGTGCTGGCGGACGAGAGCAACATATTCAGCCATGCGACCGTTGGCTTAATTTTTACCAGAGAATTGTATCTAGACGAGTTGGAAATCTGTCAAAACTGCAAGTTTAGGGACGCCGAGGTCAAGTGCGAGGTCGAGGCCATGGATCAAGGCTTCATACTCGGTCTCATTTTTGGAGCATTCGAAGTTTAACTTAATTGCCTTTTCAATTTGATTACTGGTGGGTGTGACCAGGACGATTTTGATCCCTAAACTGTTAGGTCCACAGATCTGTCTGTAAAGAGATGCCAGCCTGTGTTAGGGTTCCATGGGTCTGTTAGTTCGGTCTGGTCTTCTTGTAGGTTGTCTTCGTGTTCCTCCCAGTCAACATTTTGACCGGGAAGTCAGCAAGGAAATCAGCGACTGTTTGGCATTTTTGGGATACTTGTTTCTCAAATATGACATCGTGTTCCCCAAGATAAATGGACCACTGTTGCACTCGTCTGGATATTTCTTTTTTGCTGAGTACTTCTCGAAGGGGATAACTTGTTATAATACGGATAGGGTGAGCTTGAAAATATGGTTTGAGTTTTTGAGAAGTGTAGACGCGGGTGAGGAGCAAACATTCAAGTTTCGTGTATCGAGTTTCTGCAGGTGTCAGAGTTTTGCCGATAAAATATATGGTTTTCTCGATGTTTGATTTGAGTCGAATGAGGACTGAGCTTATAGAAGGGTGTTGATAGGGGCAGTAAGTTTGGGGAGGACCGACTTTGGCCATTTTTTGCGGGCTTTGGTAGTGTTGTCAGTGTGGGGACGTTTGCGGCTCTCAGTCTCCTGTGAGACGGGAGTGATTTGGGGTGTAAAAGTAGAGGGTGGGCCTTGTCGTGGCTTATTTGGATTGGTGATCGAAGGTTGCCCCTGTTTATTTGATTCGCGGAGGCGCGCAAGGTCGATATACCCATAAATTTTTTAGAGCATGTACTCATTGATACGACTGTTATTTGGCAAATCGTTCGAATACGTGAGTACGACATTCGCGCAGTCGAGGTTTTTGACTTTGCACCATTCGTTGAGAAACCTCTTGATGAAGGCTTCGAGGGTTTCACTGTTAGATTTTCGGAAATTGAAGAGGGCATCAACCCTGACCTCTCAATCTTTGTTGAAGGCAAATTAGGCGATGAAAAGACTGGATAATTGCTTGAAGCATTGAATCGAGCCATTGGGAAGGTTATGATGCTAATGAAGAGGGCTATCAGTGAGGCTGGTGGGAAAAAGTCGACACTGTAGGGGATTATTCCTCGACCTTACTCGTGATCGAGCTCACTTTGTTTGAATTACCTCCATCTCAGGCTCGCGCAACTTCACCACACAACATTCCAGTCAAACATTCTAACCAACCCCATGAACTACATAAGAAACTACATCGAGCTAAACCCGGAGAGCGTTATTCAGTCAAAGACACCTGTCTCCCACGAACTTGTCAGTTATTCAGTCAACTGCCTCTAACCACATTATTTGGAAGATGTGCTCCAGTACGACAAAGAGTTGTGAGAGAAGCCTATAAAAAGATAAAGTTCCAAAAGAGACAGAGACCAGAAAAATTACTCAAACTTCTTACTTACAAGATCAAAGGCATTTCTATATTCTAGAGATCACTTGTAATAAAGATATCCACTCAAAGCTATAAAAAGACTTTTACAAAAATCTTCTATACGAGGTCGTGGTTTTTTTACCTATTCAGAGGTTTTCCACGCTAAAAATACCTGTTTCAATTTCTTGCTTTCCATTATCATATTGTTACAGGATCATTGGTGTGATAGCTAATTCCTAATCGTATTGATCAACAGAATTTGGCCATTACATTTGGAGCCGACTGTGGGAAAGATTGCATATTCACAATATCTTAAGGAAATCTTACTGAAAGCACGATCCAGACCTTACTGAAAGCACGCCAGAAAATCTACCCCCCAAGCCATTCGACGAACAAGCTGTTTGGATTACTACGTTAGGGTGGCGACTTCTCACAGATAGATCAGCAGGACCCGCAGGGTCAGGAATTGGGATCATTTTAATTACCCCTTCAAATGAGAGAATTGAGAAATCAATCTGCCTTGACTTTGAGGCCTCAAATAATGTCACCGAATATGAAGCTCTCATTCACGGACTCGACCTCGCTGTTGAGCTCGACGTCCCCAAACTCTCAGTTTACACAGATTCATTAGTCATCGGTCATCATTATTCCGAGCAGTACAAGAAGAATGGGAAGATGATCGAATACGCGACCCTCATTGCAGATAGGATAAGTAAGTTTGCGAAAGCGACTCTCGAATATCTTCCTCGGGGGGGGGGGGGGGGGGGGAGAACAGACACGCCAATTCCTTGGCATATCTAGCCGGGGTTTTGGGTACAGAAGCTCTATATTTCCAGATCAAAATTATTTCAACCCCCAATAATGATGGTATATCAGTATGCACGATCAACACTAGGGGCAATAAAGGGGGAAACGATGATTGGCAAAAGCCTTTCTTAGATTACCTCGGTGTCGACAACAAATGCAACGAACCACTTCCAACAGATCTGAATGAACGCAGACAGCTGATCAACAACTCGAGACGTTACATTACTCAAAATGGAATGCTTTACCATCTATCCGTTATAGGGACTTACCTCAAGTGCCTCTCAAAATTAAAAGTAGACGAGCTGCTCCACGAATTACATGAAGGAACTTATGGCTCCCACGCCGCAAGTAGATCATTAGCAAACATAGCGATAACTCAAGGAACATTCTGGCCCGGCATGCGCAAGCAACCAGAAGAGTATTCCCGCAAATGCGACACCTGCCAAAGACATGGAAATATGATACGCGCCCCTGCGTTCGAGCTCCATACAAGCAAGGTTTTCTGGCCATTCAAAAGATGTGCACTAGACCTCGTCGGCGAATTCCCTAACTCTCCAGGTAATCACCGCCACCTACTCGTAGCTATCGATTACTTTACAAAATGGGTAGAGGCAATCCCACTATGTCAAACCAGAGAAGAAAAGGTCATCTCTTTTATCTCGAATCACATAATAACTCGATTCGAGTGCCCCCACCTAATTCGTATCGATAACGGGCCCCAATTTGTGGGAGAAAAGATTGCAACCTTTCTAAATCACCACAATATCTTCCATTCACCATCAAATCCGTACTATCCTCAAGGCAATGGCCAAGCCAAAATCACCAACAAAACCATCGTGGATGGACTCAAAAAATGGCTTTACTCACAGAAAAAAGGAAATTGTGTCCGCGAACTACCTCACGTCCTATGAGCGTATCGAACTACTCCCCGACAGTCCATGGGGTGTACCCCATTCCTCCTTGCTTATGGCACTGAGGCAGTCATTCCTTCTGAATATCATCATCCAGTTCGGGATTATGCGCTAACGGACGAGAAAAATGAGTTCAAGTTGGCTTGCAACATCAATATGATAGATGAAACTAGGGAACACACCATCGCTAACCTAGGTCGATACCATCATATGCTGGCCAGGTCTTACAATAACCGAGTTAGGAGCTGCACCTTCCAAATCAAAGATCTCTTCCTACGAGAAATTCCTCAATATCGCAAAGAGCCTCATGCTGGAAAATTAGCCGACAATTTGGAGGGTCCATTCATTATCACAAGCCTCTCAGGCCTGAGATCATACAATCTCATGATAGAAGAGGGAATTCCCATTTAAAATCCTTAGAACACTAGGCGACTAAAGCGATACTATCGTTAGTCGCTTCACTACTCCATTTCCATGTTTCGTTGTTTGTTATCAATTCCAAAAGTGAGATTCTTATCTCCATCTAATATAATTTCTAAACTTATCAATGACATAATGTCAATCTCTTCACAAAACAATCGTTCACATTCCACAGACTCAAGCATAGATAATACTAGCTTACAATCCACATTCCATAAGTTTGATCAAGGAACTTCGTTGGCTTCTGCCACTACATATCGGCGAGGGAGGAAAGTGTAAAAACTTGTCCAACTTCAAAGAGCCAAGCAAGAGATAAGACATAGGTAATACTAGTCTTCATCTTTTAAAACTTGTTTGGTTTACACCAGTAGGCTGGATCAAGCATACAACTTGGTTCAGCTGAATCTTTACATATCGGCGAGGGAGGCAAGTGTAAAAACTTGTCCAACTTCAAAGAGCCAAGCATGAGATAAGACATAGTTAAGACTAGTCTTCATCTTTTACAACTTGTTTGGTCTACACCAGTAGGCTGGATCGAGCATACAACTTGGTTCAGCTGAATCTCTACATATCGGCGAGGGAGGAAAGTGTAAAAACTTGTCCAACTTCAAATAGTCAAACAAGATATAAGACATAGGTAATATTAGTTTTCATCATTTACAACTTGTTTAGTCTACACCAGTAGGCTGGATCGAGCATGCAACTTGGTTTAGCTGAATCTCTACATATCTATGAAGGAGGAAAGTGTAAAAACTTGTCCAACTTCAAAGAGCCAAGCAAGAAATATGACATAGGTAATACTAGTCTTCATCTTTTACAACTTGTTTGGTCTACACCGGTAGGCTGGATCGAGCATACAACTTGGTTCAACTGAATCTCTACAGCTCTACGATTGTGACCAGTATAAAAGCTCGACTCCCATCAAAGACACAGCCAGGCATAGGATAAGGCAAATGTCATACTAGCTTTCATCTCTTTCAATATGTCTGCGACATTTCTATAAGCCTGGGCTAAGGATAATACTTGGTCTAGCGAACCCTCTACATTTCTGTGATTAAAATGAATGTAAAAATTTGTTTTATATCAAGGGTCCTACCAGACACATGATAAAGCAATGGTCATACTAGCTTTCATCTATAGCAATGTGTCTGCAACATTTTTACATATTTTTAGGTCAAAATCATATTACAAAAGATTCTTTTCTACCGATGGAGTGTCAACAATGCTTTCCCCCATATCATCAAGAGGTCTACCTTTCAGTTCGTGGGCCACAACAACCCTACCTCGCTTTACTAAGTCAGCAGATCGAGGGCCCAATTGAGTCTCCATGACGCCCAGACAGTTACTGCGATCTATCTCAGCTCCACAGGTATATCCCTTATCTGATAGAGTTTTGTGCAAGGTATCTTGTTCTGACTCAAGCCTTTTAACATCATCTACAAAATATGCAACGATCACACTTAACAGGGCAGATCAAGCCACATCAGGTGCTACAACTTTTGCAAATCTAACCTTTAACCTCTCGTGACGCACCTTTACACTCTCATAAGTATCCTTCCAAGTGTTTCTATCCGCATCAATCCTATCATAGCGAATGGCATCTTCTTTAAATTTGGCAATATACTGTTCCAACTCCGCCAGATTTATGGCTTGTAATTCTACTACCCGAGCATGAAGCATCACAAGCTCCACGCTCAACTCCTTAGCTCTTATCTCTCCCTCCAAAGCTTTCTCCCTGATAAGAGCAGCGTCCAGCTTATATTGACATTCCCTCAGGTCTGCATTTCCCCTCTGAACATGCCCCTGAATTCGAGATACATCACCTTCTAGCCCTTTAATGCGATCTGAGAGACTAATGACATCCCCTCGAACTTGAGGAGCCTTATTCCCAGTTCTACTTCCGCCAGAGCGTTCTCTAGTCTCAGCTTTCTTGGTACGAGCAATGACGTGAGTGACTCTCTCGTTTAAGGCATCACACCTGCACTGCATTTCTCAGAATACCATATCCTTAGCAGGGAAGACTGTTTGCAAATGTTCAGCTGCAGCCTCCGACGCCGATAGGTTCTCTCGAGCTGCCCTCAACTCGTCATCTTTTCCAATAAATTTTTTCTCATTCGCTCCAGCTCGATCCTGCAGCTATTAAGATCAGATCGACATAATACCTCAGTTCGTTCTAACGCCCAAATACGGTATTGAGCCATATCTGCCTGCTTACCCATCGCAGCCAATGCATCAGCTTGACGTTGAAGATTCTCGGTACGCTCTGTCGCCTTGGAAAAATCTTCTAATCTCTTCTTAATCCCAGAATTTTTCTCCTAAACCTGGCGAGTCAGATCAGAGACGACTTGATTCAACTTCTCTAGTCTGAAGTGTACTTTTACAAGCTGATCCTCCCGGTTCTCATTTGTCTCCTTCATCCTATCAAACTGCTCCACAAATTTCTGATTACACATGAGTGCATGATCCTCGCATACGCGAGATGCATCCAATTCGACCTAAGACATTTAACGACGTTTTAGTACAGTTCGATTCAGAAAGTATCATTTCTACATATACATACAACATTTTGAGAGAATACTTGGGTTCTAGGCATCTGGTTTCCAAATATTTTCAGATTAAAACATTTGGGGTCCATTCTCAGATGAACACTTCACTAATATTTTTTCGGCATATAAGGTACACAGTTTCGATATCCTACTTAGTATTAATAGCGTTAGATTTTTACTATGCATTTCTATCCTATTTACTTAACTTAGCGTTGGTATAACACGAAGATTGAGCAACCTATTTCAAATCTAACCTGTAACTTCTCTTGTGCAGACAATAGAGCCTTTGAGGTCTCTATTTCCCTGGCAGTCCAGATTCTAAGTCATTTATCCTGAGACTCATCTCTTTAACTACCTAAAATGATTTATAAGAAAAGTCAACATACAGCAGTTCCTTACCCATACAAAAGTTTACAACTTACAAATATTCAGAAAACACATGTCTACCCTACCTTCTCACTCCCCTCTTCAGGGAGCTCCACATCGTCCCCTTGGTTATCAAGCACTGTTTGAGGGGAGAGACCATCCAAACCGTCCACAACCCCCAATACTCCTGCTTCCTTCTCTTCTTCCTCGACATAGGTATTAGCCTTAATGGCATCCACCTCCTCTTGAGAGTAGCCCTTCAGCATCAGGTGACGACCTAGTCTGTCACACTCCTCAGCTGTCTCGTCTAAATTGTCTTTTGCCTCAAGCTGTAATTGGCTGATCGCCACGGCATAAGTGGCCTTCAGATGCTTGACTTCTTTCAGGGTGTCAGTCTTGGCTCAAGCTAGGCTTTTCTCCAGTTCACTCTTAGCCTTTTTTAGCTCGAACTCCTGTTCTTCTATACCGAGCCAAATCCCCTCGACAAGGCTAGCAGCCTGCACAAATCATATCGAGCTCAGTTACTAGTTCGAAGTATATTAAACATTTGTATCTCATAATTTAAACTTACCATCTGACTCGTATCTTCCTTCCCTTGTAGAATCGCTAACTTAGCCCTTTCCTCGACCTCCTTGAGGTCGTCCACTGAAATAGATTTCCCTCAGTGACCTTATCTCCTGAGCTCCCCAAAGGCTCAACCCTCCTCCTCTTCCCTTGCGTGACCTCACCGCTGACAGTGGCACCAGAGGTCGGCAAAACCTTTTTTATCTATCTCATCGGAAACTTGTGGGCTATATTGCTCGCCGTAAGGTTCGGTTGAGCTGAACTGCCTGACCCAGGAGTCTTAGCTCAAACCACGTCCCCACTTGTTTGCCTCATTCCTTCGCCGACACCCGTCATCGACCTAGCAGACTGAGCCTTTGCAACCTTTTTTGACTTACTTTTAACTCTCTTCTTTCTACTCAGGCCGAGTTCCCCCAAGACCAGTTCGAGTTCAGTCTCCTCCTCTGCGACCTCATCCAAGATAGACTCTTTCCTTTCCACTGTGGACTTCACACCTGCAATAAACACATTTTTCTATTAACTATACTTATCAAAGAAACATAACGATAATTCTATTTATGCATGTTTTTACTTACTTTGCTCTACAGATCTAAATCGGAGGTCCATAAGTTCCTCGTCATCTCTTTGAAGGCAATTACCCTTTACCCATATGATGTTGTCATTCCATGTTCGACCTGCTGAATTCAGATCAAAAAAACGACGCCGAGTAACACTCGCACAGAAGTACGACCCCCCACTGCCCTTAAAATTCTTCGCCCCATAAAACAGCAGAATGTCTTCTGGGGTTATCCTTCTCACTTTGTTCTCTCTTTCCCACCTATCATTTAGATTGTCACATACAATTATGACCTCCCACATATTCCCATTCATTTGAACGGGACATGCCCTAATTACATTCATTACCCCCTTCGCAAAATTGGTAAGGGGGAGGCACAACCTATATCTAATTTAGATAGGTAACACAAAAAACTCTCCGAAAGGTTATCCAGATATCTCCATCGAAATACTCTAACAAGATCGATTTGTCTATACCCCTATCTCGTTTTTCTGCTGCCAAATCTGCCAAAAGATAAAAATACTCCTCCCGTTCCGCTGCCGTACAACTCCTAAACTGTCTGCCGACATACTCTACACATTTACCCCACTTACCTCCTATAGCCCCCTTGGCTTTACAAAATTCTCTAAAAGCATCAGAACCCGAAGGATAAGACACCAACTGACCAGGGAAACCTGAAAATTGTTCTAATCCTCCTTCCACTTCGCTATCAGACTTATTCGTCCTACTTGAGGTCAAAACCTCATTAACAGATGACCTACCCATCTTAAAAACACTCTACAGGACTATTTCGAACTACACAGATGCCTCTCACGCTCGACCTACATATAGGTTCGAGTATTTATCATTCTTCCATCTATGTATATGTATATCTATATATTTAACATATATCTCTGATAAGTCAATCATACGTAGCACCTATATTTACACTATAGAATATCAAAATATATTGCATATATATCTCTGCTAACCTTCAAACTCCATATGCAAATTGGCAAAAGAGTCAAGCTTCCTCCTCACTACACTGCTGTATTCCCACCTACGAGATCCTGAACCTTTTCCCCTTTTTAACCGTTTATCGTCTTCAAAAAATTCTTGATTTATTCCTCTGATCTTTCGCCTTTCTCTCTGATTGCTCTCCAAGTCTTTAGTAGTAAAACGATTGTTTGGAGACGAAGAAGAACTATTGATCTTTTCTCTCTTATGCGGCTGGCATTTATTTCCCCTTGCACGAACCATCCTTGATTCCAGAACCGAGGCATCCTTTTCACTCTCCATATCAGACGCCTTGTACCTTTTCGATAAAACCGCTTTTCCATCATAACAACTCTCCTAATTTATTAACGTGTTTTGTTGCCCTCTTTCCATATCTTTTCTTAACGTCCCCTCACTCATGATGACTTACACTGTGAGATGTCAGAGCTCTTTTTCATTTTCTATACAAAACAAAACTATAAGCTTTTGCACTCACGTATTTTGGTTTCACAATACTTGTTTATCATACTTATAGTGATTGGCATCAATTTCCAAAATCGTACAACTACTCAAATTTATTCAAATTTCTTACTAAACAGTCTCAAAACAGATTCCCATTATTGAGTATCCAATTGACTTATATTATTTCTATTACATTCTAGCATTTAGCTTATTCATAAGAACATCTAAACAGTATCCATCGCAACCTGCATTTGACCACATCATTCACCAATCCTCATATCTTCAAAATAGATCTCCACTTTAGCGATTAAACCTACCACCCTTTTCTCATTCTACTGAATTCCTCATGAATAAACGAAAAAATGACTCATAAAAGTGACGAGCATACTCAAGTTCTCTACTCCTGATATCTAACCCTTCGAGCTGGCACACCCTCATTGGTAGTTCAGCATCGTAACTGAGCGAGCCAAAAATTCTCTCCCGCACCTCAGCAGTTTTTATGGCTAATTGACCTTCTGCAGCATGAAAAATCCTCTGAGATCGAGTCCGCACCATCCTAACCTTCCCCTGAGCTTTTATAGGTCACCCTATTAGTATTTATAAGATTTCCCAATCACTTCCTCCTTTCACTCAGTTTTTTCCCTAGTATCGCATAGCATAAACCAAAGATCTTAGACTCACTTATTATAACTTATCCCCACATTAGTACACTCACTGGTTAGTATGATCGACCTTATGAGTAGTGTCTCTGTCGACCTTAAAACAATTCAAATTAAAATATTTCTACAATTTTTATTTCATTTCCTTTTAAAGCCTAGATCTTTTATATCAAATATTCATCTCAGTTTGAACATTGTTTCAGCACTTATTAAACAATTATTCAACTAACACATTTCAGGTCGACTTAAGAAAAATTTTGTACACAAAATGCTTGAGAATCAATTTTTATTCATATTACTCATAACATGATTTACAAATAACAAGTTTTCACACAGAAATACAATAACATGTTATCGTCCAACACCGAACTTTAGGTACTTACAGATAATAAGTTTTCCCTGTTTGTTTAAAGCTACAAGTCAACCAAGCTTGGCGGTGCATCATCTCTTCCAGTTCTTCTTACTTTAGTGATGCTTCACCCTTACGCGAAGAAAATAGTGGAACCAACAAAAAACCCTCCTCACATGGCTCGGTTAAAGCACAGTCCAACTCCAAGTAAAAAATTATGTAAGTAGTAGACTCAGTGTGGCTCCCACAAAACAAGGTTGAAGATCTTCAAAGCACAAAACTATGATGGAAATACCTCAGCAGAATCTTCATGCCAGTTTTCCTCCTCTACTACCACCACCACTTCTTCTGCAACTACCACCATCGCAGAGTTGGTAGAGATGAAGATAGCCCAACCTTAGAATCCCTGGCACCACAGAAAATCAGTGCATCTGCCCCGCAGATACACCTTTCCTTGCATATGAACCTCTAACCCTGTCTTCCGTAAGGGTGCGAAGACAGGCCCAACGTTCCTCGCTCGTCAAGACGAAGACATGAAATCCTCACTTACAGTAGAAATCTTCCACAGCTTCAGCCGCTTCCTCTCTCGACAAGCCTCGATATGTCGGAGGAATAAGCACTGAGACCGCCATTTCCAGGGACTGGTAACTAAAGTACTTTAACTTCAACCGCTGTGCCTCATACACAATTCTCTCTTCAAGGACCATACTTCAAGTTTTCACCATTTTAGAAAGCGTTACGCATGCAAGAATTTACCCAAACAAGGTGATAAAGGTACTCTTTAAATAATCCTAACTTTATTGTTCATGTACGTTTTCCCAAGCATTGCCATTGATTACGGACGCGACTATTCAAACACAAACCGTCATATACATCCGCACCAATTTAATAACCATCACTTCCCAAAACCACGTAACTTCCGCCCAGTGAAATGCCATCATTTCTCCGTTTTGAGATTGCAATTTTTTACAGGTTCTTTCCCAACCAAAGCCACCCGTGACTTCAGTTACGCGGGGGCGATTGTAGGGGCTTATTCTTCAACCTTACTTGTGATCGAGCTCACTCAGTTTGAATTACCTCCATCTCAGGCTCGCGCAACTTCAGCACACAACATTCTAGTCAAACATTCTAACCAACCCCACGAACTACATAAGAAACTACATCGAGCTAAACCCGGAGAACGTTATTCAGTCAAAGACACCTGTCTCTTATGAACTCGTCAGTTATTCAGTCAACCGCCTCTAACCAAATTATTTGGAAGACATGCTCCAGTACGACAAAGGGCTGTGGGAGAAGCCTATAAAAAGATGAAGTTCCAGAAGAGACAGAGACCGAAAAAATTACTTAAACTTCTTACTTACGAGATTAAAGGCATTTCTATATTTTAGAGATCACTTGTAATAAAGATATCCACTCAAAGCTATAGAGAGACTTCTACAAAAATCCTTCATACGAGGTCGTGATTTTTTACCCATTAAGAGGTTTTCTACGCTAAAAATACCTGTTTCAATTTCTTATTTTCCATTATCATATTGTTACAGGATCATTGGTGTAATTACAAATTTCTAATCGTATCGAGCTACAGAATTTGGCCATTACAGACACATCAGGTGGTAAGCCGTAGTGTAAAGGCCTAGAGCATTTTAGAATCTTTAGGATGTGGGATTGAGGATCGGTGCGGTGATATTTACTGATTTTGGGGGCTCAAAAATTTGGAGGCACCTCTATAGCAAGAATTTTGGGGCAGAGGGGGTTGTTTAATTGACTCTATGAGTTTGGTGTTGGGCTCGCACTTATGCGAATGGCAGGGTAGATTTTATAGTTGAGGTCATTATGTGCACAATTGGCAGGATGAGGAGGGTAGATCGATGGGTTTGAGGGTGATGAGGCTGAGTATTCGGCGTGCGCTTGGCGCTGCGCTCTCCGAGACGTGCTTGAGCAGGGCGGTGTTTGAGGTGTCTGGTAGAGCAAACGGTGGAATCAAAGGAATCCTCCATAGGTTGGATGTCAAGATGGATGGATCCAGTAGGGGATAGTAGGGGGAGCAACCTCGGTACCAAGATGGAACGGGGGTACTTCCAGATATGGTAGAGACCTAAGTCGAGCTTGGGCAGACACGCGTGATGGGGCTGGCGCTCGAGATGGCAGAGGGGCATCTAGAGACTATAGTCGTTGCAACTCACGAGCTGTGTTACGTAGATCGTCGATGGTGCGGCATTATTTGTCGGCGCCATCCAAACGGCGCTGCCTTTCAGTTTCAAACTCTTGCCGGTATTCTTCGTATTCCTGATGCAATTGCATTCGGTGTCGCTCCTCAGCCTGAGCAAATTACTGAGTAAGACGGGCTAGCTGGGCAACCACTCCGTCAGCGGAGTTGCCGGCATGGGTGGAAATGGAGCGAAGGGAGGAGGCCATTGGAAGTGGTTTGTAGGTATTAGAAAAGGAAATTACAAGGTAGGGGGAGACTAATAGGGTAGGAAAGCACAGACGGTGCCAAATGTAGGAGCCTAACTTCGTAAAGAGGGGAAGTTGGCTCTTACACCACAAAATTTATCGTCTACCAGGGGATTCATGCATATAATCAATAATACGATTAATTTACTGGAAATATACTTGTGTGGAGGCCTAGAATGGGATACCCCATGACCTCGGATGAGGATTTTTAAGAGTATTGATATAACTGTCGAGTAGTCAAAGTTTCGAGTACTGGGTCATTTATAGGGTGATCGAAGGTAAACTTCAAGGGTTCAGGGGAGAGATTTCGTAACCCCTCAACAGTCCTCCCTCCCTCCTATTTATAGATCATAGGAAGGGCTGAGCCACCATGGGGGGAGAGTCTAATTATAAGGTACCCTCCGGGATAACTGACTTGTACCCAGAGTCGGTTCTGACACCAAAATTGTTGGGTCTGATACAATAGTCGTTATCCTATTTTCTCTTACACTATGGCCATTGTTGGTTTTGACACTGTAGTTGTCGAGTGGTGTGCCCCGCCGTTCTGTCAGGTGAGCTGGCTGTCTGACATATCTGCCTTCTACCATGTGTAACCATGGTCGAAGTGTTTCTGGTGCTGATATGGAGCCCATGCGCTGACGTATCTGCCTTTGGCTATGAAGCCTATTTGTTTTCAAATGTTTGTATAGTCTTAAAGGGCTTGATCATAGACTTATTAGGCTTCGAGTTATCAGGTAGGCTTCGATGTAGCCTTCAAATGTTTGGCTGGAGCTAGAAGGCTGCGAGTAGGCTACCGCAAAGTTTAGAGGGTGACTCCGATGCATCCATGAGCATGAAGATATAGTTATAAATGGATATGATGGAGAACAACTCTTCAGTTTCTGAATCAAAAGAAGTTTGGTGCGAAAGGGTGCTGTTGGAGCTAATTTTGCCGTTGGAAATGCTAGTTTCAGAATCTAAATCAAATAGATATTGAAGAGTGATAGATTTCTTCTTTGATGAGGTTTTTGGGATGTTTCTTTGAGCTCCCATTTCTATCATTGTTTGTGGTGATTGCTTTGGAGTACTCTTTCTCTTGTTCTTCACTCATTTTTTTTTTGGAGTTGGATGCTTATTTTGATCACCAAAAATGTGGTATGTTTTGTGAGAAGAGTACAAAAATACAACGATGTTTCATAAGGAGGAAAGTGTTGTGATATCAGATAATTGAAGGAAACATATTGTGCTTTGTCTGTTGAGGAAGATTCTCTGTAGCCTATAGGGGTGGTGTTTGAACTCCGCAGTCTCCGTCTCTGTCTTCGAAGTCGGGAGCCGTGGTAGGTTATGAGTCTAATGGGCTTGTCATCATGCGAAATCTTATGGAAGTTAAATTCAATGAAATATTGATCCTAGTTTCTCTACTCTAATTATCTCCCTTCTCATAAATTAAGGCAAAGTAGGAGATAGAGTTTGAATTGGCAGATGTACTCAAGTCGTCAAATTTGGATGTTGAGGTCATGGATTCAAAAATGAAAGACTTTATCAGTTATCGACAGCCAAATTGTATGAGATCGATTTGCATTTTAGTTTCTTCCTAACCTTGTTCATATGATTTTTGAGATAGCTCAATAGTATTCGTCATGAGATACAATATTATTGTGTTTACCTTGTTCTCATCTTTGTTATTGTATTATACTGTTTCTTATTTCTCCATTAACAAGAAGGCCCCAAATAGCCCTTACTTTCTATATAAATGCTTGTGTTCATTGAAGAACTTGTGTGAATCTAGTTTAAGTTTGTACTTTATCCATGTATTAAATGAGGTGTTTGAATGATAGAATCTCAGGTGTTTTGCTAATTCAGATGAAGGGGTTGTTATCGGTGTTTGGATAGATGTTTATCTTAGTTTTGATCTCTTGTCATATACTTGATTATCCCCTTCTTTCACTCACTCACTCTCTGATACGCTTTAAAACTTGTCGTCTATAGTCCCTGAGAAAGGTGCTCGGCCTTCCTCGTCATCAGGAACAACACTTGGTGTAATCCAAAACCCTAAGAAGCAATCCAGAGCTTCTCGATGTGCTCCAGCGACTATTCTCACCACCAGCACATCAAATTTTAGAGCAATGGTGCAAGAGTTTACTGGATACCTGCACTGCCTTTTTCTACCTCGATGCCTTACCCTCGAAGCCGGTTAGATCACCTTAATAGTTCCACCACCGGACCACCACCATACCTACTTAAGCCATTTGTACACAGAGCTCAGTCACCTTCCTTTTTATCCTCTTCTATGCTTGATGCCATTACTTCTATTACAAATACTACTACTACTACTATGTGTAATGTTTCTAATCCAATGTTAACCAACAATTATGGACTACCTTCTCAATTAGGCCCCCCTAAACAATCACAAAACCTACTAAACACGCAAAACCCAACTCTTACCTTTCAGTATCTTCTATAATATACTCCTCTTAAGTACCCACTAAACAATGTACCCTTACCTGTTTTTAGTGCTACGAATCTGTCTAACGATTCACATCTTAAGTTGGGAGCATTTGAAGAACTGAGCAACATGAGTACTGATCTCAGAGGCCCACAAAGCATAGTAACTTCTGATTCTAGGGGAATCAATAATTGGGGAGAAAGTACTGATAATGGTCTCGGTCAGGGTCAGTTGAGGTCTTTCGATGATAATTACGGTAATTTACAGCGTGGAACTAATTGCAAGATGAATTTTTCTACCCCCACAATCGATTTTCAAGCTGATAAAGGGCCGGAGAACGTTACGTCCAGAGGGGAAGATATAGTTAATTCATGTATATGTTCTTCAGATTAGGTGAGAAGATCTCAGATCACAACTATATATTATAGCTAAATTTTGCTTGATTATATGTAAATACAGGTTTTTGTTTTGTTGTATGATCATATAGAGCAGAGAGAAAGAGATAGAAAGAGAGAGAGCTAAGTTCCTTGTGGAGATGGAAAAAAGAAAAAGAGTAAAATAGCAACAACAACAATCAAAACAGAGAGCAACAATGCAATCAAACATAACAACAACAATAATCAAAACAACAAGTAAAGAGAGGGAAAATTAAGAGCAGTAATGATCAAAATAGGGTGAGAAAGGGTTAGAGAGAGAGGGAGAGAAAGAGCTAAGTACCTTGTGGAGATGAAAAGAAGAAGAAGAGTCCAAAGAGAGATAGAGATAGAGAGAAATGCAGATGAAGAAGCGTCAGGGAAGTTTAATAATTTAAAGAAGAAGAGTTCTAACTTTGGTAGAAGAGAAAAATCAATAAACCCGATATAGCGATCCAAAAACTTTTCAAGTTTAGGCTTAGTTTCTTCTTCTAATGCATTTGTAATAGGTGTACCAAACACATTCTTCTCATACAATAACTTGATTGCCTCTTTCAAACAATCCTCAGAATACAGCTCCAAAACTGATCCAATAATAATTGTCAAATTCGTGCACTTAGTCATTAGCCTCATAACCCTTTAAAAAAAGTTGCAAGAACATATACCTGATGAGTTTCTTTTCCCTGGGATTAAGTTGATAGTAGTGTGATCTAGAAAAAATTGAAGAGCACTCCCTGAATCGATGGCGGTATCGTCATGGCACTTAGTTTGTAAAGTTGAGATTATTGTTTGTTTCTTTTGAACCAAATCACTCTCTGAATCCTTAATTATGTTCTCAATGTGCCTTAAATCCATCTCACTTTTTGCTCAAAAATTTTGGCACTGAGGATGAGAACTTTAGAGGGGGAGGGTACATGCAGACTTGCAACCAATGGAAGGTACATGCAGACTTGCAACCAATGGAGAGAACCTTGAGACGCAAAGCTTTGCAAGCCTAGGTATTTAGAGTTGATGGGGTAATTTTGAGGGAAAAACAAATGGCATACCTATTAAACAAAAATTGGGTATATTCTTTGACATTTCAAGTGGTTTTTTTAAATCTAAAATGGGAATAACACATTCACCAAATTTTTACTAATATGTCGTGCATATGACTATCCATGGTATAATATTTCCAGCAGAAAATAGATGATTCATGGGCAGCAATCCAATATGGGTTCTATCATACTCGTGGTTACAGGGCAATGTCGACTTGGAGAGGGTTTTCTTGGCAGGAGACATTTCCGGTGCGAATATAGTCCATAACATGGCGATGCGGGCTGGAGATGTTGCCAACCCTGTGAACCATCTTGGTGTTGCTTTGATCCAACCTTACTTCTGGGGGAAAGAAAGGATTGGGTCAGAGGGAGCTTTCGATACAGATAAACTTATAGTTCCGAATAAGATGTGGACTTTTGCATATCCATCAACCATAGGACACGATGACCCTCTTGTGAATCCATTTACGGCAGAGGCACCAAGTCTATCAAATCAGGGCTGCACCCATGCTCTTATTTTCGTTACGGATCAAGATGTTTATAGAGATTGCGGGTGGCTTTATTATGAAACATTGAGGAAGAGAGACTGGAGAGGAGTAGTTGAGATTATGGAAATAGAAGGAGAAGATCATGTGTTTCATCTCTTCAGCCAAACTTCTCAGAAGGCTCTGGACATGATCAAGCGCCTGGGTTCTTTCCTAAGACAAGATAAATGTACAGGGATCATGTGAGAACTGATGTTCTATTAATCAATAAACTGCTCCATCGGGAAGATCCTCCTTAAATTTATGTTTGCCACACACACTGATAGCCTAATAGCGCTTCACGCCTTTACCCTACATTTTAATTTTTTGACTTTATCCTCCAATCTTACGATTTCTATCATTGAATAGGAGAGTTACCCTAATATGTAAGGCAGAATTCCACCTCGCACACCATTAGCTTACATTCCCACAAAAGTTTCCTCCTCCTCAATTTAAACAAATACAAATATAAAATAAACTCCAACCCCAAACCTTCAAAGACCCTTATAAACCTAAAAACCAAAACCCTACTATTTTCCCTTAATTTTTAACCTCTGGGGTAAGCTAAAATTGAGAATTAAAATAACCCCATTATAGAAATCAACCTAAAAAGCAACTTAATCAAGAAAGAAAAACTATATTTCTGAGTTTAAAGTGTAATCAAACCTGATTTCAAAATGTTCTGCTTCAATCATAAACAGCTAAATTATTTGCTCAAAGCAACTCAATCAAGAAAGAAAAACTATATTTATGAGTTTAAAGTGTAATCGAACCTGATTTTGAAACTGAATCATCTGCTCAAAATAACTCAATCAAGAAAAAAAACTATATTTCTGAGTTTAAAGTGTAATCAAACCTGATTTCGAGATGTTTTGCTCCGATCATAAACAGCTGAACCCCATCTACCTAAATATCAAAATACAGAGAGAGAGACATGAACCTTGCGAGCATGGGCAAAAGAAGTAGTCATGGTTGAGTCGGGGTTGAGAGAGAGAGAGAGCAGAAGAAAGAGTCGGCTTTGTTAGAGATGAATCGGGAGAAAAATAGAAGGAGTAAGACTTATAACCCCTTTTCCATGTTTTGTCGAAACTACCCCTAGGTATAAAGAGTAAAAGTAATCTAGGCCGTCCATCTTCCTCTTCCCCTCAAATCCCAGCCACTTTTTATCCCTGAGACAATGGCGAATATGTCTATACGAAAAACACCGTTGCCTAATGTGTAATAGATTGCACAATGGTATTTTTCAAATAGACAAGTTTGCCATTGTCTAAAAGATAAAGAGGGGCTGGGATTTTATGTTCTTTTGTGGAGATTGGGTTTAAAAAGCAAGATCGGCGGACGAGACATGTTTACCTATTAGTAGAGCAAGGGTACTTTAGACTAAACTTATCAGAAGGGTATTTTAGTCTTGACAGAGTAACCTTTTATCAGGACTCTTTCTCTATCATCTCGACTCTTTTTCTCAACAAGTCTTTTTCTCTTTACCAAACCCATCTCCTCATCTCAAGCACCGTCTCTCTCTCAATGATCAAATCCTCTCTCTCTCTCTAAAGGTACTTTTCTACTTCTTTATCTCTCTCTCTTGGTTTTTTATTTCCAAATCAGACAATAGTAGTGCAAGTTAAGGTTTTGTTCTTGCTATTGTTGATTGTTGATATCATCGCAGGTAGGATTAATGGGTTAGGCAAGGTCGTGTGGAGTAGTTTTGACAATCTTTCTGAATCAATGTTTATGAACCAAGGGGATACGATATCATATCAATCAACCCCAAATCAAGAATGTAAGAGTTGATGATACAATAAGATGGAACTGCTCTTTAAGAAAATGATGCATCTCTGAAGAAAAATCATGAAACCCCTTTCCTATTTCATGGGTATGTTTTTTTTTTCTCTCTCTATAATAACATATTCTAATTCCTCCTATGTTAATTAATTACATTGCTAATCAATCTGTTCTTTGAAAAAAAACACAACCATTTCGATTACTAATGAGTGTTGATCATTAAGTTATTACCTCTTGATAAATTTTGACGGAGAAGGCGCAACGGATCAAATTACAGATTGAGTGTGAAATCCCAAAATCTTATACATAGTTTTTAAACTATTTTTTTACTTTTTTTCCCTATCATTTACATTTTTATCGGGGATTCCTATTCTCCATGTATCTTTTGATTTATTGGATGACCCTCATTAGTTTCAGATTTGGGCATGCTAGCTGTAATATTCATGTAAATGTTATATACTACTTGCTGTTGCTATTGTTGTTTTTATTGATCTTGCTTCTTTAAGGTGAATATGCAAAGACACATTCTATGATGTAGCATCCATGTAGCATTCATACAACAGATTATTTATACAACAAGGTGTATTGACATACAGTATTACCTCGTCATAAGGCGAGGAGGACATCTTACTTGCTGATTTCATCTCAAGCATTCATAGTTTACTGATTTCAAATTGATTGTTTATACTTGCCTTTGTGATTGGTTATACTTGCTGTTGCTGTTGTTATATACTTGCTGTTGTTATTAAGTTGGGTTTTAGATCTCAAGCATCCATAGTTTACTAATTTTATATTGATTGGTTATACTTGCCTTTGTGATTGGTTATATTTGATGTTGCTGTTGTTATATACTTGTTGTTGTTATGAAGTTGGGTTTTAGATGATTGATTTAGGGTTATTTTAGGGTTTATCATGTAAAGATTGCTTAAATTTACATAGATGACCAATGTTATAACAAGAGTAACCAATGCCTTAACTGGTAATTAAGAGATAACTAATTTTCTTTTGCCTTAGTATTTACAATTATTGGTGCACTACCTCTTACAGTATAAATAGAGTAATCAAGCCTTAACCATTAATTTAAATGACCTTCCTAGTCTAATATATAGATTGAGACCAACTACTTTATTATAAAAGTGAAGTGGGGTTGATGAAAACGATTAATATTATTCTGGGTATCTTCATTAATGGAGTGGGGGTTTAGTGAAAACGATGGAAATGTGGCTTTTTGAGGTGTGGGTGTTGTTAATGGAGGTTTTTTGAAGTGAGGTTTAAGCTATTTTGAGAGTGGAGTCTGTTTTGTAGTAAAAATGGGGTCTTCGAGCTCTAGGCCTAAGAAAAGTAAGGTATTGCACTATGTAAAGAGCGAAACAAGTTTATCAAGCAAGTTATTGATTCTAGGTATGCTTAAACCTTCATGACAGATCCATGCTTGCTGAAATATTGAAGGATTTGCGTTGAATATCTTGAAACCATTCACCTGGTAAGTTGACAAACTAAAACTGAAGGGTAGAAACAAATTATTGTAAATGTACTGAAAGGCATATTAATACGTGATTTCCTCCCTAATTTCTAAAGGAACCCAAATGTCTAAAATAGACAAATTCTCGTTTTAGTTCACATTGGTATTGCATAAATTCACGTAGAGTTACAACCGTTCGGGTAAAATCATTCTCAGTGCTAATAACTGTAAGGCCCTGTTTAATGTGGAAGTCGAAGCGGATCATTTTAAAAATAATGATTCTTTAAACTCTTAATAATGGAAGTTTCGTTGAATTTGCAGATTTTTTTTTCACTATACCGTCAAAGGGTTGAGGCAACTACTCTTCATAATGGATGCTCTTGAGGTAAGTCACATTACATTATTAGTCAATATACTTAGTTTGATCTCTCTCAATTGTGCTTAGGCTATATTTCCATATTCTACAATTGGCTATTTTTTGAAGTATTATGTCTGTATGGGTTTTTTTAACGCCGATGGCGCGCTAATGGATAATTATGTAGCGCCGAAGGCACATCGACGTAATCATCGTGGCAAGCCACGGGTAGTACTAGTATTATACATTAGGGAACAATATTTTTCAAATAGTCACATCTGCCATTGTCTCAAAGATAAAGAGGGGCTGGGATTTGTGGAATAGAGGGAGATGGATGGCCTAGATTTATTGAATTCTCATACTAATGGGTACTTTGGACAAAATACAGAAAATGGGTAGTTTAGTCTTATTATTAACTACCTAAACCACCCTCTTATCCCGACTCCCTTTCTCCGAATTCGTCACTCTCTCCAAGCCCGGCTCTCTATCTCTCCAACAACTCTCCCATCTCTCACTCTCTCTCTACAAATCAAGGTACTTCTATCTCTCTCTCTCCCTCTCCCTCTCCAATCATCCTTAGGATTTTGGATTTTACTGAAGCATACCTAGGGTTTTGTGTTGATCGTATATACTTGTTGCGATATATTTGTTGTGATAGATTTGCTGTGATATTCAGATTAAGGTTAATGGTGTGATATTCAAATTAAGTTTAATATTGTGATATATTTGCTGTCAAATCTATGTATCTGAAGATTGTAATTTAGGGTTCTTTCAAGCAATTCCTATAGGTCTTTGTAAGTACCTCTTTCAACTTCATCTTCATCTTCATCTATTGTTTAATTATAATAGCTTTGTTTAATTATAATAGCTGATCTTTGATTATCATCTCCCCCGATTATTTGAGTTTGAAAGTCTTTCATGTCAATATTGCAAAAGGTTTCATATGTATCTCAAATTAAGGGATTTTTGTTTCTCGGTATTTACTTTATTTTAGTGTACTCAATTTTTATGGAACTTTGGTATGACAATAATTTGGAGGATGATTTCGGTAGAAATATTGATAATAAGATGGAAACTCACCTTCTTAATATGATGCAATAAAGCCTCCACAACTACAATTCCTTCATGTATTTTCCTACAAAAACTTGAATCTTTGAAGGTAAACCCATTCCATCTAGTCTTCAAGGAGGTGATGAGCTCTAATCAATCCCAAAAGATTTAATCGTAAATTTTCCATTTTGTGTGAGAGCCCAAATTACTTGATAACCAACATCTGATATAGGAATATTTGTGTTGAGGATCACTTCCATTCTTGAGGTTATAAGACGAGAAAGTAATTGCCAATTCCATTCTCGAGTACTGGATGCAACATCACCAACTTGACTTACTTGATTGGTTTTAATTTAGAATTACAACTAACCTTCTCCCGACCAATTCGTATGCCAAAAGTGGACTTTGCCTTCACCAAGTAACCATTAGGTGTGTTTTTCAAGCGTATGTAGTTCTTTGAGATTATTTTTTCACATGTTGGAACTGAAAGTAGTTGTTCTTCTGGGTAACCCTTTTCCACAGTAGTTCTTCATAAACCTGGACCAAAATGAATCTTTATTAAGGAGTTTAAAGAATGTTCAAGCAAGTTTGTCATTAAAAAGTTCCATACCAAGTTCTCTTTCAGATTTATGAGTACAGAGCGAACTCCTAGCTTTCCATTTCTTCTTTTGTTTTCCTTTATAACTACGTTAGAAGAAAGAAGCAAATACCCTCTCAAGCTTGGTTATGACTGATTTTAACACATGGATTATAGATAACAGATGCATCTAATGGTTAGTTTTTTTGTATTGGCAGTGGTGATCATGATATGTGTGTAATATGGGAACTCAAACATAGACTGGATCACTTGGATATCAAAGCAAAAGAAGCATGAAAGAGTGATCGAGTGTTCGGGGTATATGGTGAGTTGGCCTTTTTAATATCCTTCCACCCGTAGATGGCGTTATCTGGTAATTATATCTTGCACCTCATATATAGTATGTGTGGTGCTTACAAGGGCCGTTTCAAAGCTTTATTAAGGGAAAGATACTATTGCCATTTTATGAGGGAGATGAGATGGTCAGTAGAGACGATAACCACTACGAATTTTTAGTCAATTATGAACCATGAGTATATTCTGAAAAGCGTCAATTTAGACTTAAGAGATAGTGGTTATAACTTATAAACCACCAAGATCCTGTAGTCTTTAGATGTGATACAAGTGAAATAAAATAAGCAGAGTAGGCATTTGTGCCAATATTCTTAAAAAAATATGATTCGTCTGTTATTAGAAATTGAAGAACTGATCAAAGTCATTAAGGGACTTATATATAATGTCAAGATAAAAAATAATCTCAGAAGATGACGTAAAGTCTTTTTCAATAATCTTCAAGTAATACCCTGAGATTTATTTTTAGTCTTTGTTACTTATGTAGTACATCTATCCACGACTTTTGTTTAAAGGGCAAACTGGAATATATAGATTGAAAACATAAGTAGCAAGGCCGATTAGTTGAGGCACTTAGCTTGAACCACTATCCAAGCTACTAGCAAGATAAGGAGCAAATGCTATTTCACCAGCTACACCATTTGCCGCGTCATAATCATATACGCACCCCTCAATCACTTTTCTATTTTATGTACTAATATCTCTTTGTAACATATTCTTGACTTATAATTTGGCATTGTAATTTTTGGAGAAATTTTTTTACTGATCCTTTATGATATGCCCATGCTTATTAATGTTGTTTCTTCAAATTTGCAAGGTATTCAATGTTTGATGCATATTGAGTAGCCAAGGCTTTGTGCAACAAATACTGCTGAGTTTTGGTGTTGGCTTTTCAAATTAGAATCACGACTGTTAAATGGTAAAGGGATTGAATGTAACCCTGGATATAGGCTGTCGTGATTCCCATAATGTCAGCTTCATCAAAACTACTCAATACTGCAGACTATTCCCCTGCACTACAATATGAGCAACCTCCAGACAATATTTAGAAGTTTATGGAGTAAACAGAAGAGTTTGTTGACCAAATTACCGAAGCTTTAGAATGAATATGTGATGCCCCAAAATCATAATAATTTGGAGATGGATTTCAAAGATATAGATTTTTGTATGTTGTCATATCTTTGCAAGAATTGTAGGGGACCCGATGTTGTTCTCAATGTGCGGTATACGGCTTTACTAGAAGTTGGTATGATCTACAACGTATAATCTGTAAGAAGTAACAGAAGGAAGGGAGGAAAATAATACTGCTATAAGTTGACTGGCTTCTCCAAGTAGAGGGAGACAGGTAGAGGAAGAGTTTTGATCCAAACAAGGCCAGACCTTTGTAGATGTTGCTGCTACTACAAAATGGTTAATTTCCCAAAATTCATGGGGTGTCTTAAGGTATAACTAATGATCAAAATTTAATTTTTTATGTCGATTTTTGCAGGTTTAGATGATTTGGGTATGCTTATTTTGTTGATTTAAAAAATGGGGGTAAATTTTTTTTTTTAGTTTTTAGTTGATTCATGATTGATAATCCCTGAGTTATGAGTTTGTTTGAGTATGTGAAGGTTAAGTTAGTTGGTATTGAGCTGTTTAGTTTGGTGGATGATAAGACTGATTGATGGTATTATGTTTATATGAAGATTTGAGTTTGATCATGGCGCCTGGGATGAGTTCACCACAGTTAAAGGAGTTAAAGCTTTTCATCGAACAATATAAATCAAACCCATCGATGCTCGATGATCCTTCTCTCTCCTTCTATCCTATTTACCTCCTCAGGTATTACTACTTCTCCAACTAAACCCTAAACCCAATTTCTCTCTATCTCTCTTTCAACGGTTTAACTTTCTCATTTGATTTGATGTTTTCATTTTAGTCTTGATGCCAAGGTTCCTCAATCGGTACCTCTCTCTAATCTAATCTTTTTGTATTATTTCGTAAACCCTAGAAATTGATTATAGTTTTGTGTTTGGAATTGAACTACAGGGAGTCAAAGCGCTTAGTGAAGATATGAAGCTTTTGATTAAGTCTGATCTTGAAGTATTAGGAGAGGATGTTCTGGAGCTTGATAATGATCCTCCACAGAAGGTGAATTTTTCTAACATTTGGTATTTCTAATTTGTTTTAGTTTTTGTTGAGCTGATTGTAAATGGGGTTTTTGTGATTGGGTTGTAAATGTTAATGTAGATGGGAGATCCATCTGTTGAGGTTATGGATGAGAGTCGAGATGAATCTCAAATGACAAAGTCTTTGGCTATGGAAGCGCTTGCAGAGGGTATGGGTCAATGGATTATGTTTATAGATGTGATAATTGTGTGTTAATTTTTTGTGGAACTTGATTGTGCACATATTGTTTAGGTGAACTTAAGAAAGCGATTGAGCATCTTACAGAGGCAATTTTGCTTAATCCGACATCGGCTACATACTCCTTTATATTTGTCAGATCAGATAGAGATATTCTTTTTTAATTGAAAATGTTGAGATATCTCAACTTCTAATGATACCTTTGTAGTTTGCATGTTTTATTAACGATGATAACTTTGTACTCACAGTTTGGTATTGATACTAATTAGTTTTTACCATTAGGAGCTAGTCAGTTGTATTCCAGTTATACAATAAACAAAGTTTGGATAGATGAACTAACAACAGAGTCTCAAAAGCTCAGTTCTGATGATATTTGGTCATCTCCTGGATGGAGCTGTAGATTGATATGAGGAAACATGTTTTTTGCAACAAATCTTTAAATATGAAGAATATTGTTGCGGTTGGGTTTGATATGGATCACACCTTGGCATAATATATGCCTGAAACTTTTGAATCTTTGGCATATGGCGATACTATCGGAAAGCTGGTTTATGATCTAGGGTACTCATCAGAGGTTTGCATGAAATTTAGCTATTTGTATCATGGACAAAATGATATTCTTATGTTATATTCGCTGAAATATTCTACTCTGAAGGTTTTGATATGGTTTGGTCTTTGTACAGTTATTGACATGGACATTTGATTGGGAATACATGGTCAAGGGATTAGTTCTTGATAAGAAGAGAGGCAACATTTTGAAGGTTGGCCACATTTATTGGATTTCTTACGCATACTGACAAATTAGTCAGCTATCTTACTTCTTTAGATTATAGGTTTTACAAAGCTAATATAAGATTATATCAAACATTATTTAGAGTTGAATGTATAAATACCACAACCACTGGGATTAATTTTACTATGATTCATGTCCAAAGCATCCTTTACAGATACCTTTCTTACTTCTTATCGAGTATCAACTATCAAGGTTTGTGAGTCATGACTTATAGATAATATTTCATAAATGCGGCGATTTTACAGATAATTTTACTTAATTTCACTATGTAGCCATGTTTATTTTCTTGGAAGCATTTTTGATGTTTTTCATGTGATTTTTCAGCTATATGTTTCTTGATTAAGAATGGTGTTTTTTATCCCAGGACAAGTCACCTTTTTGTTTTAACAGTTACATCATATATTTTTGTATCTTTGTAGTGCCCCATGCAATTTCTCAAATATAGGTGCAGATGTGAAAGTTGTCATTTATTTGGTTTTTGCATTTTTAATTAGTAAGTTTCGCGTATGATGATATAGCAATCTAAAGTCTTTCACCCTTTTATTCTTTTACGTTATTTTATTTTTTGTAGATGGAAGGACTCCAAGCATAACAAAAAAGAGACTGGTGTTTATAATGGTGTTAAGGGAGTCAACGTTGTAATGGGATACTGCTAGGATTTCCTTTAATAAAATACCATTGGTGGATCATTAGTTTTTTTTTTACCATGGAGGAGGTGTAAAATTTGTAATGACACTAATGAGGGCTTGAATAGGTTTATGTGATTTGTGGAAATTAAACATGTCTCTTGGTGTATTATGATATTAAATATGTGTTAACAAGTTCACACATACTTATTTGTTTCTGTATGTTATCTTTGGAAGAAAACTCATGGAAGTCATAATTTTATATGGCGTTTTGGTTGAATGATGAAGTCATTTAGAGATATGTGTTACTAGTTAATAGTTTCCATAGATTTTATTCTTGACTATCGCTAATGATGATAACTAATAGTTCATATATAAATTAGTGTCGCAAAATAATTCGATGCTAATGGAAAACTTTGATGAATAAAAAGACTTTAAGATAGTTTAACTATAAAAAGAGCAATCAAGAGTGGAGTAATTGATATCAAAAGATGTTATGCTCGGAGTTGCCAACAATAGCGTATTATATAAGAATATGGTTAATGCGTTTAACTGATATCAAAGATGTTATGAAACTCTACAAATGTAAGGTCAATGGCGTATACTCTTTAAGCGTTTAACTGAAGCGCTAAAAGTACGGCAAACATAGGTTGTTTAATCATAGCACCGAAGGCGTGTCAACATGTTTGCTGCGTTGTCGGACGAACACATGTCTACGCATTAAATATAGCGCTACGTCAACATATTCATCGTGGCGAGCCATGGTAGTACTAGTTTATTCACATTAGGCAACGGGCGCCATTGTCTCAAGGATAAAGAGGGGCCAAAATTTGTGGGAAGGAGGGGATGGAAAGTCTAGATTACTTTTACTCCCATTCCCTAGGGGTAGTTTTGACAAAACACGTAGTTAAGTTACTCCTTCTCTTTGATTCTCCTAACTAAGCCCAACTATTCATCTCTCCCAAAGCCAACTCTTTCTTCTGCTCTCTCTCTCTCTCAACCCCGACTCAACCATGACCACTTCTTTTGCCCATGCTCGGAAGGTTCATCCCTCTCTCTTTAATTGTTTCCTAATTTTTATAATTTCATCCCCAATCATCTCATCTCTCTCTCTCTAATTGTGCCCAAATTTTTATAATTTCATCCCCAATTTTGCTTATAGCAGAATTGTAAGTTACTATTGTTTACGTTTCTTTTTATTAAAATTTATAAAATGTTGATTAGATATCTAGGTTTTACATGAATTTTGATTTCGGAAACCGTGGTTCATTTTTTGCATTTTTCAAGGTTTTTATTAAAAGTTCTGAAATGTTGATTAGATATCTAGGTTTTACATGAATTTTGATTTTGGAAACCGTGGTTCTTTTCTGTATTTTTCAAGGTTGGCAGAGGAAGCAACCAACAATGAACCAAATGCTCCCGATGCTAAAATAATGACAAGAATTGCAGAGGCATCATTTGACATGGATGATTATTGGAGAGTTGCTGATGTTCTTCATCGGAGGTAAAGTAATTATGTAAACCTATAATATGTAATTTTATTTATATATAATCATGGATTTATTTTTGCTAAAGGTATTTAAGAGAAATATAGTATAAATTAATATTTAAGCACCACAATGAGATATTGATGTAAATATACACGACATCAATAGTGACTATTGTAGGTTCATTTTGCTAAACCATATTTGGATTATAAATTTATAACGACCCCAATAGTAGCCTGAATGCACTGTGTGCACAGGGTTGTTATACAAATATTGTATACCTGTCATTTGTTTCAAACAAATATTATTAAGGATACGATTTATCATTTTTCCTTTGGATTTTGTTTTTGCAGATTCTATACCATTGATTGGAAGCAATGAAGGCAATCTTACAAGGAATTAGTACTGCTTAAGTTCTTGCTAACTCATGGCCCTGAAGATTTTGTTGAAGAATTCCAGTGTGATGCAAATGTAATTGAAGATCTTGGAACATTTAGACATATCGAAAAAAGGGTAATATAAGTTAATTTCAAGTTTTTTTAGCGTAACAAAGAAATTAATTTACCCGAAAAGTACACGTGTTTACAGCCGACTCTTTCTTCTGCTCTCTATCTCTCTCTCAACCCCAATTCAATCGTGACCACTTCTTCCGCCCATGCTAGCAAGGTCCATCTCTCTCTCTCTCTCATTGTGCCCTAATTTTTACAATTTCATCCCCAATTTTGCTTGTAATTCCCCAAATTGGTGTTCCCTTTTCAGGCTTTGAGTAAGATTGCTACGAATCATCTTCAAAAAGAGCTATCAGAATGGAAAATGAACCCCTTATTTGGGTTCAAGCACAAAGTCATCGATAATCTATTCGATTCAATTTTGTTATAGCAGCTTTAAGTTGATTTCCCCGAACATTACCCCATGAAAGCACCTCAGGTGGGTGGGTTAAAGTTTCGATTTTTAATACTGGGATGATTTTTTTTTGTTTAATTTGATGTTTTGGTTTTTATAGAATATTTTTTTGTTGGCTTGGCAGGTTAATTTTATTCATCCAGCTTCTTCGTATCCTCACATTTATAGCAATGGTCATATATGTTTAGGTAAATTTTGGTTAATGGGTGTCTATTATTTTTTCGCTTTGAGTTAATTTGAGCACTTATTTATAGCCAAATTTCATATTAAGAGTTTATCTTAAGACAAAGATGAAAAGAAAGTAGCAGGCTCCTATAGTTTGGTAAATGGCCTCAGCGATAGTGACTCCGGGTATTTTTCTATTCATCATTTATTATGTTGTGATCGTTGTTTCTCCATATAGATTGCTAATCTTAGTTTGTATATCAAACTGATGATTTAAGTTGGAGGTTGAGTGTTTCTGGGACAGTTTAAATATGGAATAATGATATTTAATGATTTTTCTTGATCTGGAAAATTAAAGTTCTTTATGGTGATTGCGTAATTTTGATTTTGTTTGGCTGATATTTTATCCCCAAATTATTGATTTTCCATTTAGAATTTTTGATTTCATCACTTTTTATGGATTCAGACTTGTGTAAGCAAGGGGCACAACTATCTCTATTTCACCGAATTTTGTCATTATTTCTTATTTTGGCCCTCATTTAGGCCAATAATTTATAGCCATAATGATGGTCTCATTTTGCTCATAAAAAATCATGGCATTCTCAGATTTTTGAGTATGGAGTTCAAGTTGAAGCCTTTCATCAACATTATAGTGGTCTTCAATCCCTTCAGTCCAACTCAACAAATCAGATTTATAGAACTTCTTATCACTTCCAACCCTCTAAAAACTGGATCAATGGTAACTATCTTGCTCTCTCTCACAAACACATACACATATTTTCATCTCTACTCTGCGCTAATATATTTGTTTCTATCATTTGACATGGACTTACCGTGGAATGGCCTAATAGGTGTTGTTGGATTCACAGATCCTAATGGTTAGTAGTTTCATACATTTAAATCCAAGATGTTTATCTTCCTCAACGCTTTCCCAATTTTCTTTCTTAATGATTTTAGCTTTTATTAAAGCTCATATAAGGAACCAAATATTGTATGAAAAGCTCTACTAATGATAAACCTTATATATATATTTTCGACCATTTCGTTACATTGTGTCAGCCACTATTAATGTTAAGTATGAAGGAAGCATGCATGTTGATATTTTTGTCTTAATATCTTCGCTTTGGACTCATAATCATATATATTAGGGGAAGTTCTTCCTCAATTGGAAGCAGTTGGTTTTCGCAACCCAAATATGGAGTTCTTTGGTTCTTTAACTACTAAGGTCTAGAAAACAGAGACAGACACCTTTTAATCTTCTTTAAAACATGATAACCTATACTCATCCAGAGGGCACTTGAAAACACTGTTATCTATAACTCAAAGGACCCTAACTCTCTCTCTCTCTCTCTCTTTTTCTATTTTTTTTCAGATCACTCTTTTCCACCATTGTTGGAAGTTCTGATAGGTAATCAAATATCTCTATATTTGTATGGTCTTCATGCTCTTATTTTAGGATTATTGAAGTGAGAAATCATATTTTAGGTTTGAAGGCTTTATACGTTTTCTTTTAGTAGTCCTCACATTCTCAGAAACCATAGTATGAAAATTTTCACGAGTAATTTGTAGTTGAATCATTGAAGTTGGAATATTTACAATAAGTATGTGCGGCACAAGCTTCAGGTAGATTGCATTGTGTTAGCCACTCTTTGTTTTAGCTTTTACAAACATTTTAGCTTTCATCTATGAAGCAAACATGATTGGAACACCAAGAAATCAGATTCTGAAAGGAAAAAATCTTCATTACAGGACAATGGTTTACAAAGGAACTTACCATCTTTTCTACCAGTACAACCCCTTTGGTGTAGTGTGGGGTAACATCGTTTGGGCTCACGCTACATCTACTGATATCATCAATTGGCTTCACCACGACCATGCAATTTACCCATATGACCTGTTTGATGTAAATGGTTGTTGGTCTGGATCTGCTACAATTCTCCCATGAGGATAAACATGTCATGCTTTACACGGGAGTCGACACATAAAACCGCCAAGTTCAAAACTTAGCCACCCCTAAGAATCTCTCTAACCCTAAAGATCGTAACAAAAATGATAAACCTATGTCCTCGAGCATTCTCACAACTCTGACGGGAGTGGAACAAGCGTCGTTTCTTTTGTATTTCCAATGTAAGTTATATCATCTTCTACGACCATATATATTTCATTATCTTTATTTTGTTGGATGATAGTTGAGCCATGAGTCCATGTTGATATAGATAGTATGGCACTCACTGAGATAGCCCATTTTATCACACTTCTAGCCTTTTTTGGGTTGGATTGAATGCTTAGAAAATCTACCGATCGATCTCCATGATTCATCATATAATGATACCCATTTTTGATCACCTATCCAGTTATACCCAATTGGATATAATGTGTACCTTTTGCATATGCATTAAGGAATGTCTATACTTTGCCTAAGTTTAGATCAGTTTACTCATTCCAATTCATACCATTTTATCTACTTTCCTTTATTCAATGATGGAAGGGAACATTTTTACGCAAAAAATGAAGGGGTCATAAAATAATTATTTTTTAGTTCTTTATATATTTATAACAGTGACGTAATCGTCGTGGCGACTTTTGCTAGGAGTGGTGGGAAAATGTCTTTTTTTTTCTTAATAGGTTTCATGGAGGAACATCTAAAGATTACAATAGTGGAGGAACCTCTAATATTCTATTTTCCTTATTTTCATCTGTAGGTCCTTTGATGAGCTTGAAGCAGAGATGTTGCAGGACCATAAACTACAGGTTAGAACTAAAAAAAAACTAAAAATATTTTAAATTACAGCATGAACTACTGAAGTTAATAAAATATCTAATGATCGCTTGGGTTTGAGCTAAATTTTATCAAACTACAAATACTGACCATGATAGTAGGTGTTAAGGGTTAGGGATCAGGTTTACATTGGGGTGAAGAACTCTCTAACAACTAAACCATAAAAGGCTTAAACTATGAAAAATTGGAAAATAAGATAACCTTTTGATAAGTATTTTCCATATTGTTGTTTATAATCTACTTGAATTTTTTCTTTTCTTTTCCTGAAGGATATATCAATAGCAAGTGACTCTGGGTAAGAACCAATATCTTCATTAAAGGATGGAAGCTTTGAATCCATCAGAGGCCCAAAATTAGAACCTGTTGGGTGCTAGAACTTTAAGATGACACCAGAGATGGTCATTTTTCCTAGAACTTTCAGTACTTTCTCTGAAAATTCTAACGGTGGTACAAAGAGCAAACAAGGTTGTCTTCTCGCCCAATTTAGAAACTGCAGCTCTTTGCTTTACCCCTAAATAATGTAAGAATTCCTTATAGAGTGAGATATCAACATCACTTCCTGGAACAAAAAATACCACAAAGGCACAAGCAGCTTGATAGAAAAGCTTTTCATGCATATCAAGACCCGTCCTCGCTGTACAATTTAAAAAGTCAAGCCTGAAAAAAAAAAAAAAAAAAGCACAGTTCACAACTGTAATGCCCCAAAATCTGTATTCTAAGACTTGTCACAATATACGTCTCAAGGCCGTGAATAGGTCAGGCATCTCCGACGGATGTACCCTACCAATGTAGAAAATAACAAAGTGAAATATTTACATCTACACAATATTACACAGCAAAAATATCAATCTTAGTAAAATGTCTAAACCAAATCCAAATCAGATATGTCATTAGCATGACTACAATCAAAGAATTTGATAATGTCTTACATGAATGGAAAGAAAAGAAAACAACTAGATAAAATGCAAGTACAGTAACTCTCTATGCGTTGCAATATGTTACAAGTAAAAATATAAGAACAAACTAGATAAAATGCAACCCATTAATCAATAAATGTCATATATCCAATAATTACTAACTATAAGACATTAAGAGATATATGAGTTCAATATGTAAGAAGATATGATGTAAGAGTATGAGATATAGGTGCAAACTACATTGAAGAATATTCTAGGAGTGTTGTGTACATATAGAATTTCTTGGTAATTGTACTCTTTCGTCCTCTGTACGAAATAATAATCCAATAACTCTTTGGATGTGCCTCTTTTAGGGTTTAATGCCCACGAAAATGTCTAAGGTTAAACTCTTTGACCTTACCAATATCTTTTTGGGATTAACACCCATGGAAATGTCATAGAATCTGTCAATTCTTGTGACCTGACCAATATCTTTTAAGGATTCATACCTTTGGAAATGCCGATGGTTCACTACTAGACCTGACCGATATGAAGCCCCTATCATGTACAATCACTTCTAGTCTTTGCTTACGTGGGTAATATAAATTATTACATCTCTTTATTTAGACCGCAAGATTTATTTTATAAATCACTACATACACAAACACTAACTCTAGTGTGCAACTAATTTATGAAAATGGCAAGCGGACGAGTCGCTCTACTCGACGCTAGATTTCCAAGTTAAGCTCTTAGCCGTGTAATATCCAACATAACTAATAGTCTAAACTTCAAAGTCATTATCGTTAACATAGTTGATCATAACTCGTTTTTTTCTATAATCATATGTGAGTTATTCTTAACAAAATCGGATCACGACCCTAACATAGTCAATCCAAAGTAAAATATTCAAAACATCTAGTGACAATATTAGACAAACTTAAATAATAAAATCACCTCTCAAAACTATGCTACATCAACCATGAAGTTGTATTTAATGTGGGCCTTATCTTATGTGGTTTTATTTTGTTCTAACATCACAACAGTTGTGTTCATAGCTACCTACTGTACTCATGTCATTAGCTTCCAATTCTTTAAATAAAGAGGTAATGATTACCTACTATATTCAAGTTTGCATCAAAATCTTTAAATAAAAGGTAATGTTTTCCTACTATACTCATCCAATTCTTTAAATTAAAAGGAAATGATTACCAACTATATACTCAAGTATGCATGCATCCAATTTTGTAAATAAAGAATTAATGTAACGATTCTACTACACTCTGATCAGTGGAAATAATATTATAGGCATGCCAAATAGTAAAAATCATCACCTGACCAGGGTAACTAATAAGAATTTATTCTATATATTTTACTCATAAGCTAAACAAAGAGAGGGTAGTACACTTGCCTTTAATGATGTACGCTTCCTACCTCTCTCTCTCTCTCTCTCCCTCTGTCTTTTTCTTCTCTCTTCTTATTTTATAAGGTGGAGGCTAGGGTTTTTCTTCCTAACACTCACGTGAGAACCCTTTCTCTCCTAACCCCACAAGGTGTAAATGCAACTCTTAAGGTGTGATCTCATACACTGGGGGCTATTTTTCTAATACAACTACTCAAATATTTTATGATATGATAACTCACAATATAAAGTAAATAAAAATTCGGTAATGACCAAAATAATTCGGGGCATTACATTATACCCTACAAAAAAAAATTCGTCCCCAAAATTGATGTACCTGATTCTGTAAACAAAGAAGGGTAATGATCTCTGATCTCATCCTCTCACTCCCAAGAAACCTCGCCATGGCTGTGATTACTCCACTGAACTTTCACTAATGGAATAGTCTTAGTCCTAAGGACTTGCCCCTTGTGATCCACAATAGCAACAGAAAGCTCATCATAAGAAGCATCCTCTTGAATCTCGAGGGGCTGCCAATTAATAACGTGGGATGGGTCACACTTATACTTACGTAACATCGACACATGAAAAATGTTATGCACCCGATCCATTACTGGTGGTAAAGTTAAACGATATGCAACACTCCTAATCCGATCCAGAATCTGAAAAGGCCCGACAAACCTAGGCGCCAACTTACCCTTTTTACTAAAGCGCATCACCCCTTTCATAGGTGACACCTTCAGGAAAATGTGGTCTCCAACAACAAACTCCAACGGTCTCCGACCAACATCCGCATAGCTCTCTGTTGAATCTACGCTGTACGTAGTCTATCTCTGATCCGGCTAATACTCTCGGTAGTCTGAAGAACAATCTATGGTCCAAGCAAACTCCGATTACCGATCTCTGCCCAGTTTATAGGAGATCTACACGGCCTACCATACAACGCCTCGAAAGGTGTCATGCCAATGCTCGACTGATAACTGTCGTTGTACGCAAACTCTACCAATGGTAAATGATCAACCCAACTCCCTTTAAAATCTACCGCACAAGCTCGAAGCATATCCTCCAAAATCTGATTAATCCGCTCTGTCTGTCCATTAGTCTGTGGGAGAAAAGCAGTACTAAAATCTAATGATGTATCTTATGCTAACTGGAAGCTCTTCCCAAACATAAAAGTGAACTTAGAATCCCTGTCTGAAACAATCGATATAGGTACACCATGAAGTCTCATAATCTCTTTGATATATAACCATGCTAAGTCATCAAAAGACGAGGTACTACGAATAGCCAAAAAATAAGCCAACTTCGTCAAGCGGTCTACAATAACCCAAATAGAGTCAAAACCTTGTTTTGATCTTGGTAACCCTGTGATAAAATCCATTGAGATGTTCTTCCACTTCCACTCTATTATAGGTAAAGGCTGGAGCGGCCCTGCTGGCTTTTGATGCTTGGCCTTCACCTTTTGGCATGTTAGACACTTGGACACATAATCGGCGACCTCTCAATTTATATTGTTCCACCAATAGTGCCTAAGAAAGTCATGATGCATCTTAGTACCTCCCAGATAAATGGTGAACCTAGATTGATGAGCCTCATCTAGAATCTCACGTTGTAACTCTCCATCATCTGGTATACACAATCTGCCTCAAAAACGAATACCCCCATCAGAACTAACAACCAAGTCAGACTGACTGCCATTTGTAACCCTAGTATGTAACTCCCCATCGTCCTCCTGAGCCTGAATGATCCTACTAATCAGTAAAGGCTAAACTAAATCCCAAACAAGAATACCCCTACAGATCAAGAACCTAATTGTAGATTAAACTCTGAGATCGTCTTTAATATCTCCCACTCTCTAATCATTAACTGCGTCATGAACTCATTAGCTACAACATTAGGGTATCCGCTACAACATTAGCTTTGCCCGGGTGATGCAGGAACTCATAGTCTTAGTCCCTAAGGAACACCATCCATCTATGCTGCCTCATATTAATTTTAGGCTGAGTGGAGAGGTACTTCAAACTTTTGTGATCTAAGAAAAACTTAAATCTTTCCCCATACAAATAGTGCCTCCAAATATTCAATGCATAGACAATCGCCGCCAACTCCAAATCATGAGTTAGGTAATTCTTCTCGTGGATCTTCAGTTGTCTAGACGCATAAGCAATAACCTTACTATCCTGTATCAGTACGCAACCTAACCCACGTATTGAAGTGTCTGAATAAACCACAAACTTCCATCCCTCAGATGGAATAGCTAATACTGGAGCTGAAGTAAGTTGTTTCTTGAGTTCGGCAAAAGCTTGCTGACATTGGTCATCCCAGACAAACTTGACCTCATTCCTAATCAGGTTGGTCAAAGGCACAGAAATCCTGGCAAAGTCTAATATAAATCTGCGATAATAACTGCCAACCCCAGAAGCTACGTATTTCAACAACTGCAGATGGTTTCTGCCTATCAAGAACTGCTTCAACCTTGGAAGGGTCGACAGTTACCCCATTCCTTGATATGACATGCCCTAGGAACTTGACTTCCTCCTGCCAAAAGTCACACTTCTCGAGCTTCGCATACAACTTGTGCTCTCTAAGTGTCTTCAAAATAATGCATAGGTGTTTGGCATGTTCTTCTCTCGAAGGAGAATATATTAAGATATCATTTACAAATACCACAACAAACTTATCCAGATACGGTTTGAAAGCCCGGTTCATAAAGTCCATAAATACCGCTGGAGCATTAGTGAGTCCAAAAGGCATAACCCTGAACTCTTAATGACTGTATCTAGTCCAAAATGTTGTCCTGGTAATATCCTCCTCCCTAACTCTGAGTTGGTAATAACCAGATCTAAATTAATTTTGGAAAAGTATTGAGCTCCTCGCAACTGATCAAATAAGTCCACAATACGAGGCATCGGATAACAATTCTTGATCGTGACCTTATTCAATTGTCGATAATCAACACAAAGCATCATCAAACCATCCATCTTCTTAACAAACAGAACTGGTACACCCCATGGCGACGCACTTTCACAAATAAAACCTTGCTTTATTAAATCATCAATCTATGCATACAACTCCTTAAGCTCGACTGGTGGCATACGATAAGTTGCTCAGGAAATCGGCTCAGTCCCCAGTGCCAAATTGATGCAGAAATCAATATCTCATTTTGGTAGAAAGCCTGGTATTTCCTCAAAAACATCTAGAAATTTGGAAACTGCCGAAAGTTGATCAATAGGCATCGGCCCTAGAGGGCCAAGCTCAAGATGTGCTATCATCGAACAAATCAAGTCCTCAGTACCTGAGCTCTGAAATCGAAATGGTTTGCTACCGGGAATAGAAAATGTGACAGTCTTCTCGAAACAGTCAACATTGGCATGGTAAGTCGATAACCAATCCATACCTAAAATAATATCAAACTCCTGAATTGCTAGTACGATAAGATCCGCTGGAAATACTAGGTAACCAACAGTAATAGGACAGTCTCTACAAACTCAGTTTAGTGTAACTGATCTCCCTATAGGTATAATCACAGATAACTCGCTTTCTAGTGTTTCAGGTATTAAACCAAATGAACACATACTAATATAAGATATAAAGGAATGCGTAACACCAATGTCAAATAAAACTTTAGCAGGTGAGTGAAATACAAGAAGTGTACCTTCCACTACTGGTTTGCCACCTCGCTGCTCACGCTGTGCCACAGTAAAAAAATTACCCTGTGGAGGTAGTCCCTGTCTCTGGCCCTGTACTCCTTTTCTCTGTTACTGCTACTGCTGTTGTTGACCAGTACGATGAGGACAAAGACAAGCCTGATGCCCAACCTCATCACATACAAAAAATCTCCCATAAATTTGTATACCCTGAGCTCCACCAGTAGTAACCGCTCTAATATTACCTGATCCTTGTTCTGTCCTCTGCTTCTTCCAATAACCCTGATTTCCTTGGTTCCCTTGGTAGCCTTGGTAACCCTTCCCGATCGCGGTTGTAACAATCTCCTTGTCCTTAGGCTCAGTCCTCTTCTCAACCTTCCTTTCCCTAGCTCTCTTGGATTCATTGTAGCTACTCTCAATCAACTGCGCATTCATCACCATCTCAGAATATGACCTAATCATCTGTCTTGTAAGCTTCCCCTTGATCGGCTCTATAAGTCCACTAAGAAATTTCTTCGCCTTACTAACTTCATCGGCAATAAGAAAAGTTGCATAACGAGACAACTCGATAAACTTTACCTTGTACTCGGTAACTGTCATGTTCTTCTTTTGTTCCAACTGAAAGAACTGTGTAGCCATCTTATCCTGATAACTTTCTGGAATGTACTGATCGAAGAACTTCTCCTTGAACAAAGCCCAAGTGATCTGCTGACCCTTCAATATCCGCTCAATCGTCTCCCACCAATTATCGGTATTACAATCCATCAAGTGTGAAGCCACTCTAACCCTCTGATCCTCAGTACAATCAATCGATCTCATTTTCTTCTCTATATGCTTCAGCCAAAACTTTGCTTCCTTCGGTCCCGGTGGGTCTGTACTGAACCGCTGACCCTTAGCCTTATCGATAGCAGTAATCTACCTATTACCAATACTCTACTCTACCAGTAAGGCTTGTGCCTCATCCCTAGTTATCTGTTGATGTATGAAGGCACCAAAAGTATGACACATCTGACCCAGGTCAGCATGAGTGGCAAAAGTAGGCACCACTGGTACTGGACTGGCTGGATCAACCTGAAACTGACCATCCTGACTCTATGCAGGAACCTCTGGAACATCCTGTGTGACATCAATCAGAACCTCTGCAATAGGTTCTACAATCAGTGCAACATCAACACTTCCACGTCCACCATGACGTCCACCACGGCTACCCCGTCCTATACGACGATTAGCAACATGAACACTACATCTGGCACCATCGTCAACGTCATTACCAACATGATTGCCACGTTCTCCATCCATAGCAAAACGAAAAGAAAAGTGGCTGTCAGCACACAATAAAATATTATATATAATATCAAAATCATAAACGTCAATCAATAAAAATAACGGTCCTACCCCATCTAACTCACACAATTTTTTGTGTATGATTTAGAGTAGGATCCATCCCAAAGGATAAACCTTGGCTCTGATACTAGTCTGTCACGACGCAAAATCCGTATTCTAAGACTTGTCAAAATATACGTTTCAAGGCCGTAAACAGGTCAGGCATCCCCGACGGATGTACCCTAACAATGTAGAAAATAAAAAAGTAAAATATCTACATCTACACAATATTACGCAGCAAAAATAACAATCTTAACAAAATGACTAAAGCCAACTCCAAATCTGATATGTCATTAGCATGACTACAATCAAAGAATTTGATATTGTCTCACATGAACGGAAAGAAAAGAAAGCAACTAGAGGGTCATCTCAACAGCACGCTCCCAGCTACTACTCGTGACCCTGAACGAACGCTAATGACCTGGTCCTGAAAAGTTATCGTGCAAGGCATCAACAAGCCATAGCCAAGCAAGTACAGTAACTCTCTATGCATTCCAATATGTTACAAGTAAAAATATAAGAAAAAACTAGATAAAATGCAACCCATCAATCAATAAATCTCATATATCTAATAACTACTAACTATAAGTCATTAAGAGCTATACGAGTTCAATATGCAAGAAGATATGATATAAGAGTATGAGATGTAGGCGCCAACTACATTGAAGAATATTCTAGGAGTGTCGTGTACACATATAGTTTCTTGGTAATTGTACTCTTTCGTCCTCTGTACAAAATAATAATCCAATAACTCTTTGGATGCGTCTCTTTAAGGGTTTAATGCCCACGGAGATGCCTAAGGTTAAACTCTTCGACCTGACCAATATCTTTTAGGGATTAACACCCATGGAAATGCCATAGAATATGCCAATTCTTGTGACCTGACCAATATCTTTTAGGGAGGATTCATACCCATGGAAATGCCGATGGTTCATTACTAGACCTGACCGATATGAAGCCCTATCATGTACAATCACTTCTAGTCTTTGCTTACGTGGGTAATATAATTATTACATCTCTTTATTTAGACCGCAAGATTTATTTTATAAATCACTACATACACAAACACTAACTCTAGTGTGCAACTAATTTATGAAAATGGCAAGCGGACGAGTCGCTCTACTCGACGCTAGATTTCCAAGTTAAGCTCTTAGCCGTGTAATATCCAACATAACTAATAGTCTAAACTTCAAAGTTATTATCGTTAACATAGTTGATCATAACTCGTTTTTTTCTATAATCATATGTGAGTTATTCTTAACAAAATCGGATCACGACCCTAACATAGTCAATCCAAAGTAAAATATTCAAAACATCTAGTGACAATATTAGACCAACTTAAATAATAAAATCACCTCTCAAAACTATGCTACAGTAACCATGAAGTTCTATTTAATGTGGGCCCTATCTTATGTGGTTTTATTATGTTCAAACTTCACAATAGTTGTGTTCATAGCTACCTACTGTATTCATGTCATTAGCTTTCAATTCTTTAAATAAAGAGGTAATGATTACCTACTATATTCAAGTATGCATCCAATTCTTTAAATAAAAGGTAATATTTACCTACTATGCTTATCCAATTCTTTAAATTAAAAGGTAATGATTACTTACTATATACTCAAGTATGCATGCATCCAATTATGTAAATAAAGAATTAAAGTAATGATTCTACTACATTCTGATCAGTGGTAACAATATTATAGGTATCTCAAATAGTAAAAATCATCACCTGACCAAGGTAACTAATAATAATTTATTCTATATATTTTACTCATAAGCTAAACAAAGAGAGGATAGTGCACTTGCCTTTAATGATGTAGGCTTCCTACCTCTCTCTATCTCTCTCTCTCTCTTTCTCTTCTCTCTTCGTATTCTATAAGGTGAGGCTAGAGTTTTGCTTCCTAACACTCACGTGAGAACCCTTTCTCTCCTGACCCCACAAGGTGTAAATACAACTCTTAAGGTGTGATCCCATATGCCGTGGGCTATTTTGCTAATATAACTACTCAAATATTTTATGATATGATAACTCACAATATAAAGTAAATAAAAATCCGGTAATGACCAAAATAATTCGAGGAATTACAGCAACCACGATCTCAAGTGTTCATTTTAAAAAGACATATTACAAAAAGCAACTATAACTTACAACGTAATGTCCAGGAGTTTGCCCATAGGAAAGCATCGAGCTGGGCAGATAGGAGTTCTTCCCTTGGCTATAGTTCCTTCCCACTTCTACTCTCCATTCAATGAAGACTGATATGATTCAGCAGTGAAGGATTACAACTTAAGAGGGTTTGAATTTGTAGGCAAAGAACCAGAACTTGCTTCAAACCTACTGGTTAGTTTCCAAGAATCATCATTTTCCAAAGGTAGACGGCCTATATGCATTGGATGATCATAAATTATGTTTGAACTTAAAGACCCAGCATTCCCAATTTTTTTTAATTGTAAGTCTCATGTTCCGACAACCCAACGAATGTTTTGGAAAGGCTAGAGTGCATTTTCTTGGGTCCTGGATCGAAGAAAGAATACTTGGGAAGCTTTTTATCCCCAGGAAATTACCCTCTCTTTAGATGAGAATGCTATTCAATTAGTTGGTAACTGCGACTCTGCGATTGCAAGGTCAAGGATACTTGAGATAATAACCTACAACAATGGTAGCAGAGAGTGTTTCAGATATCTGGAGAATCGGGACGCCATTTTCGTTAAAGCATTGAACCATTAATACGTCATATCACTCACTTTCTGTCAGATCGTTTAATTACAAATTATTTGGTGGTTATCTGTTGTTTATCTCTTTATATGATTATATTGATGTTGTTGAGGGGCGATTATGCTTTAATTGGTGGCCAACATGATCCCTTGTGCTTTCGTTAATTCTAATATGTTCTTGATGCCTTCACAAACCCAGCGGAGTATAGGAGTGGATTCATTGCTCTTGGTGAGATGGTTGCTCCTTTAGATCGGAAACTTCTCTTCGTGAAATCCTTCTTAAGTGAGCCTTCACCTTCAACTATTTGTATAGTTATTTATTTTTGAACATATTGTTCTTTGTATAGATATTTATGGAATTCCTAATCTATCAAGGGTATGTAAGTTCTCATCGAAGTTGACATTAAGCACTTCATAAGATTGTACCATTATCTTCGTGTCTTTTCTATTACATTTATAGCAAAATTGGGAACACCATTTAGTAATGGCACAAGGGTTTTCCATGTAAATAATTTTGTATCAGTTACCTTTATTTGTGGTTGTTTGCACTTTGAATCCATGATGGGGCTTTTGTTGCAGCAAAAGGTGTTCAATAAAAGAATGAGCAATGTTGGAATAAAAAAACATATGCCTTGGAGGGGACTGTGCAAAGTTCTCGAGTTTACACCCAACCCAGTATTTACCGAGTACGTTGGGAGTTGATACCATGGACTTTGAATTGGGAAATGCGAAAAACTTAAGTAATGTATGTGCTTTTGATTTCCTTAAGAAACAATAGTGAATTTTAGTCCATTTGCGTATGGATGGCTTGATGTATTAGTTGAAGTTGTCGAAGGCGTGTGAATGCAACAATTGCGTATGACTGATAATGTATTTTTCACATGATAAGAAACTTAGTTCTCAATATAAATAAATAATTGTGATTTACACTTATTTGTTTTATTAAGCTTGAAAATGGGCATTTGGCCTAAAACCCCAATAAAAGCAACATAATTGAAAGAGATGGAAAATCTTATTACCAGAGCTCAACTCCTTGAACTTGAGTTCAATATTTCCTGAGAATGTTTTATATATGAATGAGGCTAACCTAGAATATGAAGGATGCAAAATGCTATGAATGAGAATATGAAGGGCAAAACGATTACACGATGAATAAGATACACTAAAAATTATTAAGAGAAGTTGGTAGCGCCGAATACATGTGGACATATTCACCGTGATTTGGTCACGGGCGACGTTTTTGCCATGGCGAGCCACGGGTATTACTAGTTGTAAATATGAGAAAAATTAAATATTCTTGCCATTTGAGAACCAATTCTCACCGAAATATTCTTGCAAAACAAAATATCATTGGTATATCGTAATGTTCACCGTCGATAGTCCCGATATTAGCTTGATATATCGTAACCTGCCTTTCGCGTTGTAATTTACTTCAAATTCTAATTTCATCTCAAAAATTCGGCATTTCACCTCGATTCGATCATGGAGTCATTGAGTTTCATGGAGAGTGATGGAGGTGGTGTTAGTGTTTCTGATCACAAGGAACAATGTAACCAATACACTTCACTCTAATTTGTTCAATTTGTGATTTCTTAATTGTTTGATTTTGGTGCCACTTTGACAATTTCATGTTAAATTTAGGAAATTTTGCTTATTTTTGTAGTTTTAGAGAGTAAATTGTGAGTTATCACTAAGGATTGGTGATCTGAGAGTACCCAAGAATGGTTCTTGGGTACTTTTTGTGTTGAATTGGGGTATAAATTGATGGGGAAGCGATGGGGAGGGATGAGTTTGGGGTTTAATGAGATGTATACTTGTTTTGCAGATAATGGTGATTTTCATTTGAGCATGAGAGAGAATGTGATGACGGTGGAACTCGCTATTAAGAGGGAGCTAGCGTATAGAATGAGAATAGAGAAGTTGAAGGCGAAGTCGAAATCTATTGGTGATATTAGGGAAGCACCCATACGTCCACCCCAGGTGATAATTTACGAGTATTATCTCTTTGGATAATAGTTAGTAGTATATTCTTAAGTAATTTAGTTATGCTGCATTGCTCCAATTTCTTACGCAATCGGTGTGAGCTAGGGAGGACTAGTGAGGTCAATTGAGTTCTAAAACATGCATTGTAGAGGGTTCATGTGATCAATAATTATTTTATTGATAGGTACTTGATCCCACTCAACTACAATGTCAGTTAGTTAGGTGACTAGGTTGTTAGGTGGTGCGACTTTTGCCAGTATTGTCCTGAGTTTGAATCCTGATATTCCCCACATGTTTTGTATCAATGGATTTGGGAATGTAGTTAATTCTTCAGCTATAATAAAAATTTCTGGTCATTAAAACACCGTTCCATGAGTATGTCAGTTGTTTCTGGGTGCTGTTTATGGACACTCTGAAAGATAGTGGGTTGGTTCGAGTCTCGTGTTCACCAGTTCAAGTTATTTTTCAAATATATTACGTTTTGGATCTGCACTCTTTTTGGTGGTATTCCTGTGTGCGTAGCCCTCTATTAAATCTTTTTGTGAAACATAATTGTACATACGTTGCTTTGGATGTATACTTCGCCCTTAAAGGAGACCCCAGTGGATTTTCTTACTGTTGGTTGCCAGATCAAAGAAAATTTCTGAGAACCCTTTCCCTTCTGTAGTAACACTTTCTGACCATTTACAAACTCATATTATACTCTTGGATGCTGCGCAATACTGATCTCACAAGGCTTTACCTGCCCAACTATTGGTTTCAGCTCTAATTTTCTCCACCAAAGGCCACATATTTTGTTTTAGCCCTTTCTTGTATTCTGTTGTTGTCCATAGCCCCCACAAAGATTCTGCTCTTTTCTTTATTAATAAGCTGGCCAGCCGAAAGTTGGTAGCTCTCAAAAAGCTCAATAAAAGACTTCAAATCCTATTTACAACCATTAGCAAAAACATTAATATCATCTGCAAAGTGGATATGACTTGGGCTAGGGCACTTCTTGATCATATCCATAGGTTGAACAAACCCTCTATCTCTCAAAAAGTTGAACCTCCTGCTAAGAACATCTTCAACCAAGGCAGAGAGCAGGGGGGAGAGAGGATCCCCTTGCCTAAGCCCTTTCCTACCCTAGAGAACTCACAGGGACCCCATTCACAAGCTTACACACTTGGGAGCTTTGAAGAATGCAAGCAATCCAATTACACCCAGTATTAGAAAACTCAAACTTTGACATGACATTTAAGAGGAAATCCTAACCAAGTGTTTCATAAGCTGGGCTATATCCACCGTAATTGCCATATTTCAACCATGCCTCTTCTCTCCCAGCTCATTTATCATCTCAGAAGCAAGCCCAATATTATTCTGACCCTTCTTCATTAAATAAAATCACTCCACTGTCCGTTTTTTAGAAACTACTCTGGACATTACTACCCAACATTAAGCTAAAATATTGGTAATGATTTAAAAGGCAAAGTTACTAAAATAGATAGGTCTATATTGATTGCGGAACTTGGCATCTTTAATTTTGGAATAAGACATTCTTTAAAGGCAGAAATCACTGCCGTACAAACATCTCGGCCATTTTTGTCCCAACAAGCATAAAAGAAGCAACCTGAGAACCCATCAGGCCAGAGGAGCTATCAGGGTCCTCAACGAAGACTACCTATTTAACTTCACACAACATAGAGTTCTCCTCATTTGAGACCAACGACATAAGATTCACGACACCATCATCTAGAACACAATCCACCTTAAAACTTTGTTGGGATGATACTCCACCACATAGTCTTGAAGGATATTCAGATCATTCATCAAAACCCCATCCTCTTTAGTAAAGGAAGCAATGAGTTTTGTCCTTTCTGGCATGAGCATGGAAGAAAGTAGTATATCTATCTCCCGCCTCCAGCCACTTCCACATCTCTCTTAACAAGACTTGGTTGAGTTGAACATTCAAATCAATGAGTTTAAGAGCTAAATTGTCATTAGAAACAACCTGCTCAATCTCCAAATGAAGACTTCCAATCTCCTCTTTCATCTGTGTAATAGCAACAAAGGTACTGCCAAAACGTTGTAAATTCCTGTGTCTTTAGGAGCAATCTTCACAACTTTCATTATATTATTCAACCTAAACAAAGGACTCACATTCACAACTTGTCCCTAAGCTTCCCGAACAACTCTCTTAAAATCTTTATGATCCAACCACATTTTAGAAAATCTAAAAGGAATATTTCTTGGCTTGGGAATCCCCACATACTTCCTTATCAATGGAGAGCGATTTGAATTTATTGTAGAGTGAACTTTGTAACCCCAAGCTTCAAACTTGAGAGCCCAACTGGTATTCGTAAACATCCTGTCCATCAACACTAGGATTCTTTTGTTTTCTCTCTGCCCCTTACACCATTTGGTTCAGACCCTTCCTAGGGCATCGAGTAAGCTTCAAACTGTCTACACACTCTTGAAACTCTCTAACAGCAGTAGCATTCACTTTTCTTCTCAATGTTCAAAACCACATTAAAATATCTTGTAATCAGCCAAGGATCATTTATTCTACTAATAGTTTTGAAATCCTGCCACAAGTGCCTCTTCTAGCAGTCAATTAATTAGCATATATAAACGTGACTAAACAGTCTTCAAATAAAACAGTAATCTGTTGATCAGAAGAAGAGAGAACCACAGGTTTCACTTGAGATGATTCCCACAAAAGCCAAATATTAGCTTTCCCTTTTTTTTTGTGCAAATAAAGTTATTCGCCATACCCCTCAGACCCAACTTTACCAAATTCTCCTGGTTAGGGGCTACTTTAGGTTGAGCATAGCAAGAATAGAGGGATGATTATCATTAATAAACTTCTTAAGCACAATTCTACTTATGGGATTACCAATCCCTCTGCAGTTCCCCAAAAGGATCTTCATACTTCCTTTTTTTGTAAGCTTTTACCTCAGACATTGTAAGAGCTAGGGATCACTCCACAGGGTCCTTGGTTTTCTTTGATGTTCCCTTCTTCATCCTTTGGGCAATCTTCTAAGGATCAGCCCATGCCTTAGACACCTTAACTCCATCACCCAGAATCATTCCAAGACTCAAATCATTCAAACTGTTATTTGGGGTTATCACCCTCATGATCATGAGAGGAAGAACTAATTTCAGTTTTGGCATGAGAAGTACTAGCTTCCTTACTGTCCCTATTTCTATTATCCTCTCTCTAGCACTCCTCAACAAGATCATTTTCTTTATCCTTAGAGGGCTCTCTATAAACTTCAGAATTATCTTCTTCCCCCCTTCAACTCCAGTTACTTCAGGTTTAGTTTTACCTTCGTCATCTTTCATATCCTTTTGGACATCTCTACATTCGTAGACCACATAGTCATTGACCTTGCAATGGTTACAAAACTTTGGAGTATGCCCCACTACCACATCTTGCAAAAAATAAAGATCCTCACCTTCAATTAAAACTTTTTGTGGGATTGGTTTAGCTAAGTCCACTTCTTCCAAAACACTGGAAAGCAATCCAATGCATTAAATGTAGACTCATCCACTTGAAGAGGTCTTCCCACAGTTCTTGCTATGGCTAATAAAACCTCTTCCTCCCAATACTCCACCCCTAGGCCAGAATAATTTTTTTGGTCAGTTGTGTCCAACTGGGATTCCAATGACAAAAACGAAGCCATTGTCCATTCACAAACCATGTACCTCCACCCGAAACTCGAACTGCCTTCCTCATTCTACCTTGATTGTGAACTACACCTCTTTCCAAGTGGGATAAGCTTAAACCCACCCTTCAACTTCCAGAGTTCTTGAGCAACATTTCTAATTTTGGCCAATCAAACCTTCTGAAAATGTAACCGGCCAATTAAGCTAAATCTAAGTTTCTCAATTCCACTCTCAAAAGATATTCCAGGAACTAGACTCGAAGGAACATCCCCCCTCATTTTCGGGTTAGGTAGATAGGAGATATCGACTCGTTTGGCCTTCACAACTTCATGAAAACGGTTATTGTTCAATGGATTACAACTCCCCCCAGCCTTAAGATCGATGTCACATCCATGTCTTTAGATGGAATATTTTTAGGGCCTGTTTGGGTATGCGTGACTACTGTGAACTGACTACTCTAAATTTACTCTCCCACATCTCCGAAAATATATCATTCCCGTTGCCAAACAACCCAAAACCTATATCCAAAACAACAATTTCTTTCAAATTTTGCGGGTCGCTTTGTCTTAAGAGTAATTTTTGTTATTATAGATTGTAAATAAAAATTATAATCAGATTATTATTACTTGAAAATTATAAATTGGTAATCAGTGTATTAGGATATTCCTTATTTAAGCAAGTTCATTCCAACATAGGTAAATGTATCTGTAGAGTAATTCACAGTTTTCTTATACAAACACCAATATATGTTATTGCTTTGTAAAATTATGAGAGGTAAGTTCATCTTTGAGTTTAAAGTCCGAAATGATCCTGCATATTCCCTGTCAGGCCATTTTATGTTTTTCAAGTAGTTTACTGAATTTTGTAATGTCTACCAGGAGGAAAGTAGTTTTTATACATTAGTAGCCCTTGAAATTTGTAATGTTTCAATAGAGGTTTTTTAAAAAACGTCGAGCGAACCTTGTCTTCTAAGAGCATCTGTAGTCGACTTACCAAAATGTATAAAAGCCAAATTTGGCGAGTCAATTGGCTAAAATGCTACTACATATGACTCAGCAAACTAAAGTCAAATTGACTAAAGTCATAATCCTTCGCCAAATATGGCGACCTAGCCCACTCGCTAAACCTTTTTTGTTTTTAAAAAAAAATCTAACGTGACATTCTTTTCCCAAAAAACTCCCTAGAGTGAAAAAAAAAGATCTTCATCGTTTCAAACCTCAAATTCATATCCATGGCAACCCAATCTCAATTTAGTTGTCAACTGACAATCAATAAATCAAAACTCCATCATGAATAATCTTTTTCTATTGCAAAGATCATATCGTGCTTGATTTCAATCTCTCTCTATCTATCTTAAATTTTGTCTTGATCTCTCTAAAATTTAACTGATTTTTGTCTTATATTTGAACTTAAATTTTTTCTACCTAATTGAAATCTGGTATTTTCGATTGTCGAAGCAACAATCCCAACAACGAGTTGAATTTGGTTTTGCCGTGTTGAAGTTTCGTTACAAATTACATAAAGAGAAAGATGTGAAGAATTATTATGGAAAAAAAACAAAAAAAATGGTGAGGATTTGATGCTGGATTTTATTGATTAAATCGTTCTTGTTTGTGTTGGAAAATAATAAATTCCTTTTTTAATATGACGAGGAGGAATAGTGGTAGGGGAAGATGAAAAGGAAAATTTTGGAGGTTAAAATGACGTGTACGTTTTGACAATTAGAATTTTGGTGATTCGGATGTAGCAAACACAATTATTTTAGCTTTTATATGACTTTAATCCGAATTTGGCGATCTAAATTTGCTTAGACGAGTGCAGGTGTTGTAAGTCTTCCTTTTACTCTTAATTGTTGCACAATTATTTTAGATGGTAAAAAAGGCTACTGGTAAAAACATTTCCGGATGTCGTAATACAAAGGTTCCGAGAAGTCCTGCAACATAATAGAGTGCCGGAGGGGTCTGCTAAATGTTCTTAGTTCTTGATCAGCAAAACTGTTTTATCTGCATCATAAAGTTGAGCTGACATCTTTCATCTACTTTTTTCTTTTCTTTTCATGTTTATAATTATAGTTTATTTTTCAGTGTCCTCCTCCATCTCCAAGTCTAGCAGGAATGAAGAGAAAAACATTATCCAGCATCTTGCCACTGCAACAACCACGTGGATCTTACAGTTGTGGAGCCCTTCAAAACCATCTCAACCTATTCTGCAAAGTCTGCCAAGTGAGCTTTCCAAATCAGGTTAATCTTAAGCAGCACCAAGAAGGTACTCAACACAAAGCCAAAGTAAAAGAGTCTGCAGAAAGCCGGAAGAGAAAGATAGAAAAAAATACACATACATATTGGTGTAAACTATGTTCGATTCCATGCTGCGGTGAAGCTTCGTATAGGCAGCATCTTATTGGAAAGAAACATACTATTCGTGTTCAAATGATTGAGAGTGCAAAGAAATCCAGACAAGGATCTGAAACGGAAGCCTTGAAGGTCAAGTGGGATGAATTGGAGTGGGAGAAGGTTGTTTGAAAAGACCAAAAGAATACAGTGTTCTTCAAGGACAGGAACCTTATTGTAAGTTCGAATCCGTCCCACTTTTTTTTTCTTTTTTTTTTTGTGATTATTAAATTTGCTGTTTGTACACTTCATATCATGCTATCTCAAACCATGTGTACAAAAAAATGTAACCCAAATCTAGGTTTTTTATGCTTTTATGGCAGTGGTTTTCTTTTCGAGGCAGATAATATGCATTGTAAATTCTCTTCATCAAATCTAATCTTATTATTTATAATTTTGTTTCATGTTAAAAACGTAATTTTCATGGATGTAGCCGATTCTTAGTTATGGGAGAAGGCAGCAATAGTCCTCAGACCTTCCAGCAGCCTTGTTAAACATTGATTACCTCTATTCTCACACATTTTCAGCATAGCCCAAAAATTTGATTGCACAATTTTTAGTTAGTAATACCAACCAAATCACTTACAATAGTATCTGCTCATACTATACGGAAGTTGATTCGGGATAGAGATGACATACTTCTATAGCTGTTACAGCCAGAGGCGCTTATATTCTCACATCATGACATCTTCAGCAGACTCAAGTGCACTGATGGTTCTTGGATGAGGAAAAAGTGTATACGGAGGTCTTCCAAGAGATCGCAGTGGGATTTGTATCATTGGTTATGCGTGAATGGTCTTCCCTACTGATGATGTATCTTGCTTGATTTGCAGGCTATATACAGTCGCTCTCAATTAACATGAAAAGTGGCATCAAATAGAGACTCGTAAGGAAAAACAAGTGGGGAAGGAGGCACTTTTAGAGATTGCAGTGGGATTATCTAATTTGGTTATCATTGAATGGCCGTCTCTGCCTATGGTTGCTTGCCGGGTCTGGGTTTCAGTTTGCTGACAGCAATTCTTCTTTGTCGCGTGAAAAAGCTTCTCATGCCTCACGTATCTTCTTTCTCCATGCCTTAAGACCGAGACACAAATGCCATCATTAAGGACGATGCTAAGTGTAAACAATTTTGGATGTAATTCACTCATTGATGGAGTCCTGGCTAAAAAGCATGCCTAGCAAATCTATACTAATATTATATAGGCGAAGCCTACGAGGGCATCCGCGAAGAGGACACGTGGCTCTCTAGATTCTTTGGTTTTCTTCTTCTGACAAAAATCGAAGAGATGTAACCCATTAGGATTTGTGTAACTCATAGATCACTCAATTCAACTTAGATTGGCCTTCTCAATTTGGATGAAGAACCCTTGAAGACGCTTTAAAGGAGTAGATGACACATTTGTTAGTACTTTACAATTGTTGTTTAGACCTTAGGGTGTGTTCTTATCCTAATTTGTTTCATACAAATGTTTCTTCTACTTTTTTGATTTTCCTAAGTACTAGTTTGAGAACAAAATCCATGAAAAAGCTGATTATGTGTTTTTAACTTCATAATAATCGTACAAAATCCATTAAAAATGCCCTAGAAGTTTTGTATCCAACCTATGTCACTCCATTCTCATCTCTATCCGTAGTTGTAAATAGCTACAAAAACAAGTTTTAATCTGATTAATTTTCCAATAAAATGTTTTTTTTTAACTTTACTTTCGTAATTTAGAAATGCACTTCATAACCTATATTTGATTTCACGCATATTTATTAGCAAACAGGGGCTAAAACGCTAGTTATATATAATAAACAGCGATTCACATTGCTGTAATAAAGGCCTAGCCCCATTTATTCTGCAGTTGTGATACTCACGACGGCGGATGCTTCACCATTTGACTATTAAACAAACAACCACACTAAAAACATGCTTTCTCTAGTGGTACAGCTCAGGTTCTGAAAACCTTGGAGATGGGATCACGATGAGGGAAGTTTCTTTCTTCAAAACAATCCCACACTTCTCTGAAAGATCCAGATTGCTCCCTTCAGGCAATCTCCACTTGAACATGTGCACGAAAGTTGCAATTGCATAAGGTACCATCCTCTCCATTAGGGAAATTCCTGGACATATCCTCCTCCCTGAACCAAATGGCATATAACGATGATCATTACCACTATAATCCCATTTAGTTGATTCCTTTAAGAACCTCTCTGGTTGGAACTCTAAAGGATTTTCCCAAACTTCCGGGTCTCTATGCATTGCCCATACATTCACGAAGATCTGTGTTTCTGTAGGGATTGCAAATCCAGCCACTGTGCATGATTCACTTGGACGCCGAGGGAGTAAGAGCGGTCCTGGCGGGTGTAAGCGCAAAGTTTCTTTCATAACCGCTGTTAAATAATGCAGCTCGAGTATGTGGGTCTCTTCAACCTGATTATTTCTTCCCACCACTTCTTCTATTTCTTCTTGCAGTTTTTCCCTAACCCTTGGATGCTTCATTAGTTCCGCCATAACTCATTCCACGGTGTTTGCGGATGTATCAGTCCCAGCAAGAACAGTGTCCTGCTCATAACAATCAATTGGCCATTAAAACTCTGGAAAATTCCAGGTTAACCAATAATAAGTAGTTTTTAAGCATATCGGTAGCAGTAATTAAATTTTTTAATAATATCATATGTTTTAGGAGGGTATATACCAAGAGTAGTGCTTTCAAATGGGTCATTGTGAAGGGCGTTTTAGTACCTTCTTGGTCCTTCAGCTTCAGAAGAACTTGAAGAAAATCCTTTTTCACTGTGCTCTCTCTTTTATTTGCTTCTTGTTCTGTTTCATTAAACCTTATTTGCTGATCTATAATGGAGTCTAATATGCGGTCAAACCATGTCATTATTCTCTTCATTTTTCGTTCTAGGCCTTGTAGGGGCCTAACTTCGTTTAGAGGTGAAGTTGGTCCTTACAACGTGAATCAATCTTCTATCGAAGGGATACAAGCGATTGGTCTAAAGTAAGAATTTAACTAAAGACAAATACTTGCGTAGAGGCCGGAATGTGACTCTCTACGACCTCTGATGAGGATTTTTAAGAAATATTATATTACTGAAGAGTAATTAGAGGGTTCGAATACAGTGTGTACTGGGAGATCGAAGGTAAAAATGTAAGGGGCTGGAGATGATTTTTCTAACCCCCACTTGGTTTCCTCTCTCCTCTATTTATAGAGTCATAGGAAGCTGAGTCATCAAGTGTGGGTCAGGATTACATGATTACTGTCAGGAAATCTCGACGAGATATGGGCGTCGGTCTTGTCTGCGTCGTCACTGTGACAGCTGTCTGACGTGTCTCTGTACTTCGGCACTCTGGAGAAGTGGTCGGCCTGTCAATGTAGCTGTAAAGACCAATCATTACGACGGTTTGTCTAGTGAGCTGGCTGTCTGTCTTGTCACACTTCGACCATGTGTAGATATGGTCGAAGAATGTCTATTGCGATGTGTTAGTCCGTCCTCGAGGCTTTGTCTGGTGTCGAAGCTTCGTCTTCAGGGGATCTCTGGGAAGTCTGTTTTAGGGATTGAATAGGCTTCGATACCTTCGAATAGGTTGTGAAGTGGGCTTCGACTATTTGTCGAAGGCTACGAGTAGGCTACTACAGGCCTTGTATATCAAACCTAGTTAGAACTGGAAAAAGATCGGAAATGTTTATTTCTCCCAACAAGTCAACGGCATTCCAAATTGCTTGTTTAAACTCTTGGCCTAAATTGTTCCGCTCTTCACCTTCCAGCACTCCACCTTACAATTGGCTAATTAGCACATTTAGCATGGTCAAGAAGATTTATGGGTTTTCGGAATAAATATCGCAAGTGTTCCACGAACCTCTTGTTGGCGTAAACCGTATGTAGCATTGAGGCTCATCTTACTCATATTTTCTTGCGTGAAGACCATACGTAGCATACGCCATTCCGCACAATAGGGGGCAAACACAATATCGGAGGCATTATAACTAATAAGCAACGCTAGTCTGATGGGATCTCGGTTTGCAAAGATGTAGTCTTTGACTTTCAGAACCTCCTTAGCAACATCAGCTGAGCTCAATACAACACAAAGCTTGCGACCCAATTTGACCTTAAAGATTGGGCCGTACACTTTAGCTAATTTGGTGAAGTACACATGAATCTTCGGATCAACAAAGGGGAGGCTACCGAAAATCGGTAAACCTCTGGGGCCTGGTGGCAATTGGATCTTCCTCGTCGTAGATGTATAGTACCATGTAATCGCAAATATAGCAAGAAAGACGGTGAGTACTCTTCTAATAAGTTCATGATTGGGATTGTTCGCCTTCCACCTCCATGAGCATGTTTCTTGGATCCTACCCAGAACTTTATTTGCAAGATCTGGTGCCATAATATGCTTGATCTAGCTCTTTGTCTTAAACTTCTTAACTATATACTGTAATGCCTGTGGTATCTTCAAGAGATAAAACAGACAAAGATGCATTTTATATGCAAATAATTTTGAGACAAAGATGATTGGGTTTTGAGATAAATTTTTTATCATCATGATTTCTTTTACATTAAATTATAGTTGATTACAAGTGTGTTTGTGTTGCTAGTGGAATTATCGTGAATGGTTGAAAGTTTGTGAGGTTTTGTATTATTTTCGAATATTTGGTCCAGCGATGTTAGATGCTTATGTCGAGTTAAATACTATTGATTTACTTTTTAAATAGATCTAAAAATAAATATGTATGCACATTTTGGATTTATGTTGAGGTCATGAGGTGTGACTTCTTGGTTGTTTTCAGAACACCAGATTCCCTCTAGCACGAATTACTCATTTCTCCCGAGCATCTTATCTATAATTAGGAACTGTCCAAAAAAACAGATCTCAACCGTTGATTTCCCAAATCGATCTCAAAGTTCTCTTGTAAGTCTCGACCTACTATCTACTTCTCATAGGATATATCTCTTCAAAATCAAAGTTTTAAGGCGTGTTTGTTTTTTGGTCAAGAGTTAGAAGAGGTGAGATGTTTTGAAAACTTCTCACTCTTGACTTGTTTTTTTATTTATTTATAAAAGTTAGAAGAATCTCTAAATTTTTTGTAAATTAGAAGTGAGGTTAGAAGTTTGGCCTCACTTCTAACCAAAATGTCGTTTGAACGACTTGCTAATTTATGCCTAAAAAATGAGGTAGCCAAAATTGGTGTTCTGTTTCTTTAAACTCGTTCGAACGGCTCCAAGGCTCGTTCGAATGACATGATATCTTTTGAAGAGGTTGAATGTCTAGATCCTTCTAAATCATGGCTCCCCCCTTTAAGAACTTTGAGCTCCTGCTCAAGTTAGAACTGGAGATGTGGGAATGCAACTCGATACTACTTTGTCTTGTAGCATGAATTTTTCTCTCTAGAATACTATCCTCCTATAACGGATCTTCTCTTTCCATCCACAAGTAATCAACTGACGGTATGCGAGTATCGATTGTAGAGTATTCATCTAAAAGAAACGGCTCAAACAACTTTAAATGCTCGACATTAATCACCGAATACATCTTCATGAAAGGTGGCAAATCCAATTGGAATGCATTGTCACCAATTTTCTTGAGTATCGTAAACAAACCATAACGGATAGGCTTGAGTTTCTTACCTTCTCCCTTTAGTCGTTCTTTACCCAAATACAACCAAACGAGGTCGTTCTCTTGAAAAGTACACTCAACCCGATGCTTGTCGTCTCGAGCCTTATACTTCGCTTGAGTCGCTTTTAATTGTACTTCAACCGCCTTATGAACCTTGCTTGTCCTCTCAATGGAACACTGAGCTTTAACTTGGTCATCTTTCTCTTTCCTAGGCACTGTCTTATCACCAAAACTAAAAGCCATATCAAAGGGGATTTGAGGCAAGTACCCTAGACTAACTTTAAATGGAGATTTCAAAGTGAAACCGTGAATCGCTCGGTTAGAAGTAAACTGAAGATGCGGTAAACTCTCATCCCAAGTCTTAGGATGCTTATGATGGAATCCTCGTAATAAATGAACCAAAGTACGATTAATTACCTCTGTTTGGCCTTCAATCTGTGAATAAAATGCGATACTTCTTTTCAACTTAGTGTCTATAATCCCCCATAACGATCTCCAGAAATGCCTTAATAAATGACTATCCTATCAGAAATAATAGAAGAAGGGAGCCTGAAATACCTCCAGACGTCTCTGGAAAATAATAGTGCTGCTCCTTCCCCGGTGACCGTCTTCTGGCATTGAATAAGAACTATCATCTTGCTGAATCAAACTACCACCACAAACAAATAATCATTCTTACACTTGGCCATGGGCAAACCACCCATAAAATCCATCGAGATGCTCTCCTAAGGTCGGCTAGGAACTGGTAATGGTAAGGGCAGTCCTAAATTAGGATTGGAAGGCTTCGATATGTTACATAGAACGCAACCACGAACCACACGAGCAACATCTACCTGCATCTTCAGCCAATAGACATAACGCCGCAAATTCAAAAGAGTCTTCTCAACCCCAAAATGACCTGCCACCCAATAACAATGTGCCTCTCTAATCTAATGCAAACAATCTCCACCCTCAGGAATACATAGTAGACTGCCCCTATAAATCAAGCCGTCCTTTAACACATACTCACATGTCTTGCCTTACAGCAACTTATAGTGAATCACACTGAGCTCCTTGTCGTCGTCATATCCTGCAACATACTTAGACGAAATAATAGCTTGTATCTGCATAACTACCAACAAAACAGAAATAGTGGGTAATGGGGGTTGAGATAACATATCAGCTATTTTGTTGTCCACTCCTTTCTTATACTTGATAATCAAGGTGAATTTTTGTTGGTACAACATCCACTTTATATGACGAGCTTGCTGTGTAGCTTGGACTACGCAGATAATAATTGTAATGGTTTGTGATCGAAATGTACCACATCCTCTTTCCCTAATAAGTAACTCCGTCAATGCTTCACTGATTGATATAATGCGTAGATCTCCTTATCGTAGGTAGGATATGTAATATCCCGTAATTTTTTTTTATATCCATATCTTTTTATCGTGCATCATACCTAAATCATTTGCATAATGTTAGTCATGCATCATAGATGGTAGGTAGTCTATGTTTTTATTTTTGTCGCTTAAGCCGTGTCGTTTCTCAAACATAAGCAGGTTCATCTTAGTTTGTTTTTGCAAAAAGTAAGAGTAAATAAGGAGAAAAAAGTATTACAATTGAGGGGAGGCAGAGCCAGGCCCAGAGAGAACCAAACTTTTAGAAAAATCTAAAATAAGATACATTGGGTTCTTCCACTTTATTGAGAAAACTCGGTCTGTCAAAAAAACTTTCGGTGCAACCTACAGAGAGATGGCTACCCCTCTTTGCTGCTTGTGAAGCTGAGAAATTGGCCTCCTTCCAACAGTGAGTAAACCTGAGGCCCTCAAACGAAAACTTAATTCTGTTCCATCGAGCTCTGTGAGTCCAGGGGACGTGATTTTTCCCAAAATCCGTAATAGTTTGGAAATCGGCTTCAATCCAGATTTTATTCCAGTTCTGCTGAGCTGCCCAATATAATGCACCAATAACAGCTTCGCATTCAGAAAATAATCGAGTTGTTATGCCTAAGCCAATGGAGAGAACACCTATGACATCCCCCCAGTTATTTCGTGCAACAGCTCCAATACCGGCAGAACCTGGCGAGCCAATAGCAACTGCCCCAACATTAATTTTTACTTCCTGGAACCATGGCAGAGCCCAGGTACAACTTCGAACCCGAGGCAAGGGTCTCGCTTTTGTGGGAACTCCCAAAGCTGCAACAATTTCAAGTTCAAGGCAGTTATTAGACATACAATTAACGGAGAGACCTGCCGCGTCCTTAACAGCAGAACTGATCTGAACTTTAAGATCATTACTACGAACTGGAATCCCCTTGAAAACAGAAGCATTCCTGGCTCGCCAAAGAAAATAGATGAAGTTTAGCGCGGCTACTTTCCAAAGATCAGAGAGATAAGCACTCAAATGGGAACACGAGTCCAATGTGTGCTTAAGCATATAAAACCCAGTTGGAATTTGGAACAAAGATCCCAGCCAGTTCCAAATCTGCTTGGATAATGGACATTGCCATAACAAATGGTCCAATGTCTCAAAGTTGCAAAGGCAAAGAGAACAGCGAGAAGTCAGCATAAATCCCCGTTTGATGAGATTGTCCTCGGTGGCGAGCGCATTGTGGCAGACTCTCCAGATGAAGGAGTTGATTCTGGGCTGGATTATTTTGCAGTAAATATAGCTGAACCACCAGACTTTAGGCCGGTGAGAACTGATTTTATCGAAAGCGCTATTAACAGAAAACTGGCCATAAGGATCGTGCTTCCAAACTCTAATGTCTTGATCAACAACATTAAGGGTAATATTATGAAGTTCGATGCCATGAGTTCGCAGAAATTCGACAACTTCTGAAGGTGCAGACCAAGCATGCTGAGAAATAATTTGGCAAAGCCTTGCTTTACAACGATTCCAGATTGCAGGGGAGATATCCAAAAGATCAATAAGAGAAATATCTGATCCCCAACAGTCCCTCCAAAAATCGATCTCTTTGCCCGAGCCTATAATCCAAGTGGAATGAGTGTTAACAGTGGCTATAGCTTCCTTCAGACCTGTCCAGATTGAGGAGTTTTTTTTGTAGTTTGAAATAAGACCATTTTTGGTAAAAAAAAACTTTGCCCGAAGAAAAACTGCCCAAGGATCGTGATCGTTAAGAAAACCCCAACCCAACTTCATGAACATTGCAAGGTTAGTGTCTCTCAGCCCATGAATCCCGAGACCCCCTTCACTAGGATGTTTACAGACTTTATCCCAATTAATTGTGATGAATTTCTTCTTTTCAGGATCACCAGACCACAAAATTTTTCGTATGATTCTCTCTCCCTCTTTAATCGTTGCAATCGGCCACTTGTAAATTGCCATATTGTAGATGGGAAGGCTAGAAAGAATAGATCTTACCAGAACGATACGGCTCTGAAAGAAAGAATCTTTCCACTCCAGCCGGAGGCCCTGAGCCTAATTTTGTCGATAAGAGGAGCCATTGTTGCCTTAGAAACTCTTCCTTGTACAAGAGGAATCCCAAGATACTTCTCAGGAAACGTTCCCATTCCAATCCCGAATAGATTCTTAATGGTATTCAGTCTGAACGGAGATAATGAACCAGCAAAAATCTTGCATTTCTGCTTATTTATCCATTGGCAAGAGGAGGATTGGTAGACCTCCATGAGAATTTTCAACGCTTTAAGACCTTGAATGTCGCTTTGGGAAAATATAATGATATCATCGGCAAAAAGTAGATGAGATGGACTGGAAATAGTCTTAAAAGTAACCATTGGCTTCAGAATTTGTTTGTCTCGCAACCAGGAAATACCTCTACTGAAGACGTCTTCAACGAGACCAAAAAGAATGGGAGATAGGGGGCAGCCTTGTCTAAGGCCTCTTGAGGCTTTAAAGAACCCACATGGTCCTCCATTTATGAGAACAAATATATGAGCACTGTGAAGAATCACCCGAATCCATTTGCAGGATTGGAAAGAGAATCCCAATTGCTTCAGTACTTGAAAAAGAAATGGCCAGCTGACTGTATCGAAAGCCTGGGAGATATCGATCTTTAGCGCAATATTCCCTTTTTTCCAACACGTTTTGAACTCGTTAATCATCTCTGAAGCGATGACAATATTGGACTGAATAGACCTACCAGACACAAAATCGCTCTGTTCAGCAGAAATGATCCTAGGGGCCAAAGTACAAAGTCTCGAAGCGAGGATCTTTGTAATAACTTTGAAAAAAAAATTACTCAGGCAGATTGGTCTGAAATTTCCCATAGTATGGAGCTCTCGGCTTTTAGGGATAAGAACCAAGAAGTTGGAGTTGAAGCGCTTTGGAATAGAAGAATCAACAAAGAAGGATACAACCGCCCTAATAAGATCACTTCTGAGAATGTCCCAGAAATGCTGGAAGAACGCCCCACTGAATCCATCAAGACCTGGGCTACTGTCTCCACTAAGACCAAAGACGGCAAGTCTGACCTCTTCAGGTGAAGGGATGGTGCAAAGCATCAGATTTTGCTCATCTGTTATAAGCTTCGGAGTCAACCCCACGAGATCTGCATTAACATTGGAATGCACATGAGTGAATTTTGTTGTATAGTAGTCGACGATATGCTCCGAGATTTCTGTCTGGTTGGAAAGTATGAAACCATTTTCAAGAACAACTTCCGTAATAAGACTGTTGAGTTTTGATCCGATGTAAAGCATGAAAGTACTTTGTATTTCACTCCGCGCTAACCAGCCAAGAAACTTTAGCTTTCTGCTTCCAGATTAAGGAGACCATTAAGAGAGCATTGCTTAGAAGAAACTTCCCGCAAAAGGCTATGTGAATAGTTTCCATCCAACTGTTCCTGCAGGTTCGCGAGATCTGCTTCACTAGTCTCTATTTGTGACGTTAAACCCCCCAAGTTGTCTTTCTTCCAGAGCTTAATTGCCACTTTAAGCCGCTGAAGCTTCTTCATAATTACAAATAAAGGATCTCCAGACAGCCTTTCGTCCCAAGATTGATTAACAAGATCGTTGAAGTTTGTAATAGAAACCCAGCCTTTAAAAAATCTGAATGGGATGTTATTTGGTTTGGGTAGTTTTTTGGTACAGCCAACCATGGCCGAATGATCAGAGTTAACTCTAGTCGTGTACATGCAGGACCAACCTTCAAACTTTTGAAACCAAGCATAGTTGTAGAGCGCTCGATCGAGTCTACGCAGAATTCTAGCTCTTCCGTTTTGACCGTTACACCAAGAGAATTTGGGCCCGGTGGAGAAGCTTTCGATAAAATTTCAAGAGTCGATACAGTCATTAAATTCTGTTATGGAGCAAGGGAGAGGACTTGTACCGCCACTTCATTCATCCCAATTACGAATGCAATTGAAGTCCCCGATAGCCAACCAAGGAAGATTAAGAGCTGCAATGTTTATTATATCAGCCCACAACGCTCTTCTTGCAGAAATAGTGACCTTGCCATGAATTGCTGAGATCAATATCCCTTCGTGAATGATAGTAATTTGTTGCGGAGACCCCGTAACAAGGACAGGATCTTGTAGTCCACTTTGCCAGAGACACCCTAGATTCCCAAGCCTGGAATCATAATCATTTGAGATAAAGGAGTGACTATAATCTGAATGACCCAGTTTGAGAATATTTGATAAGGTTAATTTAATTTGAGGTTCTGCAATGAAAATAAATTTTGGTTGAGATTGCCTCACCAGCCGACGAAGAGTAAGTCTGGAGAGATTATTACCAATGCCTCGGATATTCCTAAATAGTACATTCATTGAGAACCATATTGTTTTTTGTTGCTAGATCGAGTGTTAGGATAGCTTTTTCCCACACTAAATCCCGTAGCCTTTTTCTTAGCCATGTTCTTCTGCCGATTTTTTTGATGCTTTCCCGGTGTTTCCCAATCCCCTTCATGAGCTATCATCCCTCTCAGTATCTTCTACCATGTCTGCCCACTTTAGAGCTGATTGAAGCCAGATAATCGCCGTTTCTTTAAGCAGTTGGTGAGAATTTCCAGGATCATCAGATGGACTGTTTGCCAAATCCTTATTGTTGTGCTTTGGTGTACTTTGCTCAAATATGGTAAGAGCTTGGATGCTTCGCAGATGTGACTGAGTATCCTCATTGCCCGCCGACTCCTGGTTAGAGGTACTGGCCTCAAAAGTTTGTTGTGGCATTTTATCGAAAGCCTCTGTTGTTGCCTATTTAGCCACCACCAATTCTTCAAGAGTCTCCTTTTCCTATACTCATTTCCTCTCTATACTTTTTCTTCCGGATTCTTTTTCACTGATTCTTGGTGAGAACTGTTTCGGGAACCGGATTCTCGACATTCTTTTGCTTCTCTTTTGGCTCCTCAGCTCTGAGTACTTGTTCTTTGATAACTCTGCATTCAACAAAAGAATGCCCAATAATCTTGCAGTGACTACGAAATTTAGGGGTAGAACCCAGCTCAACTCTTTGCCAAAAGTCGCCGTCGTCGACTTCCGCTAGAATTTTATTTGTGATGGGCGCTGCAAGATCTTTGTCTACTAGCACTTTGGCGAAATAACCAAACTCCATTGTCGAAGCCGATTGATCAATTTGAATTGGTGTGCCCAAAGTTCTTCCAAGAGACATCAATGTCTCCACTTCCCAGAAATCAACTCCTAAACCCGGGAATTTAACCCACACAAGAGCGTGAGAATTCTTTTGCTTCTCAGGATCGAAGAAAGGACTCCAAGGAGTGAGCCGAAGCAACTGCTTCCCGATAATCCACGGCCCTCCGGACCAAATCTTGTTCTGATCTTCTTCATTATCCAGTAAAATGGTGATGTACCCCTTACCCACTGGGATTAGTCTACAGCCACCGATTGGTTCCCAAAGTGCAATCGTTTGAATCCGAGCTTCCGCCATTGTAATCTTTTGCAAATCAAGTCTGCAAACGAGATTAAAGCGATTCCTATTCAAACCCCTTTTATGTGCTTCAATGGGCACCTTGATAGAAGGAAAATCCCCTCTTCTTCCAAGGATGGGGAGTTGTTCAAGTGAACAGCTACGGCCCGTGTTTTCCTTTGCCATCTCAGCATTCGATGAAACACTATTAATTCCTGGGTTTGAACCGATAGGAGCCCTAGCGAAAGTGCTCTCTAATTCCCAGAGATTCATGATCAAAGAAAGTTTTTGGCCAGTTAATCAGAGAATTGGCGCTGAGATTTGGTTATTCCAATTTGGAGCAACCAATCGCTTTTCCATCAAGTGAGATACTGGCCTTTGAATCTTACTTACATTGCCGTTATAGTATAGGATCATTACCTTTGAAGTAGGATTTTGGGAACCATCGTAGAGGAGAAAAAACTGTTGCTGTTAGAGAGAGAGAGGGATGTTTTACCTCGCCATTGTTACTCTTACCCTTGTTGTTGCTGCTGCCATTGCCGTTGTAGTTGTGGTTTTTGAGTTGGCTCGAATTGGAGAGAGTAGAGAGAGGTGCTGATCTACCCATCTTCTCCAACCGACAGCTGCATGTAACCTGTTGTTCTTCTACTTGCTTTCATGCTCCATTGGGTAAGTGTTTCACCCTATTATGTTGGTTCTATTACCTTAAGCTTTAGGGAGATTGGGTTGGTCTAGAAAGAGGTTTTGTTAGAGATCGTTGTTGTGTTTCAGAGGGTCTGAAATCTATTTACATTACCTCCTAGTTATGCTTCTAACATCAGCAACTTATATCTATACTTGAATGATTAGGAGTTGGGTTTAGAGAGATGATAATAGAGATTGTTGTTGTGTTTCTGATGGTCTGAAATCTATTTGCATCACCTCCTGTTGGCTCCTAGCATTATCAACTTATCTTATTTTCATGAATGATTAGGAGTTAGAGAAGCAGAGGGAAGTGTTGCCATTATCAAGCACCACCTTTCCTCATGAACTAGCTGCAACTTAAGGCCAAACTGCTTCTTTAATCCATCTATTTTTCCTCCTTTGTATTTTAAAACTATAGGGCTGTATGGACCTTTTAATTAATCATGTAATTCACCCATCTTTGAATGTGTAAGTCTGTATTTTACCTCTTACAATAGCAGCTGTTCGCTCTCAGTAGTTGGGGTTGAACCCATTCGCAACTGCTTAGTATGTTTTATCCCAGGGAGTTCAGGTATGAACTCCAATGTTTGTCGTTTGTTCCGGCCTCTTTAGTGGGTGTGTGATAATCATTCGGTGGCTGGTTTATGATTGGTTTAGTTATTCTTTTAAGTTAGGCTTACTCTAAATCGTTTATACTAGGGTTATAGCGGTGAAGTGCTGCTTGGCAAGTGGATTGATTTGGATAAATTAGTCCGTGATATACCGTTGTTGGAGCGTTTAGTTCTTTGCTTGGATTGATTCATCTTGAGCATTGCTTCAGGCGAGTTTACTCTCCTTTAATATCTAAGCTTTTAAATTGATTAGCAATGTTAATAGTATGTACTTGATTTTAGTTACTGATATTAGGTTACTCACATTGTAGATGACTAGGTTATTCGAAATGACGTTCTTGAAATGTTTTAGATTATGATTAGTAAATCCAAGTATCTTATGTTTATGCTTAAGAAGAACTTAGATCTAAGAAATAGTGACACGTGGTTTAGCCATTATTAATTAGAATAAGTTTAGAGATTATAGCTATCACTTTATAGATATAATGACTTTTTTAGTTTAGTTACTAGACATGATAATGGGATTAGGCAATATCTATTCGGGTTTGTCTATGTTATCCTCGTGGCTTTGCCCTTGGATACAAATAATATAGTAAGATCCTAATATAGGGTTCTGGGTTCCATGTAAAGTCGCTTGGGCGGTATAACCTTCGTAAGACAGTCTTTGGTTTTGAGCTTGTCCACTTGGAGTTTATAATCTTGATTTGTCTTAGAATTATTCTAGGTGTACTCTGTGTTCTCGTGGCTTTGTCCTTGAGCACTGATTTGGTAGTTGAGACGAGAACGTTAGATTCTATTATCAAGTGTGGTTTATGTTTCGTTATTCTTTTGATGAGCAAGGAACGAAGACTATGAACACTATTAATCTTGGATTGTTTAGTTGTTTGTTGTGAACTGACAGTTTATCCAGAGTATAGTCGATTGTTGGTGTCTAACATCTAATAGTTTTTTTAGGATTATTGACTCCTCGTGCTATGACACTTAATGTCCTAATGATTCATCAAGCTTGTAGAGCTACTCCGTTAAGCCTATTTTTACTTCATTGTTAGTTTTAGGATTCATTCAAGTTTGAGCGTTCTTGTGGCTTTGTCCTTGAGTATCAAGTTGTTATTCGATATCTGTATTGTCACCATTGATGTTGGAACCTAGTGGGATTCTTATCCATCTATTTGGATACTTATGTACATAGCCGTTAAAGAGTTAAGATTGTAAACTCTGTTCTTAGGGATTATTGACTACTTATTGGAGACATGTAGGTTATCCCATGTGCACTAGCCTACATTGACTACTTTTGTACTCAAGCAATTGATGGTAATCATGTCTACATTAGCAAATCATAGAGATTCCTTAAGTTGATATCTTCGATAATGAGGTAGGATACATAAACTAACTCAAAATCGGCTAATCCCCGATAGGTTACTAGGATTCCTAGCTCGGGTTAAAATAGTAGGTGAGTTTGGGCAGGTTACTATCATACCAATGGTACTCATCCTGGAGTATGGGATGGTAAGAGACAATTCTCCTTTGGTACCCATCTTATCCTCCGTGTGGTTGAAATTCCATGGAATTAAAATAAAGTGAGGACAATTAGGCTCCTTAGGTTGAAACGCCCGGAACACTCTGATCAAGTGAAATATCCTTAGCTTGGTCGAGCTTGACAAAAATTGATCCCCTTATATCCATTAATGATCTCTTTAAATATCTAAGTCATACGTTAGCGGTTGATAAACCAAATTATAGAACGATTCTTCTTAGCGCTTCTCATTAACTCAGAGTGTAGTCTATAGTCTTAGTATTCCTTTGCATAAAACATTTTAGTTTAATAGATTTATTAGGTTTGTTGTACAACTCGATTAGACATCTTTGGCATCATTAACATATATCATTTTATCTTTAGCGAATTCTTATATCTTTTCATTACTTTTATCTTCTCATTAGTCGGTTTAATTATTTAGCTATTTTGGGAAGTTTGTGAGCCGTGGTTTGCTAACACTCGCAATATAAACTTTTCAGATCTAGAGATGTAGTAGTTGTGGTTAAGGCATTCCAATTGAAGAGCTAAAGCTGAAGGCTTGATTCTCTGTTATTGTTTTGGATCACGGTTTGGATGATTTGTGAGAGCTTTCATTTATGATATTGTTGTTTCTAACCTGTTGAGGTTTGTAGAATTTTGGTATAGCTTCGTTGTTCTTTTCTTCCACTATTATTTTATTCTTATTACTCTATTTTGTGCACCTGTAGATTATTAAGCCTAACTTCATTTTTGGCTTGGTTATCATTGGGGACCTATACGTCCTTGAATTTTATTAATTAGTTTGGTTTACTAATTATTGGAATTTGGGGCGCGACAAGATTGTTGTGTACTACTCCTGTAAACATCTCAGAATGGTAGGCAACCGACTTCCCATCCTGCAATATAATTACCTCTAATGCATAGTCTGATGCATCTGTTTCGACCTCAAAATGACATTACAAATTTGGTAACGCTAACAGTGGTGCATCTATAATCTTGCGTTTTAGTAACTAAAAAGTATTCTCATGGTGATCTTCTCACACAAACTTCACACCGGCCTTTGTCAAGGAATGCAACGGTGTGACAATCTGTAAAAAATGCTGAATAAACTTCTATAAATACTGGCAATAGCACATAAAACTTCTTACTTTCGTCACTATATGGGGTCTAGGCCAATTAGTAATGATCGAGACCTTCTCTGGATCTACCTTAAGTTCACCTCCACCAATAATGAATCCCAACTACACTAGTTCCTTCTTCTCAAACTCGCACTTCTTCCCATTGAGAAAAAGTTATTGTGATCTTAATGCTTCCAACATTTTGCGTATATATACGAGGTGCTCCTCCCATGTTTGACTATATATCAAAATACCATCTAAATACACAATCACAAAATCATCAATAATAGCACGAAATACCTCATTTGCCAAATGCATAAAAGTTGTTGGAGCGTTGCATAACCCAAAAGGCATTACCAACCACTCGAAAGCCCTTGTTTGGTCTTGAAAGGCGTCTTTCATGTATCTTCTTCCTAGATTCTAACTTGATGATAACCCAATTTAAGATCCAGCTTGATGAAAAACTGAACCTTTTGTAACTCATCTAAAACCTCATCAATCCGCGGAAGCAGATAACGATTATTTACAATAATCTTCTTTAGCACCCAATAATCCACACACATTCTCCAGGACACATTCTTCTTTAGCACCAATAACACCGGTGAACCACAAGGTGAGCAACTCAGATTAATAACCCCTTGCTCGATGAGCTCTTGTACCTATTTCTTGAACTTATTAGACTCAGTTACAGAAGTCCGATACAACCCAATGTTGGGTTGTGGCTCACCATTCACCAAGGTGATATTATGCTCTATATCCCTCTTGCGTGACATCTCTTCTATGCCCATAAACAAGTCTTTATACTCCTTTTACAACTTCCCCATTTCAGTTTGTTGCTTTAGAAACATTGCCAAAGTTGATAACACCTTCGTCGATGGACCCTCTTGAATCGATCGTACCAACAACAATGCAAACTTGTCGCTCACCTTAACTAACCTTTTTACTTGAGTCGCCATTACTAGATTATTTATGGTGACATGTTCCTTACAAGAATTGATTTAAAACTCCTTTCACTTCTTTACAAGATGATACTTGCGAGCTCTATGACAATGAATCGCATCTTGGTCCCAAATATAAGGACTACCCAAGATGATTTAACATGTATCTAAAGGAACGACCTCACACGTCACCTCGTCAATAAACTTCTTAGTAATCGTAAACTTGAATATACACTTCTTGGTGATCTTTAATTCCACATCTTTCTGAATTTAACCCAAACCATACGGCTTAGGATGAGCCATAGTAGCCAATCCCACCTTCTTCACCACCACCTCAAAGATCAAATTCTTCTGACTACCTAGATCAATGATGGCCTCTACTAAGCTCTGCTTTACCTGAATACTGACATCAAAAAGTTCTTTACGATTCGCCTCCTCGGTAGACATAGTTTACTTAAATATGAGGGTAAGCTTAGGATTTGGCTTATCTAAATCTGGAAGATTAACAATCATTGTGGCTAGTGCACATTTCTCTCTCTTGCTCCTCTCATCCTTTGGCCTAAGCTCTGGGTAAAGTTTTCAATATTTATCCAAAATACGCCCATTCGCCTTACAATAACTGCAATAATTCCCCTTAAATAAAGACCCCTCTCTTTTAGACTCCCATTTGTGATCATTCTTCCAACTAGACTTGTACTTTGACTTGCTCTTGTCGTCTTTCTTGTCACTTTTCAAGTATTTGCCTTAAAGAATAATTGATTTTACTGTAGTATCTTCGATATTCTCCACAGTAAAGAGCTTTAACTCCCTTCTAATGGACTCTGACAAACCCCCCGTTTATACTTCATGAATACCTCATACTCGTTCACATCAATGTCAAAAACCAAAGCTTGGTTATGAAACTCCGTAGTGAACTATTGTATAGATTGCACATACTTTTGGTGTAAATAATGCCATTTAAACCATATTTTTTGCTCATACCCACTAGGATAAAAGCGCTTCCTCGCCAACACCTTAAACTCCTTCCAACTCAAGCTTCCTACTTCGTAACGTTTCTTATAAGATATCCACCATGTGAGTGCACGACTTATGAATTTCAATGTAGAAAAACATATTTTCTGGGTATTTGAATATTCGTAAACTGATAAATAGGTCTCTAACCTATCTAACAAATTATCCAATTTCTTAGCATCGATGGAACTGTTGAATACTAAAATTTCAATTTTAAAATTGATACAAAGATTACGCATAAGATTCTTGGACTTACCAATAACCGATCTCATCATCGATGGATTCGGCAAAGTTTGTCTTCTTCTTCGAGCTAGGTTTTCGGTGAATCTTTAACGGACTCACTAAAATCTCATTCATTTGCTTGAGTCAGTCATGTATAGAGACCATAAACCACAGCCCCCGAGAATCGTTACTTAAAAAATCTAATACCACTTAATTAATCCATAATCAAATTGAGATTAACCTAATCGAAGAATTAATTCGAAGAACAAATAATTTGGCGAGAGAATTTCTCTTTTAGAGCTTCAATTGCTCAATGATTTAATTTTAATTGAATTCCTCTTCAAACCCTAAGTCTCTCTTACAAAACTTGGATCCCTTTTCTTTGTCTAGCCTTACCTTTTAATGGAGGTTACAAGTTTCTAGTTTTAAAATAGGATAAAAATGCCATTGAAACGTTTAAAATAATGAAGGAAACACGATAATCATTCAAACAAACCCATGGGTCGTTCAAACGACTGGCTCAATTAAGCCTAGAAATCAACGCAGTTGTATTTAGTCTTCTGGGAGCCCAGTTGTTCGAACGACTTGCCAATTTATGCCTAAAAATTGAGGCAATCATAATTGGTCTTATGTTCTTTCAAACTCGTTTGAACGGCTCCAAGGCTCGTTTGAACGACATGACATCTTTTGAAGAGGTTAAATGTCTAGATCCTCCTAGATCAGGGTTCCACCTACCATGTTAGCTGCCATGTGTCAATGACACGTGTCAGACATGTTAGCATGGGGTGAGTCCCACCTATCATGTCTATTGCCACATGTTCATGACACGTGTCTTCTATGTTAGCATATAGTGGATCCCTTTGCCATATCAGCATATAGTAGATCCCTATGCCATGTGTCATTGATACGTGTCACTGTGTGCCCGTCCCTGCCATATCATATAGACTCAGTTTTCTTTTGAGAATTAGGGCTGATCCAGGTCTAATTATTCAAAAATGGATCTGGATCAAGTAAACCTTGGTGACGTCAACATGATTTTTAAAAATAAAGCAAAAGATAGGTTTTTGGCCTAAGCGCCGCCAGCATGATTTTTATCTTGGTAACGTCGTCCTGACCTAAGCGCCGCCAAAAGATGGGTTTTTGGCCGTGAACTGCCCAACTTCCAAGCCATTTTTCTGGCAACAGGTATATCTTTCGGGGGAGTGTGATATATGGATGTGATCATTATAGAGTAGGCTACGCGACAAAATTACAATTGCATCAATCGGATTACTAGAATGATTCCTATTTTTATTTGAAAATAACCCTTTTTTCAAGGGAAAAAACAATAAAAATAGGTCTAATAATTTCGAAAAAAATTAGGTATTAACCTACAGACTCAGATCTACATATTATATATGTTTGTTCATGAAATTAATACATAAAAATGAAATTAAAAAAAATTATACCTCTCCGCAGCGCAAAAACTCTAAAAAAAAAACCGTTTCATTTGGAGAGCCTTTTTATCCTTTTAATCCACTAGCTCTTCGCAATGCTAATAACGTATTAGATAATCAGACTGACGTCAGGAAGACTTTCTTACATTAGATATGGAAAGAAAAGGACTTTCTGGCATCAGTTGATGTGAATGTTCGGTGATTGGTCGTGTTCATTTACGAAATTATCTTGTAATTTTAAGTTTGAATCACAAACTAGAAGGGTAAAAGTAGAAATATCTCTTTAAACTTCTAAACATCTTTTGATCTCTCTCGCATCTCTTCTCTATTCTCTCTATCTCTCTCTCTCTCTCTCTCTCTTATCAATGTAACCTATTGATTCTAAAATTGAAACCCTCAATTTTAATTGGATATGAAACAGGATGATCAGTGACACTATCTAGGGTTTCATTACAATTTTATGTTCATGAAAATCAGATTTGGGATTTCAATTTCTCTCCCTAGGGTTCAATCAATTAAATCCATGAGTTTAGTTAGGCTTTCTCATCATTAAAACCAGAGCTAACAAGAATTTGATGAGGCGAAAGAGGTTTCTGATCTTTCAAAGACGATTATACTTGATCATAGCTTTGGATTTTTCTGCTTTGATGTGGTCAAAGTAGTCAAATGTATCTATGATAGGGTTGTGCTTATACAATGAGAATCTTAAAGAAAACGAATGGGGTGATTTTGAAAATTGACAGGGTTTACGGTGTGGTTTAGTAAAAATTGTGGGAAAAAATACTTAAAAATAGGATTTGGGATTAGATTTTGTCTTGGAAAATAAAGGAGAGAGAGTGGGGTTACAGAGAGGTAGAGTTGAGGGTGTTTGAGGAAATTCTTATAAGGAGATGACTAGTACTTGAAGTTGATTGAGTGAGCACTTTGGGTAGCTTTTATAGATACTCAGAGATTTGCTTTTTCTTTTAATGTTGTTTTAAGAGAGAATTATTGTTGGGCACCACAAAGTTATTTTGATTGTGGGTATGGTGGGTTCAGCTTAGGGATGTCAATGGGTCAGGTCGGGTCGGGTCATCTCAGGTCCGGGTCAAGAAAGAGCCAATCCGAACCCGACCTATTTAGTAAATAGGTCAAAAATTTGGACCCGAACCCGACTTGCAAATTATCGGGTTGACACGACCCGACCTATTAGACCCGCAAAACTATCGAGTCAACATGAAAACCTGGCAACCCAGGTCAACCCGACCCATCAGAGTTCTCATAGTTTCATACTTCATAATTTATTTCATGTACAAACTCAAAGACATCAGAACTAAGAATTTCAGACTACTCATGTCTCATTGTTCATATTATACAAAGTTACAAACTACGAAGACATCAGAAAGCCTGCAAATACATATAAAGATTAGAGAGTTAGAGACAGTACTCAGATAGAGTGTCATAGTAACAGACTACTCAATAATAGTAGTGCTCAATGCTCATAGTCATAGCATAGGCTCATAGCCTCATACTCTCATACTCATAGTTCATAAATCATAATACTTCATATACAAAGAAATACAATTATTGAATTCTTGAAGTTAAACCGAGATGTATTCGCTTGGACAGTCAAAGAAATGCCAGGGGTCGATCCTGCTCTGGCTTGCTATAGATTATGTTTGAGAGATAAAGTTGTGGTAGTTAAACAAAAAAAGAGGACATTAGCACCCAAAATTTGGGATAAAGAAAATAAATAAATAGATAAGCTTATTGAAGTGGGGTTTATCAGGATAGTAAAGTACCTTGATTGGATTTCGAACATCGCAGCGGTTACGAAGAAAAATGGCAAGATCAGAGTTTGTGTAGATTTATCGACCGGAATAAACATACTCCATATAATAGTTCTCCCCTCCCAATAATCAATCACTTGTTGGATTCAAATGCTGGACACGAGCTGTTATTCATGATGGATGCCACCACAGGTTGCAACCAGATTCCTCTTCTGCCAGATGATCAAGAGATAATAACATTCATCATAGAACATGGGTTATACTGTAATAAAGCCTTGCCTTTCAGACATTAGAATGTAGGGGCATCTTATCAAAGACTAATGACCTAGATGTTCAAAGGGCACCTGGGGGAAACAATGGATGTATACATCGATCGATGACATGCTATGTAAAAGCCTTAAAAAAGAAGATCACCTCACTAATCTTCACACAGCTTTCAAAATTCTTATATCTTAAAGAATGAAGCTTAACCCTAATAAATGCTAGTTTAGGGTCTAATCAGGAAAACTCTGGGGGTACTTAATCAGCCAAAAGGGAATTAAAGTTGATCCCGATTGTATTTGAGCTCTCTTATCAATGACATCACCAAAAACCAATAAAGACGTTCATAAGTTGGCTGACAAGATTGTAGCAATTAATAGATTTGTGTCAAAATCATCAGATTCATGTAGATGGTTATTTAACCTCCTGTACGAAGGGACACGAAGAGGGAAAAATAAAAAGGACCCTGAGATCAAATAGAGTGCGAAACACCATTTTGAGACTTCAAAAATATTTGGGAAAAGCTCCCATCATGAGTACCCCGACAAAGGGGGAAGAACTTACTGTATACCTTGCCATTATAAAAAACTCACTCAGTTCGGTAATTATTCGACTTGATGGAAAAAATGAAAAACACGGGTATTTCATCAGTAAAACCTTTATGCCAGTAGGGTCACGATATACTAAAAATTGAAAAGGTACTCTTTACCCTTGTTTGCATCTCGCAAAAGCTAAAAAAATATTTTCAAGCTCATTCAATTTAGGGACTGAAAAATTATCCACTTCGAGAAGTCATATCCAAGAAAGAGAAATCCAGACGAGTACAGCAATGGTCAGTTAGCTTGGGTGAGGCACAATGTATGTTTTGAACAAAAGCTTTCCGGAAAGGGTCAAGCAGTAGATAATTTTCTAGAATATTTCTCGGTAGAAGGCCCAAGTTGGGAAGAGCACGATATTGATGTAATCGAAGAATAGATCGAAGAAAAGGCATAATGGGTTTCAAAAAGGGGGTAGAGTCTTTTGACCGATGGGTCTGCTAGATCGACAGGTTCAATAATCAGGATCATTCTCATCACACCCTTGAATGATATGATTGAAAAATCGATTCGACTCAATATTGTGGCTGTAAACAATGAAATAGAGTACGAGGCGTTAATCCACGAAATGGATATTGCATTAGAGATCAGAGTACCCAAAATTTCTATTTATACTGGCTTTCTATTAATCGTAAACCATTACATAGAGCGATATCATAAAAATGGAAAGATGGGGGAATACGCTGCCCTAGTGGCCGATAAAATGATTAGATTTCAAAAGGCCACGATTGAGTATTTATATCGGAGAGAAAATAGACATGCAGGCTCCCTCATTTATCTGGCAGGAATTCTCGAAACAGAGGTTCGATATTTAAAAATCAAAGTTGTATCTACTCCTAGTGCTACTCATGTCAGCTCGAATGCAATTAATACTAGGGTCGATGAGCCTCGAGAGAACAATTGGAGGTTGCCTTCTTTAAAATATATAGGTCCCCAGAAATATTATAAAGGTAAACTTCCAGAGAACGTCAATGAAAGGAGAAGTCTGATTGACAGCGTAAAACAATACATAGTTATCAGCAACAAGCTTTACAAAAGATTAGTCGTAGGTCTTTTTTTGAAGTGTCTGTCCGAACAAGATACTAATGACTATTTTAAGAATTATACGAAGGAACATGTGAATCGCATGCTGTAGGTCAGTCTTTGGAACATTGAGCAATCACCTAGGGGGGTTTTTTTTTGCCTAAAAGAAGAACATAGGCCGAAGAATATGCGAAGAAATGTAACACCTTCTAGCGACATGGGCATAAATTTCGTGCTCCAGCTCTAGATCTTCAAGCGAGCAAAGTATATTGGCCTTTTAAATGATGGGCTCTTGACCTAGTTAGCGAATTACCAAACACTTTTGTGAAAAAAAGGCATCTTTTAGTGCAATTGATTACTTTACAAAATGGGTAGAGGCAATCCCTTTATGTTAAACATGAGAAGAGGAAGTCATCAAGTTTATATGGGAGAATATTATCACCCGGCTCGGTTGACTATACCTCATCATGACTGATAATGGGCTAGAGTTCATTAGCAAAAAAGTGGTCAAGTTCATTAACAAACATAACATCACCCACTCTCCTTCAAACTCCTATTACCCTCAAGGTAATGGTCAGGCACAGATCACTAAATAGGTGATAATCGATGAGATAAAAAAGTACCTAAGCGACAAGAAAAGAAATTGAAACCAAGAGTTATAACATGTGTTTTTGGTGATATGGAACAACCCCACTAGTATTTATAGGGTGTACCCCTTTACATTAAGCTTATGAAACATAAGTTGTTATCTCGATTGAATATCATCACCCCATGCTTAATCTCGAAATGACGGATGAGGAAAATGAATTTCAATTAACATGCAATATGAACTGGATGGAAAAAATAAGAGACCGAGTAATTGCAAATATGGGAAGATATCATCAGGTATTGGCCAAATCCTATAATAAAAGAGTTCACAACTGGGAATTCGACATCCAAGATCTCGTCCTAAGAGAAATACCCAAATATAGATTGGAATTTAATGCCGGTAAACTTACAGAAAATTGGACAGGACCATTTATTGTGGTCGGTAAAAGTAACCTCGGATCCTACGACCTTATCAAAGAAGAAAGTGTTCGAGTTCCAAAACCTTGGAGTACGAGTAGGTTGAAAACATATTACCGAAAAAAATATTTTATAGTTCGATGTTTTGTTCTATTTATAATCTAAAAGAGAAAATCATTCTCCATTTCTATGTACATTGCTCCTTACATTAATGAAATATTTATATTTGATCAACATACGCATTTGATATAACTTCGAAACATTTATTTTTAAGCTGGAATCAAACAACACACATCTACTATGATTTCAAACATCTAATATAATTTTAGGAATTAGACAGGCCACTTCGTCTACTATATTACAATACATAGTGAACGCAGTATCCTTAATAGCATATTCTTGGTTATAATGTCACTTTCTACGGATTGGCTGCAGACCTACAACTTCTCGTTGCCTGCTAAGAAGACTGCTTCTTTTTTCTACCTCTAAATAAGCTACCCACATGCATGGAATTTGTAACCCTTGCCGAACGAAATCTTACCATATATTTTTCACGTAGTGCTTGATAGGAGCCAGAAACTAGACCCTCGACCTTGTTACCATTTAGCAAATTTTCTTTAACTGCAGGAACTGGATCCTCAACACGAACAGTTTCATTCTCCTCCTTTACAAACTAAAGAATCTCATCTTTCGTATTCTCTAAATCATAGTCTTTGTCATAGTCAGTAACATATTTTCAAAATCATTCTGAACACTGTTTTACCCACCGCCATAAAATGCAATGACTGGTTTCACATGTCGCTCTTACGCATCTTTAGTAATAATTTTTGCTGGTTTAGGATATAAATACTCCCTCATCTGGTTATTCAAACTATATAGCCGCTCACGTGTTTGTTTTTGTAATTCTTCTAATTTCTCCCGTTTCTCTTCCTCTTTCATTCTTAGCACTATATTTTTTGCAACTCGCATTACGAGCTGAACATTTTGTTCGGTACAACAATTTAATGTTTCTTGGGCCTTTTTTTGCTCATCCTCTAAATCAGTTCACCCGCATTTCTAATTTTTGTTTATTTTGAAAATTAATATTTTCATTTATCTTTGACCCTACAAAAAGATTGAAAACATAGGTTACAATATCTACATACACAGGCCCCCATATCACTAAGTCCTATAAATAACAGACACACTAGCTCGAGCCGAATATTCTTTCGTCTCTGCATTATGGCAATTTCTTGCTTCAGTTGCCAAATATTGAAATCGAGGTAGATCTGGTACCACACCCCTCTCTTTTAATATGTGTATATACGCATCTTTTAGGCCTCACTCACTATTAACTTCCGTATCAAAATAAAGTGTTAAGGTTAACAATGACTTCTCACATTCTTCTTTCAAGGGGATTTCTTTTAACACTTTTTTAAGCGTCTTAAACCTATCATATTCTTTCTTAAGAGACTCACAGTTCTCCATTTTTGCCTTAGCAAATTTAAACTGTAGATCATACAATTCTGGCCTGTGATTATCTATAAAGGATTTATAATCTCTTATTTGATATTTGGATCGAGCTATTACCTAATGAGTGTCACTCAAAGAGTTCCTAGCTCTATCCAGTGCTCTCTGCAGACTGACTATAGTTGCCCTCAATTGCTATACGTCTTGCACAGATTGCAAATTCCCAATTATCCACATAGTCAAAATCTAGCTTACAAATTTCTTTAAAAAATATACAGGTTCCCCATATAACATTCAACTCTTACAAAAATCAAAAAACTAACCGAAAAAATTCAACAGAACGAATTGATAGAAGTTGTGAGCTCTACCTCTTGAAATGATACTTTATCAACAAAAATGTCAGGAACTTTGGAAGCGCTATCACGTACCTTCAAGAGAAGAGCATTTACAGTGTCCACATGAGAAGCACCAACATCTGGTTGTTCTTCAATGACATATTCAGCCTCGATTTCATAGGGAAGATGATGTCCTACTATTTTCCATCGAGCCCATGAGTAATGTTGTTCTCTGACAGGCCGAATTAGCAATAAAATTCGATCAGATTGTTCCGTCTAACCTTAATCGCCTCTACCGCCTTTTCCATAACTTTCTAATGTGTGGTCACCTGCTCATGTAGCTCTAACTTCATTATGGCCCACGCTTCCTCAATAACTTTCTCCATAGCTCTTTCTTTCTTTTTCTCAGCCTCTGCCCCTAACCCATCCAGCCGAGCCTTTAGCACTTCATTTTCTTCCATTAATGCAAGCTCAGTTATAGTTAGAGCCTCGACCTTATGGGAGAGTTCGAGTTGATCAATATTTCTTTTCAATATGCCCCGAGATGCAGCTTTGACAGGCATCGACAACTACCAAAGCTACATAGTTTAGAATGCAGAAACACAAGGATAGAATAGAAGGAGTAATTAGAGGAAGAAATCACATATACATGTACGACCTGCTCTTGGAACATTTCCTCGAGCTTCTCTGGATTTGATATAGCAACCTGATAGTAGCGACTCTCAGCATCCCTAAGTCTAGATACAACTGCAGAGCAAGTCCAATCACTTCCCTCGATCTCATGAGTTTTACGCCTGATAGTATGGCATCGCCCTCACACCTATCTCGCTCTCATTGACGTTGCGCTTCTTCGACTGATCTTTCTCAAGGATACCAAATTTAGCAGTTCCCAGTACCGACATAGTCAAACCTTCAGCAGTCAGGGGATCCACCTTCTTGTTTAGTGGTTGTTCCCGACTCGTCTTTTTAAGCTGGCGAATCTTCTGACTGACACCCAAAGTTTTAGGAGGCAGAATATCTGTCAAGTCAGTCATAGGTGGCAGATTGAGACTACCGTCAATGGTTGACGAAAAACATCTTGGGAATCTCATAGTTATTCCTCTTGTCTCTCTAGATTTTCATATCAATAAGAGCTTACTTAAGTTCATTCTGTTCTCGGACAACATAATCAAACATGCTCGAATTGTCAGAAGTAGCCGTCCCCTAAAGACCTGTAAGACGAAACAACAAGGAACAAAATAAATGTTTAACAACACGAACATATAAATACAGTCACTTTTCCAGTTTAGCGATAAACACTTACTCGGATTAAAATACTTAAAATCCTGCTCGAGCGCTGGTTCATCTGGGACTTGCATACAGTTCCTTCTAACAAGTATGAGATGGTCGTTCCAAGGTAGACCAACAGAATCAAAATAATAATAAAATTATCGTAAAGAGTCACTATATAGGTAGCAGCTCTGACTCGCCCTCTGATATTTCATCTTATAGAATTTAATTACATAAGAAGCAACAAACTACTTCTCATCCCCATTTTTTCAAACTCTCACAAACTTTCATCATCTCGTACACATTGTCATTTAGCTACACTGGGCAACAATGTAAGAGATTCATGACCCCTTTTAGAAGTAGGTCAGAATTACCTTAAGACCGTATACTAACAGATTAATATAACATAAAAACCATTACCAGGACCAAACCCCAATGGCCTGGTATAATACTTTAAAGTCATATCGTCCGGAAGATTCATATCCTTTTAACCTGTTCGAGGTTAGGAACTTGATAATACTTCTTTGGTCCCTCTATAGGAGCAAGCTCCCTAAAACACAAATCTTCTTCTACTACATACTCCCCCTACTGACATTTTAGTCTTTTTTTATACCTAAGGAATTCTTCCCAACAGCTACCCCCTCTGGATATACATAAAACTCTATAGTACTCAATATATTATCCCTTATCAAAGCCCCTAGCATCTCATGTTTGACCTACACAGTCCTGACCTCCACGACCTCACCTAGCCCTTCCCAACTATCTACCACTTTCTCCTCCACCTTGTCAAATTTGTCCTCTTGCCCAAAAAACAACATTTCCTCCGCGCTCCATGAGGCTACCAATTTACTCATATGAACTAAATTCATAATACACATACTCGACCTATAAAGAAAAGCAATGATTGACAGTTAAAATCCCTCTATGGTTCGCCCAAAAAAACTATTTCGAACAACAAACCCAAATTCGTATATGACTAGTTTTTCAATGCCATTTTTTTTGCAAAATTTCACAATTACCCTATTGAAGCAAATTCATCAGTTTTTATTCAAATTTTAGGTGGAAGCCATATACTTCACCACCTCAAACTTTGTGGCTCAATAATACTTCATTTTTAAACCTACGAAAGATCATGGGTTCTAGCATTAATAGACGATTTGGGAAAAGCCACATTTACCCTCACCTTCAAAATCTCCCAAAATCCCAAAACATAATTAGAAATTCCCTACATACCCAGTCACCAAAATTAAAGCTAAATAAACAGCCACATTCAATCTTACTTCATTTACCTATTCCAACTACAAATCACATAAATGAAAAACACAAATACCAACTTGTACTATATGAACCACAATCCTACACTTTTACTGATTGCTTAGGAAGATAACTCTTGTATCGTTGTTCTTCTTAAACAATATGACCACAGCGAGCAGTTTTTATCAATGATTTAGAGATGGGTTGTCAAATAGACCTTGGAAACTTGCTTTCTCTAGATTGGGTTTTCTAAATAGTTTTTTTTTCTCTAAACCAAAGGAATGACCCTTGGGGAGAGAAATACATGACTTAATTCTCTTTCATAATTTTTGAAATGATTGTTCCTAACAACGCGCGCCAGCCGCTCTCAATTTTTTAAAGGGGGCATCCTTTCCCCTCACCACTCATTACAATCATGTCTCTTGGGAACACGCACCTTATTGTCATTTCCCCTTTTCACATGAGCCATTAAAATACTATTAACACTTCTTCTTTCCTAAGATACCCTAAACACCAAAAAATCTATACGCCTACTCACAACTCTTTCTGTCATCTTTGTACACCCACACAATTTATATAATCCAGTTGGTTATACAAAATATGAGTTCGATTTTAAGAACGAAAAAAAAATTACGTACTACAAAATACTAAAACCGCATAAACTTCTTCTATTCACTAAAATTGACATTGGCAAAGAAATAACTATATTCAAATATAGTTGCATTTAAAGCATCCAGGGCGATTACGTTCACCATAAGGAATTATTTCCTGACCTGCACTTTCGTCCTCTTTTGCAAGATTGTCCAGCGAAATTTCCCACACAACACTTTCATGAACTGCTGCATTAAGGATCAGACTTCAAAAGACATTACACCAGAAGTAACGGTCCAGCTTTACATGCCTTTCCTACGCATTCAAACACTCCAATCGTAACGGCTACTCAGGTAATACCGCATCATAAGGCAATAGTTAAAAATATCGCTCACGCAGTTCAACCACCTTTATGGCTAATCTACCTTCCACTGTATGCTGACGACGTTGGGAACGTGGCCTCACCATGATAGCTGTAATGATAAAGAAACATAAGAATCAAAAAGAAAGAGAATGATGAATTATACCCAAGGGCCAAATCTCTTATATTATCGTAGGAAAAAAGATTTTTGAGGAAGGCAGATCTTTGAAAAGTAGATTTTTGGGAGAACAAATCTTTAGGAAGCAGATTTTTGAGGAAATAGATTTTTGGGAAAATGCTTTATAGGGAGTCCATATTATCTACGAAAGTCAAAAGCGTGTATTCCCCATCACAAGAATCCTCGCAAAACAGAGAAAATATTTTACCAAGGATACACGTAACCATTATCCAAACAGTTTGAGTAAAGTCACTAAAGGTTGAATTATTACCTCCAACCAGTAAAATGAATTTTTTATTAAAGACTTCATTCACAAATAAGCATCAGGTAAAATTAACCCAAAAAGTTTCTACTTTTGCGACCGATCGTTACAGTTCGTACCCCTAAGGTCACATAATACAAGGTCGAAATACTAAATCACATACAAAAGACTGGAAATTCAAGATAGCTTTCATATAAACAATACAGATTACAAACAAGTCTTTAAACCTACTTACAACCTATACATCCACACTTACAAAAATTCCTCTAACCCGTAGCAGTTGCATTGTATTTTTCCTCCACTATAGTTTTTGCAATACCACGAAGATAATACTCATGATCAGCCTCAACAAGAACAAAGTAGTGAAACTCATGAAGTTAGAAAAAGTCATCACTAGCTTCTTTCACCTCCACCATATTTAACCCCTGTAAAGTAGGCTGTAGTAGTATCAGAGTCGGATCAGCCAGTGATTATCGGCCAAAATACTAACTTTTTAATTCCCCCAGTTTAACTGTAATTGTTGACTTACATTCTTTAAAGTAGGTCTGCGATCTTGTTTTCATCGTTATTTTTTTTAAGTTTTGTGACGGAAAGGAGGAGATACTAAATCCCTAAGAAAAAGAGAAAGTTATTTATAAGCAAGTGCAACAACCACAAATTCTAATAGTAAAAGATAATGTAATTAATACGTCTGGCAAATCTAATGGTCAAGTCAAACGGCTCATTTCTCACAACAAGCATTAAACATAGATTATAAACTTCTCAACTAAAAGCAGCAATACTTTTAGTTGAAAGGGGGCGATTGTAAGAACCAACTGATCATGATCTCAATCTCGATCTCATATATCAAAAATGACCTTCTAGAGGTAGTAACTCGACCTTCCGATCAACAACAGACATGCTACAGTGGTGACTCATTAAGAACCGTTACAAGAAGTAGGAATAATTCCTTCCATTATACAACCGTTACAAAAACTCATCAAAACTGTTTTGTAACATCCATAATATGATACCTAAAAATAATATGATAATGATCATTAAACGATCATAATATGATACCTATAAATAAGACCAAGGAAGAATAGATTAGGGCCGAATTTTTCTATCTTGAAAATCTAAGCAATACTTCTCAGAATACTCACCGTAATAAGTAATCACTCAATCAACACCATCATCATTTCTAAATCTTCAAGGGAGGTCGTCGTTTTTACATATTCAAATGTTTCCACGCTATTTCTTGTGCATAAGTAGTTATTGAAATATCTAAGTAGTTGAGATTAACTGATTTTGAGTAATTTAGGTCAAATAAAATAGGTATGATAATCCTTGAATCTAACTGTCTAATTTTAACTTAGCTCAAGTTGATATGATATGCAATAAGCATTCAAAAGTATAAAGACAATATTTTTTAACCCTGTGGGATAACATTCTCAGGAGAAAAACCTACAAGTCACTGTCGAATCGCCTGACAGCTTAAAGTTTACTATTTAAATAAAATTACAAAAATTCAATCACTTATAAAATTGATAAGAAGATCATGTGATTACCTCTCTTCTAATTAAACTTCTTGCAATCGATTCCTCATTCTCACAACACCTCACTTCGGATCACACACCAAAACTTGAATCCATCAAACTCTCAAAATCTTAAATTAGAATTAGGTTTATATAATTCTCGATAGATTCAACTTAGGGATTAATTCTCATTGAATCTCTCACTGAATTCCATATTCTCTTAAAAAAGATCTCAAACCCTAAAATTAGTTTGGAAAAGGGTAAAGTTTAAAAAAGAAAATAAGGTTTAAAAACTATAACTAAAAATTCTGGTGCTCTGTTCAAACAGACCAAGAGTCTATTTGAATAGGACCAAGTCTATTCGAGCAAATTTTTTTTTATTCAAATCGAGCTGGCTCTACCAGGTCTATTTCAATAGGAAAAAAAAAGTTTGTTCGAATAGAAGCTATTTTTTATTAAAAAAATAATTATATTTAAACTTTTATAAAATACTAACAGGCAAGAGTATTTGAGCGACGAGGTATAAAATTAATGTACCTGTTCAGTGTCAATCTAGCTTTTACCATTCCACATGCACTCTGTGACAATGAATAACCACAAAATAGTGTTAACACCTACTCTAGACCCGAATTGAAACCAATACCAAATATGGATGCTTCAATCTCCCCCTTTGGTTCATTTCTTGACAAAACTGTGATTATTAGAATGAAAAAATTACAATAAAAAAAAGAAATCAATGAAAAGCCAATACTTTCTTGATAAAACCAACAAATGTTAAAAAGCTTACCTGGCTTACCTATCGTAATCATCTCTCCCCCTTTTTGTCCCAAATGAGCAAAAGGGTAAAATGAAAGAAATACAACCAAGCCAATATCACACTGATAAAGTACTAGTTAGTTCCCCCCCAAAATAAGATGTTTATCCCCCTCAAAATAATGGTGACCTGAGGTAGAATACAAACAATAGCAAAATTAACAAAAATGTCTACTTTTTATTTTATTTTAATATCGTAAAAAATTAAAAATATTAGGAAAACACAATAGGGAGTGTCTCTAAAATAAACAAACTAAAAAGGACAACACTCCACCTAACACAAGGCATGATAGAAAGACAATTAATCTAAAATATCCTATAAATATCAAGACATCGCCCATATGTTATAAAACAATCACTAAATGAATTACTTGGTTTATGTGTCTGTGCATAGTCAAAGAGATATTTTTAACATATTACTCAGCTGCAGTTAGAGCACTATATTAGAAATTTGCTTTGACAAAGGCCTCACTTGGGTGGCCACTCAAAATCACTGAGAATAGACTAGTAAACACTTTGTGTAAATATGAATATGAGTAGATAGAAAAATTCATATTTCATTAAATAAACTGCGCACTATAAACTGAAGGATCTCATAGATAAGAAATCAATTATCATTAATAATGTCAATATAACTAATATATAATCCTTATCTCTCATCTCTACTAAACTGATTGTGCAAAATTTAAGATCAAACCAGTCTTAAAGAGGTTATAATATAGGCAAGGGTAGGAACATGATGGAGAAGGTGTTTTGCTGGCATTCTGAGACTAACAGTTATACTTACTCCCCCCCATCTTTCTTCATTTTGATTTTACCTCCCGTCATTCTTACCCTTTATTGAGTATATATAATATATAATGTTTCCTCTATCTTTTTTTCTTTTAAAAAAAACTAGCAAGAATCTTATAGATGTACCATAAAATCATTGAAAATGATCTCCTCTTAGATTCATCTTTACCACTAAAACTATAAGGTTTTACTCCTCCTTTATTTTTTACTGAAAAGTCTCAGAACAATTGGGTCAAAAAGAGTTGCAAACGGATATAAAATTAATGGCATAATTTTAGGTAGAAAGGGCTGCAAACGGATAAAAAGTTTGGGTAAGCATAACGAAGGCCAAAAATGGTTAAATAATAAAATGACTATTATCATATCTTTGCTCTCACACAGTTCCTTTTTCGACTTGAATCAAGTTTAGGAAATTCTCTATTAGAATAACTCGAAATTGATGTTACCATCAACAATTAATTATAAAAAAATGAGATCATGAAAAAACAAAAATTTTGAATCTGGAAAGAATTTAGGAAATAATACCTAATGCTTACAAGGAGGCAAGATCCTCACATAACATTAGATGAGCAATCTCTATAGTTATCCTCACATGGTTCAAATCATGGTGGGTTTTTTTAGTTTAGACAAAGGCATCACTGACTATTGTGAATTATAATTTTACTAAACACAAAAACATAGTCTTAGTCTAGCAATAATTATTTTATGAATGACTATAACACAAAAATATAGTCTTAGTCTAGCAAGAATATTCTACATACAAAGGCTCCTATAATGCAAAGTACAACTAAAATCAAACAATACCCTACTCTCCTAAACATAAACAAAAAATAACTAAAACGAGACAATGTAAGAAATGTACCTAATCAATGGAGTATACACTACTAACCCGTCTCAGTTTAGATTCATTACCTAATCTGTGTTGGCAAGTCATCCTTTCACACCCAAACAACCCGAATAACCTTTCAAGATGATGTTTCTTGAGTAAACCACCTACTCACAATCTCACTTTTCACATTAGAGGAATTCATGTTAAGGTTATATATTTGTCAATTAGATGGTCTTAGATATGATCGATAAGGTTCAACAAATCTATAATAAGAAGTAACATGACCCTTTTGACCACACGCTTGACAATAAAAAATTGAGTGAAGGAAAGCCTCTTGGATTGATTGTGAGGGGTAGATAATACATTTTGCTTCGGCAAAAGTATAACAATTATTACTTTGAAAATTTTTATGACTTGGGGAGTCTTGCCATTAAAGTCATGTTCCTTATATCCTAGACCCCTTTTGTCACTATCGATTTTCCCCAAACATAACATCTTATCAATATTCTTTGCTCAATGACAAAAAATTTCAAGTTTCTGTAGAGAGTGAACTAAATCAAACTCGGCCCTATCAAGTTTTTCAAAGTTGATTTCATTTTCTCCCTAGCATCATGAACTTCTTTTCTAAAATCATAATCGTCTCATGGAGACATTGTCTATCACCTTCAAGCATTTCTATTTCATGACTTGTATTCTTGGCCTTTTCCTTAAGTTTAACCATGAGTGTGTTAACTTGATCTTTTAATACTTTATTTGTTTTGCCAAGTTTAACCCATTTTGCAAATGTCCGAGCATACAAATCTTCAAGATTAGGGTCCTCAAACTCATTATTTTCATGATTACTCTGACTTTCAACATGGTTTTCTAGCTCAAATGGGCCAGAATAATCATTACTAGAGTTTATTCTAGTAGGATACACACAATAGTTGCCATTTTTATTTTCTTAGGAATGATCATTATTAGCATCAAGTTCATCATTATTATCATCCCAAGTAATTATAATATTCATAGCCTTATTATTACTACCAAATTTTTTATTGGGGTAATTATGTGCATAGTAACCAAACTTATAATACTTATGGCATTCCACTTGACTTAGGCCAGTATCGGGGTTGGTCTACCAGTTATTCAATCTAACTTGATTTTGAGTTCGTAACTTATAATTTATTGATTGCCCTTGTTTTTGAAATTGACATTTTTCATAAGGTTTTTAAGTTGGCTTCTTATAGAGGTAATCTGTGAATACATATCGGACCCATCATCATCATTTGAATCACATAAATTGTCCGCTTCTTTGGTACCCTTAGAAGATGAATATGAAGTGAAAGACTTAAAACTAACACTATTATTGTTCGGAGGGACTATATGTATCTAGAGTTCAAATGTTCACAATTTTCCAGCAAGTATCTTTAGCTTTATTTTTTTAAGATCTTAGGCTTCCTCTATAGCATTACTCCTGGATCTAAAGCTCTTGGGAAGAGACCTTGATAAATTAAAAGCCGACATCATAAAGACCCGTAAGTGCACGGTGCACCATTGAGTACAAGAGAAAGCGGGGTCCCATCTGAAGAGACTTGTGGTGCGAATTATAGTTTGAGCAACTAATTTTATCCAATAATAATGAGTTTGTTTTATTAGTTTTCAAGTAAAAAAATAAATTCTTGGAAATATGAGTTGTATGAGTCAGACTGGGAACCAAGGCTTAGATTCCACTCCACCCATTGTAACCGTGAGATAGCATAAATTATTAAAGTAAATTACGAGTTCTCGTATCGCATATCTTGGTCGGGCATATGCAATACATCAAAAGATAAAAGAGATTTGTGATTGGGAACTACTCATAAACTACCTTATTCAAATATGGTCTGGTTGATAAGAACAAGTTATGTCCTCTTCTCCATTTTCCAAACCATCTTGTAATGGTCATCCAAGATGGTTTCTGTTGATTCTTTACTCCCTTCGAATCCAAGCTATGGTCAAGATAGGATCGTAGGAAGAAGAATATGCGTTAAAACGAAATAAGAAAAAGTAACTACTCTAGCTATACTATGGGTAGAGCTTCCTCTAGCCTTGGCTAAGAGGATTAGCTACTCATCCCTTTGATCATTGCCATATTACGTGGTTAAAGAAAATGATGAGAAAAATAGAGAAAGAAGGACCTTTATTGCTATGAACATTGATTTACACTCTCCAAGATGTCTCTCATGGGTGGGATTTCTCTCCTATTTATAGAGTATAAGAGGTATTACAAAACATCACCATTAATGTAAAATCCCTTAAACAAAGCCTTATACCATGCATAAATATTAAAACTCATGAGAATAATTTCTACATTAAATTCTTTTCAATGCCCATCCATGGGTCTTTCGTTGACAACTTTAAATGAGAATCATTGTTGAAGTGCATTACCCTTGTTCTTTGTTGAAAACCAAAAAAATGTATTACTTGTTTATCATGTGTCCAATTTCGGTAAATATAAGAAAAAACACTATTAGTAACGCATTTATTTAATAAATGAGTAGGTAAATATAAATTTAGGACTTGTACGCGTAAATATTACGTGTCTATCAAATACCCCTGAACTTATATTTTGCTAGTCCTCAAGCAAAAGTAAAGAAAAACCATTTTTGTAGGTAATGCGGTGGCATTTAGCATATGCATCAAGCCGTTAAACCCTCGGGTTCCTTTGGTGGATAAGTTTTATCTCGTGATGGTTTGTAGTAATTATACCCACAAAAATCAAAAATAGCACTTTGGGAATTCTAGATTATAAATAATTTATTTCCTGTCAACTTATCCTTATTTTGTTATTACAATAAAATATTATGACATAAATTTCCTTAAAACTCTATATTTCCCAAGTGTACTATAAAACATCATTTTCAAAATCCAAAATTTGAAATACTACTTCATGCTTAGAAAAAGATTCAAATATTTTTCTTAGCTATATCTTAGTGTATTGAAGATAGTGTTACAACACAATACATTGTATAAAATAGTTGAGTCAGTGTTTGGTAGTCTAGTACTTATTGGAATAAATTCATCGGTTAATTCGAAAAGTACCTTAATCAATTCATTTTCCTGGTATTCTTTTATATATTTTACAAGATTTTTTTTTTCATACATGGTTTCTTAGTAAAGCCTCCATAACAAGGAGTTTCAGTCAATAATCTCCGCCAGTTGGCCAAGGTTGCCAGGGTTTAGAGCCCCTTCTTGGCCTAGGCCTTGGATTCTCAGAAGTAACACTTTTCATGCTTTCTTCACATAGTTTATGGTCATACTTGAGATTGGTGATAATTTTTACTATTTTAGTTCTTAATCATGCGAGTATGCCTTGTAGTGTAAAAATTTTAGAGCAAGTTTGGCTTTTATTTTATACTTTCAGGAATGAACTTATTATTAAGCAGTTGTCTCCCTTGGAGTAAATTATTCCTAACATAAATGCTAAATTTTTCATATTCTGGTCAGAAACTCTGTTGAAGGTATTGGTAGTATAACTATAATGAAGTGCAAGTTTTAAAAATATACCAAGAACAATTTCAGTTTTTTTCTAATCACAAGGTAGTATATCGAGTTTAAGAATACGATAAATAAATATTCTTGTATAAACTTGGTAAAATATCAAAGTTTTTTGGGCTTTCCAATCAACATTTTATTTTGCCTAAATAAAATTTGTCTAAGTACTGGAAATTTGCCAAAAGTATATCATAAATTGCCAAATAGTCATTATTTTACTTTTCCTCAAAAAGTATATAAAATATAGTTTTTCAGCCCCTACACTTAAATAAAACATTGCCCTCAATGCTTAAGATCAAAATTAAATACATAGAATAGGAAATAAAATCTGGAACTTCGCATTTGAATGTGTCTTGGGCTACCTCCCAGGAAGCGCTAAGTTTTACCATCTTCAGCCAGACGAATGTACCCCCAAACTTAAATATATAAATAAGGCATATAAGGGGCGCACGTGATTCTAAATACAATTTTAAACATTTCCCGTTGACCTTGAAAGTATTACCGGCTTTAGGATCTTTTAGGTCCACGGCTTCATGAGGATAAATAGTTTTAACTATGAAAGGGACGTACTAACGAGAATGTAATTTCCAAGGAAATAAACGTAGCTGTGAATTGTAGAGTAATACTTTCTGATTAGGCTCAAAAGCTTTGCAAATAATAGACTTATCATGAAACCTTTAGTTCATTCCTTGTAAATTTTTGAATTTTCAAAAGCCTCACGACGAAGTTTATCAAGTTCAAGTTTTATATGTGATCCGATTTTATCCATTTCAAAATTAAAGGCCTTTGAAGCCCACAGATCCTTAAATTCCAATTCCACTAGCAAGTGACAACCCTTCCCAAATACGAGTCTATAGGGCGACATACCAATCGGGGTTTTGTAAGCTATTCTATATGCCCAAAGGGCATCATCAAGAGGATCAGACCAATCTTTACGATCGGTTCAAAAAAAATAAAAAAAATTCTTTTAATCTCCCGATTGGATACTTCGACTTGACCACTTGTTTGTGGATGATAAGGTGTGGCAAGTTTATGAGTGATGGAGTAATTTTTCGAAAGATTTTGAAAGACACGGTTACAAAAATGTTTACTACCATCACTAATAATTGCCCGAGGGGTGCCAAAATGTTTAAATATCTTTTTCAAAAAATTTACCACGAGCTTATGGTCATTCGTTTGACATTGCATCGCCTCAACCCATTTGGAAACATAATCGACCACAACGAGAATGTAAAGGTACCAGCCAGAAGAAGGAAATTGGCCCATAAAGTCAATACCCCAAACATCAAATAGTTCAACAATAAGGATGTTGTTCAAGGGCATCACGTTTCGATGAGAAATAGTCCCGGTCTTCTGGCACCTATCATATTCAAAACTAAAGGTATGTGCGTCACAAAAAGGGGTAGGCCAATAAAGACTAGATTGGAGGATTTTTGCGGCGGTTTTCTTGGGCCCAAAATATCCTCCGCAAGCTAAGGTGTGGAAAAATGTGAGTACACTGTGGAACTCATCATTTGGGATGCATCTCGTAATCACTTATTTTGAATAAAACATATATAGATAAGGATCGTCCCAACTAAAACGTCTAACCTAGTACAAGAATTTAGTTTTATCTTGCTTTAACGAATGAGCAAGTAATCGTTCTGTAGCAAGATTATTTATAATATCGGCATACCAAGGCAATTGTGAGACAACCAAGAGCTGTTCATAAGGAAATGTCTCTAAGATAGGAAGAAAATCTTCAACACCTTCAGTGAGAATTTGACATAGATGATTCGTAACCATATTCTCAACACCTTTCTTATCTCGAATTTTGATATCAAATTCTTGTAACAAAAGAATCCATGTAATTAACCGAAGCTTAGCTTCTTTTTTAGATAGTAAATACATTAAGGCCGCATAGTTGGTGTAAACAATAATTTTGAATCCAACAAGGTATGATCAAAATTTCTCCAAGGCAAATATAATGGCTAATAACTCTTTATCCATGGTAGAGTAATTTAACTATACGTCATTGAGTGTGCAACTAGCATTATAAACAACATGAGGTCTATTATCTACTCTTTGCCTTTAAACTACTGTAACAGCATAATCTGAGGTGTCACACATAAGCTTGAAGGGAAGTCCCCAATTGGGAGGTTGGATGATTGGGGCTGAAGTTAATAGAAGTTCGAGCTTCTCAAAAGCTCTTGAGCATGCATCATCGAAGTTGAAATCAGTGTCTTTAGCAAGTAAATTGTACAAGGTTTGGGAAATTTTGCTAAAATCTTTGATGAACTGGTGATAAAACCCAGCATGGCCCAGAAATGATCGAATGGCCTTAACCGTCCGAGGTGGATGTAAAGAAGAAATAATGTCGATCTTTGCCTTATCGACTTCAATCCCTTTGTTGGAGATAATATGTCCATGAACTATCCCTTGTATTACCAAGAAGTCATACTTTTCCCAATTTAACACCAAATTGGTTTGTGTACATCATTCTAGCATGAGCTCTAAATGGTGTAAACATTCATCAAAAGGCAATCCAAACACTAAAAAGTCATCCATAAAGATTTTAAGAAACTTATCAACCATATCAAAAAATATGTTCTTCATACAACGCTGGACTGTAGCAGTGGGTGCATTGTACGACCTAAATGGCATACGTCGATAAGTATATGTCCCGTAAGGACATATGAAAGTTGTTTTCTCCTAATCTACTGGGGAAATGGGGATCTACTTGTATCCAGAATAGCTCTCAAGCAAATAGTAATAACTCTTTCTGGCTAAGCGTTCAAGCATTTGATCAATGAATGGAAGAGGAAAATGATCTTTCCTTGTGGCCATGTTCAATTTCCTGTAGTCGATACATACATGCCACCCGGTGATCATGCGGGTGGAGAATGGGTTATTATTCTCATTCTCAACTACAATAATCCCTGATTTCATAGGTACAACCTGAACGGGGCTGACCCACTTACTATCCGAAATGGGGTATATGATACCCGAGTCCAAAAGATTAAGAACTTCCATCTTCACCACCTTCATTATGGTGGGATTCAACTATCGTTGCATCTTGCGAGAATTTTTAGTACCTTCCTCGAGATTGAGGCGATGCATGCAAACAGCCGGGCTAATGCCCTTCAAGTATGTTATAGACCACCCTAAGGCTAATTTGTGTCTTCCAAGGACACCCAACAATCTACTTTTCTAGTCAGCATTTAGATTGAAAGCTATAATTGCAGGTAAAGTTTCAGAATCACTTAAGAAAGCATACTTCAAAGTCTTAGGTATTGGTTTGAGGTCTAACTGAGTTGCTTTAACGATGGATGGAATAGGCAAAGATGTGGAAGACTCAAGAGGTTTAACATGAAGTCTCCATATATTTGGACTTGTTAAAAGTAGGTGTTAAGTAGAGTAGAACATTAAGCTCTTTAACAATAGGATCATCATCAAATTCTTTAGCAAAGTTTACATGACATGACTCTAAGCGGTAATCATAAAATGATTTAGGGAACGAGTTGTAAACTAGGGTGTCAATCATATTCAACTCAGCCATGTTATCAAAATGAGAGACTTAAGTATTATTGTTAAAAACATTGAGTTTGATCTTCATGTCTCCCATTGATAGTTGTAATTAATATTGGCATGAGCAATTGGAAGAAAAGGGTGGCTCAATATGATGGGGATCTCACATCTAAGATTCGTGACATCTTCATTGTCCAAAATAACAAAGTCTATAGTAAAAATGAGAGTATCAACCTTGATAAGAATATACTCAAGGATACCACATGGGTATCGCATTGACCTGTCAAACAATTGAAGTGTCATTCGGGTAGGTTCAAGTTTTCCAAGTTCTAATTCATGATAGACTGAGTAAGGTAAGACATTCACACTAGCCCCCATGTCAAGTAACGCCCTATCCACTTTGTAATCTCCAATTTTACAAGGGATGGTTGGGCTTCCAGGATCTCGAAGCTTAGGAGGGGTTAATGTATAAGTTAAGAAGACTTTCTTGTGCACATTGATTTTCCTTTTACTAGTGCACTCATCCTTAAGAAATTTGGCATATGAAGGGATAAGCATGATGACATCGAGTACTAGAATATTTATAAGAACTTGCTTCAATGTATCTAATATCTCTTCAAATTAAATCCCTTTATTAGCTGGAAGAAGGCATTGTGGATAAGGCACCTTTGGCTTAAAATGTGCCTTTCGTATGAAACAGACGAGGTAGGCAACTCCTTAAATTTCTTAGAAAGATCATGGTTGTTCATTACAACTGGTTCAGTCATACCTACCTCATTCTCAATAGTAACTGGTGCTGGCTCAATCCTAGGTATTTCAACTTGGTTATCAATTTGTCTACCACTATAAAGAGTAGTAATGGCATTAAGCTATTTTAGGATTGAGCTAGAATCAAACCCCGGTGGTCCTTTCAGATTAGATACATGTTAGCTAGGTAGCTTACCTGGTGGTGTCTCATGCAATGTATTTGCCAATTGTCCTATCTGAGTCTATAGATTAGAGATAGATTGGGATGTAGAATCTTAATTCACCAAAGTCTGTTGTTGGAATTGTATTATTTGTTGCTGAAATTACAATGTTTGTTTTTGACTTTCTATTGATTACTATATGAAGATAGCAAGGGTATCTTTCAAAGATTGTTTGGGTAGAATGGGTGGGAACTGTTTGGATGACTGAAAGGATTGCTGAGATGCCTGAGGATAAGATTGAGAAAGGGGATTCCTAGGAAAATTATGACCTGAGGTTTGTGGCTCTCCAAAACCTGAACTGGGTTGGTTGTTCTTCCACAAAAAAAGGGTGGTTCTGCCAAGTTGGCTTGTACAGGTCAAAAGGCCTCTTGTAGGTATTCTTCAAAGTATTCACTTTCTCTTGATTGTCATTCATTTCATTGAACATGGGACACATTTGAGTCACATGGGTTACATCATAACAAACGGTGCAACTCTATTGTTGAACTTGGTTTACACTACCCTTAGATTGATTCAAAGTCATAGCCTTGATTTTTTGGGTAAGAGTATCTAATTGGGCTTTAATGGCCGTTCCCTTACTCACTTCATATAAGCCACCTTTTTTGGCTGTTTGAACATTTTTATGCAGATCAAAATCCTACTTATGAGAGTTCTCAGTCAGTATCTCAAACTCCTCATAAGCTCTATCGGGTTTAAGGTCCTGGAATTTGCCACTATACATAGATTCTAGCTTATAACGATTCTCAAAAGTTATTCTACGATAGAAGATCTAGGATAGATGTTGCTTCTCAAAACCATGATGGGGACATTGTGAAAGAAGATCTTTATATCTCCCTCATGCCTCGTAAAATGTTTCACTCTCATTTTGAACAAATTTAACAATTACATTTATAAGAGCAAGGGTTTTTTCCATTGAAAACCATTTGGTTATGAACTTGGTCTCCATTTGATCCTATGAATTGATTGATGCTGGTACGAATAAATCATGCCAATGACTCGCCTTATCTTTTAGTGAGAATGGGAATAAGCGAAGGCGGACAAAATCCTCAGTAAAATGTTGGTATTTGGAGAGCGCACAAATTTAATTAAACTAATGGACTTGCTTCTAAGGGCTCTCAGAATCAAGCCCATAAAATATAGGTAACATTTGGATCAAACTAGCCATGATTTCATAATGGTTTGTCGTGACGACTGGTAACACGATACACGAAGGCATATCACTCACCATTGGGGTCCAATAGTCTTTAAGAAATTTGGTGGTAGCCATGATGGGGGGTTCGACTTCTAGCTCAACAACAAGTTCAATTGGGTCAACTCTAAATGAATTACCCTCCTCCAAAATTAGGAAAACTCCAGATAGGTCACTTTCCTCCCAAATTGGAGCTCCTAAGTCCTCTATTGCATTGACTGGGTGAGATGTTGCCCTCTCTGCTTAGGCTGAGATGGTAGGCCATAAATGGGCAAAGGTTATTGTAAGCTTCCTAAACATTTTCCTCCATGTGTCCAATTGACCATGCATAACTAATAATTAATGAAATTCGGCACCCGGTGCAGTAAACAATAAATCAAACCTAGACTCTAGAACATCAACATTTTTTAGAAGTAACAAGTAGATCTCCCCTATTTTATTCTATGTTCAAAATGGGTCGGATGGCAAAAGGCTTTGGTTCTTATACTCCCCTGCGTCACTATGTTAGTACCAGCTTAAAGTAGATGTTCAGTCCTCACGCCCGAGTGAGTCCCCTTATCATATGTCAGTACTCGGAATGGTGACGTGGCAAACCTATAACCAGTATATTACGGCGCTAGGCTGGGGCCGTATCCTATGAATCTGTGTTTGTTTCTCGGTCTGGTACACCTATCCGTTGGGTGATGAAATTTCATAGGAATCTTGCTACTCTTTTTTATTAATAGTTATTTTGAGGTCTGGGATGTTCAAGTTTCGTGTGATTCGAATTTCTTCGTATCCCTAATGGGTGGTCCCACTTGTTAGAGAGCTTTTTGGGTGATAAAATCCTGCAAATCTTTAACAGTTTTTACCTTTACTAATGTTGAAATAAAAAATAATATTAAACACAATAATAGGTCAATCCAATCACAACAATTTTTTTATTAGAGCAGCGTGTATTTCCAAGTTCACACGACTTTATATATCCTAGTGCCGGGATAAAGAGGATATGTACCCCTTCTAGATGTTAAGTTAGAGAAGTATCAACCTACGGGAAATGTTTTCCGATATAGCTGTGGCTGCCCCTTCACTTAGGGAGCAAAAGAAGGAAGTGCCACTTAACTTAGGGAGTACAAGAAGGATTGTGCAAGAGCTTGGGCGAGCTTTAAGCTTTCATATTTCCACGTTTTCCCCACTTTCTGTGCTTCTAGTCTTGTTAGCAATGCCAAAAGTTACCAAAGTTCGATCGACGTGTTTTATCAAGAATGGAGAATGTTAATCGAGATTAACAAACTTAATGCTCTTATCACAATTCAAGTAAAACTCGAAATAAAAAAAGTCTTGCTCAAGTACATTATACTTCAAGGTGGTGGACATTAATTTTAAGTATAAACCAAAGTGGGCACATGCAAAAGAAGAGATTAAGCACGTCAAACTTGATAAATTATAAACCGGCACCTTAAAGACCCGCAAGTACACGGTGTACCGTTGAGTACAAGGGAATGCGGGGTCGTATCCCAAGAGACTTGTGATGCGAATTATACTTTGAACTACTAATTTTATCCAATAATAATGAGTCTGTTTTATTGGTTTTCAAGTAAATAAAATAAAATACTTGAAAATATGAGTTGTATGAGTCAGAGTGAGAACCAAGGCTTAGATTCCACTCTACCCGTTATAATCGTGAGATAACATAAATAATTAAAGTAAATTACGAGTTCCCGTATCGTATATCCTTGGCCGGTCATATGCAATACATCAAAAGATAAAAGAGATTTGTGATTGGGAACTACCCATAAACCACTTTATTCAACCATGGTCCGGTTGATAAGAACGGGTTATGTCGTATACTCCATGTTCCAAGCTATCTTGTAATGGTCAAACAAGATGGTTTCCGTAGATTCTTTACTCCCTCGAATCCAATCTATGGTCAAGCTAGGATCGTAGGAAGAAGAATATGCATTAAAATAAAAGAAGAGAAAGTTACTACTCTAGCTATACTATGTTATTCTATACTAAGGCTATATTAGGTAGAGTTTCTTCTAGCATTGGCTAAGAGGATTATCTACTCATCCCTTTGATCATTGCCATAGTACTTGGGTTAAATAAAATGACTAGAAAAAAAGAGAAAGAAGAACCTTTATTGCTATGAACTTTGATTTATACTTTCCAAGATGTCTCTTATGGGTGGGATTCCCCTCCTATTTATTGAGTATAAGAGGGGTTACAAAACATCACCATTAATATAAAATCCCATAAACAATAACTTAGGCCATGCATAAATATTACAACTCATGAGAATAATTTATACATTAAATTTTCTTCAATGCTCTTCCATGGGCATTTGGTTGACACCTTCAAATGAGAATCATTGTTGAGGTGCATCACCCTTGTTTTTTGTTGAAAATTAGAAAAATGTGTGACTTTTTTATCATGTGTCTAATTTTTGTAAATATAAGTAAAAGTACTATTAGTAACACATTTATTTAATAAATGACTTGGTAGATATAAATTTAGGAGTTGTACACGTAAATATTACGTGTCTATAAGACCTCAAAACTTTACGAACAATTTGAACATCTAAGTTAGTTGTACCGAATGGAACACTAGTGTTGACAATGTCACTTAGTCTTGCATAGAACTTATCTTGTCAGGGAGTCCTCCAACAAAATAACGAATTTAGAATATTAGACATCTTCTACCTACACAGAGTTGCAATGTGGAGTCTGTGATGGTGGACATCTTTGAGTTCACTGATCCATTGGTTAGCAACATAAACAGCGTTGGTGACCGTAGTAGTAATGTGGTCGCTGTTATTGAAAGTTACATCAGAGACTTGCTTTTTAAATGAATTATACATGAGATATGATGATGTAGACATGGTTGAAGAGTTGAGACTTGGGAGAGATTGAGATATATGTAGAGGATTAGGCGAGTGTAAAGATGAGGTATAGGCAAATTGAGTATGTCTCCTTGAATATGGAGAGACAATACTTGCTAAGCTGCTATTACTTGTAGTGAGCTAAGTACTTCCCATGATCTAAACTTCATCCCATGATCTATTAGACATGATCTACCACTTACCCATATCTACACATGACTACATGATTTTCATTATAGTGTGAACTACAAACCACACTGCCAAATTTATAGCTAATGATGGAAAAGTGATGAGGTATGATAATGGAAGATTACACCTTTACAACCTCCCTCAAACGTAGTGGAGATCTTGCACTCTAATTTTGGTTTGTAGAAACCAAAAATGATCTGTCATAAGCACTTTGGTGATCCCGTCAACAATTTGACCTTTTGTAGAGAGGACCCTCACATCGATCCAAATCTTTACTTGCCATTAAATATGTAGCGCCATTATTATCACACCAGGGTTGTGATGCATGTGGGATGAAGATGCCAAGTTCATTTTGCAATGACTGAATCCAAACTACCTCAAAAGTAGCATTTACTAAAGAGCGAGATTCTGATTTTGTGCCTTAACGAGACACTGTATTTTGTTCTTGGAACTGCCAGGAAATAAGATTATCACTGAGATAAATTCTATATACCTTCGATCATTTAACAACAAACCTAATCTAAATATGAATATGTGTGAATACACTTGGATTTGGAAGAAGTAACGCGAAGGCCATGATTAATTGTACCTTTTAAGTAGCGTATTAACCTTTTGATAATAAACCAATGAAGATGGGTAGGATTGTGCATAAATTGAAAATTAGCAAATTTGCTATAATGTTTTCATAAATTTATTATAATGTGGCTAACCCAATCTGTGATGGCTAAATTCTGTAGGCTCGATATGGCTTGGAATTCACTATCACACCAATGAACTTATGATAATATTCTAATGGAAAGTAAGAAATGACACTGGTGGTTTTAGCATGAAAAACCTCTGAATAGGTAAAAAAATCACGACCTCGAGCGGAAGATTTTTGTGAAAGTATCTTTATTGCTTGAGGCGAATATCTTATTATAAGTGATCTCTAGATTTAAAAATGCTTGAACCTTGTAACTAAGAAGTTTAAATATTTTTGAGAATCTAGAATATGTAGTTTTCTTGGTGATTTCTCGTCGAATTTTATGGTGGTCCCTTGCCTCTTTTGGAACTTCTTCCTTATATAGGCATTCTCCGTAGTACTTCATCGTGCTAGAGCACATTCTCCAGATAATGTGGTTAGTGGCTATTGACTGAGTAACTGATGAGTTCCTGAGAGACATTTGTCTTTGATTTGTTCAGGTTTTTCAGTTTGAGTTTGACCCACGCTCTTCACCAGTTTGTTGAGCAAGTTGAAATATTGACTGACTGGAGAAGTCATGTGGAAAATGTGTGAGTCTAAGATGGAGGTAAATTGAACTGGCGGTAACTCGATTTAAGGTAAGATCGAGGGATAGGTCCCTACAATCGCCCCCTCACAACCGAAGTCACGAGTGGCTTTGGTTAAGAAAGACTTTGTGGGTAATTGGTAATCGGGTTAAAAAAATTGAATATTAAAATGGAGTAATGATGGTTTTGACTGCATGGAAGTTACACGGGTTATAGGGAAATGACATGCATTAAATAATGATGTGAATGTTGATATATGTGACGGTTATAGCTTGAAGAGTTGCATCGGTATTGAATGATGACGTTTGGAAAAATGTACCTGCACAATAAATGTAGTGTTATATAAATAGTACATATACCGAGTTTTGAAGCAAAATATGTTTGTAAGTTGTTAAATTCTCTAAAAGTTTGAAGATTGTGAAGACTCATAGAATGGTTCTTGAGGAGCGAATCGCTTCAGAAATGCAGAGGTTGAAGTTGAAGTTGAAGTACTTTGGTGACCAATCCTTGTAGATGTCTATACCCGCTCATGTTCCTCTAACTTATCAAGGTATGTCGGAAGATGAAGCGGTTGAAGCTGAGGAGGAAGTTTACTGTAGGCAGAGGTTTTATGTCATCGTCTTGACAGGCGAGGAACGTTGGGCTTTTCTCCGTACCCTTGTGAATGACAAGGTTGGGGAGACAGATACAGGGATAGGCATAACTACGGGGAAGTTATGCTGATGACTTGTGTGCAATAGATTCTAAGGTCGGCCCCACTTCATCTCTACCAACTTTGCAAAGGTGGTGGTTTTAGAGGAGGAGGTGATTGTAGTGGAAGAGGAAGATGAAATATGGAAGTCTGCTTCTACATTTCCATCACACTTTGGTGCTAAGAAGGCCTTCAATTTGAAGAGTTGGGTCTAGCACTGAGCCTTCTGCTTGCATAGTTTCTATTTGAAGTTTGACTAAACTTCGATCAAACTCATGTGAGGGAAGCTTTTTGTTGTGTCCAATGTCTACTTTGCATCAGGGTAAAAAATTACTGAAGCAGGACGAACAGAAGTAGGACGAACTGAAGAATTTGATGTGTCGGAGTGCCTAAAAGATCTGCTAACAATAAAATACTCGAAAAACTTATTATCTGTAAAGTACCTAATTTCATAGTGCTTTATAAGACTTAAAATCAATAAAAGTATTAGATCTCTGAGTACTTTGAAAGACTTATTATCTATAAATGTATTTGCAATCTAATTTGAAATGAATAATATTTGTTATCCAAACATTGTGTTGATTTAGAATAGAATGTCTCTAGAATCGAGCTAAGAATAATGCGATGAGTTCGCCAAGATACTGATAAGATGATATATATGACATCGAAATTATAGTTATCATAATCGAACTGTTTGAAATATGTTTGCACTGTATATAATAAAAGGTCGACCTGTGGTTGGACAAAAATATGAAGGAAAGGAAATTGCATAAATTTCGGTATGACAGGTTTTGTGATAGTTTGTTGGAAGGAATCAGGTCGATATGAAATATGATGAAATGATGTAGTTCGATAGAAAAGGATGTGTTCAGATATAACTTCTACCAAGATTTTATGGTTGCTATTACGAGATAATAGGATAACACACTACAATAAAAATCACCTTTTATGTCACTTGTTTAACGTCATTTATTAGGATTATGACGAGTTAAGTCCAAATTTGCGTATCATTCCCGTATGTTATTTAGATACCATGCCAATCCCCCAAAAAGTGACGTTATTTAATTTTTCCATGCGTATTACGCCACTTTGGGCAGTGACATAAAAGTAGAATTCTATCCATAGTAGTTAGGTCGTTTTATGGTAGCTGATGTTGAATGGTTTTACCAAACTCTCGAGGACTTTTGTTTAAGGGGAAGATTTTTTACTTGATTTCAGAAGCTTGAATGGAAGCAAAGAGTAATGGTTCTTTTGTAAGCCCTAGAAAATTATCATCTCCTCTCTCTATCTCTTCTCATAAGTTGCATCTCTAATACTTTCTCTGTCCATCTCTTATCTCTTCTGTAAAGTGTTCTTGTTTGTTGCTTAGGAGATGCCTCCACCACAACCCTAGAAGTTGTTTATCCAGATTGGTCTCATATTTGATTTGTAGAAATATTAACTTAATTTGTTGGGTTTAACCTAATTGATTCACAAATTTGTAGCAAGATCATTCAATTTGTATGGTTAACAACTTCAATTCATGAATGTAAGTTTCAATTTGATTGCTTAGGCTTGACTGTGGAAATTGTGGATGCAGAGATGAAGGTTTGAATCATGGGGAGTGGGTGGAGAGGCGGATACACCTACAATGAAATCAAATGCTCCAACAACAACAACACAAATATACTTTTCTCTCTTTGATTTCAAATTCAAAATTGGTAAAAAAAAAAGTTAATCAGATTCTGCAGCAATTCTAATTTCTAATCTAGTTTATAGGATTTGTTTTTCTTCTTTTCTATTATAATTTGTTTTTTATTTCTTAATCTCTTTAGTGTATTACAATTACAATTTCATGATTCTCTTTTAACTAGTGGTACCAACATCAGGGCGGAGCTTGGATTCATAAATTTGGTCTTCAACATATATAATGTACAATAATCAACAAGGTGAAATAAACTTCTTTGTCCCCTTTTACTTTTTCCTCAGTGTTATAGACTTTTATGTTCTCTCTCGTTATATTTGTGGCTTTTGGTTAGTTACAAAGTAAGCTATTTGAATTTGGTTGATTTGTAGAATAATGTGGAGTTAACATCATTGGAGTTTCAAGCTAAGCTTATATTGAAAAAGTGAGTCGAGCTCTGGTATTTATTATTTTCCTACTCTCTTGTGGTTAAAAATCATGAGGATTGAACAATAGTTTGTAAATGATGGCGTTGACTGCGGCCTAACCATCATTGGCTTTTACTAAGTGTGCTTCTCTTTTGGTGATTTTTTCATTAATGTCTTTTATTATAACCTCGACAACAACTAAGTGGAAGTCCATTACAGAAGGAAGGTCAGGTTGCAAATTTTCTACCTATAAGACTAGTCGAATTGGCGAATGCTGTTGGTAATGCCACCAACTATAAAGTTGAATCCACCTTTGGTCGCAGAGGATGAACGTAATGGGCTGGCAAAACACTAAAAAATATCAAAAATCTAGTTTTGACTTGGTGCAGAACTCTTATTAGGGGGATACCTATGCAAAACAATGAATTGTTTAGTTGCCTTTGCCAGAGATGCTTACTTGAGCAGGTATGCTATCTTTAATTTTGAACATTTCTTTATTCTATTTTCATGTTTTTTCCCTCAAACTTCTTTAATCATTGTTTTTTTGATTTACTAAATGGCTTTTGCTACGGATTATTCATAGCTATTACTGCTTTGGTTATGCTTCTTGTGAATACTCATAGCTTATATGGCCTTTATTGAGCAAATCTTTCTTTTGGGTTAGCTATTACTCCTTTAAACTATAGTAACCCTTTATCTCTCATTCCCTTCAAACTCAAGATATAGGTTTTCATAATTTTTTGATGATATATTTTTGGTGAGTTATGTTAGTTGGTGGTGACTATTGTTGCCAAACCAAGCCAAGTTAAGCACTGAGATGGCGTGGATCTTTATAGCTAAAATAAAGGTTCCCTGCATGTCCACTTCATTTTAGTAGTTTTTATGATACAGTAGAGTACTGTGAATTTTTCAACAGTTTGTTTGTGTTGTTATACAGGTTCAAAACCCAGCAAGCCAGTGGACCTTGATAGAAAATACTATACCCACGGGTCTCTTGCTCTTGCTCCGTCTCTCCTCTCTCAGGTATTGATGCATTCATGTTGTTAAGCCTCAACTAAATTTTAATAAACAGTGATACCATACTTCCGTGAATGTACGTTTCATTTCACCTACATCTTCGGCATTCTAAATCACCATATTACATGAATATAAGGTATTACCTTGAATTTGAAAATAAGTATGGGTTTGTATTATAATTTTTTTTTGATAAATTCAAAGAATATCCAATTTTACAAGTATTCAATGCTTAAAGGATAAAATGTTTGTGGTTGAAATGGAGGCTTGGTGGTGAACTTGAGCTCTTTAGGTAAAATAAGACTTAATATTTTTTCATGCTTTGGACTATGGTTCTAAATATTTGTGTAGTAAAATTTATTGGTCATGAATCTCAGATTATGGTTCAGGTATACAACACGCTTGTTAATGAAAAATGTGTTGGTTCAAGTTTTTTGATGGTGACCAGAAATATGTTTGCAAGAACTCTTTATTCAGAAGCTTGATGTAAAATGGTCTTAATACTAAAGAGATTATGGGACTATGGCTATCAACAGTTTATTAGTACTCTTGAATTCCACAACTCCATCCCGCCCACATTTGGAGCTCCAGAGAACCGTATGTTCATGCGTTCAGATGCACCCAAGCTACTGGGAACATCTTGTATCGGGAGCTACACAGAGATGGGTGTGATATAGGTCTGTGGTTTAATAGTTCTTGAAGAATTTTAAAGTGATGGTTATTAGGCTCGCAGGAGGACGGATGGAGTTTGATATGATTGGGATTGATGTTTGATTGCAATGGTTTCAAGGATCCTTATAGCGAGCTTCCAATAATGGCTATTGGAGAAGGTCCTCATTGCAAACAATAACATTAGTTGCCAAGATGAAGGGGTTTTCCACAGGTTGGGCCTATTTCCAATCAAAGGGATCCAAGGCTTTTGGAGTATAGTCAGAATCGTACTCCAAATGAAAAAAATACAATAGTCTCAAGCTGAATGGTCAATGTGGTCGTAAAGGTGACCGGAGTACAGTGAAATCTAAGAACTTTAAGTGGTTACCAAACGGAAGTGAGTTTGAAATGGTAACTGACAGTACGTCTCAAACCCAACACGAACAAGAAAACCTATACTTCATTCAGTTGCAGCCAAGACTTATTGCCTGAATTTGCGAATAATCCAATTACTCCTAAGTACGAAGATATCATTATCTCAAAGCTCAGCCCAGGGCAGGGTATTGAACTCGAGGCTCATGCTATGAAAGGCTTAGGAAAAAGCCATGCCAAATGGTCTCCAGTGTGTACAACTTGGTATAGGATGCTCCCTAAGGTCGTGCTATTACAAGAAGTAAAAGATGAGAAAGTTGAAGAACTTGTAAAGAAATGCACACTTATTGTATTTGATATTGAATATATTTGCAAGGGTAGGAAAAGGGCAACAGTAGCTCGTCCACGACTTTGTACATTGTGTAGGGAATGCATTCGTGGGGATGACTGGGAAAAACATGTAGCACTAAGACGCGTTAAAGATCACTTTATCTTTATAATCGAATCAGCCGGAGCTTTGCCTCCAGAAGTTCTATTAACAGAAGCTATAAAGATCTTGGAAGATAAATGCGAGCGTGTAATTATGGAACTTACTTGAGGATTTGATATTTATGGGAGAGTTGAGTGTGTAAGTATTATTTTGCTTGAACTACTGTGGTATTTATATCCTTGGCTGTACTTGAGCATAAGAAAATTCTAAAGTCTAGATTCTATAAAAAAAGATTGAGCCCTTATATTTTGACAGTAAGCTATGAAGATGAGAATCAATTATGTCTCTGGTTATTAAAAATGAAAAGAAAAGTGATCTAGTTTTTCTTATTATATGTTAATCTTTGAAATTGACTCCAGATGTAGAGCATGGTCTGAAAAGGGAAAGAGAGCATAGTTTGAAAAGGGAAAGAGAAGAAGAAGGGAGAGGGAAGAGGGAATGGGGAGGGGGAGGGGGATTATAATTTTATTTTATTTTTTACTTTTTGGCCAAATATTGAAGTCGTCTATAAAGTGACATGGTTAAATTTAGATCACTTACAACATCATTTCCCTACTGATTTAGTTTCTAGAGTCACGTGAGTTGTGGACCCAAATAACGTCACTTTTTCAACATAAAAACATCATTAAAAAAGTGGCGTAAATGCATAGTACTAACCAAGTCACCTTGGTCAACGTCGCTTTCAAAAGTGACATTATTTCTCTTTCACGTCACTTTGTTAGTGACGTAAATTCCCTTATTTGTTGTAGTGACATCCCGAACTGCATGTAATTTTATGGCCAAAAAGGGTATAAATGAAGGTGGGTTGATGAGGAGAAATTAGGTAGAAGGAAAGAATGACGAGGTGGACTCCTCCTGAGAGAATCCATTACGCCGCTGAGGGGCGATTGGCTATTAAAGTGGTCGAAGTGCTGAACACATTTTTGGGTTATTGGACTATGATTCTGAATTGCCAGTGAGGGAGGTGAATGTTGAGGGTTTGGATATGATTGGGAGAGATCGTGAATACGAACGTCATTTTTATGAAGAGATGTTCCGAGAAATAATGGTGGACCTAGCAGCTCGAAAGGAAGCAGTGAGATTGCTTGCTGTGGAGGTGATCGAATCTGAAGATGTGATAATTACTGGAGGATATCTGATCAGATGTGGTCGCCCAAGTCATCAAGGCAGTTTTAAGTGTAATTATATGTACAGTGCTATCATAAATGAATGTAAGTATTTGAATTTTTTTTAAAAGAAAAGATGAAAGTAAAATCGATCCCCTATAGTTGGAAATGCCATTTGAGACTGTTACGATAAACAATTTTGAATACATTTGAGAATTTTGTTAGTTTTGGAAATGACATCACTAGTACTTTAAGTAGAAGAAACAAGAATAGAAAAAAAATAGGAGCTTCTAATTTTGTTTTTTATGTAAAGCTGCAAAAATATGATATCGTGTAAGTGTGAGTCATCATGAGTATGGGAAGGTCAGAGAGAGATATGGAAATAAGAGTGAAAAATAGATTAAAATATGAGGGAAGGGGCAATGATGGAAAAACGGTTTTATTGAAAGGGTGCAAGACGTCAGACATGGACAGTAGAAATGACGCCTCAATTCTAAAATAGAGGACGGCTCGTGCGAGGCACAATAACTGATAGCGTTAGAGATAGAAAGAATAAATAGTGTGTCTTCCTCATCATTCAAACATTTTTCAACTTCCAAAAACTTGGAGAGCAAAGAGAGAGAAGCGCTAAAAAATTGTAGAGAATCTGGTAAGGATTTATCTGAGAGTGATCAGCAGTCAAAGAGAGTTGCAGGGACTGAATCACGTAGGTAGCTATACAGCAGCACTGTGAGGGAAGGATTTGGTGCTGCCTCGAATTCTCATTCTGACACAGAAGGTTAGTAGAGATGGTGATGCATGTTTGTGTTTTTGCAAATCATAATCTGTTTTAAGCAAATCTCTAAAAAATCATTATTTATAGCAATCTATGAAATATGAAATATGTATAGAATATATGAAAGATTTTTGTATGTAAATGATGGATGTTCATAAGATAATAATAGATACCTAGACCTGTATTTAGGTCGACCGTGAGAGGTATTTTGGTAGGATCAAACCCTTGCCTGTAGAATTACAGTTGAGATGGATAGTTCACCTGTTAATGAGGTGTCGACCTCGGGTCGAACGGCAGAGTCCGAAATTGAAATGTTTGACAGGGTGGTTGAAGTAGGGGTTGAACAATTTCTAGGTGTCCCTGGGAAATTGATTACCTATCTTCCCTGTTCGGAGGCATTCAAAGAATTTTGTAAAGCCAAGGTGCTGTAGGAGGGACATGGGGTAACTTTGTAGAATACACCGGTAGGCTGCTTAGGGGGTGTATTGCAGCGACGGGGGAGGAGTTTTTTAATTTGTTGGCCGGTTTGGAGGAGGAGAAACGAGATACGGGTATAGACGAATCAATCTCGTTGGAGTATTTTGATGGGAGCATTCAGAGTAACATTTCAGATGGCTTTTTGTGTTAGCTATCTCAATTAGAGTATGGGTTGAGTCTTCCCCTTACCAATTTAGTAAAAGGGATTATGATTATGATTGGGGCATATCATGATTGAATGGAAACATGTGGGAGGTAGTAAGTGTTTGTGACCTTCTGATGAAAAGTGGGCAAGGGAGGGGAAAGTGAGGAAGATATCCCCAGAAGATGTTTTACAGTTTTATGAGATAAAGAATTATCATGCCAATGGTGGGGCATTTTCTGTGCGAGCGCAGCTCGGCCTCGCTTCTTCGAACTGAACTCAGCAGGTCAATTTTGGAACAACAACGTAATATGGGTAAAACGCAATTGCCTTCAGGGAGATGATGAAGAACCCTTGGATCTTCTATTTAGAACTGTGAAACAAAGTAAGTATAACAATGTATAGCCTATAATATTGATATATTGGAACTGCATGATATTTTGTTGATGATAAAAAATGTTGTGCATGGCAGTCCTGAACACCCCGGTGGAGAGGAAAGATTCTTTGTTGGACAAAGTTGTTGAGGAAGAGATTGAGCTCGAATCTGTGTTGGAAGGACTTGGCCTTAGCAGAAAGAAACGGGTTGGAAGCAAGTCCAAATAAGTTCAAAAATCTCAATCGACAAGGCGGATAGCGGGTACTGATGATGGAAAGAAGAACTACGACAAATACGGGCTTTTACGTCATTAAAAAAATGACATAAAAGTGATTTAACATCATTTGTACAAATGACGTCGAATGCGATGACGTGGAAAGGTAGGGACTAACAATGTCATTAAATAAATGACAGGGAAAGCTAGGTATTAATGTCATTAATTAAGTGACGTATAAGGGGTTTCAAAAGATGATGTTATTGATACCCAATTCTGGTGGCTGGTCGGCTAGTGTATTCCATTGACGTCATTAAATAACGTCATTAGAAAATGACATTGTAGCATTTTCATATATGAACAATGACATTTTTAAAATGACGTCAATACCTTGAAAAATACAAAAAAAAAAAAAAAAACTTTAAAATCAAATATTGTCAATCCACTGGGACCACCACCATATTCTACAAAAAAGTAAAATATTTGGCTAAATTATATTACTTTCATTCAATATAATGTGTTCAAACTTAATCACTTCATTATTTGAATTACAGATCTAAATTACTGGTAAACTTAACCAATGCACACAAAAAAACTAATAAAGCAACCATAAAGAAGGGTCTCAGATGTTTTACTGCCAGAATGCTTAGAGCCTTTGAATGCCTTTGTGCGTTTCTACTAGTAAAGCATACAAATTAAACATTAGCTCTATAAAGGTGAGTACATAAATTAAACTAGTAAACATTACCTCTGGGTTTTTCACCATCTCATCCACGCCAAGAACAAGGCAAGCTACTTCCGTTGCCACAATTAAAGCATTAATCTGGTACAAAAGTAATGCGATTGTAATCAACGCTAATGTTCATTTTGTTACCATACACATAATAATAATCAAAGAATATAAATTAAATAGGTAATACCTTTACAACTGTAGGTTCCCATATGAAATTCGCAAAAGAATCTATAATTATACCAGTGTTGACATCCACTCCATAAAGGGCGCCTTCACCTGTTTATCAGCAAAAAACCACAACTTACAAACCAATACTGAGTTGAATGTTATAATCTGGCGCATATCTTCAATTCAAACTATGAAGTAATAGATCCTACTGCTAAAATGTCAAGGATCTAACCAGATGGAAGCACATACCTACAAGGCAGAGAACAACACATCTTTTCAGAAATCTTTTCACCAATGAAGCTATGTGTGCAATGACTTCTTCAACTTCTTATTGGACCTGTATTCGATGAAGAAAGTTTAAGGAGATCCGCTAAATAAAATTTGCAGTCATATCACGATTCAACAAACATGTTAACTACCTGGACATTTTTCTCACCCCAGCCCAAGAACAACACATAACAAACGAATCAAAAGCTCTGCTGACTGGTCAAGTTCTTGAAGACCTTCAACCTCTTGTTTTAACAATATAATAGCTGCAATAATAAGCAAATGTTAGCCATAGGTGATCCAGTACTTTCAAAATATCAAAATGAATCTAGATCGCCGTTAATGCCAGAAAACAATTTCGAGAAAACAATTTTTTATGAAGTTTTCCTTAAAACAATATAATAACTAATAACTACAGGTGTAAGAAGAGATCAAAGTTGAATATAACGGTTAACTAGGATGAAAAATGCAGTATAAGCATAAAACTTTAATTAAGAAGAACAGGGGAAATCTAAAGAATATACGCTTAGGAAGATAAATAGTCTAAAATAAGCACGTAGAATACTAACATGTATTTATATATATGATGATACAAGCAGAAAAGAACACTACCTTCAAGCCGTTCTTTCCAGACACCACTCTTCAATTGGGAAATCGTATTAGCTTCTAAGAGAGATCCAAGTCCACTCTCGATTTCATCAAGGCTTATCTCTGAAGGCTGATTTTTTTTATCAAGCACTCGGTTATACAAGCATACCAACACCTTAAAAAATATCCTACAAATAGAAACTGGTCAATCAATCACCTCAACATCTTCATGTTTAACTGACCCTGAAGCCTTTGACAGCCCACCCCCCTTTCCTTTCCTGCTAGCACCCGATTTAGGTGAACCGCTTTTCTTGTTAATCGGCTGAAAACAATAGATTGAACTTAAAAAATGGTAATAAAAAGATAAAGAATCTCTAGTCATCAAATGAAGAGAGGAGAAAGAATTTTGGGTACTTTCCGCTTTTCCTGTTAATCGCTAATATCATTCCGATTGCATCAGGTTGCATTTTGGGTACTTTCCGGTTCTATCAGGTTGCATTTTCTGAATCTGGGTCTTGACATAATCAAATGGTAAACTGCATACTGCGGCAAATAATCCTAAAACAGTATTGCCCCTAGAAAAGAAAAATGAAACAATTTCACAGCAAGCCAGAACTTTAAGAAAATAAACTACCTTCAAGAGCTTCGATCATACAAAACTAACAAGTTTAAATGAGGATATAATACAACATACATTAACAATCATATTTATTAGTTTCGTGCATCATGAAAAAGACATCTAGCAAACTTCAGTACAGTACTATCTTTGAGTATCATTAAATAACTAGTTGGTCTATGCGCATGTACCAAGATACGCGAGAAACTAAGGCCTAGAATTGGATGGTTGATAGGAGGAACTTTCATGTCCAACTGGAGTTCCTAAAAGTGGATTCCATCTATCAAAAACTATGCGGCCACCATGACCAATCCTTCCATGGAAGCGATACTGTGGCGCAGATGTTAGTGCCTCTGATGACGGATTTGATGGTGGTATAATGCCTGCAGAGCTCAACCTTTCTGGTTCTATAGGTCTCGTGAACAATAGAACTAGCTCGTGCAGATCCTGCATCAATCCCATGATGGTATGAATACAATAATTAGCTTTATCACAGGAAAATAAATTTCCATATACGTAAATCTGTCATACGGAAAGATAAAAAATGAATGTATGTCTGTAAGTACATATATAAATATATAGGGAGGAAGGGAGGAGAAGAGAGACCCTTTTCTGAAGCCATCCCTGCAGCAGAGATTGCCTCCTAAAATCTCGCTTCATCAGTATCGACTCTGCAAAAGGTGGATTCTGAGATGTATATGGACGACTGGCTGTCATGTCATCCGAGTCTCCCAAATCATCCTCGCTTGAACCAAATTTATATGGAGCAGGGGGGATCCCCAGTACCAAACCATCTTCTACGAGCTGAGCATCATTCTGAAAAGCAACCAAGACACAAATAACTAAACTCTGCATAGCATAGATCAATAGCTCAAAACATAAATAAATAAAAATTAGAATTAGACTCGTATCATGTTCAAAAGGCTCTACAATATCACAAAGTTCATCCTCCAATTTATGAAGTTAATGTAATAGAAGAAAGATCAAATCTGTAAGGTAAACATAACAAATTATGTAGATCATGTGTACCTTATACTTCATTTGAATTCGTTGCAGGCTAACTTCACTCTCCATCACCTTTCTCTTCTTCTCTTCCCTCTCAAAAGAATTGCATTACTAGACACGAATTTTAAATCATCAGGGGGTATTAAGAATCTTCACAGCCAAAAATAAAATCCAACAGTCCTATGAATGGATAAACAAATTACCTTAATTAATGCCTCCAGGGCAGTTTTGGCCCGATCCAAGTTGCGCCTCACCTGAAAAGAGAGAATTCATCAAATAAAATAACTTAGAGTGAACAGAAAACTAATGATGAGACTCCCACCCCTGCCAACCATTTAAATATATAAACTTGTGAAGAAAAATATGTACAAGTTCAAGCATATAAAACTGATGATACAAAAATCATGAAGACATAATTGGCAAAACTCACATCGAGATGAGAATGGATTACAACCATATGTTATGCTTTGTTGTTGTTCATCCGTTAAAGATATTGCGCAAGTAACCCATCCGAGGACGAAATGACTAAGAAGTCACAACCATTTCAGTTCTTGGGAAAATCTGGATTAGGATTTGCTCTTAATAATGTACTTCCAGCCAAGCATTAATGACTTGCTTCTACCTGTTTTAAGACAAAATGCCAAACACAATTACAATAATGAAGTTAAATCACAAACAAAATTACTCGTTTCCACCACAATCAAAAATTAAATATATATGTAAATCTAAGGAAGTTCCTTTGACTAGAGTTCCATTACTTTCATAAAATTTACATTATAGGAAATGAAATGTGTCTCCATATGAAACTGTTTATCGACGGTAATACATTATCAGAGTGACAAGAAAATAGATAAATACAGATGAGATAATGAAAAATGGTCAATCCAGTTTAATGAAATAGTTTCAGGAAAATAAAATGTTACTGCTGGAGGTGCTACATATCTCAAGGATAACCAATTTTACTGCTTATATTTTACCATGTTTGCAGTTGGTTCTAACAACATAATCAATAACCCTACACCACTTTTATTGAAATAGAAGATCAAGGCTCAAAAACCCAGAGTTTAGAAACCTAAGCGGCCAAGGTTCAAAAATTCGACGCAAACAAACCATGGTAGCGACAACTACCGCCATTATGCAGGTATACCAATTATTATACAACTTTTAAGATTATTTCACCATCATAAAGTTTGAGAAGGATGAAGGAAGGGGCATTTTTCACCTTTGCAGTGTTATAGACTTCCTTCTTGCAATCAGGAAGTATGCTAACAGACCACGCAGGAAGGGAGTACTGGTTTCCTTGGAAGGTCACAGTAGCACTTGATGTTGCATTTTTATTGCTCAAAAAGCAGCCAGAAGTCCCATTTGCTGAGTAAATAGTTGCCTGAGATTATGGTGATAAATTGTCAAGTGATAAAGATTCAAGAGAAGATTGTGTCGTCTCACATTTACTCCAACTCCAACATTTGTGGTAGAAACATTTCCCTCAGTAAGAACTTTCTTCAACATTATAATGGCGGTATGAAGCCCTTTCAGATGTCCCCACTTGGGTTGCCTCGGATTTCCTGAGAATCGAGATATTATGTAAAACAGGATTGCATTTTCGAATCCAAGAAAAAAGGATACACCTCAAATCGATGCAAAAGATATTGTCAGCAAAGCCAGAAACTTCATAAATGAAGAATAATAAACAAGTTAAATGCAAATTTCATTCATTAACACTGAGTTATGAGTACCGTATTCGACAAAGTTGGTCCCACCATGGTACTGAGAGCATGCACAAAAAGTAGTGTAGTTGATCTTTATTAAATTGTTGTGCCTAATTACAAACTTTAGTATCTAGTATTCTTTGAATTGAAATATGTGTAAAGCCTGAATTTTTTGCCTTATGTACAAGTATAATAATAGAGAAATTCATGTATATATAGGCCGTACCATGTAGTAGTTTGTGAGAGTGCCACCAGATTGGAAGAAAAGTACAACTGCATATGCTATATCTTCAACAGGTCTGCTCGGATCTTTGCCACCCCAGTTCTTGTACCTGAGATAATGCCCACATTAATTACTAGGTTCTTTTTTCTTTTCTTTTTTGCAAAAAATAACATTTTTAAGAAAAGAAGGAGAAATGTATCTGTTCACCAGCCTGTCCAGTTCTCTGTCCACATCTTAGGACTGTTAGGATTGTTTTGCTTGAAAGAATCTCCATAAAAGCCATTCCATGTGTTGATCTGTTTGAAATATGACAGGAGAAATATTAGGAAATTAAATAAAGAAAGAAAATTGTTATAACAGTTCACTTTTCTAACGACCTTAACAATAACAACACAATAGAGCTTTGTCCCAAGTGTCTGTGAGGTTAGCTAAACAAAATCTGCTAGGTGTTATAACAGTAGCACAGATCATTCAGAAGACGAAATGAACAAACCTCTTGAGGTTACAGTGAACTCTTGAGGAGTTGTTTTCTTTGCCCCGTTTGGTAAGCTTTTGAGTGATGATTCCCCCCCAAAGGAATCTGCTGTAGTTATAAAGATTGCCTCTTCAAGGATGGCAACACAATCTGAATGCCTGGGCTATGAATTTGCCAAGATGCTAGGTGTTCAAACTCCACAGGCTAGAGTGGTTCATAATTTGTCCTGATTGGCAACAAATCAAGGATGCCACGGAAAAAGTAAAGGATGCTGCAATTGTGGTGGGAGATGATGTCAGTGAACTGACGTGTTCAGAGCTTTTGGAAGCTCTAGAACTGAGCAAATGCCTTTTCCTGATGAATTATATTCACGGATCTCCTATTATAGAAAATTCCAGTGCGCTCTGTTTGGAGGAAAATGCAAAAAGAACAGTGGCATTGCTTGGAAGGATCTTGATGCTGGACCTTGTTATACGAAATGAAGATAGGCTACCTTGTCGTCAACTCGGATGGCGAGGAAATTGTGCAAATCTATTTTTTGCTGACAAAGTGGCTTCTAAGGAAACACATGAAATAGCGGAAACTTTTGATTCTAGGACCCATAGATACAGGCCAAGAGTAATTAGGACTCTTCAAAAAGAGAGAAGGGCAAGTTCTGTTGATGGAAGATTAAATAGGTGTAGGCCTGATCTTATATCTCAAAGCTCTGATATTTCAGGCATATCACCTAAGTCCATCAACCTAGAAAATAAGCCATCAGACGAATCAGAACCATGATATTATTGCAATTGACTCAGGTATCCCTCGCCGTCCTCCCGCCGGGAAGCGTGCAAATGACCATTCTAATTATCCAAAGCTCGTTGAGCTTCTTCTTAATAGCCATGACTACTCCTCAAGCTTATTATATGACATCACATGGGGGAAACTGGGCATTTCTTTATCAGAAGAAGTTAATGGAAAGATAGATTCATGTTCTTTGGATTTTAACAAGATTGTTAATGAATTCCGTGGTGAATTTTGTGAAGCTCTTGGGGATCTTCAAGGGTTCCATATTTTGCATCTAACACTTCACCAGAAATTAGATAGCCTCCTGAGAGTATTTCTTACAATTATTGATAAGAACTCTTCAGTTGATGACGATAGTGGAGGTATTTCTGAGTCACCATCAAATGCAGGTGGTGTTGGGGTTCACTTTTTCTCTACTTCAAGTAAGGAACGGGTTAATGAAAATCTTGCCGATTTAAGTGACCCAGAGTTGCAAAAAACTGCTCCCAAGTCATCACCTCCAAGGTCCAAAGATAGCCCTGATGGTTCATCTCCAATTTCAAGAGAAAACTGGCATGGAAGGTACTCCAAAGGAAATGGGGAACTTCTTCGGAGTCTGCGATTGACAGCAAAGTTACGGGACTTTAATAGATATGCTAAGGCTGATATCGAATTAAACAAGGAACTAGAACTGTGGAACGAGATGCTTAAAACGGATGTGATTAAATTGTGTCAGGAGAAAAATTTTAATACAGGCTTTTTGGGAGGAAATGAGAATAACAGCGTTTTTGATGCTTATGAATTGAAGGTTAGACTTGAGCACATTCTCGAGACGATAGCTTTAATATCTGATGCTGGAAATACAGAGAGGCCATCTTCGATTTCAACCAGCCTTTTCATTGGTGGAGCTCTCGCTGCACGCTCTGTATGCACTCTTCAACATTTGGGAATTACACATATATTATGCTTATACTCAAACGAAATTGGGCAATCTGACTCTCAGCTTCCTGAACTTTTTCAATACAAGAATTTCGCAATAAGTGATAACGAGGATACAAAAATATCTGATCTCTTTGAGGAGGCTTGTAATTTCATTGAGAATGCTGAGCACTCAGGCGGGAGGGTTTTGGCCCATTGTTTTGAAGGGAGGAGTAGAAGCGCCACGTTGGTTCTTGCTTACTTGATGTTAAGAAAACATATGACTTTATTGGAAGCGCATGATACCCTATTAAGGGTTCACAGGCGTGCCCGACCTAACCAGGGATTTGCAAAGGCCCTTTCGGATCTTGATATGGAACTGTACGGAAAGGTCTCACTGGACTTGCAACAGTTGCACCAGAGGAGGCCAATGATGAAAGTTTGCCCTATATGTGAGAAGAATGTAGGTCTTACGAGTTGTTTACTAAAACATCTGCAGAAATTGTAGGGGCCTAACTTCTTTTTGAGGGAAAGTCGGCTCTTACAACACGGGGTTAATCTTCAATCAAATGAATGCAAGTAAATAATTTAAAACATATGCGATCTATAGACAAATTACTTGCGTAGAGGCCCGAATGTGACTCTCTACGACCTCTGATGAGGATTTTTAAATATGTTTTTATTACTAATGAGTAATCGAAGGTTCGAGTACTGGGTTTTACAAGGTGGTCGAAGGTAAACTGCAAAGGGGCTGAAGAAGATTTTTCTATCATTGGTTCACCATCTCTCCTATTTATAGAATCATAGGAATGGTTGAGTCACAAAGGTTAGGTCAGATTATAAGGGTACTGTCCGGATATCCCGGCAGGGTATGGGCGCTGGACAGGTCTGTACTGTCACTGTAACAGTTGTTGAAGATGTTTCTGTACTTTGGTACTGTGGCAGTGGTTGGGTCTGCCACTGTAGCTGCAACGACCAACCACTGCGTCATTTTGTCTGATGAGCTGGCTGTCTGTCCCATCATATTTTGACCATGTGCAGATATGGTCGAAGGGTTTCCACTGCGATGTGTGTAGATCGTCCTCGAGGCTTGTTAGAGTCGAAGCTTCATCTTCAGGGGATCTCTGGAGGGACTGTTTTGAGGATTGAATGGGCTTCGATATATTCGGGTAGGCTGCGAAGTAGCCTTCGAGTGTCTGAGTGGGGTCGAAGGCTGCGAGTTGGCTACTACATTCGCGCCCTCTCAGCGAGGGTCTCGAAGCCAGGTGGAGAGGCGTTCGCTGAAAAAACTGTTCGGCCTTGGAATTTAAGCAGTTTGACTGTTGGTTTTCGGATAAGTAATAAAAGAGGGTAATTAAGAGGTATTGATGGTTATAGGGTAATAAATGATATGAGGCTATAAGTGGGTTATTGGGTAGGGATACTGTGTAACCTTCTTCTTTCTCATTCTTCACTCTTTCCTCTACAAATTTTTGAAAACTCTATGGATACCACACCCAACATGCGATATCAGAAGAGGATGGGGTTCGCCCGGGACCGTCGCGTAGGGCAGAAGACTGGTGAATTGCATATAAAGTTCTTCGGGCATCATGATATGGACTGGGACATGCCCGAACTGGTGGAGGTAGAGGCAGGAGAGCTCATCAATGTAGAGCCTTATGCCTATCTTTGGGACCGACTGAAGTACGACTTTACTACTGCGGAGAAGCGTTATCTCTTTCTGTCGGCTTTGGCCGAATGTCTTGTTTATGCAGAAGAGAAGATGGAGGTGCAAAGTGCGATTAGTGGAGCTGGGCCTTCTGGAAGTAGGCCTACTGTTTGAGGTGGTGATGATTGGTCTCTCTGTATTTTGAGGTTTTATGTAGAGGTTTTTATTTGTGTTTCAAATTTTTTCTATTTTGTAAATCGGATAATGGAATGGAAGCGATATTTTCTAAAACTTTGTGTGACTGTGTCTGGTTAATATTGTAGACGAATACTCTCATAGGCGCGCTAGCACATGCATGTCATCGAATTGTTAATAGTGGGTAAAAAATGGTATCGAAGTATAACGATATGATCGAAGTTTATAGATTTTGTTATTCGTTAAAAGTTGGTGCAAGGAATTGGGGTCGAAGTGTGAAGAGAGTCGAACGTTCGATGCTAGGGGTTTGCTCGACTATTAGTCCTCGGGAATGAGGTTTGAATGCAGGTACAGTTGAATCGGTTACGTCTAGGAAGTTGGAAAGTCATGATTGTTAAATTTTCAAGGTAGGAATTGAAGGTAGCAATTAAGTTGGCTTGGGAGGAGGGAAAGTTGAAAACGTTCTTCATGTATAAAGGTAGCTCTTGTAGAGAGGATTTTTCACCATTCTACATTCTCTCTTCATCTTTCTTCTTATTTGCTCGGATCAGAATGGCAACAAATGCACCCGCACCAGAGAACCAGGCGGTAGTGAGAATCAGGCGAATACAGGAGAAGACGTTGGAGCTGCAACGGAGGTTTGGGATTGATCAAGATATTGATGCAAAAATGCCGAACCTCTTTGAAGTGGAACCCGGGGTGCCCATTGCTAGAATGTCTTTTGCATATTGGTGGGGGATTCTTCAGATGATGGGTCCATTTATGGGTCATTGTTTGTCTCTGTTGGAGTCCTTTGCAGAAGAAATGGTGGACGAAGAGGATGCTGGTGTTGTGCCTATGGACGAAGAGGAGCATCACACTGATAATTAAGGTCCTCTTTCAACAGTGTTGATGGGTTCTTTGATTGATCTGTCTGTGGTTTGTTTTGTTGTTGTTCTTTCTTTCTTTCTTTTTTGTTTGTATATGGGGTCTGTAGTTGATGACTGGATGTATTGTCTTGTTGAATGAAAGTGGAATTTTGGATTACTGTCATTGTAATGTAAAATCTGCCAAAAGAGGATTTTGTGTTCTCGAAGTAGTATCATGAGCTGTCAAATTAATAGTATAGCTGTCAAAGTAGAGTGTTTGTATTGTCAAAGAAAAATCTTGAATTGTCGAAGTAAAAAGTTGTAGTCTGTCGAAGTGGGAAGGTTATGTGTCGAAGTAATAAATTTTGAAAGTGTCAAATATGTCGTAGATCGAATGATTGGTATACTTGGGGGTCGAATATGAGGTTAGCTGTTGACGAATCTTCGAGAAGCTGTATAGTGGATTGTTCAAATTTAAGGAGTATGTCGAAGGTTTAATTTGATTTAACTTGTCGTACTAACAGCCTAGACGACTGGTCTGTCTGGACGGTACGTGCGCCTAGGGTAGTGTGCCGAAAAGTAATCATGATGTTTGCATGTTTTTACGGAAAAGTTATGATTGGATGATGAGATTTGACTCTTTAACTTCGAGCGAGGGAAAAAAAAGGGTTTGAGAAGCTTTAGTTTTGTAAGTAATTTGTACTGAGCGTGCAACTCACACGTGAGGGATATGAGGGGTAAATTGGTCAAAACACATTGCAGCCGAAAAGCTGGGGTAGTTGGGTAATGGTAATGGTAGTGGTTTAAAAATTGAGGTAGTTTTGGTTTTTTGAGAGGGTATATAAGTGGCAGAGAAGTAACCACTGCACTGTTCACTAAGAAAAAGCCAGGGAGAGAGTGAGAGAAGGACGTACGCCATTACTGCCGCTGCTTGAGAGAAGTTGCTGAAGTTGTTGCATTGATCTCGTTATTTTGAGTATAGTGCTTTAAACACAGGTATGTCATTTGAGCTCTGCCAATTTTGTTTTGTTTTCCCTTCTGTGTCAGTATGTAGCATATTCTGGGTTTGGGGTTTGGAGGTTATCATCGAAGATAAGAGAATTGATGAATATAGGTTTTTACCCATTTTGGGATTTTGGGGGTTTTTGAAGGAGGCATTCGGTTTAGGGTCGAATGCTCATAAATCTGTTGAAGGGGCAGATGGGTTATGGGTTGCTGACACGTAATTATCAAATATATTGATCTAATTGCGTGCCTCTTCTTCTGTATGGTAAGATGCATACCCGTCAAGTTTTGAGACAGAGGCTAATAGACGAAGAGATCGAAGCATTCGAGGCTAGTATTTCTGGTCGTGCCCCAATAGATTAGGGCAATGACTTAGAAGTGTTAGATGTTATAACCAATGCCCCTTTGTCTATGGTGTTGCTGGTTGGTGAGGTTTAGATTACGAGACGTCATAGGACGGTAGTTACAAAGGATAGTGAGGTGGAGGAGATAGTCTGGGAGGAGAGAGGCAAGGGTAATGTGGGGCCCTCTGGTGTTAGAAAGAGAGAAGGGGGTCAAAGTGATGAAAGTGGGGATTCGACCGAGTCAGATTGGGTCGAAGGTGTGGCTGTCGATGGTGCAGGGTCGAACCCTTCGACTGAAGGTCCTGAGGGTGTTGGCATCGGGGGACCTGTGGGGGAAGGAGATGTAAGCGCGCCGGTATGAGGTATTTGGTACTGGGGTTCCATGTCCGCCTTTTCTGATTTGTTGCTGACTTGTAAAATTTTGAACCATGTTTCTTTTTTTGTGGAGTTGGTCTTTGAACTTGGTATTTCTGTGAGCTGTCTTATTGCACTAATGTTGTTTATCTGTTGAACTTCTGAGTTTTATTCTGAACTGCATTTGAATCTGTATCTAATTTTTGAACTGGATTTGCGGTCTTCTTCTAACCTTGCTTTGTTCTAGATTGTTGACATGTTGAGGCTTATTCTGTTAGTTTAGCTTGTACCGAATGTTTGATGCATGGCCCAACTGTTGAAACTGCTTCTCTGGTTGATGATAGTTGACATCTTCTTACATCGTGGATATTTCTGTATAATAGTATCTGTATGTACTATTTCTGCCGAATAACTGTAGAGTGATCAGACCTCGATGAGCCTCGAGGATGTTTGTGATACCTCTTTTGAAATTGACGAATCAGCTGAACATCGAAGGCTGAAGCCACAACGATGTAAGATGTGTTCTCCCCCAATGCATTCCTGAGGGTCTGGCCTTTTGACTATTCGTGCCCCTCGGGTTTGCTTGAATGTTGGAAACTTGAAAATTCCAGGGTCGCCCCCAAGTATCAGTCGAGGCAAGGGTGGACATGATACCCAGGGAAAACTAAGGAATTGACTGGACTTTGACAGTTTTAGAGCCTGATCGAAGCATAACTATTCGCCCCCAATGCATTCCCGAGGGTCTGGTCTTTCGACCATCCTTGCCCCTCGAGTTTGCTCGAATTTGGAAGCTTAAAATTTTTAAGGTCACCCCCAAGTATTAGTCGGGTCGAAGGGTTGACATGATACTTGGAAGGAACCAGGAAATGGACTGGACTTTGACAGTTTTGGAGCCTGATCGAAGCATAATTGTTCACCCCCAATACATTCTCGAGGGTCTGGTCTTTCGACCATCCTTGCCCCTCGAGTCTGCTCGAAATTAGAAGTTTAAAAAATCTTGTGGTCGCTCCTAAGTATCAGTCGGGTCGAAGGGTTGACATGATACCTAAGTTAAACCAAGAAATTCAATGAAAATGGGAGATGGAATATGGGTTGAAAAGTTGTTTATTGATAATTCTATGTTACATCAGTTGTACAAGGTTGAGGCCGTGGCCTGTTATAGGAGACCAACTGCATTGTGTTCTACGGGTTTGGTAAAGGCTCGTCGTCTTCTGTCATCAGATAGTAAGAACCCTTGTCAGTTTTATCGTACACGACATAAGGTTCTTCTCAGGATTCGGCTAGCTTGTCGGCATTTTGTGGTTTTAAAGATTGGTTGACACGTCGAAGTTCTTGATCTCCAATGTTTAAACTCTGTGGTAAAACTCTTTTGCTATAGGACTTTTGAAGTGATGTATGGTACTGGCCAAGGTTGGCGATGGCTCGGTCTCTAGTTTCGTCGATCCATTACATGTTTCATTTGAGCTCAAACTCATTGTCTTTGTCCGGGAGGTTAGGATCTCGTGTAGGTACTTCGAATTGAGTAGGGAACACAGCTTCGGTACCGTATGCTAGGAGAAAAGGGGTGCAACCTATATATTTTCTTGGGGCTGTTCAATTGGCCCAGAGGACATGCTATAACTCTTGTACCCATCGACCTTTCTTCGCGTTGACTCTTTTCTTGGGGCCATCCACAATGGTTTTGTTGATTGCTTCGACTTGACCGTTGCCTTGGGGATAATAAGGTGTTGAGGGTGAGAGGATGATGCCGTGTTTCTTAAGAAAGTTTCTGACTTTACTGCCGATGAACTGGAGACCATTGTCGCATCAAATCATATAGGGGCAACCGAAGCGTGTGATGATGTTTTCTCATAATAATTTGATAACTTCTTCTTTTCTAGTTCGACACAAAGATACGGCTTCAACCCATTTGGTGAAGTAATCTATTGCAACAAGAACGCTTTCTCTGCTACCCGAGGCCTTAGGAAAGGGGCCGATAAGATCGATAGCCTATCTTTTGAATGGCCAGAAAACTTGACTGAAATGGAAGTCTTGAGAAGGGTAATGAATGTCATGAGCGTAATGTTAGGATTTGTCACAGTGTTTGGCATACTCTTCGACTTGTTTTTTCATATTCGGCCAGAATAATCCTTGAGAGACGGCTCAAAGGGCCATAGATCGACCAGCAGTGTGAGCACCGCAGGTTCCTTCATGAAGTTTGGCTAAAATTATTGAGGCTTCGGCGTGGGATAAGCATCGAAAGAGGACACCATTGGGGGATTTGGGATATAATTCATTTTTATGGATAATGTATCTGTGGCAATTTTCTAACTGCGATCGTCTGGCTTTGAGATCATCTGGGAGGGTGGCGTTGTTGAGATAATGGAAGAATGGTGTTCGCCAGTCATCTGGATCAAAACTCTTGCCCCCATAATTGATGGCATTGACTTCCATCTAGTTGAAACTTGTGCGTTTGGGTACTTCGATATGAAGGGTCTGGGATTCTGACTATCCGAGCATGGTTGCGATATAGGCGAGGGCATCTGCATGTCGGATTTCTCCTCGTGGGTAATGAGTGATAGTAGATTTTTCAGGATAACGGTCCATGCGCTGTCTAACGAAAAGAGTATAGTCAGCCATGCGACCATTAACTTGATTTTTTCCTGTGTAATGCCTCTGAACAAGTTGGAAATCTATAAAAATGACAAGTTTGGGAATGCCGAGGTCGAGAGCGAGGTCGAGGCCATGGATCAAGGCTTCGTACTCAGGTTCGTTATTAGAACATTCGAAGGTAAGTTTGACTGCTTTCTCTATTCGATCATTAGTGGGTGTGACCAAGTCAATACTAATTCCTGAGCCATTAGGTCTAGCGGATCCATCTGTAAATAATCGTCAGCCAGTGTTGGGGTTCCAGGGGTCCGTTGCTTTGGGTTGGTCTTCTGTTAAGTCATCTTCGTGTTCTTCCCATTCGACATCTTTGACTGGGAAGTCACCAAGGAAGTCCGCTACTGCTTGGCCTTTATGTAATATTTGCTTCTCGAATGTAATGTTATGTTCGCCAAGGTACACAAACCACTGTTGTACTCGTCTGGATTTCTCTTTTTTTTTAGTACTTCTCAAAGAGGGTAACTTGTTATACCATGGATGGGGTGAGCTTGAAAATATCAGGTTAAATAGACAAGAGTAAGGAGAAAATGCTCAAGTTTCAAATATCGGGCTTCTACGGGTGTTAGGGTTTTGCTGATAAAATATATGGGCTTCTCGACGTTTGAGTCGATTCGAATAAGCACTGAACTGAAAGAAGTGTCTGTGACGGCAAGGTACAAAGAGAGTGTTTCGCCTTTGATAGATGTGCTGATAATGGGTGGTCGGCCAAGATAAGTTTTGAGTTTGAGGAAGGCCTGTTCACACTCGGGTGCCCAGTTGATCTCAGGGTTGTTTTTCTTTTTATCTTTGTGGACGCCTTGGTCGCGTAAGAGGGAAAGCAGCCAAGCACATATATTTGAGGATTTGGAAATGAAACGGTTGAGGGCTGTTATTTTACCAGCCACTTTCTGAACATCTTTTTTGGTTCAGGGCGAAGGCATATCAATGAGGGCTCGAATATGGGTGGGCCAATCTCGATACCTCGTTACTGATAAGGTGGCCCAAAAATTACCAAACAAAATGCCAAATTGGCATTTGTCTGGGTTGAGTTTCATATTATATTACAAAGTATTGAGAAGACTTCGGCTAGGTCTTGGATATGGGTCTGTTTCTTGAGGCTCTTGCATAACATGTCGTCGATGTAAACTTCGATCGACTTGCCAAACAAGGGCTTAAACATGGTTGTGACGAGGCATTGGTAAGTGTCTCCTGCATTTTTAAGGCCGAATGACATGACGTTAAAACAGTAAAGGCCTTGTTCAGTGATAAATGAAGTTTTAAGCTGATCTTCGGGGAGGAGGGGTACCTGATTGTAACCCAAAGCTGCATCCATCATTGATAGGCGCTCATGTCCTGCAGTTGCATAGAGGAGTGCTAAAATAATCGGGAGGGGGAAGCTGTCCTTCGGTGTGTGCTTGTTGAGATCTGTGAAGTCGACGCAGATTCTGATCTTGTCGTTCTTCTTGGGAACTGCCATAATGTTTGATATCCAGTCAGCGTATTTCACCTATCTGATAAATCTTGCGGCTATGAGCTTGTCTACTTCAAGGTTAAATGCTTCTCAAAGTTGTGGTGCCAGGTTACGCATCTTCTGTTTTATTACTGAGGAAAAGGGAATGAGGTCGAGGCAATGACATGCCAAGTTAGGGTCGACACCGGGCATCTCCTGGAATGTCAATGCAAAGACATCTTTGTTTGATCAAAGGAAGTCTATAAGCTCGAGGCGTTCTGCCTTATCCAGAAAAGTTCTAATGAATGTACCTCGACCAGGACCGTCGAGTTTGATATAAACGGTGGGTTCGATGGGTGAGGTGGTATATGTTGAAGGTGTGGGGATAGAAATAGATAGTGATTGCTATGGGCGCCTTACGAGTTTTCGGGTCTGATCGATCTCCGGGTGCTCGCATGAACGGGCGAGTTGTTGGGAGCCTTTCAAGTTCTAAGAACCTTCGGGAGTGGTAAAACGAAGGGTATGGTGGTAAGTCGAAGGTATGGCATGGAGCCAGTCACGCCTAAGGATACCAAGGTATTCTGACTTCTTATCAATGACCACAAAGCTGGTTTGGAGTGTAATGGGGCCTGTGGTGACTGGTAGACTGATTTGGCCAACAGTGACCTTTGTGGCGCCATTGAAGCCTTTCAATTCAACATTGGCAGCAATTATGAGGTTGGTTTTCTTCATGGTTTTGAAAATTGGGTGAAAAAAGGCATCAGCTGCGCTCCCTGTGTCTATGAGCATTGTGTGGAGGACGAGATTTTGATCTTAATCATAATGACTAGCAGATCGGAATGGGAAGAACGGATGTGAAATGTATCACAGTTGATGAAAGAAATGTCTTCGAGTCGAGGGCTTGATTTTAGCAGGAGGGTAGGAAGTTTCTCCTGATAAGTAAGTTTGCAACATTCTTCGACACGTTTACGTTTACATTTTTAATGGGCACTGTCTATGTTGTTAACTTCGATAAAGCATGACTTGTAGATATGTACTACGGCTGGGTCACCAGTAGGGGTAGATTGAGGTTGGAGGTAAGACCCATCAAGGTTGTTGGGAAGGTCGATAATATACTGGTGTAGACGACCTGCTTTGAAGATGAGCTCGAGGGAGCGCTGGAGGGTGAAGCATTTGTTGGTATGATGACAGTTACATTTGTGATTGGCGCAGTAAGGTTCGCCTGGTCTGACTTCGATAGGGAAAGGGATGCGCCAGATGGGGTCTGCCTATATATGTGGTAGAAGGGTGCTGAGAGGGGGATTGAGTATGGGTAACACTGACTTCGGTCGCTTCTTGCGAGCTTTCGTACTGTTGTCGATGTTAGGGCGTTTGCGGCTCTCAGTTTCCTGTGAGACAGGAGCGATCGGGGGTGCTGGAGTGGAGGGCACGTTTTGTCGAGGTTTACTGAGAGCTGGGGTAAAAGGTTGGCTCGGTTTATATGACTCGTGGAGGCGCTCGAGGTCAATATAACCGTTGACTTTTGAGAGCATTTTCTCAAGGGCATTTGAGTATGCGAGTAAGGCATTCGCGCCGTCGAGGTTCTCGATTATCCGTGATTCATCGAGGAACCACTTGGTGAAGGCTTCGAGTGTCTCGTTGCTGGATTTTCTGAAATTGAACAGAGCATCAACTATGACTTCTCTGTCCTTATTGAAGGCAAACTGGGTGATGAAAAGCCATGATAATTGCCCGAAGCTTCGTATTGAGCCATTTGGGAGATTATGATACCATCGAGGGGGGCATTCGATTATGCGAGTATGGCATTCGCGCCATCGAGGTTCTCGATTATCCTTGATTCATCGAGGAACCACTTGATGAAGGCTTCGAGTGTCTCGTTGCTGGATTTTTTAAAATTGAACAGAGCATCAACTATGACTTCTCTGTCCTTATTGAAGGTAAACTGGGTGATGAAAAGCCATGATAATTGCTCGAAGCTTTGTATTGAGCCATTTGGGAGATTATGATACCATCGAGGGGGGCTGTCAGTAAGGCTGGTGGGGAAAAGGCGACATAACATGTAATCTTCTGTGGAATAAAGGCTCAGGGCATTTTAGAATTTGAGAATGTATGATTGAGGGTCTGTGTTGCAGTATTTGCTAAGTTTGGGGGCACATAGATTAGGGGGTATCTCGATAACGAGAAGATTAGGGCATATGGGGTTATTGAGGTGACTCAAAGAGTTGGTGGCTGGGCTCGTACTGACGTGAATAACTTGTTGTATTTTGAGGTCGAAGTCCTAGTGTACAGCATAGGCAGGATGAGTCGGAGATCGAGGGATTCGAGGATAGTGAGTTCGAGTGGGTGGAATATATTTACCGCTGCGCTCCCCGAGACGTTCTCGAGCAGGGCGGCATATGAGGTGTCTAGAGGATCGGAGGGTGGAGTCAGAAGTGTTTTTTGTGGGGTGAATGCCTTGATGGATGGAGCTGGTAGGAGGAATATAATGGGGAGCACCCTCGGCTTGGATACGGCCGTGGGCTACTCTAAGAGTGGGTAAGGGTCCTAGATAGGCACGGGCAGGCATGCACGATGGGTCTGGTGCTTGGGATGGGCGAGTAGGTTCTAGAGGCTGTAGTCTCTGCAGTTCTCGAACGATATTGCATAATTCTTCGATTGCCCAGTTCTGTCTGTTCTTATCATCCAGGCGGCGGTTCTGTTTAGTTTCCAGCTCTAGGCGTTTGTTTTCACGCTCTTGGTTAAGTTATGTATGGTGGCGCTCCTCAGCTTGAGCGACTTGTTGAGATAGTAAGGCTATTTGGGCGGCCACTCCGTCGATGGAGATGTCGGTATGGGTTGAACTGGATCGGAGGGTGGGTGCCATTGAGGAGAATCTGTGGAAGTTGAAAACAAATGGAGGCAAAGATAAATGGGGGTTGGTAGGGTGAGAAGCACAGACGACGCCAATTGCAAGGGCCTAACTTCTTTATGAGGGAAGTCGGCTGTTACAACACGGGGTTAATCTTCAATCAAAGGAATGCAAGTAAATAATTTAAAGTATATGCGATCTATAGAGAAATTACTTTCTTAGAGGCCCGAATGGACTCTCTACGACCTCTTATAAGGATTTTAAGTATGTTTTAATTACTGATGAGTAATCGAAGGTTCGAGTACTAGGTTTTACAAGGTGGTCGAAGGTAAACTGCAAAGGGGATGGAGAGGATTTTTCTAACCACTCATTGGTTCCCCATCTCTCGTATTTATAGAATCATAGGAAGGGCTGAGTCACCAAGGTTAGGTCAGATTACAAGGGTACTGTCTGGATATCCCAGCAGGGTATGGGCACCAGACATGTCTGTATTGTCACTATAACAGTGTTGGAGATGTTTTGTACTTTGGTACTGTGGCAGTGGCTGGGCCTATCACTGTAGCTGCAAGGACCAACCACTGCACCATCTTGTCTGATGAGCTGGCTGCCTGTCCCATCATATTCTGACCATGTGTAAATATGGTCGAAGGGACTTCCGTTGCGATGTATGTGGATCGTCCTAGAGGCTTTTTAGAGTCGAATCTTTATCTTCAGGGGATCTCTGGAGGGCTTGTTTTGAGGATTGAATGGGCTTCGATATATTCGGGTAGGCTGGGAAGTAGCCTTCGAGTGTCTGAGTGGGGTCGAAGGCTGCGAGTAGGCTACTACAGAAATCACATAGAAAGCTTTCATCTAGGAGTGCAGACAGTGCCAGGAACATGGAAATACATAAAATTTTGAGCTCACTTAAGATTATGAGAGGTGGAAGTGTCACCCCAACTCACAAACAGTCTCATTCCAACCCATTTGATAACTAAGTCCGTGGATTACTTACATGTTATACACTTCGCAAGCCTGATAAACTTTTTAAATCAACAACATATCCTTGTTTAAAAGACATCGTTGTGCTATTTGTATAGGAAAAAGTTATATATTTTAGTATTTGTTGAAAAAAAAAGAAAAGAAAAAAGATGAGGTTAAGAACATAAATGTATATCCGTCTAGGTTCCCCTGTTATAAACGAAAACCCTAAAATTCAAGAGAGAACCTGTGGAAACTACAAAACCTTAACAGATGTCGAAAATAAATCAAACCCTAGAAAAAAGATTCTTATCAGAGATTTAATTCAGTAGGAGAGGAAGAGTTTCAGATTCATTAACCCTGTTGTAAAGATTCGCGTGTTGTAGATGTCCCGATTTAAAGAGATTTCCCAATTCAAAAGAGATTTTTGCAAAATTAAGGCAGAAGATCTTCATCTTGTATTCTTCGGCAATGAAGAATTCATATGGTTTCAATTATAAGCAAACATCACTTATGAGATTTTTGATCTCTCAATTAGTTTTGATCTTTCATGAAAATCTCTTTAGAGTTATGCCTCATTTGACTTTTCTCTTCTAATCTCTGCACTCTCGAATGTGTTTAAATCTTAATACACCCAAACGACGTTAAAACTCAAAAAACGGCATAAATGTGAAACTTGAAATGCCTTAATTTCTTATGTCACTATTAAAAGCGATGTTGTTTAAGAAACCTGAACAAATGAAATCATTATTTAAATAAGTAACATTATAAAGGGACTGCGTACGCCAACTCACGGGGGATAAGGGATAAAATAGTACTTATAACCTCATTTTGGGAAAAATGACGTTATTTAGATGACGTAAAAGCCTATATTTGTTGTAGTGAAGAAAGGAACTGCTGGGGAAGGGCGAACGAACTTGCCCAAGGCCCCAAGAGTGGATGGTTCAGTTCATCCAGAGTCTATTACGTCGAGCAAATTACTTTAAATGTTTCTGAAAAAATAGATGTTGAACCGTCCGTCGGCTTCTGGTACCACTGGAAGTGGTGAGGTCGAAGGAAAAGAATAAAGGAGAAGGATCGAACCTTCGGGGACGCCGAGGGAGAGGGTCATTTAAAAGTGACTTATTGTTGAGGAAGATTTGAAGGAAGTGGAGGAAAGGGCCAGGCTGACGGCTCTTTATGGGAAAAGGATATGAGGAAAATGGTAGGTCTCTTTATTTGATTATGTGAAATATATTTTTGTATTGCACTCCGAGCTCAAGCTGTGGTCGAATTGTGTTTTGTAAGTTTCTCGTTTGGTGAGGTGGATATGTCTCGGAGTTGAAGAAGAGAAATTCGAGCCGAAGAAGGGGAAGATCGAGCTTGAAATGAAGGTAGCTCGATTGGAGGCTAACTCGCTCAAAGCTATAAAAAAGCTGGAGGCCCTGAAGGTTTCCCAAGTAGTGGAGATCGGCCATCAATAAGCTGAGGCGGGAGTAAATCTGGAAGAGGTGGTGGCGGAGTGTGAAAGACTCGGGTACTACCTTATGTTAAAGGGATATGCAGAGGATGAGGTAGATGCTATTAAGGAAGACACCTACGTTGAGGAGGGAGATGAAAAAGAGGCGGAAGGGGTTGTTGTTGGACTTGTTGATGGGTTGGATGGTGTATCTCGTCAGACGGTGCTAGATAACCAAGGGGATGATACCGAGTCCCCGAAGGGGGAACATGAGAAGGTAAGGTAGATAAATGATTTTGTACGAATATTTTGGAAATGTCTCTGTAAATCGGCTGGATACTGTGTATTGAATAGACTTCTGTAGGCTGAGTTTATTTTTGTAACCCTTGTGTAGGCACTTAGAGAAACGAGCCTCAGAATAAAAGATTTACAGACTGAGCTTGCCAGGGAAAGAGAGACTTCCACATCCTTGCTGTCTTCGCAAGTGGAGCTGCATGTTAGATCGAAATAGGCAATGTTTGACATGTATGCTTCATTAACATAAAGTTATCAAGTAAATATGACAACATAGAACGTAGAGGCAGACCAAAAACTTATTATCAGTTTTAGGAAAATGATACTCAAATAGTGCATAGGAAAAATCAAAGTTTTTAACAAAGTAGTATATAGATAATGTGTACCTTAGACCTAAAAATATATGTCATAAAGCATCCATCTGAGATCGTACTTCGACCTTTAAGTCTAGAAGTAGTTACACATGGTAGATGTTAGAAATCAAATATCTTGGTAAAAATGAGATATGTACATGTATGTTGAGGGGGTGTTCTTAATCGATCTGGATATAACGTATCTGTATTGTGTAGGTCGAATTGGATTTAGCTCGCTCGTGCGAAGATGAGGCACTGCAATGTAACCGAGAATTTGCAGAGGAATTAGATAGGCTGAGAGAGGCGAGTGCGGACATAGAGGACCAACATGTAAAGGTGCACTTCAAGTTCATTGAGGTAACCCAGACTGCTATTGACTTCACTCGTAAGATCGAGGAGAAGGATGCCAAAATTGATAGGGGGCTAAAAGAGTGTGCGGAGATAAAAGAACATGCAGCAAAGCTCCAAAGCCAGATTAACACGCTGATGGTAAAGAGTAAGCATGATGAGATTGCTCAATACCGTATTCAGGCGCTAGAAAGATCGGAGGATAAATTTCGAACTAATTTTCAGAATAGTAGACGCGAGCTGGAGCGACTAAAAAAGAAAATCATTAAAAAAGATAGCGAGCTGAAGATAGCTCGAGAGAATCTATTGGCTTCGGAAGCTGTAGCCGAGCACTTGCATACACCCTTGCCTGCAAATAATATGGTATTTCGGGTGATGCAAAGGAAGTGTGACGAGTTGAACTTGAGAGTGGCACGTTTGAAGATCGAATTAGCGCAAACCAACGCGCGTGTCAGGAACGCCGAGGCTGGAGAGCGCTCGAGGAAGAGTAGAAATTATGTTAAGGTTTTTCTTGTCCAAGGAAATGTAGTTAGTATATCAGCACGAATTAGGGAGCTGGAAGGTGATGTAGCTCGAATTCAAGGGCATGTGAAGAAAGGGAATGCAAATTTAAGGGAGTACAAACATAAGTTGGATGCCACTCTTGTCAGGGAAAAAGTATTAGAAGGGGAATCTTGGCGAAGGAGACTCTGATAAAGAAGAAAGACGACCTATTAAGGGATACTTTGGCTGGGGAAGAGTTGAATGCAGAAATTGAGAGACTTCGTGCTAAGGTGGCAAACTTAAAGGCCATTAATCAGGCTGAATCAGATAAAGCCGTCAAAACATTAGAAGAGAGTATAGCTTCTGATGCTCCGATAGAAAGGGAGATGGCATATCAGATGCGACGGTATGCGAGGTTGGAGGCACGCCTCGAGAAGGCAAGATTGCACTTTTCAAAGATAGTTGTAGCTCATGCATCACGCTCAGACTTGTTAAAGTCAATCGTTACTTATTTTGTAGAGGAATTAAAAAGACTTGAGTTAGAATGAGATACCTTGTTCAAGAGCCTGCCTGACAGGGGATGTATGTGGAGTTGATATAGATCGAAGAAACTGTATGGCCTCCATGGAAACGAGTTTAGGCCCTCGCCCTACAAATCTGATAGAGCGGGACAGGGTTACTGTAACTCGAGAACTGAAATTTGATAGACCGCCTGTTGTAGGGGAAAGTACGGCTGACATCCCAACAATATAAAAGAATCTTTTGTAGTAGTTGTGAATGCAACCTGAAAATAAATAGTATTTGTAGCAGACATAGCAAAATAGATGAAAGCTAGTATTACCATTTTCCTTATCTTATGTCTAGTAGGGTCTTTGATATAAAATAAGTTTTTACATTTGTTATAAACGCAGAGATGGGTTGAGTCAGTCAAACCAAGTGAATCTTAATTTAACTGTAGTAATGTTGCAGACATATTAAAAAGATGAAGGCTAGTATTACCTTTGCTTTATCTTATGTCTGTTAGAGTCGTTGATATAAAACAAGTTTCTACATTTGTTTTAATCGCAGAGATTTAGTAGAGTCGGCCAAACCAAGTGTTATCCTTGATTTAACTGGTATAATGTCCCAAACAAGTTGAAATAGATGAAGGCTAGTATTACCTTTGCCCTATCTAATGTTTGGTAAAGTCTTTGATATAAAATAAGTTTCTACATTTGTTTTAATCGCAGAGATGGTTGAGTTAGCTAAACCAAGTGTTATCCTTGATTTAACTGGTATGAGATTGATTAAAAGCTAGTATTATCTATGCTTTAATTTATAGAATGTAGTTGAATCTACGTAAGTAGAGAGATGTTGTAAAAAACTTAGAAGTTTTATTGAACAGTTCATAATTTACATTAGATGGAGGTGAAAATCTCACTCTTGGAATTGAAAAAACAAAAATGAGAAATGGAAATGGAGTTATAAGGTGCTTAACGATAGTATCGTTTTAGTCGCCTAGTGTTCTAAGGAGTTAAAATGTAGATTCCCTCTTCTGTCATGAGGTAATATGATCCCAAACCTGAGGGACCTGTGATAATGAATGGACCATCCCAATTGTCGGCTAATTTTCTAGCGTGAGGTTCTTTCCAGTGTTGAGGAATTTCTTTGAGGACGAGATCATCGATTTTAAAGTTACGGCTTCTGACTCGGCTGTTGTACAAACTGGCTAACATATGATGATATCGACCTAGGTTAGCGATGGCGCGTTCCCTGATTTTATCGATCATATTGAGGTTACAAGCAAATTCGCACTTATTTTCTTCATCAGTAAGCTCGTGATCACGAACTGGATGATGGTATTCAGAAGTAATGACAACCTCAGTACCATAGGCATGGAGGAATAGGGTGCATTTTATTAACTGTTAGGGAGTGGTACAATATGCCCATAAGACATGAGGTAGTTCTCGAACCCAATTTTCTTTTTTCTATGAGTAAAGCCTTTTTTTGAGTCCATCTACGATGGTTTTGTTGGTGATTTTGGCTTAGCCATTGTCTTGAGGATAGTAAGGATTGGATAGTGAGTGGATGATATTGTGTTGGTTGAGGAATGCTATGATTTTTTCTCCAACAAATTGGGGCCTGTTATCGATACGAATTAGGTGGGGGCACCCAAACTGAGTGATGATGTATTCCCATATAAAAGAAATGACCTCTTCTTCTCTTATTCGACACAGTGGAACTGCTTCTTCCCATTTTGTAAAATAATCGGTAGCTACGAGTAGGTAACGACGGTTACCTGGAGAATTAAGGAATTCGCCAACAAGACCGAGTGCCCATCTTTTGAAAGACCAAAATACTTGTTTGCATGGAGTTCAAGCGCAGGGGTGCGTATCATATGTTCATGTCTTTGGCAGGCGTCACATTTGCGTAACTACTCCTTTGCTTGTTTACGCATGCCAAACTAGAATACTCCTTGTATAATCGCTCTGTTTGCTAGTGATCGACCTGCGGCATGGGAGCCATAAGTCCCTTCATGTAATTCGCGGAGTATTTCATATGCTTTTGGTTTGGAGAGGCACTTGAGGTAAGGCCCCATGACGGAAAGGCGGTATAACATACCATTTTGATTTGTGTAGCGCTTCGAGTTGTTGATTAGCTGTCAGTGCTTTTTCAGATCTGTTAGAAGTAGCCTGTCACAATTGCTGTCGATACTGAGGTAGGCTAAGAAAGGCTCTCGCCAATCGTCGTTTCCACCTTTAATGCCCCCAGTGTCGTTCGTGCATACAGAAATGCAATCAATGTTGGCGGTTGAAATTATTTCGATCTGGAGATATCGAGCTTCTGTACCCAAGACCCCGGCTAGATATGCCAAGGAATTGGCGTGTCTATTTTTACCTCGAGGAAGATAATCGAGAGTTGCTTTCATGAATTTTCTTATCCTATCTGCAATGAGGGCTGCATATTCGATCATCTTTCCATCCTTCTTATATTGCTCGGAGTAATGCTGGATGATGAGTAGTAAATCTGCGCAAACTGAGAGTTAGGGGACATCGAGCTCAAGAGCGAGGTCGAGTCCATGAATGAGAGCCTCGTATTCGGTGACATTATTTGAGGCCTCAAAATCCAAGAGGATCGATTTCTTAATTCTTTCATTGGAAGGGGTAATCAGTACAATTCCGATTCCTGACCCTGCGGGTCCTGCTGATCCCTCCGTAAGAAGTCTTCACCCTTTTGTTGTAATCCATTCAGCTCGTTTGTCAAATGTTTTGGGGGGTAGATCTTCAGAAGTTTCTTCTGCAAGGTCAGGGTCGTGCTCCTCCCACTCAGGATCTTCCACTGGAAAATCCAGAAGAAAATTGACAACGGCCTGACCCTTCTCGGAATGATGTTGTTCAAACTTAATATCATATTCTCCTAAACTGACTAACCACTGTTGTACTCTTCTTGATTTTCCTTTTTTGGATAGAATTTCCTGAAGTGGGTAGTTCATCATGACTTTTACTGAATGAGCTTGGAAGTAGTGCTTGAGTTTCTGCGAAGTGTAAACAAGAGTTAGAAGAAGTTTCTTAATTTTAGAGTACCTCATTTTCGCTGGAGTGAGGGTTTTGCTGATAAAGTAGACAGGTTTCTCGATTTTCCCTTCAAGGTGAATGAGAACTTAGCTGAGTGATGTATCCATGACTGCGAGGTAGATAATCAGTTCCTCATTATCTACTGAGGTGCTCATTATGGGAGACCTCCCCAAATAGGTTTTGAGATCCTGAAAAGCTACTTCATATTCTGGTATCCATTTGACCTCTATATTTGGCTAAACTTTTCCTAGTTTGGTACAACTGTGGAGTAGTAGGAATAGCCAACGACATCTATCTGAAGATTTAGAAATGAAACGGTTGATAGCGGCAATTTTGCCGGCAAGTTTTTGAATGTCTTTCATCGTTTTTGAAGAAAGCATGTTAAGGAGAGCCTGAATCTCATCTGGATCGGCCTCGATCCCCTTCTTACTGATGAGGTGGCCTAGAAATTGGCCCGAATGTACCCCGAATTGACATTTATCTGGGTTGAGACGCATCTTGTAAGATCGAAGAATGTTGAATATGGTGTTGAAACTAAAATGTGGTTGGCTGACTGTACGCTCTTGCATAGGAGATCATCAATGTAGACTTCAACGAGTTTCCCAAGATGTACTTTGAAGATCGTAGTCATTAGCCGTTGATATGTGGCACCCGTATTTTTGAGTCCGAAAGGCATGACTTTGTAGCAATAAAGACCTCTTTCAGTGATAAAAGTTATCTTTTCTTGATCTTCTTCTTAAAGTAGAATCTGATTATATCCTGAAGCAGCATCCATCATAAATAGGAGGTCATGGCCTATTGTGGAATCTAGGATCTGATGAATATTGGGAAGAGGGAAACTGTCATTTGGAGTATGTTTGTTCAGATAGGTAAAATCTACGCAAACTTGGACTTTTCCGCTCTTATTTGGAACAACACCAATATTGGATATCCAGTCTGGATATTTGGTTTCTCGAATGATTCCTACTTTGATCAATTTTTCTATAAAGGCCTAACTTCGCGAGGAGGAAGTTGGCTCTTACACTATGAAGTTTATCCTCTACCAGGGGGTTCAAGCGCATAATCAATAATAATAAGAACTAACTTACTACAATATACTTGCGTAGAGGCCTTGAATGGGTTACTCTACGACCTCTGATGAAGATTTTTAAGAGTGATGATATAAATATCGAGTAGTCAAAGTATCGAGTACAAGGTGATTTATAGGGTATTCGAAGGTAAACATGCAAGGCTTGTTAGGGAGATTTTCTAACCCCTCCACAGTTCCTCCTCCCCCTATTTATAGAACATAGGATGGGCTGAGTCACAATGAGATGTCTAGTTACATTTGTATCCTCCGGGGACAACTGACTTGAACCCAGAGCCGGTTCTGATGCTGCAATTTGTCGAGTCTGATACTGCAGCTATCGGCTCTGACATTGTAGTTGTTGGATCTGGCACCGCATTTATTGTGCGGCGTGTTCCACTATTCTGTCTGGTGAGTTGGCTGTCTGAGATGTTCCCCTTCGACCATGGACACATGGTCGAAGTATTTATGGTTTGATATGCTTCCTTCGAGTGTTCGAATAGTCTCGGGAGGTTTTGTAGGCTTGATTATTGACATACTGGGCTTCGAGTCATCAGGTAGGCTTCGATGTAGCCTTTGAGTGTTCGATCAGTGTTAGAAGGCTACGAGTAGGCTACTACATTCTTGATATTGGTATTAATTTCATCTCTTAGGTGAGGTGATAGTCGTCGCTATTTCTGTTTGTCCGCCGTGGCGTTGATGTTGATGGTGAATTTGTGACATGCCTTGACCGGATCAACCCCAGGCATTTCTTCGAAAGGCCACGTAAAAACATCTCAATTTAGTTGTAAGAACTGAATGAGAACATCTTTATCATGCTGAACCAGCTTAGTACCGATGAAAGTACCTCTGCTAGATCCATCAATATTGACATATTCTGTGAGCTCCTCCGTGGAAGGTTGATCGTTGAGGTGATCAGCTTCCTATAATTGTTATGCAGCAAATCTATTAGAGGTATCAAGGATAGCAGAGACGTTATTTTCACAAGCTCGAGAAAGCTTCTGACTACCCCTGATCTCAAAGATACCATTGCTGTGTTTGAATCAGATTGCTTGATGATAGGTGGAAGCGATTGCTTCCATGTTATGAATCCAGCAGCGGCCCATAATCCCGAGATAATAAGATTTGGCGCTGATGACATAGAAGACGACGTCGATGGTGGTTGGTCCTGCGGTAATAGGTAAAATGATCTTGCCTATTCGTTCTTCTTTAGAACCATTAAACCCACTGATATCGGTGTCGCTCTAAATAACTTGGCCGGCTAATCCCATTTGGTCGATAGTGTTCTGAAATAGAATCTTAATACCGCTTCCAGTATCGATCATCACTGTGCGCATGACAAACTTCTTCATTTTGAGCAATATTACTAGCGCATCATGATATGGAAATTTAACATGGCTAGTATCGCAATCTTCGAAGGAAATCTCAAGCTAGCGATTGCCCGACTCAGGCAGAAGCTTGGCTTCCTTGTCTTGAGGTGTGAGATCGCATCATTCTGATAGTCTCCTGCGCTTGGATCTGTTAGAGTTGGTGATTTGGTTGATTTTGATCATGTTGCTGTGGTGCATATGGTAAAGATGCTTCTCCTCAGCTTGATCATCGACTTGAGCAACTTCAAACTGCTTCTTATAGCTACCATCTTTATATGATTTTAGGTCAACAATATATTCAAACATCCGTCCCTCTTTAAAAATGTATTCGTGCAACCTCTACAAAGTATAACAACTGTCAGTAGAATGATGGTTTACCTTATGATACAGGCAGTATGGTCGATTGTCGATTGGTTCCAGTGGTTGAGAGGTGCGGTAGAGCTTATCCTTCAAGAGTAGTAGAAAGATTGTTGAGATTTGAACATTCATCTTTGGGAGGACGGGTTTGGTTGGTGGACCGCCTTTTCGAGGGTAGCCAGTGTTGCCCTTGGCGCGCTTCTGATCACCCTGATCCTCCTTTTGTTTAGTATTTCGATCTATAGATGGACCTTTCGTGGTGAGGACAGATTTAATAGATTAATGTCGCTCAGACATCATCCTTTCCAGGTTGACGTAACTATTGACCTTGGTGATCATATCCTCCAAGGTTGCAGGTTTGTTGAGGAAGAGGTGCTATTTGGCCTTGCAGTTGAGCTGGAGCGCGTTGGTGAAAGCAGTAACAACTATTTTCTGATCGAGATTATACACTTTACGCGCGAGCTATAATTTTTTTTTTGTAAAAGCCTCGAGCATTTCTCCGTGTGACTGTTTCAGACTGATAAGAGAATACAAATTCTTCTATTTATCTCTGTTGTGAGCATATGTCTTGATGAACTGTTTCTACAGCTGGTCGAATGTATATATGGAGTCCCAGGGAGAGTGTGGAACCATCAGAGTGGTTCCTCCTACAGACTTATGGTGAACAGACGGTTGAGGATGTGGCTGAGATTGGAGTACAACCCCAATGAATCACGGTACTATTGAATATGATCATTCGGGTCAGTACCTTTGTATTTACAATTTTTTGGAGTATGGAAACCTTTCGGTATCTCCATATCAAATAGTTATTTGGCAATCGGACATCTTTACAATTTTGTGATATCATCGGCAGTACCGAGAACTTGTGCTTCGATTAACTCCTTAATATGCTGGTCCATATGCTCTTTTGTAACGGTACCTTCACTCAAACGATCTCGTGCTGGAACTCGATGTGGAGGTCGTTGTTCTTCCTCTTGACGAACATAAATTCGGTGACCTCGGTTGGCTTCGGATTGAGCTTCACCACCCAAATAAATGGAAGACTGAGGTTCGGGCTGAATATTCTTGAAAATAGCTTTACTGGTGACACCTCAAGGTTCCAATCTTTCCCTTGCAGAAACATAGGAGATCCTTGGCAACTGATCGTGACCTCTTGTTGGAGGAACCAGCTGAGTATTTTGCAGAGCCTCTTGGGCAATCTGTATTATTGTCATCTAGCTTTCTCGTTATTTGAGCGCTGTCAAACGAGCTTTTCGTTATCTGTTGAGCTCTTTCTCACGGAGCTCTCAATCTTAAGTTAATTAAAGTTCGAGCTCGGCGTGTTTCTCTACTTCAGCGTTGAGATTCGCTCGTAGTTCTAAAAGTTGCTCCAGCTCCACTGAAACATCGAGCTGGACGCCTGTAGCTGGTCGTCTGGAAGTAACCATGATTAAAAATTATAGCGAAAGAATGCCTTAGAATATCGTGGAAATGTAATCTTTCCCACAAACAGCGCCAAAAGTGATGGCCAAATTTCGTAGGCTCGAAATGGCTTAGAATTCGCAATCACACCAATTAACCTGTGATAATATTCTAATGGAAAGCAAAAAATGGCACAGGTGGTTTTAGCGTAGAAAACCCTTGAATAGGTAAAAATACCACGACCTCGAGTGGAGGATTTTTGTAAAAGTATCTTTATTGCTTGAGGCAGATATCTTATTACAAATGATCTCTAGATTTAGAAATGCTTGAACCTTATAACTAAGAAGTTTGAATGTTTTTGAGAATCTAGAATATGTAGTTTTCTTGGTGATTTCTCATGTAATTTTCTGGTGATCCCCTATCTCTTCTGGAACATCTTTCTTATATAGGCCTTCTCCGTAGTTCTTCATCATGCTGGAGCACGTTCTCTGAACAATGTGGTTCGTGGCGGTTGACTCAGTAACCGATGAGTTCGTAAGAGACAGGCATCTTTGACTTATTCAAGTTTTTTGGTTTGAGTTCGACCAATGTTATTCACCAGTTCGTGGAGTAGGTTAAAATGTTGACTGACTTGATAAGTCATGTGAAAAATGCGTGAGCCTGAGATAGATGCAATTCGAACTGGCGACAGCTCGATTTTAGGTGAGATCGAGGGGTAGGTCCCTACACAATCTAATTTCCCTTAATGCATGTCATCTTATGGAATCTAAGGATTTACTTTGTTATTTTCTATAATAGTACGGTTACTTTATTGATCTATAACTGTCCCAGGGTTAAGCATCTCACTCTCAACTAGTCGGTTGCGATTCGCCAAGTCTTGGATTGCAATCACAAAATTTCTACCTCGGGCTAAGCTTACATCTGTAACAGCACAAGCATTGGTGAATTTTATACTTTTCGCTCTTGTTTTGGATAGACAAATCTGGCATACATTCCTGCATCTTTTAGGTGCTAAAGAGGGAGATATCTACGAAATAGACATAGGAATTTGTACCAGTTTGAACAGTACTGACATAATCTCTGTAATGCCAGGTTCGACCACGCATTCCTCTTTAATTATCTCCTCGTATCTTACATGCAAAGTTGGCATTCCCACCTCCACTTGATCCCTAGTACATCTCTTCTTTTCTCTATACATGCACGTTCACATTTTAAAGGCATCTCATCGTATATAGCATGATCGCTATAAGCACGGTATCTTTCTATTTTGAGATATACAAATCGATAAATGGCTAAACCCACACCGATTAACTGAAATGTCTGGTCTACGGAAAACTAAACAGGCCCCAAGCAAATACCCGAAGGGATTAGTCGAGTAAAATATTTTAGAATCGAGGTAGCTAGTCTCTCTTCTACGCCAAGAACGATTCGTGGAATATGCCAAACAAGTAAGCAAAGAAACACAGAACAATAAAGAAGACAAGAATTTCCCAGAAAAGAGAAGTGAAAAACCCTTGCGGATGAAAAACCACTCCCCACGAACAATTTACTATGATCAAATAGGTTACACACGATCTCTCAAAGCTTCTCAAGATTTGTAACGGAGTCTCTCCAATCCTAGCTCTCTAAAATTAAACTCACATACAAAAGATAAGCCTACAAATAACCTAAGTCCTCTTTATATACTAAATGACTAATTACAAGCAGAACGGGTCTCGAGGCAAATTCAGCGTCTCAAACGACCTTCAAAGGACAACCTGCGCATACCTTGTTCGAACGAAACACAAACTCATTCGAACGACTTTGACAACTAAAGGTTCCAGCCCTAAAAAACATATATGTCGTTCGAATGACATCAAACTCGTTCGAGCGACTTCTTCGATCTTCAAGTTTTCAACGCGAAATACAAACATCTTGTTCGAACGAGATCCATTTACGTTCGAACGACTTCGACCTATTTCGAGTTCAACTTTAACAGGTCGAACTTGGTCTAGCAGAACCAGTTCGAATCTTCACGTAACTTAACCAGCTCGAACTTCAGGTCGAATAGAACCTGTCGAACAGAGCCAGTTCGAATATGAACATTGAAAATTCCCATTTTCAATCCTCGAACTGAACTAACTCAAACTGAAACTACCTTGAACATAAATTCGTGTTCATACCTTAACATGTACCTTAGTAGGAAAATGCTATAAATAAATTTTGCCTTTTGCATGCACCTTGCTAAGTTAATATTAAAATTATCTTCAATATGGCAACATTACATGCTTTCCTCAAAATGTTTTGAATGAGAGGTATACATGTCGTTGATAAGTACTTCTACATTACATTAAACTACTTCGATAGAAACTAGTTCTTCGTGGGTAATTGGGACTAGAAGACCCTGCGCTTTCACTAATTTTTCGAGCACTATCTTTAACGTCTTTTTTTCTTTCTTTCTATTTGACAGCTTTAAATTTAAGGCATTTTTTCTTCTAAGATTGTAAACACTTACGAGATGACCTTTCGAAAGTTCATAAATGGAACATATACTTGGAAGTTTTAGATATAGTATATCCGATCAAGTGACAAGTTGAAGATATGCATGAATATCTTACCTAGGATTTTTTCACTTTATTTTCATAAATGAGCCTGTTGTGGTAATAACTGTATGTGATTTTGCAATGCCGCCTTTCACAATGAAATTTATTTGAACATAATATATCTATCTATTTATCTATCTATCTATCTATCTATCTATCTATCTATACTACTAAGAATATAGGTGATCCGCAAAGGTTTAATCTGCACCTTTCCCATATCTCGTGCGTCGAGGATTTATATGATATCTCAGATTATTTGATCTTTTATAAAATTAATTCCCACTAGTAAGATTTTTAGTAGAACAACCATATCATTTGTTTTAGTAACAAAATCGTCTATCTCCTATGTAATTTTGATACAAAATGGGGGGCACAAGCATCAAAACATCATATCATCTTCCCAAAAATATTAAAAGCGGGCCTCATTTCATTATTTAACTTATAATATGATTTAACTTATAATATGATTTCTCAACCGACTGAGACAAGTATGCCCTCAAAGTAATAACATCACGTATTTTCTTTTGAAAGCTTGCCCCGTCCAACACCTTAACTAAACGTGAAATACTTTACTCTTCGAAATGAGAAGAAATCATATTAATTTTTTTATCTGGGCAATAAGCACATAACCAATACTAATTACTAACAATTAGAGACTTGCAAGTATCTTTTAACCTCATAGAAATGTTAATACCATGTAACCATCGTAATGGTTTGAGAGAGAGATTGATATGACGTACTTGACATTGAATAAAAATTACACTAATGTTAAGGGAATATACATCACAAACTTATTTATTTACTATTGTTTTACTTCGAAGTTTTTAAAAATAAAAGGGAAATTGGAAAAATGAAGGCGCAAAACAATCGGGCAATTTACTAGATTTTTTCAACTTTATTTTGTTTCTTTGTCTTACTTTAAGGAGGGGTGGGCTAATTAACTAACACATACACTACTACGCGCAAAACAATATGGCGATTTACTTGATTTTTTCAACTTGATTTTGTTTCTTTGTCTTACTTTAAGGAAGGGGTGGGCTAATTAACTAACATATAAGAGTGTGCTTCTTAAGAATGGATATATATAAAAAATTCCCCTGCAATTTTAATCAAAATAGGGGGCACATGCTTCAACTAAGTAAGGGCAAGCACCGCACGCGTTAGCGCCTGCCTTAGTGCACGTGTTGTTTAATTAATATACGTAGGAGAGAAATATATGTTTTGTGACGAAGTTATGGAACTTTAGCACTCAACACCGGCTAAATGTGTTTTCGATCTAATTATGAAATAACCCCCTATTAACGCTCTTTGCATAGTATTTACCTCATACGTAAAGCAATAAAACGTAGTAACAGAGAACTTAAAGCACTGGCCTTGGTAAAGCAATCTCGGATGTCATCGTTATACATCTAAGATAATGTAGCTGACCAAATGCATATTTGTTTCCTTTATTCACTTCTTGGAATCTAACCTTTCCTTTGTTTACTTTTTTTATTTTTTTTATCGTAGCACGGCTACTTTATTGATCCGTAACTTTCCAACAGATAAGCATATTTCTTTCTTTCAAGTAGTTGAGTGCGGTTGTGGTTCGCCAAGTTTTGGATTGAGATCATAAATGTTTCCACTTTAGGCTAAACTTACATATATTAGAGCATCCAAAGTAGATACCCTATCTTCGGAATCAATCGAAAGTTCTAAAAACACAACATTTCCTCACATTTTCTCTACTGGTATAAATAGATCTCCATGAAACCTCATGGAATCTAGGCTTTTCATTGTTATTTTCTACAATAGTACCGCTACTTTATTGATCTCTAACTGTCCCAGCGATAGGCATCTCGCTCTCAACTAGTCGGTTGGGATTCACCAAGTTTTGGATTAAGATCAAAAAATTTCGACTTTGGGCTTAGCTTACATCTGTAACAGGACAAGCATTGGGGAATTTTAATACTTTTTGATCTTGTTTTGGATAGACAAATCTAACATACATTCTTGCTAAAACGGGAGATATCTAGAAAGAGACATAAGAATCTGTACCAGTCTGTACAGTACCGACGTAATCTCTATAATGCCACGGTTGGATCACGCATTCCTCTTTAATTATCTCCACGTATCTTACATGCAAACTTGGCATTCCCTCCTCCACTTGATCCCTAGTACATCTCTTCTTTTCTCTATACATGCACGTTTACATTTTAAAGGCATCTTACCGTATATAGCATGATCGTGTATATATATATATAAGCAGGGTATCTATGTATTTTGAGATATACATATCGGTAAATGGCTAAACCCACATGGATTAACTGAAATGCCTGGTCTACCGGAAACTACAAAGGGCCAAGCACATAGCCGAAGGATTAGTCGAGTAAAATATTTACCTCTGGGTCCAACAAAAATAGTTAAAAGATTGGAATTCATACCGTGGTTATAAACTATAAACTGTTAATTTCAAATAGTAAAAACAGTTACTATTTAAATCATAGAATAACTTTGTTGTTCTTTCTACAAGTATATAGCCAGAGGCTACCCAACTGCTTTATGAGAGAGTAACAAATACCATTTTTCCTACAAGAGGAATACTAGGTAGAGATGCTAGTCAACAGCCGTTGGCTTAAATGTCCCTAGTGATGACTGACCGATAATACTTGGAATGGAACAGACTAATTCAAATGAACAAACTAAATATACAGATATACTAAACTAGAACATAAATAAAACTAAGGTTATGAGGTTGCCCTTTCGGGCCCTCTCACCTATGAAGACACCCTCAGGGGTGTGTGTGTACTTTGTGAATACTTAACAAACAAAGAACAATGTAAACAAACTCTCAAACTTTATTCAAATAGTAGTAGTACTTACAGAGGATGGAAGATGTATAGTGGTAGCTTACACACATGAGTAAAAACTTAGAACTTAGAACTAAAGAACTTAGAAAACAAGAGTGGAGAATGGAAGTGTAAAATGAAAGCGTACATACAACTGAGTTCTCTAGCTCCTTATATAGGAAAGGTAAGTGGTCTTCGGGTCCCACAAAGTGGTCTTCAGGTCCTACAAAGTGGTCGTCTGGTCCCACTTATATAGGAAAGGTAAGTGGTCTTCGGGTCCCACAAAGTGGTCGTCTGCTTTCTGAGTGCGACCTTTCAGCGAAGTGTTCTGCGGGTCCTTCAAGATACTGATAATTACTGCTTGTCTTGGCATACTGAGTACTGAAGTACTGTTGAGAGCTGGCTTGTTAGCCTCCTTGTAAATAAATCGTTGTTGAAGTGTCAGTGCTAGTGACTATGGCTTTTCCCTTTTCTGTAGTCTTGAGCTACTGTTCTTGAACTTCAATTATGGCGTCCCAGTAATCTTCCATTGTAGCTTCTGAAGATTTTACAGAGGTTATATCTTCGTTGGTATATGGGTTTTGGCTTTCTCCTGGTTGGCAATATTGCTGACTGTTGGTATTTGCTGGTAAGTCGGATGCATGTGATGTGGTGGCTGCCTGTGATGTATGTGATGCTGTGGTTGCTACAAACTACTTCTTTAAGGTATATAGGACTTTGACTTGGCGTTCTTCCGTGGTTAGATTAGGATATTGATCCTTGATAGAATCCATTAAAAGTTGGAAAACATTTGTCGAAGAGACGAATGTACCAACTGTTTTCTGATATTCTATTTTAGAAGATAAAACATATTATTCAGTTGTCTTGTTGACTAATACAGCAACACGTTTTGTTTCAAACCCATCCCACCATCAATAAAAGAAGGTGTGTTGGATAATGAGGAGTTTCAGATTATCGAAACATGTTTCTAGGTCCCATTTCGAGATCCATGTGATCTGGAATTCTGTAAAATGTCATAAGGTATTTCTATCGATAGGTGGATTAGTTACAGTTTTACCCTTGAGCTTGGGATTAAATTCATACCAAAGGGTAAAGGGATTCTGAAGAGCTTTTAGAAGAACATCAAAGTCGGGTCCTATTTTTTCCCACCAATTGAGGAACCAAGTGAGGAAACCAGATCTTTTGATAATATCCGGATTGAGGCAAAAAAACTAAGTACATTTTCTGACAGGATTCTGATAGTAAAAAGTAAAATGCCAGGCTTGGATATAATCCTAATAGTTATATTGTTGACCATTGAGTTTAAGTGTCCTTGATTTGGTAGGGTCTAGACCCCATTCAGATGAATGCAGAACCCTAGTAACATAACACTTAGAATGTGTTATAAAACTTTTTAAGTCTTTCGGATTTATATGATAGTGTTCAAGTTGAACAGAGGCAATTTCGATTAACATGGCCTCATAAACATACCGATAACGGCCCTCTTGGACCATATAATTCTAATTTGCAAAATAACGTTCTTTGAGACCCCAAACATCCTGATGGAGTTTAAGGTCTTCAAAAGAAAGAGTTAATATGCTTTCTTTAACCAGAGCTTTCTAATGATAAATAATATCTTGTTTAAGAGCATCTCTAACGGTTTTCTTGGACTCTGGATTACTGTTAGTATGAAGCTTCTGATTCTGATTCTTATTTCTATTGTTTTAACCTCAGCCTCTCTCATGAGGTTGCATGTTCTACTTTTTCCTATAAAAATTCCCTAGTAAGAAAATTAGGAAGAGAATTCTGATTGTCTTTAATATACTCAATAGAGAAATCAAAGCAGATAGTTCAGATTACCATCTAGCAAATATCTGTTTAGATAAGAGATTTTTAACATCTTTCTGAATGATGTCTTTAGCAGTGCTGCAATTAATTATGAGTAAAAATGTTTGAATTATTAAATCATCCAAAAATTTAGAAACACTTTTGACGATTGCAAACATTTCTTTTTTAATAGTAGAATAGTTCTTTTGAGCTGTCATCCATTTTCCAAATGTAAAATAAAGTAATTCTTCCTTTTGTGAAGAAGGATTCCTTTGTTTTAATATTCCTATAAAACCTAAATCAGAGGCATCTGTTTCTACAATCTTAGACCAGTTAGGATTAACAAGACCAAAGCAAGGGAGTTGTTTAACACGTAATTTGATACGTTGAACAACTTGGGGTATGTTTAGAGGTTCAGGAGTAGGAGTCTTAGTGAGTCTATTTTATAAGATCGTGCTATCCTGGGCAAGATTCTGATAGTAGTCTGCAATATAATTGAGACTGCCAAGAAATTGTTATAATTGGGTTTTCTCCCTAATTTTGTCTGGAAATTTGGAGGCAAACTCAATACTTCTGTCAATAGGGATTATTTGCCCTTTCGTAATGTTATGTTCTAAGAATCTAACTGTTAATTAAAACAGTTTGATTTTAGGGGCAGAAAGGACCAGTCTATTGCGACGGATAACATCCTTAAGTATTTTAAGGTGTTTAAAGTGTTGATCAATGGTATTAGAAAATAAGAGAATATCATCAATATATACAATACAAAAGTCAGAATAGGGAATGAAAATATCATTCATAATATTCTAAAATTCAGATGGGGCATTTTTTTAATCCAAAAGGAATGACATTTCATTCATAATGGCCAAATGGTACTGTAAATGCAGTTTATACCTATCAATCTCACAAATCTGGATTTGCCAATATCCTGATTTTAAGTAAAATTTTGAGAAGATAATAGCATTATAAAGACGATTTAAAAGGTATTTTTTTATTAGGGATTGGATAACGAATCCATTTAAGAGAGTCGTTGAGAGGCTTATAGTTCACTACAAGTCTGGGAACGCCTCTTTCTTTCTCAACATTCTTGTTAACATAGAAGGTTGTGCAGCTCCGAGGAGAGTAACTTTTATGGATAAGGTTTTTGTTAAGAAGATACTGAATTTGTTGTTTACATAGTATAAGATATTCAGAATTCATTTGACTTGGCCTAGCTTTAGTATGTATTTGGGTTTTTTCATCAAAATCCTGCTTGTACAGTAAGGAAACAACATGTTGCTTTCGATCCCTAAAAACATTAACAATGTTGCAACATACTTCAGTAATGAATTGCTGTTCTATAGTCTTAATTTTGGTTTTGACCTCAGAGGACTGAAGTTTATGAGAAATGTCCATAACATGACATTCTTCTTACAAAAAATTTAGATGGTTTGTTTTAGAATCAATAATAGTGTTAAGTTCATTAATTATCCCGACTTCAGGACTTCTAATGAATTTAAAACTAATTTCTTGGCCTTGATAATTATACCATATCCCTTTCTGATCAACCTTATGTAAAGGCATAAGGAGACTAAGGAAATGAGTGCCAAGAATGATTTGTTGCTAAAGGTTGCGAATCAAAATAAAGGTAGAAGGAATGCAAGCACCTTTGTTACAGATCAAAGCTTCAGAAAGCTTATAATGGATTTGTAGTGTATTACCACTAGTAGAGATAAGAGATTGGATAGGTTTATCAAAGTATTTGGTAGGAACCAATCCATCTTGGATACAGTTAAGGTCAGCGTCTTTATCCACAAGGGCAATAGCATTTTGGATGGTAAATTCATTGTTAATGACAATGGAAACTTTGAGATACTATTTCTGGGCAATAACCTTTTGAATAGGATTTAGATAGAGGTTATCTTCTTCTTGAGGATGACCAGTCTTTTCTGATAGGATTTTTTGTCTGTTTTTCTAAAAATACTGTAGATGGTTAATGTGAGAACCCGGTATTTGTTAAGAGATTTTCAATTGTTTAATTTTGGATTTTAAGGTATTAATTTATGTTCAAAGATTTTGAATAGTGATAGGTTTTTCAGTTTCCATTTGTTGGAGGTTTTCTGGAGATTTATCAGATATGTCCAAAAGTGATTGTTCTGTACCAAATTTTCAGTTATCCTGTAGCATTTGTTGGAGAAAGATACTTAGGACTTTAGTTCTATTGTCAGGATTAGGAATCGTATCCACAATGGATAAAATTTCATTCTGGGTAGTAGTAAGAGCATTCAGTTGCAATCCATTTATGTCATTAACGACCTTCCGATTATTGTTAAAAATGGATTCTGAATATTCGTCACAAGGTAGTTCTGTAATGAAAGGATGATTGTGGTCAACTGTACGGTTGGCATGCTGGCTAGAAGAACTGTTATACAGTTTATCTTTATACTTCTTGCGTTTCTATGTCTGTTGTAATAGGGAAACTGGTAATAACACTCTCTATTTTTCTTTCCTTTTAGATTATATTTTTTAAATGGATATTCAGATAATTTACCTAATTCATCTATAGGTCATTTATAAATGGTTCTCCTATTAGAGGAATTGTGATTCTGAAAAAATTCTTCTGTGAAAAGATCTTGAGTGTGAGATCTTTTAGAAGAAGTTTTATGAATCGGTTCGGTTGCATGAGGGTTAGGCTCAATGAGTGGGATGTAGTGTTCTTCAGATTTATTATCAGAAGAAGCATAAGTGACTTCTGATGTAAAGGTTTTATTAAGATTGTCAACATTAAATCTTTCAATACTGTAGTCCTGAGGGTCAAGAGTCTCAAAGTGTTTAATTCTAACTTTCGGAAGGTCATCAGACTTAGAGTCCTGAAGATTACTGACCAAAAGGATAGGTTTAATATTAGTATTAGATGTTGTACTAACTGTATTCTGCTTGGTTATTAGATTGTTAGAGGGAACCAAGACCTCTGCTTCAAAAGGCGTAGAGTTTATATTTTCTACATTCAGATGGAGAGATTCGGGGAGAGAGTGAACATATTGAATTTCTATGCTATCTGCTTTAACCCAAGTTTTGGTAAACTCTTCCTTTATATATATATATATATATATATATATATATAATAAAGATATATATTGTTGTTCTTTCAAGCTTCTAATTTTATCCTTTCATTAAAGATGAAACTTCATGAGTTTGCCATGAATGAGAATCTTCTTACTTAGAAAAGGGGAGTTCTGATTGGATAAGCTCAATCTTACAATCTATTCCATTGCAAAGATAGATAGATATTTTAATACGAACAATAAGAGTGTCCTGTCTTTTAAAAAAGTGCAAGCGAGAACAGGTACGATTCCGTCATCTGCATGTAGTGAAGCACAAGGGTCTCTATCAATCAATTAATTTTTATAAATAGATATCAATAAGTTGAATAACTTCATCACGCCAAAGCCTTCCTAGTTCACAGTACTAAGCCCTCAAATTTACAACTTGACTCCAAATTTTATCTTGATTTTAATCCCACGTACCTATAGCAATAAAGATGGAGAGAGTGATGAGTTTGGCTTCGCGACAAGCGCTGACAATTTTCAGTAAGAGCTCGTGCTGCATGTGTCACACTATCAAGACTCTTTTCAAAGAACTTGAGGTGAATGCTGTAGTTCATGAGATTGATGAAATCACACGAGAAAAAAAGTGACTGAAAAAATATTGGCCAGGTTAGGGCTTAGCCCAGTTGTACCTGCAGTGTTCATAGGCGGTCAATTGGTGGGATGCGCCAATGAGGTCATGACTCTTCATCTCAGTGTCTCTCCGATTCCAATGCTGAGGCAAGCCGGAGCCATCTGGCTCTAATACCATGTTGAATGAATAAAACTTAACGTAAATCAATGCGTTAAATAAATTGTAACGATCACGGAAAAGTTTTCACTAAGAGCTATATATGTACCATGGTAGGAAAATGCTATAAATAAATTTTGCTCAGTTTTGCGTGTCCTTGCTAATTCAATATTCAAATTATCTCCAACATTACATGCATGTCTGGAAAAGTTTTGACTGAGAGCTATATATGTCCTTGATAAGTACTCCATTACATCAAACTACTGGATACAATCTAGCTCTTCGCACCCAAGTCCTTGCACTTTCACTAACTATACAAAGACTATCTTTAACGTCGTTTTTTCTTTCTTTCTATCTGAAAACTTTGAATTTAAGGCATTTTTTCTTGCAAGATCGTAAACACTTACGTGATCACCTTTGAATGCTCATAAAATGAATATATACTTGAAATTTCTGGATATAGTTTATCCGATCAAGTGACAAGTTGAGGATATGCATGAATATCCTAGGATTTTTATACACTTTATTTTCATAATTTCTTAGATGAGCATGTTGTGGTAATAGCTGTATGTGATTTTGCAATGTTGCCTTTCCCAATGAAACTTATTTGGACATAATCTATCTATCTATAATACTAAGAATATAGGTGATCAGAAAAGGTTTAATTAATCTGCACCTTTCCCAAATCTCGTGCGTCCAGGATTTATTTGATATATCAGATTATTTGATCTTTATTAAATTATGTCACAGTAGTAACGATCTTTATTAAACTTATGTGGTCCATTTCAGTTGAAAGCAACCATATCATTTGTTTTAGTAACGATCTCCTATATAATTTTGATACAAAATGGGGGGCACATGGGTCAAAACATCATATCATCTTCTGTACTTTGATATTTAACTTCTAATATGATTTCTCAACCAACTGAGACAAGTAGGCCTTCAAACTAATAACATCACATATTTTCTTTTGAAAGTTCGCTCCATCCAACACCTTAACAAAAAATGAAATACTTTACTCTCCGAAACGAGAAGAAATCATATTAAATTTTTTATATGGATAGTAATTAAGCACATAACCAATATTAAGTACTAACAATTAGAGACTTACAAGCATCCTTTAACCTCATTGAAATGTTAATTCCTAATGAGAGCGTAATTATGACACTTTTTATATAAGCGAACAAGTATTTTGGTCTTCTATTATATTTAATTATGTATACTTAAACACTTATTTATTTGTTGTAGACAATTGAGATGGAGATTAGAAACCAAACACTTATGAACATCTCTAGTAGTTGTAGTAGCCTACTCGCAGGCTTCTACCCCAGTTGAACACTCGAAGACTACCTCAAAGCCTACTCGAATACATCAAAGCTCACTCAATCCATAAATAAACCTTGCAAGATTATCCGAAGACGAAGCCTCGACACTGAACAAGTCTTGAAGACGAACTCCACATCAACATCAGTAGCACTTCGACCATATCCATACATGGTCGAAGTATGACAAGACAGACAACCAGCTCACTAGACAAGACGGTGGCGTTGTTGGTCCTTATAGCTACAGTGACAGACCCAACAACTGCTACAGTGTTACAACACAGAGATAGACCCATAACTGCTACAGTGACAGATCCGACATTTCCAACATCAATACCAACTCCAGAATACCCGCTCAATATCTAGATGGTACACTTGTAATGTGACCAAACCTTGGTGACTCAGCCCTTCCTATGTTCTATAAATAAGAGAGATGGGGAACCAATGAGGGGTTATAAAATCTTTCCCTTAAGCCCTTACAGTTTATCTTCGACCACTTTGTAAGAACCCAGCACTCGAACCTTCGACTACTCGACAAAAATATAAACACTCTTAAAAATCCTCATTAGAGGTCTTGGAACGTCATATTCTAGGCCTCCAGGCAAGTATATTGTCAGTAGAGTAATTGCACTATAGATTATATACTTGAACTCCTTTGATAAAGGATTGATCCCGTGGTGTAAGAGATGACTTCCACTCTGCACGAAGTTAGGCCCCTACATTTGGCACCGTCTATTCTTCCCACCCTACCAATCTTCCTTATTTGCTGTCTCTCTTTTCCAACTCCCACAAATTATTCTCAATGGCCCCCACCCTCCGTTTCAATTCCACTCATACTCGCAACTCCGTCGACGGAGTGGCCGCCCAACTTGCCCTACTTTCCCAATAGTTCGCTCAAGCCGAGGAGCGACACCATACACAACTGCACCAGGAACGTGAAAAACACCGACAAGAATTTAAAGCTGAACGGCATCGCCGTCTAGACGATGCTGAAAGACAGAACCGCGCCATTGATGAGCTGCGCAACACAGTCTGAGGGATGCAGCATCTGCAGCCTTTAGATGCTCCCCTACCGTCCCAAGCACCAGCCCCGTCTCGCATCTTTTCTAGAGATCGATTGGGACCCTTACCGCATATCCCATCACCTCCGGATCACCGTGGCGCCGAAGGCGCTGCCCCTATTGTTCCCCCCACTGCCTCCATCCACCTTGGCATTTACCCCACAAAAGACTCCTCTGATTCTACCCTTCACTCCTACAGACATCCCAAACGCCGCCCTGCTCGAGAACGTCTCGGGGAGCGTAGCGCAGAAAACATACCACACACTCGGCCTCATCACCCTCGAGCCCTTTGATCACCCCCTTATCCTGCCTATTGTGCACAACAAGACTTCAACTATAAAATCCATCCTGTTATCCGTGTCAGTGCGAGCTCAACTCCCAACTCATGGAGTCGACTGAATAACCCCCTTTGCCCAATTTCCTCGCTATCGAGGTGCCTCCAAATTTCTGTGCTCCCAAACTCAGCAAATACCGCAACACCGACCCTCAATCCCATATCCTCGAATTCTAAAATATACTCAGCCTCTACTCTACATCCGACTACCTGATGTGCAGCCTTTTTCCCGCAAGTCTCAAAGATAGCCCCCTACGATGGTACCATAACCTTCCCAGTGGCTCTATTCGAAGCTTTGAGCAACTATCCCATCTTTTTATTGCACAGTTCGCCTTCAACAAAGATAGAGATGTCAGAGTCGATGCCCTCTTTAACTTCAGAATATCTAACAGTGAAACCCTTGAAACCTTCACCAAGAAGTTCTTTGACGAGTCACGAAAAGTTGAAAACCTTGACTGCGTAAATGTTGTACTCGCGTACTCAAATGCTCTGCCAGACCACAGCCATGTCAAAAAGTACCTGGTCCTCCATAAACCTCGAACCCTCGAGGAGATGCTCTCAAAAGTCAATGGCTATATCGACCTTGAGCGCCTCTAGGAATCGCGTAAACAGGAGCAACCTTCGACCACTACCATTAATAAACCTCGACAAGGCCCACCTTCTACTCTTACACCCCTGATCGCTTCCGTCTAATAGGAGACTGAGAGCCGCAAACACCCTCACATTGATAAAAATGCCGATGCTCGCAAGAAACGGCCAAAGCCGGTCTTACCTAGACTTACTGCCCCTCTCAGCACCCTTCTAACAAAGTAAAATTAGGCAAACCTTACTGCGCCAACCAAAAGTGTAACTGCCACCACACTAATAAATGCTTTGCCTTGCAACGCTTTCTAAAAATTATCCTTAAAGCAGGTCGTCTACATCAGTATGTTGCCGACCTTCCCAGTTATCTTGACGGATCGTACCTAAAACCTTAACCCACTTCTATTGCCGACCTGGCCGAGGTTTACATTTACCGAATAATTTTCATTGAAGTCAACAATATCAACAGCGGCCATTCCAAGAATAAACGCAAGTGTGTCGAAGAATGCTATAAACTCACCTACAAGGAAAAGTTGCCCGCCCTCCTGCCAGAATTAAGCCTCTCCCCTTGACCCAAAGGCATATCTTTCATCGACTGCGGCACATTACATGTTCATTTTCCCAAGTCCGACCCATTAGTCATGATGATTAAGATCGAACACATCGTCCTCCACGCCATGCTCATCGATACAAGATGTGCGTCCGATGTACTTTTCCTCCAAACTGTCCAAGCCATGAAGAAAATAGACCTCATCACTGACGCCAATGTCAAACTCAAAGGTTTTAATGGGGCCATAAAACTTGCTGTTGGTCGAATCAGCTTCCCAGTTACTACCGGCCTAGTCACACTTCAAACCAGTTTTCTTGTCGTCGACAAGAAGTCAAAATACCTTGGTATCCTCGGGTGCGACTGGCTCCATGCCATGCGTGCCATACCTTTGACTTATCATCAGACCCTTCGTTTCACTACCCCCTTGGGTACTTAGAATTTAAAAGGCTTTCAGCACCTCGCCCGTTCATGCGAGCATCTAGAGATTGATCAGACCCGGAGGCTCGTCGGACTCCCATAACAATCACTGTCTCTCTCTATCCCCATACCTTCGACAGATGCCACCTCACCCATTGAGCTTATTCTCTATATCAAACTCGATGGTCCTGGTCGTGGTACATTTATTGGAACCTTTCTCGACAAGGCCGAGCGTCTCAAACTTATAGACTTCCTTCGAGCAAACAAAGACGTCTTTGCATGGACATTCCAAGATATGCCCGGTGTCAACCCCAGTTTGGCATGCCACTGCCTCGATCTCATCCCCCATTCCATAGCAGTAAAATAAAAGTAGCGTACTTTGGCCCAGTGACTTTGAGAAGCTGTAAACCTCAAAGTCGACAAGCTCATAGCTGCGGAGTTCATCAGAGAAGTAAAATATGCTGATTGGATATCAAACATTGCTGCAGTTCCCAAAAAGAACGGCAAGATCAAAATCTACTTCGACTTCACATAACTCAACAAGCACACACTGAAAGACAGCTTCCCCCTCCTGATCATCTCAGTACTTCTTGGTGGCACTGCTGGACATGAATGCCTATCCATGATGGACGCGGCCTCGGGTTATAATCAGGTACCCCTCCTTCCCGAAGATCAACTTAAAATTTCATTTATTACTGAACAAGGCCTTTACTGTTTTAATGTCATGCCCTTCGGCCTTAAAAATATAGGTGCCACCTATCAACGCCTTGTTACAACCATGTTTAATCCCTTGCTTGGTAAGTCGGTCGAAGTTTACATTAACGACATGTAATGCAAGGGCCTCCAAAAATAGACCCACATCTAAGACCTAATCGAAGTCTTTTCGATACTTCGAACATACAACATGAAACTGAACCCAGACAAATGCCAATTTGGCATTTCGTCTGGTAAATTATTAGGCCATCTTATCAGTAAACGAGGTATCGAGATCGACCCTACCCATATTCGAGCTCTCATCGACATACTTTCGCCCCAAACCAAAAAAGATGTCCAAAAAGTAGCTGGCAAGATAGTGGCCCTCAACCGTTTCATTTCCAAATCCTCTGACCATTGTGTTTGGCTCTTTTCTCTATTACGCGACCAAAACATCCATAGAGCATAAAAGAAAAATAACCCTGAGATTAACTGGACACCCGAATGTGAACAGGCCTTCCTCGAACTCAAAACTTACCTTGGTCGACCACCCATCATCAGAACCCCTATCGAAGGCGAGACACTCTCTTTATATCTTGCTGTTACAGATACTTCCATAAGTTCAGTTCTCATTCGACTCGAATCAAATATCGAAAAACCTGTATATTTCATCAGCAAAAGTCTAACACCTGCAGAAACTCGATACACAAAACTTGAGCGTTTGCTCCTCACCCTCGTCTATTCGGCCCGGAAACTCAAAACCATATTTTTAATCCCACCCCATTCGTGTTATAACAAGTTATCCCCTTCGAGAAGTATTCAGCAAAAAAGAAAAATCCAGACGAGTACCACAATGGTCTATTTACCTTGGTGAACATGACATCACATTCGAGAAGCAGATATCCCAAAAAGGCCAAGCAGTGGCAGATTTCCTTGCTGACTCCTAGTCAAAGATGTTGATTGGGAGGAACATGAAGATCAACTGACAGAAGACCAACCTGAAGCAACAGATCCATGAAACCCTACCAAAGGATGACATTTATTTTTAGATGGATCCGCTGGGCCTAAGGGTTCAGGGATTGGTATAGTCCTGGTTTCACCTACAAATGATCGAATAGAGAAGGGAGTTAAGTTAAACTTCGAATATTCTAATAATGAAGCTGAGTATGAAGCCTTGATCCATGGCCTCGACCTTACCCTCAAACTTAGTATCCCTAAATTTACAGTTTTCACAGATTCCCAACTTGTTCAGAGGCATTTCACCGGCAAAAATCAAGCTAACGGTCGCATGGCTGAATATGCCACTCTCATTCGACAACGCATGGACCGCTTCCCCAAAAAATCTTCTATCACTCATTACCCTCGAGGGGAAAACCAACATGCAGATGCCCTCGCCTACATAACAGCTATGTTAGGCCAATCAGAATCCCGAGCCCTCCATATCGAAGAACTTGAACGCCCAATAATTGATCAGATGGAACTCAATGCCATCAATACTTGGGGAAAGAATCTCAATCCAGACGACTGGCAAATACTAATCCTCCATTACTTTAGCAATGCTACCCTCCCAGATGACCCCATAGCCAAAAAATCATTATTAGAGAACTGTCGCAGATACGCCATCCACAAACACGAGTTACATCGCAAATCCCCAAATGACATTCTCCTTCGTTGCATCTCTCAAATCGAAGCCTCTAAAATTCTAGTTGAACTTCACGAAGGTACCTGTGGTGCCCATACTGCTGGTTGATCTATGGCCTTTCAAGCCGTCTCTTAAGGTTTATTCTGGCTCAACATGAAAAAACAAGCCGAAAAGTATGTCAAACATTGAGACAAATGCCAGCGACATGCCCATGATATCCACTACCCTTTACAAGACCTCCATTCTAGCCAAGTCTTCTGGAAATTCAAACGCTAGGCCATCGATCTCATTGGTCCTTTTCCCAATGCTTCGGGCAGCCGGGATAATATCCTTCTCGCAACAAATTATTTTACAAAGTGGGTCGAAGCCGTACCTTTGTGTCAAACACGAGAATATGAATTCATCAAATTCCTATGGGAACATATCATTACATGTATCAGATGCCCTCATATGATTCAATGTGATAATGGTCTACAGTTTATTGGGAACAAACTCAGAAACTTTCTCAAAAAACACAACATCATCATCTCACCCTCAATACCTTACTACCCCCAAGGCAATGGTCAAGTCAAAGTAATTAACAAGAGCATAGTCGATGGCCTCAAGAAATATGTCGATGCGAAGAGAGGTCAATGGGTTCAAGAGTTATAGTATGTTCTCTGGGCTTATCAAATAATACCAAGAAAATCTACAGGCTGCACACCTTTCCACCTAGCCTACGGCAGTGAAACAGTGTTCCCTACTCAATTCGAAGTACCCACACGAGATCCCAACCTCCCAAACAAAAATAATGAGTTTGAACTCGGGTACAATATGCTTTGGATCGACGAAACCAGAGACCGAGCCATCGCCAATCTTGGTCGTTACCATCTGTCCCTCTAGAAGTCATACAACAAGAGAGTTCGACCACAAAGTTTTGACATCGGAGATCTTGAACTTCGACGTATCAACCAATCTTCGAAGTCTCGAAATGCCAGCAAGCTAGCCGAGTCCTGGGAAGGACCTTATGTCGTTTATGATAAAACCGACAAGGGTTTATATTACCTAATGACAGAAGTCGAAGAGCCTCTACCAAATCCATAGAACACAATGCAGCTGGTCTCATACAATAGACCACGACCTCAACCTTGTACACCTGATGTAAATATAGAATAATCAATAAATAATTTTTTTCCATCCACACTTCATCTTCTGTTCTTCAGTAAATTTATTGGTTAAGCCTGAGTATCATGTCAACCCTTCGACCCGACTGATACTTGGGGGCGACCTTGAAAATTTCAAGCTTTCAACATTCGAGCAAACTCGAGAGGCACGAATGGTCGAAAGATCAGACTATCAGGAATGCGTTGGCGGTGAACACGTCTTACTTTGATGTGGCTCAGGCCTTCAAAGTCCAATGAATTTCTTGGTTAAACCTGAGTATCATGTCAGTCCTTCGACCCGACTGATACTTGGGGGCGACCTTGAAAATTTTTAAGCTTCCAACATTCGAGCAAATTCGAGGGGCACGAATGGTCGAAAGACCAGACCCTCAGGAATTTGTTAGCGGTGAATGCGTCTTACTTCGATGTGGCTCAGGCCTTCAAAGTCCAGTGAATTTCTTGGTTAAGCCTAAGTATCAAGTCAACCCTTCGACCCGACTGGTACTTAGGGGCGACCTTGAAATTTTTTAAGCTTCTAACATTCGAGCAAACTCGAGGGGCACGAATGGTCGAAAGACTAGACCCTCGGGAATGCATTGGCGGTGAACACGTCTTACTTCGCTGTGGTTCAGACCTTCGAAGTTCAGTGAATTTCCTGGCTTCCTCTAAGTATTATATCACCCTCGACCCGACTGATACTTGGGGGCGACCTAGAAAGTTTTCAAACTCCCAACATTCGAGCAAAATCGAGGGGCAGAAATGGTCGAAAGACCGGATCCTCAGGAATGCGTTAGGGGCGACCACGTCTTACTTCATTGTGGCTTAGGCTTTCGAAGTCTAGTAAATCTCTTGGTACCACCCAAGCATCAAAACCATCTCGAAGTTCTTCAAAGTTCGATCTCTCTGCATTCATTCTACACTTATAATATATGCAGAAACAAGTATCCTAGAATATCGGCAGTTTGCTACATGCAAGACACTTCAACACAGCATATATCAAAGACTCAAGTTCAGCTCGGAATATATATCAAGCATCTAGCACAGCAATTCAGTACAATTCAAATTAATACAAATCAGTTTTAGTACAGTCTACAACAACACAAAATTAGTACAACTCAAGTCAGTTTTAGCACAGGAATTCAAAGTAATTCAAAGCAACCACAAGCTCAAAAATCAAATGCAAAGAAAGCCCAACATTGTTCAAATATTACAACCCAACAGCTAAATTAGAAAAAATGGTATGACACCCGTGTACAACCTCATATCGGAGTGGCTGTAGCTTCTACCCCAGCAGGCTCCTCAGTGCCAACACCCCTAACAACTTTAATAAAAGATTTTGACCCTGCACCATCGACGTCCACATGAGCTGCAGATCCAACAATAGTATCTTCGATCACGGGAACCTTCACGCCACCTCTAATACCTCTATCAGTAATATCTACCTCTATCCCCTCTGTCAGCAAAACATTTTTAGCGACAGGATCTTGGGTAACAGGGAAGCGTAATAAAGTTTTAGGATCAAACCCTCCATCCTCTATGAACTCCTTCATCATAACATTATCAGATACTTCATAATCAAATTTCCCTTGGTAATGCTCCTTCAGTGCTTTATTTTCCTTCTCCATCTCAGCATGCTTCGACCTCAGCACCTACTCATGATTAAAACATTGACCCTCCGATATCTTCTCAAAAGAATCAGTTATAGCCGCCAGATCTCGCTTCAATGTTTTATTCTCAGATACTACCGATGCTTCAGTCTCTCAAGCAAGCTCCAGACTATCAGTCGCCTTTTATAACTTTCTCTTTTAACACTTTCACCACCTTACTAAAAGACTGCACCCAAGAATCCGTCTACTAGAATATTCAAGCCGTCAGTACCTCTCGAAGAATCAAGCACTCACGAAAATGTTAAAATATCATAAATAAATAGACACTTACCTGGTACATACTCTTTTTTATCTGCATCAACACCTCATCTGGGACATCGGCATAAAGTTCTGCCATCGAAGCAGCCACAACTAGAGCCTGATCCTCTCGCTCAGCCTCCGTTATATCTTCACCTGTATCCTCCGTATCGTCTTCCCCCAGCGCCCTGCACCTTTTGTGGTAAGTAACATTCGTCTGTTGTACCCTAGGAGACTCAGGAATAACCTTGCCCTTCCCTTTCTCAGCCTGGGGCGATGCCTGCTTTGGCCTCTATTTCGAAGCATCACTAGCTACTTGAGGCACTGCGCTACCTGTTTCGACGCCCGTTGCGCCTTCGGAACATACTTTACCATCATTGCCAAATTATCCTCCTCCATTCCTTTGACTACCTTCAAAATACCTTTGCCTCCCCTCTTCTTTGATGGTTTGGACGTAATAGGTACGCTTCGATGCAGAGAATCTGTCCTTTTCTGCCTCTTCCTCTTGATACCAAGTCTCTTAAAAACTAAATTCACCCACTCCTCGTCTGAATCGATTAGGGTGTCAATATAATCCCTTGGATTCGCCCAAGTATGGCTTTGAGGACCTATAGAACAAACAAAAATTTAATCACCAGTTTATTCAAATAATACATCAAAAACTCTTCGACAAAAAACTTACTTGGATTATAGACTTTATGTTGTAACCTATAAGGGTCCTCCCCTTCGACATTCTCATAATTCCCCCGTACTATAACCAAATCTCTATTCCACCCTTGACTCATCGAGCACAGATCAAGTAACCAAGGCTTGCCTGCATGGCACTGGATGTGGTAGGTGCCCACTTTCTGATTCGCCTTCTTCAAATATAATGATACCACATCATACCACTCAATTAAACCCCTTCCCTCACTCCTCAATTTTGTATTCATACCCTCGATCACATTCATTATCTCATAAAAGTTCCCATTCATCTAAACTGGGGTAACTTCCTAGAAGTTCAACACCTCCTTTACCTGCTTTCGAAGGGGCAACCGTATCCCCAGTCAAATTTGGCCTCTATACGACATGATACCTTCTCGAGGCTTTGATTTAAAGCTGTACTCTGACCTCGCAGAATACAATATAACCCCTACCTACGACAACCCCATTCTCAGGAACCATCACTACCAGTGGGATATCTTTTGCTATGATTACTTCTTCTATGTCGCTGCCCACATCCATCGGAGCACGACCAGACATACTAGCCTCATTTTCTTTGACCTCCTCGTTTATCAGCCTCAGTCTCGAAGCTCGACGGGTACTCATCTTAGCCTACAGAAGAAGAGGCATGCAATTAGATTGATACATTCGACTATTACGTGTCAATAATCCATTTGCATCTACCCTCTCCAACAGATACAAACACAGTTAAAAAATCGACCCCAATCCCAGTCCCACCATCAATACCCTCTGAATCCCAAATGAGCTAAACCCCTAACACATGATTTCCCCTTGTACTCGAACATATCCTCAATACTACAAATCGAGAAGACTCTACATACAGATACAGAAGGAAAATTTAAACAAAAATAGACAGAGATCAATCGACATACCTGTGCTAGTAGAAGTACAATCGAAATAGCAAGCCAATCGTCCCTTAGCAGCAACCTGGTAACCTCTCTCAAGCTTCACGAAACAGTGGTGTACTTTCCCTTCCTCTCACTCTATGGTTTTTTCTGTGATTAGTATGTTTGTTATCTCCCCTATATATACCTCCTCAAAATACAAAAAACTGCCTCATTTTCCAAACCACTATCATTTTCCACTAACCCACTACCTCTGCTTTTCGGATGACATGTGTTTTGACCATTTTGCCCATCATTAACCTCACATGCAAATCGTATGCTCACATTCACTTCACTTTAAACTCAAAACAACGCGAACCTTCTGATCCTCACTCGAAGCTATCCAATCAAATCTCTACATAAAATCAACCTTTTCTGTAAAACAAGGAAACATCATGATAACCTGTACGGCGTACCACCCCTGGAACCAGTATCGATCTGACAGACCAGCTGTCTGGGTTGTCAGTCTGTCCAGTCAAATCCAACAGACTTCGACACACCCACTTCTCATACACGAGTAAACGACTATATCGTGTCTCGAACATTCGTTCGCATACAACCTCATATTCAATTTTAAAATATATCGTGTCTCGTGCAAACAGTTTAGAATTTTACTTCGATAGTTCAGAATTTTACTTCTATAGTTCAGAATTCTACTTTGACTGTTCAAAATTCTACTTCGAAAGTTTAGAATTTTACTTCGAAAGTTCAGAATTTTACTTTAAAAGTTTAGAATTTTACTTCTATAGTTCAGAGTTCTACTTCAACAGTTCAAAATCTTACTTTCTCACAGTGCAGAAATATACTTCGACAGTTATCTTATTAACTCCCAATTTCATTCAACACAGATCAAAACAGTACAAATCAACCGAAAAAAACAAATACCCCTACATACCATCATATACAAATACCCCAACAGTCAAAGAAGCCCCTATTTATCATCGGGACATTTCTTCTTACCCCTGGCCTCAGTAGCAGCATCTTCCTTGTCTACCATCTCCTCACAAATGACTTCAGTAGGAACAACCGGTGATTGGGAAATGGTCCCATCATCTGTAGCACCCCCCACCAATACGCGAAGGGCATTCCAGCAATGGGCTCCCCGGGCTCCGCTTCAAACAAGTCAGGCATCTCCGAGTCTATCTCTTGATCTCTGACAAACTCCACTTCAATTCCAACATCTTCTCCCGTACACGAAGAGCTTATGCTACCACTTGGTCCAAGTTCTTAGGCTTGGAAGCATCGCCTTTGCTATGGGAAGAAGAGGTAGACATTATGCTCAGAGATGAAGGAATAGACGTATGCAATTCTCCCAGAAGCAACCTATTTATATTGAAAATCAGATACATTTAACCCCTCCTTAATCAAAGTTGAATTTATTACAGTCTTCAATTCTTCTCCCTGAAAACCCAACAGTCCAACCTCTACAACTTCCCAGACATAACCATTTCATCAAAATGCATATTTAACCCTCTTTCCCGAGGACTTACAGTCGAACCATCACTAGCCTCGAAACATTGACCCCTTTAATCGACTGCTAACCCTTTTCCTCAACCAACACATTTACAATTCAAAGTCAATTTCATCTCGAAGGTTACCATTTATGCATGTTAACATTCGAAGATACATATTCGGTACCGCACTTATAATCTATTCGTACGTATTATTCATCCAACACCAGAACACAAGTTCAATAACATTTGTTCTCATTGCATTACTTCAACATACAAAAAACAGAGGAGACCTCCTAGTACAATCATACAAAAATCTATAGAGATCAGCAATGCAATAACAGAAACCTTCTAAAGACAACCCTAAAAAAAGCCCATCACCACCACCTTGCCAGTACTTTAAGAAGAAGCCACCCTATTTTCAGACGGGCCAGCTCCACTCGTCAAACCTTGCTCCTCCAATTGCTCTTCTGCCTGAACGAGGCATTCGGCCAAAGCCATTAGGTAGAGGTAGCGTCCTACTGTAGTAGTAAAATGAAACTTTATCTACCCCCAGAAGTAAGCATAAGACACCCCGTTGATGGGCTCTCCAGGCTCTAACTCCACCAGGTCAGGCATGTCTCTGTCAAGCTCATGGTGACCGAAGAACTCCAACTTCAGTTACGACGGTCTCGGGCGAATCCCATCCATTTCTGGTAACGGGTATTGGGTGTGGTATCTGTAGGGACTAAATTTTGTAAAGCTCCAACTAGCTTGAAATCGATCCTTATACCAAGAACTACTATGACAAGAATTAAATAAGAGATAACACTTGACACAGGGGATTTAGCTTGAAAAACCTGTGAATAGGTAAAAACTACGACCTCGAGTAGAGGATTTCGTGAAAGTAGTATTATTGCTTGAGAGATTGAGAGAATCTGATTACAAGAGTTAATCTAAGAAAAATATAGCTAGAGATTAGATAATTGAATGTATAGATTTTTCTATCGACCTCCTTGCTTCCTTAGGAGCTCTTCCCTTTTATAAACCCTGCTCTTAGCTTGACATCGTGCTTGAATACGTTTTCTTGAAAGTGGGAGTCATGGGCAGTTGAGTGTGTAACTGCTAGCTCGTGGGAGACAAGTGTATGTTGGCTTGTTCTATTTACATCTGCTGTGGATGATCCATGTTCTGCTTGAGTTCGTAGTCGATGTGTAACTGTTAATGTGTTTGCAACGTGTTTGTTTATGCGTGAGTCTGGTACTGGATAAGATCGAGTCTTCTGGAGCTCGAGGTATAGATGAGGTCGAATATCCATAGCTTGAGGGATAAGTCCTTACAATTTCCCCTTCGTAACTGAAGTCACGTGTGGCTTTAGTTGAGAAAAACCCTAAAACTCGAATCTTGTGATGACGTAAGCGACACTTGAAAAACTGAACGTCTGTATTGAAGAGTGTGTTGTCATTATGACGTATGAGTGTTATGGGTAGACTGTTGGTTTTCTCGAGCGGATGACTGTTGGGGAAACAACTTGTATTAAATTCGGTATCGCTATAAATAGTGGCCAGATTTGATCGCCGAATAACCTGCAACACACCTTCGCTCCAAAAAAAAACAAACATGTCTGTTTTGTATGGGTGAGAAAAAATATGAGTTTTTGAAAGCGTACCTTTGCAACATCATGGTTAAGATGAAGAATCAAGTGTATCATACCCGGCTTTCTTTAACCGTGGAGGGATTTCGGATACGGTTTTGTGGCTATCAGAGTAGGGAGACTCCCTCTGCTATTTTGTTGAAGGAGTGTTGTTTGAAATATTTCCGTGTATTATGTAGCATCCGATTTATCGGCCGGGGTGTATGTGATGCGAAATCCCTGGTCTCTAATGAAGTTTTGATTTCTAAGGTAGGAGTCCTTCAATCTCCACGAACTCCGGGTTAGTGGGGATAAGGAGGAAGAAACGGCGGTGGTGAAGGTGGAAGATGGATCACTATTTTTGGTACCATCATCATTTCTTGTAATTCTTCCTGCAGGGAAATGAAGAGGAAATAGGTGCTTTACCTGTTGCCGTCATACAATTTTTAAGCTTTGGCTGAGGTTTCTCTGGAAGATCAGCATTATCTGGGCAACGAGGAAAGAACTAGAGACCTGTCCTCGTGTTTGAGAAAGTATGTGTAATATCGGGCTTCTAAAAGCTTGATTTTGTAATTGTGAAGCAATGCTGTAGGGGTCGTCCTGTAATGAACTTGTTAGATTAAAATCGAGCGTAATAAAAGAGTATTTTGTTTGGTTCTTACTGGCGAAAAGCAGAAATAGGCGACATGTCATCAAACTGTATATAATATGGGAGTAAATAGCTTGTTTTGTCGAGCTATTTTGTTGCTCGAGCTGACTTATTTCTTTTAGCAGTTTGCTCGTGCTCTAAGGGGGGTTCAGCTTGGTCTCCAGGATAGGTCGATTGAGCTGGAAAAGAGGATCTCCCAGCTCGAGGAAGAGAAAAACTAGCTTGAAGAGAACCTGATTCGGGAGAGGGAAGCTTTTCAGTTGGAGCTGGAGAAAGAAAGGGAAGCTGCTGCCCTAAAGCTGAAGGAAGTTAGAGCTGAAAGTATAGCTGAAGCGGAGTGATTGGTTACCGCATCTGCTACTTCTCGGAACAACCTTGCAGGGAAGCTCTACCAGCTGAGGTATACAAAGGCAGAGATTTTGGCATTTAGTAAAGAGAATTATGAGGAGAAAGAAATTATGGATGAAGAGGAGGTTGAGGAAATAGAGGATGGTCTGAATGTTGCTGAAAAGACCGCTGCCGATAATCAGGAAACTATTGATCAGGTAGGATGATCGTGTAATGTAACATTGGTTATGAAACATGAACTCGAGCTTTGTAATATTTTACTGCTGTTTGATGCCACCAACGCTTTTCTTATGAAACTCCATATTGTAGGAGATAGAAAGCTCGTGCCTCTGAGTTGTAGACTTAGAGGGCTTGCTTGAAGTGGAGAAAAAATCCTCTGCTTCTAAGTTTATTCTAGTTTAGGATGTTTGTGTATGTACACTCTGTCTTGCGACCAAAACTTGTTTCTTGGTCGGTAGGCCAAGGAGGCATTGGCTGTCTCGAGCTTACTGCTGTCTGTACTGCAAGTTTGTCAGTATGCTTTTGTCGATCTATTTCTCAATTAGGTACTGATATTGTGAGTCCCTGCCAACTGTTATACAGAAGGAGCTAGACGTTACTAGAGAGAGAGAAGAGGAGACTCTTTTGTATAATGCTGAGTATGCAAAAGAATACGAGGCTTTGATCTCCCAGTATGAAGATCGGTTGGATGATAATGTGAAGCTTTCTCTAAAGCTCGAAGAAGCTAAGAGCCAAGTCGAGGATATGACTACAACAATTTTTGAGCAAGAATTTGGCCTTGAACCAACTTACCAGCGAGCTTACTGAGTTGAAGGAAAAGGCTGCATCAGGTTTTCGACACGAGGCCGAGTTAGCCAAATACCGTATTAAAGCACCGAATGACGAGATATCTAATATGAAGTGTAACATTCATGCTCTTAACGAGCAGTTGTTAATGAAAGAGATCGACCTGGATACTACGCGAACTGACTTGGCTGTGTTCAAGGACGATTTTGAAAAATTGAATAGTAGTATTGCGGGTAAAGATTTTGAATTGCGTAACACTGCACAAATACACAATAGTTTGATCGTCGGGTTAGATCGTTTGAAGGCTGATTTACGCCGTTTAAAAGGGAGAAAGGCTCAGAGCAGGGCTGATTTAGCAGAGGTTCAGGCCAAGACGATTTGGCCCATGCTCACGGAAATGTGAGGAGGGTTGTGCAACATGATAAGGAGATGAATGAAAGAATTAATCAACTCTGTGCTCGAATTTCCGAATTGGAGCGGGAATTACATGTACGTGAATTGAAGTATGAGAAAGATCTCAAATTTGAATTGGATAAAAGGGATGGTAAAATTGCTTCTGGTGAGGGGAGTCGTGAGATGAAGGAATTTCTTCGTCGAAAAGAAGAGTTAGTGGAAAATATGCGTATTGATCTTACAAATTCTCGGCAGAAGTTAATAGATCTTACAAGGCAGATGAGTGAACGTATTGATCAATTAACAGCTGAACTGGCTGAATCGAAAGCTCATCATTTGAGGGATAACAAGCGCGCTGTTGTTACTCACCAATCCTTTAAGGAACTAGTAGTTTATGAGAAAGAAAAATGTGATGGTGAAGCTTTGCATCAACAACAATTAAGCGCATTGGTAGCATTTTTTGTCGAGGAAATAAAATTCCTACAGGCTGAGAGGGATTTGATGCAGGATTGCTTCTCTGGGAGGACTTGTGTATGTAAACTCGATATCTCTAGCATAGATCCAATTGGGGCTATGGATTGTGGTATTGAGGCCACGACGGCTGAGCAGATAGCTCGAGGGAGAAAAATTGTTGCTGAACGAGCTCCAGAATATATGACATCCGGGACTGAAATAGGGGGAAGCTCGAGTACAGTCTTACCTACTCCTACTGTATGAGGAAGGTCGACTGCTCTCCCATCAAGAAAATCCAGTAGAATTAAAAAGAAATAGACTTGAATTCTGATAACGAGTACCTTTTGTAATTAACAGATGTTGATGCTTCAGTGCTCGATGTAGGCCTTTAGAGGAGCGTTGTAATTTGAAATGTTGAAATGGGAAACTAATATTTCCACACCTGCAATAGATGTTATTCTCTGGTTTGACCCATTGAATTAGAAGAAGTCTGTGGGTGTAGAAGTAAGTATTATCTGTGCTTCAACCCTTGAACTTTAAGGAGGCTTAGCTGTAGCGAGTTAGTATTATCTTTGCTCGTACTTTAGGCGGTCACCGCCGGCTAAGAGGTTCTTTATGGCCTCCAACTCGGATCTGTGTTTCCTCTGGGGTTCGGCTAGTATTATCTATGCCGTGATATAATATTGGAGAGCCGGGCTTATCGGCAGCGAGCAACGTCTCACTCGTGGTTTAGGCCTGATCCTGCAGGCTGAGGCTCTTTATGGCCCCTGTCCCGGAGGTTTATGAGTCCTCAGGGGTTTGTCTAGTATTATCTATGCCTTGATACCATATTGGATATTAGAGCTTTGCGGCAGCGAGCAAGTTTTTTCCTCACTCGTGCTTTAGGCTTGATCCTGTAGACTGAGGCTCTTTATGGCCCCAGCCCCGGAGGTTTCTGAGTCCTCAGGGGTTCGGCTAGTATTATCTATGCCTTGATACCATATTGGATATTGGAGCTTAGCGGTAGCGAGCAAGTTTTTTCCTCACTTGTACTTTAGGCTTGCTATCTTCAGGCTAAGAGGTTCATTATGACCCCCGCCTTCGGATGTATAAGTATCCTCAGGAGTTAGGCTAGTATTATTTATGCCATTACCAATGTTGGATGTTGGAGTTTAGTGGCAGCGAGCAAGTTTTTTCCTCACTCGTGCTTTAGGCATGTTATCTTCAGGCTAAGAGGTTTGTTATAGCCCCCGCCTTCGGATGTATGAGTATCTTCAGAAGTTAGGCTAGCATTATTTATGCCATTACCAATGTTGGATGTTAGAGTTTAGTGGCAGCGAGCAAGTTTTTTCCTCACTCGTGCTTTAGGCATGTTATCTTCAGGCTAAGGGGTTCGTTATAGCCCCGCCTTCAGATGTATGAGTATCCTCAGGAGTTAGGCTAGTATTATCTATGCCATTACCAATATTAGATGTTGGAGCTTAGCGGCAGCGAGCAAGTATTTTCCTTACTCGCGCTTTAGGCTTGTTATCTTCAGGCTAAGAGGTTCTATATGGCCCCCGCCTTTCGATGTATGAGTATCCTCAGGAATTAGGCTAGTATTATCTATGCCATTACCAATGCTGGATGTGGTTTGCCTTTAGGGATCGAGCTAGGATAAACTGTACTTTTACCCTTGGAGATGAAGGGGAACTGTATAACAGGGATTCTTATGAAAAAAAAAAGATTTCATTGATTGAAAAGAGTTTGTACATACATTGGAGGGGAAATCTCAAGGTAGATTGAACCTTGCTGAGCGGCGGAGGAGCTGTTCAACGTCGATATAACTTCAATCTTCTTGTATTCTATGGATTTAGAATTTTGTCACCGGTTTTCGTCATGAGATAGTAGGAACCTAGACCAGCTCGACCTATGACCATGAAATGACCTTCCCAGTTTTCTGCTAGTTTCCCAGCATGTGAATCTTTTCTGTTATCTGGGATTTCTCGAAGGACCCAGTCGTTGATAGCGAACTCCTGAGTGCGAACTAGTTTGTTGTAGGAATTTGCTAGTGTTTGATGATATCGACCAAGATTTGCGAGCTCGATCTCGTGTCTCATCGATCCAATTGAGGTTGCAAGCCAATTCGAACTCATTTTCTTCGTCTGTGAGCTCGTGGTCTCTCACAGGATGGTGATACTTCGTTGGGATCACTACTTCAGTTCCATAGGCAAGTTTAAAAGGAGAACACTGTGTTGACTTCAGCGGCGTAGTTCGGTAAGCCCATAAGACGTGAGGTTATTCACGTATCCAGTTTCCCTTCTTCTGAAACATAAGGCCCTTTTTGAGACCATCCACGATGATCTTGTTTGTGATCTCTGCCTGTCGTTTCCCTGGGGGTAGTACGGGTTTGATGGAGAATGGATTATGTTGTGTTTGTTGAGAAATGCTACGACCTTTGCTCCAACGAATTGAGGACCATTATTGATTCAGAACAAATGTGGACAACCAAATCTTGTGATGATATGCTGCCAAATGAAAAAAATGACCTCTTCTTCTCGAGTTCTGCATAGAGGAATTGCTTCGACCTATTTAGTGAAGTAATCTGTGGCGACAAGGAGAAATTTCCTATTACCCGGAGTATTGGGGAATTCACCAACTAGATCAAGTTCCCATCGTTTGAACGGCCAGTACACCTTACTGTCATGGAGTTCGAGGGCAGGGGCCCGAATTTGATTTCCATGACGCTGACATGCATCGTATTTCCTAAAGTATTCTTCAGCTTGCTTCCGTATCCTTGGCCAGAACACTCCTTGGGTAATAGCTCTGTTAGCAAGAGCTTGTCCTGCTGTATGGGATCCGCAGATTCCTTTATGTAGATCTCGAAGCATCTTGTCGGCAAGTTCCTTAGAGAAACACTTGAGGTATGGACCAGTGACTGTGCATTTGTAGAGATTGCCGTTTGGTTGGACTGTGTAGCGCTTTGAATTTTCGATAATGTGTCTGCGCTGCTGTGGATCATTTGGTAGTGGCCCGTTGCATGAGTTATCCAGACCGAGATAAGTAATAAATTGTTTCCTACAATCATCTTCCACCATCTCATCGCCCCTAGTGTTAATCGTATATATTGTAGTACGATTAATACTGGGGCTAGAAATAACTTTAATTTGAAGGTGTCTTGATTCTGTACCCAATACTCCGGCTAAGTAAGCCAAGGAGTTAGCGTGGCGATTCTCTCCTCGAGGGAGGTATTCGAGCGTAGCTTTGTGAAATTTGTTTAGCTTTTTTGCAACCAGAGCTGCATAGTCGACCATGATGCCGTTCTTCTTGTAATGTTCTGAGTAGTGATGAGTGATTAGAAGAGAGTCTGTGTAAGCTGAGATATCAGTGATTCCAAGTTCGAGAGCCATGTCTAGACCATGAATAAGTGCCTCATACTCTGTAACATTGTTCGAGGCTTCAAAGTCGAGACAGATGGATTTCTCGGTTCTGTCGTTGGAAGGTATAATGAGAACGATCCCAATTCCTGACCCTACAGGTCCTGCAAAACCATCGGTGAGGAACTTTTACCCTTTTTGAGATATCCATGATGCTCGATCATCAAAAGATTTAGAGGGTGGAAACTTATCTGCTGCATCTTCGGCTAGATCTGTATCATGTTCTTCCTAGTCAGGATCTGAAACTGGAAAGTCTGCTAGAAAATCAGCTAGTGCTTGACCTTATTCGGAAATTTGTTGCTCGAATTTGATTTCGTGCTCCCCCAAACTGACGGACCATTGCTGTACTCTTTTGGATTTCTCTTTCTTAGACTATACTTCTTGAAGTGGGTAGTTCGTCATGACTTTGGCAGGATGTGCTTGAAAATAGCGTTTGAGCTTTTGTGCGGTGTAAACGATAGTTAAAAGTAATCTTTCAATTTTAGAGTACCTCGTTTCCGCTGGAGTAAGTGTTTTACTGATGAAGATGATCGGTTTCTCAATTTTTCCTTCAAGCCGAATGAGAACCGTGCTGAGAGATGTATCTGTAACTGCAAGGTAAATAATCAGTTCCTCATTGACTATCGGAGTGCTCATGATTGGAGCCCTCCCTAGGTAAGTTTTGAGTTCCTAAAAAGCTGCTTCGCATTCTGGTGTCCAGTTGATATCTTCATTCTTTGAACTTTTGCCTCGTTGAGTAGAACCTCTGAGTAGCATAAATAACCATCTGCATCGGTCCGAGGACTTGGATACGAATTTGTTGATTGCTGTAATATTTCCTGCGAGCTTTTATACATCCTTCTTTGTTGATTGTGAAGGCATGTCCAGAAGAGCTCGAATTTACAATGGATTTTCTTCTATCCCTTTCTTACTGATAAGATGACCCAAGAACTTGCCCGAGTGAACACCAAACTGGCATTTTTTGGGATTAAGCTTCATTCTGTAGGATCGTAATATACTGAATACTGTAGAGAGATGAGAGATGTTATCCCCTTTCTTTAGGCTCTTGCAAAACATGTCGTTAATATAGACTTGGACTGTTTCTCCCAAGTGTTCTTTGAACATACTTGTGACCAGCCTTTGGTAAGTGGCTCCAGCGTTCTTAAGGCCAAATGGCATGACCTTGTAACAGTAGAGACCTCTTTCTGTAATAAACGTAGCCATTTCTTGATCTTCTTCCAAGAGTGGAATCTGATTGTACCCCAAATCGGCGTCCATCATGGACAAGAGTTCGTGACCTGCTGTAGAGTCGAGGATCTGATGAATGATCGGAAGAGGGAAGCTATCCTTTGGTGTGTGTTTGTTTAGATCTGTAAAATCTACGCAGACCCGAACCTTCCCATTCTTCTTTGGAACAACAACGATATTAGAAATCCAGTCTGGGTACTTGGCTTCTCGAATGAAACCGACATCAATAAGTTTGTCGATCTCCTTGTTCACCTCGTCTCGAAGTCTTGGAGATAACCTACATTGCTTCTGCTTAACGGCTGTGGTGCCTTCGCAGATATTCAAAATGTGGCAAGATTTTGAGGGGTTTACGCCTGACATTTCTTGGAATTTCCATGCGAAAATGTCTTTGTTGGATTGGAGGAAAGAAATAAGATCTCTTTCTCTGTTTGAATTAATTTTGTACCAATATAAGTACCTTGGTTAACTCTATCGATCTGGACGTATTCCATGGGCTCGGCTGGAGAAAACTGACCATCGAGGTGATCAGCCTTCTGTGATTGCTATGCAGGAATCTGTTCTGAATGGTCTAGAACTTGTGAGACTGTTTTCTCGTAAGCTCGAGAGAGTTTCTGACTTCCTTTGATTTCATAAATACCGTTGTTATGCTTGAAACAGAGCGTTTGGTGGAACGTGAACGGGATGGCCTCCATATTGTGCAGCCAACAACGTCCTAGTATCCCCAAATACCTTGATTTGGCATTGATGACGTAAACAATAACGTCGATAGTGGCAGGCCCTACTGTGATCGGGAGAGTGATCTTTCTAACTCGTACTTCTTTGGACCCATTAATTCCACTGATGTCTGTCTCGCTTTGAACGACCTGATCTGAGATCCCCATCTGGTCAATCGTGCTATGGAAAAGGATCTCAACCCCACTTCCTGTGTCCACCATCATGGTGTACATTACGAAGTTCCTCATTTTGGGCATAATTACTAGTGCATCATGATGATGATAGTTCACATATCCTGTGTTGCAGTCTTCGAAGGAGATTCCCTTTCGACGACTGCTTGACTCTGGGAGGGGCTTGGCTCCCTTGTCCATGGCGGCATGGTCACAACACTCGCCCAACTTCCTCCGCTTGACTCTGTTGGAATTCGAAACCTGATTGATCTCGATTATATTGCTGCAGTAGAGATGATATAGATGCTTCTCCTCTGCTTGTTCTGTTGCTTGAGTCGCGTCATCATGTTTATGATAGCTTCCATCTTTATAGATGGGAAGATCGATGATGTATTCGAGCATCCTCCCTTCCTTAAAAATGATATCCCAGAGCTTTTTTAAACCATAGCAATTGTCGGTGTTGTGGTACTTAATCTTGTGATATTCACAATAAGGCCGGCCTGCTATTGGATCAAGATGTCGAGTTGGACGGAAACATTCATCCTTCTGGAGAATAGGATAAATCACGGAATGCTTGGCATTCAACTTTGGTATGACTGTTCTAGATGGTTTCTGCGACCTCTGATTGTTGTCTCTTTCTGGTTCTGTCTTTGCTCATTTAGGATCGCCTTGATCGCTCGTGCTGCGGTTGTTGTTGAAATCTGTAGAAGGAACCTTGGTGTTGTGGACTGCCTTTATAAGTTTATTCGGTTCGGGCATCATCCGCTCCAGATCGAAGTAATTATTGACTTTCTCGATCATATCTTTGAGAGTCTTGGGCTTCTTTTGGAAGAGATACTCTTTAGCTTTGCAATTGAACTGCAGAGCATTTGTGAATGCGGACACGGCTGTCTTCAAATCTTGATTTTCGACCTTCCGAGCCAGTTCGAGAAAATTCTTGGAGAACTCCTCGAACTTCTCCCCTTGTGCTTGTTTGAGACTTATAAGAGAATATAAGTTCTCTTCTTTGTCTTTGTTGTGGGCATAAGCCTTGATGAAGATTTTCTGCAACTGCTCGAAGGTATGAATTGAACCCTCCGGTAAAGAGTGGAACCAATGGAGAGGTTCGTCCTGGAGACTGATAGCTAAGAGCCGGCAAAGGATGTGATCCAGATTAGAATACAAACCCAATGAGTCGCAGAATTGTTAAACGTACTGGCCAGGATTAGTTCCTTTTTATTTGATGATCTTAGGTGTATGAAAACCTGTTGGGACATTCATATGAAATAATTCTTTAGCAATTGGACTACCTTATAATTTATGCGAGTCATCCTTCGCATCTAAAGCTGTTGCTTCGATGATCTACCTGATACGCTGGTCCATGAGCTCCTGAGAAATATAATACTGAGGGATAGGAGCTGCTGGAACTGTCGAAACTGTCGGAATTGCCTAAACCGCTTGGCGTATGATTCTGGGAACGTGGTCACCTGTTTCCTCGCTCACATGTTCAGGAAGCGGGGCTCGGTAAGGATGTCGCAAGACTTCCTTGGGCTGGTTGGAAGGCCTACGATCTCTGCTGATATCTTTATGCGCCTCCTATCCTAAATGAATTGAGACTATCAGTGCTTGTGGATCCTCACAATGAATTCTGAAAATGTCTATACTATGTACCTCATGTGGCCCTAACCTCTCGTGAATAGAAACCCTTGAGATTATTGGTACTGTTTCGCGCTCTCTTAGGGCTGGTGGTGGTTGGCTGTTCTGTAATGCTTTCAGAGCTGTTTGAAAAGCTAACATCTGAGCTTCTTGTTTCTTTGTCTCCAGAACTCGAGTTTGACACTCTCGTTCTGACTCCTTCTCGCAGAGTTCTCAATCTTCCAATAGCTGACGTTCGAGCTGACTCCGTTTCTCAGCTTCGGCAATTAAGCTTGCCCGAAGCTCGGCAACCCGATCAGGTTTCCTCGAACTTACAAGCTGAGCTCCCAAAGATTGGCGTGTTTGAACCATAATTGAATACTGCTTGAGTGATGAGTATCAATCGTGGCCCTTAAGTACGTGGAAAAACCGTGCATTCCCACAGACGGCGCCAAATGTAGGGACCAGATTTTGAAAAGCTCGAATTAACTTTAAATCGATCCTTACACCAAAATCTACTATAAAAAGAATTAAATAAGAGATAACACTTGACACAGGGGATTTAGAGTGGAAAACCTGTGAATAGGTAAAAACTACGACCTCGAGTGGAAGATTTGGTGAAAGTAGTATTATTGCTTGAGAGATTGAGAGAATCTGATAACAAGAGTTAATCTAAGAAAAATATAGCTAGAGATCAGATAATTGAATGTATAGATTTGTCTATCGACCTCCTTGTTTCCTTAGGAGCTCTACCCTTTTATAGACCCTGCTCTTAGCTTAACATCGTGCTTGAATACGTTCTCTTGAAAGTGGGAGTCGTGGGCAGTTGAGTGTGTAAGTGCAAGCTCGTGGGAGACAGGTGTATGTTGAATTGTTCTGTTTACATCTGTTGTGGACGATCCACATTCTGCTTGAGTTCGTGGTCGATGTGTAACTGTTAACGTGTTTGTAACATGTTTGTTTATACGCGAGGCTGGTACTGGATAAGATCGAGTCTTCTGGAGTTTGAGGTATAGATGAGGTTGAGTGTCCATAGCTCGAGGGATAAGTCCCTACAGTACCCATCACATTTTTTTAGGAAATTCAGGGAAAGGAGATGACAGTGCAACAAAAGTAGACTCTACAGCATTTCCACCTTCATACCCATATTGATAAGCCTCATCCAGCCCATTTATTACTCCATAACCACCAACATTTCTTAATTACCCTCTTTTATTACCCCTGCAATAGCCAACTTTTCAACAGTCAACCTTTCACCTCTTCAACTCCCAATGACCAGCAATCTTTCTCAATAAACGCCTCCACTGTAGTAGCCTACTCGAAGCCTTCTACCCCAGTTGAACACTCAAAGGCTACCTCGGAGCTTACTTGAATACATCGAAGCCTACTCAATCCATAAATAAGCCTTACAAGATTATCCAAAGAGGAAGCCTCGACTCTGAACAAGCCTCAAAGATGAACTCCACATTGACATCAGTAGTACTTCGACCATATCCGTACATGGTCGAAGTATGGCAAGACAGACAGCCAACTCATTTTTACAAGACAACGGCGTTATTGGTCCTTACAGCTACGGTGACAAACCCAATAACTGCTATAATGTCAGAGCACAAAGACAGACCCAAAAACTACTACAGTGACAGATCCGACATTTCCGGTATCAATACTAACTCTTGGACACCCGTTAATTATCCGGATGGTACACTTGTAATGTGAATTAATCTTGGTGACTCAGCCCTTCCTATGTTCTATAAATAGGAGAGATGGGGAACCAATGAGGGGTTACAAAATCTCTTTCTTAAGCCCTTACAGTTTATCTTCGACTATTTTGTAAAAACCCAGTACTCGAACCTCTGACTACTCGACAAAAATATAAGCACTCTTAAAAATCCTCATTAAAGGTCGTGGAGCTTCACAATCTAGGCCTCCACGAAAGTATATTGTCAGTAGAGTAACTACACTATAGATTATATACTTGAACTACATTGATAAATGATTGATCCCGTGGTGTAAGAGCCGACTTCCCCTCTGCACGAAGTTAGGCCTTTACAGTAGTTAAGAACACTGAGGCATGCGCTAACACATATGCTAGACTGCTATGCTCAGAAAATATTTAGGCATTAAGTGTGAATAGTATTTATATTTATTAGAGAAAGGCATTAAGTGGCATTAAGTGTTGAAGGTATATTTGAAGTTGGTTTTGGTTATTAATTTTTTATCTAAACAAAATATAAAGGATTGTATAATATTGGAAGTATAAATATTATAAAATTAATCAATAGAAGGGAGTTGATTCAATGAATAAAGAATATTTTACACTAGAAACATTATTATCAAATAAGAATTGTTGAAATATAGAACATGTGTGAAATATAGTCAACTTTTTGTTGGAAAAATATAGGTTATCTAAAATTGAAGACGCATAATTAAATTATAATTTTCCTAATTGATTTAACTTATTTCTAAATATTGAATAATAGTAAAAATAATATTTCTTCCTTATCGTCATATTAAACATTATTGTTGGATCCATCGCTTGAGGTATCACCATCATCCATGTTATCAAACGCAGTTGTATTAGACCTTTTGTCATTAATTGTGTTTAAAATAAATATTTAACGTAATCTAGTTAAAGCTTCCTGAAGTATATACCAAACCAAAAAAAAACAAAAAACTGGACTAGATGGATTTGAACCATCACCCTCTCAAAGGTTTTGAGCGCTCGTGCCATTTAGAGCTTATAATCCATAAAACAAAACAAACTATTCAGTTAGTCATTCTAAACAAGTAAACATTTTTTGCCTTCATGGTTTATAGACTTACAATGACAATATCAATGCTAACTTCGATATTTTATTCTCCATGGTTTAACATATTACAAGAGTAGAGAAAGAAAGTACACATAGCCATGGTTTTCTTTCTTATAGTAACACAAGACAACCCAATATCACTTACTAGAAAGTACAAGTGAATTGTTGATGAAAGCTTTGCTTCAGTCTTTACATATATTTCCTTGTTTAGAAGTTTATAATAAAGTTATTATGTAATTGAGGGCCACCTTGTAAAGCTTAAATAACTCACTGGTAAAGCTTAAATAACTCACTCAAAACATCCTTTAAGAGATTACTACTTACTCGTGGATTAAGTAAAATAATCCACTTTCAAAAAATATACAGCTTAAATAAATAACTCACTCAAAACATCCTTTAAGAGATTACGTACGTGGTAGGATTAAGTAGAATAATCCACTTTCAAATATATACTCAGTCACTTATTGATCCTATTGTTCATGAAATTTTAGAAGATGGTTTCTTCAATGATTTCCTTCTTTTTGTATCCCTCAAACTCCGATTATGTTTCGTTACTTATCACAACCTAAAGTTTTCAAAATGAATCATAATTCCATCTCTTTGATAATTGATAAAGTGACAAGTCAAACTTGAGAAAATATACTCTTAGAGGTTATGATTTATTTCTATCTACATAAACATTTATGTGATGAATGATGTATCCGACTAAAAGAGGGCACATAACAGTATGAATCGCATGGTATTGACTACAAGAGGGCACATAATAGCATGACTTACATTACTGCAAAAAAAAAATGATTATTAGGGGCCAGATATTAGAGATAGAGTAAAATTTGTCTCTAATAATATCACATTTGGAGCAGTTTTGATTCCGTCTCTTATTATTTTTGTTTTTGGGACAGAAAAACTCACCGTGTCCTTAATAATATAAGTTTAAGGAAAGTTCGACATACCTGTCCCTAATTGTATAAGTTTAGGGACGGTGGGACATGACCATCCCTAATAAGTTATGTTAAGGGACTGTGGGAAAAAGCGCAGCGAAAATAGAAAATGAAAAGTTTCAACTCAATTTTGTCTACTCAATCTCTCCTCACACAGTCCTTCATAATCCTTCTCCGTATCAACTCAACTTAATATCTCTTCACCGCAATCCTTCTCCCTCAACTCTTTCCGACGGCTCAAACTTCTCAAAACCCCAATACACAATCTGATTTGTTAGTTGTTGCTCTCGGGTTAGCTGATTTGTTATTATCTATTGCTAATCTCTTTTACTGCTCTCGGTGTTGCTGATTTGCTGATCTTTCTTGTTGCTGTCGGGTTTACTGATTTGCTAATCTCTTTTGCTTCTCTCGGGTTTGCTGATTGTTGATCTCTTTCTTGTTACTAGGTTCAATATGTAGTATTCATTTTTTCTGTTGTGATTGAACAATTCATTTCTCATGATAGTTGATTCCTAAACTCGGTTACATATGTTGGAAGACTTTTAGTAATTTTTCTCATGATAGTAACAGCAAGACTCATCGTGAACTGCTTCAGGTACAAACTACCTTAATCTAAGAGAGGGAAGGATATTTTTTATAGCGACCCTTATAGGATTTAACTTCCCATATGTCTCTACAAAAAGCCCGTAGAATAGTAGTGTCTTAGGTATGTACTACAATTTTTTAAGGTATGTATTTATCTCCACGGGAGATTCTCCACTAGTAAAAGAATGGGGAACAAATAGTAATTCGTAACAAAGAGGAGTTTCATATTATCTTCGAGATCAACAACACCCTCTTGAGAATCATTAGTAGTATTTGAGAGTGAAGAAGTAACATCTTCCCTCATCGGTACCTCCACTTGAGAATTACTGGTGTTCACATCTTCCATTGCCGCTACCTTATCATTAAAACCAAAACACTAAAAACAAGCTAAAAACAAAAAAAGAAAGATGATATATTTAAGCATTATGTATCACTAGCAGTAGTATTTGTTATCCTTCTTATTCTTGTTATCCTTTTTCAAATTGCAACTTCTACCAAAAAAATCCCTAACAAAATTCAATCAACACCTAACTTTCTCTCTCTTTCCCTCCCTCCTTCTCTCACAATGAATCTCTCTTTATAAAATCATTTATAGTGCATTTAAATTGGTTTTGATGGACCCTAATTTACCCTAAATCTTCCATATCAAGGTTAAATTAAAGTGATGGGAACATGGGGTTTGGCTGGTGATAGAGAGAGGGAACCCTAACAGATAATTCAATTGTAACGGTCATTTTCATGGGTGACAAAGTTTATGTGATGAGCACATAATTATGACATTTTTAATATACCCGAACATGTATTTTAGTCGCCCATTATATTTAATTTAAGGTACTTATATACGTTTGTTTGATTGTAGCTATTGTTGGAGATGGATATTTGAAGCTAAGCTCTTAAAGTCAAGTAAAAGTGTCTCTAGCAGTTCATAGCACACAAAGTCAAAGACACAATATATTTGGTCTCAACATTGAAAGAATATATTGCATCCAAGATCCTTGAAGATATTTTATATTGATGATATATGCAAGAGTTTCCATGAAGAAAGATCTTTACATCACTTGGAGTTATATGCAAGAATTTTAGGAGTTTGGTTGTAAAATTAGAAGATATTATTGTTAGTTTTTTTTTTACAATTTAATGTATAGTTTCTAAATTTGAGTTCCTTCTTCTATAGAAGGAACCCTCCCCCATTGTAATTGGACATCTCATCTTGGAGAGTGTAAATCAAAGTTCATAGTGTAATAGCCTATTTTTGTATTGGACGAAGATAGTGCCTTATACCTTTGAAATATAGAATATTAGCTAAGAACTGAAACTAACTAGCACGAGATTTAGCATGGAAAACCCTTGAATGGGTTAAAAACCACGACCTCTCCTAAAGATTTTAGAAAGAGAAAGATATTTATTGATGACTGCTAGCTATTACATAGAGAGATAGAGATGTAGAAAATGTCTCTTAGAAGGTCTTCGAGCAGTCTCTTTAATCTGTAGCTCTCTAATTATTGCTTTAATGAGGAATGTTACAATATGAGTCTTCATAATGGTCGAGTAACGGCTTGAGTAACTCTTATTCCTTGTAACCGCTCCATAATGTGTCATAAATGGCCACGTATTTGTTAAAGAGGTCGAGTAACCGCGTGATGGTTGAATGCTTGAGACCTGAGCTTGAGTTTCAGAACTATCATTTACACCCAATCGAGCTGAAGGTCGATATTTGGGTTTAGGTTGAGTATTAGAAATAAGCCACTACATTCGCCCCATCTCAGCCAAGAGCACGAGAAGCATGATGAGCGAGTGGTGTTAGTTGAGAAACATCATTGACCTTCGGATATGTAAACTGCATAGTTGGATTGTTTGAAACAACTGTTCTAATGTAAAAAAATGTATGATAATGTATTATAATGTATGAAAATGTAGTAGAATAGATGATAATGTATGATTTAGAATGTATGATAGTGCAGTAGAATGGATGATAATGTATGATTTAGAATGTATGATAGTGTAGTAGAATGGATGATAATGTATGATTTGGAATGTATGACAGTATGTTAGAATGTATGATAGTATGTCTCGAGCACAGGTTAAATTGAGCAAATCAACAAGCGACCCTCGGGAGAGCGTGTATACTGGAAGAGCTATGTTGTAGGTCTCAGTTAAAGGTCGAATTGAGCATATTAATAAGCGACCGTAATGAGAAATATTGAATATTGAATAGCTATATAGCGTGTCTCGGCCAGTTCGAATTGATTGACTCAATAAGCGACCCTCGGGAGATCGTGTATACTGGAAGAGCTATGTTGTAGGTCTCAGTTAAAGGTCGAATTGAGCGTATCAATAAGCGACGGTAATGAGATATATTGAATATTGAATAGCTGTATAGCGTGTCTTGGTCAGGTCGAATTGATTGACTCAATAAGTAACTCTCGGGAGAGCGTGTATACTGGAAGAATTATGTTGCAGATCTTAGTTAAAGGTCGAATTGAGCGTATCAATAAGCGACCGTAATGAGATATATTCAATATTGAATAGCTGTATAGCGTGTCTCGGCCAGGTCAAATTGATTGACTCAATAAGCAACCCTCGGGAGAGCGTTTATACTTGAAGAGCTATGTTGTAGGTCTCAGCTAAAGGTCAAATTGAGCGTATCAATAAGCGACCGTAATGAGATATGTAGTATGTAGAGCTGGGCTGGTTGTATCCAGGCGGCAGCTTTTAGATTTGTAGAATGTATTATGTTTGGTCAAATTGGATGAACCAATAACTGGCCTATAAGATGTTGGCCGAGCTCGCCCCGAGTATGAGTTAAATGAATAATGAGATCAAGCTGAGGTTTGAAGCTGAAGATGAACATTGTGCCTGAAGCTGAAATCGGGTTTGCCCCGAGTATGAGCTTGAATACTGAGCTCGGTAATAAGTTTGTAATCGCTTCAAGTACTTCGACCTCGAGCGTCTTCATACTATGGTTTGATAAGTTTGATTATTGAGTCTGAAGCTGAGATCGGGCTCGCCTCGAGTATAAGCTTGATTAAGTTGTATTCGCCTCGTGTACCTCGACCTCGAGTACCTTAATAAAGTAATTTGATGTTGTTGAAAAGATGATATCAAGCATTGAGTCTGAAGGTGGAGTCGGGTTCGCCATGAGTATAAGCTTGAATAAGTTGTAATTGCCTCGAGTACCTTGACCTCGAGCACCTTCATAATGTGATTTGATATTGTTTGATCATTGAATCTAAAGCTGAGATCAGGTTCGCACCGAGTATAATCTTGAATAAGTTATAATAGCCTCGAGTACCTCGACATCGAGCGCCTTCATAATGTTGTTTGATATTGTTCGATCATTGAATCTAAAACTGAGATCGGGCTTGCCCCGAGTATAAGCTTGATTAAGTTGTATTTGCCTCGAGTACCTCGACCACGAGTACCTTAATAAAGTGATTTGATGTTGTTGAAAAGATGATATCAAGCATTGAGTCTGAAGGTGGAGTCGGGTTCGCCCCAAGTACAATCTTGAATAAGTTGTAATCGCCTTGAGTACCTCGACCTTGGGCGGTTTAATAATATGGTTTGATGTTGTTCTATCATTGAATCTGAAGCTGAGATCGGGCTCACCCCGAGTATGAGCTTGAATAACAAGCTCAATAATAAGTTGTAATCGTCTCGAGTACCTCGACCTCGAGTGCCTTAATAATGCAGTTTGATGTGTTCGATCATTGAGTCTGAAGCTGAGATTAGGCTTGCCCTGAGTATGAGCCTAAATAACGAGCTCGATAATAAGTTGTAATCGCCTCGAGTACCTTGACCTCGAATGCCTTAATAATGCATTTTGATGTTTGTTGAAGATTTTAGGTCGGGCTCGCCCCGAATTATGATTTATTGTGCTGGTCGAATATTACGTCTGAAGCTGAAGTCGGGCTTGCCCTGAGTATAAATTGAGTCGTCTTATTGAATCCAATGTTTGAGAAATGTATGTTTGAAGGAAGCAAGCATTAACTCAGATCACCCAAACAACACTAGGTCCATTGGTGACCGAGGCTCTTGTAGAACTAAACCAAAGAAGTCTTATGAGTCCGGTCCAAATTGGGGCTTGCTTGAGTTCGAGTTGGAGTGTCGGGCAAACTACTAAATATGAGCCAAAGAGAAGAGCCTCCTCAAAATTTGAATCAACTTGAATGCATGAGGGAGAAGATTTTTCTTTATTAAGCTGCAAGTGGCGAAGACTCGCCACCATTTCCTTGTTGGAATCTTGAACTCATATAGTGGAGTCTTCACCCCTACTGTTAGAGAATTGTGGTTAGAAGGTCGATCTCACAAGGAGAATCAGAGACGCCAATATTCTATGCTAAATATTTGGATCTTGATTCGCTAACTGATGAACAATTTACTGCTGGAAAAACATGAACATTGTTGTCGATCGTATTGTTGTTGATTGTGTTGTTGAAGAAGATCATCTCATCGTCGTTAACGAGCTTTATCGAAGAACATTGTTGTTGTTTTTGGTTTTGGTTTCATAGTCGTTTTTGAGCTTCATCGAAGAATTTCACGAACTGTCGATGTAGAGAATTTGACTTATCTTCACGAACTGTTGACTTGCGGTCTGTACATTGTATTTGTGTTTTGTGAACTGTTGACATTCGACCTGTAAATTATATTTGGGTTTTGCAAATTGCCGAAAATGAACCAATTCAATCTGTAAATTGTAGTTGGGTTTCACGAACTGTCGATGTTGAACAATTCGATCTGTAAATTGAAGTTGGGTTTCACGAACTGTTGTTCAGATTGTAATCCCTTATTTTCAGCGACAAGAGCATGAGTGAGACCAGATTGTAATCTCTTCTTTTTAGCCTCCTGTAACGATGTATGTTGTCGAGATCAGATGGGTTGATCAGCTGGTCCAAGAATGCAAGCGTACATTGTTCCCAAATCGATACCAATCGCTAAAATGTTTGTTGTTGAAGGAATCTATGAAAGGAACATCTAGGGTTTGTAATTTGAGAAGAAGAAGATTTTGTTGAGTACTTGTCTGAAATCTTTTGAGGTTATGAGAGAAAGACTTTTGTATAGGGGAGAAATCCATAGGAACAGAAACCTTAAACGGGTAAGCTCAGCGATGGTTTGGTTTTTGAGCACGGGCTAATCATTCGCGGTTCCCACAGTCGACGCCAAATGTAATAGCTTATTTTCGTATTGGACGAAGATAGTGCCTTATACCTTTGAAATATAAAATGTTAGCTAAGAACTGAAAGTAACGAACATGAGATTTAGCGTGGAAAACCCTTGAATGGGTTAAAAACCATGACCTCTCTTGAGGGTTTTAGAAAGATAGAGATGTTTATGGATTGCTTGCTATTACAAAGAGAAAAAGAGAAAGATTTAGAAAAGGTCTCTTAGAAGGTCTCAGAGCAGCTTCCTTAATATGTAGCTCTCTAGTCCTATTTATAGGTTTTATAACATAACCATTATTGCTTTAATGAAGAATGTTACAATATGAGTCTTCATATTGGTCGAGTAAAGGCTTGAGTAACTCTTATTCCTTGTAACCACTCTATAATGTGTCATAAATGGCCACGTGTTTGCTGACGAGGTCGAGTAACAGCGTGATGGTCGAATGCTTGAGACCTGAGCTTGAGTTTCAGAACTGGCCTTTACGTCCAATCGAGCTGAAGGTCGATATTGAGGTTTAGGTCGAGTATTGGAAATAAGCCACTACACATATCAATAAAGGTTATTCTTTTTCTCTTTTTCTTATCATTTCCTTTAAGCAAGTAATATGGTAATAATCAATGGGATGAGTAACTGCGAGGGCTTATTTCTAATCCCCGTACTGAGTCCGATATTCGAACTTATATAGCTCGAGTAAACATACTGATAACCAATTAAGGACTAAAAGCAAGGAGATCATAATACAGACTTCCTCATCTACAGTATGGAGATGACAAAGCATCCAATAACATCGCACTGCAAAAAATAGCCAGATATCTATCAACAGTTCGAATACACGCGAACACTATTAGAGATCATATCTTCATCAACAGTTCAGAGATATAAAAACATCTTGTGACTTCGCGCTACAGAAGATACTCCTCCACTTATCAACAGGTCGTATATACACGAGCATCACAAGAGATCGTATCTTCCCAACGGTTTGGAGCTACAGCAAAAGAATGTTAATTGATTCGTTACAGATCAACAAGTATCAAGACGTTACAAAAGACCACCATGAAGACTCATCAAAACCCAATATTGTAGCGTTCCACATCAATGTAGCCAACGGTCATATTATTAGACTTATAAATAGGACTTGATACCTACAAATTAGAGATGCTTCTCTGAGAACTTCTAAGAGATCTTTTCTACATCTTTCTCTCACTTTGGCTTTCTAAATATACCTCTCTCTCTTTCTAAAATCCTCAGGAGAGGTCGTGGTTTTTAACCCATTCAAGGGTTTTCCACGCTAAATCTAGTGTTGTTTGTTTCCCGTTCATAACTAAGCATACTGGATTTTGAAGGTGTAAAGCGCTATCTTCGTGCAATACATAATAGGCTATTACATTTGGCGCCGTCTGTGGAAACAAAGATTACACTCAGCGTTCTCCAATCCAGTTTTTCACTGAATTTATGTTTGAAAGATGGAAAATCATGATAAATCATACCACGCCCTGCCTGACGCTGCTGAAGGAGTGATAGATCTGCAAACAACTGTGCAAGCAGAAACCGAGCGACGAATGGAGCTGGAGAAACAGCTCGCTAGCATGCAGGACACAATCAGGGTACTCCAAGCTCAAATAATGGCAAATCCGAGATAGCAGAACGCTCTGCCCGCAGCCTCGAGGATATCAGTCCATGATCGCCTGAGACATCGAGGCAGAAATACCACGCTTCCTCAAATTCAGCAAGAACCAGTCCTACCTCGAAGTCACAACAATCAACCATTACCCGTTGGTGCGAAAATAGATCTACAACCACAAGAGGAGCAAAACAGAGAAAAACCTCGAGTTTCAGTCTATGATCGCATGGGAGAAGCAATAGGAGAGCATAATCCTGCGAGAGGATCAACAATAAGATGAGTTGTCACGTCTCGACAACATCTCATTCCAGAACAGGTGGTCAAACGCATCAAAGAGCACTTAGATGCTCAAATACTCACTAGAAGGAGCAACTATGCAAGATTACAGAAGAGTCCACTCGCACAGGAGTTGCTAGACGAAGAAGTACCAACCAGTTTTTGAACTCTAATGATTCAGAAATACGAAGTGAGGGATCCTGTGGAATACGTCTTAGAATTTCAAGATTCCATGGGGCTGTATTCCTCCTTCAACCACATTCTTTGCCATCTATTCCCGACTAGCTTAAAAGGCGAGCTTCTACGATGGTTTCACACACTCGACGAAGGATCTATCCTCACCTTCGAGCAACTTCGCGAATTGTTCGTCAAGAACTATTCACATAATAAAGACAAGGAGGAAAGTCTTTACTCTTTGTTTAGTCTCAAGCAGGCGCCAGGGGAAAGATTAAAGACATTTATCAGAAAAAAATTTGGGCTAGCTTGAAAGCTCGATAACCTCGGCAAAAAGATCACGATCTCTACTTTTACCAATGCGTTACTCATAAATCGACGAATCAAGGAACATCTGATCCTCAATAAGCTGCTAACATTTGAGGATATGATGGAAAAGGTCAACAATTTAATCGACCTCGAAAGGCTGATGACTGAGAAACAAAAACCTCAGCGTATCGCTCTATCCACTAACGATCATACCAGAGAACGTAATCGCAACAGCAGTAAAGACTACAGAGGTGATAAAAAATGTTTCAAGTCCTTTGATGATCGAACACGCCAAGGACAAAAGAGACCAGTTCCGCGCTTACCACAGTGGACAACTACTATTGCAAGCATATATCCGCTACTGCAAAAGGATGAACTCTTCAAAAATGCCAATACTCTTCAACCCATACCAGGAAAGCCATACTGCATTCACCACAAGATCTACTATCATGACATGGAACAGTGTTTCATGTTGAAATTTCTCCTCTTGAGTATATTTTTGCATGGTCGGATGCTTGAATATATTATGGACGTAAAAAGTTACAAAGATGACAGCTACAAAACTGAAATCACGGCCGTCCAGACTGACGAAGCGAATGAGGAAAAACATTTGCACTTCGCCGAGACTCAGACAATCAGCCACTCCAACTGATCCAAGCGCAGGCGCGTTGGACAATGCCATGATCTGACAATGGTAGATAAAAAAGCTCGTTTGTTGCCAAAATCTAGCAATTGGCGATCTGGGATTTCTTTCAAAGACTGTGACGTACGTCACGTCAACTTCCCACATCACGATGCTCTTGTCATCATGTTAAAAATGAAGAACATAGTACTACATATAATGATGGTAGACACCAGAATCAACATCGAACTACTATTCCAGAGCAGGATCGACCAAATGGGTTTAGCGGACAAGGTCGAGCCAAGTGACATCAACGTCTCTGGAATCAGCGGTTCCAAGGAAGAACGCGTGAGAAAAATTATACTTCCCATCATGGCCGGACCAGTCACATTTGACGTAGTTTTTTATGTCATCAATGCAAAATCCTACTACCTTGGCATCCTGGGACGACCATAGTCGCATAACATGAAAGCTATTCCCTCCACATATCATCAAATATTACGGTTCGACTGGAAAGGAGGGATCTACAAAATCAAAGGCAGCCAAAAATTATCTCGATCTTGCGATAATACTATTAAAGCTGAGTCAGCTATAGCAGCTCCAACATAGCAATTACAACATTCAGTACCAGCAAAACATCAGCTGCCAAGCGCCGAACCAATAGAATATATCGAGATCAACGGCGCACAAAAAGGAACCCACATTGGGACCCTCTTGAGCACGGAGGAATGCCCAAGTCTCATACAATTCCTTTCGGATAACCACAATGTTTTTGCGTTGACGTTCCACGAAATGCCAGGGATCGATCCAGCCATGGCGTGCCACAAGCTAGAGTTGGAAGAGAAGGCAGAACCGGTTAAATAGAAGCAACGAACTCTAGCACCAAAAATACGAGATGAAGTAAACAAAGAGATCGACAAATTGATTGAGGTTGGTTTTATCCGCAAAGCTATTTACCTGGACTGGATCTCGAACATTGTCGCAGTCCCAAAAAATAACTACAAGTTCAGAATATGCGTCGATTTCACGAATCTCAATCGACACACTCCAAAAGATAGCTTTCCACTTCCAATCATCAACCATCTACAAGATTCAACAGCAGGGCACGAACTCCTCTCTATGATGGATGCCGCATCCGGATGCAATCAGATACCACTTTTCCCTAAAGATCAAGACAAGACTGTGTTCATCAGCGAACAAGGCCTGTATTGCTATAAGGTCATGCCTTTAGGCCTGAAAAATGCCAGCGCTACCTATCAGAGATTGATGACGCAAATGTTCAAAGATCAACTCGGTAAAACTATGGAGGTTTACATCGACGACATGCTTTACAAGAGTCTCAAGAAAGAAGACCATCTGGCAGATTTACGAACAATTTTTAAGATTTTGCGAGCTTACAAAATGCGCTTGAATCCTGACAAATGCCAGTTCAGAGTACAATCCGGAAAATTCTTGAGCCACCTAATCAGTAAACGAGGAATTGAAGCTGATCCATCACGCATACGAGCTCTCTTGGCTATGCCTTCACCAAAGACAAAAAGGATGTTCAGAAACTAGTCGGGAAGATCGTAACACTTAACAGATTTGTGTCCAAATCATCAGGCAGATGCCGACCTCTATTCGATCAGCTAAAATAAGGTACATCACGGGGAAAATCAAAGAAGAATCCCGAGATCGAGTGGACAGATAAATGTGAAGCCGCTTTCCTCGAACTCAAACAACATTTGGGTAAGCCACCAGTTATGAGCACACCAGCAGATGGAGTAGAACTAACATTATACCTAGCTGTCAAAGATACTTCTCTCAGCTCCGTTCTTCACTGACTCAACAAAAAGACCGAGAAACCAGTCTATTTTATCAGCAAGACTCTGACCCTCGCCGAAATAAGATACAACAAGATCGAGAAGCTTCTTTTAGCTCTCATCTATACATCGCAAAAATTAAAATAGTTTTTACAAGCTCATGCTGTTCATGTCTTGACGAACTATCCACTCCATGAAATCTTATCTAAACGAAAAAAATCTTGACATATTCAACAATGGTCAGTAACACTTGGAGAATACGACATACATTTTTGGCCACGCCACTCTGAGAAAGGTCAGGCTGTAGCTGATTTTCTAGCTGACTTTCTTGTAGACGATCCTGATTGGGAAGAAGACGCTAGTAATAACAAAGATGAACCACCCATAGTATACTCTGAAGAGAAGTCTGATTGGGTAACAAAGAAAGGTTGGCAACTTTTGACAGACGGCTCCGTCAGACAAGCCAGATTAGGAGTGGGGATTGTTCTTATTACTCCTTCCAATGATCGGCTCAAAAAATCTATTCACCTCAATTTTGAAGTAACCAACAATGTAGCAGAATATGAGGCACTAATTCATGGCTTGGACATGGCACTCACACTAGGTGTAGCAGAGCTCTTTGTCTACACCGATTCATTACTAATTGCCAATCATGACGCGGGTATCTATCAAGCCAATGGGAAAATGAATGACTACATTGCTGCAGTGGTCGAACGAATGAACAAATTTTAGACATTTTTTGTGGAACACTTGCCAAGGGGGGAAAATAGACATTCAAATGCATTCGCTTACCTTGTTGGGGTTCTTGGATGAGAAGCTCGTTATTTAAAAATTGATGTCATTTCTAACCCCAGTATTAATGCCATCGTGTCCAATACCATTAATACTAGGGGCAACGAGCTGATCGAAAATGATTGGAGACAGCCTTTCATTAGATACATTGGACCTTGCAATAAATTCGATGGCCCACTTCTAGAGGATCCTACAGAACGACGGAGATTAATTGACAATGCCCGTAGATATATTGTCCGGGACAACCTCCTTTACAAAATATCAGTCACTGGTTCATACCTCCCCTGCCTATCCAAAAAAGAGGCACAATAATTCTTATACGATCTACACGGAGGCATATGCAGGTCCTATGTCGCAGGATGATCTCTTGCAAACAGAGCTTTAACACAAGGAATGTTCTGGCCTAAGATGAAAGCACAAGCAATCAAGTACGCTCTCAAATGTGACATTTTCCAACGTCACGGTCCAAAGATACGATCCCCAGCGCTCGAACTACACTCAAGCCAAGTCACCTGGCCATTCAGACGATAGGCTCTTGATCTCATAGGAGAATTTCCTACAACACCAGGAAAACGAATGCATTTGTTGGTCGCTACGGACTACACTAAATGGGTAGTGGTAGTCCCATTGTGTCGAACATGAGAAGATGAAGTCTTCAGATTCATCTGGGAGCACATTATTATTTACTTCAGCAGACCACATCTTATCAGAATCGATAATGGACCACAGTTCGTTGGCTCCAAAGTCATCGTATTCCTCAATGAGCACAATTTCATTCATTTCCCATCAAACCCTTACTATCCTTAAGGAAACGAACAAGCTGAAATTACTAATCGAACGATTGTGAACGGACTCAAGAAGCGTTTAGATGACAAAAAGGGGAATTGGGTGAACGAGTTACCACACGTACTTTGGGCATATCGAATAACTCCACGAACAACAATAGGTTGTACTCCATTCTTACTGGCCTACGGGACGGAAGCCATAATACCCACTCAGTATTATCACCCAATACACAATCACGAGATGACAGATGAAGAAAATGAATTTGAAATCGCATGTAGCCTGAATATGATCGAAGAAACACGCGACAGAGCCATTGTCAATCTAGGAAGATATCTGCTTGCTTTATCATGGTCTTATAACAAGCGCGTTCACATCGAGAATTCAAAGTCAAGGACCTCGTTCTCAGAGAAATCCCCCAACATCGCAAATGCACCTAATATAGGAAAATTAGCAGACAATTGGGAAGGCCCCTTCATCATAACTGGCGCGAGCGGTTTGGGGTCTTACGATCTCAGTACACATGATGGAGTACCTATACCTAATCCATGGAATACCCACCGACTGAAGCTGTATCGAAATTAAACATGCTGTAACTTCAGATTTCACTCATAAGGAAAATTTCATCATCATGCTGCAATTCAATTCAAACATTCTACCTATCTTCGTAACTCTTCAAATATACACGCTCTCCGAGGATTGCTTATTGTGCCAATCAATTTGATCTGGCAGAGACGCCATTCAGATATGCAATATCTAATACATATCCCATCACGATCGCTCAGCTCGACCTATTGCCGGGATCTACCTCATAGCTCTTCAAATATACACGCTCTCCGAGGGTCGCTTATTGAGACAATCAATTCGACCTGGCAGTGACGCACCCTTTAAATATCTCGTTGCGGTCTTTATTAATTTATTCAAATTGGCCTATACACGTTAAAATATAACATCACTACATCTCTATATAGTCATTCATTGGATCCCCCAATTCAACTATACATAGAGATAACAACAAACTTTTTTATCTACTCAACATTTGACATTTTTCTACAGCAAAGACATATTAACACTCTGTCTCATTACAATATAAACAACGAAACTACTGTTCACTTTTTGGGCATACAACATTCAAACTTTCCCCAGGCCCAAATAAAAGAAGACAAGGAAAAGAATAGCCGCATCAACTACAGTAGGAGGTGCATTCAACAATTCCATAACTCTCGGCATCAAATTATCTATATAAGATAACCGTGCTAGCTGCAAGTCATATTCCGTAATGTATTCAGTTGTAGCAGCCAAGATCGACTCACACTCTTTTCAAAATTTCTCTATATCAGCATGCAACATAGCCATAGTCGCAACGTAACATTATCCACAGTCAGCAACGTAGCTTCATAAAATTTGGTTTTCACCTTGTTTAGTTCGTCTTCAAAATCTTTACATTGAGCTTCCAGAGATTTTTTCTCCTGCAGCAACGAGCCTCTATATTGCTTCATCATCTACACACTGCACTCCATCTCCTGCTTCAGACGGTGCAACTTTTTATCTACCTCCCTCGAATAATTAATCTCGGCTTCAGCTGCGTCCATCATCCTCTACGACTTTTTATACTTCATATGGAGTTCCTCGAAAACTTCATTACCTTGCATGCACTCCAGTACCGAAGCTTATTTGTCCTGGTCAAGATTGACGATCTGCGAATTATACTTATTGATGGCCTCATTCAGCTCTCGATCTCTTTTGGAACATGCCTCCTCATGATTTTTTTGCACTGCCATTTTTTCTCTGACATGAATCTCGAGCCTCACGCAACTCCCAGTTCAGCTTTTTTAGGCCCTCGCGCATATAACGGATTTCAGAATCTTGCTTCTTTAAGAGATCAATATTATTTGCTATCACCGACTGATGATGCAACAAATCATTCTTCTGCTTATTAATTATACTTAACTGATCCAGTACCTGTTGATTCGCAGCCATGGTCTCCAACTTTTTCTTCTTCAGAGATTATTTCTACAGTTCGGATTCATTATTAGCAGTCAATATCTCTGCATCCTTACATGATAACTCTGCAGTCGCATCATTTAGCCGACTCTGCAGCTCCAACATCTCAGATTCTAGCTTTAAATTTAACAAAATTGTTTATTCAACCGCCAACGAACATTGATGCAACTTGGCAGACAATTTTTTATTTGACGTAGATAAGGCAGCCAAATAGTCCTGTTCTTTGTCTTCAACCTAGAAGAACAGATCACAAACGACAATACATCTATCAACAAATATTCATTCCTACAAGACATATCATTCTACAACATTTATTGCAATATCCAGCTATGATACACAAACCAACTATATTATGCAAAGTACAATCAAATGCCACAATCTAGTTGGCTTGTGATTGTACCCTATTACTACTAGCATCTACTTGCAATGGTTCATTAAAGATTATGACCTCTTTCGGATGAGTCTTATGACGTGTGTGAGGCAGCAAATCTTCGACCTCTTCCTCCTCAGACTCTTCAGCTCGTAGTTTTGAGGATGAAGCTCCCCCACCCACATTCCCTTTTACAAACCACATTTTTTCAATCTTATCATTCTCTACTTTCACATCTTTACCAGAGCTTGAGATATAATGCCTAAATTCATTTTCTACTCTCTCAAGCTCGCCCCCATAAAATGCGATCACATCGGTTATCTGACGTTCGTAGTCTGTCTTGATAGCACGCTTTCCCCGCTTTGGAGTAATTTTCTTCTTCAAGCGTGATTGTGATACTTGCAGACGTTGCTGCATATTTAGTAAACACGCTTCTAGCAATGTCACTCTCTTCTCCGAGCTCTGCAACAACCTAGCACACTCCACATTTTCCCTCTCCAGACATGTATTATGACCCTTGCACCACTCCAGTTCGTCACAAGCATGCCTATGATCAATTTCTAATTGTGAGTGGATCTTTCTATCCCCCTTTTTCATGTTGAAGAAAAGGATCCTCATTGCTCTTTGCCCCTACAAAAGTCAAGCTCATCAGGCAATGAACCTACACCACCCCATATGATGGATACTCCAGCCCGAGCTGAGCATCTTTGTGTCTCTCTACTATGGCGATTGCGCGCTTCTTGCACTAAGAATTTCACCCGAGCTGGGTCCGGTACTATGCCTCTCTCAGTTAACTATTCTAAATAGGCCTCCTTCAAACCCCGCTCACTATCAACTTCGGCCTCAAAATGAAGCGTCAAAGACATTAATGGCCTTTGACACTATAACTTATCGCTCTCATCTACAAACCATTTATCCTTAAGAGATTTTTGGAGTAAAACGGACCTATCGGTCTCTTTTCAAAAAACCTCATCCCTCTCAATTTTTATCTTCCTATATCTATATTGATGCTCGAATAGCTCCTTAAAGGTTTTATCAAAGTTTAACTTATGAAAGCATCTCTCATATTCAATTTTATTGTGTACCTGTTTAGTACGATTGATAGAATCCCTTGCTCGACTCAAGGCCTTCTCCATCTCGATCACTTTCCCCCTCAAATGAACTACCCCCTACATACAAATCATACATTTACATCAAAACAACATATATCAACAACAACCATAAAAATTTCAAAATCTCGTCAAAAGCAGTTATACCATCAGTACAAAGGACAAAGTTCGACTAAGTCTCAAAACTATGCTACCACTACAGAATCAAGATTTAGCTCCTGCTACCTCTTAGGTCGGATTATCAGCCACTGGAGGAGCCGGGGTCTGCTCAGCCACTAGAGAAGCATCATCCCCTGGGAAGACGATCTCGCCATACTTCCCCACAAGAGCAAGATCGACATCCCCTCTGCTCAAACCCCATAAGTAAAAGGCTTGAATCAACTTATTTCGAGAAGCCACTGCAATATCAACAACCTTCTTCTCCTCATCTTCGACCTCTTGCTTTGAAGTGGCAGCTTCCTTCTTGAACTTATCTTTCTGCAGAGCCTTCTCCTTCTAGAACTACTCCCTCTGTAGCACCTTCCACTGCTCAAACAGTTCTTGCAGAGCAGCTTTCTATGCATCATGTTACCGAATAAGTTCACCACGACTCGCAGCAGCTAGCTTCAACACCTCCGCGGTTGACTTCCAAGCAAGAAAGCTGCACCACAAATACAGCAAAACAGTATTACAAGATCGGATCATTACCGGAAAAGATTTAATCAAATAACACCTTGCATACTTGAGAGATGCTGGATCAAATTTGGGTATCTAGGTGGATTGGATCACCACAGCTTCAAGGTTGATACCCTTCGAAGAAGCTCAGATATCTTTACCGGATTCTTTTTTCTGCTTCTTCAGAGGAGGAGCCATATTTACATCAGTATCCACCCCCTCAGTACCCACCGGCGGTATCTGTACAAAAGCTGTTTGTTCAGAAGGCGGCACCATCTTTTTCATTCTAGGTCGCCAAACAAAGGAGCTTGAACTACCCACAGCACAGGAAGGAATCTCCATCGCATCAACATAAGCAGAGCCAGAAGCAGCCATAGCTCATTTTTTATGAGCTCATTGTACTTTTTAAATTATAGAGTTAAGCCTCTTCTCTCTGCAAATTTCTAGTTCTCCAAGAACTTTGTTCAGTTCGTTTCCTTCTCGACTAACGACATCGATCAAACTCGATGTATCAGCAATAGCTTTTGGATTAGGCTCTACCAAAATAGCAGCAAACTATGTTTGCAATTTGCAATAAGTTAAAAGATAAACTGCAGGCTGAATGAAGACACTTACTCTCGTTAAAATTCTTATATATCAGCTCGAGCGCGGGTTCCCCAGGCACATACATACAATTACCCCTCACCATCACAAGATGGTCGCACCCGGGTCTCCCAGAAGATTCAAAATCAAAGAATTTTAGCCTCGCTGAATCATTAAACAAGTATCTGCTCTTTCGATCTTTCTCATTCATAAACTTATAATATTTTAAGACATCGTCCGCAACGAATTGTCTTGCTATACCATTATCCTTCCACTTCTGGTTAAGGGCTTCACAGACTCTCATTATCTTAATGATGTTACCATTTAATTGACCAGGGTAACTCTTTAATGCACTCATTACCCCCTTTTGGAAAAAGGTTAGGCGAATATTCAACCCTTTAGTACATTCATTACCCCCTTTTGGATAAAGGTTAGGGGAATATTCAAACCATATGCGACCTGGTTTAAATAACAGAGGAATCCTTCCTCTACAACCTCTGCGCCAGTTCCATTATAATAAGTGATATTTATATCATTTCCTATATACATACTTCTCCTCCATCGATCCAGAGAAGGCACCTGATAATGCTCTACATTACCACTCGGTCTCACCAGAGTTCTAAACCACAACCCTGCATTCATCACATAATTCCCCCATTCTCCATCTAAACACTTTTTATACTATAAAAATTTCTTTGCTACATCTACATTCTCGGGATATTTAAAAAGTTTCCCAGTTTCATTCCCCGCATGCAACCCCACTTCCCTCCCAGAAGAAACATCCGGATTATCGGTAGTTACAGTACCAATTACCGCAGAATTATCCATAGTCCTATCAGACGATGATGATTCCTTACTACTGGTTGATAAAATAAATTTACTACTGGGTTTCAGGTTTTTTGAGCGCATCTACCATACATAAAGGAAAAATCTATTCATAGTTTTTTATTAATCAAACAGGCCTCCTCCCTCAGCCGTACCTAACACGTTATTAATCTACCCAAAAAAGTTCAAACATGCAACCTACCAACTTTTCAAGAAACTAATACAACAACAGAAAAGTAGGAAGCAGAGATACTAACCTGTACTAGATGGGCAACAGTCATCGACTCCGGTCACCACTCGCACCTCAGACGACAAAACTTTGTCCTTCTTAGTAAGATCACACAATACTGGAGGACTACGTTCAAAATTTGAAGATTTTCTCTCTCTAGAAATACTTCTGCCTTTGTTTGCAACTGATTATGGTTTAAGAGAAATGGGAAGAAAAGCTTTTATATTATCCCTTGGTTTCTGAAATGATAGCTCTTCGGGACACGTGTCCACATCATCTCTCCTAACAGACACGTCTTTTCATTTGCCCTCATAATAATTTTTGGTGCAACGTGTCCTGTTATCACGTCTGTCTCTCTCCTCTACCATTATTAAGAACTCACTACCCGAGAAGATTTATACAAATCTTATAGCACGATTACTTACAGGAACATCCTTCTCCGGCTACATGATCTTGCTATGTTTTTTTATAGCATGGTTCTAGTTTAAAAACCTAACTACAGCTATTACAGCTATCACTTACCTTAATTTTAGTCTGACAGACGCAGAAAATTAGTAACATATCCTGCTTCAGTTCTATTTCAGTCAAAAATTATCATTGATACAGAAAGTAATGACGAGACGACCTCAACACAAGCAAATCAATTTATTATGATTGATCATCCGACCTTACATATAATGACAACGGATAATTCTCTTCACCACGTGGAATAATTTCAATATCAGCAGCTTTCACATCCTCTTTAGCAAGATTATCCAGCGCAATTTTCAAAGGCTCCAACCAAGTTCCACTGATGATAATAAGTATTCAAGTTGACAACGGCATGGCTCTAGCACCAATAACTTATGGCACGAAAGCAATTATGACCTCGCCATCTCCGCAGACATAACAACACTATATCTCAACAAGGCCATAAACATATAAGAGCGACCTACACAGTTCGGATATACTTAATTCAGCTCATCAACAATACGATCTACATATTTTTGACCTATGTCATCAGTGAATAGTTCGATATTTGTTCAATAGTATCTTACAACAGTTTTAAAAGTAGCTTCAAGCACTTACAAGATAAGATAATAAAGTTTGAATTTATTATTCAAGAAAAACAAGCTACAAGAACGAACACTTCAACCAGTTCGGAGTTAAAGATTACAAGTTTTACAGACAATTTTTTCTTTTACAAAGAATAGCCTACATTGTAGATGACAGTGCAACACTTTAGAAGATACAATGGCGGGCCCAACAGAAAAGCTCAAAGCCCAAGGATGGGAATTGGAGTGAAGTAGAGGGCACAATTAAACCTACCATTCCTCCATAACCCCCACCTCCGCTGCCAACGAAGGACCTCCTCCACCATTACAATACCCAATCTTTCGCAGGGTATCAATAATACTTCTCAGACGACTTCCCCGAATTCTCATTTTCTGCCGCCACTGCATCTTCTGCAAGCATCCGCAGACAGGACCGACGGTGAGCAGCAAACAAAACCACATAATGGAATCGCCACAGTTGATGAAAATCATCATCTGCCTCATCTACTTCTTCCCACGACATCCCATGGAAAGTTGGAGGCACATGGATTGGAGTCGGCAGAGAAAGACTTTGGGTGCCAAAATAGCGAGTTTGCAGACTTGCCATTTTTGTCTGAACTCTAGCTTTATGGGCTTGGCGTCGAGTTGTCACCATCACTACCACTCAACACAAACTAAACGACTGACAATGTTAACCAGGGTGAACAGTGATAGCAACTATTCACCATGTTTTTATAGTAGCAGCATTTAATGCATTCCACAACTTCTAATAAGGTATTCATCACAAGTGCATGTCTCAAGAAGAATTTTTGGGAGACCCAAAAGTTAAAACTACTATTCTTCCAAGATAAAATGGAAACCATCAATGCAACATTCAGTTCAGACGACTGAACTTCTCAACCAGCACCACTTGCAACACACGTTTCTCCTGCTATTGGCTGAAAGGGGGCAGTTGTGAGGGCTTATTTCAAATTCCCGTACTGAGTTCGATATTCAAACTCACATAGCTTGAGTAAACATACTGCTAGCCAATCAAGGACTAAAAGCAAGGAGATCGTAATACATACTTCCTCATCTATAGCTCGGGGATGACAAAGCATCCAATAACATTGCACTGCAGAAAATACTCAGATATCTATCAACAGTTCGAATACACGTGAACACTATTAGAGATCATATCTTCATCCACAATTCAGAGATATCAAAGCATCATGTGACTACGGGCTACAAAAGATACTCCTCCACTTATTAATAGGTCGTATGCACACGAGCATCACAAGAGATCATATCTTCCCAACGGTCTGAAGATGCAGCTAAAGAATGTTAATAGATCCATTACAGATCAACAAGTATCAAGACATTACAAAAGACCACCATGAAGACTCATCAAAACCCGATATTGTAACGTTCCTCATCAATGTAGTCAACAGTCATATTATAAGACCTATAAATAAGACTAGATAGCTACGAATTAGAGAGGTTGCTCTGAGGGCATCTCTATCTCTCTTTGTAATAGCTAGCAGTCTAAATATACCTCTCTCTCTTTCTAAAATCCTCAGGAGAGGTCGTGGTTTTTAACCCATTCAAGGGTTTTCCACGCTAAATCTAGTGTTGTTTATTTCCCGTTCATAACTAAGCATACTAGATTTTGAAGGTGTAAAGCGTTATCTTCGTGCAATACGAAAATAGGCTATTATAGTAGCTAATATTCTTAGCCAAGGCTAGAGAAAACTCTACCCAATGTAGCCTTAGTATAGATTGTGTAGCTTAGTTAGAGTAATTACTTTCTCTTTATCCTGGAATAATTCATATTTATATTCCTTCGTCCTATGTTTGACCATAGCTTGGATTAGGAGGAGTAATGAATCTAAGTAACCATCTTGTTCGACCATAATAAGATAGGTTAGGAACATGGAGAAAAGAACATAATTCATATTTATCAACCGGACCATGGTTGAGTAAGTTGGTTTATGGTTAGTTCCCAATCATTAAATCTCTTTTATCTTTTGATGTATTGCATATACCCGACAAAGAATATGTGATACGGGAACTCGTAATTTACTTTAATTATTTATGCCATCTCACAGTTACAAAAGGTGGAGTAAAATCTAAGCCTTGATTCTTACTCTAAATCATACTAATATTTTCTAGCATTTTTTTTATTTCTTCTTATTAGTTCGAAACCTACTCAAACTCATTGTTATTGGATAAAACTAGTAGCTCGATGTATAGTTCGTACCACAAGTCTCTTGGGATACGACCTCGCTTACCCTTGTACTTAACGGTACACCATACGCTTGCGGGTCTTTTAAGACGTTGCTTTATAATCGATCAAATTTTTGGCGCCGTTACCGGGGACCAAAGTGCGTTTTATTTATTTTTTAGTTGCTATTTTTAAGCCGATTATTTTTCTTCTCTCTCTACTTCATTTCCTTACTTTTCTTGTCTTCGGATGTATGAGCACACGAGTACAAATAGTAATAGTTGTTTGATACTTAATGCTTGAGGTGTGAGTGATTTTAGGTTTTCTTATGTATGAAACTTGAATTTTTTTTTAAATCCGTTATTTTTGGTTTTGGGCTAGACTTATTCAAACTCACCAACTTGTATTAAAATTTGACGTGCTTAATCTATTTTTTTCCATGTGCCCACTTTGTTTGTTATAACTTGAGTACGAGCTTAGGTTTTTTAAGAACTGTTTAGTGGACCACAATTAAAACTTCACTATTTTTTCCAGCTTCAGCAGAAATTATTTTTATAACTTAAGCACGAGCTTTGTTTTTCTTAAACTTTGAGGTGCTTGACAATAAAAATTGTTGTGGGTCCAAAGAGCTTGAACTCGAACTATTTTATAATTTGAGCTCATGTTTTTGTTACGAGTGGTCCTACTTGAACACGAACTGTTTTATAGCTCGAGCACAAACTGTTTTCGAACTTGAGAACTAAATGTTGTTTTGTGGGCCTTAATTCAAACTTGAGCACGAGTTGCTTTTGATACGAGCACGAACTTTAGTACTAGATTTGGTTAATTTTGGAAGCCTCTTACAGACCCCAAAAGGTTTAACGCGCTTGAGCACGAGTTGCTTTCGCAAGTTTTGCTTGAATTGGGATATGATAAAAAACCATTTTTTCTAATCTTGATTATTACTCTCTATTGTCGATCAAACAAAAGACGATTATACTTTGAGAATTTTGGGCACCGATAAGGGATATAAAAGAACAGAAAGCGCGGAAAGTGTTGAAGGTGAAATACGAAAAGCTTAAGGCAGGGGAAATTTCTTGAAAAATCCTTCTTGGGCCCCCTAAGTCAAGGGGCAGCCACAGCTACACCGGAAAACACTTCTCGTAGTTTGGTACTTCTTAAATCTTGACATCTAGAAGGGGTACATATCCGCTCCTCCCCGGCACTAGGACATATAAAATCGTGTGGACTGTGCAAATACATGTTGCTCTAATAAAAAATTTGATGTGGTTGGATTGACCTATTGTTGCGTTTAATATTTGTTTTCATTCCAACATTAGTAAAGGTAAAAACTGTTAGAGACTTGCGGGATTTCATCACCCAAAAAGCTCTCCAACAAGTGAGACCACCCATTAGGGATACGAAGAAATTTATATCACACAAAAATTGAACGTCCCGACCTTAAAATAATTGATATTAAAAAAGAGTAGCAAGATTCCCACGGGATTTCTTCACCCAACAGATAGGTGTACCGGACTGAGGTACAAACACGGGTTCGTAGGATACGGCCCCTGCCTAGCGCCGCAAAATACTAGTTGTAGGTTTGCGACGTTACTGTTCTGAGTATTGACGTGCGATAAGGTAACTTGCTCAGGTGTGAGGACTAAACATCTACTCTAAGCTAGTACAGGTATAGTGACACAAGGGAGTGTAGGAACCAAAACCTTTAACCATCCTACCCTTTTGTGAACATAGAAGAATATAGGGGAGACCTGCTTATTACTTCTTAAAAAATATTGAAGTGTTAAATTATAGGCTTAATAGATTGCTTACTGCATCGGGTGCCAATTTTTTTTCACATACTACTTGTGCATGATCAATTGGACACGTGGAGGAAAGGTTTAGGAAGCTTACCGGAACCTTTGCCTATATATGGGCCACCACCTCAGCCTAACTAGAGAGGGCCCCAACCTTGCCCGGTCAAAATAATAGAGGACTTAGGATCCCCAGTTTGGGAGGAAAGTGATCCATCTCGAGTTTTCCCAATTTCGGAGGAAGGTAATTCATCTAGAGTTGACCCAATTAAACTTGTTGTCAAGGTAGAAGTATAACCTCTAATTATGGTTGCTGCCAAATCTCTTAAGGACTATTAGACCCCAGTGGTGAGTGATATGCCTTCCTATATTGTGCTACCAGCTATCAGGATAAACCATTATGAAATCAAGCCTAGTGTGATCCAAATGTTACCTTGATTTTGTGGGCTTGATTCTGAGAGCCCCTATAAGCACGTCCACGAGTTTAAGAAAATCTGTGTGCCCTCCAAATATTAATATTTTACTGAGGATTCCATCCACCTTTGTTTATTCCCATTCTCACTAAAAGACAAGGTGAGTCATTGGCTAGATTCATTGGCACCAGCATCTATCAATTCATGGGATCAAATGGAGAACAAGTTCAAAACCAAATGGTTTTCTATGGGAATAACCCTCGCTCTTAGAAATATAGTTGTTGAATTTGTTCAAAATGAGAGTAAAATGTTTTACGAGGCATGGGAGAGATATAAAGATCTTCTTTCACAATGTCCCCATCATGGTTTTGAGAAGCAACATCTAGCCCAAATCTTGTATCGTGGAATAACTTCTGAGAATCGCTATAGGCTAGAATCCATGCATAGTGGTAAATTCCAGGACCTTGAACCTTATAGAGCTTATGAGGAGTTTGAGACATTAGCTGAGAATTCTCAGCTGTAAGATTTTGATCCACATAGAAATATTCCTACAGTAAAAAATGGTGGCTTATACAAAGTGAGTGAGGGAATGGCCATCAAAGCCCATTTGGATAATCTTACCCAAAAAATTGAGGCTATGGCTACAAATCAATCTAAGGGTAGTGTAAACCAGGTTCAGTAACAGGGTTGCACCGCATGTTATGATGTAACCCATACGACTCAAATGTGTCCCATGCTCAATAAAATGAATGGTAATCAAGAGCAAGTGAATCTTGTGAATAACACCTATTAGAGGCCCTTTAACCCGTACAAATCAATTTGGCAGAACCACCTAAATTTTTTGTGGAAGAACAACCAAACCAGTTCAGGTTTTGGAGAGCCACAAACCTCAGGTCATAATTTGCCTAGGAATCCTCTTTCTCAATCTTATCCTCATGCATCTCAGCAATCCGTTCAGTCATCCAAACAGTTCCCACCCGCTCCACCCAAACCATATTTGGAAGAGACCATTGCTCTCTTCATGCAATAATCAATGAAAAGCCAAAAATAAGCGTTACAACTTGGGCAACAAATGATGTAATTCCAACAACAGACTTTGGTGAATCAAAATTCTACATCCCAATTAATCTATAATTTAGAGACTCAGATATGACAATTGGCAAATACATTACATGAGAGATCACCAAGTAAGCTACCTAGCCAACCTGAATTTAATCCAAACGGACTATCAGGCTTTGATTCTAGTTCAATCCTAAAATAGCTTAATATTATTACAACTCTTTAAAGTGGTAGACAAATTGATAAACAGGTTGAAATACCTAGGGTTGAGCCAACACCAGTTGCTATTGAGGATGAGGTAGGTACGAGTGAACCAGTTGTAGTAAACCACCATGAACCTTCTAAAAAATCTAAGGATTTTCTTACTTCGTCCGTTTCCATACCAACGACACGTTTTAAGCCAAAAGTGTCTTATCCACAACGCCTTCTTCCGGCTAATAAAGGGATTCAATTTGATGAGATATTGGATATATTTAAGCAAGTTCATATAAATATTCTAGTACTCGATGCCATCATGCTTATCCCTACATATGCCAAATTCCATAAAAATGCGTGCATTAGGAAAAGGAAAATCAATGTGCACAAGAAAGCCTTCTTGACTGAGACATTAACCCCGCCTAAGCTTCGAGATCCTGAAGCCCAACCATCCCTTGTAAAATTGGTGATCATAAAGTGGATAGGGTATTACTCGACTTAGGGGCTAGTGTGAATGTCTTACCTTACTCGGTCTATCAGGAATTAGAACTTGGAGAACTTGAACCTACCCCAATGACACTTTAATTGGCTGACAGGTCAATACGATACCCACGTGGTATCCTTGAGGATATTCTTATCAAGGTTGATACTCTCATTTTTCCTGTTGATTTTGTTGTTTTGGACACTGAAGATGTAAAAAATCCTAGCTGTGAGATTCCCGTCATATTGGGCCGCTCTTTCCTTACAACTGTTCATGCCATTATTAATTGCTTTAATGGGGTCTTACAACTATCAATAGGTGAAATGAAGATCAAGCTCAATGTTTTTAACAATAATGCTCAAGTCCCTCATTCTGATGACATGGCTGAGATTAATATGATTGACTCCCTAGTTTATAATTCGTTCCAAAATCATTTTTTGAGGACCTCTTAGAATTATTTCTTGTGAACTTTGTTGAAGACTTTGATGAAAATTTGATTGTTGAAGAGCTTAATGCTCTACTCGACTCAAAACCCATTTTTTACAACTTCAAATGGAGACCTCATGTTAAACCTCTGGAACTGTCCACTACTTTGCCTATTCCATCCATTGTTAATGTACCCAAGTTAGACATCAAGCTATTACCTAAGACTTTGAAGTATGCTTTCTTAGGTGATTCTAAAGCTCTGCCTGTGGTCATAGCTTCCAATCTAAATATTGACTAGGAAAGTAGATTGTTGGGTGTCATTGGAAGACACAAATTAACCCTAGGATGGTCTGTAGTAGACTTGAAAGGGATTAGCCTCGCCATTTGCATGCATCGCATCAATCTAGAGGAAGGTACTAAAAATTCACACGAGATGCAACGGCGGTTGAATCCCACCATGATGGAGGTGGTGAAGAAGGAAGTTCTCAAATTTTTGGACTCAGGTATCATATACCTCATTTCGGATAGTAAGTGGGTCAGCCCCGTTCAGGTTGTACCTAAGAAATCATGGATTACTATAGTTGAGAATGAGAATATTGACCTAATTCCCACCCGCATGACCACCGGGTGGCGTGTATGTATCGGCTACAGGAAATTGAACACGGTCACAAGAAAAGATCATTTTCCTCTTCCTTTCATTTATCAAATACTTGAACGATTAGCCGGTAAAAGTCATTACTATTTTCTTGATTGATATTCTAGATACAATTAGAACTCCATTGTCCTCGAAGATCAGGAGAAGACAACTTTCACATGTCCCTACGGGATATATGCTTATCGACGTATGCCATTTGGGTTGTGCAATGCACCCGCTACATTCCAGCGTTGTATGATGAGTATATTTTTTGATATGGTTGATAAGTTTCTTAAAATATTTATGGATAACTTTTCAGTGTTTGGATCATCTTTTGATGAATGTTTACACCATTTAGAGCTTAGACTAGAACGATGTACACAAACCAATTTGGTGTTAAACTGGAAAAAGTGTCACTTCATGGTAAAACAATGGATAGTTATTGGACATATTATCTCTAACAAAGGAATTGTAGACGATAAGGCCAAGATCGACATTATTTCTTTTTTATTTCCACCTCGGACGGTTAAGTCCATTCGATCATTTTTGGGGAATGTTGGGCTTTATCGCTGGTTCATCAAAGATTTTAGTAATATTTTCCAGCCATTGTACAATTTACTTGCTAAGGACACTGATTTCAACTTTGATGACGCATGTGTCCGGAGCTTTTGAGAAGCTCAAACTTTTATTAACTTTCGCCCTTATCATCCAGCCTCACAATTGGGAATTCCCTTCGAGCTCATGTGTGACGCTTCAGATTATGCTGTTGGTACGGTTTTAGGGCAAATAGTAGATAATAAACTTCGTGTTATTTACTTTGTTAGTCGCAAGCACAATGATGCAAAGTTAAATTACTCTACCACGGAGAAGGAGTTATTAGCCATTGTATTTTCCTTAGAAAAATTTTGATCATACCTTGTTGGATCCAAAATCATTGTTTACATCGACCATGCGGCCTTAAAGTATGTATTATCTAAAAAAGATGTTAAACTCGATTAATCAAATGGATTCTTTTGTTACAAGAATTTGATATCAAAATTCGAGATAAGAAAGGTGTTGAGAATGTGGTTGCGGATCATCTATCTCAAATTCTCACTGAGGGTGCAGACGAATTTCTCTCTATCTTAGAGACATTTCCTGATGAGCAGCCCATGGCTATCTCACAACTGCCTTGGTACGCCGATATTGTCAATTATCTTGCTACCCAACGATTACCTGCCCATTAGTCAAAGTAAGATAGAACAAAATTCTTGCACGAGGTTAGACATTTTAGTTGGGACGATTCTTATCTTTATAAGTTTTTTTCGGACCAAGTGATTAGGAGATGCATCCCAAATAATGAGTTCCATAGTGTACTCACATTTTGCCATACCTTAGCTTTCAGAGAGCATTTTGGGACCAAGAAAACTGATATAAAAGTCCTTCAATCTGGTCTTTAATTAGCCTACCCTTTTTTGTGACGAACATACCTTTTGTTATGAATGTGATAGGTGATAGAGGACCGGGAATATTTCTCATCAAAACATGATGCCCTTGAACAACATCCTTATTGTTGAACTATTTGATGTTTAGGGCATTGACTTTATGGGCCCATTTCCATCTTCTCGCGGTTACCTTTACATTCTAGTTGCTATCGATTATGTCTCTAAATGGGTTGAGGCGGTGCCATGTCAAAAGAATGACCATAGGCCCGTGATAAAATTTTGAAAACCATTTTTAATCGTTTTGGCAAGCCTCGGACAATTATTAGTGATGGTGGTAAACATTTTTACAACCGTACCTTTCAAAATCTTTTAAAAAATTACTCTATGACTCATAAAGTTGCCACACCATATCATCCACAAACAAGTGGTCAAGTCGAAGTATCCCCTCATCAACAAAAAGTGAGAACTGAGAAAACAATTTAGTTTTGTTGATCTAGCGGAGAAGGGGATGAAGATTGAGGACGTTATTTTAACTGAGATTGAGATGGAGATGTATGCAGATTTGCATCCCCTCATCAACAAAACGCTGTATACAGTGGTGGAGGGCATGTCAGTAGCAAAATCTTTGGTGCTCTTTCGGCAAGTTGGGCTTCATCATTTGCTCATTGTTCCCAAATATCAAGTAGCTGGGGTGAGTTGATCTTCCTCTTTTCCAGTATGATTTTAAAGCAACAAAAGTTATAATACAAATTTAAAGGATAAGTTACTTAAAAAAATTAGAATATGTGGTGCGTCTGACATAAAGGACCATAGTAAACTATGATTCTTTGCATCAAACCAACAATTTTTTTTTCTTAAAAAGTTTAAAAATTATTAACAACACAATAAAATCTCAGGTGGATAGTATTACAGCCCAAATGTTATTTTCTTTTATTTTTTTTGGAAATAGTCCTCATGCACGACCATAAAATGATAAGTCAAATCTGACAAAGCTATCCTCCATCTAAACAATAATCCTCAAACCTCAAAATTTTCATAATCTTGAGGGTTAAAGGCACAATACGACATAAGTAACCAGAACTACCACTTTCATTTTCTCGCTTTCTCTTCAAGGTATCCACTCCTACTTTAGAGCCTCCATTTATCATAGATCTCGGTTTATAGGTGTTGTTTCGCTAGTCTTGAGCTAGATCAACATGTATATCTCTTAACCTTGATTAGTAAGTAATGCTTCTTCACCCAGCCCTTCTACACATATCCTATCTATAGATATATCACTTTTTCTCGAAAGTCTTGCACTCTTTCTTTCTTTTTCGCAAGGCAAGCCAATATTTCGCGATCCCTAACCACTTTAACCAGGCCCGAAAAGTTTCTAAATCCCCAGCGCCCACACGCCCCAAAGGGTACAAAGCCCAAAGGCATGCACAATTCTGAACCCCATAGGATTTCAAAAAGGAGGTGAAAGCGAAAGTCTTGCATTCTTACAACCCCTTGAATTGAGATTAGTGGTTGAGAGAAAGGTTTGCTTCATCTGTGAAGACGTAAGGCACCTTCACCGAATTTAGTAGGTAAAAAAATTCATTAAAAATACACCATACTGTAGTAGATAGGAGGGTCAATGGTGTCGGCCTTGATGGGCTTGTTCAAACTTTGCATTCAAAGATTCAAGTTATCTGCCTAAATTAAATGGTATGGGAAGGATCTGTGGATGTTAATACAACTCTATGAATGTCAAGTTAAGTTAGCCGCAAAATGAAGTTGCTGAAATTTGCCACTGTGTATATCATATATTTATTGAAGGTCACTTTGGCTTTTAGAGTCTCAAAGTTTTCTCTCAGGCGTGTAAAATTCCTCATTTTCCCACCCATATAGTTTGCTAAGTAAATGTTCTCGTTCTCTTTAGCGTCAATGTAATATCCCGTATATTTTTTTAAATTTTTTATCTATACCTATTATTTGTGCATCATGCGTAACCTTTTACATCATATTAAGTCATTCATCTTTGATTGTAGTTAGTCCATGCCTTTTTATCGCTTGAGGTCGTGCCTTTTTGATCGCTTGTATTGGAGGGGTTTATCAAAGTTTGGGGTTGCCGTAGTATAGAATCACTCTAACTTAAAATCTGTTTTCAGAAGAAAGATTGGTATCGTTTTTATCATAGAGTTGGGGAGAGTCTTTGGGAGATGGGAGACTTAGGCTGTTTTTGTGGAGAAAGGAAGAAGAGAGGGAGACGTCTTGTTTCATCACAAAACTTTATCTTCTCTTGGTGCTTATATCCTCCAATTAACATCACATGGTTACTAGATTTCTTGAGCTCATCAACCTCTTGTTGCAACGCCTCATCCATTAAGTGTTCTTCTCCTTAAAGCACCCATCTCCAGCTAGCAGTTCTGAAAACCACAAGCTGGGTATCATTCTCTTGTATAGAGAGAGATGTTGTTGTTCTAGAGAAAGGGAGCTTCTGTTGTTCTAGAGAGTAGAGAGAGGTGCTGCCATCATCGATCACCAATAGACCAACACCTCTTACCAATCTCAGCTGCCTGTTTCCAGTAAGTTCTCACTGTTCTCTTCATTCATAAACTGTTTTATGCTATTACAACCTACTTGCTTAGAGAAGAGACTTGCTTGCCAACCTACTTGTGATTATGGTTTAGCAACCCATCATAGATTAATCTTCCTTGTCTTACTCCTACCTATGATGAAGAATTAGGCAGAATTGAGCCTTCCTGTTTTCTTCTTTCATAAACTGTTCTCTTCTTTGATAAACTGTTTTCTTCTTTGATAAACTGTTCGGTTTTCTTCTTTGATAAATTGTTTTCTTCTTTAAACCATAGGTGCTGTTTTAGACCTTTATCTATTCTACTTTCCCTTTCCATTAAGAGTAATCAATGCTTTCCCTTTTCCTCATACTTGTGTAACTCAGATGTTGACGCTTTGGAACTGATTTTAGTCTTGATCGGATGGTGATATGTGTGGTTTATGAAAACTGTTTTCTGTTATAAAGTCTGATTTTTGGACTCCTGTGGTCATACTTTGGGCAGATTTTGGTTCATCAAGGATTAGATATAACAAGTACTTGGTTAGAGGATTATAGGTGGTGGGGTTGGCGCCGTATCATTGGTAGAGCAAAGTCAGCTTTTGCGGGGATTGGATAATCATTAAGCGTTATTAGGCGAGTGTCCATTCCTTGCTAAATTTTCTTTACTAGTTAAATCAATGTTAATTAAGAGTGATACTCAGTGATATAGTGACGTTATATATGATCTAGTATATTGTTTAGGTTCGAGTTTTTTTTTGTGAAATTCATTAAATACCATGTTAGATATGTTAGTTATTCTTTAACTTAGTTACTATCTCTAGGTGACTTGTGGTTTGGCCTTTAGTTAACTTGATTGTCTTTAGACTTTGAGAATTGGTTAAAAGTTATTACGCTTGTTCTCGTGGCCTTGTCCTTGAACAAAAATTGTGCAATTAATTCTAACTTATTCTAAGTAGTTGTTCATTTCAGTCTGTCGTATCCTAAAATACTTATTCTAGAGTTAGTGTTTCTCATTCATCCTTTAGAAAGTCGTGGATGTGTGGTGTTATTGTGGCTTTGTCCTTGAATACTGAGTTCATCTCTTAGCGATTTATGTTGTTAAGATGTTGTGACTAGTGAGTCACTGTCCATCTACATTAGGATTGTTTACCACTCTTTCAGACAAGTGGTTTATCCTATGTGTACTATCACATTAGTGGCAGTTGTATTTTTTTTATCCTTTGGATATGTGTGCATTAGAAGGTCTTAGGGAAATTCTTCTAAAACTCTATAAGGTCAGATACATGAACCAATTCTAAATTAGCTAACCCTCGATAGGTTTCTAGGATTCCTAGCTCGGGCTGAAATAGTAGATGAGTTTGGGCAGGCTACTATCATACCTAAAGTACCCATCTTGGAGTGTGGGAAGGTGGGATGGTATGAGCCAGTTCTTCTTTGGTACCCATCTTATCCTTCATGATATTGAAATTCCTTGGAATCATAATAGAGTGAGGACAACTAGGCTCCTTGGGTTGGAGCACCCTGAACACTTTTATCAAGTGAAATATCATTAGCTTGGTCGAGCTTGCCAAAATCGAACCCCTTGTATCCATTAATTGTCATCTTTATGCTAGCGGTTGATTAACCAAATATTTATAGGATTGTGTTTATCGGTCTAATGTCTTAAATCATACAACATTAGGGCAGTTGCATAATCATATAATTTCCTCATATTTAATTCATTTTCATTTAGTAATACTGTACTTTAAGCAGACCTCATCACGTTCATCTTTTTCTTTTCTTTCTAGCATTACCTTTATTAGTATAGTTATTTAGGTTTGTTCGGTTATAGTGGGCCGTGGTTTGCTCACTCTCGCATTTTGTAACATTTCAGAGGCAGAGTAGTTGTCCGGAGTTGCAGAAAGCTTCTGCTATGTTGGGAGCTTAGCCTTACTGCTACAGTTAGTACCTAGTTATTATTATTTAATTTGAGATATCAGACTCTGTTAAACTTCTTTCATGCTCTGTTATTTTACGCTTTTGAGATATTGGATTCTATTTCAGATTTAATAATTATCTTTCACTTCCGCTTTATTTCTTTCCTTTCAGTTATAACTCTGATGAATTGCTTTAGTGAATGGATGTGCTTTTCTTTTAGTATGCTTATTTGTGGGGGTGAATCTATGGATTCTCTGACCTGTACATCCTAAATAACATTAGTTAAATATGTTTTAATTAGTGAAATTTGGGGCATGACAGTAAAAAACATCTCAGGTTGCTATGATCCTAGGTATGATTCCTGCTTCTTCTATCTCATGGGAGATTTCATTAGCTACCCATAGTGACATTATTTTGTTGCAAGAAATTTTTTTTTTGCAAAGCAGCCATAGCAATATGTAGAAACTAATACAAAGAATACGATATTCAAGAATGACTAACTTTATTATTATTCGATTATTATAATGGAAGAAGACCTTCTCCTTATATAGTTACAATTACTTGGGCGCCAATTAAGAATATCCTATATTTTGAGAATTCTATATTTAGTATATATCCAGTATTAGGTATATTCTATATTCAACATATACTCTATATTCAACACTCTCCCTCAAGATGGAGCATAGATGTCAAACATGCCCAGCTTGTCAATCATGTCATTAAATATTTGTCCACGAACTCTTTTCGTAAGAATATCTGCAAGTTGATCTTCCGACTTCACGAATGGAAAAGATATACACCCTTTGTCAATATTTTCTCTGATAAAGAACCGATCCACTTCAACATGTTTCATACGGTCATGTTGAATTGGATTGTGTACAATCATAATCGCTGCTTTATTGCCACAGTATAGATCTATTGCTTTCATGAGTTTAAATCCAAGATCCTTCAATATATTTTGTATCCATAGTAGTTCACATACTCCATGAGCCATACCCCAAAAATCTGATTCTGCACTTGATCTAGCAATAACCTTTTTCTTCTTAGCTCTAAATGTTACCAAATTCCCAGATATAAACATAAAATAGCCTGAGGTTGACCTCCTGTTCGTCATATCTCCTGCCCAATCTGCATCGGTGTATCCCATTACTTCTATATCACCACCTATCCAGAATAAGAGACCTTTTCCCAAAGTTTTCCTCAAGTACCTTAGTATTCGAAAGACCGCCTTCATATGTTCTTCACTTGGATTATGCATGTATTGACTTACGACGCTAATGGCCTATGTAATATCCGGTCGAGTATGGGAGAGATAAATTAGTCTTCCCAGGAAGCGTTGGTACTTTCCTTTGTCACATGGAACTTGGTCGGAAATAATTCCCAAGTGATGATTCGCTTCAATCGATGTATCTACCATATTGCAATCAAGTTTCCCAGTTTCTGCAAGAAGGTCTAATATATACTTTCGCTGAGACATGAAAATACCTTGACTTGATCTTGCAACTTTAATGCCTAAGAAGTATTTTAACTGTCCCAAATCCTTCATCTCAACTCCCCGTGACAAATAGTTCTTCAGTGCTTCCATTTCTACTGAGTAATTTCTAGTAGTAACCATATTATCAACATAAACAATAAGAGCGGTAAGCTTTCCTGACTTCTATTTTATAAACAAGGTATGATCATAATTACTTTGTCTATATCCAAATACCTTCATGCTCTTCGAAAAACATCCAAACCAAGCTCGTGGCTATTATTTTAACCCGTACAATGCCTTCTTTAATTTTCATACTTTTCCTCCTTCAGAATTCGTGACTCTAGGTGGTAACTTCATGTATGCATCTTCTTCTAAGTCTCCATTGAGAAATGTATTCTTCACCTCAAACTGTTGTAATGGCCAACCTTGATTGGCTGCAAGAGAAATAAGTACACAAATAATGTTTATCTTTGTTACTGGGGTGAAGGTCTCCTCGTAATCTACACCATACGTCTGCGTATACCCTTTGGCAACTAGTCTGGCTTTATACCTATCAATACTTCTATCTGAATTCATCTTTACACTAAAGATCCAACGATACCCAACAATACGATATCCATGGGGTTTATCAACAAGTTTTTTTTTTGGCTTGGGTAAAGATAAGTCCAGTCTGACCCACTTTTTTTTTATATAACTCTGCTATATTGTTCATTTTTTATTTTTTTGAACAAATTTGGGATTTTATTAAAGATACAAGTCATATGTACAAGTGGAGGACTTAATGTCGAGCCACTAAATTTATTGCCTAATAGTTTCCATTCCTACTTTATCCATGAAGTAAAAAGCGCGGATATTTCGTGGAAGAGTAGCCGCCATCCAGAAGAGGGTGAACTGTTCGGAGCTGATAATGTATCTGATAGTGCACTATCAGATGGCTTTCTTCCATATGATAATGCATTCATCAACAAGTTCCCAAGTGGAATTCTTCTGTAATACATTCATCTCTTCATTCATGGCTTTCTTCCATCGTGGATCTGATAGTGTTTCTTGCAAATTACTGGGAATAGATAGAGAGGATAATTGATTCATAGTGCATGCAAACGACTTAGCCAACCTATGGGTGAACACATAATCAAAAATTGGGTATTTGGCTTTAGAATTGGGTATTTGTGAACTTTCCTTCACTATCATTATGTTTCTCCCCCTTAAGGGAAGATCCCTTAAAATACGCCTCCAATTCTTGAAACGAAACATCCAAAGAGATATTCACCTTCCCCTCCACAGGGTCATAACAACGATAACCCTTTTTAAAATTAACATATCCAATAAACACACACTTTTGAGCACAATGATCCAATTTTCCTCACAGATGTTTAGGTATATGAACAAAGACAACACATCCAAAAACACGTGGTTCTAGGTTTGGCATTACAGGGATGGTGATAAGATCATGAAGTTTTTGGAAGGGGGTTTGAAATTCAATGACCCTAGATGGTGTGCGGTTCATCAAGTAAGCAGCAGATTTTAACGCCTCTCCCCAATAATTCAATGGCATATTTATTCCAAAAAGAGATGCACGAACAACTTCTAACAGTTGTCTATTCATTCCTTCAGCTAACCCATTTTGCTGTGGGGTATAAACATTAGAGGTTTGATGTTGAATGTCGTTATTTGTCAAGAACTCCGACATATCATTACTAGTAAATTCTCCTCCATTATCAGATTGATACACTTGTATCCTCCTTTGGAATTTGGTCAAAACCATCTGATAATTATTTTTAATACTTCAAAAACTTTTCTTTTATGGGTAATTAGGGATATCCACATCATACAAGTACACTCATCAATAAAAGTCACAAAATAACAAGCTCCAAAATATGAAAGAATACGTGCAGGACCCCCATACATCAGAGTGAATAATACTAAAAGGTTTTAAAATTTTATTAAAACTTGGGGAGTATGTAATACGATAACTCTTAGCGAGTTCACAAATATCAAACTTAAACTCTGAAATACTACAATTTGAAAATAACGACGAATTTAATTTTTGAAGATACCCGAAAGAGAGATGACCCAGTCGCCGATGCGATAACCACACATTAGCTTTTGCTTCTTCAATTCCTCTGACTTATTCACCTGATGAATTCTCTACTCTCCACTATTAGTCAGATCCAAATAGTAGAGATTGCCTTTTCTAACACCACAACCAAGAATCTGCCGAGTCACTATGTCTTGAAAAATACTGAATTGAGGCCAAAACATCACGGTACATGTAAGTGCAACCGTGATCCTACTGACAGAAAATATATTGTACTCTAGAGCAGGAACAATAAAGACAGAGTTTAATGTCAGGGATTCAGATATCAGTGGAGCCTTCTCCAATTACAGGAGAGGAACTACCATTTGCTGTGTATATAGAGGTTTTGGTTAAAGGTGTAATGGATGATAATATGCTAGAGTCGTTTACCATGTGATCTGATGCACTAGTATCAATTAACCAAGTATTATTTAAAGAATTTATAACTAAAACACTACCTTTAGTTTTCATACCTGACTGGGCAATACCCATTGTTGTATCATCATTGGAACCCATTGGTCAAACTGCTACAGTGATTTTCTGGCATCTACTACAGTACTTCGAACTGCTACAGTAACTTCGAAGACTACTACTACAGTGACCTCAAACTGTTACAGCTAGAGTAACTTCGCAACAAAATTATGCTTCGTGACAGCAATTCACAGCGACATTCAATTCAATTCAATTTGAAAGAACCAGGTTCAATTATCGAACCCGCTCTGACACCATGTAGAAACTAATACAAAGAATAAGAGATTCGAGAAGGACTAACTTTATTATTATTCAATTATTACAATGGAAGAATACCTTCTCCTTATATAGTTACAATTACTTGGGCGCCAAGTAAGAATATCCTATATTTAGAGAATTTTATATTTAGTATATATCCTATATTAGGTATATTCTATATTCAACATATATTCTATATTTAACACAATATTCATGAAATTTATTCCTATTAAGGCTTCCAAAATATTTTTTACAAGTAATAAAGTGGGTCGCTCATATTTTAATTCACCTGGTACATAAGAAGTTATCTTTGGAAATTCTAGGATTCTACTAGTCATAAATTTTGTCCCAATAAAAATATTGTCTTAATCTCTTAGACTCATGGTTTGGAGGAAGCCACTTAGAGACTAGTTAAACCATATAGAAGGGAACCATGCGTTAGTAACTTGTGGTGCCTAATAAAAATTAAAACCGATTTACTGCTGCTAGCATTGGTACTGGAGGCCAAGTTTGTTACCTTGAACTACATCTACTTGTAAGTGTTAAAGGGATGATTTGATCTTAAAAGCCAATGCTACTTCTGCCGCAAATACTTTAGAGATCATAAAAATTTCTCACTTAATTCAGGACTGCTTAAAGAAAATGCGCGTAAAAGCTCTATTTTCTTTTTTGGTGCTACAACTATAGAAGATAGAGAAGCAATAAGTAATATTCGGAACTTCAACACTAGAACTTTGTCTCTAAGACATTTGGGACTCCCTGTTGTTATCAATAAAATTGTCTGAAAAGAAATGTGAGTTTCTCTGATTGAAAAGTTTCAAAAAAAGCTCTCCAATTGGATGAATAAATTACTATCTTATGGGGGAAGGCTGGAGCTCATTAGATTAATTTTGTCAGCGTATTCTGTGCATTGGGCTGAATATTTTAATTTCCCTAAAGCTACTATTAAAAAGATTGAATAATTATTTCCTAATTTCTGGTGTCTGGAGAAGAAACTAGTAAGATCTTATCTTTGATTGCTTGGTTTGATGTGTGCTTAAAGGAGGGTAGGCTAGGTAATAAGAGAATAATATTTTTAATGACCAACTATTTTGTTATGAACCCTTTGGAATTTAGTGCCTAGTAGGTCAAATCTATGATCAACATGGGTGAAGACAAATTATTTAAAGAAAATTTTATACTGATAGTGGGGAATCCTTCTGATTGCTCAAGGGTATGGAGTTCTATTATAAGAAAAGGCATTTACTCAACAATACTGCAAAATTATTGTGGGCAATGGAAAATATACTTCTATTTGGAAAGACCCTTGGTTATGTAAAGGAATTCTCTAAGAGCTTATATATGATTTAAGCAATTGGATAAAACCTCCTCGAAGAATGAGATCTAATAATTTGAAACAAGTTTGGGAAGAAATTTATGAAGAAGGCCACCTGATACTCAAGAAAAAGATGTATAATCTGGAAGCTTACAAAAAATTGGCAGTTTAGCTCCTTATCTTCTTGGAATGCTTTAAGACATCGTAAAAATTAGCAACTTAGAATACGATAGCTTGGGATATTGATGCTTTACCTACAAATGTTTTCATACTATGGCTTTCCTTAAGAAATAGATTTCAAATAGGATTTTTTTTTTGTCAAAATAGAAAAACTTGACATAGCTTATTACTCTTTGTGTGGCGCCAATAAAGAAAATAGAAAGAAACTACTTTTTAGCTGCTCCTATTCTAGAAGATTAAGGGCTATTAACTGGATTGAATGGGCTCCTTCTTCTAATCATAACGTGGTTATCAACTGTGCTGCTTTCGAGTCTCAAACGGAGGGATAGTTAAAGAAGAAAGTAGATTTAATGGTACAATAACTACAAACAATGATGTCGATCTTCTTACCTGATAGACATGTAATATTTACATGTACAAATCCTAAATTTATATCTACCTAGTCATTTATTAAATAAATGTGACACTAATAGTGCTTTTGTTTGTATTTACAAAAATCGGTCACATGATAAACAAGTCGTACATTTTTCCTGTTTTTAACGAAAAACAAGGGTGATGCACTCTAACAATGATTCTCATTTGAAGTTGTCAACCAAAGGCCCATGCATGGAAGCCCATTGAAGAGAATTAGATATAGATATTATTCTCATGAGTCATAATGCATGATTTTAGGCATTGTTTAAGGGATTTTATATTAATTGTGATATTTAGTAACCCTTTCTTATACTTTATAAATAGGAGGGGAATCCCACCCAAGAGGGATGATCTTGAAGAGTGTAAATATTTAGGCTCAATAAGCAATAAAGTTCTTTTTCTTCTCTTTTACTTTTATCGTAATAATAACAGTATGACAATGATCAAAGGGATGAGTAGTTAATCTTCTTAGCCAAGGCTGGAAGAAGCTTCACCCAATGTAGCCTTAGTGTAGATTGTGTAACTTCATTAGAGTAATTATTTTCTCTTTATCCCGGAATATTACATATTTATATTCCTTCGTCCTATGCTTGACCATAGCTAGGGTTATGAGGAATAAAGAATATAAGTAACCATCTTGCTTGACCATAACAAGATAGGTTAGGAACATAGAGAAGAGAACATAATTTATGCTTATCAACCGGACCATGGTTGAATAAGTTGGTTTATGGGTAATTCCCAATCAATAATTATTTTATCTCATGATGTATTACATATACCCGACTAAGGATATACGATATGGGAATTCTTGAATACTCTAACTAGTTACACTATCTCAAGGATACAACGGATGGAGTAGAATCACGCCTTGGTTTCCCCTCCAATCGTATCAACACCTTTTCTAGTTTGTGTTTTATTTTAATTTCTTTAGTTATAAAAACCCAAAGCTCATTCTTATTGGATAAAATTAGTAGCTCAAAACATAATTTGTACCACAAGTCTCTTTGGATACGGCCCCGCTTACCCTTGTTCTTAACGGCACACCGTGCGCTTGCTGGTCATTTAAGACGTCGGTTTATAATCGATCAAGTTCTTGGCGCCGTTGCCAGGGACTTGCAAAGTTGCATTTTATATTTGAGTTGTTTTATTTTAAGCCAATTTTTCTTTCTTGTTTTTCTTTTCTTTTTCTTTTTCTTTTCTATTTTTGGATCCGAAAACAAAGTGATTGAGTGATTGGCTCAAACTCTTTGACGTAACTGTATGTGTGAAGTCTGTCCTTGAATGTTTTACGGTTTTTAATTATCTATACTTCACAATTGAGAAATATGTTTGCTACAAAAGTTTCAGATAATTCAAGACCCTTTCCGAATTGCTATAGATCATATTTTTCTGTTTAGTCGTTTGAGAGTTACAGCCTTTTGAAACAACAGTAAAAACAGCCTCACTAAAGGACGCCTCTATTCATTAATCACTTGTTTTGAGCCTTAGGAATGCTAAATTCTAGAAAACTTCCTTCTTGAATATTTTTTCTTTTCTGAATTATCTTTCCAAATTGATATTATTTGTTGCTCTCTCTCAACCGAGCTGAAAGATATGCGCATTTGAAATCATGACATTATAGACTGCAATAAACTTAGAAATTGAATTAATATTGTTGTCGCAAGTTCACTAATCATTTTTCTCTTGTTTTGCAGGATAGTCACAAAGTTGGAAATGAGGCGGACAATAATCAAAGCTAAAAGCATCATCAAATCCATTATTCTTGTGCCCCCTAAGTGAAGGGGCACTTCCTTATTTCGCCCCCTAAGTGAAGGGGCGGCCACAGCTACACCGGGAAACACTTCCCGTAGGTTGGTCCTCACACAACCCGTTGATGTGAAAGCAAAGTAGTTTGAGAGATTTATTGTGATGAAATTGGAGGTTTCAAGGGGATCTATTTATAGCAGTAGAGAAAAAGTGAGGGAATGTTGTTTTCTTAGAACTTTCGGTTGATTCCGAAGATAGAGTATCTACTTTGGATGCTCAAATACTTGTAAGTTTAGCCTAAAGTGGAAACATTTGTGATCTCAATCCAAAAGTTGGCAAACCACAACCGCACTCAACTACTTACAAGAAAGAAATATGCTTATCTGTTGGAAAGTTAGCGATCAATAAAGTAGCCGTACTACCATAAAAAAGAAAAAAAAAGAAAAAAAAGGAAAGCTTAGATTACAAGAAGCCAATAAAGGAAAGTAATATGCATTGGGTCAGCTACATTATCTTAGATGTATAAGGATGACATCCGAGATAGCTTTACCAAGGCCAGTGCTTTAAGTTCCCTTACTACGTTTTACCGATGTACATATGTGGTAAATACTATGCAAAGATTGCAAATAGGGGAGATATTTCATACTTAGATCGAAAACAAATTTAGCCCGGGTTGAGTGCTAAAGTTTCATTACTTCGTCACAAAACATATATTTCGCGCTCCTACGATACATTAATTACAAAACACGAGCACAAAGGCACACACTAACATGCTTGTTTGCCCTTACTTAGTTGACGCATGTGACTCCTATTTTAATTAAAATTACAGGGGAAATTTTAAATACACCCATTCTTAAGAAGCTCACCCCACTGGTGTATATGTTAGTTAATTAGCTCACCTCATCTTTAAAGTAAGACAAAGCGACAAAGCACAAAAATTCAAGTAAATCTTTACATTGTTTTGTGATTTCATTTTTCCATTTTCTCTTTTATGGTAATTTTTTTTTCGAAGACAAACAATAGTAATGAAATCAATTTGTTACATGTGGTCAAGTACGTCATATCTCTTTCTCTCTCTCAAACCATTACGATGGTTACATACTTACGTGGTATTCACATTTCAATGAGGTTAAAAGATGATTGCTAGTCTCTAATTGTTAGTACTTAGTATTGGTTTTGTGCTTATTGCGGAGATAAAAAATTTAATATGATTTCTTCTCGTTTAAGTATTTCACGATTAGTTAAGGTGTCAGAGGGGGCTAGCTTTCAACATAAAATATGTGACGCTATTGCTTTGATTACTTTGAGGACATACTTGTAAGATGATATGATATTTTGACGCATGTGCCCCCCATTTTGTATCAAAATTACATAGGAAATAGAATTACCAAAACACCCGAATGATATAGTTGTTTTCATCACGAATAGATGACAGAAATATCTAACCAGTGGGACTTAATTTTATAAAGAATAAATAATCTGAGATATCAAATAAATCCTCGACGCACAAGATATGTGAAAGGTGTGGATTAGACCTTTGTCGTATTCTTAGTAGTATAGATAGATTGTCCAAATAAGTTTCATTGTGAAAGGCGGCATTGCAAAATCACATACAGTTATTACCACAACAGGTTCATCTAAGAAATTATGAAAATAAAGTGTATAAAAATCCTAGGTTAGATATTCATGCATATTTTCAACTTGTCACTTGATCGGATAAACTATATCAAGAACTTTCGAGTATATTTACCATTTATGAGCATCGAAAGGTGACCACGTAAGTGTTTATGATCTTGTATGAAAAAATGCCTTAAATTCAATGTTGTCAAATAGAGAGAGAGAAAAAGACGTTGAAGATAGTTTTGTAAATTTAGTGAAAGTGCATGGACTTCTAGCTCTAAGCACACGCGAAGAGCTAGTTTGTATCGAGTAGTTTGATGTAAGGTAGAAGTAGAAATCAAGGACATGCATAGCTCTCAGTCAAAACTTTTCCAGGCATGCATGTAATGTTGGAGATAATTTAAATATTGAGTCAGCAAGGGCATGCAAAACTGAGAAAATTTTATTTACAGCATTTTCCTATTAACGTACATATATAGCTCTTAGTAAAAACTTTTCCGTGATCGTTACAATTTATTTAAGGCATTGATTTACGATAAGTTTTATTCATTCCACATGGTATTAAAGCCAGATGGCTCCAGCTTGCCTCAGCATAGGAATCAGAGAGCCGCTGAGATGAAGTGTCATGACCTCATTGGCGCCTCCCACCAATTGACCACCTATGAATACTGCTGGTACAACTGGGCTAAGCCCTAACCTGGCCAATACTTTTTCAGTCTCTTTTCCTCGTGTCGTTTCATCAATCTCATAAACTACAGCATTCACCTCAAGTTCTTTGAAAAGAGTCTTGATAGTGTGACACATGCAGCATGAGCTCTTGCTGAAAATTGTAAGCGCTTGTTGCGAAGCCAAATTCATCACTCTCTCCATCTTTATTGCTATAGGTACGGGGGATTAAAATCAAGACAAAATTTGAAGTCAAGTTGTAAAGTTGAGGGCTTAGTACTGTAAACCTCAAAGGATTTTGTGTGATGAAGTTATATGACTGATTGGTATCTATTTATAGAAATTAATTGATTGATAAAGACCCTTGTGCTTCACTACATGCAGATGACGGAATCGTACTTGTTCTCTCTTGCACTTTTTTAAAAGACCGGACACTCTTATCGTTCATACTACAATATCTATGTATCTTTGCATTGGAATATCTTCTATGATTGAGCTTATCCAATCAGGACTCCCCTTTTCTAAGTAAGAAGATTCTCATTCATAGCAAACTCATGAAGTTTCATCTTTAATGAAAGGATAAAATTAGATGCTTGGAAGAAAAGCCAAAAAACAAAATAAAAAATTATATCTATTTCACAAGGAAATTAAGGAAATGAATTCCAATCTTCTATCAATTCTTTTTTGGACCCAGAAGTAAATATTTTACTCGACTAATCTCTTCGGCTATGTGCTTCGGCCCTGTGTAGTTTCTCGTAGACCAGACATTTCAGTTAATCGATGTGGATTTAGCCATTTATCGATATGTATATCTCAAAATACAAAGATACCGTGCTTATAGCGATCATGCTATATACGATAAGATGCCTTTAAAATGTAAACGTGCATGTAGAGAGAAAAGAAGAGATGTACTAGGGATCAAGTGGAGGAGGGAATGTCAACTTTGCATGTCAGATACGAGAAGATAACTAAGGAGGAATGCGTGGCCGAACGGGAGTACGGCAGCATTACAGAGATTAAGTTGGTACTGTACAGATTGGTACAGATTCCTATTTCTCTTCTTAGATATCTCCCTCCCTTTTGAGCACTTTAAAGATGCAGGAATGTATGCTAGATTTGTCTATCCAAAACAAGGGCAAAAAGAATAAAATTCCCCAATGGTTGTCCTGTTACAGATGTAAGCTTAGCCTAAAGTAGAATTTGTGATGCTAATCCAAGACTTGGCGAATCACAACCGACTAGTTGAGAGCGAGATGCTTATCCCTGGGACAGTTGCAGATCAATAAAGTAGCCATACTATTATAGAAAATAACAACGAAAAGCTTAGATCATGGGGATCTATTTATAGCAGTAGAGAAAAAGTTAGGAAATGGTGTTTTCTTAGAACTTTCGATTCATTCCAAAGATAGGGTTATCTACTTTGGATGCTCTAATATATGTAAGTTTAGCCTAAAGTGGAAACATTTGTGATCTCAATCCAAAACTTGGCGAACCACAACCACACGCAACTACTTGAAAGAAAGAAATATGCTTATCTGTTAGAAAGTTAGGATCAATAAAGTAGCCGTACATTAAAAAAAATAAGCAAAGGAATGCTTTGACTCCAAGAAGCCAATAAAGGATATTAATATGCATTGGGTCAACTACATTATCTTAGATGTATAACGATGACATCCGAGATAGCTTTACCAATGCCAGTGCTTTAAGTTCCGTAACTACGTTTTATCGCTGTATGTATGAGGTAAATAGGGAAAAAATTTAGATCTCTCCTGAGCATCATTGTTAGACCTCTCACCCTTTAAAATATGACACGTGTTAAAGAGAGAGAAAACACAATTAATTGAAGTTAAAAGATAAGTTTTATTCATCACCTAAAGTCTAAAACCTCTCTTCAGAACCTAAAACTAAAGTTCCTCTCTTCATCTCCAAATTCCTTCGTTTCAAATCGAACAGAGACCCACCAGAAATCACTTCATCGTCATCTTTAGTTCAAGCTCACTTGATCTCAACCATTATATGGGTAAAATCTGAGGTGAAATGGACGAGGATCTGAGGTGTAAGATCAGAGTATTGGTTTTGATAATTATTTTTGTATGTGATCTTTGGGTAAATTTTATGTGTGAGTTTGATTAAGATAACTAATAATTTGGCTACAATCATGGATTCAATAATAAATAATTTCATGTGTGATGATAAATAGGAGAAGCTTTATTTGATATGATCTAGAGAGAAACCAAAATTAATATAAATAAATTGTTTGTGATTTAATATGATTTAAAAGAGAAACCAAAATTAATCTAAAGCAATTGTTTGTGATTCAATATGATTTAAGAGAGATTTGTGAGACAAAATCCTTGATTTTAAAAAGATATATATATAAGAGTCCTGAGTTCAAATTTCTCTCTATTCTAAAACTATTATCTAAACTGCTGTTAACTCTTTTGGACACGTGTCGGTTTCTAGAGGGTGATAGGTCAAAATTATGATGGGTCAGGAGAGATCTAAATTTTTTCCAGGTAAATACTATGCAAAGAGTGCTAATAGGGATGATATTTCATAATTAGATCGAAAACAAATTTAGCCGGGGTTGAGTGCTAAAGTTCCCTTACTTCGTCACAAAAACATATATTTAGCTCCTACGTACATTAATTAAACAACACAAGCACTAACCTTTAATGCGCGTGTTGGCATTACATAGTTGACGCATGTTCCCCTATTTTGATTAAAATTACAGGGGAAAGTTTAAATACATCCATTCTTAAGAAGCTCACCCTCTAGTGTATGTGTTAGTTAATTAGCTCACCCTATCTTTAAAGTAAGACAAAGCGACAAAATAGAGTAGAAAAAATTAAGTAAATCGCCACATTGTTTTGCGACTTCATTTTTCCATTTCCCTTTTATGGTAAAGAAACTTCAAAGACAAACAATAGTAATGAAATCAGTTTATGATGCATATTATTTTAACATTGGTATAATTTTTATTCAATGTCAAGTACGACATATCTATCTCTCTCGCTCTCTTAAACTATTACGATCGTTACATACTTACATGGTATTGATAAGAGGATTTTAGGGATCCTTAGGGGCTGTTTGGATACTTCAATTTTTAGGCCAGCCAAAGATAAACCTAGCTGACATATCCTAGATATGTATAACCTGAACTAGCTCAGTTTAATATGTCGTTTGGTCATTTTTATCTATTATCCTGGTTCTGACTTGTATCTTGTTTGGATACTTGTATCGTAAACTAGTTCTTATAATTAATTTTTACATTTTCTAATAAAATACATAAATTAAATTTATTAAAAACATCAATACATGTACTCAAAATTATAACAAAACACTCATCAATACATGCAAGTGATTGTAATATTACTTATTGCATTAATATTAAAATTGTTTATGCGAAAACCAAATATCAGTTATTCACCTTCTACACTTTCTTCGCTTTCTTCTCTTTGCTCGTCATTCCACATTACATTAGCAATTGCTTCTCTCAATTAAATTGTAGTTTCTCGTTGTACCATTCGCAAAGTACCCCTAGTTCCTTGCATTTACACTTGATTCTCTTCATCTTCATCTTCATTATTATCTTATTCCATTTCACTAAATATTTGCTGATCATTCTTGTTCTCCCTTCTTATGTGGTTATGCATGATACAACATGTAATAACAATCTTCACATGTGTTTCAAATGGGTAAGGAGGAGTAATTTTCAATATAGCAAAGTGGGCTTTCAAAATGTATGACATTTCTAGCCGATGAGTGTCGGAGATTGTATAACTCCTTTGTATTTCTTGGATTATCACCGCCCACGAATTCGCTTAAGTGATATCTAACACCACAAAATGGCACAAGAAAACCTTATATGTTTGCAAAACCTGCACCGACGAGATAGAATTTCCCTATATATATAAATAAATTTTGTATTTATTTGAATTTAATTTGATCATACTTTACTCTTAATAACTTATACCTTCAGGGATTTGAAGCATATCTTCTTTTGTCAAAGCTGACTGCAGTACACGGGAGTCTGAAGCCGAACCTTCTCAGCCCGCCAAAACATACTGAAATTGTAAATCGAATAAACATGCGGCTAAAACATTTTTTGCAGTACTCCCTTTCGGATTGCAAAATGTTCCCTGATCATCAGCGTTTATAAGCGCTGGGATGTGCGTGCCATCTATTCCCCCCACACAATCCTTATGAAAATTTCATAAAATGTCAGAGTAAGAAATTCAAAGAAAAAGTCAAATCTTTATTAAAATTCTAACCTTAAAATATGGAAAAAAAGATCATTTAAGATCTCCTTCAGAGTATCAGGCTTTGTAGGCTACAAGAATTTTGGTGTAAGAGAAACAACAACATCCAAAACAGTGTTGAAGTGACGACTAACAGGTTTTTCAGAATGTTGATATCGTTCTTGAACTATTCTACAATGATCGATTATAAATCGACGTCTTAAATGACCCGCAAGCGCACGGTGTACCGTTGAGTACAAAGGAAAGCGGGGTCGTATCCCAAGAGACTTGCGGCGCGAATTATACTTCAAACTACTAGTTTTATCCAATAATAACGAGTTTGTGTAGGTTTTGAAATAAAATGAAGAATGAAACAAATTACAAGATAAATTGGAATGGAAACCAAGATATCGATTCCACTCCACCCTTTATAACTGGTAGATAGCATAAATAATTAAAGTAAATTACGAGTTTCCGTATCGCATATCCTTGGTCGGGCATATGCAATACATCAAAAGATGTAAAAGATTTAGTAATTGGGAGCTACCCATAAACCAACTTATTCAACCATGGTCTGGTTGATAACCATAAATTATGTTCTCTTCTCCATGTTCCTAACCTATCTTGTTATGGTCAAACAAGATGGTTATTTATATTCCTTATTCCTCCTAATCCTAGCTATGGTTAAGCCTAGGATGAAGAAATACAAATATGCAATATTCTGAGATAAAGAAAAATTAATTACTTTAACTAAGCTACACAATCTACACTAAGACTACATTGGGTGGAGCTTCCACTAGCCTTGGCTAAGAAGATTAGCTACTAATCCCTTTGATCATTGCCATACTACTATTACTACGAAAAAAGTAAAAGATAAGAAAAAGAGAAAAAAATAAGCTTTATTGCTATGAACTTTGATTTACACTCTCCAAGATGATCTTTCATGGGTAGGATTCCCCTCCTATTTATAAAGTATAAGAAAGGTTACTAAAAATTATCATTAATATAAAATCTTCTAAACAATGCTTAAAATCATGCATTATAACTCATGAGAATAATATATATATCTAATTCTCTTCAATGGGCTTCCATGTATGGGCCTTTGGATGACAACTTCAAATAAGAATTATTGTTAGAGTGTATCACCCTTGTTCTTTCTTAAAAACTGGAAAATTATACGACTTGTTTATCATGCGACCGATTTCTGTAAATACAAACAAAAATACTATTAGTATCACATTTATTTAATAATTGACTAGGTAGATATAAATTTAGAAGTTGTTCACGTAAATGTTACGTGTCTATCAAATACCCCTAAGCTTATATTTTACTAGTCCTCATGAAAAAGTAAACAAAAACATTTTTGCCTGTCACGCGATTGTATTTAGTGTATGCAACAAGCCGTTAAACCCCCAGGTTTAGCCTGGTGGACGAGTGTTGTCTCGTGAGGGTTTGCAGTGACTATACCCACAAAAGTCAATAATGATATTTTAAACAATTCTAGAATACACATAACTCATTTCTTGTGAACTTAACCTTACTTAGTTGTGACAAAAATATACCAAAAAAATCCTTAAACTTGTTATTCTCCCAAGTATATCAAAAAATATTTTAAGCTTATCCGAAACTAGAGGTACTACCTCCAAATTAGAAAGAGATTCAAGTATTTTGTTTTAGCTATATTTGAGTGTACAATGAAAATACTTTTATCGCCTAATACGTTGTCTAGAATAATGATCGATTATAAACCGACGTCTTAAAAGACCCGCAAGCGCACGGTGTACCGTCAAGTACAAGGGTAGGCGGGGTCGTATCCCAAGAGACTTGTGGTGCGAATTATACTTCGAGCTACTAGTTTTATCCAAAAACAATGAGTTTACGTAGGTTTTGAAATAAAAAGAAGATCAAAACAAATTACAAGATAAATTGGAGTGGAAACCAAGACATCGATTCCACTCCACCCTTTAAAACCCTCAGATAGCATAAATAATTTAAGTAAATTACGAGTTTCCGTATCGCATATCCTTGGTCGGGCATATGCAATACATTAAAAAATACAAGAGATTTAGTAATCGGGAATTACCCATAAACCAACTTACTCAACCATGGTCCGGTTGATAAGTATGGATTATGTTCTCTCATCCATGTTCCTAACCTATCTTGTTATTCTCCAACAAGATGGTTACATATATTCATTAATCATCATAATCATAGCTATGGTCAAGCATAGGACGAAGGAATACAAATATGCAAAATTTCGGGATAAAGAGAAGATAATTACTCTAACTAAGCTGCACAATCTACACTAAGGCTACATTGGGTGGAGCTTCCTCTAGCCTTGGCTAAGAGGATTAACTACTCATCCCTTTGATCATTTCCATACTACTATTACTATAATAAAATTAAAAGACAAGAACAAGAGAAAAAATAAGCTTTATTGCTATGAACTTTGATTTACACTCTCCAAGATGATCTCTCATAGGTATGATTCCCCTCCTATTTATAGAGTATATGAAGGGTTACTAAATTCACTATTAATATAAAATCTCCTAAACAATGCCTAAAATCATGCATTACAACTCATGAGAATAATATATATATCTAATTTTTTTCAATGGGCTTCCATGCATGAGCCTTTGGTTGACAACTTCAAATGAGAATCATTATCGGAGTACATCACCCTTGTTAAAAACTGGAAAATTGTACGACTTGTTTATCATGTGACCGATTTCTATAAATACAAACAAAAATACTATTAGTGTCACATTAATTTAATAAATGACTTGGTAGATATAAATTTAGGAGTTGTAGACGTAAATATTACGTGTCTATCAAATACCCTCAAACTTATATTTTGCTAGTCCTCGAGTAAAAGTAAACAAAAACCATTTTTGCCTGTCACGCGGTTGCTTTTAGCATATGTAACAAGCCGTTAAACCCCCAGGTTTAGCCTGGTGGACGAGTGTTGTCTCGCGAGGGTTTGTAGTGACTATACCCACAAAAGTCAATAATGACATTTTAAACAATTTTAGAATACACATGACTCATTTCCTGTGAACTTAACTTTACTTAGTTGTGACAAAAATATACTAATGAAAAAATCTTTATCTTGTTATTCTCCCAAGTATATTAAAAAATATTTTAAGTTTATCCGAAACTAGAGGTACTACATCAAAATTAGAAAGAGATTCAAGTATTTTGCTTTAGCTATATTTGAGTGTACAATGAAAATAGTTTTATTGCCTAATACGTTGTCTAGAATAATTTACTCAGTTTTGGTAGTCTAGTTCTCACTGGAATAAATTCAACGGTCAGTTAGACAAGTGCCTTAGTCAATTCGTCTTCCTAGAATTTTACTTTTTTTTTCTTTTCTTTTGTAAGCCTTGTCTTTTGAGTACTTTGTTTCTTAGTGAAGCCACCATAACAAAGAGTTTTCGGTCGACAATCCCTGCCAGTTGCCTAAGGTTGCCAGGGTGTGGTGCCCCATCATGACCTAGACCCAGAATTCTCACAAGTAACATTTTCTTGTGCTCCTTTCACATAATTCATGGTCAAACTCGAGATTGGTAATAATTTTTCCTCTTTCAGTTCTTAATCATGCGAGTAGCCTTGCAGTGTGAAAGTTTTTAGAGCATATTTTGCTTTTTTTTTTTTTTTTTTTTAGGAATGAGCTTATTTTTAGGCAGTTGTCTCCCTTGTAGCAAACTATTCCTAACATAAATGCTAAATTTCCCATATACTGAGCAAAATCTATTGAAGGTATTAATTGCAAAACTACAATAAAGTGCACGTTTTCATAATATGCCAAGTTTAACTTGAATTAGTCGCTAATAAAAAGATACTACATTAAGCTTAAGATATTCCAAAATATTTTATTGTATACTTGGTACAATTTCAAAATTTAGGTTTTTCCATAATATTTATGTCAAGGTAAAATCAGTTTAAGTGTTTGGAAATTCGTAAAAAATGTATCATGTATTGCCAAAGTGCCATTATTTCACTTTTCTTTAAAAAACATTTAAAAAAATTGTTTCCTACCCCCAAAGTTAAATGAAACATTGCCCTCAATGTTTGAGAGCATATATATAAAAAATGTAGGATAAAAACTGGTATTTCTCAACTGAATGTGTCATGGGTTGCCTCCAAGAAGCGCTAAGTTTAACGTTTTCAGCCAGATGAATGTACCCCCAACTTAAAATTTTCAATATGACTAAAAGGGTACGAAATATCAGTTCTGATATACTGGATCATTTAAAAATGTTATCTATTCATCAAAATTATAGGACTCTAAGTACGGTTTGACCTTACAAATATTTCTATTCATAGGATCCTTCACCTCTACGACTCCATGAGGATAAACAGTTTTAATTACAAAAGGGCCGTACCAACGAGAACGTAATTTCCCAGGAAATAAACGTAGCCGTGAATTGTAGAGTAACACTTTCTGATTAGGCTCAAAAGTTTTGCGAATAATTGACTTATTATGAAAAGCATTAGTTCGTTCCTTGTAAATTTTTGTATTTTCATAAGCCTCACGACGAAGTTCGTCAAGTTCAAAAAGTTAAAGTTTTCTATGTGATCCGGCTTTATCCATTTCAAAGTTGAAGGCCTTTATAGCCCAAAGGGCTTTGTGTTCCAATTCTACAGGTAAGTGGCAAGCCTTCCCAAAGACAAGTCGATAGGGTGACATACCAATCGGGGTTTTATAAGCTGTTCGATATGCCCAAAGGGCATCATCAAGACGATCAGACCAATCTTTACGATCGGTTCGAACAGTTTTTTATAAAATTCTTTTGATCTCTCGATTGGATACTTCGACTTGACCACTTGTTTGTGAATGATAAGGTGTGGCAACTTTATGAGTGATGGAGTAAGTTTTTAAAAGATTTTGAAAGACACGGTTACAAAAATGTTTACCACCATCACTAATAATTGCCCGAGGCGTGCTAAAACGATTAAAAATGGTTTTTAAAATTTTTACCACGGGCTTATGGTCATTCGTTTGACATGACACCGCCTCAACCCATTTAGAAGCATAATCGACTGCAACTAGAATGTAAATGTAACCGCGAGAAGAAGGAAATGGGCCCATAAAGTCAATGCCCCAAACATCAAATAGTTCAACAATAAGGATATTATTCAAGGGCATCATGTTTCGATGAGAAATATTCCCGGTCCTTTGGCACCTATCACATTTAGAGCAAAATGTATGTGCGTCACAAAAAAGGGTAGGTCAATAAAGACCAGATTGAAGGACTTTTGCAACAGTTTTCTTGGTCTCAAAATGTCCTCCGCAAGCTAAGGTATGGCAAAATGTGAGTACACTATGGAACTCATCATTTAGGATGCATCTTTTAATTACTTGGTCAGATCAAACTTATAAAGATAAGGATCTTCCCAACTAAAATGTCTAACCTCGTGCAGGAATTTAGTTCTATCTTGTTTGGACCAATGGGGAGGTAATCGTTGCGTCGCAAGATAATTGATAATATCGGCGTACCAAGGCAGTTGTGAGACAGCCATGAGCTGCTCATCAGGAAATGTCTCTAAGATAGGGAGAAAATCTTCAGAACCCTCAGTGAGAATTCGAGATAGATGATCCGCAACCACATTCTCAACACCTTTCTTATCTTGAATTTTGATATCAAATTCTTGTAACAAAAGAATCCATCTAATTAGCCAAGGCTTAGCGTCCTTTTTAGATAGTAAATACTTTAAGGCCGCATGGTCGGTGTAAATAATGATTTTGGATCCATCAAGGTATGATCAAAATTTCTCCAAGGCAAACACAATGGCTAATAACTCCTTCTCCGTGGTGGAGTAATTTAACTGTGTGTCATTAAGCGTGCGACTAGCATAGTAAATAACATGAGGCTTATTATCTACTCTTTGCCCTAAAACTGCCCCAACAACGTAATCTGAAGCGTCACACATGAGCCCGAAGGGAAGTTCCCAATTAGGAGGTTGGATGATAGGGGCTGAAGTTAATAAAAGTTTAGGCTTCCCAAAAGCTCCTAAACATGTATCATCAAAGTTGAAATTAGTGTCCTTAGCAAGTAAATTGCACAAGGCTGAGAAATTTTACTAAAATCTTTGATGAACCGGCGATAAAACCCAGCATCCCCCAAAAATGATCGAATGGCCTTAACCGTCAGAGGTGGAGGTAAAGACCCGCAAGCGCACAGTGTACCGTTGAGTTTAAAAGAATGCGGTGTCGTATCCCAAGAGACTTGTGGTGTGAATTATACTTCGAGCTACTAGTTTTATCCAATAACAACGAGTTTGTATAGGTTTTGAAATAAAAAGAAGAATGAAACAAATTACAAGATAAATTGGAGTGGAAGCCAAAGCATCGATTCCACTCCACCCTTTATAACCTTTAGATAGTATAAATAATTAAAGTAAATTACGAGTTCCCGTATCGCATATCCTTGGTCGAGCATATTCAATACATCAAAAGATACAAGAGATTTAGTAATTGGGAGCTACCCATAAACCAACTTATTCAACTATGGTCCGGTTGATAAGCATGAATTATGTTTTCTTCTCCATGTTCCTAATCTATCTTGTTATGGTCAAACAAGATGGTTACTTATATTCCTTATTCCTCCTAATCCTAGCTATGGTCAATCCTAGGATGAAGGAATACCAATATGCAATATTTTGGGATAAAGAAAAAGTAATTACTCTAACTAAGCTACACAATCTATACTAAGGCTACATTGGGTGGAGCTTCCTCTAGCCTTGGCTAAGAATATTAGCTCTCATCCTTTTGATCATTGCCATACTACTATTACTACGGAAAAAGTAAAATACAAGAAAAAGATAAAGAATAAGCTTTATTGCTATAAACTTTGATTTAAACTCTCCAAGATGATCTCTCATGGGTAGGATTCCCCTCCTATTTATAGAGTATAAGAAAGGTTACTAAAAATCACCATTAATATAAAATCCCCTAAACAATGCCTAAAATCATGCATTACAACTCATGAGAATAATATATATATATAATTCTCTTCAATGGGCTTCCATGCATGGGCCTTTGGTTTACAACTTCAAATGAGAATCATTTTTAAAGTGTATCACCCTTGTTCTTCGTTAAAAACCTGAAAATTGTACGACTTGTTTATCATGTGACCGATTTCTGTAAATACAAAACAAAAGCACTATTATTGTTACATTTATTTAATAAATGACTAGGTAGATTTAAATTTAGGAGTTATTCATATAAATATTACGTGTCTATCATACTGCGTTTTTCATGACCAATAATATATAAGAACATTCCTACTTGCTCATCAACACTAACTCCCCTCGTATCACGCAAGGAGCCTTCCGTTGTTAAAATATCACACAGTTTTTTAAAATAAAGTTTATCCATACGAAGGTTTTCATACATCCGAACAGTATTACCATCTACTAATTCAGTAATGTATTCTTTATTAGTTAATTTTGAGTTGTGAGATGGTTCCTTTGATATATGATTCCCGTAGTAATGAGAAGCTACAACTACACTTCCAGTTGCAAGTTGCAGCTAGTGCAATCATATCTTCTTCATTGGAATCATAGTCTCCTATCATACTTTTCTACGTGTACTTCGTATAAATTAACATTCAAAAATATAAATAACCACAAAATTGGAAAATACTGCTTATTTATTATGCAATAATACATTAAAGTTTAAATGAACTTACAAATCAATGACAAAAGATCTTATTTAAATAATAACTAAAAAAAATAAAAAAATTAGAGGTAGCAATCCAAATCTTCTTTCTTAGGATTTATTTTCCACATCAACCACGTCTTTCGTTTATTTTCGGCTAGGTTAAAAATATTCTCAATTTTCCTTCATCCTCGAGAAGATCGTAAGCTTTTAGATAATCACCCTCTAGTAAACCAGAAATAGTGTCAAGCGCTTTAATAACATTGAGTTTCTTTTCACTGTCCGATCTCATATTTTTTATTCCATCGAATGCGGATACAATTGATAAGTGCGTAATTATAATATTTTGAATATACCCGAACATGTATTTTTGTTGTCCATTATATTTAATTTTGGATACTTATGTGCACTTGTTTGATTGTAGCTATTGAAGATAGATATTTGAAACCAAGCTCTGAAAGTTAAGTAAAAGTGTCTCCAATAGTTCATATCACAAAAAGTCAAAGGCACAATATATTTGGTCTCAAGATTGAAGAATTATATACACAAATATTCTTGGAGAATAAGATCAAAGAAGATATTGTATCCAAGATCCTTGAAGATATTTTATATCAAAGATATATGGAAGAGTTTCCATAAAAAAAAATCTCTACATCACTTAAGGAAATTAAATGTAAGAATCTTAGGTGATTAGTTATAATATTAAAATAAATTATTGTAAAAATATTATTTAAAATTTAATGTATAGTTTCTAAATTGGGGTACCTTCTTCCATTAAAAGAACCCTCCCCCCATTGTAATGGGGCACGTCATATTGGAATGTAATAGTGAATAAAGTTAATTTTCTTCTTCTTCTTCTTTTTTGATTTAGTTTAATTTTTGTTATTGTCTTTATTAGTAGTTAATGCAATGAAGTCCGGGACGAGTGGCTAATCACCTAACTAAGGCTAGGATGAGGCCTCTTCTAGGATGAGCAATAGTTGGTATTAATTAAGTTCTAATTAGCTTTTTTTTGCTACTTTATGATTGATAAGTTAGTACATCATATCGAAGGCTTGACCATAGCTTCGGTTTGGTGTAAAATAACTTTGGTTTCAAATAAGTGCTACTAACCGTAGACTTGATTTGGAGATCTAAAAAGACAAAATACTAGAGAACTCACTAAGCCTCGCCATGGTTGAGTTGATAATTCTCCAATATATTCTTAACCATCTCTTAAAAGCATAACCACTAAATGCTTGACCATAGATTTAGTGGTTTCTTTTATAACATCATATGTGTCTTAATACGAACATATGATGGGTGGAGATATTAGGATCTATTTGTATATTGATTAATGCTTTGAAATGTAGAGGCCAAGTTTGAACCTTAGCTCTCTCTCTCTCATTAGGTTTAATAATTAACTTTTATTTTTTAATTTTAGATTTATCTCTTATAAAATAGTAATTCAACCTAGAAAGTATTTGTTTTCCCAAACCTCCTTGTGGATTCTATCCCCTTCATCCATGCTATAATTTGATAATCGTACTTTGAGCAGGTATTTTGCTAGAGAACCCCCAAAAACCTCTTATCAAATGGTGGCGTTGTTGGGGAGGAATCGTTGAAAACTATTCTTTATAATACTGAATTTTCTTTGTTAATTTTTTTTCTCATCTTCCTTTTGTAGTTTAAGCCTAAAAAAATAGAGTTTTTGTTTTGAGTTTTTGGTGCTACATTAGTGATGTGGTTTTTCTAATTTTGCTAATTTGTGTGCTATCAAGGTTAGTTTGAATCTTTATTTCTAATTATTTAAAATAATTGGTATTTGTGAAATAGTAAGCTGACTTCATAACTCTGGTCCATATCTTGCCAATGATTTCTAAATTTATTGTTTTTTGTATAGTAACTTGTAGTATAACATATTTTTCTATTTAGTCATCATAGATTTTATGGGTCCGTATCCTTCATCTCTTAAAAACCTTTATATTCTAGTCGAAGCGGTAGCATGGCCGACAAATGACCACAGGCGTGTGGTTAAAATAATGAAAACTATTTTTAATCATTTGGGCACTCCTCGAGCAGTTATTAGTGATGGTGGGAAACATTTTTATAATTGTGCTTTTAAAACTCTAGTAAAAAATTATTTTATCACTCATAAAGTTGCCACACCTTATCCTCCTCAAACAAGTGGTCAAGTAGAAGTTTCCAATCGGGAGATTAAAATAAATTTAAAAAAAATTATTTGAACTGATCGCAAAGACTGGTCAGATTGTCTTAATGATTCTATTTGGGCATATTGAATAGCTTATACAACCCCGATTGGAATGTCACCATATAGACTTGTCTTTGGGAAGGCTTGCCACTTGCCTGTGGAATTAGAGTACAAAGCTTTTTAGGCCATAAAGCCCTTAACATTGAGATGGACCAAGTTGAGTCCAAGAGAAAGCTTCAACTTTCTAAGTTGGATGAACTCCGTCATGAGGCTTATGAAAGTTTAAAATTTTATAAGGAACATACCAAAGCTTTTTGCGCTAAATTAATTATTCGTAAAACCTTCGAGCCCTATCAAAAGTTATTGCTTTATAACTCTAAGCTTCATCTATTTCCTGGGAAACTACGATCCCGTCGGTATGACACCTTTACGGTTAGAACTGTTTTTCCTCATGGGGCCGTGAAGGTAGAGAATCCTAAGAACTTAAATATTTTTAAGGTCAATGGCCAACGATTAAAATCGTACTTAGAGTCCTATACATTTAATGAAAAGATAATATTTATGGATAATTCAGTATATCAAAGTTGATATTGTGTACCCCTATAGTACCATTGAACATCATTTAAGGATGGGGGTACACTCGTCTGGCTGAAGACGGTAAACTTAACGCTTTTTGGGAGACAACCCATGATACATTCAGGTGAGAAATTTTAGTTTTCCTCTTTAATTTTTTTTTTGTTCTCAAACTTTGTGGGCAATGCTTGATTTAAGTTTGGGGGTAAGAAACCATTTCTTTAAATTCTTTTTGAAGAAAAGCGAAATAGTAGCATTTTGACAATTTATGAAATATTTTTTATGAATTTTTAAACACTTAAAATGATTTTATATTGACATAAATATTATAGAAAAGAATAAATTTTGAAATTGTACCAAGTATACACAAGAATATTTTGGATTATCTATCTTAAGCAAGATGTACTATCTTTTTATTACAGGCTAATTCAAGTTAACTTGGCATATTTTGAAAACGTACAATTCACTGTAGTTTTGCAATTAATACATTTAATTAATTTTTTCTTAGTATAAGGAAAATTTAGTATTTATGTCAGGAATAGTTTGCTATAAGAGAGACAACTACTTAAGAATAAGTTTATTCCAAAGAAAAAAAATAATAAGCCAATTGTGTTCTAAAATCTTTCACGTTGCAAGGCTACTCGTATGATTAAGAACTAAAAGAGAAAAAATTATCACCAATCTCGAGTTTGACCATGAACCATGTTAAAGGAGCACAAAAAAATATTACTTGTGAGAATCCTGAGTCTAGGTCAAAGTGGGGCACCACACCCCGACAACCTTAGCCAGCTAGCGGGGATTACCGACTGAAAACTCCTTGTTACGGAGGCTTCACTAAGAAATAATGTACTCAAAAGAAAATGCTTACAAAAGAAAAGGAGAAAGAAAAATTCTAGGAAGACGATTTGACTAAGGCACTTGTCAAAATGGCCGTTGATTTATTCCAGTAAGAACTAGACTACCAAAAAACTAAGTAAATTATTCTTGACAACGTATTTGGCGGTAAAACTATTTTTATTGTACACTCAAATATAGCTAAAACAAAATACTTGAACCTCTTTTTAATCTTGAGGTAGTACCTCTAGTTTCGGTTAAGCTTAAATTATTCTTTGGTTTACTTGGAAGAATAACATGCTTAAGGATATTTCCATCGATATATTTTTGTCACAACTAAGTGAGGATAAGTTCAAAGGAAATGGGTCATGTGTATTTTAGAATTTTTTTAAATGCCATTATTTATTTTTGTGGGTATAGTCACTGTAAACCCTCACGAGGCAATACTCGCCTACAAGGCTATACCTGGAGGTTTAACAGATTGTGGCATATGCCAAATGAAATGACGCTACCTGCAAAAGTGGCTATTATTTTATTTTACTCGGGACAGGCAAATGACAAGTTTGGGGGTATTTGATGAGGGTATAATTATGACATTTTTAATATACCTGAATATGTATTTTAGCCGTCCATTATATTTATTTTTGGATACTTATTCACGTTTGTTATATTGTAGCTATTGGCGATAGATATTTGAAACCAGCCACTTAAAGTCAAGTAAAAGTGTCTCCAACAGTTTATGGTTCAAAAAGTCAAAGGCACAATATATTTGGTCTCAAGATTGAAGAAATATATATACAAATATTTTAGGAGAATAAGATTAAAGAAGATTTTGCATCAAAGATCCTTGAAGATATTTATATGAAAGATATATGTAAAAGTTTCTATAAAGAAAGATTTCTACATCACTTAAGAGAATAATATGCAAGAATCTTAGGTGATTGGTTGTAATATTAAAAGAAATTATTGTGAAAATATTCTTTAGAATTTAATGTATAGTTTCTAAATTTGGATTCCTTCTACTATAAAATGGACACCCCCCTCCCCCAATTGTAATGGGGCATCTCATATTGGAAGGTAATAATGAATAAAGTTAATTGCTAATTTTCTTTCTCTTCTTTAATTTAGTTTAATTTTTGTTAATGTGTTCATTAGTTTTTAGTGCGATGAAGTTCGAGATGAACGGCTAATCTCCTAGCTAAGGCTAGGATGAGGCCTCTTCTTTGATGAGCAATAGTTAGTATTTATTAGGTTTTAATTAGTTTTCTCTTAGTACTTTATGATTGATAAGTTAGTGTATGATAACGAAGCTTTGACCATAGCTTCGGTTTGGTGTAAAATAACTTTTGAAACAAATAAGTGCAACTAACCGCAGACTTGATTTAGAGATCTAAAAAGAGGAAACACTAGAGAACTCACTTAAGCCTAACCATGGTTGAGTTGATAATTCGTTAAGACACTCTTCACCATCTCTTAAAAGCATAACCACTAAATGCTTAACCATAGATTTAATTGTTTATTTTACAACATCATATGTATCTTAACACGAACATTTTATGGGTGAAGATATTTGGATCTATTAAGTTTTATAATTAGCTTTTATTTCTTCCTTTAAGATTTATCACTTATAAAATCATAATTCGGCCTAGAAAGTATTTGTTTTTCCAAACCTCCTTGTGGATTCGATCCCACTCATCCGTGCTACAATTCGACAACCGTACTTTGAACGGGTATTTTGCTAGAGGACCCCTAAGACCATTGTATCAGTAATTGATTTCAAAGCATCAATCATGCCTTCACCAGTACTCATTTTTTCTTTTTTACCATCTTCAGCAGTTGAAGCTGTTTATGGCAATTTGCATTTTTTCTTTTTCTTGTATTTGTTTCACTACTTCATTATTTACAAGAGGTGAGTCATCTTCCACGGTTGTATCATCTGAAGAATCTTGAACTTGAGTTATGTTAACATCGCTCAACTTTCCAGACTTCAAATTTTTAGCTGAGCGAGCGTATTGTCTTGTTGCTGTTGATTTTCTACAAATCTCATCAAGGTCATGGTAGTTTGACATTATTTTAGTTCGCATAGGTTTAGCTTCAGGAAGTTCCAGGATGTTGTCGTGTATAAATTAGTTGCTTATTTTAAATAATAAATTATGAAAATTATAAAGTTACACACCTTTAGATACTCTTCCCAAACATAACTATCAGTTGTCACCATATGTTTCTCATCATCCTATCCAAATCTACTTTGTTCTTGGAAAGCCTTCAAAATCGTGTAGATATTTCTTAACTTCTTATGCCAATTTTTCAGAACCTCCTTATTATCATTAATATTTTCATAATGTTCGTTTATTTCTTTTTTCATGTCCGCCCACGCAGTCTTCGTAAATGATTTTTCATTTCTTTGTCCCGCACGTACTTGTTCTAACATGAGATCCAAAAAGTAACGATCCATCGGCGAGGTCCACTCAGTTCTACCGCGGTGATTATTAAAAGTGCCTGCATTATCCATAGGTGGGTCTACAATTATTTATCAAAGTTAGATTTTAGATTACTTAAAAATATATGTCATGTTGTTGGTGGTTTAGTCCATCTTCACACGATGGATGAAATTTTTTATAGCAAAATCCATAAATCACCACTGCTATATGAAATAAACTTAGTCACTATAAATTCTTCTCAAATCAAGCTAATTTTTGTTTTGGCTTGTTCTAACATGAGATCTAAAAAGTAACGATTCATCGGCGGGATCCACTCAGTTCTATCGTGATGATTATTGAAAGTGCCTGCATTATCCATAGGTGGGTCTACAATTATTAATCAAAATTAGATTTTAGATTACTTAAAAATATGTGTCATGCTGTTGGTGGTTTAGTCCATCTTCACACGATGGATAATAAAAATTCACAGCAAAATCCATAAATCACCACTGCTATATGAAATAAACTTAGTCACTATAAATTCTTCTCAAATGAAGCCAATTTTTTCTTTGGTATCTATCTAATATACCCAAAATAATCTTATCAAACTTATGAAATAAATACTCTAATTCCATATATCTAGTTACATCCCTTTATATTTACTATGACACAAAGAAGAGATAGTTCTATACCTTTTCTTTAAGGAAAATTATTGTTGATCAATGCACTATTTTTAGGTTCAGCTCTTTCTTAACTGCAACTTCTGATATAGATAGATCATCTCGAGCTCTCTTCAGCTTGTTATCTTTATCAACCAATTTTTTCTTCCATCGCTCAAGCTCGCTCCTGCTATTCGCTTGATCAGTTCGAATTTGCTCCTGATTGTTTATTTTCTAGATCAAATCATTCTTCAAACTGGCCACCAACCAATTTAATCCATCCTCAAATTTTTCTAATGCCTATAGACGGTAATGGGCTATATCAGCCTCCCTACTATTTGCCATCATCGCCTCAGTCTGGCTTTTGAGCTTCGCTGCATGTTCTTTTAAGAATCCGAGTTGCTTTTGCCCTTTCTCAATTTTAGAATCCTTCTCCCCGATCTATCAAGAAAGGTCGGTCAACACAGTCTGTGTTGCCTCAACAAACTTATAGTGCACATCTACATGTCGATCTTCTCTGTCTTCATTAGCCTCTCTCATCCTATCAAACTCCTCTGTAAATTGCTGGTTACATTGGCGTGTATTATCTTTGCACAAGCAAGTTGACTTCAATTCGACCTGCAGATTACAAATGCGTTATATCAAGTTCAATTTAGAATGCTCATTCAACACATATACCTCATTTCTAGCAAGATATCCATTTTTCAACATCTACTGTGCAAAACTACTGCTAAACTTAAGGTCGAAGTATAATAGCCGATGGATGCTCCATAATGTATACTTCCAATTCTAAGGTACACATTCTCTATATATTAATTTGTCAATAATTTGGTATTTCCTGTGCACCATTTCAATGCCATTTTACCCATAAGTCGATAACCGGTTTTTTGTCCGTCTCTACACTCTATTTATTATTTTGTAGCTCTATACTAATGAAGCATAAAAGTCAAATATTTCTTGCTCTATTCTAACCTACAACTCCACTTGTAAAGATAACAGGGACGCATAGGTCTCTCTTTCCTTAGTAAGCTTAGTCTCTAAATCTGTTATTCTGAGGCGCGTTTTTCTAAGTTCCTACAACAAGGTTTACAAAAAAGAACTTAGCCTATAAAATTCTATCCAACACACAATATCTCAGCAGTTTACAACATCCCTAAATACTCATACAAACACAAAACCATCACACTACTCTACCATCTCATTTTCCCCATCTGGACGCTCGTTGTCATCTCCTTGGTTGTCACTCACCGTTTGAGAAGAGACACCGTCCAGGCCGTCAGCAACGCCAATAACAACATCTTCAATCTCTTGATCTTCCTCCTTCTCCACATAGCTGTCGGTCCTAATTACATCTACCTCATCTTTAAAATATTCTTTTGATATAAGGTGGTGCCCGAGTCTGTCACGCTCAGCTACTACCTCCTCCAGGTTCGCTCTCGCTTCCGCATGTAGATTGTTGATCTTTACTACTTGCAAAGCCTTCAGGGCCTCCATCCGCTTTCCCTCCTTAAGCAAATCAACTTTTAATCAAGCTACGTTCCTTTCGAGCTTGACCTTCTTCCACCTCAGGATGAGTCCATTGAGATAAGTTATGATTTTAGGCACAATAATTTTAAATGTTTGTTAGAGTCAATTGTTCCCCGATCCCCATATCCACAAATATGTTATATAGTTTTTCTTCCACTAAAAGAAAACAACTTTTTAAAAAATTATAATTTTGGGGATGCCTCACGGACTTGCTTTGTAAGAACCACCTATCATATTTTTTGGAATATCAACGATAATATGGGGGTTTTGAAAATTTTCAAAGAAAATATTTTTCCTAAAAAATCGAGTTCTGAATCTAGTTCATTTTCGGAGACAAATAGTTGTATACTAATCTTATTATTTACTGCAACACATAGTAATCATATATGATTGTAGTGAAAATTCTAAAGGAAATTATGTTCCCTGGGTATGTCTTTGTTTTATCTTGGAGAAAATTGTTTTTAATGATTTTTCAATAATTTTTAACTTGGAATCATCAAATGATAGTAAATTTTTTTAGAAAAAATCTTTTTAATATAGAATTAGTTTTGAACTCTCTCTGGTTTTTACAGAATATATCTACCGTATTAGGGATTAATATTGAGGATCACCATTGAGGTGTTCTTTGGCTTTTGAAACAGAATTTGCAACCAGGATAGAATATCACCTTTTTCAACTTCGTACCCTTCCAATCATATTAAATTTTTTAAGTTTGGGGGTACATTCGTCTGGCGGAAGACGGTAAACTTAGCTTTTCTTGGGAGGCAACACATGACATATTCAGGTGAGAAATTTTAGTTTTTATCCTCCATTTTTTTGTGCTCTCAAACATTGAGGGCAATGCTTCATTTAAGTTTGGGGGGAGAAAACCATTTCTTTAAATGCTTTTTTTAAATGGTTTTTGAAGAAAAGTGAAATAATGGCACTTTGACAATTTAAGATATATTTTTGAAGAAAAGTGAAATGATGCAAACTAATTACGCGGAAGCCAATAATCAAGAATAACACCTGCCTAATAAACGGAAATTAGGTTCGTAAGGAACCCTAATTTTATTAACTGGAACTCTCGTTCTGAATAACTGAATTAACTAACTAAGAAACAAATAACCTAGACCTCTCCTTTTATAGAATACAAGGGGGATTAGAATTAGGAACCTTAAATCTAATTGAAATAAAATTCTACTTAAACTGGAAAATTGCTAATAAGCTAGGTTAGGCCTCTCCAACAGGCTTTAAGCTAAAGACTAAATATAAAGCATTAAATAAACATAGGTCATATGGTGGGTGGATAATCCTATGAGGGATGTTCTACATCAAACCCTCCCTCTGTGGAAGAATTCGACCACAAATTCAACCAGTCGGTGTAATCGGAAAAATTGGATAGGGTCCCTCTGTCAAAAATATGTGTCTGAAATCCATGAGTCCTCTGAATCGGGCTTCCCCACCGGATGTACCTTGTACTTATGATAAACACCCCTCTTTGGCATCTCATTTGTCCTCTGCTCTAGGATGGTGACAATACGATCATACTCATGTTGATGTGGAAGAGGAATTGGCAACGTAATGGGTGGCACATGATTACCAACAAAAAGAGAAAGGTGACTCAAATTAACAATGTGAGAACGTCACATATGTCGTGGGAGGTTAAGCTCGTAAGCATTCTCTCCAATATGCTGAACAATATGGAAAGGACCCACTCGTCGAAGGGCAAATTTGGAACCCACCCCGGAACGACGTTCCTTCTCAATATACAGTATAACCAAATCACTGGGTTGAAAACTGATCTGCCGACGACGTGTATCAGCCTGTGGCTTGTATGATGCATATGTCTCTACTAAACATGTGCGTACACTCTCATAGATTTGCCATATCAAACTAGCAAACTCTGCAGCAGAGGAAGAAACTGGAACTGTCGGGGGTATAGGTGCCAAATCTAGAACTGTATTCGGCGAACGCCCCTGGACAATCATGAAAGGAGACAATCCCATAGGCCTGTTAATAGAGTTGTTGAAAGCAAATTCTGCCTGAGTGAGGGAAAACACCCAATCCTCTGGACTATTCCAAATCGTTGCTTGTAATAGGTTACCCAAACTTTTGTTAAGAACTTCTGTCCGCCCATCTGTGTGATGATGAAATGCTGTGAAGAACTATTATTTGCAACGTAAATAGCCCCATAGTGACTGCCAAAAATGCCCCGTAAACCTGACGTCTCTGTCTAATGTGATAGATCGTGGGATACCATGTAGATGAATAATCTCTCGAAAATACAAGGAAACAACATGAGAAGCGTTGCTTGTTCGTGAACATGGAATGAAATGTGCCATCTTGGATAACCTATCGACGACAGCAAAAAATAAATCATGACCCTCTGCTGTCACTGGTAACCCTGTCACAAAATCCATAGAGACATCTTTCCATGGTGCTTTAGGAATGGGTAAGGGTATGTAGAGGCCAGTGTTTTGTTGAGTCCCCTTAGCTGTCTGACAAGTATAACAACGCTGAATGAACTGGTGGACATCACGCCGCATGCTAGGGAAAAAATACCTCTCTCGTAAAGATGACATCGTCTTGGCCAGCCCACAATGACCACCAAGTCCCCCACTATGTGTCTCAGCTGTGACACTATCACGAACGGACGTCGTAAGGATGCATAATGTAGTCTCATGGAATAAATAACCATCCTGCATAGAGTACTCACCACTCCGCACACCTTCCTGTGCTCGCCAAAAATAGGGCCGAAGAACTCATCTGTAGCATAGAGATCACGTAGTACCTCAAACCTAAATACTGAAGCACGGAGAGTAACAAGAACCACTTTACGTCTACTCAGACCATCTGCGATCGTGTTCTCCTTTCCCTTGACATGTTGAGTGCTGAACGCATAATCTTGGAGAAAGTTAAACCACTTCGCCTGTCTATCTAAAGTAACCCGCTGCTGACTGTGCATATGTCGTAAAGCATCGTGATCAGTATGGAAAATAAAATCTATGTGTACCAAATAGTGTCTCAAATGATTTAGTGAGTGAACTACTACTAGCAACTCAATATCATAAGTAGAATACCGCAACTATAGACCCAAAAGCTTCTGAGCGAAATATACAACTGTCTTCCCCCCTTGAGAAAGAACTGCTCCAATACCAGTTTTGTACGCATCTATATGTTCATGGAACAACTGTGTAAAGTTCGGTAGCGCTAGAATAGGAGCTGACGATAACCTATCCTTAATTGTTGCAAAAGCTGCCACTACTTCTGGCCCCCAGACAAATAGAACGTTATGCATCAGGTTGGTCAGTGGTGCCATGATCGTGCTGAAACCCTGAATGAACCTCCTATAAAATGTGGCCAACCCATGAAAACTCTGAACCTGTGAAGTCAAAGTAGGAACTAGCCAATCTCTAATAGCCTAAACCTTATCGTCGTCAGCTCGTATGCCGTCAGCTGACACCACAAATCCTAAAAACTGTACAAAATCAACCATAAAAGAACACTTCTTCAACTGAAGAAATAGTTTGTTATCCCGGAGGACTCCAATAATAGTGGTGATATACTCTAAGTGTTCTTCCTCGGTCTTTCTGTAGATTAGAATATCATTGAAATATACTGCAACAAACTTGCTGATGTACTGGCGTAATGCCTCCGTCATTAATCTCTTAAATGTTGACGGTGCATTGGAAAGGCCCAAGGGCATGACCATCCACTCGAATTTCCCAACCTTTGTCTTGAACGTCGTCTTCCACTCATCACCTGGTCGCATACGAACTTGGTGGTACCCACTGTGAAGATCAAGTTTGGAAAATACCTTGGCACCGTGCAAGCTGTCAATCATATCCTCTAACCGCAGAACCGGGAAATGGTACTTAACTGTAATTTTGTTGATAGCTCTACTATCAATACACATCCGCCAGCTACCATCTTTCTTAGGAGTCAAAAGAGCGGGTACTGCACATGGCGACATGCTCTTTCTTACCAAGCCCTTGGTACATAACTCAGAGACCTATTTTCGTAACTCTGCGTGCTCTGCAGGCACCATACGGTAATGAGGTAAGTTCGGGAGTGGGGACCCTAGAACAAAGTCAATAGCATGTTGAATATCTCTCAAAGGAGGTAAAGCAATATCCGCCTTGTCTTCTACACAAGCATCGCTGAACTCTACAATAATGGACTGTAAATAAGAAGGGACAGGTGTAGAGGGTGAAAAATACATACTAACAAGGGCATTTGCTCTACCATGAGATTGAGCGTCTGCGATGAAACTGGCACGTTCTCATCGGACGACAACAATAAGTGTTGGAGGAGGCATCGGTTCTAGGACAACTTTTCCATCACCCCATAGGAAGCTAAATGTATTTGCCTCCCCATCATAATGTATCTTCCTGTCAAACATTCAAGGCCTTCCAAGTAGAATATGGCAAATATCCATATCGACTACTGAGGCGTGGATAGTATCCTCATAGGTGTCGCCTATTGTGAATGTCAAGATGCATTCTTCTTCTGAACACTTTCCTCTCCCTAGAAAGAGCCACGTAAGATCAAAGGGTTCGGTACTTGGAAACGTCTTCAACTTGAGTCTCTCCACTAGCTTCTGAACAACTAGATTCTCCGTAGACCCACAATCAAGAATTACTTCACAAAGCCTCCCATTTGTAATGTACCGTGTACGGAAGATATTGTTGCAGAGCCATGAATTTGAGTTACTTGGGTTGAACTTTAATTCTCTATTTACGAAAGTATATAGGGGAAGGGTGTGAACGGTACCACCGGGGTCGGGGCAGTGGTTGTTGGTCAGAACCCGTAACGAAATCTGCATTGCTGATGTGGTAGGCAAATAAGGGCGCCATAGTTTTTTGGTGTTAGGGTGTATCCCATGGCTTGGTAGGTGGCATGTAGTAGTATTAAGAGATAGTGGTGACTCCTGTCTCATCTCCTCATTTTGGGACTTGCTATTTCGGTTTTGCAAATTGTTTTCAATTATTTCGGTGGGCCTGGAACAGTTTGAAACTAGCTGTTGTGGGTTGTTGCTGGTTATTTTGGAGATATTATTGTGAAAATATTATTTACAATTTAATGTATAGTTTCTAAATTTGGGTTCCTTCTCCTATAAAAGGAACCCTCCCCCCATTGTAATTGGGCATCTCATATTGGAGCAAGTTTAGAACAAATAAAGTCTTAGTTTTTATGTAATTGTCTTCTTCTTCTCTTTTAGTTCAATTTTTGTTAATGTCTTCATTAGTTGTTAATGCGATGAAATCCGAGATGAGCGGCTAATCTCCTAGCTAAGGCTAGGATGAGGCCTCTTCTTGGATAAGCAATAGTTAGTATTAATTAGGTTTTAATTAGTTTTCTCTTAGTACTTCATGATTGATAAGTTAGTACATCATATCAAAGGCTTGACCATAGCTTCGGTTTGGTGTATGATAACTTTGGATACAAACAAGTGTTACTAACCGTAGACTTTATTTGAAGATCTAAATAAGAGGAAACACTAGAGAACTCACTCAAGCCTAGTTATGGCTGAGTTGATAATTCTCTAAGACACTCTCCACCGTCACTTAAAAGTCTATCCACTAAATGCTTGGCCATAGATTTAGTGGTTTATTTTATAATATTGTATGCATCTTAGCAAGAATATATGATGGGTGGAGATATTAGGATCTAGTTGAATATTGATTAGTGCTTTGAGAGGAAGAGGCCAAGTCTGAACCTTAGCTTTCTCTCTCATTAAGTTTTATAATTAGCTTTTATTTATTCCATTTAGATTTATCCCACTCATCCGTGCTACAATTTGACAATCATGCTTTGAGCGAGTATTTTGCTAGAGGCCATAAAAACCTCTTATCATGCTCTGCCACTTTGGTGCTTGGGGTGGGAGGTCTTGATTAGAATAAGGTCTCCAACTGGAAACTAATCTGATTATCTCTTCTGATCTGCCCATTTCTTCATTCTGGTGGATGCTTTTTCCAAATAGGCCCGAGCTATATCAGTATTTATCTACTATTCCTTTGCAAACTGGTAGGCTTTCGAACTTTTCCTTTGTAACCGAAGATCACCGTGTACAGTGTGAAGGGCTGCTGTCCCAATAATATCTCAAAGGGACTCTTATTTGTTGATAAACTCTTCTATAGATTAAAATAAAACTACGCTACATCTAGGATTTTGGCCCAATTCTTCTTATTTTCCCTGACAAAGTGCCGAAGGTATTCCTCCAACATTGTATTGAAGTGTTGAGTCTGGCCATCTGATTGCGGGTGGTTACTGGTTGTGAAGTTATGAGTGGATCCCAATAATTTGAATGCTTCCTTCCAAAACTTCCCAGTAAATCTTGGATCTTTATCGCTGACAATGTTCTATGACACGCCCTAATACTTGACAATGTATTTCACAAATAGACGCGATGTTTTATCATTCGAGCAAAAAATTATAACGATAATGAACATCGAATACTTAAAGAATTTGTCAATGATCACGAGTATAAAAATATATCTTCAGTATTAGGTAACCCGGAGATAAAGTCTAGATAAACCCTTTCCCAAGGTCATATCGGTACTGGAAGCGATTCAAGCTGTCTAAGTGGCAAGTTCCGATCAACTTTGTCTTGCTGGAAAATGTGACAAGTTTGCATATAATCCATCACTTCATTTTGATCATTTGGCCAATACTAACTTTTGTGCAATAGGGATAGTGTTCTCTGCCAACATGGATGGCCAGCCCAAATAGTATTATGGCAAACCTTTATCAACTCCTGTCTTAGTCTTATGAACCGAGAAACATAAATCCGTTGTCCCTTCATATATAAAAGACCATCTTCTACCTAGAACCGTTTAGTTTTCCCATGTTTCACCAAGTTAATGATGACCTGGGTCTGAGAAACCACCGCTAAACCTTCGTGGATCCTATCTTGATAAGTGTTGGTAATATGAGAGTGGGACTGTTCGGCTGCTATAGAGATTGCCGCTATTTTAGCTTTACGGCTTAGCGCATCCGGTATATTGTTCATCCCCCAGGCTTATGCTCTAGATCTAAATCAAACTCTGTGGGAAACTCTTGCCAATGAGCCTGCTAAGATGTCAACTTCTTCTGTGTAAGGAAATGGCTTGCCGCGCTATTATCGTTCTTCACCAAAACCTTCATTCCCAACAAATAGTGGCACCATAATTGTAGATAATGCACAATGGCTATGAGTTCCTTCTATTGAGCTTAATACCACCTCTTTATATCATTTAGCTTCCTGCTCTTATATGTAATTGGATGCTCATCTTGTAGCAATACTCTATTGATGGCATAATCAGATGTATTGGTATGTACCTCAAACGGCTTGGTAATATCTGGTAAGGCTAGGAATGGGTTACTAATCACCGCATGCTTCAGATCATTAAACATTGTCTGATATTTTTTAGACCATGACCAAGATCAGTTCTTCTTGAGGAGATCTGTGAGGGGTGCTTCCCGCATCTAATTTACTTCAATGAACCTGCGGTAGTAGTTTATGAGACCAAGAGAATAACAAACTTCTGTGACTCCCGTAGGAGTTTTTCATTCCTCAATAGCGCGCACCTTTTCAATATCCATACGGGTCTGACCCCCACCAATAATGTGTCCAAGAAACATAACTTGTTCCTGGGTAAGCGAGTATTTTTCCAACTTGACATAGAGTTGATTCTGTCGTAGGATTTGGAATACCAGGCAAAGATGTTCAAGGTATTCTTCCATAGTATGGCTGTAGATAACAATATTTTCTAAGAATAGTATTACAAACTTTTCGATAAATTTCTGGAAGAGCTCATTCATAAGAGTACTGAATGTTGTAAGAGTATTGGTCTAGCCAAAGGGCATGAAAAAAAATTCATATGCCCCATATTTAGTGGAACATATCGCCTTAGGTTCGTCCCTAGCAGTAATCCTGACTTGATAATAACCCAATCTTAAATCAAGTTTAGAGAAGTACTCTATGGATGTAAGCTAGTCAAACAGGTTGGCAATGAGCGGTATTGGGTACTTGTTATTTACCATTACCTTGTTTAGGGCTCGATAGTCGATACATAATCGCAAATTTACATCACGTTTCTTTTGGAATACGACCAGAGCACCATATGGTGCCTTTGAAGGGAGAATAAGGCCCAATTCCAACAATCCGTCAAGTTGCTTGTGAAGCTTTGCTAGTTCTGGTGGACTCATTCTATTTGATTCTTGGGCGGGAGGTTTGGTTCCAGATACTAACTCGATATGATGATCGATAGGCCTTCATGAAGTTAACACCTTTGGCAGTTCCTTCGACATCATATCCTGAAACTTTGTAAGTACCTGTGAGACTTCCTTCGGCATGACACTGTGATTCTAATCTTTTTTGATGAACGACATCAACACCTCTTTGTGGTAGCGAAGAAAGTCCATTCCCAAATCTTTTTTGAAATTATCCAATGTCACTGCGAGGAGGTTAACCATCCCACTCTATTGCCCCATCTTAACTGGAAACAACTTGGCAACACTATCTATCGATATTACGGTGGAGTTGACGGCTTTCATCCTGCTAAAATCTTGTACCAAACATACTCCAAACGATTTGCTTCCTGAATGGTTATAAAGATATGGGTACCACCTGTATCAACCATCACCAAAGTGCTCTGCCCATTAATACTAAGGTCAGCGTACATGAGTCCCTTCTTAGGCATAGTCTCTGCCAACTGAGTGATCACTGTGTTGACTAAGTGAAGAGAGCTCATGTAAGTTTTACCTCTATCACTTCCTTGCACGGTGTCATGGGTTTATTCTCCTTGCAACGCCAATAGAGCATTAAATGCTGTCTTTTGAGGATATTGATAAGGTTTATGATTTAATCGACCTAAAAACCGATGTCTTAAAGACCCGCAAGTGCACGGTATACCGTTGAGTACAAGAGAAAGTGGGGTTGTATCTCAAATGACTTGTGGTTCGAATTATACTTTGAGCAACTAATTTTATCCAATAGAAATGTGTTTATTTTCTTGGTTTTCAAGTAAAGAAAATAAAGTGCAAGAAAATATGAGTTGTATGAGTCAGAGTGAGAACCAAGGCTTAGATTCCACTCCATCCATTGTAACCGTGAGATAGTATAAACAATTATAGTAAATTTTAAGTTCTCGTATCCCATATCCTTGGTTAAACGATAAAAGAGATTTGTGATTGGGAACTACCCGAAGACCACCATATTCAATTATGGTCCAGAGGATAAAAATAGGTTATGTCCTCTTCTCCATGTTCCAAGCCATCTTCTAGTGGTTAAACAAGATAGTTTTCGTAGATTCTTTACTCCCTCGAATTCAAACTATGGTCAAGCTAGGATCGTATGATGAAGAATATGCATTAAAATGAAAGAAGAGAAAGTAACTACTCTAGCTATACTATGTTATAGGGCTACATTGGGTAGAGCTTCCTCTAGCCTTGGCTAAGAAGATTAGCTACTCATCACTTTGATCATACCATATTACTTGGTTAAAGAAAATGATAAGAAAAAGAGAGAAAGAAGAACCATTATTACAATGAACTTTTATTTATACTCTCCAAGATCACTCTCATGGGTGAGATTCCCCTCCTATTTATAAAATATATGAGGGGTTACAAAACATCACCATTAATGTAAAATCACCTAAATAATGCCTTAGACTATGCATAAATATTACAATTCATGATAATAATCTCTACATTAAAGTTTCTTCAATGGTCTTCCATAGACCTTTGGTTGACAACTTCAAATGAGGATCATTGTTGGAGTGCATACATCACCCTTGTTCTTTGCTAAAAATCAAAAAAATATACGACTTGTTTATCATGTATTCGATTTCTGTAAATACAAGCAAAAGTACTATTAGTAACATATTTATTTAATAAATGACTAGGTAAATATAAATTTAGGAGTTGTACACGTAAATATTACTTGTCGATCAAATACCTACGAACTCATATTTTTTTAGTCCACGAGCCAAAGAAAATAAAAGCCATTTTTGTAGGTAACGCAGTTACATTTAACGTATGCAACAAGTTGTTAAACCCCCAGGTTCCCCTGGTGGACGAGTGTTGTATCGTGAGCGTTTGTAGTGATTATACCCACAAAAATCGAAAATAACACTTTGGCAATTTTAGATTATAAATAACTTATTTCCTGTCTACTTATCCTTATTTTGTTATAACAAGAAAATATTATTACAGATAATTCCTTAAAATTTAATATTTCCCAAGTATACCATAAAATATTATTTTCAAAATCCAAAACTTGCTTAAAAAAATATTTAAATATTTTCCTTTGCTAAATCTCAGTATAGTGAAGATAATGTTACAACACAATACATTGTATAGAATACTTAAGTTAGTGTTTGATACTCTAGTAATTATTGAAATAAATATATTGGTCAGTTCGATAAGTGCCTTTGTCAATTTGTCTTCCTGGTATTTTTTTTACAAGCCCTTTTTTTATTTTCATACATGGTTTCTTTAAGAAGCCTCCATAACAAGGAGTTTGGTCGACAATCCCCGCCAGTTGGCTAAGGTTGACAAGGTTTGGATCCCCTTCTTGACTTAGACCCAAGATTCTCACAAGTAACACTTTTCTTGCTACCTTCACATAGTTCATGGTCATATTCGAGACTGGTGATAATTTTTTCTCCTTCAGTTCTTAATCATGCGAGTATGCTATGCAGCGTGAAAGTTTTAGAGAAAGTTTAACTTTTCTTTTATACTTTCAGGAATAAACTTATTCTTAGGCAGTTGTCTCTCTTGGAGAAAATTATTCCTAGCATAAATGCTAAATTTTTATATTCTGGTCAAAAACTCTATTGAAGGTATTGGTACTATAACTATAATAAAGTGCAAGTTTTAAAAATATACCAAGAACAATTTAAGTCTTTCGTTAATCACAAGGCAGTACATTGAGTTTAAGAACACGATAAATAAATACTCTAGTGTATATTGGGTAAAATATCAAAGTTTTTTAGGTTTTCCAATCAGCATATCCATTTGCCTAAATAAAATTAGTCAAAGTGCCAAAATTTTACCAAAAGTATATCATAAATTGCCAAATAGTCATTATTTTTCTTTTTATCAAAAAGTATATAAAATGTAGTTTTTCTGCCCCCAAACATAAATAACGCATTGTCTCGAATGTTTGAGAATAAAATTAAATATATGGAATGGGAAATAAAAACTATAATTTCTCACTTAAATGTGACTTGGGTTGCCTCCCAGGAAACACTAAGATTTACCATCTTCAGCCAGAAGAATGTACCCCCCCAACTAGAAAAGTTGGCTCGTCATCGAAAGTACAAGATTCTAAATATGGTTTTAAATATTGCCCGTTTCCCTTGAATGTATTACTAGCTTTAAGATCTTCTACCTCCACGGCTCTATGAGGATAAACAGTCTTAACTACCAAAGGGCTGTACCAATAGGAATTTAATTTTTCCAGAAATTAACGTAGTCGTGACTTATAGAGTAAAACTTTCAAATTAGGCTCAATAGTTTTACGAATAATCGACTTATCATAAAAAACTTTAGTTCGTTCCTTGTAAAATTTTGAATTTTCATAAGCCTCGAGACGATGTTTGTCAGGTTCAGAATGTTGGAGTTTTTTATGTGATCCTACTTTATCCATTTTAACGTTAAAGGCCTTTGTAGCCCACAGGTCATTGTTTTCCAATTCCACCGGTAAGTAGCAAGCCTTCCCAAAGATTAGTTTATAGGGTGGCATACCAATCGGGGTTTTATAAGCTATTCCATATGCCCAAAGCATCATCAAGAAGATCGGTTTGAACTATTTTTTCTAAAATTATTTTAATCTCCCAATTGGAGACTTTGATTTGACTACTTATTTGTGGATTGTATGGTATGGCCACTTTATGAGTGATGGAGTAATTTTTCAAAAGAGTTTGAAAGACATGGTTATAAAAATATTTACCACCATCACATATAATTGCCCGAGGGGTGCCAAAACAATTAAAAATGCTCTTCAAAAATATTACCACGGGTTTATGGTCATTCGCTTGACATGACACCGCCTCAAATCATTTAGAAACATAATCAACTTCAACAAGAATGCAAAGATACCCGCGAGAAGAAAGAAATGGGTCCAGAAAGTCAATGCCCCAAACATCAAATATTTCAACAATAAAAATGTTCTTCAAGGCCATTATGTTTCGATGAGAAATATTCTCGGTCCTCTAGCACCTATCACATTCAGAACAAAAAGTATGTGTGTCACGAAAAAGGGTAAGCCAATAAAGACCAGATTAAATGACTTTTACGGCAGTTTTCATGGCACCAAAATGTCCTTCGCAAGCTAAGGCGTGGCAAAATGTGAGTATACTATGAAACTCATCATTTGGGATGCATCTCCTAATTACTTGGTCGGAATAAAACTTATATAGATAAGAATCGTCCTAACTAAAACGTCTAACCTTGTACAAGAATTTGGTTATGCAATAACGTGTTTTATGGGAGGATAATCTTTGCCAATACTTATAGTGAGGATATGTAATAATATGTTTAAGCAAATAAGATTTTACACGGAAACTCAGTAAAGGCTGAGAAAAAACATGACCTCAAGGATGGTTTTGATGAAAAATCTAATAAGATGCTAGTTATTGTAATTTATTGTTTGGTAAGATAGTAAGGATAGATGAATAGTAAAGTTACGAATCAGAATAACTCATTCTCTACCTGTATTTATAGTAGATACATGCAGTTTACAAATAGGAAAATAGTTTCCTATTTCAGAAGTAGTGGGCGAACTTCGCGGATCTCTAACGGCTCTATTTGACCAAACATAACGACTACTTTTAGTAGGTCAAGAACTGTGGTCGTAGACATGACATCTTCTCGAATGATGGAATAGTTTTGACTAAGTTTTGCTGGCTTCTCTTTGTTAAATCAGGGAAATATGCTACTTCAATCGCCCCATTCTCGATATAATTACTTGTTGTTGTGTCGAGAAGAACATCGGACTGTGAAACGGTTGTCGAATGTCTATAGAAGTCTGTTCCCCTCATTTTTGAGGCTAAAGTCAAATGAACCTGGTCAGTTGGGATTCTTAAGGAGCATTTATGGCAGCATATTGGACTTCGTAATCTTAAAGGTGGGGATATAAATAGAAGAAAAAAGAAAGGGTTGTTTCTCGGTAGGATATTGGTAGAGTAGGCCGTTTGGTAATGATGTCGCATCAGGCGTGGCATAGCGAGTGACTGGAGCTTGCAGATGGGAATTTTGGCGATTACAAAGAGGCAAATCTTGGTATTATGTTGCTTTTGTCACTTTATCTTGAACCGGTGGTGGTGATGTGTGGGAGAACTGATGGAGGAGGTAGAGACCGTCAAAGCGCAGTATGTCCAGTGGAGCCCGTGTCATTTTATGCTGTCGAAGGCCTCGGAGCTCATCAATTGTTTGGAGATGTGGCCACTGCCTATATTGAAGATTATGATGCGAAGGGGGTACGGCGTTCTGTATCTCTGGTCGACCTAAAAAACTTCTTGTAATTTTCTGTTGTTGTCTTTTTGCAGGGCGCACACAGGAAGCTCTTTTTAGAAGTTTCTTGACCTGAAATTCATTGAGTTTCTTATGATATTGTTGCCCCTTTTGCCGTAGGATATGCCAGATTCTGGTGACAAGAAACACATTGCTTCGAGTCCTTTATGTCGAATGATAAAATGTAAACTACAGCTTGATGTAATATAATCGAAGAAAAGAATTGTCGAATGTTAAATGTGATAGTACGGAATGAATAACTTTGTTTTGATCTTGTATTGAATATGTATATGGTGATCTCGAATAGAAAAAAATATATTAGCCGAAAATAAGTAGGCTAGTCATTTGTTTGTCGAGATAGTTATTCCAAACTTTATGCAAATATCGAAGTTATGCTGCCGAGAATATGAGAGCTCGACCTAGACTTTGTTGACCATGTGGGGCCTAAAATGATTCTCTAGAAGGTTGATTTGGCTGGGATGTGTAGAGCTATAATGAAAAATAAATGTTGGAGTTGAATGTAGTTTGATTGTTTGTTTGTTTTGATGGGTATAAATACCTGAGGTTGGCTGAATTTAATTTGTAGGATCGGAGATGTTAAAGATGAGAGCTCAGGTTCAGGAGTATGAGCGTTCTAACCGGGTGTATGCTAAATATTAGGAGCTGATCGATGGGTACTTTGGGAAGAATTGTGTAAACGGGAAACCATTGGTACTAGTGAATCCCAAGTATGAAGAGATGAGTGAAGTGGAGGTAATGGAGGCGGAAGAAGAGTATGCATTTCATTGTAATTTATAATTCCTGAGTCCTCCTAGGCGCATCGGCAAGATCAGGAATCGAGCCAAGGCTTTGGTGAAGAAAGAAGATGATGTGGCTGGTCAAAGAGGAAGAAAAGTGGACTGAGTGTTGTGAGTTTGTAATAAATGAAAAAGTTGTAAGGTGTTGGGAAGAAATAAATGAATTTATTTGTGTCAGATGTTGTTATCGATATATCTTATGAAAATTATTTTTGAATATGATGTGAGATGTCTAAATGAATGAAATCTCGAATATGGGTATGTTAATGTATGATATTTCAACCTTTAGGTAGTTGATTTGTCGAATAATATTTAAATTTGAATTGTTGTTATAAAGGGCCCAAAAATATAGGAGAGGATTTAATAAGGAATTATGTGTGCAGTAAATTGGAGAAAAATTGCTATGTGTTCTTCGGTATGAGATATTGCGAGGTATAAAGAATTGGATGCGAAATTTCTTTTTGATAACATAAGAGGTACTTTGGCGAGGATATAAACATCAGAGGAGTTAAAGGGAGATATGGAGGGGTTGGAGAAACATTGCATGGGCCTATTGGAGTTTAGAAGATGAAGGATCAAAGAATTTAAGAAGAGGCGAATAAGGTATTACGCTCGAGTACTTGAATGGTCGTAAAGGGGTACAATGAACAGTCGCATAGGGCCTATAAATAGTCTTATAGTTGGCGAAGGATCAAAGAATTTTTGTAAGTGCGAATTCGTTAGGTTCATCGCGTGAATCGTTATTAACGATTGGGAACGATGAGATAAGCGTCTTGATTTGAGAGGGCAAAACTTGTGAACCAAAGGGATATCGAGGCAGTGCGATTCCAAGGTTAGTGGTTCTCTTGTACTCATTTGTTATTTAGTGATTATGAGAAAGCCCTTTGTAGATGTTGATATTATGGTTATAGTACAGGAAGTAGTTGTAGTTTAGAGGGGCGTATTGGTTGTATTTGAGAAACTAAAAATTTAGGGTTTTGGATTAAATCTCTATGATATTGTTTGTGTGGTGAGGCGAGTGATGGAGCAATGGTGTCGAAAAGGGTTAAGGTCTGTTGTGAAGAGAGGGGTTGATGGAAAGGGGTGATGACGAGTAGAGAGAGTGAGTTTTAGGCATCGCTGGGATTTTGGCACGACTGTAGGTTTGTTGTTTGGATATGTGAAATGTGATGACGCTTGGCGGTTGGGGCGCTGAAGTATCTGTGAAATCGGTCAGGTTTTACGCCGGAGAGGGCGGAACTCAAAATTTTTGAATTCCTCTTATTTTGACGGGAAACAAGATATTGCCGAAGTGTCTTCGTAAAGCTTAGTGTCCTGAACTTTGATATGAAACATTTGTAACAGAGAGATAACTATCGATAATGGGACTTGTAAAAATAAGAAAGATATCCTGTATCAAAAACTACATGCAATGATTGTGTATCTAGATAGTAATGACATTTGATATGTTGGAGATTCAACTCGGCAACTATATGATTATTAGCAAATGAACATATATAAAGTATCAGATATGATATATACTATTTTTTAAAATGGAATATGATTTCAGGTTCATTAAAATTGTTGAACTTATTCAAATCGATGATAAATAAATTTTTGAGAATCTTGCAGATGTAAAACCATTGTTAATCGATGTGACAACTTGTGTCCAAAAGTTGGGTGGGAGTTACAGGGTTGGGTCGAGTACCGCAGATATGGATAGAATAGACCAGTTTAAGGTGATACCTAGGAATGTTAAAATTTCAGGCGAGGAGGGTACTAAGACAGATGTGGATCACGAGCCACAGGCTAGTGATCAAGAATATAGTAGTGGGGGGGGGGGAGGTAAATGTCAAGGATGATGATGAGGTATGTTACGAAGAGGGACCAGAAACGAGTGAGATTTTGCGTTTCAAAGTTAAGTACGGTATTCCCAAGGATATTAGATTTGATGTATATCATCATGAAATGATTGATCAAGACATTCCTTTGGATGGCATACTTGTCCATCGAGAACAAATAAAAATGGGTCTGAAGCTTCTACTTAGAGTAGACAAGAAAAGGTTCCTAAATTTCTTCAATCTTGCCTCTAGTCAATTTAACCCTAATGAATATGACCTCTTCCGTGTGTGTGGAGTGATAAATGGTCGATTAAAGGCGAGTGGGGAAGAGCTAATCACCATGTATGATTTATGTGTGTATTACACACTTAAAAATAATCTATCGAAGATAAGGTACATGTACTTAGCGAGGTTCTTAAGGAGACCTTTATTTTATGGGATGGTATCAACACGGGGGCAGTACTTTGGGGAATGTCTCCTTGTCTTGGGAAATCGCGAATTTGATTGGAGATATCTTCGGGAGGCTCTTCAAAGGAAGACTTTTCATTTAGGTCTATGGTTAGGTAATTGTATATCGAAGTTTTGATGTGTTTGTATAATTTTGAGGTTTTAACACTTGGTTGTTTTGTCTTTTTGTAGCTTTGAAGGAGATTGATAGAAACTCGGATATAGCTGAAAAGTTGTATAATATCAGGAAGGGGTTGTTTGGTTGTATCGACAACTTGGTGGTCGACCAAAAGATGGTGGACAGTCTATTTTATGAGGCTAGTTTAAATCGAACTCGCGCAAAAGGATCTAAAAATCTTGTTATCGACGGAAAGATGTCTGCGAGGAATATTAGAGCTGCAGACTCGAGCTTGCCCCTCAAGAATCTTTCACTAAGTGGTTACATCACCGATTTTGCAATTGCAGAAAGAGATGATTTGCTGATGGAAACCTTTGGCAAGAGCAAGAAGAAGAGGGCTGCTAGCCAGGTTGTTGCTCCTCTACTACCCCCGAAGAGGGCTTCTCGAAGATTGACTGTTGATGAGGGGGAGAAAGTTGTTGTGATACCAGCTGGTATGTCTGATGGTCGACCTCCTAAATCGGTCACTAGCGTGTTGCCAAAGAAGATGGTGTCTTCTGAGTCGTTGAAGAAGAAGTTTGTCGGGGAGTCAAAAACTAAGGTCCAGAAGGCTACGGATGCATATGTATCCTGGACGATGACTTTAGAGTAGGAATTTGATGATTGTCATGCTGGGGCGGAAAGCCTTTCTTATTTTTTCAGCGAAAGCCACCGAAATATGAATAAGGTGAGAAATTTTTCTAGTTTGCTTCGATTAAAGAATTTGGTGCCTTATTCGAAAAATCATATTATGACTATAATGTAGATGAAGAAGTTATTGATCGAGGCTAAACCACGTATTTTAGATACTGGTACTCTGGCAAACCAGCTGATCACCTACAAAAACATTAAAAAAGAGCTATGGAATTTTAAGGTGTGAAATCTTAAAGCTTATGTTCGAATGAAAAGTTTGGTAAGTCAAACAAATACTCATTATATGCCCTTCATGCAGATTAAGACAGTTATGGGTGAAGCAATGGGTCGTGTTGAGGGTAGTGGTGATTTGGCAAACCAGTTGGTCGCCTATAGAAATATCGTGAAAGAATTGACCGCGGAGAATACCAAGGTGAATGAGACGCTAAATAGGTACAAGTTGGAAGCAAACAAGGCAAAGGAGGCTGTAGTGGCTGAGGCAAAAAAGTGCTAGAGAAAGAAAATAAAGAAGCCTTGGCACTACAGAAAGCCACGTTCGAGAAAGATATTGCCGATGTTCAAAGATCAATTGAGTTGGAGCAGAAAAAACTGCTCAAGGAGATGATAGATCGGATGAATGAAGAAAAGCATCAAAAGTGCCATGAAGTGCAGATGAATTTTAAGGAGCAGTTCGATGAATCCGAAGAAAGGAAAAAATATTACAAAGGAGTTGTGAAGGCTGGTGGGCTGCCATATGATGCCAGTTCAGATGATGATGTACCCCAGACTTTGGATTTTTGTGGAGGAACTGATGTTGTCGATAATGAAATGATGATGGAGGTCGAAGGTCATCGCCCTGGGGAAGTAGCAGATGTGCAGGTGCCCAAAGGCACCTTAAATGAGGAAAAATCTCCGTCTGAAATGTTAAATCAGGATTAATGAATGGTATTTTAATTAAAGTTTGTAATAAATGGTCAGTGGGATCGAAAACATTTAAATTTTGTGCATGCAAAGGATACTGGTGTATGTTGAATGTTTTGTTTAAATAACTTTTTTTCATATGAAAATAAGTTTAAGCAGTAGATGTGATAAAGTGATATTAGATTTGAGCAGATAAGTAAAGATTGCTTGTGTGCTCAAAATATGAAAAGGGGCTAATAAATGGAAAGTAAGGATCATAGATATTTATTCGAAGATAGGTATCTAGATTTAAATTTGGAGAAGAAAAAGAGCTCATTAGAGATTGGCCGACATGTAAAGAGCGCGACGTAAATTATCCTATATTTGGATAGTGGTCGCGTGAAGTCTAGATAGGTTGTAGGATACTTATGGAAGCAAGGACCTTAAAACAAGTCAGGATAGTAAGGAATTATTTTGTCTATGGCATACTTGGTAAGTATTGATTGAGAGAAAATGAAGTAGTAAATAGATCGTTTGTCAGATATATACTTGAGAAGAATAGATCGAGAAAAAATTAAAGTAGAAAGAGATCGATTGTCAGATAGATACTTGAAAAGTATAGATCGAGGACAAATCGAAATAGAAAGAGATTGATTGTCAGATTGATACTTGAAATGTATAGATCGAGGACAATTCAAAATAGTAAAGATATCGATTGTTTGATAGATACTTGAGAAGTATAGATTGAGGACAAATCGAAGTATAACGAAATCGATTGTCAGATATATACATGAAAAGTATAGGTCGAGGACAATTCAAAATAGTAAAGAGGTCGATTATCAGATCGATACTTGAGAAGTATAGATCGAGGAAAAATCAAAGTAGAAAGAGATAGATTGTCAAATAGATACTTGAAAAGTATAGATCGAGGACAAATTGAAATTGTAAAGAAGATAATGAGAAAATAAAGTGTTTATTTGATTTGAAGAAAATGATTACAGGGTATCATCAATAAAAGAGTTTTAGCTGAGCAGTGTTCCATGGGTACTCAAGTTAAACTTCTTCTTCAGTAATGAGCCAATAAGTTCCGCTATCTATTTTGTTGCATACAATGTATGGTCCCTCCCAGTTTTCTGATAACTTGCCAGAATTCTTAGGTCGAGTATGATCATGTATTTATCGTAGGACAAGGTCTCCAATACCCAAATTATCATTTTTGAACTTTCTTGTTGTATACTTTTTTCAATGTATCATAGTAACGTCCCAAATTTGTAATGGACTTGTCCCTGGTTTCCTCGATCCAATTTAGGTTATAAAGGAGGCAGAGTTTATTGTCTTCATCTAAAATTTTGTGTCGAGTACTTGAGAGATCGAGGTCTGAGGAGATGATTGCTTCAGTACCAAAAGCCACCACGAATGGAGTACACCCTGTTGAGACCCAAGGAGTAGTATGGTAAGCCCATAATACATTGAGTAGTTCATCGACCCATCTTCCTTTCTTATCGTCGTGGCTCTTGCGCAAGTCAAATTTAATGCTTTTGTTGATGGCTTCATATTGTCCATTGCCTTGTGGGGGTAATATAGGGTGGAAGTTGTCAACTGAATCTTTTATTTTTGAAGGAAAGCAAGGACTTTAACGCTGATGAACTGTTTACCATTATCAGAACATATCATTTGTGGACAACCAAACCGGGTAATGATGTGCTCCCAAAGGAACTTGATGACCTCATTTTTGTTAGTATGGCAAAGATTAATTGCTTCAACCCATTTGGTAAAGTAATTGGTGGCAATTAAGACGAACCTTCTGTTTCCTGATACTGGATGGAAAGGGCCAATGATATCAATTCCCAATCGTTTAAATGGCCAAAGGACATTGCTAACATGTAAGTCGAGGGCTGGGCTCTTGATGTTCTGAGCATGGATTTGGCATTTCTACCATTTACGAACAAAGTCTTTGCAGTCTTGTCTCATCTTGGGCCAATAGAGTCCTTGTGTGAATGTACATTGAGCTAGTGATCTTCCAGAAATATGTGCACCACAGATACCTTTGTGAAGTTCTCTGATTTTGATCTGTGCCCATTTCTGTGATATACATTCGATATGTGGCCCTCCTCTAGTGAGGCGATATAATATACCATTTTGGACTATGAATCGGGGGCATTTGGCTAATAGGGATTGAGCTTCTTCTTTGTTACTGGGGAAGATTTTAAAGTTGAGGTAAGCAGAAAATGGTTTTTCCAGTCTTCAGGGTTGTTATCTTCAGTAATGGTTAAGTGGAGTGTGGACAAGATATCAAGGCTAGAGTGTTTGAGAATCTTGATTTCTAAAGATCTTTTTTCATTGTCTCCCAGCATGACAGCAATGTAAGCTAAGCCATTGGCATGGTGATTTTCTTGCCGAGGTAAATACAAAATGGTGGTGTGTTTAAATTTTTTTATATTTTTTTCGGCCAGGGTATCGTAATCAACCATTTTGCCTGTTGTCTTGAAAGTTTGTTGTAATGATTGGTGACGAGTAAGAAGTCGATATAGACTACTAAATCTTTAGCTCCGAGAGTAAGTGCGAGATCAAGACCGTGCAAGATACCTTCGTACTCTGTTTCATTAGTGGTAACATATAATTTGAGATTGCGAGCTTTTTTTATACGATGATTGGAAGGCGTGACGAGGACTATGGCAATTCCGAACCTTATGGTCCTGCTAATCCTTTCGTAAAATGTGGCCAACCAGAACTCTTGGACCATACGTCTGAGATGTCATATTCCCCAAGGAAAACATACCATTGTTAAACTCGTCGCGATTTTTCCTTTTTGGAGAGTACGAGTTTGAGAGGGTATTTTGTAATGACTTTGATGGGGTGAGCTTGGAAGTATGGACGGAGTTTTTGAGAGCTATAAATCAAGGCGAGTAATTGCTTCTTTGTAGTAGTATATCGCTTTTCAGCAGGCATAAGTGTTTAACTGCTAAAGTGAATAGGTTTCTCGATGCCTATATCTTCTCGAATAAAGACAGAGCTGATAGAGTCTTCAGTTGTTAAAAAGTACATGGTGAGTAATTTTCTATCACTGGGAGTACTCATTATAGGAGGACGCCTCAAGTACCGCTTAAGATCATGGAACGCCATTTCACAGTCAGGAGTCCATATAACTTCTTTTTTTTGTTCAAAAGAGGATGGAGTTGCCACGAAGATGAAGGTAAAGAAGTTTGCATCGAGCAGATGAGTTTGAGATGAATCTGTGATAAGTGGCTATCTTGCCGGCAAATTTTTGAACATCTTTTATCGGTCGAGGAGGGGGAATTGCCATGAGTGCTTTGATTTGAGCTGGATCGATTTTGATTCTGCTTTTGCTTACTAGATAGCCCATGAATTTTCCAGATGCAACGCCGAATTGACATTTCTCTAGGTTGAGTTTCATCTGGTATTGGCGAAGGATATCAAAGCTAGTATGGAGGTTTTTGAGATAATCTACTCTTTTCAGGCTTTTGTCGATCATATCATCGATATAAGCTTCCATTATGTTGCCACGATGATCTTTGAACATTTGAGTGACCAATCGTTGGTAAGTAGCTTCAGTATTTTTTAACCCAAAAGGCATTACTTTGAAGCAGTAGAGTCCTCTTTCGGTTATAAAAGTAGTTTTTTCCTGATCTTCTTCGGTGAATGGAACTTGGTTGTATCCCGAGGCGGCATCCATCATAGAAAGAAGTTTGTGTTCTGCGACTGAGTCAAGAAGTTGCAGAATCAATGGTAGTGTAAAACTATCTTTGGGTGTGAATTTGTTGGGTTCAGTGAAATTAAGACAAACCCATATTTTACCATTTTTCTTGGGCACGACGACGATATTGGAATCCCACTTTGGATATTTAGCCTCCCGAATAAAGCTAACACGAAGGAGTTTATCAATTTCTTCGTTTACTGCATCTCGAAGTTGGGGAGCCATATTTTGTCTCTTTTGGATGACTGCTTCACTATTTCGTTTGAGGTTGAGGTGGTGGCAAACGATAGAAGGATAGATTCCAGGTATTTCTTGGAAAGTCCAGGTGAAGATGTCGATGTTTATCTTAAGTAGCTGTATCATAGCTTCCTTCTTGTCGATTGACAGGTTGGATCTAATGAAGGTTGTACGCCCGGGACCATCGAGTTCAGCAGTTTTAACTATTTCAACATCATACTGCTCAAATGTGGGTGGTGTGTCATGCTGTAGTTGCTATGTTTTCATATTATTATTTATTTGAGGGTTGATAGTGGTATTTTTGCACATTCATGCAACTGCTTGGCTGCCCTTGATTTCATACACTCCGTGATCCGTAGGAAAACTTAGTGTGAAATGGTAAGTCTAGGGTACTTCTTTGATTGAATGTAACCAATTGTATCCCAAAATGCCCAAAATTTGGACTCTGCATCAATGACAAGAAATTTGCCAAAAGTGGTTTCTGAACCTGCTTGAACTGGCAGAGTGATTTCTCCTGTGGATGATTCTTTTAAACCATTGAAGCCTGTGATTATTGCTGTCAAAGCTTTCACTGAATCTGTGAGGCCTAAGACTTCGATTGCTCTTCAGAATAAGACATCTGCGGCACTTCCTATGTTGATGAGAAGTTTATGTAAGTAATCCTATCCCACTTAGGGCACAATAACAAGGGGGTCATCATGAGGGTATTGTAGATGACTGGTATAGCAGTACTCAAATGTTATCTGGTAAGGACGTTTGGATTTACTCGTGCTTGGAAGAAGTTTTGCCGATTTGTCTGAGGAGGTCATTTCGCAGCGTAAATCATCTTGTTTTCTTTTCTTTCCTTTTTTGATCTCGATTATATACAAATGGAGAGTTGGGCTCTGGATATCATTATGCTCGATTTAAGTAGTTTTTGCTTATTCGTCGAGAAATTTCTGAATGTCGATGACATAATTATGGAGTCTTCCAGCTAAGAGGATACGGTGAAGGATACGAATAAGGGAGTAGCAGCTATTAGTTTCAAGACTATGCACATTATGATACTGACATAAGGGTCTATTTGGAAGATCAACAATAACCTATGGTATGCGATAACACTCATCTCCCTTTATCGTTGGCAAGATAGCCAAAAGGGTTGCTATCATTGGTGGTAGAATTGGGACAGGTCTATCAGGTTTGCCCTCTTTTCTTCAAATGTTATCAGTATTTTTGGCAGGCAGCTTCGGTGCTGCTGTAGTGACTGCTCTTTGAGACGGGGTGGAAGATGCTTCTCGAGAATGTATAACAGAGGAGCTTTTCATCTTATCTTTCTTCGAGCACTCTAGCTCGATGTAATTATTAACCACATCAGTCATTTCAGTGACCGTACGTGGTTCTGTAGAGTAAGCTCTTCGCAAACTTTAGAGTCGTTGTACAAGGCAGAAGTAAATGCTAGAACCACAATTTTGGGGTCTGAATTTCCAATCTTTCGTGTTTCCTGCAGGAAATGTTTATAAAAACTAGCCAAGATTTCTTTTGTGCCTTGCTCAAAGTAAAACAAAGAGTCCACTGTGATTTCACGCTCCCTAGCATGAACGTAGTTGGAGTTGAAAAGATTTTGTAATTAGATGAAAGAGGTGATGGAGGCTCTCTATATAGTGTGGTACCATCGAAGTGGTTTTTCTTTTAGGCTCATGCTAAATAGTCGACAAAGCATATGGTTGAGTTTGGAGTACAACCTAACAGCGGCTTTGAAATGTTGAACATGTGTAAGTGGATCAATGAGGCCTGCATACTTGATGAATTTGGGCATATGAAAATTTTCAAGAATAGGCATATTTTTGAGATATGGGGTGATAGGGTTTGTTTCGATCCTATCGAGCGCAGATTGTCAGCCCAGGATGTCAGAGTTGATGGCTTGAATTTTGTTGCTAAAGTCATCCAGAGTGAAGAATTACTGTAAGGGAAAAGGTAAGGCTGTAACCTGGGGACAAAGTCGCCTCTCCCTCTGGTCCTAATCGATCTCTGATGGGCCTTCTTTCTGGCGGAGGGGTTTGATGACGTGCATGTCGACTTCCTTAGGTTATCAAGGCCGAAGAAGTTAAACCAAAATGTTCAGAGGCTCTATTAGGATTTCCAGATCTGGATCGAGATACTCGTGGATCATCATACTCTCTTGGCTGATCATCACATTGTACTACTCGTGATCGATGTTAACTTTGAGCTAGTAGCGAGCGGTGATTCGATCTTGTGTTCTTCACAATCGCCCTATCTTGTTTTAATATGTTTAACTTTGCTAATCCAGTGCTTTTCTGCATCCAACCCTCTCTGTTTGTAGAGGTTGAGCGTGGACACGCTGATCTTCTAGTCTCTGATTTTTTCTGCGGCCATTTGTTTTATAAGTTCAAGAATCGCACTGTACAGTTCATGAGTTCCTGGAATGTCCTGATCTCCTACGGTACTAGAATAACTTCTCAAGTTCATGTTTGTCATTGGATGGTGTTCAGATTGGAAATGGTAGAAAAAAGTATGGTTTTCCCACAGACGGTGCCAATTGTAGTGGCTTGTTTTCTGGGAGGAAAAGCTTCGCCAATACTTATTCGTAAAGATTACGTAATAAAGGGCTATCAACCAAGATTTTACTTACAAAATTCAGTAGAAACTGAGAAAAACCACGATCTCGAGGTGAATTTGATGTAAAATCTATTAGATGCTAGTTATTACAAGTTTTTTGAGTATTGCTAGTGTTTAGGATAGAGAAATATAATATGTGTGGTCCTTTATAACCTATTTTATGCCTGTATTTATAGTATATACAGGCAGTTTGCAAAAAGAAAGAAAGAATCTTCTATTCTTGGGGTAGTAGGTAAACTTTGTGAATCTCTAACAGTTCCTTCTTTTTTGGGCTGTAATGGCTACTTTTGGTAAGTCGGGGACTAACAGAATCTTTTAGAATGCTGAGTTGTCTTTGACTACAGAATTTTGAGCTATCTTCGATTACAGAGTGCTGGTTTATTCTTGTTGAATCAGGGGAATATAATACTACAGGTGTGAACTTGTTGGACTCTGTAAAATTGATACAAACTCTAATTTTCCCATTCTTCTTTGGGACCGCTACTATGTTAGAAACCAATTTTGAATATTTTGCTTCCCAAATAAATCCTACACGAAAGAGTTTATCAATTTCTTCATTTACGGCTTCGCGTAGGTAGGGAGTTAGATTTTGATGCTTATGCGCAACTGCTTTATTGTCTGGAAGGAGGTTGAGCTTGTGGCATGTGATCGAATGATCAATATCGGGATCTCTTGGAAAGACTATGCAAAGATGTAGACGTTTTTCTTCAGAAGTTGAATCATGGTTTCTTTTTCATTAGACGATAGCTTTAAACCAATAAAGGTGTTTTATCCAGGTCCATCAAGTTCAATGGAGTCCACAATCTCAGTATCATGTTGTTCAAACGTTGGGGCAGTTTCTTGCTATAATTGCTATGCTTTTAGAAATTTTACCATGTGAGAGTTGGTAGTGGTACTCTCGCACATACGTGTAACTGCTTGACTTGCTTTGATTTCATAGACTTCAAGATCTATTGGAAATCGTAAGGCCAGATGATATGTCGAAGGTACTGCCTTGATCGAATATAACCAACTTTGACTTAAGATTCCTAAATATTTGGACTTAGCATCTATGAAAACGAATTTGACGAAAGTGGTTTCTGAACCTGTTTGAATTGAAAAGGTAATTTCTCCTGTGGCTAAATCTTTGGAACCATTGAAACCTGTAATGGTGGTTGTCGAAGCTTTTACTAAATCTTTGAGACCTAGAACTTCAATTGATCTTTTGATCAAATAGTCTGCTATGCTTCAAATATCTACAAGAAGTGTGTATAGGTACTCCTATCCTACTTTGAGTATGATGACCAGTGGTCATCGTGTGGATACTTGACATGGCTTGTGACACAGTTCTCGAATAAAATATGGTACGAAGGTTTTGATTTGCTGGAGCTGGGGAGAAGTTTTGCTGACTTGTCAGAGCATGTCATTTTGCAACAAGATGTAATTTCATCGTCTTATTTTCTTCTTTTTCCTTTCTCAATTTTGATAATGTAAAATGGTAAGGATGCCCTTTTCCTTGCTCTTGTTCAACATCTTTTCTTTTTAGTTTCTTCTTCGAGGAACTTCTGAACGTCGAGTACATAATTGTGAAGTCTTCGGACTAGTAGAATACGATGAAAATTCCGAATTAAAGATTAACAGTTGTTAGTCATGTGACTATGCACGTTGTGATACTGACAAAAGGGTTAGATGGGTATATTAGGAATTGCTTGTACTTCTAGAAATATTTTGTTTCCCTTTATCGTTGGTAAGATAGCGGAGAGTATGGTCGTCATGGGAGGTAAAATTGGGATGGGTTGTCCAGTTTTCTATCTCTTCTTTTAGTGTTGTTGGTATTTCTTCTGCGTTTCTTGGGTGGTCCGGTATTGGATGAATTTTGAGGTAGCGATGAAAATGCTTCATTGGAATGGATGACTATGGAGCTCTTCATCTTATCCTTTTTGGATCGCTATAATTCGATGTAGTTATTAACAATATCAATCATTATTGTCACCGCTTTGGGCTTGTGCAAGGTAAGTTCTTCTCGAACTTTGGGGTCGATATGTAATGCTCAGGTGAACGGTGGAACGACAATTTTGGAATCTGAATTCTCAATCTTCTGTGTTTCTTGCAAAAAATGCTTGTACAAACTCACCAAGATTTCTTTTGCACCTTACTTAAAAAGAACAATTAATCCACAGTTATTTCATACTCCTTAGCATGAGCATAATTTAACTCCAAGAGGCATTGTAACTTGTTGTATGTATTGATAGAGCCTTCAGGGATAGTATGGAACCACCTGAGAGGTTCTTCCTTTAGGCTCATGTTAAATAATCTCCATAGCATGTGATCAAGTTTGGAATTCAATCCAATTATAGCTCTGAAGTATCAAACGTGGGTGAGTGGATCAATGAGGCCTGCATACAGATTAAATTTTGTCATATGGAAAATTTCTTGAATAGGTATGACATTGAGATGAGGAGAGATGGGATTTGTTTTAATTCTATCGAGAGCAAACCTTCGGCCTGAGATATCAGAATTGATGGTTTGGATCCTATTGTTAAGTTCATTCAAGGTGATGAATGGTGGTGGAGGATTTGGTACGGCTGCAGCCTGTGGATGAAAGTCTCCCTGTTCTTCAGGTCACAATCGGTCTCTATTAGGTCGTCTTACCGGTAGTGGTGTAGTTTGATGACGTGTATGTTGACTTCCGAGAGTTATCGATGCTAAGGATGTAAGTCCAAAATATGGAGAAACCTTATCTGGATTCTTTGATCTGGATCGAAAAGTTCGTACGCGTTCATCTCTTGGCTGGTTTTCTCTTTGGGTCACCCTAGAGCGATGATCACTCCGGGCCTAAAAAGGTGGCATTTGACGGCCAGTTAGCCGATCTTGAGCTCTTTGAAAATGCTCCATTTCTTTCTGATTTTTTGGCACTGTTGGACCAATGCATTTTACCTTTCGTCTCTTTTAACTTGAAGAGCATGGGCATGAATTCGCTGATCTTCAAGCCTTTGGACTCGGTCATATTTTATTTGCTTCTAAAGTTTGAATACTGCGCTGTACAGATTAACTATTTCCATTATCGGGTTGATATCATGGTTCCTCAGTATACTAGAGGCACTACGGAGATTTATGTTTGGCATTGGATGGTTTTAGATCACGGTGGTAAAGAAAAGTGCGGTATTCCTACAGATGGAGCCAATTATAATGGCGTATTTTCTAGGAGGATAATATTTATCAATACTTATAGTGAGGATTATGTAATAATAAGTTTAAACAAACAAGATTTTACTTAAAAACTTAGTAAAGGCTAAGAAAAACCACGACCTCGAGGAGGGTTTTGATGAAAAATCTAATAGGTTACTAGTTATTATAATATGTTGTTTAATAAGATAGTAAGAATGAATGAATAGTAAAGTTGTGAATCTGAATAACTCATTCTCTGCCTATATTTATTGTAGATATAGGCAGTTTACAAAAAGAAAAATAGTTTCCTATTTCGGGGGTAGTAAGTGAACTTCGCTGATCTCCGACAGCTATATTTGACAAAGCATAATAGCTACTTTTAGTTGGTCGAGAACTGTGGTCGCAGATGTGACATCTTCTCGAATGATGGAATATCTTCGACAAAGTTTTATTGGCTTCTCTTTACCGAATCTGAGAAATATGCAACTACAGGTTCTATCTTGCTTTGACCAATGGGCAGGTAATCGTTTTGTAGCAAGATAATTAATAATATCTGCGTACTAAGGCAGTTGTAAGACAGCCATGAGCTGCTCATCAAGAAATATCACTAAGATAGGGAGAAAATCTTTATCGCCTTCAGTGAGAACTCGAGATAGATGGTACACAACCACATTCCAAACACCTTTCTTATCTCGAATTTCAATATAAAATTCTTGTAATAAAAGAATCCATTTAATTAACTGAGGCTTAGCATCTTTTTTAGATAGTAAATACTTTTAGGCCGCATGGTCGGTGTAAACAATGATTTTGGATCTAACAAGGTATGATCGAAATTTTTCCAATGCAAACACTATGGCTAATAACTTCTTCTCCGTAGTAGAGTAATTTAATTGTACGTCATTGAGCATGCGACTAGCATAGTAAATAACATGACTTTTATTATCTATTATTTGCTCTAAAACCGCTTCCACAACGTAATCTGAAGCGTCGCGTATGAGCTCAAAGGGAAATTCCCAATTGGGAGGTTGGATGATAAGGGCTAAAATTAATAAAAGTTTAAGCTTCTCTACAGGTCCTAATCATGCATCATCAAAGTTGAAATTAGTGTCTTTAGCAAGTAAATTGCACAAGGCCGGGATATTTTACTAAATTCTTTGATAAACCTATGATAAAACCCAGCATGGCCCATAAATGATCGAATGTCCCTAACCGTACGAGGTGGAGGTAAAGAAATTATAATATCGATCTTGGCCTTATCGACTTCAATCCCTTTGTTAGAGATAATATGTCCAAGAACTATCTCTTGTGTCACTATGAAGTGATACTTTTCCTAGTTTAACACCAAATTGTTTTGTGTACATCTTTCTACAACGAGCTCTAAATGGTGTAAAAATTTCATTAAAAGACGATCCAAACACTGAAAAGTCATCCATAAAGATTTCATGAAACTTATCAACCATATCATAAAATATGCTCATCATAAAACGCTTGAATGTAGCGGGTGCATTATACAACCCAAATGGCATACGTCGATAAGCATATGTCCCGTAGGGACACTTAAAAGTTATCTTCTCCTAATCTTCTGGGGAAATAGAGATCCGATTGTATCCTAAATAACCGTCAATAAAATAGTAAAGACTTTTCCGACAAAACATTCAAGAATTTAATCAATTAATAGAAGAGGAAAATGATTTTTCCTTGTGACTGTGTTCAATTTCCTCTAGTCAATACATACACGCCACCCGGTGGTCATGCAAGGGGGGATGAGATCATTATTCTCATTCTCAACTATAGTAATCCCAGATTTCTTAGGTACAACCTGAACAAGGCAGACCCACTTACTATCCGAAATGAGGTATATGGTACCCAAGTCCAAAAGTTTGAGAACTTCCTTTTTCACCACTTCCATTATGGTGGGATTCAATTGCCATTGTATCTCGCGAGAATTTTTAGCACCTTCCTCGAGATTGATGCGATGCATGCTAACAACCTGGCTAATCCTCTTTTAAGTCTGCTATAGACCACCCTAGGGTAGATTTATGTCTTCCAAGGACACCCAATAGTCTACTTTCCTGGTCATCATTTAGATTGGAAGCTATGATAACAGGCAGAGTTTCAGAATCACCTAATGAAGCATACTTTCGAGTCTTAGGTAATGGCTTAAGGTCTAACTTGGGTATTTTAACGATTGATGGAATAGGTAAAATAGTGGACGGTTCAATAGGTTCAACATGAGGTCTCCATTTGAACATGTAAAAAGTAAGTGTTGAGTCATGTTGAGCATTAAGCTCTTCAATAATAGTATCTTCATCAAAGTCTTCACCAAAGTTCACAAGACAAGATTCTAAGGGGTCCTCAGAATATGATTTAGGGAATTAGTTATAAACTAGGGAGTAAATCATATTCAACTCAGCCATACCATCAGAATGAGGGACTTGAGTATTATTGTTCAAAATATTGAGTTTGATATTCATGTTTCCCATTGATAGTTGTAAGACCCCATTAAAGTAATTAATAATGGCATGAGCGGTCGTAAGGAAAGGGCGGCTCAATATGACGGGGATCTCACAGCTTGGATTCATGACATCTGCAGTGTCCAAAATGATAAAGTCCATAGGAAAAGTAAGAGTATCAACCATGATAAGAATATCCTCAAGGATACCACATAGGTATCGCATTGACCTGTTAGCTAATTAATGTATCATTCGGGTAGGTTCGAGTTCTCCAAGTCTTAATTCTTGATAGACTGAGTAAGGTAAGATATTCACACTAGCCCCAAAGTCAAGTAATGACCTATCCACTTTGTGACCTCCAATTTTAACACAGGGAAGATGGTTGGGCTTCAAGGATCTCAAGGCTTTTTGTTAGGAGGGGTAAGATCTCAGTCAAAAAAGACTTTGTGTGCCATGATTTTCCTTTTCCAAGTACACGCATCCTTAAGGAATTGGCAATTGCAGGGAATAGCATAATGGTATCAAATACTGGAATATTTATATAAATATCTTGTCAAATTTTATCGCTTTATTAGCCGGAAGACGTGTTGTGGATAAGGTTATTTGGCCAAAATTTCCTTTGGTACGGAAACTGCGTTGGTAAGAAAATCCTTTGAGTTCTTACAAAATTCATGGTTCTTACTACAACTGTTCACTCGTACGGATCACATCCTTAATAACAACTGGTGTTGGCTCAACACAGGTATTTGCTGCTTGTGTATCAATAGTCTACCACTTCGAAGTAGTAATGGCATTAAGCTATTTTGGGATTTACTGAAATCAAACCTGGTGGAACTTTCAGGTTGATACAGGTGGGCTAAGTAGCTACTTGGTGGTCTCTCATTTAATGCATTTGCCAATTTCCTATCTGAGTTCTAGATAGAGATAGATTGGGAGTAAATTTTGAATTACCAAAGTCTGTTATTGGAATTACATTATTTATTGCATGAAAAGACAAAGGTTTCTTCGGAAATGTTTGGGTGGAGGGTGGGAACGGTTGGTATAACTAAAAGGTTGGCTGAGATGTTTGAGGATAGATAAGAAGGGATTCCTAGGAAAATTATAGCACTGAGATTTGTTGTTCTCCAAAACTTGAATTGGTTTGGTTGTTCTTCCCACAAAAATTTGGTGTTTCGGCCAGGTGGCTTGTACGGTCATGGTCTCTTCAATGTATTATTCAAAGCATTCAATTTCTCTAATTATCATTCTTTATTGACATGAGACACATTTGAGTCACATGGTTATATTATTAAAAATGGTGCACCCCCTTGCTGAACCTGGTTCACACTACCCTTAGATTGATTCATAGTCAAAGCCTCAATTTTCTAGGTAAGAGCATCTAATTGAGCTTTGATGTTTGTTCACGCACTCACTTCATATAAGCTACCTTTCATGGTTGTACGCACATTTCTATGTGGATCAAAATCCTACTGCTGAGAGTTCTCAGCCAATGCCTCAAATTCCTTAAAAGCTCTATCGGTTCAAGGTCTTTTAATTTGCCACTATGCATGGATTCTAGCCTATAACGATTCTTAAAATTTATTCCATGATAGAAGATCTGGGCTAGATATTGCTTTTAAAACCAATAATGGGAACATTGTGAAGAAAAGTTTATATCTCTCTCATTCCTCGTAATGTTTTACTCTCATTTAGAAAAAATTTAACAACAATTACATTTCTAGAGAAAAGGCTTTCCATAGAAACCCATTGGGTTTGAACTGGTTCTTCATTTGATCCCATGAATGATAGATGTTTAGTGCCAATAATCAAACCAATGATTCATCTAATATTTAATGGGAATGGAATAAACGAGGCGACAAAATCCTTAGTAAAAAAATTGTATTGTGAAAGCGCACAAATTTTCTTAAATCTTGGACTGCTTTAAGGCTCTCAAAATCGCCCTGAAATGTAATAATTTGGAATACAGTACACTTAGTTTATAATGCTTTGTCGTGATGGCTGAAATACAATTCACGAAGGATATCAGTCACCACTGGGGTCAATAGCCTAAGAATTTGTCAGGCGACATAAATTGTTGTTCACCTTCAGGCTCACAACAGTTCAATTGGGTCAACCTAGATAATATACTCTTTCCAAAATTAGAAATTGAGATGGGTCATTTTATCCTAAACTGGGGTTCCAAGTCCTTTATTGTATTGACTGGGCGACGGTGGTCTTCCCTCTCCGCTTTATGGCTGAGATGGTACACTGTAAATGGACAAGGTTTCTGTAAGCATTCCTAATAAACATTTCTCCCATGGTTGCTAAATTAAAAATCAGTCTACAACAATAATAATCAAAATTTTGCACCCGGGTGCAGTAAATAATCATCAAACCTAGACTCAGGCACAAACTTTTTTAAAGTAAAATTATGTCTACCCTATATTCTCTATATTAAATGGGTAGATGGCAAAAGGCTTTGGATCCATACTCCCCTCTCACTGTCTAGTACCTAGCTGAAAGTAATTTTCAGTACTCATAGTCTGAGTGAGTCCCTTATCGTACGGCAACACTATTCTAAAAGGTAGTCCCTTGTTAGAGAGCTTTTTGGGTTTAATCCCGAATTCTAACATTTTAACCTTTAATATGTTAGAAAGAAAAGAATATTAAACACAACACTAGGTTAATCCCAACCAATACCAATATTTATTAGGCAGCGTTATTTGCACAGCCCACACGACTTATATGTCCTAGTCTGGGACAGAGCGGATGAGGATCTATAATGTTTAATTCTGTACACTTGAAGGCTTTGGAATTAGCCCTTACACCAATATATTTATGACAGAAATCTATAAAAGCAGAATGATACAGGTGTGTTTAGCATGGAAAACCATGAATATATAAAACCCTGACCTCGGGGTGAGGATTTTTGTAATAGTAACGTTTATTGCTTAAGGCTAATCTTATTACAATTGATTTCTTACTTAGAAATGCTGATCTTGTGGAATAGTGTTTGAAGTTGGTAATCTGAAAATCTATTTTTTATAATTTTTCTGTGTTTCTGTCTCCCATCTCTTCAGAACTTCTTATTTATATAGGCCTCCACCACAGTTCTTCCGGTGTTGAAGCACATTCTTCAACGATTTGTAGTGGTGTTTGACTGAGTACTGATGAGTTGTAGAGACAGGTAATTTAATTTGTTCAGGTTTTTCTATTTAAGCTCGACCACCATTTTCATCATTCATGGAGTAGGTGGCGGTTGATTGTGAGTCTGTGGAGAATGCGTGATCTGATGGTGGTAGTTCAACACTCGAGATAGCTCGATTTGGTAAGATCGAGGGAAGCCCCTTAAATTGCTCATTCACAACCAAAGTCACGAGTGGCTTTTGTTGTGAAAGATTTCTAGGTATATGGGTATTGGGTTGGAATTTTAGTAATGAGGAAGTAATGATAGTGTTTACTGCATAAAAATTGTGCGTATATGAGGGGGATTCAATGTGTATTGAATGTTGATGGGAGACTATTGTGTACGCGACGGTTAGGGCATGAGAGTTTTATTTGCATGGATGATTATGCTTCAGAAAATGTCCTGCACAATAATGTAGGATCTATATAAAGTCTCTACCGAGGTTTATAACCAGTACTTTTATTCTGATTCAATATTCTTTGAAACTTATAAGATGGTAAAGACCCGTAAAATGGTTGTGGAGGAGAGAATTGCGTCTAAATGTAGAGGCTGAAGTTGAATTTTTTTTGAGGATCAGTCCTTGAGAATTCTACTCCAGTTCCTGTTTCCTTCACGTATCAAGGAATGCAGAAAAGCTGAACGGGTTTACTGCAAGACGAGTTTTACCACGCTATCTTAACTGTCAACAACGTTGGGTTTGTCTACACTTCTTGCAGAAGTCAAAGTTGGGAAGACAGATCAAGATAGAGTGTGACTACGGAAAGTTGCGCTGATGTCTTTCCTTAATGGATTCTAACGTGTCGGCCACTCTTCATCTCTACAACCTCTACGAGGAGGTGGTACGGAGAGGCGTGATGGTAGTGGAGGAGCAAGACAAGATGGAGGTTCTTCTATGCTTCCATCGCTACTATTTGCATTGAGAAGACCAAAGGTTGAAGAGTTGGTTCAGCACTGAGTCTTGTCTTTCATAGTTTCCATTTAAAGTTCGTCTGGACTTTGACAATACTCAGGAGAGGCGATCCGTTGTTTCCAATGTCTGTTTGCATCAGGTAAAAAATCACTAAGTAGAAATAACTGAAGGATTTGATGTTTCGGAGTGCCTAAAAGACTTGTTAGCTGTAAAAGCACTGAAAAACATATTACCAGTAAAGTACTTGATGTTGAGTACAGATGAACACGTAATTATGAAATTTTTAATATACCCGAACCTGAATTTAGGCTTTCCAATTATATTTGTTCAAGGTAAAATCAGTTTAAGTGTTTGAAATTGTCAAAAATATATATAATTGTCAAAGTGTCATTATTTCCCTTTCTTTAAAAACATTTAAAGAATAAAACTTAAACTGATTTTAACTTACAAAATATAATAGGAAAGCCTAAATTTGAAATTGTACCCAGTATTATATTAGAAATTTTGGACTATCTTAAGCGAGTGTACATCTTTTTATTAGCAACTAACATCAGTAGCTTGCATAGTTTTAAAACATGCACTTCACTGTAGTTTTACAATTAATACCTTCAATAGATTTTTGCTCAGTGAAGAAAAATTTAGTATTTATGTCAGGATAGTTCACTACAAGGGAGACAGCTTGCCTAAGAATAGTTCATTCCTAAGGAAAATATAGACCAAAAAACTCTAAAAACTTTCACTCTGCAAGTGCTACTCCGCATGATTAAGAACTGAAAGAGAAAAAAATCACCAATCTCGTGTTTGACCATGAACTATTTGAAAGGAGCACAGAAAATGTTACTTGGAGATCTGGTCTAGGTTATGATAGGGTACCACACCCTGATAACCTTAGCCACGGCGGGGGATGTGTCGCCTACACGGTGGCTTCACTAGAACCAAGTACTTAAAAGAAGGCGGCAAAACAAGAAACAAAAAGTAAATATTCTAGGAAGACGAATGACTAAGTACTTATCGAACTGACCGTTGAATTTATTCCAGTGAGAATAGACTACCAAAAACTTAGTAAATAATTTTAGACATTATTAGGTGATAAAGTTATTTTCATTGTACACTCAATTAGCTAAGAAAATAACTTGAATCTCTTTCAAATCTTGAGGTAGGACCTCAGTTCGATAAACTTAAAATATATATTTGATACACTTGGGAGATAAACAGTTTAGGGATTTTTTTCATTGGGATATTTTGGTCACAACTAAGTAAGGTTAAGTTCACAGGAAATAAGTCATGTGCATTCTTGAATTGTTTAAAATGTTATTATTGACTTTTGTGGGTATAGTCACTGCAAACCCTCACAAAACAACATTCGTCCACCAGGCTAAACCTGAAGGTTTAACGGCTTGTTGCATATGCTAAATGAAATCGCGCTCCCTGCAAAAGTGGTTATTATTTTATTTTACTCGGGACGAGCAAAAGACATGTTTGGGGGCATTTGATAAGCACGCAATTATGAAATTTTTAATATACCCAAACATGTATTTTTTTTCGTCCATTATATTTAATTTAACGTACTTATGTGCGTTTGTTTGATTATAGCTATTGGAGAAGGATATTTGAAACCAAGCTCTTAAAGTCAAGTAAAAGTGTCTCCAGCAGTTCATAGCGCAAAAAGTCAAAGATACAATATATTTGGTCTCTAGATTGAAGAAATATATACACAAATACTCTTGGAGAATAAGATCAAAGAATATATTGCATCCTAGATCCTTGAAGATATTTTATATTGAAGATATATACAAGAGTTTCCATGAAGAAAGATCTCTCAATCACTTAAGAGAATTATATGCAATAATCTTAAGAGATTGGTTGTAAAATTAGAAAATATTATTGGTAAAATATTCTTTACAATTTAATTTATAGTTGCTAAATTTGGGTTCCTTCTCCTATAAAAGGAACCCTCCCCCCATTGTAATGGGGCATCTCATATTAGAGTATGTTTAGAAGAAATAAAGTTTTAGTTTTATTTAATTGTCTTTTCTCTCTTTTACTTTCTTTTGTAAATAATTAGTTGTTAATGTGATGAAGTCCGAGATGAGCGTCTAATCTTCTATCTAAGGCTGGGATGAGGCATCTTCTTGAATAAGCTATAGTTGATATTATTCTAGGTTATAATTAGTTTTCTCTTAGTTTTACGATTGATAATTTAGTGTACCATATCAAAGGCTTGACCATAGCTTCGGTTTAGTGTACGATAACTTTAGATACAAACAAGTGCTACTAGCCATAGACTTTATTTGGAGATCTAGAAAGAGGAAACACTAGAGAACCCACTCAAGCCTAGCCGTTATTGAGTTGATAATTCTCTAAGATGCTCTTTACCATCACTTAAAAGCTTAACCACTAAATGCTCGACCATAGATTTAGTGGTTTATTTTTCAACATTGTATGTGTCTTAACACGAACACATGATGGCCAAAAATATTAGGATCTAGTTGTATATCGATTAGTGCTTTGAAAGGTAGATGGCAAGTCTGAACCTTAACACTCTTTCTCAATAAGTTTTATATTTAGTTTTTATTTAATTATTCTTGGATTTATCTCTTATAAAACAGTAATTCTGCCCAGAAAGTATTTGTTTTCCCAAACCTGCCTGTGGATTCGATCTCACTCATCCGTGCTACAATTCGACAACCGTACTTTGAAAGGGTATTTTCTTAGAGGCACTAAAAACCTCTAATCAAATGAGATTAGCCGCTCATCTTGGACTTCATCGCATTAATAACTAATTATTTACAAAAGAAAGTAAAAGAGAGAGAAGAAAATTAAATAAAGCTAAGACTTTATTTCTTCTAAAGATGCCCCATTACATTGGGGGAGAGTTCATTTTATAGGAGATGGAACCCAAATTTAACAATGATACATTAAATTTTAAAGAATATTTTTGCAATAATATCTTCTAATTTTACAACCAATCTCCTAAAATTCTTGCATATAATTCCCTTAACTGATGTAAAGATCTTTCTTCATGGAAACTCTTTCATATATCTTCAATATAAAATATTTTCAAGGATCTTGGATGCAATATATTCTTTGATCTTATTCTCCAAAAATATTTTTGTATATATTTCTTCAATCTTGAGACCAAATATATGGTGTCTTTGACTTTTTGTGCTATGAACTGCTGGAGATAATTTTAGTTGACTTTAAGAGCTTGGTTTTAAATATCCATCTCCAATAGCTATAATCAAACAAACGCACATAAGTACTTTAAATTAAATATAATGGACAACTAAAATACATGTTTGGGTATATTAAAAATGTCATAATTACGTGCTCATCAAATACCCCCAAACTTGTGTTTGCTCATCCCGAGTAAAATAAAATAATATCCATTTTTGCATGAAGCGCGATTGCATTTAGTATATGCAACAAGCCGTTAACTCTCCAGGTTTAGCCTGGTGGACGAGTATTGTCTTTTGAGGGTTTACAGTGACTATACCCGCAAATGCCAATAATGACATTTTAAACAATTCTAGAATATACATGACTAATTTCCTGTGAACTTAAACTTACTTAGTTGTGACAAAAATATACCAATGAAAAAATCCTTAAACTTGCTATTCTCCCAATTTTATCAAATAATATTTTAAGCTTATCCGAAACTAGAGGTACTACCTCAAGATTAGATAGAGATTCAAGTATTTTGCTTTAGCTATATTTGAGTGTACAATGAAAATAGCTTTATCGCCTAATACGTTGTCTAGAATTATTTACTAAGCTTTTGGTAATCTAGTTCTCACTAGAATAAATTTAACGGTCAGTTCGACAAGTGCCTTAGTCAATTCGTGTTCCAAAAATTTTACTTTTTTTTTCTTTTATTTTGCAAGCCTTTCCTTTTAAGTACTTTGTTTCTTAGTGAAGCCTCCGTAACAAGGAGTTTTCAATCGACAATCCCGGTCAGGTGGCTAAGGTTGCCAGGGTGTGGTGCCTCATCATGACCTAGACTCAGGAATCTCACAAGTAATATTTTCTTGTACTCCTTTCACATAGTTTATGGTCAAACTCGAGATTGGTGATAATTTTTCCTCTTTCAGTTTTTAATCATGCGAGTAGCCTTGCAGCGTGAAAGGTTCTAAAACATATTTGGCTTATTATTTTTTGTTCTTAGGAATGAACTTATTCTTAGGCAGTTGTCTCCCTTCTAGCGAACTATTCCTAACATAAATACTAAATAATACTTACATTGAGCAAAAATCTATTGAAGGTATTAATTGTAAAATAACAGTGAAGTGCATGTTTACAAAATATGCCAAGCTAATTTGAATTAGTCGCTAATAAAAAGATGGTACATATAGCTTAAGATAGTCTAAAATATTCTAGTATATACTTGGTATAAATTCAAAATTTAGGCTTTCCCATTATATTTCTGTTAAGGTAAAATCAGTTTAAGTGTTTGAAAATTTGTTAAAAATATATCATAAATTGTCAAAGTGTCATTATTTTACTTTTCTTTTAAAAACATTTAAAGAAATGGTTTCCTACCCCCAAACTTAAATGAAACATTGCCCTCAATGTTTGAGAGAATAAAAAAATGGAGGAATACAAACTAGAATTTCTCACCATAATGTGTCATGCGTTGCCTCCCAAGAAGCGCTAAGTTTACCGTCTTCCGCCAGACGGATGTACCCCCAAGCTTAAAATTTTCAATATTACTGGAAGGGTATGAAGTTGAAAAGGTGATGTACTATTCTGGTTATAAATTCTCTTTCAAAAACCAGATAACACATTAATGGTGATCCTTAATATTAGCCCTTAATTGGGCAGATATATTCTGTAAAAACCAGAGAGAGTTTAAAACTAATTCTCCATGAAAAAGATTTTTTTGAAAAACTTTTCCTATCATTTTATGATTCTAAGTTGAAAATCTTAGACAAATCCAGAAAAGCCATTTTCTCTAAGATAAAGCAAATACATATCCAAGGAACATATTTTCCTTTAGTATTTTCAATACAATCATATGATTACTACGTGTTGCAATAAATAAAAAGATTAGTATACAAGTATTCGTCCCCAAAAATGTACTAGATTCAAAACTCGATTTTCGTGGAAAGATATTTTTTCTTTGAAAATTTTCAAAACCCCATGTTATCGTTGATATTCCAAAAATGTGATAGGTGGTTCTGACAAAGCAAGTCCGTGAGGCATCCCCAAAGTTATAATTTTTCAAAAATATGTTTTCTTTTAGTTGAAGAAAAACTATATAACATATTTGTGGATGTGGGGATCGGGGAACAATTGAATTTAACAAACATTTAAAATTTTAGTGCCTAAAATCACAAATTATTTCAAGTGACTCATCCTAACCATTGACGTGGATTGACATGGGCTTAGGGACATGGCCAACTTGAAATACATTTTCAGGTGTTAATGATTATACCATTTCCCGATTCTCAGGATCATTCGAGTCCTCGAAATAATTTAAACATTCATCAACAAAAATACAATAAGAGTTATCTCTATACAAGTCCTCAAAATTGTTTATGGTCATAGTACCCACATTAGGCCCAGGGGATGGAAGTATGGATTCAAAGAATATAGATGAAGAAGGTGGCACTGGTTGGGATAAAGATGAAGCTCGTATTTTCATTATAATCGATGTTGAATTCTCACTTCCAAAAATTTGTTATCATCCTCATCATCTGAGAAATTGTATATGAATTTGGAAAAATACTCACTTTCTGTCATGATATCATTTGCAAATTGGTAGGGCTCTATCGGTGAAGGGATGGATAATGACGTCGGTAGTTGAATGTTGAGAGAGAAATTATGGGGCGTTTGAGAAAGAATTTTATTAAACATGTTAGCCGTTTTTTAAGATCTTCTTGAGACATAGGATCGCCGACCATAAAATGTTCATTTTCTAAATCTATCTTGTAATATGCTATCCATTCACCCCGCAGGGAAAACATTTCTTGATTACGCTTGAATTCATCCATTTCTAACTCACTAGGGATTTAACTTTAAATTTTTCTTCTTCATTGTTTAGAATTTTTTCATGCTCTATTTCACTCTACGTAGTTGACAACTGAGTTTTCTGAGTCTCTAACCTAGAGATAGATTGAGTTGTAGAATTTTGTTTCACCAAAGTCTGTCTATGGAATTATATCATTTGTTGCTAAAATTGCAACGCTTGCTGCTGACTTTCCATTGATTGTTTTTGATTTTCCATTGATTGTTGGAAAAAGAGAGCAAGGGTATCTTCCAAAGATGGTTTGGGTGGAGCGGGTGGGAACTGATTGAATGATTGGACGGACGGATGGGCCTGCATATATGAATAAATTGGAAAGGTTCTGCGTATTGGGAATTTTGGTGATCCCATGATTAAAAATGATTTTGAGGTTGCTGCGGGATGTCTAATTGTGAGCTGTATGGATTCCAATGTTCTTGCATGTATGACATTTCAAAATAAAAGCAACACCCAATACAATAAATAACCAATCAAGCCTATACTCTAGCACATCAATAGTTTTCAGAAGTGATAAATAGGTCTCATCTATATTCTTCTATGTTCATAATGGGTAGGATGGCAAAAGGCTTTGGTTTCTATACTCCCCTGTGTCACTATGCAACTTCCAGCTTAAAGTAGATGGTCAGTCCTCACACCCGGGCGAATTGCCTTATCGTACGTCAGCACTTGGAAAGGTGACATCGCAAACCTACAACAAGTATTTCACGGCGCTAGGCTGGGGCCGTGTCCTATGAACCCGTGTTTATACCCCGGTCCGGTACACCTATCCGTTGGGTAATGAAATCCCGCGGGAATCTTGCTACTCCATTTTATTAACAATTATTTTCAGGTCCGGGATGTTATATTTTTGTGTGATATAAATTTCTTCGTATCCCTAATGGGTGGTCCCACTTGTTGGAGAGCTTTTTGGGTGATAAAATCCTATAAGTTTCTAACAATTTTTACCTTTGCTAATGCTGGAATAAAAAAGAATATTATACACAACAATAAGTCTATCCAACCACAATAATTTTTTTATTAGAGCAGCGTGTATTTGGAGAGTCCACACAACTTTATGTTCCTAGTGTCGAGGCAGAGCGGATATGAACCCTTTATAGATGTCAAGTTTAGAGAGGTACCAACCTGCGGGAAGTGATTTTCGGTGAAGCTGTGGCCGCCCCTTCACTTATGGAAAAAATGAAGTGCCCCTTCACTTAGGGGGCACAAGAAGGATAGATTTGATGATAATTTTAGGTTTGCGTATTTTCCTTCTCGTTTCCAACTTTGTGACTATCCTGGAAAACATAAGAAAAATGATTAGTGAACCTGCGACAACAATATTAATTTAATTTCCAAGTTTATTGTAGTCTATGATGTCCTAATTTTTAAATGCGCATATCTTTCAGGTCGGTTGAGAGAGAGCAATAAATAATATCAATTTGGAAAGATATTTCAGAAAGGAAAAATATTTAAGAAGGAAGTTTTCTATAATTAAGTTCCCTAATGCTCAAACAAGTGATGAATAAATAGCAACGTCCCTTATTGAGACTGTTTTTACTTTTATTTCAAATGGTTGTAACTCACAAACGACTAAACAGAAAAATATGATCTATAACAATTCGGAAAGGGTTTTGAATTATCTAAAACTTTGGTAGAAAATGTATTTCCCAACTATGAAGTATAGATGACCAAAAAAGGTAAAACATTCGGTGACAGACTTCACAGGTACTGTAGCATCAAAAACTCGAAACAATTTTTTTTTTTTTGTCAAGTTTAAACTAGAGAAACAAAAAGAGAAACGACAATAAGAGAAATACTATATAATAGCATTACTACCCACTATACTTTTTAACGAATATTAGAAAGAAAGAATTTATAAATTATTGACACGGTATTGGAAAGAATTAACAAATAAAATTAACAAAGAAAATTCGGTATTAGAAAGAATAGTTTCCAATGATGCCTCCTCGGCAACGGCAACATTTGAAAAGTGGTTTTTTGTGCCTCTAGAAAAATACCTGTTCAAAGTACGGTTGTCAAATTGTAGTACGGATGAGTGGGTCGAATCCACAGGGAGGTTTGGGAAAGCAAATACTTTTGAGGCTGAATTACGGTTTAATAAGAGATAAATCAAAGAATAATTAAATAAAAACTAAATATAAAACTTAATGAGAAAGAAAGTTAAGGTTCGGACTTGGTATCTAGCTTTCAAAGCACTAATCGATATACAACTAGATCCCAATATCTCCACCCATCGTATGTTCATGTTAAGACACATACGATATTGTAAAATAAACCACTAAATCTATGGTCAAACACTTAGTAGTTATGCTTTTATGTGATGGTGAAGAGCATCTTAGAGAATTATCAACTCAACCATGACAAGGCTTTATTGAGTTCTCCAGTATTTTCTCTTTCTAAATCTCCAAATCAAGTCTATAGTTAGTACTACTTGTTTGTATCCAAAGTTATCGTACACCAAACCGAAGCATTGGTCAAGCCTTCGATAATTAGAACCTAATTAATATCAACTATTTTCATCCAAGAAGAGGCCTCGTCCTAGTCTTAGCTAGGAGATTAGGTGCTCATCTCGGACTTTATCGCATTAATAACTAATTATTTACAAAAGAAAATAAAGGAGAGGGAAGACAATTAAATAAAACTAAGACTTTATTTCTTCTAAACATACTCCAATATGCGATTCCCCATTACAATGGGGGGAGGGTTTCTTTTATAGGTGAAGGAACCCAAATTTAGTAACTATACATTAAATTGTAAAGAATATTTCCACAATAATATCTTATAATTTTACAACCAATCTCCTAAGATTTTTGCATATAATTCTCTTAAGTGATGTAAAGATCTTTCTTCATAGAAACTCTTGCATATATCTTCAATGTAAAATATCTTCAAGGATCTTGGATGTAATATATTTTTTGATCTTATTCTCCAAGAATATTTGTGTATATATTTCTTCAATCTTGAGACCAAATATATTGTGTCTTTAACATTTTGTGCTATGAACTACTGGAGACTTTTTTACTTGACTTTAAGAGCTTGGTTTCAAATATCCATCTCCAATAGCTATAATCAAATAAACGCTCATAAGTACTTTAAATTAAATATAATAGATGACTAAAATACATGTTCGGGTATATTAAAAATGTCATAATTACGTGCTCATCAAGTACTTGAAAGACTTATTATCTGTAAAATACCAGATGTTGAGTATTTGAAATATTTGTTATCTATAAAAGAACTTGTAATTTGTTTCAAGATGAATAAAATTTTGTTATCCAAACTCTGTGTTGATATAAAATAAAAATAACTCTAGAAATTGGGCTAATGATCCGAAGACTTTCGAATATTGTATAAAATGAAATGTATGAGATCAAAATGTACATTACTTTTGTTATGATCGAACTGTAGAAATTTGCGTATAAAGTAAAAATATTTGCATAAGTGTCAAATATGATTTGACCTGGGGGATGAAAATTCACAAGAAAGAAAATTGTAGGATCTTGAGAATGAAAAAATCAATCTCGGGGTGGTCGTTCTAATATATTTAAACTTCAGAAAAAATAAGCCCAATTTGGAATAGGAGTCAATGACATAGGTCGACAGGGATAGATATGTTCAAATAAATTTTCTCAAGATATTAGGATTTCTGTTTCGAGATAAAAGGATTATATCACGATTTGTGGGGGATTAGTAGTAAAAATGTATTAATTAGGGTAGAATCAATTCCAAGTAGATGGAAGGCAATAAGAATGGTTTGGACTCGATCTGAGTGAATTTGTTATGACGCTGAGGGGCAGTTGGCGATAAAAATAGCTGAAGTGCATGAGTGAATTTTTAGATTGTTGGATTATGATGCTGAGCTGCCAGTAAGGGAGGTGCAACTTGATGGTTTAAATAGGATTGGGAGGGAACGAGAGTATGAGCATCATTTTTATGAAGAGATGTTTTAAGAAATTATGGTAGATCCTGTAGCTCGAAAAGTTTATGTGAGAGAGATTGCTATAAAGAGGATTGAGTTGGAATATGTAAGGATTGTAGGGGATATTTGATCGGATGTGGTTCCCCTGGTCATCAAGGTTGTTTTAGTGTAATTATATGTGAAGCGAATATATAAAAAGGAAAGAAAAGAATGTAAATAGTGGTAACATGCATGGATATAATCATATGAGTTTGAATAATTTCAAAGAAGTGGAGCAAGAATTAAAGTTTAATAGATCCTCTATTTTTGTGAATGCTTTGTGACTGTTGTAAAAAATAAATTTGAAAATATTTAAAAATTTGTTATGAGTGCTTCGGAAATGACGTCATTGCTGTTATAAGTAGATGAAGCAAACATAGAAAAAATAGGAAGCTTTTGATTTTGCCTCTTACGTAAAAGCTGTGAAAACCCGATTACGTATAAGCTTGAGTCATCATGAGTGTGGTTAGGTCAGATGGAGATTTGGAAAAGAGATTAAAATAGATTAAAATATAAGGCAAAGGGCCATGATGGGAAAGAGTTTTCACCGAAAATGTATAAGATGTTTGACATGGATAGTGGAAGGGATGCCTAGGTTTCAAAACCGAGGATGGCTCGTACAAGGCTCAATAAGTGCCTGCAGTTAGAGGGAAAAAATATAAATATTGCTTCATCTTCATCATTCAAACGTTTCTCAACTTCTGAAAACATGAAGAGCAGTGAGAGTGGAAAGAAGAAGAAATGCAAAAATAGCAGATTAACTCTTGAGGAGTTAATCGAAAGTGATCAACAATCAAAGTGTGAGAGAGTTAACAAAATTGAGTCACAAAGGTGATTATACAGTGGCATTGTGAGGGAAGGATTTGGCACTGCCTCGGATTTTCATTCTGACATAGAAGGTTAGTAGAGGATTTGTGTTGTACGTATGTGTTTTGTGAAGATCATACTCTGTATTTAAGAAAATCTAAAAATTACTATTTATAGTAATCTATGAAAACCCATTTGGTATAAAAGATATTGGAATACGAATGATGTATATGCAAAAGATAATGATAGATACCTGGCCCTCTATGTAGGTTGATAGTGAGGAAAGTTTGTGTAGGATAAAATCCCTTTCTGTAGTTGATATGGTGAATTTTCCTCTTAATAAGGCACCGACCTCTGGTCGGTCGGCTGAGTCTGAGATCGAAATGTCTGATAGTGAGGAAGAAATAGGTGTCAATCAATTTCCAGATTTCCATGGATTGGTATCCTATCCTCCTTGCTCAGATGTATTCAAAGTGTTTTGCAAAGCCAAGGCTTCTGTAGGAGGTAGATGGGGTAACTATATAGAATATGTTGGTAGGCAATTTAGGGGTGTACTGTAACAACAGGAGATGAATATTTTTATTTGTTGGCAGATCTTGCTAAGGGGAAAAGGGATAGGGGTATAGATGAATCAATCTCTTTTGAGTATTTCGATAAGAATGTTTAAAGTTAACTTTCAGAGGGTCGGATTATGAACCTCATTGGGGCATGTCCCGTTCAGATGAACGAGAATATGTGGGAGGTGATAAGTGTTTGTAAATCTCTGAATATACCGTGGGAAGGAGAAAGAAGAAGGATGAAGATATCCTCTGAGGTTGTGTTGTAGTTTTATGGGGTAAAAAGCTATTCAGCAAGTGGAGGGGCATATTTCTTTGTGAGCTCGACTAGACCTCTCTTCTTCGATCTGAACTCATCTTGTCGACCATGGAAAGATAATGTGATATGGGTGAAGGGTGAATGAATACCTTCAGAGAGATGACAAAGAACCCTTTGAACTTTTGTTTAGAACTGTAAAATAAAGTAAGTATAACAATGTATACGAGATTGATAGTTGAAATTGTATGATACTCTGCTGATGATAATGCTTTGTGTATTACAACTCCTAAATCTCAGGTGACGAAGAAAGAGTCATTGTTGGATACAGTAGCTCAGGAAGAGGCAAAGCTCGATGTTTTCTTCAAGGAACTTGGCATTAGCAGGATGAAGCGTGTTAATAGTAGAGTCGAAAAGGTTCCAAAATCTCAGTCGACGAGGCTCATTACGAGTGCTGACAGTAGTAAGAAAAAGGGAACTGATGGGGAAAGGTGAGTAAACTTTCCCGGAGTGGACTGCACAGGGTTACCTGAGCCTACAACCTTAAGAAAATTAGCTTGGACGATTCCCAAGATGTAAATGTCAAAGTGTCATTTAACCTCCGAAACCACAGGAAGTGGTGAGGCCACCGAAAAGGTCAAAAAGAGAAAGGTTGAACCTTCTGAAATGTTAGGGGTGAAGGTCGTGGAAGATCGACCTATTGTGGAGGATAATTTAAAGGAGGTGAAGGAAAAAGCCAGGCTGGCCGCGTTCCATGGTGAGGAAGAGATGAGCAAAATGGTAGTTTGATATGCTTAAATATGTATTGTGATGATTTTATATTGTGATTCGAGCTAATCAGTAAGGTTGATTTTGTTTGTTTTTATAGGCTGCTCGTCTGATGAAGGGAATATGCCTCGGGGACGAGGAGGAGAGAGCCGAGCTGAAGAGGAAGAAGGTCGAGCTCGAAAGAAACGTAGCTCAATTAAAGGCTGATTTGCTCAAGGAAGGAAAAGTAATGGAGGCTCTGAAGGCTTCACAAGTGGTAGAGATCAACAATCTACATCTGGAAGCGAGAGCAAACATAGAAGAGGTGGTAGCTTAGCGCGACAGACTCAGGCGCCACCTTATATCAAAAGGATATTTCAAGGATGAGGTAGATGCCATTAGGGCAGACACCTATGTCGAGGAGGAAGAAGATGAATAGATTAAAGATGTTGTTGTTGGCGTTGTGGATGGCCTAGACGGTGTCTTTCCTGAAACGGCGAGAGATAGCCAAGGGGATGACAACGAGCATCCGGAAGGGGAAACTGAGACGGTAGAGTAGTGCGATGGTTTTGTGATTGTACGAATATTTGGGAATATCTATAAATTGATTGGATTATTTTATTGGATAGAATTTTCTAGCTTATGTTGCTTTTGTAAGCCGTGCTGTAGGAACTTCAAGACATGCGCCTCAGAATAAAAGATTTAGAGCTTGAGCTTCCTACGATGAGATACGCCTCGGTGTCCCTGTTGTCTTTACAAACGGAGCTACAGGTTAGAATAGAGCAAGAAATATTTGATTTGCACGTTTCATTAGTAGAGATATACCAAAAACTTGTTATCCGCTTAGGGGCAATAACACTAAAATAATGCACTGGAAATACCGAAGTATTGATAACTTTAAAATATAGAGAATGTGGACCTTAGACTTAGAAGTATGTGTTATGGAGCATCCATCGGAGATTGCACTTTGACCTTAAGTTTAGAAGTAGTCTTACATGGTAGATGTCAAAAAATAGATATTCTGTTAGAAATGAATCATATGTGACGACTGAGTGTTCTGAATCGAACTTGGCATAATATATATGTAATGTGCAGGTCGAATTGGAGTCAGCACGCTAATGTAACCAAGAATTTGTAGAGGAGTTTGATAGGATGAGAGATGTGAATTAAGACAGAGAAGATCAACATGTAAAGGTACACTTAAATTTTATTGGAGCAACATAGACTGCTGTCGACCTAGCTCGGCATATCGAGGAGAAGGATGCCAAAATTGCAAAAAGGCAAAAAGAGCTCGCAAAATTAAAAGAATATACAGCGAAGCTCAAAAACTAGAATGATGCATTGATGGTAATGAGTAGGGAAGCTAACATGGCTCGTTACCGCATACAGTCATTAGAAAAATGAGAAGAAAGTTTAAATTGGTTGGTGGCTGGTTTGAAGAATGACTTGATCAAGAAAATGAACAATCAGGATCAAGTTCGAACTGATCTAGCGAACAACAGGAACAAGCTGGAGCGATTGAAGAAGAGATTGGTTGACAAAAATAATGAGCTGAAGAGGGGCTGAGAGGATCTATCTGTCTCAAAAGTTGCAGTTGAACAATTGAATACAGCTTTACCTGCCAAAGATCAAATTTTGGACAGTGTAGCGTAAGTGGGATGAGTTGAACGAATGAGTGGCACAATTTGAGACTGAATTGACACAGGCTAATTTATGTGTCAGACAAGCCGAGGTCAGAGAGCACTCGTGGAAGAATTAAAATGATACCAAGGTCTCCCTTATACAAGGATATGTAGTAAGCCTATCAGCTCGAATATGAGAGTTGGAGGGGGAAGTCGCTCCAATTCAAGGTCATGCGCAAAAAGGAGTAAAGTGGTTGAGGGAAAGTGAAAGGATGTTGGATGCTGCTCTTTCCAGGGAACAAGGGTTAGAGCGGACTATCAGAGGGAAGGATATTTTGACATAGCAAAAAGAGAAAATGTTACAGAAGATTATGGATATGGAAGAACTGAATAGGGAGATTGAGGTACTACGCGCTCAGGTGGTTGATTTGGAGGAAATTAATCGAGCTTAATCAACAAAAGCCAATACAAAATTAGAAAAGAACATTGCTTTCACAGATCAAGTAGATAGAGAAATAATATGGCTAAAAGAACGGTATGCAAAGTCTGAAGAACACCTCCAGAAGGCTCAAGCAAATTATTCTAGGTCAGTTATAACCAAGGCATCACACTTAGAATTGTTGCGGGTAGTTATTGCCTATTTTGTAGGCGAGGTGAAAAGGCTTGAGTCAGAAAGAGATACCTTGTTCAACAGTTTGTCAGACATAGGATGTATTTGTAGAGCTGGTATAGATCGAGGAAATTGTATGCAGTCCATGGAAACAGATATTGGCCATCGACTTGCTGAATTGATAGAGCATGGCAGGATTGTTATGACTGCTCGAGCTCAAGAATTAATGGCTGATCGACCTCCTGTTGCAGGGGGAAGCGTAGCTGACATCCCAACAGCAAAAAATAATCCATTGTAGAGGTTGTATTTGTAACCTAAAATAAAAAGTAGCTATTGCAAACAAGTTGAAAGATAAAAGCTTATTTTACCTTTGCTTTATCTTATGCCTGGTAGAGTCTTTGATGTAAAACAAGTGTTACCTTAGTTTTAATCGCAGAGATTGATAAGAGTCAGCCAAACCAAGTATTATCCTTGATTTAACTAGAATGATGTCGCAGCCATATTGAGGTAGATAAAAGCTAGTTTTACCTTTACTTTATCTTATGTTTGGTAGACTCTTTGATGTAAAACAAGTATTACCTTGGTTTTAATCGTAAAGATTTAGTAGAGTCAGCCAAACCAAGTGTTATCCTTGATTTAACTGGTATGATGTCGCAGCCATATTGAGGTAAATAAAATCTAGTTTGACCTTATGTCTGGTAGAGTCTTTAATGTAAAACAAGTGTTACCTTAGATTTAATAGCAGAAATTTAGTAGAGTCAGCCAAACCAAGTGTTATCCTTGATTTAACTGGTATAGAGGTTAATTGAAAGCTAGCATTATCTATGCTTTAATCTATGTGTTGTCTACGAAGTAGAGAGATGTATGGGAGAAAAACTTGTAAGTTTCATTGATAGGAATGGATGTACATTAGTTGGATATAAAAATCATACTTTTGGAATGGAAAAGTAAGAAATTAAAATGGAGTAGTTAGGGACTTAACGATAGTGTCGTTTCAGTCGCCTAGTATTCCAAGGATTTGAAATAGGAATTCCCTCTTCTATCATGAGGAAATATGATCCCTGGCCCGGGAGACTTGTGATAAGGAATGAACCCTCCCAATTGTTTACTAGTTTCCCAACATGAGGTTCTTTACAGTGTTAAGATATTTCTCTAAGGAAGAAATCATCGATTTGGAAAGTACGGCTTCTGACTCGTTTATTTTACGACTTGGCCAGCGTATGGTGATATCAACAAATTAAGGTTAGCGATGGCGCGTTCCCTGGATTTATCGATCCAATTAAGGTTGCAAACCAATTCAATCTCATTCACCTCGTCAGTTAGCTCATGATCTTTGACTAGATGATGGCCTCGATGCCATAGATAAGGAGGAATGGAGTGCAGCCTGTCGATTGACGTGAACTGGTACGATATCCCCATAATATATGAGGAAGTTCACAAACCCAATTCCCTTTTTTCTATGAGTGCAGCATTTTCTTAAGTCCATCCACGATGGTTTTGTTGATGATTTTGGCTTGACCATCACCTTGAGGGTAGTAGGGATTGGATGGTGAGTGGATGATGTTATGTTGATTGAGGAAAGCTATGATTTTTTCTCCAACAAATTGGGGCCTGTTATCGATATAAATTCGGTGGGGCACCCAAGCCGAGTAATGATGTGTTCCCAGATAAAAGAGATGACTTCTTCATCTCTGGTTCGACAGAGTGGAATTGCCTCTACCCATTTTATAAAATAATCGGTAGCAAGAAGTAGGTGGCAGCGGTTACCTGGAGAATTAAGAAATTCACCAACAAGATCAAGTACCCATCTTTTGAATGTCCAAAATACCTTGCTTACATAGAGCTGGAGCACAGGGGCGCTGATCATCTGTCTATGTCGTTGACATGCGTCACAATTGCATGAGTACTCTTCTGCTTACTTTTGTATGTCGGGCCACAATACTCCTTGTGTAATGGCACTGTTTGTCAGTGATCAACCTAAGGCATGGGAGCCACAAGTTCCTTCATGTAAATCGCAAAGCATATCGTCTAGTTTCTATTTGGAGTGGCACTTGAGGTAAGTCCCCGTGACTGAACGGTAGTATAAGGTACCGTTTAGATTAGTGCAGCGCTTTGGGTTGTCTATCAGCTATCGGCGCTCCTTCATATCTGCTGGAAGTGGTCCTTCGCATTTGTTGTCGATACCGAGATAAACTAAGAAAGGCTTTCGCCAATCGTTGTCTCCCCCTTTATCGCCCCTAGTGTTGATCATGCATACAAAAATATGATCAATGTTGGGGGTAGAAATAACTTTGATCTAGAGATATTGAACTTCGGTACCTATGACCCCGACTAGATATGCTAAGGAATCGGTGTGTTTGTATTCACTTCGTAGAAAATATTTGAGAGTTGCTTGCGCAAACTTGCTCATCCTATCCATAACGAGGGCTGTGTATTTGATCATCTTGTCATTCTTCTTGTATTACTCAGAGTAATGGTGGACGATAAGTAATGAATCTGTGTAAATTAAGAGTTTTGGGACGCCGAGCTCAAGAGCGAGATCGAGTCCATGAATGAGAGCTTCGTGGCTTTTTTCATACTCGGTAACAATGTTTAAGGCCTTAAAATCCAAGCATATTGATCTCTCAATTCTGTCATTGGAAGGGGTAATCAATACAATTCCAATTCCTGACCCTGCGGGTCCAGCTGATCCATTTGTAAGAAGTCTTCACTCTTTCCTTGTAATCCATTCAGCTCACTCGTCAAATGTATTGGGGGGTGGAACTTCTGTACCTTCCTTTGTAAGGTCAGGATCGTGCTCCTCCCACACGGAATCTTCAACTAGAAAATCCACGAGAAAATTGGCAATGGCCTGACCCTTTTTCACAATGACGTTGTTCGAATTTGATATCATGTTCTCCCAAACTGACTGACCACTATTGTACTCTCCTTGAGTTTTTTTGGACAGAACCTCCCGAAGTGGGTAGCTCGTCATGAATTTGACTGAATGATCTTGGAAGTAGTGCTTGAGTTTCTGTGAAGTATAAACAAGAGTGAGAAGAAGTTTATCTATTTTAGAGTACCTCGTTTCTATTAGAGTGAGGGTTTTCCTGATGAAGTAGAGTGGTTTCTCAATTATCCTTTCAAGTTGAATAAGAATCGAGCTGAGTGAAGTATCTGTAACTGCTAAGAAGAAAATCAGATCCACATTATCTATTGGGGTGTTCATAATAGGAGACTTCCCCAAATAGGTTTTGAGATCCTAAAAAGCTGCTTCGCATTTTGATTTCCATTAAGCCTCTGCATTTGGCTACACTTTTCCACATTTGGTGCAACCGCGGAGTAATAATAACAGCCAACGATAGCGGTCTAAAGATTTTGAAACGAAATGGTTAATATAGACAATCTTGCCGGCAAGTTTCAGAATGACTTTCATCATTTTTGGAGATGGCATGTTGAGGAGAGCCCGAATCTGATCTGGATCAGCCTCAATCCCCTTCTTGCTGATGAAGTAGCCTAGATATCAACCAAATTGTACTATGAATTAATACTAATAAGGATTGAGAGGCATCTATTAAGATCGAAGAATGTTGAATATTGAGTTGAGATCTGTAATGCGGTTGATAGACTATATGCTTTTGCACAAGAGATCGTCAATGTAGACTTCCATGACTTTCCCAAGATATTCTTTGAACATAGTAGTTGATAGATACGTAATTTTTACGTTTACAACTCCTAAATTTATATCTGCCAAGTTATTTATTAAATAATTTTGACACTAATAGTGCTTTTGTTTGTTTTTACAAAAATTGGTCACACGATAAACATGTCATACATTTTTCCAGTTTTTAGCGAAAAACAAGGGTGATGCACACCAACAATGATTCTCATTTGAAGTTGTCAACCAAAGGCCCATGCATAGAAGCCCATTAAAGAGAATTAGATATAAATATTATTCTCATGAGTTGTAATGCATGATTTTAGGCACTGTTTAAGGGATTTTATATTAATGGTGATTTTTAGTTCCCCTTCCTATACTTTATAAATAGGAGGGGAATCCCACCCATGGGAGATCATCTTGAAGAGTGTAAATCAAAGTTTAATAAGCAATAAAGTTCTTGTTTTTCTCATGTTATTGTCTCTTAATTTTTTTGTAGTAATAGTAGTATGGCAATGATCAAAGGGATGAGTAGCTAATCTTCTTAGTCAAGGCTAGAGAAAGCTCCACCCAATGAAGCCTTAGTGTAAATTGTATAGCTTAGTTAGAGCAATTACTTTTTCTTTATCCCAGAATATTGCATATTCATATACCTTTGTCCTATGCTTGACCATAGTTAGGATTATGAGGAATAATAAATCTATGTAACCATCTTGTTTGACCATAACAAGATAGGTTAGGAACATGGAGAAGAGAACATAATCCATACTTATCAACCGGACCATGGTTGAGTAAATTGGTTTATGGTTAGTTCCTAATTACAAAATCTCTTGTATCTTTTGATGTATTGCATATGCCCGACCAAGGATATGCGATACGGGAACTCGTAATTACTTTAATTATTTATGTTATCTAACGGTTAAAAAGGGTGGGGTGGAATTGATGCCTTGGTTTCCACTCCAATTTATCTTATAATTTGTTTCGTTCTTTTTTTTATTTCAAAACCTTCACAAACTTGTTGTTATTGGATAAAACTAGTAGCTCGAAGAATAATTCGTACCAAGTATCTCTAGGCATACGACCCCGCTTGCCCTTGTACTTAACGGTGCACCGTGTACTTGCGGGTCTTTTAAGACGTCGGTTAATAATTGATTAAGTTTTTGGCACCGTTGCCGGGGACTTGCAAAGTTGCGTTTTATTTTTGAGTTGCTTTATTTTAAGCCAATTTTTCTTTCTTGTTTTTCTTTTCTTTTTCTTTTTCTTTTCTTTTTTTTGGATCTGGAAACAATGTGATTGAGTGATTGGCTCAAACTCTCTTGGCGCTATAGTAGCTGTGAAGTCCATCCCTGAATGTTTCACTATTTTTTATCATCTATACTTCATAGTTGGGAAATTTGTTTGTTACAAAAGTTTTAGATAATTAAAAACCCTTTCCGAATTGCTATAGATCATATTTTTCTGCTTAGTTGTTTATGAGTTACATCATTTTGAAAAAACAGTAAAAAACAGTCTCTATTAAGGACGCCGTGTTCATTAATCACTTGTTTAGTGCGGTAGGGAAGCTAAATTCTAGAAAACTTCCTTCTTTAATGTCTTTCATTTCTGAATTATATTTCTAAATTAATATTATTTAATGTTCTCTCTCAACCGAGCTGAAAGATATGCATATTTGAAAATTAGGACATTATAGAATGCAATAAACTTGGAAATTGAATTAATATTGTTGTCGCAAGTTCACTAATCATTTTTATCTTATTTTACAGGATAGTCACAAAGTTGGAAACAAGATGAATAATACGCAAAGCTAAAAGCATCATCAAATCCATCATTCTTGTGCCCCCTGAGTAAAGGGGCACTTCCTTCTTTCGCCCCTTAAGTGAAAGGGCGGCCACAGCTACACCGGGAAACATTTCCCATAGGTTGGTACTTCTTAAAACATGACATCCAGAAGGGGTATATATCCGCTCAGCCCCGGCACTACGACATATAAAGTCGTGTGGACTGTGCAAATACACTCTGCTTAATTAAAAATTTGTTGTGGTTGGATTGACCTATTGTTGTGTTTAATATTATTTTGCATTCCAACACTAGTAAAGGTAAAAATTATTAGAGACTTATGGGATTTTATCACCCAAAAAGCTCTCCAAGTAGTGGGACCACCCATTAGGGATACAAAGAAATTTTTATCACACGAAAATTGAACGTCCCGGACACCAAAATAACTGTTAATAAAAAAGAGTAGCAAGATTCATGTAGGATTTCATCACCCAACGGATAGGTGTACCGAACCGGGGTACAAACATGGGTTTGTAGGATACGGCCCCAGCCTAGCGCCGCCAAATACTGATTGTAGGTTTGCAACGTCACCATTTCGAGTGCTGGCGTACGATAAGGCGATTCGCTCAGGCATGAGGACTAAACATCTACTTTAAGCTGGTACTAGCATAGTGACGCAGGGGAGTATAGGAACCAAAGCCTTTTGCCATCGTACCTTTTTTGAACATAGAAGAATATAAGGGAGACCTAATTATTACTTCTAAAAAATATTGATGTACTAGAATTTAGGTTTGATTGACTGTTTACTGCACCGGGTGCCGAATTTTATTGATTATTAGTTTTGCATGATCAATTGAACACGTAGAGAAAAACGTTTACGAAGCTTACCCGAACCTTTGCCCCTTTACGGGCCACTACCTCAGCATAAGCGGAGAGGGCGACCACCTTGCCCAGTTAATACAATAGAGGACTTAGGATCCCCAGTTTGGGAGGAAAGTGATCCATCTCAAGTTTTTCCAATTTCAGATGAGAGTAATTCATCTAGAGTTGACCCAATTTAACTTATTGTCAAGCTAGAAGTCGAACCCCCAATCATGGCTGCCGCCAAATCTCTTAGGGACTATTGGACCCCAGTGGTGAGTGATATACCTTCATGTATTGTGTTACCAGTTGTCACGACAAACCATTTTGAATTCAAGCCTAGTGTGACCCAAATGTTACCTATTTTTCTTGGGCTTGATTCTGAGAGCCCTTATAAGCACGTCTACGAGTTTAAGAAAATTTGTGTGCTCTCCGAATACCAACATTTTACTGAGGATTCCGTCCGCCTTCGTTTATACCCATTCTCTCTAAAAGACAAGGCGAGTCATTGGCTTGATTCATTGACACAAGCATCTATCAATTCATGGGATCAAATGGAGACCAAGTTCAAAACCAAATGGTTTTCTATGGGTAAAACCCTCGCTCTTAGAAATACAGTTTCTGAATTTGTTAAAAATGAGAGTGAAATGTTTTACGAGGCATGGGAGATATAAAGATCTTCTTTCACAATGTCCCCATCATGGTTTTGTGAAGCAACATCTAGCCCAGTTCTTCTATCGTGGAATAACTTCAGAGAATTGTTATAGGATATAATCCATGCATAGTAGAAAATTCTAAGACCTTGAACCTGATAGAGCTTATGAGAAGTTTGAGACATTGGCTAAGAACTCTCAGCAGTGGGATTTTAATCCACATAAAAATATTCGTACAGCCAAGAAAGGCTGCTTATACGAAGTGAGTGAGGGAACGGCCATCAAAGCCCAATTAGATACTCTTACCAAATAAATTGAAGCTATGGCTACGAATCAATCTAAGAGCAAGTGAATACTTTGAATAATACCTACAGGAGGCCCTTTGACCCGTACAAGCCAACTTGGCAGAACCACCCAAATTTTTTGTGGAAGAACAACCAACCCAGTTCAGGTTTTAGAGAGCCACAAACCTCAGGTATTAGTTTACCCAGGAATCCCCTCTCTCAATCATATCCTCAGATATCTCAGCAATCCTTTCAGTCACCCAAACAGTTACCACCTGCTCCACCCAAACCATCTTTGGAAGATACACTTGCTCTCTTTATGCAACAATTAATGGAAAGCCAAAAACAATCAATGAAAAGCGATAAAAAGGGTTAAAATTTCAGCAACAAATGATGCAATTTCAACAATAGACTTTGGTAAATCGAAATTCTACATCCCAATCTATCTCTAATCATGAGACTCAGATAGGTCAATTGGCAAATGCATTGCATGAGAGACTACCAGGTACCCTACCTAGCCAACCTGTATCTAATCCGAAAGGACCACCGGGGCTTGATTCTGGCTCAATCCCAAAGCAGGTTAATGTCATTACAACTCTAAGAAGTGGTAGACAAGTTGATAACCGAGTTAAAATACCTAGGGTTGAGCCAACACCCGTTGCTATTGAGGACGAGGTCGGCACGAGTGAACCTTCTAATTAATCTATGGAGTTGCCTATCTCCCCTATTTCCCTACAAAATGTACTTTTTGAGCTAAAGGTGCCTTATCCACAACGCCTTCTTTCGGCTAATAAAGGGATTCAATTTGATGATAGAATACATTTAAGCAAGTTCTTATAAATATTTTAGTACTCGATGCCATCATGCTTACCCCTGGATATGTCAAATTCCTTAAGGATGCGTGTACTAGGAAAAGTAAAATCAATGTGCACAAGAAAGTCTTCTTGACTGAGACATTAATCCCTCCTAAGCTTCGAGATCCTGGAAGCCCAACCATCCCTTGTAAAATAGGAGATCACAAAGTGTATAGGGCATTACTCGACCTAGGGGCTAGTGTAAATGTCTTACCTTACTCGGTCTATCAGGAATTAGAACTTGGAGAACTCGAACCTACCCAAATGATACTTCAATTGGCTGACAGGTTAATACGATACCCACGTGGCATCCTTGAGGATATTCTAATCAAGGTTAATACTCTTATTTTTCCTGTGGACTTCATTGTTTTGGACACTAAAGATGTAAAGAATCCTAGCTGTGAGATTCTTGTCATATTAGGTCGCCCTTTCCTTGTGATTGCTCAAGCCATTATTAATTACTTTAATGGGGTCTTACAACTATCAATGAGAGACATGAAGATCAAGCTTAATGTTTTTAACAATAATACTCAAGTCCCTCATTCTGATGATATGGCTGAGCTGAATATGATTGACTCCCTAGTTTATAACTCGTTCCTTAAATTATTTTCTGAGGACCCCATAGAATCATGTATTGTGAACTTTGGTGAAGACTTTGATGAAAATCCGATTGTTGAAGAGCTTAATCCTCTACTCTGCTCAATACCTATTTTTAACAAGTCCAAATAGAGACCTTATGTTGAACCTCTGGAACCGTCAACTACTTTGCCTATTCCATCCATTGTTAATGCACCCAAGTTAGGCCTCGAGCCATTACGTAAGACTATGAAGTATGCTTTCTTAGGTGATTCTAGCACTCTGCCTGTGATCATAGCTTCTAGCCTCAATATTGACCATGAAAGTAGATTGTTGGGTGTCCTTGAAAGACACAAATCAGCCCTAGGGTGGTCTATAGCAGACTTGAAGGGGATTAGCCTGGCCTTTTGTATTTATCGCATCAATCTCGAGGAAGGTGCTACATATTCTCGAGAGATGCAATGAAGGTTGAATCCCACCATGATGGAGGTGGTGAAGAAGGAAGTTCTCAAATTTTTGGACTCTGGTATCACATACGCCAATTTAGATAGTAAGTGGGTCAGTCCCGTTCAGGTTGTACCTAAGAAATCAGGGATTACTGTAGCTGAGAATGAGAATTGGATTACTGTAGTAATTGCGGTAAACATTTTTGTAACCGTGTCTTTCAAAATCTTTTAAAAACTTACTCCATTACTCATAAAGTTATCACACCTTACAAACAAGTGGTCAAGTCAAAGTATCCAATCGGGAGATCAAAAGAATTTTAGAAAAAACTGTTCGAACCGATCGTAAAGATTGGTCCTATCGTCTTTATGATGCCTTTTGGGCATGTAGAACAGCTAATAAAACCCCGATTGGTATGTCACCCTATAGACTTGTGTTTGGGAAGGCTTGCCACTTACTTGTTGAATTATAACACAAGGCCCTCTAGGTTACAAAGGCCTTCAACTTTGAAATGGATAAAGCCGGATCACATAGAAAACTTTAACTTTCTGATCTTGATGAACTTTGCCGTGAGGCCTATGAAAATGCCAAAATTTACAAGGAATGAACTAAACCTTTTCATGATAAGTCGATTATTCACAAAACTTTCAAGCCTAATCAGTAAGTGTTACTCAACAATTCACGGTTACGCCTATTTCCTGGGAAATTATGTTCAAACTGTTTATCCTCATGGAGCCATAGAGGTGGAGGATCTTAAGAACAAAAATACTTTTAAGGTCAATGGGCAACGATTAAAACTGTACTTAGAGTCCTACACTTTAAATGAAGAGATAATATTTCAAAATGATCTAGTATATCAAAATTGATATTATGTACCCCTATAGTACCAATATAAGTCATTTAAGTATGGGGGTACATTTGTCTGGCTGAAGACGGTAAACTTAACGCTTCTTGGGAGGCAAACCTTGACACATTCAGGTGAGACATTTTAGTTTTCTCTTCCATTTATTTTCTTGCTCTCCAACATTGAAGGCAATACTTGATTTAAGTTTGGGGGTAGGAAACAATTTCTTGATATGTTTTTTGAAGAAAAGTGAAATAATGGCACTTTGACAATTTATGATATATTTTAGATGAATTTCCAAACACTTAAACTAATTTTACCTTGGCATAAATATTATGAAAGAACCTAAATTTTAAAATTGTACCAAGTATACACTAGAATATTTTGGAATATCTTAAGCTAGATGTACTATCTTTTTATTAGCGACTAATTCAAGTTAACTTAGCATATTTTGGAAACGTGCACTTCACTGTAGTTTTACAATTAATACATTAAATAGATTTTTGCTCAGTATAAAGGAAATTTAGCATTTATGTTAGGAATAGTTTGCTGCAAGGGAAACAAGTGCCTAAGAATAAGTTCATTCCTAAGAAAAAAATAAAAAAATAAAAATAGCCAAATGTGGTCTAAAAACTTTCACGCTGTAAGGCTACTCGTATGATTAAGAACTGAAAGAGGAAAAATTATCACAAATCTCGAGTTTGACCATGAAATATGTGAAAGGAGTATAAGAAAATATTACTTGTGAGAATCCTGAGTCTAGGTCATGATAGGGCACCACACCCTGACAACCTTTGCCAACAGGCAGGGATTATCGACCGAAAATTTCATGTTACGGAGGCTTCACTGAGAAACAAAGTACTTGAATGAAAAGGCTTACAAAGGAAAAAAAGTAAAATTCTAGGAAGACAAATTGACTAAGGCACTTGTCGAAATGACCGTTTAATTTATTCCAATGAGAACTAGACTACCAAAGTATACCTGTTAGAGGTATCTAGAATAACAAAGACGGTGTTATTGTAACTTCGAGAAAGCTTTCGACTACTCCTGATCTCATAGATACCATTGTTGTGTTTAAAACGGAGTACTTGATGATAGGTGGAAGCGATTGCTTCCATATTATGAATCCAGCAATGGCCCATAATCCTGAGATAACGAGATTTGGCGTTGATCACATAGAAGATGACGTCGATTATGGCTGGTTCTGCGGTAATAGGTAAGATGATCTTTTCAGCGCCCTCCACTTTATAATAATTGAATCCACTGATATCGATATCGCTTTGAATAACTTGATCGGCCAATCCCATTTGGTCGATAGTGCTTTTAAAGAAAATCTCAATACCGCTGCCAGTATTAATCACCACTGTGTGCATGACAAACTTCTTCATTTTAAGCATTATGACTAATGTATCATGAGGTAGAAACTTGATATGGCTAGTATTCCAATCTTCGAATGAGATCCCAAGCCGACGATTGCCCGATTCAGGCAGAAGTTTGGCTTCTTTATCTTGAGGTATGAGATCGCAGTATTTTGACAGCCTCCTGCGCTTTAATTTGTAAGAGTTGGTGATCTGGTTGATTTCGATCATATTGTTGTGGTACATATGGCAGAGATGCTTCGCCGTAGCTTAATCTTCGACCTGGACAACTTCAAGCTGCTTCTTATAGCTACCATCCATGTATGATTATAGGTTGTCAATATATTCGAACACCCATCCATCCTTAAAAATATATTCAAGAAACCTCTATAAAGCATAGTATTTATTAGTAGAATGATGGTTTACCTTATGATGCATGCAGTACGGTCGGCTCTCGATTGGCTCTAATGGTTGGGAGAGACGGTAGAGCTTATCCTTCAAGAAGATTGGAAAAATTGTGGAGATCCGAACATTCATCTTTGGAAGGACCGGTTTAACTTGTGAACAGCCTTTCCGAGTATTGCCAGTGTTTCCCTTGGTGCACTTTTGGTCACCCTGATCCTCCTTCGGTTAAGTATTTTGATTTGTAGATGGACCTTTCGTGGAAAGGATGGATTTAGTAGATTTATGCCTTTCGGGCATCCTCCTTTCCAGGTCGACGTAACTATTGACCTTGGTGATCATATCCTCCAAGGTTGCAGGTTTGCTCAGGAAAAGGTGCTTTATGGCTTTGCAGTCGAGCTGGAGCGCATTAGTGAAAGCAGTAACAACTATTTTCAATTGGGATTGTCTACATTACGTGTGAGCACCGAAAACATCTTTGCAAAAACCTTGAGCTTCTCTTCGTGTGACTGTTTGAGACTGATAAGAGAATATAAATTTTCTTCTTTATCTCTGTTATGAGCATATGTCTTGATGAATTATTTCAGTAGCTGGTCGAATGTGTATATGAAATCTTCAGGTGGAGAGTGAAACCATCAGAACGGTTCCTCCTATAGGCTTGTGATAAACAAACGAAAAAGAATGTGGTTGAGATTGGAGTACAACCCCAATGAATCACGCTATTGTTAAATGTGCTATTTCGGATTAGCAGCCTTGTAATTAAGAATTTTTGGAGTATGGAAACCTTTCGGTACTTCCATATCAAATAGGTTTTTGGCAATTAGGCTTCCTTGCAACTTGGTAAGGTCACCGGTAGTGCCCACAACTTAAGGAGTTGTGCTTTGATCAACTCCTCAATTCGCTGATCCATGTGTTCTTATGTAACATAATGACAGGCCCGTTGAGTGGTTTGACGGGGAGGTTGCGTATTGTGAGTAATGGTACCCACACTCAAACGATCTCGTACTGGAACTCGAAGTTGAAGTCGTTGTTCCTCTTCTTGACGTATGGAACATCAGTGACCTCGGCTGATCTCAGATTGAACTTCACCGCTCAAATGAATGGAAGGTTGAGGTTTATTCCGAATATTTCTAGATATAACTTTTTTTGTTGTTCCTTGAGGTCCCAATTTTTCCCATGCATAAACCCGGGAGGCCAGTACTTGATCGTGATCTCATGTTGGAGGAGCCTGCTGAGTATTTTACAGAGCTTGCAAGGCAGTCTACATTGTTATCATTTGATCTTCATGTCGCTTGAGCGCTGTCAAACGAGCTTGTCGTTCAGCGCTGAGCTCCTTCTTACGGAGGTCTCGATCGAGAGTTAATTGGCGTTCGAGCTCGTTACGTTTCTCCATCTCAGTGCTGAGATTCGCCTGTAGCTCTGTATGTTGTTCCGGCTCAACTGAAAGATCGAGCAGGATTTTGGCTGCTGGTCACCTGGATGTGACAATAATTGGAATTTGTAGTAAAGTGAATGATTACCTTAGGAAATCGTGGAAATGATTTCTTTCCCACAGACGGTTCCAAATGTAATGGCCTAATTCTATAAGTTTGAAATGGCTTGGAATTAGCTCTTACACCAATATACTTGTGACAAAATCTAATAGAAATAAGAAATGACAAAGGTGTTTTAGCATGGAAAATCTATGAATAGGTAACAAAACCATGACCTCAGGTTGAGGATTTTTATAATAGTGACATTTATTTCTTGAGGCCGATATCTTATTTTAAGAGATTTCTTGACTTAGAAACGCTTGATCTTGTGGATAAGAATTTTAAAGTTTTAAGAATCTAGAAAATCTAGTTTTCTTAGTGATTTCTCATGTAATTTTCTGGTCTCCCTGTCTCTTCTAGAACTTCTTCTTTATACAGGCCTTTTTCACAGTTCTTCATCATGCTGAAGTATGTTCTCTGAACGATGTGGTTAGTGGCAATTGACTGAGTAACTGTTGAGTTCTTGAGAGACAAGTAGTTTTGACTTGTTCAGGTTTTTTTGTGGCAATGCTGACTTGAAGAGTCATTTGGAGAATGAGTGAATCAGACCTAGAGGTAGTTCAAACGGGAGATAGCACGATTTAGGTAAGATTAGGGGTAGTCCCGTATAAGATCCTCTTATATATGTCAAGTTTAGAAAAGTACCAACCTAAGGGAAGTAATTCACCGTGTAGCTGTGGCTGCCCCTTCACTTAGGGGGCAAAATAAGGAAGTGCCCCTTCACTTAGTGGGAACAAGAAGGTAATTTTTAAAGTTAGCTTTGAGCTTCTCGTATTTTCTGTTCACCGTACCTTTCACGCGCTTCATTCGTTTATCTTTTCAAAGTCCAGAATAACCAATGTTCAATTCAAGTATATTTAAGTAAAAGTTAGAGTACTGTTACCAAAGTTTATAGAGATCCAACAATGAAGAAAAGAGATCGCAAAATACAAACAAATCTTGTGTATTACTTTAGTTGCAAACTTGCAGATTGTTGGTCACTATAACCAAAGTGGCAAAAAAATCAAGTTTAGAACATGTTGGTGGACCTCTAAAATACAATATCAAATGAGCATGCCCAAAACTACAAAATAGATGAGGTAATTCCAAAAAATGTTATACTTTTGTCCCAACCACAAAATGTTAATGCTTGAAATTATAAACAATTATACTCAAGCCCTCAAATTATAGGACAATCATCAATTATTACCTTGTATTTTGTAAATCACGGCAACCAAGTCACATAAAGTATGGAGTAACTTATGTAACTGTGTTGGCTCCATGTACTTAAGTAACGTACAAAATTTGGTAATTGCCTTGAAATGTCCGCTCACAACCTTAAGAACCAAGCAACACTTACTGTTTGTACTAAGAGCATTCCAAGAACCAAAAAAAATAAAAGAAAAGAGTAATGATGTGAAAGAGAAGAAACGACAAAAAAAATATTGGCTTAAAAAATAACAACTCAAAAATAAATCACACCTTCGTAACTCCCCGGCAACGATGCCAAAAACTTGATCGATATAAAGGTCGACGTCTTAAAGGCCCACAAGTGCATGGTGTGCCGTTGAGTATAAGAGAAAGCGGGGTCGTATGCCAAGAGACTTGTGGTACGAATTATACTTCATGCTACTAATTTTATCCAATAGCAATGAGTTTGTTTTATTGGTTTTCAAGTAAAGAAAATAAAATACAAGAAAATATGAGTTGTATGAGTTGGAGTGAGAACCAAGGCCTAGATTCAACTCCACCCGTTGTAACCGTGATATAACATAAATAATAAAATTAAATTATGACTTCCCGTATCGCATATCCTTGGTTGGGCATATGTAATACATCAAAAGATAAAAGAGATTTGTGATTGGGAACTACCCATAAACTACCTTATTCAACCATGGTCCGGTTGTTAAGAACAGGCTATGTCCCCTTCTCCAAGTTCTAAACCATCTTGTAATGGTCAAACAAGATGGTTTCCGTAGATTCTTTTCTCCCTCGAATCCAAGCTATGGACAAGCTAGGATCGTAGGAAGAAGAATATGCATTAAAATGAATGAAGAGAAAGTAACTACTCTAGCTATACTATGCTATTCTATACTAAGGCAAAATTGGGTAGAGCGTCCTCTAGCCTTGGCTAAGAGGATTAGCTACTCATCCCTTTTATCATTATAATATTACTTGGTTAAAGAAAATGACAAAAAGAAGAAGAAAGCGTACGGTGTACCATTGAGTACAAAGGAAAGAAAGTTCGTATCCCAAGAGACTTGTGGTCCAAATTATGTTTCTAGCTACTAATTTTATCCAATAAGAATAAGTTTTAGGTTTTTATTAGTGAAGAAATAAAAAAAAATACAAACTAGAAAAGATGTTAATACGATTGGAGAGGAAACCAAGGCGTGATTCTACTACATCCGTTGTAACCTTGGGAAAGTGTGCCTAGTTAGAGTATTCACGAATTCTAGTATCCCCTATTCTTGGTCGGGTATATGCAACACATCATGAGATAAATAGTATTTTATCAACTCCCATTTGCCAACACATCATGAAATAAAGGCCTGAACATCTACTTTAAGCTGGTATTTGAACAAAGGTATATCAAATGGATGTGAAGAGTACTTTTCTACTTTATTTGAACCTTTGTTCGAATAGAAGCAAATCTATTCGAATAGAACAATTATTATTCGAATAAACAAAAAATATATTCGAACAAATAAACTCAACCTTTTATCAACACATCATGAAATAAAGGCCTGAACATCTACTTTAAGCTGGTACTAGCATAGTGACGCAGGGGAGTATAGGTACCAAAGCCTTTTGCCATCCTACCCATTTTGAACCTAGAAGAATATAATGGAGACCTAATTATTACTTATAAAAAATGTTAATGTGCTAGATTTTAGGCTTGATCGCTTATTTATTGTATTGGGTGTTGCTTTTATTTCAAATTGTCATATATGTAAGAACATTGGAATCCATACAGCTCACAATTCGACATCCCGCAACAACCTCATAATTATTTTCAACATGGGATCACCAAAAATCTCAATACATGGAGCCTTTCCAATTACATTCATATATCTAGGCCCACAATCCATTCAGTCATTCAATCAGTTCCCACCCGCTCCACCCAAACCATCTTTGGAAGATACCCTTGCTCTCTTCATGCAACAATCAATGGAAAGTCAAAAAAAAGTATTGCAATTTAAGCAACAAATGATGTAATTTCAACAACAGACATTGGTGAATCAAACTTCTACGACCCAATCTATTTTTAGATTAGAGACTCAGATAACTCTGTTGTCAACTACGCAGAGTGAAATAGAACATGAAAAACTTTTAAACAATGACGAAGAACAATCCGAGGTTAAATCGCCTTGTGATTTAGAAATGGATGAATTCATGCGTAATCAAAGAATGTTTTCTCCGTGGGGTGAATGGATACCATATTGTGAGACAGATTTAGAAGATGAATATTTTAAGGTCGACGATCCTATGTCACAAGAAGATCTTGAAGAAGCCCTCAAAATTCAACCATCGATGTCACCATCTATCATTTCATTTGTTAACCCAATAAATTGTTTCGAGGAAACTATGACCGAGACTAAATATTTTTCCCTCTCCTCTAATGATTTTTTTGACGATGATGATGACGAGATAAAATATGAATATATGGAATCACCATCTTATTATACGATAATTTGCGAGGAATTTGTAGATGATGATATTTGTACCAAAGTCAAGAAATTAAAAATTGTTGAACCTGTTGCAGTTATTATCAACTTGTCATTTCCTTCTCAGTCTCCTTATGAGTCACCTCAGCCTTGCCTTGAGCCGCGTCCACCTGACACAAATTATAATGTTGGAAACCAGTGGGTGGACGACCCTTCTTTACAGGATATACCACTATTATTAGGGGCTGATTCTGTTTTGGTTAGTCATTCACCAACCGCACCTATACCTATGCCTACATCTCCATTTCACGAGCCTAATGGAGGTACCATGACCATAACTGATTTTGAGGACTTATACGGAGATAATTTTTGTTGTATTTCTATTAATGAATGTTTAAATTATTTTGAGGACTCAAATGATCCTGAGATTCGCGAAATGGTACAATTATTAGTATCCAAAAATGTGTTTCAACTTGGCCATGTCCTTAAGCCAATGAATATCCACGTCAATGGTCAGGATGAGTCCCTTGAGATAAGTTATGATTTAAGGAACATAAATTTTAAATGTTTATTAGAGTCAATTGTTCCCCGATCCCCACATCCACAAATATGTTATATAGTTTTTCTTCTACTAAAAGAAAACATCTTTTAAAAAAATTATAATTTTGGGGATGCCTCACGGACTTACTTTCTCAGAACCACCTATCTCATTTTTTGGAATATCAACGATAACATAGGGGTTTTGAAAATTTTCAAAGAAAATATCTTTCCAGGAAAATCGAGTTTTGAATCTAGTACATTTTCGGGGATGAATACTTGTATACCAATCTTCTTATTTACTGCAGCATGTAGTAATCATATGATTGTATTGAAAATTCTAAAGGAAAATATGTTCCCCGGCTATGTATTTGTTTTATCTTGAAGAAAATGGTTTTTCTTGATTTGTCTAAAATTTTCAACTTGGAATCATCAAATATTAGACATAGTTGTTAGAAAAAATCTTTTTCATAGAGAATCAGCTTTAAACTCTCTCTGGTTTTTACATAATATATCTGCCAAATTAAGGGTTAATATTAAGGATCACCATTCATGTGTTATCTGGCTTTTGAAAGAGAATTTACAACCAGGATAATGCATCATCTTTTCAACTTCGTACCCTTCCAATCATATTAAAATTTTAAGTTTGGGGGTACATTCGTCTGGCTGAAGACAATAAACTTAGCACTTCTTGGGAGGCAACCCATGACACATTCAGGTGAGAAATTCAAGTTTTTTTTCCCCAATTTTTTTATGCTCTCAAACATTGAGGGCAATGTTTCATTTAAGTTTGGGGTAGGAAACAATTTCTTTAAATACTTTTTGAAGAAAAGTGAAAAAATGGCACTTTGGCAATGCATAATATATTTTTGACGAATTTCCAAACACTTAAACTATTCTTACCTTGACATAAATATTATGGATAAACCTAAATTTTAAAATTGTACCAAGTATACAATAAAATATTTTGGAATATCTTAAGCTTGATGTACTATCCTTTTATTAGCAACTAATTCAAGTTAAACTTGGCATATTTTGAAAACGTGCACTTCATTGTAGTTTTACAATTAATACCTTCAATAGATTTTTGCTCAGTATAAGGGAAATTTAGTATTTATGTTAGGAATTGTTTGCTACAATGGAGACAATTGCTAAAGAATAAGTTTATTCCTAAGAAAAAATAATAAATAAGCTAAATATGCTCTAAAAACTTTCACGCTGCAAGGCTACTCGCACGATTAAGAACTGAAAGAGGAAAAATTATTACCAATCACGAGTTTGAAGATGAACTATGTGAAAGGAGCACAAAAAATGTTACTTGTGAGAATCCTGAGTCCAGGTCATGATTAGGCAGGTCACCCTTGCAACCTTAGCCAACTGTCGGGGATTGTCGACCAAAAACTCCTTATTACGGAGGCCTCACTAAGAAATAAAGTACTCAAAAGAAAATGCTTACAAAAGTAAAATTCTAGGAAGACGAATTGACTAAGGTACTTGTCGAACTAGCCATTAAATTTATTCCAGTGAGAACTAGACTACCAAAAATTGAGTAAATTATTCTAGACAACGTATTAGGCGATAAAACTATTTTCATTGTACACTCAAATATAGCTAAAGCAAAATACTTGAATCTCTTTCTCATTTTGAGGTAGTACCTCTAGTTTCGGATAACCTTAAAATATTTTTTAATATACTTGGGAGAATAACAAGTTTAAGGATTTTTTCATTAGTATATTTTTCACTCAACTAAGTAAGGTTAAGTTCACAGGAAATGAGTCATGTGTATTCTAGAATTGTTTAAAATGTCATTATTAACATTTGTGGGTATAGTCACTGTAAACCCTCACAAGACAACACTCGTCTACCTGGCTAAACCTGGGGATTTAACGGCTTATTGCATACGCTATATGCAACCGCGTGACAGGCGAAAATGGTTTTTGTTTACTTTTGCTCGAGGACTAGCAAAATATATGTTTGGAGGTATTTGATAGACACCTAATATTTACGTGTACAAGTACTAAATTTATATCTACCAAGTCATTTATTAAATAAATGTGACACTAATAGTGCTTTTGTTTGTATTTATAGAAATCGGTCACATGATTAACAAGTCGTACCATTTTCCAGTTTTTAACAAAGAACAAGGGTGATGTACTCCAACAATGATTCTCATTTGAAGTTATCAACCAAATGCCCATGTATGGAAGCCCATTGAAGATAATTAGATATATATATATTATTCTCATGAGTAGTAATGCATGATTTTAGGCATTATTTAGGAGATTTTATATTAATGGTGATTTTTGGGAGGGGAATCCTACCCATGAGGGATCATCTTGGAGAGTATAAATCAAAGTTCATAGCAATAAAGATTATTCTTTCTCTTTTTCCTGTCTTTTACTTTTTTCTTAGTAATAGTAGTATGACAATGATCAAAGGGATGAGTAGCTAATCTTCTTAGCCAAGGCTAGAGGAAGCTCCACCCAATGTAGCCTTAGTATAGATTGTGTAGCTTAATTAGAGTAATTATTTTCTCTTTATCCTGGAATATTGCATATTTGTATTCCTTCATCCTAGGCTTGACCATAGCTAGGATTAGGAGGAATAAAAAATATAAGTAACCATCTTGTTTGACCATAACAAGATAGGTTAGGAACATGGAGAAGAGAACATAATCCATGCTTATCAACCGGACCATGGTTGAATAAGTTGGTTTATGGGTAGCTCCAATTACTAAATCTCTTGTATCTTTTTATGTATTGCATATGCCCGACCAAGGATATGCGATACGGGAACTCGTAATTTACTTTGATTATTTATGCTATCTAACGGTTATAAAGGGTAGAGTGAAATCGATGCCTTGGTTTCCACTCCAATTTATCTTATAATTTGTTTCGTTCTTCTTTTTATTTCAAAACCTACACAAACTCGTTGTTATTGGATAAAACTAGTAGCTCGAAGTATAATTTGCACCATAAGTCTCTTGGGATACGACCCCGCTTTCCTTGGTACTCAACGGTACACCGTGCGCTTGCGGGTCTTTTAAGTTGTCGGTATATAATTGATCAAAGCCTCCATCTCAAAGAGTTTTGGTCGACAATCCCCGCCATTTGGCTAAGGTAACCAAGGTTTGGTGCCCCTTCTTGACCTAGACCCAGGATTCTCACAAGTAATATTTTTCATGCTCCCTTCACATAGTTCATGGTCATACTTGAGATTGGTGATAATTTTTCTTCTTTAAGTTCTTAATCATATGAGTATACCTTACAGCGTAGAAGTTTTTGACCAAGTTTGGCTTTTCATTTATACTTTCAGGAATGAAATTATTATTAGGAAGATGTCTCCCATGGAGCAAATTATTCATAGCATAAATATTAAATTTTCCATATTCTGGTCAAAAACTCTATTAAAGGTATAGGTAGTATAATTATAGTGAAGTGAAAGTTTTGAAAATATACCAAGAACAATTTGAGTTTTTTACTAATCACAAGGCAGTACATCATGTTTAAGAGCATCATAAATAATACTCTAGTATAGACTTGGAAAAATATAAAAGTTCTTTTGGGTTTTCCAATCAACATATCATTTTCCTAAATAAAATTAGCTTAAGTGTTAGAAATTTGTCAAACATATATCATAAATTACCAAAGAGTCATTATTTTACTTTTAATCAAAATGTATAGAAAAAATAGTTTTTCTACCTCCAAACTTAAATAAAACATTGTCCTCAATGTTTGAGAACAAAATTTAATACATGAAATAGGAAATAAAAACTATAACTTCTCACCTGAATGTGCCTTGGGTTGCCTCTCAAGAAGCGTTAAGTTTTACCGTCTTCAACCAAATGAATGTACCCCCAAACTTGAATGTCTTGATATAGGTCTAAAAGGGTACAAAGTACAATAATTGATGAACAATTCAGGTTGTAAGTTCTCCTCAAATAACCAAGGAACACAAAAATTATTCGTATCCTTGAATAACCAAATAATAGATAAATAGTGGTTATACTTATTTGTACCTAATTGTGCTGATATAATCATGATACTTAAAAATAACTCAGAGTCAAATCCCCCAGGATAAAGATTTTCCTTATTTAATTTATGGGGAATCTCACTTTGAGATATTTTACAATGTATAACCCCGTACACCAAAAATGTATCTTGATATTCATCATTTTCCAAAAAGTGACTTGAACCATTAAAGTGATGCTGATCGGGTGGTTGTGAGTTGGCCTCAAGTTTGTATGACTTGGCCATAGGTGATAATGCTTGCACTATTTTAAGAATTACGGGGTCGTCCCAGTACTTGAAATAATTCAAATTGATCAATAAAGTAGGTACAACTAGAGTTATCGGCAGTAAATCCTCAAATTTATTAACAATTATGGTACCCCCAAGTGGCTTGTGAAATGGAGATGTAGGCATAGGTATAGGTATGGTTGCTGAAGGAGTACCCAATACAGAATCAACCCCAAATAATATTGATATATCTCGCAAAGAAGGGTCGTCCACCCACTAGTTTTCAACATCACAATTTGTGTTAGGTGGATGAGGCTCAAGGCAAGGCTGAGGTGACTCATAAGGAGATTGAAAAGGAAATGACATGTTTATAACATCTACAACATGTTCGGCAATTTCTAATTTCTTGACTTTGGTACAAATATCATCATCTACAAATTCCTCGCATGTTATCGTATAATGAGACGATGATTCCATATATTCATATTTAATCCTGTCATTATCATCGTCTGAAAAATCATTAGAGGAAAGGGAAAAATATTTAGTCTCGATCATAGTTTCCTTGAAAGAGTTTATTGGGTTGACATATGAAAGGATTGATGGTGGCATTAGTGGTTGAATGTTGAGGGCTGAATTTAGAGGTGATTGAGAAAGAATTGCATTAGACATGATAGTTGCTTCTTCAAGATCTTCTTATGACATAGGATCGTCGACCCTAAAATATTCATCATCTAAATATGTCTCATAATATGGTATCCATTCACCCCACGGAGAAAACATTCCTTAATTACGCTTGAATTCATCATTTTCTAAATTACAAGGGGATTTAACTTCAAATTGTTCTTCTTCAATGCTTAGAAATTTTTTGTGCTCTATTTCACTTCACGTTGTTGACAACTGAGCTATCTGAGTCTCTAATCTTAAGATAGATTGGGTCATAGAAGTTTGATTTACCAATGTCTATTGTTGGAATTACATTATTTGTTGCTAAAATTATAACACTTGTTTTTGACTTTTTATTGATTGGTTTTGACTTTCTATTGTTTATTGTATGAAGAGAGAAAGGGTGTTTTCCAAAGATGGTTTGGGTGGAGTGGGTGGGTACTGATTGGATGACTTGACGGACTGATGGGCCTGCATATATGAATGAGATTTAAAAGGTTCCATGTAATAAAAAATTTGGTTATCCCATGATTAAAAATGATTTTTAGGTTGTTACGGGATGCCGAATTGTGAGCTGTATGGATTCCAATGTTCTTGCATGTATGCCATTTTATGATAAAAGAAACACCCAATGCAATGAACAACCAATCAAACCTAAACTCTAGCACATTAACATTTTTTAGAAATAATAAATAAGTCTCCCCTAAATTCTTCTATGTTCAAAAGGGGTAGGATGACAAAAGGTTTTGGCTCCTTTACTCCCCTGATTCACTATGCTAGTACCAGATTAAAGTAGATGTTCAGTCCTCACGCCCTAGCGATTTGCCTTATTGTACATCAGCATTCGGAATGGTGACGTTGCAAACCTATAACCAGTATTTCGTAACACTAGGTTAGGGCTGTATTCTATGAACTCGCGTTTGTACCCCGGTCTGGTACACCTATTTGCTGGGTGATGAAATCCCTCGAAAATCTTGATACTCTTTTTTATTAACAGTTATTTTGAGGTCTAGGATGTTCAATTTTTGCGTGATACGAATTTCTTCGTATCCCTAATGCGTGGTCTCACTTGTTAGAGAGCTTTTTAGGTGATGAAATCCCGCAAGTCTCTAACAGTTTTTACATTTACTAATTTTAGAATAAAAAAGAATATTAAACACAACAATAGGTCAATCCAACCACAGCAATTTTTTTATTAAAGCAGCGTGTATTTGTATAGTCCACACAACTTTATATGTCCTAGTGTCGGGACGAAGTGGATATCTACCCCTTCTTGATGTCAAGTTAGAGAAGTACCAACCTACGGGAAGTGTTTCCCAGTGTAGCTGTGGCCGCCCCTTCACTTATGGGGTGAAAAAAGGAAATGCCCCTTCACTTTGGGGGGCACAAGAAGGATTGTGCAAGAGCATGAGCCATCTTTAAGCTTTCGTATTTCCACGTTTTCCCCAGTTTCCATAGTTCTTGTCTTGTTAGCAATGCCAAAAATTACCAAAGTTCGATCGGTGTGGTTTATCGAGAATGGAGAGTGTTAATCGAGATTAGCAAACTTAATACCCTTATCACAATTCAAGTAAAACTCAATAAAAGAAAAGTCTTGCTCAAGCACATTATACTTCAAGGTGGTGAGCATGACCTTTAAATAAAATTTTAAATATAAACCAAAGTGGGCACATGCAAAAGAAGAGATTAAGCATGTCAAACTTTTTTCAATTATAAATTGATAGCAAAACTCTTTTAAGCTCAATTAATACCAAGATTAGGTATTGATACTGTTCCGATCCAAAAAATAATAGTCTAACCCAAAACTGGATTAGTAACACAATTGTTAACAAAAAAGGCTATAACACCAATTACCAACCACCTCATTGACTAAGTACTAAATAATATTTACTCTTTGTACCAAGTGTTTGAAGATCAAATAAAATCAAAAAGAGAAGAGAAGGAAGCAAAATAATGTAAATAATAAAGAAGAAGAAATGGGTTAAAAATACTAACTCAACAATAAAATACACCTAGTAAATCTATGGCAATGGTACCAAAAACTTAATCGATTATAAACCGACGTCTTAAAAGACCCGCAAGCGCACGGTGTACCATTGAGTACAAAGGAAAGCGGAGTCGTATCCCAAGAAACTTGTGGTGCAAATTATGTTTCTAGTTTTATCCAATAAAAATGAGTTTTGAGTTTTTATAATTGAGGAAATAAATAAAAAAATTCAAACAAGAAAAGGTGTTAATACGATTGGAGAGGAAACCAAAGAGCAATTCCACTCCATTCGTTGTACCCATGAGATAGTATACCAACTTAGAGTATTCAAAAATTTCCGTATCACATATCCTTAGTCGAGTATATGCAACACATTATGAGATAAGATAATTAGTGATTGGGAACTACCCATAAACTAACTTACTCAACCATGGTCCGGTTGATAAGCATAGATTATGTTCTCTTCTCCATGATCCTAACATATCTTATTATGGTCAAGCAAGATGGTTTCTTAGATTCTTTATTCCTCCTAATCCTAGCTATGATTAAGCATAGGACGAAGGAATACGAATATGTATTATGCCAGGATAAAAAGAATGTAATTACTTTAACTAAACTATACAATCTTCACGAAGGCTACATTGGATGGAGCTTCCTCTAGTCTTGGCTAAGAGGATTATCTACTCAACCCTTTGATCATTGTTATAATACTATTACTACAATAATAGTAAAAAACAAGAAGAATAGGAGAACAAGAACTTTATTGGTTGTTGAACCTTGATATTATACTCTCCAAAGATGTCTCTCATGGGTGGAATTCCCCTCCTATTTATAAAGTATAGGAGGGGTTGCAAAATATCAACATAAATGAAAAATCCCCTAATCAATGCATTCCATTATGCATAAAATATAAGAGCTTTAAAACCCCTTACTCCATGCCTTAGCCCATGCACAAAATGATATGGCTTGATATTCTCCATCAATGCCTCTTTAATGCTCTTTATTGAACTTTTCGTTAACAATTTCTATTGGCATGAACTGTTAGAGTATACAAGACATTCTTCTTTGATGAGAATCGCAAAAATGAATAACTTCTTTATCATACGACCAATTCCGGTAAATACAAGAAAAAACACTATTAGTATCACATTTAATTAATGAATGACAAGTTAGATATAAATTTAGGAGTTGCACACATAACTATTATGTGTCTATCACATGCAAAAGTACTATTAGTAACATAATTATTTAATAACTGACTAGGTAGATATAAATTTAGGAGTTGTACACGTAAATATTACGTGTCTATCATGATTCCTTCCATAAAGAAAATACTTCAAGTTCCCTGGACATCCTTAAAACCAGGAGGAGGATAAGGCGTCACCACTGTAAAGCGGTTTATTGTACTCCCTACCTGGATTGGAGCTCCAGACACTTCTAGTACTTGCTTCACCACTTCTGCCCTGGCCATGGCCTTAGCACTGACCTTGATCTCCCCCACTTCTAGCTTGGTGTCCCCCATTTTTGCCCTTATTATACACTAGGCCAAAATGAGTAAAAAATGACGGGGTAGGTCAATCGTTATTTTGCTAAAGCGACATCCATTTTAGTCGAAAAAAGCGTTGTTATTTTTGTAGTAGTTTTATGTTATCGACCTGAAAAGCATCATAAATTAACGACTGAGTTGCGGGTCAAATCATTCGTAGTAATTACTAAAATTTATGACCCTTTTAATAGTCGTTGTTTTGGTTACAATAGAATGACACAATTCTTTGTCACAACAATCGACATATTTCATAATTTTTACGACTATAAAATCTGTTGATCTATGTGTCACTAACTTAAACGTCGGAAATAATAATTGTAGTAGCTAATTTTTGAAATATCTAGTGACACATTTATAAGTTGCTTTATACATCGTAAAAAATACATCACAAAAAACAGTCACAACATCATTCATATATAATAATTACATTTTAGGACATGACAATTAGTCATTTTATGTCGCAAATATTAACGTCCCAATTTTTGTCACATTAACAGTCATTTTGTTTCAATATACAATAATCATTAATAAAAGCAATTAATATAAAAACCAAATATTTCAATAACAAGAACAAGTTTTATTATAAATTAAAAGGTTATTGCCTAATATCAATGTCAAACTTTATTTCAAGAAACGATAAAATAAAAAGATGAGGTTCACTCGAAACTGGTAAGACTTATACCATACAATAATTTTACCCGAAGAGATGTCACCTAGAGTACCGCCTTCTATAAATAATTACACATCATCGATAATAACCACATCTACTAGGACGCAATAAAACTCTTCAGGAGCCACACCAGATAACTGAATACTTTTGTAAGCAATTGTTTTGCCATACATATCTTTCATAATGCAATTTCTACCCCTCGCTCCATCAGGTGGCAGTGAATATCCTGCTGCCTACAAAAGAATAAAAAGTGACCGTGAGTACATGGTAGAAGAAAATTTTAAACAAATAATAAGTTGTCTTAACAACATTGGAACTCATAAGGCTAGATTAAATATTTATGTATGAAAAGCCATAATTTATTTGTTATAAGAAGTTTAAGTTTCTTTCTCCATCTTCATTAATTGGGCATTCTTAATTGATAGTGTGTGATGCTTGTAACCTTTTTTCCTTCCCCAAAAACTTTACATTAATTATATTTGAGGAATAGTAGGTCTCAATAGACCACAATATATTGGCCATACAAGTGACATAATAATACTTGTCACACAACAAAGTACTTAAAGCCATTCACATTGATACCATGCTTTATTTATACATTTCAACCTCACATAAAAAGGAAATATAAATCACATATATCAGACGAGTAGGACACACTATATAACTATATTGGACATCTTCTTGGGCTTATATAAACACAGTAGACATCCTTTTGGATCAAATAATTGCGCCTGAAAACCTTGGGCTTGCATACATAACAAAAAGGGCTATTTAAATTACTATGGTTGGACAGTTATAACCCATATAAGACCATTACACACCTTGTATACAGTCCTCATCATATACCAGCTTCTTTGAACCCAGTATTTTGTACATCATTTTTTAATCCCATTAATCCTTGTGAGATAGTTCATCACACATTCTAGTACTATCTTTAACTTTTGATAATTTATAGGGAAATTTCCAAAACACTTTCTTCTTGTCTTCTTTTTCTTCAACCATTTCTCATAACTTCTAAATGTACTTATCTTGATCAAGCTGAGATTGATAATATCATTTTGGTATTTATAGGAACTGAAATTTTTTTTACCACTTTTCCAGCATTCTGCTAAAGAAAATGTTGATTTATTATTTTCTAGATGTTATATAAATAGAAAGGTTTTGCATGTAGCAAACTATTCATATATAGTTGGGTAAGGAGTATGTACATCTAATCTGATTCCTAGTTTTTAAGCAGTCCACGTTGTTTACATTTTGTGATGTCAAATATAAGTAATGTAAAGGTGAAGTTAAGAAAATAACTAACCGTTGCAAGTTGGTTGTTGATAACTTGGTCAACCTCGCCCTAGATAATTAGTGTCTCTTGCTTTATCTGTGTAACAAAAGGTAGCCATTGATCAAAACAAACATCAGGATTAGCTAAGGACTAGGATTTCCAATTGTCTTGTATGTGAACAAAACAATGCCAGCTTTCTTCCCTCATCTCACGGTATACGAAGTCTTTAGTCTAAATAAGGCTCAATTTTTTACATCCTAACATACCAGCCTAATTTTTTACGATATAGCACGGCTTTCATTGTCTTCTACCATTATCTTTTGGCAATGTAAAGGTAGATCACAATATAATGTATGAAATGTAAGGATTATTAACAATAATATTTAAATATCATATCAAATTCCTATTGATCTATACCTGTAATTTATGGTACATATTGCAACATTTGGAGCCTATGTTTGAAGAAGGCGTACTAATAACCATTATGTACCTACTTTATCTATTCACCAACATTATAGCCTCCACTGACCATATAGTTAACAGTTGCTTCTTCCCACCAAGGCAACAAGCAATGGAGGTGACCCACCTAGATACAAAAACAAGAAGTAAACACCATCAGATACTACCTCTACTTTGCAAATTCTAACAATATTTATAATATCAATAGACATAAAACCCAGCATAAATGTAGCATGTTAAAAGAGATTTCTACTAAATAAGTTAAGAAAGAGAGGAGATTCTCTCATTAGTCCAGTCTATGCTGGTAGTGAATGAAATATTATTGAAGGTCAAAAAGTCGGCATATAATCGTAGTGGAATGCTCTTCAATAAAGAAACCTGATGCAAACAAATAAGTTTAGGTACACAAGAGAAGAATTACATAATTGATGGGAACTCCACATATGCTCATCAATGCTACAAATTAGTTATTCTAAAGGTGTTCCTTTCCTCTTTTCTACATAGCATATGAATAGTGGTATAGAAAGTGAGACACTTACCCCAACATATGCTACTACTCTAGGTAATGTGGATAACTTTCCGATCCCTTCTGTATCAAAACTTGCATCAATCAAGACAATCTTCAAGACCAGAAAAATTGCAGGAAATATTCAAGATATTACATCATATTTAAATTAAATGGAAATTCATAGGAACTAACAAGGCGAAAGCAACAAACAATAAAATCTAAAAGATCTAGTGTTTGCAGTCCCCCCCCCCCCCCAAATGTTACATAACTCCTAGCAAAATAGTTTTCTACTCAAACCATCCTAATTCCTAAATCTAGAGAGGCTCTCCTTTTATACATGAAGGAAACTTATCACAAAATGGAAACTTAGATTTTGTTGAACGGGAAAAATATGTTATATTTCAAATCCTTTTTTAAGGTTGATAAAATCATCGAGACAAATTGATTTTTTGTAAGGATAATCTACATGATAGAAAAGAACATATCCATAAAGAAAAAAAACTCTTAAAACATTTTTATGTGTTCCTCGTAAATGAGTGTCTCAAAAGAAAGTGTCCACGGATCCTCTCCCAATTTTTGAAAATAATTAGATAATAAAATAGATACTAGAGAGTTTTCTTGAAAGGGAAAATAGGAAATGCCAAAATTTTCAAGGCCTAGGGAAAGCCCCACGAATGGTATTGCACGGTTCTAGGTTGTGACAAATAAGAAACAATTACAGCTTCTGGATGGTTGAAAGAAAAATCATTTGCAACAGCAGCACCAAGGCTTGGTCCAACCAATATCATGGGCATTTTTATGTAGGACTTCCAAAGCTACAGTAGAGAGAAGATGAAACCAAATTCAGGGAGGGATGCATACAATGCACATAATAAATCAATAATATTACGTGGTAATACCAGATACAAGTGTTCATGCTTGGACGTAACATCACATGATGGGAGCTTTTCTAATATACTCAAAATCAAAATTGAAATACATTATCCAAGAATTAGAGAGGAAACCAACAATAAGATTTGAAGCAAAAATAAATAAACGAACCTAAATTAGAGAAACCCCACCCTAGAATATCTATTGCCCATGTTTCTATCCCAGCCTCCTCAATCAACGGATATGTATATTTCCATTCTAGACAAGAGCTGACCAATAAGATAGTGAAAACTGAGCGTCCAAGGCCAATTCAAACAATTTCAGTTACAGAGTTGTATGAAACATACCTGCCAAAACCATGGAGGAGAACTACTAGAGTTGTGTCACTTTGCATCAATGGCTTCACACAACTGCTCATAATGGAACTCTTTGAAACACTAATCTCCAATGGCCCTAGGCACATAATTTTAGCCAGCCTTATATAAATAAACAATTTCCAAGCATGTTGGTAATATCTTGGAGAAACTAGCCAGTTATAGATGACCTGTTTGATCAAGATTGCACTCATATTCTATTAGGCCAAGACAATCTAAGTGGCAAGGTTTTTACGGACGATGAGAGAGTTTTTGTGCCAAAGGTTTAAGAAAGAGCAAGAAGAAAAATAAAAATTTTGAATTAGGAATATAAGTTTATGGTCTTCCATTTTAACTAGAAAAAAAATTGTTCTTCCTTAAATTCCTATCAGACTAAACCTGGGGCAACTACCAAAAATTTGTCTTCCTTAAATTCCTATCAGACTTAAACCGGCAAGATATAGTGCACCTAATATGTATAAGACTATGTTCTATGTTAAGGAAACTACCAAAAATAAAGATGCAAGTCATTGAGCACAATTAGAATAAAATGCCAATAAAATATACTAGTTAAGCAACCTATATTCACATTGGTATAACATAAGGGATAACATTGGAGGCTTTGGGACAATCATAAAGGACAACATTTTACTATGATTGTTGCTACAAGAGGAGTGAGTGCGCAACATTCTGCTCTCATCCATGTAGTTAAATCCATTAAACTAGGCTTAAGGTTTGCAAAGACCAAAAGCTTAAGATATTACCCCATGTATTGTATCTTAAGGTAGCATTTTTTTCATAACTGACCAATAGCTTCACTTAAAAGTGGGTTTTCATTAATTAGAAATAAATTAAAATATCAAAATGATACTAATAAGAAGTTAAAGAATTACCAAAATCTCTTTCTTTCTGGTCGAACCCATTCGACCCATTGTGTGAGGGTTAACCATTTTGCCCCTTAGCACTTCTCTTATTCCTTTGAACTTGAAAAAATATCAACAAATAAGTTCTAATCTTGTTTCTTCACTGCCTTAGGTCTATGATTATTCCTTTCCTCATCCGCATCATATTTATCATAATGATCTTTCCTCAGTTGTGTCTTCCAATTCTTGAATGCCATGTTAGCCTTGTTACCAAGAAAATCTTAATGTTCATTGGGGTCTAGGTCATAATTCCATTGTGATCAGCAAAAAATAAACCAATGCCATTAACAAGGCTACAAATAACCATGTCCGTAATTTTAAAATGAGTAATCATATGGATATAACTTACAACAATAATATTTTGCAAATCTTTTTTGCATCATCGATTACATCACGCCAATCACAAATTGCAGGTGAAATATTTTCCCTTGTAGTCTCCCAAATATAAAAGCAAAAAACATGTAATTAGGCCCAATTGCTGATCCATCATCATCCCATTGTATGGGTATTCGTCCACCACAATAAAGATACAAGTAAACCAATAAAGTCGTTATTTTTGTATATTTTAAAATAAAATAAATAAATAAATCAACATATCAAATTAAAAGAAGCTCACAATAATATAGCAATGTCCATGTAAGAAATATAAAACTAGTCATTTATCTTTGAGATATAATTTATTTTGTTCAAGGATCCTGCAGTGTTGTTGGAGAGGTAGTATGTTGTAGACTGTGCGATAATCCTTGGATTTACCCCTACGACACTCGACAAAATACTACCATCACATACATATAAACAGCTTCCCAACTATCACCGTTCTCACCAACCACACCATCATCTTCCATCGCGCCTATTCTGCAACTCCTCATCTGATGTGTAGAATAGTAGATGTTCCTAAGCTCTTCATTGGACTTTGGCCCTCCACAAGGTATTATTGTATCTAAAACTCCTCCAGTTTCTTCTCTTTAACCCCTTTACACTTTAATCTCTGCCCATCAATTATATGTATGCTAACCTCGGTGGCTCCATCTACAACTAAAATCTATAGCACCCTTCGCATACCCGTTTTAAGATTTTCTTTATCTAAGGGATCAAGTTTGTAATTTATTCTTCCCTCCTATTTTACTTCTCCTGACCCTTGGTCTTTCACCAATGCAAACAAGTGAGCAGTTCTTGAATACTTAAGAAGTCACTTCTTCACGTCGCGTCCAGATACCCAAGGCAACAATACACTAAAAGAAGCTGGACCGAGGTTAGGTGCTTCTATGACAGTTTCAACATCAGATTCAGATTCGAGGGACAATATTTTGTGAAGTGATGTGATGATTCCTCCTTGAAATGTTTTTCCTGGAAGGTCTGTCAATGTTTCCGAGAAATATCCCCAAACCATTAGGACATGGTGGAGATGAAAGTTTTTCTCGATGTTTGGGTTCTTTAACCTACTGGATAACATTAGAGAGGGCGTTAAAAGAGATTCAGAGGCAGATATCATTACCTTAGCCTTAATCTCTACTCTCTTTTTGATGTTCTTATTTGAACAAATGGATGCTATTAAACCTACACATTTCTTCTTTTTAATTTGCCCAGAGTGATTCTTTTCGAGTATGAATCTCTCAGCTTTACATCCTGTCAAGATCACAGTACCATTATCTACAGTATCGACCAGCCAAGTTATATCAGTCACTCATTTATCGCCTGCTTTAAAACCATAGCAACAAGAACTATAAGAGTGATTCTCAGAGTAATTCTGTGGCACGTACTTGACTTTTAGGCCAATATTCTTGCACCCTTTTCTAAGTACTTAGTTATGAAAGCCTTCTTTGAAACATCTTTTTGTAACTCCTATTCTCTTACTCACGGTATCCATAGCATAAACATAGTTAGAGCTCCCGAAGAATGGAATCTGGCGATCCAATGCCCATTTCTTAAGTAAAGAAGTTGGTGTTTCAATCGACATAGACCAGTTCACTGCTGAGCTACCACCAACCGTGGATCCTGCCAACATCATACATTTCCCATCAAGAGTAGACAAGACCTCTTCTGATTCATATAGTTGGCTCAATGAAGGGCCTTCTAGAGATGAATAATCTTCTGCCACAAAGTAATGCCCTTTCTCAACAACAACAACTTTCTGTCCTGATTTTGCAAGAACTGCAGCCACAACTCCAACCAACTATCACAACATCATATTCTATCTTGAAAACATTATGTTTTCTATCTTTGGTTACTTTAAGGCCTTTTTCTGCAAGGGAGTTAACCAATGTTGTATCACTCTCATATGAAGTTTCAACAGCTCCCTTCTGAAGAGGCCTCTCTTTCTTGGGTTTGATCAAGGTTTCCATCTCTAATTGATACCCTATCGCATCCCATGCCAGGTTTCGTGAATCTTCATTGGTCCTTGATAAGTAGATGAAGAAGCAAAAAATCTTCATCGTCACAATGATGATTCTAAGAGTTGTGAAATATGTCTCCCTTGACAATCTTTGCTAAACTCTTTCTCTATATAGAGGCTCATAATGATACAATAATTTCACCTACCTGGTAGTTTTTAAGGACCCCGAGGCTGGTACTTTCTTGGATGAGTATCAGGTGGTAACGATGATCCATCTTCACTTGACATAGAAACTAGAGTAGGTTTCTAAATAATGGGATAGTATTATAATTTTTGTAATGACCCAGATTTTTTTGTTATTATATGATAATTACGGTGATATGGAGTTTATTGTTCCACCAGTTCTATGGTTTATGTTGTTGTTGGGTAGAGGAGGTGGAGTTATGATTTTAGGAGCCGTGGTTGGCCTCTGATAGGGTTGTGTTTGTTGCTTCGGGTTGTTCCTATCTTCTGAGGATCTTGGTGTTTGGTGTGGTTCAGGAGGATCCCAGAGTGACTTTTTGGAGTTTTTCCTATTGTCGTTCGAACGACTCCCATTGCCGTTCGAACGAATCTTCAGTGTCTTCTGGACATTTTGACCATTGGATAGATTGTCGTTCGAACGAGATTCATTGCCGTTCGAGCGAGTTGTCTTTCCCCCAAGAATTTGGCCCAAGACCTCTTAGTCGTTCAAACAACTTTCGTATCCGTTCGAACGACTTGTCATAGTGTTTATATATCATTCTTCATTCTCTCTCTCTAGCTGACTAAAAACCCTAACTTCTCAATCCTTCTCCTCCCATCAATTCTTCAATCCTTTTCCTTCCTTGTTCGAATTGGAGCTTGAGGAATCCTCTCATGCTTCCTGATTTTAGTTCTAGAGAGAGAGAGAGGGCTGCGTTTCTATCGTCGATTCATCGATTGGACGTTGTCCCTTGCCGAGCTCAGCCGTCCCTCTTCCATTTCGCTGATTGATTTCAGTTTGGCATCCTTTGTGATTGTTGGGTTTGATTATTGGTGTATTTGGGGTATGATTGAGTTGTGGGTTGTGTTGATTGTTGGGCTGAATTGGTTGGGTTTTCCATGTAGCTATTCGGTGGTGGTGATTGGGGTTTAGTGTGATTGGGAGATGAGGCTCAGTTGCTGATTCGAGTGCGGCACTGATTTGAAACTCATTTTCGGGCGAGGATCCTATGTTGAAATTGTATTTGGGTTTTGGGTCTTGATAGTGGCTGATGTTATGGTGTTTCTGGTCCTTTCTGTGATTGATTTGGAGTTTCGGAAGTCGATTCGCGGAGTACTTTACCGTTGGGGTGATGTTTGGATATTTTCGTCTGGTTTGTCATTTCGAGCTTTATATCAGGCGAGTTTTATCTTCCTGAATAACTAGATTATTATGCTGATTCATGAGTTATTGTATCGCCTAGTTTATTATGTTTATACCGTGATTATGTTAGTTTATGGTTGATTGCTTAGGGCACCTTCGGGTTATTCGTTTAAACTTAGAATTTTCCTAGGTGTTCTCTGTGCTCTCGAGGCTTGGTCCTTGAGCACAGTTGTTATTTTAGCGGTTGTTTCGAATGTTAGATTCCTTATTAGAGTAGGGTATCTCTTGGATTATTTGTTTAGCTGTTGGAGTAGGGTATCTCCTGGACTGCTTGTTTAGCTGTTGGAGTAGGGTATCTCCTGGATTATTTGGTTGTTTGAGGTGGATAGGCATTTTATCCTTGGTGGTTGATTGTGGGCAATCCTGTTGGAGGCTGGTGGGTACTCTGTGTACTAGTCTGTGTTGACAGCTATGGTACTCTAGCACTTGATGGTATTCATGTTGTGTTAGGAAATCTTAAAGACTGATGTTTTTTGGATGTTGTAATAGTTGAGTCACTGTTTGATTCTGTGTTTGGATTGTTTGCCACACTCTTTGGCATGTGGCTATCCTATGTGTGCTTGCCTAGTCAGCGGCTGTTGTGTTTCAGTCTCTTAGGATCTAGTTGCTTCTGGGTATCACAACTTATTATTCTTATCTTGAGGAGGTCTGGATACATAACAAAGCTCTACATCGGCTGACCCTCAATAGGACCTAGGATTCCTATATCGGGTTAAAATAGTAGGTGAAGTTTTGGCTGGACACTATCATATCTATTACCCTTCAGGAGTGTGGGATGGTATGTGATAGTTTCCTTAGGTATCAGTCTTATCCTTGAGGTTGAAATTCCTTGGAATAAGTAAAATAAAGTTCGAACATTGGCTCTGTGGGTTGAAAAGCCCGAAACACTCTGATCAAGTGATAAATCCTTCAGCGTGGTCGAGCTGGTAACCCAATCGTACCGATTGTATCCAACTAAGATCTCTTTGAGGTGAGCTTCATTTCTTCGGTCATCTATCCTCAATCATTCAACATTAGGATTTTAGTTTATCACATCATCTAGCATCTGGGATAATTATGGGATTATCCTAGTCATCATATCATATCATCATCATATCATATCAGATCATCACGTCATTGCATCACGTCATTTCACATCATCTAGCATCTGGGATAATTATGGGATTATCCTAGTCATCATATCATATCATAGTACTTCTGCATATTCTCAATTCATCGTATGTTCTATTACCATAACTTCCGCATTCCTCATCTCCTTCTTCCTTTTCCTCTTCTTTATAGAATCAGCTTTAGTAGTATGGTTGTTTAGCCTGGTTGGGTTAGAGTGGGGTATGGTTTGCACACTCTTTGTGTTATTGGCTTTCTGAGATCAGAGGGTTAGCAAGTGGTAGTTCCTCATGAGTTTCATATTGTGTTGTTGAGGTCTATGGTTGGTGCTTAGTCTCTGTGGCTGGAGATGCTATATGGGTTACTTTATCTATTAGTTTAGTTGTTGTGCATGGCGCGGTGGGCTTTAGTTGCGTTTGGAGCTTAGGTTATAGTATAAGTGTTTCCTTGGCTTCTAGTTTGTAGTCTAATAGATATATTACTATTGATGTACTTCTTTATTAGATATTATGGCTGATTTGGTATATACTATATGTATTAGTAGCATATCATTTATCATTTTAACTTTAGCAAGCATTATATATTATATTCATAGTATTCATCTCATTGGTTAGTATAATTGTTTAGCTTTTCTTGGGAGTTAGTAAGCTCGTTGTTTGCTCACTCTCGCATCCCCCTTTCAGTGGTAGGGTTATTGTAGGTTTTGTTGAGAATTTCAGCTGTGTTAGAGCCAGGGTGGTGGCTGCAGGTTTGGTTCTGTGTTGGCTATTGGGCTCTCTGTGTAGGTTGTCCTTGTGAGGACTTTCCCTTGTATAGTTATTGTTATATTAGACTTCTGATGTGTATTCGAGATATTGTATTATATTCAGTTGATATATTTGTATATTTGTTGCTTCCGCGTTTCTTTCTCTGATGTTATTGCTATGTAAATGGCTGAGCCAGAACTTTTCTATGGCTTAGTCGTTTGTGAGGCGAATCGGTTGGATTCCCCGACCTGTACCTCTCCGAATCTAGTAGTTGGTCTAGCTACCGATTATTGGATTTTGGGGCGTGACAATTTTGACATTGTATTTTATATCTAAATCTAACAGTAAAACATATAATTAAATGTCATACTAAAATAAAAAATAAATACACTTGATATGTGCAACAGAGAGAACTTGGAGTAGGACACTCATTAATATTTAAGCTACTAAAACATTTCCCGCAATAAAAGATAAATTGAGATATGAATCAGGAAAAATGTCTACATAGTTCATAAAGCATTACACCCTTCAAGAAATTGTAGGCACAATAAAGCTCTCTCTACACATAGCATGCACAACAACATAGCAGATTTGTAGGTGGTCAAAGCTCTAAATATATAATGTAAACACAAAAAAGCAATAAATATCAAAAGCATCATGTGGGAGCTTCCTACATAAAGTAAGACCAAAGTTTGATGTGATGGGGCCGCCCTATAAAATCCAGGAAGTGCAGGCATTGGTGAAATATTTAAAGATTGGGGAGGGGCTGTGTTAGGCATTTTAAGCAAAACAGTTATAGACCCAGCAATAAACTACATACAAGAGATACAATCAATTATATAAGGTATGGATAAAGTAGCTCAAAGGGGCCGTAAAAGACTATGGGTAATACAAAGACTATGTAATCTTACCTCTTGTAACGAAGACGGTGAGATTTATATAGTTAAAAAAGGCAACTACAATAAATATGAAATCTGGAAGAAACCCTTGAAATCTAACATACAAAAAAACCAAAATACAAACAAAAGGAAGAAAATCCTTGAATTTTGTATTCAAGATTAATAGACTAATTGGATTTAGCAGAGAAAAAAAAGTAACAAACGAAAAAACCATAAGATTACATACCTCTTTCTACTTTTAAAATTCCTTGTAATCTCACACTGTTTCCAAGTTAAATCAGGAAGCTTTCACTGTAAGGAATCAAATATGATGGAAAGGAAATCCTTAAGAAGTTCTCGATCCCAAAAACTTTCAATTGAACTTTAGTGAAATGAAAAATAGAAGGGGAAAATTAGATGATCCAACTGCCAAAAACAGAATACCGATCTCCATCTTCTCTATGAAAAAGCAAAGCAATGAGGGGCGATAGGAGAGAGAAATATATAACTAAAATTAGTGTTTATATTGTTTGGAGAAGTAAAATTCAATTGAAAATCAAAGATTTGCAGAGCTGAAACCCTTAACTGAAATTGGATTATGGCGGTATTGTTGGAAACGCAAAATTACGAGGGATTAGGGTTTTGTAGTGTATGATTTGAGCGGGAAAATTTGTTTGAGAGAAATTGATAGAGATGGATACAGAGAGGAGATATAGATTTAAACTTTCCCTAGAGATTTTTGAATTTGTTAGAGACTGATTGTGGGAGAGAGAGGGCGTTGGCGGGATTATGGTTTTCCTTTTAGGATTTGGGCGGGATTCTTCTATTTTATTTTCAAAAAGAATAATTATACTACTTTTTGATTAATTAATCAAAACGACTATGTAAACCCTCTAAATTGGATTATTTTTCCATCTAAGTACACAGTCGCATATTTTATGATGCAAATAAGAGGAAAAAAATGAAAAATAACGGTGGTAATAAGATTGTGACTATTAAAGGATGCTAAAATTTTCCCATACACCTACCCCGTCATAATTGTATCTCCAAAAATGTCAATATTAACTCTTTTTGGCCTAGTGATAATTATAGGAGGATCTCATTCTCTACTGTGATTGGGAATTAGACTGAGACTGAGTCTGTCAACGTTCACCCGCCATAGGAGTGTAGCCGTTGATTTGCTCAGTGGAGGCCATTGTGGATGCCAAATCTTGAACCCATTACCTTTGCAGTTTATTCTGGAACCATGGTTTCAAACCTTCTAAGAAATAGAACAACTTGTCATTTTTGGACATGTCGCAGATATCCAACATTAGGGCTGATAATCGCTTCACATGTGCCTTAAACTCTTCCAAGCAATAAACTCAGCATTCTCGGGTAGGAATTGATTCTTCAACTCTTTCTTCAAGTCATCCTATGTGCAAATAGTACTGTAACAACTCTTAAACTTTTCATACTTGGTGCACCACCATAGTTTAGCGTTACTTGTGAGGTACATGGTTTCCATCAACACCTTCGCACCTTTATTCTCCTGCCTGACTACATTGATAACTCCATATGAAAGAGGAAGTTCTCCACCTGGTTTGCGTCCCTCGTCCCCTCGTACGCCTTGGGTTTCGGGACCTTGATTTTAGGATATTCTATACCACCACCCAAAGGTTCTTGCTCACCAGTCCCAGCAACCTTAACCAGGAGATTCAGCCTCGAAGATAGTTCAACCACCTAATCCAGAAGTGCAACCATATTCTCCTCAACTACTCCTTCTAGCATAATGAGACGCTCGCCCATATGGGCCGAATCATCTATAAACCTGTCCAATCATTCCTCCAATATCATTACTTAATCAATAATCCCACCTAGAGCTTGCATCTTAAACTCTAATTGGTCTGGAATTAGTGGGTGGTCCTACCATTTGTAAGGTAGGAGCAGGGTCAGTAACATTGGGACACTCCACCATAACTAACAAGATCGTTTTCCAACTAAAACATAGCTCTGACACCAACTGTCATGGACCAACTGAAACACAAGCTTGGTACATGCGGCACTCAAGGCACGTACCTCGACTAAGCCTAATTATTATTCTTCTTTCAATAGTCTTTTAACACAATATCACATAAGATCACATAATATCAAGGCAACATGCAACTATGCAAAGAGTCAATGTAAAGTTCCTTTTAATCATTTATCAGCAACAATTACAAAGCTTCATTTCCTTCTCAGGTGTATTAGAGTCATGGTCATTACATAATAGCTACTAAGTAAATTACTTACAACCAAAAGGAAATATCAAAGTTGGAGATGAAGCGTACTCCCCCTTTTGACTAACCTAAATTTTACAAAAATAAATGAAACTTTTTACAAGGTTTTATTGCATTATGATACTACAGTTACACTTTCACCCCCTCTATCTTTATATTGAGTTCACCTCCTATCATTTTTTATCTTTCTTGAGTACATATCGAATAGAATATTTTTGCTGTTATTTTTTTTTTTAAATTTAGCAAGACTCTGATTGATGTACTAGTAAAAACATTAAGAATACTCTACTGCTCTATTCATCTTCACTTAAAAATCACATGGTTGCACTCCTTCCTTAATTTTTATTTTTTCTATTTTGTATTGAAAAGTCATAGAACAAACGAGTAAAATAAAAAAGAATTTGAGTAGAAAAACGAATGGCATATTTTAAGGCATATGGGGGGGCTGCAAACGGATAAAACTTTGGGTATGGATAGCGAAGGCCAAAATTGGGTAAAAATACAAATGCCTATTATCATGTCTTCGGTTTTACATAGTCATTTTCTTACCTCGAAAGAAATATAGGTCATGTTCTTCTAGTATAACTTGAATTTGATGTTATCATTCACAACTGAGTAAAGCAAACGGAATGAGTTCATAAACGATGAGGAGATTTTCTAGAAATCAATAATGCCATAACACTCAAAGCTTATAAAAAGACCGGATCCTCACGTAGCATAATGAACGAAGTCTCTACAGTAAGCCTCAAGTGTTTTTTTCAATGATTACCTATCCATCTAAACATAAAACTAGTTGATTGTCGTGAAAAAAAAGTTCTAAGTAAGACCATACTGAATTTTCTTAACATTGAAGCACAAATCACATCTAATAAACATATATCAAGGTGATTATATAACAAAAATGTAATGCAAAGAGGAAGCAAGAAACATACCTAATCAATGGAGCAAACACCGATCGATTGTCTCATAAGTCCAAACCTTAGAGTATCAAATGGTTTTGTGAAAATATTGGCCAACTAACTCTCTATGGTGACATACTCAATAATGATGATCTTTCGCTCAACAAAATCATGGATAAAATAGAAGCGAATGTCTATGTACTTGATTCTGGAATGTTGTCTAGGATTTTATGAAATATTTATCGCACTCGTATTATCACAAATGACTGACATCATTCCTTGGACTATTCCATAATCATGCAACATCTGTTTCATCTAAATGAGTTGAGTGCAACAACTCCCTATAGCTATATGCTCTGCCTCCGTTGTGGACTGAGAGATGCAGCTTTGCTTCTATGTTTACCAGGCAACAAGATTATTACCAATATAGTAACATCCTTCTGAAGTACTCTTCCTATCATTTGCATTACCTTCCAAATCTACATCAAAATAACCAATAACCTCAGATGTTGTGCCATATGGGTACCATAAACCAAAATCGAAAGTCCCACATACATAACAAATAATACGCTTAACAGCATGTAAATGGGACTCTTTAGGACTGCCTTAATAATGTGCACAAATGCAAATACTAAACATAATATGGGATGACTAGCAGTAAGATATAGTAAACTACCTATCATACTCTTATACATTTTCTGATCAACATCCTTACCTGTCATGTCCTTAGCTTTGTCGTAGTACTCATGGGTGTCCGAGCATGCTTTGCAGAGGAAATACCAAACTTCTTTGCAAGATCCCTTCTATACGAGGATTGAGAGATAAAAATCATTTTCTACAATCAGCATATTTGGGGCCCTAAGAAGTAAATTAGTTCCCCAACCATACTTATCTCAAATTTACTTTTCATTAAATCTATAAAAGAAGTGGTTAGTGAATTTAAAGTAGAACCAAACATAATATCAAGTGAATTTAAAGTATAACCAAACACAATACCATCTACGTATACTTAAGCAATGAGAACCACGCCTCCCTAACATTATATAAACAACATTTCATCAATTCCCCCTCGAACTAATTCCTTTCCCAAGAAACAATTTGAAAGCCGCTCATACCATGCTCAAGGAGTTTGCTTTAAACCATAAAGAGCCTTTTTCAAGTAGAAAACGTGAGCGGGAAGATGAGGATCATCAAAGCTCTTTAGTTGTGTCATATATCCTTCTTCCTCAAGGAGCCCATTTAGAAAAGTACTCTTCACATCCATTTGATATAGCTTGAACTTTTGATTACAAGCAAGGGCTAAAAGTAGGTGAATAGACTCAAGCCTTGCAGTAGGAGCAAAAGTTTAAATAACATCAACCCCTTTGACTTCATTTTACCCTTGGGCAACCAATCTAACTTTATTTCGAATGACTTTCCCAATTCATAAAACTTGTTCTTACAGATCTATTTAGTCCCAATAACATTTATGCTAGAAGGATGTAGAACCAAATCCTATACATCTTGACGTTGAAACTGGCGAAGCTCATCCTACAATGCATGAAGCTAATACTCATCTTAGAGAGATTCCTTCATAGTTGTAGGTTCGATCATAGAAATATAGCAAGCATAATTCACCGTCTCATAAGTTTGGCTTCTGGTTTGAACAAAAGAACTAAGATCCCCGATGATATCGGCCTGTGAGTTATCTTTACAAACTTGAAACCATCCTGGATATAGTACACTAGGAAATGGAGGAGGTGGGGGAGGAGGAGGTGGTGGAGTAGACAAAGGATAGGTAACATTGGATGCAGGGGTCGTATCAAGAATCTCACTAGTAGAAGTCTCCAGATTTTCTACTGCAACATCATCTTCTCCAACATTTGTAGAGTTGTAGGGACCTATCCCTCGATCTCACCTAAAATCGAGTTGTCACTAGTTCGAATTACATCCATCTCAGACCCATGCATTTTTAACATAATTTCTCAAGTCAACAATCCAACCTACTCTACGAACTGGTGAAGAACGTGGATCAAACTTCAAACTAAAAATCCTTATCCAGTCAAAGATACCATTCTTTCATGAACTCGTCAGTTACTTAGTTAACCGCCACTAACCACATTGTTCAGAAAATGTGCTCCAGCATAATAAAGAGCTACGGAGAAGGCCTAAATAAAGAAAAAATTCCAAAAGAGACTAGGACCGAAAAAATTATACAAGAGATCATCAAGAAAGTACTTGTTCTAGATTCTCAGAGACATTCAAACTTCTTAGTTACAAGGTCCAAGAATTTCTATATCTAGAGATCACTTGTAATAAAATATCCGCCTCAAGCAATAAAGATACTTTTACAAAAATCCTCCACTCGAGGTCGTGGTTTTTTTACCTATTCAGAGGTTTTTCACGCTAAAATCACCTGTGTCATTTCTTGTTTTCCATTAGAAAGAGATCGTGAGAAAGAGATCGACAGAGAGTGACAAACTCGTTTGACAGTGCTCAAACGAAATGAAGACCAGATGACAACAATACAGACTGCCCTAGAGGCTCTGCAAAATACTTAATAGGCTCCTCTAACCAGAGGTTACGATCAATTGCCAGAGACCTCCTGTGCTTCATCAAGGGAAAGATTGGGACCTCGAGGAGTCACCAGTAAAGCTATTTCCAGGAATCTTCAACACGAACCACCGCCCTCCATACATTTGGGGGGTGAGGTTCAATCCGAAGCCAGTCAAGGTTACAAAATTTCCATCCGTTTGGAGGAAGAACAACGACCTTAACATCGCGTTCTAATATGAGATAGCCTGAATGAAGGTATGGGCACTCATCATCCATAACCTGTTCATCCAGCAATTCTACCTACACGTCATTACGCCACGAAAGAGCATATGGACCAACAAATTAAGGAGTTAATCGAAGCACAAGTTCTGATTGAACCTCATAAAATTATAAGGAAGAGAACAACAATGGTCAGTCAATTTGGGAAAGCATGATTTCAAGTTCAAACAACTTCATTCTGAAAATGGTCAGGCCGCTACCGATTTTCTCACGGATTTTCCAGTAGAAGATCCCGAGTGGGAGGAACATGACCCTGACCTTACAAAAGTAACTTCCGAAGATCCACCCCCCAAACCATTTGGCGAGCGAGCTAAATAGATTATATTGAAAGGGTGGAGACTTTTTATGGATGGATCAGCAGGACCCGTAGGGTCAGGAATTAGAATCGTATTAATTACCCCTTCCAATAAAAGAATTTAGAAATCAATCCGCTTGGATTTTGAGGCCTCAAACAATGTCACCGAATACGAAGCTCTCATTCATGGACTCAACCTTGCTCTTAAGCTCGATGTCCCCGAAATCTCAATTAACACAGATCCACTACTCATCATCCACCGTTACTCAGAGCAAAATTGGAAGAATAGAAAGATGATCGAATACGTAGCCTTTATTGCAGATAGGATGAGCAAGTTCCCAAAATCAACTCTCGATTATCTTCCTCGAGGTAAAAATAGACACGTTGATTCCATAGCATATCTAGCCAGGGTCATGGGTATAAGAGCTCGATATCTCCAGATCAAAATCATTTTAACCCCTAGCATTGATCGTATTTCTGTATGCACGATCAACATTGGGGAGATAAATGGGGAGACGATGATTAGCGAAAGCCTTTCTTAGCCTACCACGGTGTCGACAATAGTTGTAACAGACCACTCTCAGCAGATCCAAATGAGAGCCGACAGTTGATCAACAACTCGAAGCGCTATACAAATCAAAATGGCATGCTATACCGCCTTTCCATCATGGGACCTTACCTCAAGTGCCTCTCAAAACCAAAAGTAGATAAAATGCTCTACGAATTATAGGAAGGGACTTATGGCTCCCACGTCGCAGGTCGATCACTGGAAAATTGAACTATTACACAAGGAGTATTCTGGGCCGACATGCGCAATCAAGTAGAGGAGTACTCACGCAAATGTGACACCTGCCAAAGACATTGACACATGATACGTACCCCCTCCCTCAAACTCCATGCAAGTAAGGTATTCTGGCAATTCAAAAGATGGGTACTTGATCTCATCGGTGAATTCTCTAACTCTCCAAGTAACCACCGTCACATACTCGTAGCTACCGATTATTTTACCAAATAGGTAAAAGCAGTTCCACTATCTCAAGCCAGAGAAGAAGAGGTCATCTCTTTTATCTGGGAACACATCATCACTCTGTTAGGGTTCCCCCACCTAATTCGCATCGATAACGAGCCGCAATTTGTTAGAGAAAAAATCATAACCTTCCTCAACCAACATAATATTATTCACTTACCATCCAATCCTTACTATCCTCAAGGCAATGGCCAAGCCGAAATCACCAACAAAACCATCATGGATGGACTCAAAAAATGGCTTCACTCACAGAAAAAAGAGAATTGGGTTCGAGAACTACCTCATGTCCTATGGGCATATCGTACCACTCCCAGACAGTCAACAAGATGTACCCCATTCCTCCATGCCTATGGTACAGAGGTCGTCATTCCATCTGAATACCATCATCCAGTTCAAGATCACGAGCTGACTGGCAAGGAAAATGAGTTCGAATTGGCATGCAACCTCAATATGATTGATGAAACCAGGGAGCGCGTCATCGCTAACCTAGTTCAATATCATCATATGCTAGCCAGATCGTACAACAGCCGAGTCAAAAACCATACTGCCCAAATCGATGATCTCGTCCCCAAAGAGATTCCTCAATATCGCAAAGAGCCTCACGCTGGAAAATTAGCCGACAATTGGGAGGGTCCATCCATTATCATAGGTTTCTCAGGCCTGGGATCATATTATCTCATGACAAAAGAGAGAATCCTCATTTCAAATCCTTGGAACACTAGGCAACTGAAACGGTACTACAGTTAAGCGTCTTACAACTCCATTTCCATTTCTCACTTCTAATTTTTTTTCTATTCCAAAAGTGAGATTTTCATCTCCATCCAATGTAAATTTTGCATCGACCAATGAAACTTATAAGTTTTTCATAACATCTCTCTACTTACATAGATTCAACCACATTCTATAGATTAAAGCATAGATAATACTAGCTTTCAATTAATCTTATACCAGTTAAATCAACGATAACACATGGTTTGGCTGACTCTACTGAATCTCTACGATTGAAGCAAATACAAAAACTTATTTTATATCAAAGACTCTACCAGACATGAGATAGGGTAAAGGTAATACTAGCCTTCATCTACTTCAACTTGTTTGGGATATTATACCAGTTAAATCTAGGATATCACTTGGTTTGGATTACTCTACTAAATCTCTAGGATTAAAACAAATGTAGAAACTTGTTTTATATCAACGACTCTGATAGTCATAAGATAAGGCAAAGGTGATACTAGCATTCATCTCTTTCAATATGTCTACAGCATTACTGCAGTTAAATCAAGATTCACTTGGTTTGACTAACTCAACCTATCTCTGCGATTAGAACAAATGTAAAAACTTGTTTTATATCAAAGACCCCACCAGACATATGATAAGGTAAAGGTCATACTAGCTTTCATCTATTTCAATATGTCTGTGACAGATACTATTTATTTTTTGATCGCATTACAATGGATTCTTTTCTGTTATTGGGGTATCAGTCATGCTTTACCCTACAGCAGGAGGTCGATCAGAATTCAATTCGCAAGTTACAGTAACTCTACCCCTCTCTATTCAATCAGCAAGTCGAGGGCCTAAATTTGTTTCCATGAAGGCCATAGAGTTCCCTCGATCTATATTAACTCTACAAATACATCCCTTATCTGACAAACTCTTAAACAAGGTATCTCGCTCTAACGCAAGTCTTTTTACTTCCTCTACAAAATACGTAACGGTCGACTTTAATAGGTATGCACGTGATGCATGAGATACAACAATCCTTGAAAAGTTAGATCTCACCATCTCGAGGAGTGACTCCAAAATCGCATACAATTTCTTCTGATGTGCCATTTCCATTTTTGTCCGAGCAACAAAAGCTATATTTTCTTCTAGTTTTTTAACAAATTAAGCAGATTCAGCCTAATTAATGGCCTCTGGGTCCACCACCTGGGCTTAAAGTCTCTTGATTTCTGTATTCAACTCTTCCCTTGCCGAAGAATCACTTAACAAGTCATCTTTTTTCTGTATCAGAATTTCCTTCGCCCTGATCTCCCCTTCTAAAACCTTTTCCCTGACAAGAGCAACATCCAACTTGTACTAGTATTCCCTTAGGTTTGCATTCCCTTTTTGCACATACCCTTGAATTTGAGCTACATCACCTTCCAGCTCTATAATTCGACTTGACAGGCTAACTAAATCCCCTTGGACTAGAGGAACTTTAACATCATTTCTACTCCCCCTCGAGCGCTCCCTAGCCTCGACTTTCTTAATGCCCACGTTGGCTTGTGCCAATTCGGTCTTCAATTGTGCCACCCTCTCAATTAAATCATCACACTTTCGTTGTATTGCCCGAAACTCCATAATCTTGGCGGGTAGGGCTATATGCAAGTGTTCGGGTGCAGCATCCGAAGTCGATAGATTTTTTCGAGCTACCATCAGATCATTATCTTTTTCAATTATTTTTTGCTTCAGTCGCTCCAGCTCTCTTCTACAATTCTGAAGATTAGCTCGAGATTGTCCCTCAGATCTTTCGAGCACCTGAATACTATATTGAGCCGTTTCAGCTTGCCTACTCTTAACCATCAGTGTGTCAATCCGACTTTGAAGCTTTGCAGAATGTTCTTTGATCTCTGCAAGCTCTTTTAACCCCTTTTCAATTTTGGCATCTTTCTCCTCGATCTTGCGAGTGAGGTCGACAACATTCTAGTTTTCCTCAATAAATTTAAAATGTACCTTTACATGCTGGTCTTCTCTGTCCTCATTTGCCACCCTCACCCTACCCAGCTCCTCTACAAATTCTCGGTTATATTGGAGGGCCCCATCTTCGCATGAGCGAACTGAATCCAATTTGGCCTGCACAATAATAGATACATTATATAAAGTTTTATTCAGAACACCCATCAACATGCATATATATATATATATATATATATATATATATATATATATATATATATCTCATTTCTAAAAATATATCTGATTTTTAACATCTACTGTGCGCAACTACTTTTAGACTTAAAGGTCGAAGTACAATCTCAGATAGATACTATATGTGATATATTTCGAAGTCTAAGGTACATGTCTTCTATATGCTACTTTATCTAAAAACTTTAAATTTTTCCATGTACTATATTAGTGTTATTTTCCCAAAACTGATAGTAAATTTTTGGTCTGCCTCTACGTTCTATGTTATCTTATTTACTTGGTAACTTTATATCAATATAGCATACAAGTCAAAAGGCCTGTTCTGATCTAACTAGCAGCTCCGCTTGCGAAGACAGCGGGGCTGTGAAGATCTTTCTTTCCCTAGCAAGCTCGGTCTCTAGATCTTTTATTCTAAGACTCATTTCTCTAAGTACCTACAAGAGGGTTGCAAAAAAAACAAGGGCTCAGCCTACAGAAGTCTATTCAATACGCACAAATCTAATAATTTACATGACACTTCCAAAATACTCATACAAAGTCATTTCTCTACCCTACCTTCTCATTCTCGCCCTCTGGGAATTTAGTGTCATCCCCTTGATTGTCCAGCACCGTCTGATGGGAGACACCATCCAGCCCATCAACAACTCCCACCGCCACCTCTTCCACTTCTTCATCATCTCCCTCCTCGACATAGGTGTCTTCCTAAATGGCGTCAACATCATCCTCAGAATATCCCTTTGACATCAGGTGGCGCCCAAGCCTTTCGTGCTCCGCCGCCACCACCCCCAGATTTACCATCACCTCCGCTTATAGATGGCGAATCGCCACTGCGTGGGAAGCCTTCAAGGCCTCCAACTTCTTTACTTCCTTGAGAGCATTCACCTTTGCTCGAGCTACCTTCTTTTAAAGCTCGATCTTCACCTTCTTCGGTTCGGATTTTTCCTCTTCAACTCCAGGCCAAATCCCCCTCACCAAATGAGCAACCTGTAAAACACAAATTGATCTCAGCGTGAGTTCGAAACACAATAAATAAATATTTCTCATGATCCAACATAAATACATACCATCTTTCTCATGTTCTTCTCTCCACCAAGAACCGCCAGCCTGGCCCTTTCCTCTACTTCTTTGAGATCATCCTCAGGACCAGGTCACTCTTTAGCTACCTTTTCCCCTGACTTTCCCACAGGTTCGATCCTTCTCCTTTTCTTTTCTGCTGACCTCATCACTTCTAATGATACCAGAAGCCGACGGACACTTCAGCATCTATTTTTTTCAAAAATGTTTGAACTAATTTGCTCGACGTAATAGACTGTGACTGAACCGAACTATCCATTCTAGGGGCCTTGGCCAAATTGATTTGACCTTCCTCACCAGTTCTTATCTTTTTTCTAGTATCAACACCTGCCATCGGCCTGGTCGATTGAGATTTTTGAACCTTTTTTAACTTACTCCCAACCCTTTTCTTTCTGCTAAGGCCAAGTCCTTCTAACACAAATTTGAGCTCAACCGCTTCCTCCGTAACTTCGTCCAACAATGAATCTTTTCTCTCCACCTAGGACTTCGGGCCTGCCATGTACAACATTTTTATTATCACCAAAAGATCATTAGTTCAAACATATCAATATTATACTCTATGCATTGTTATACTTACTTTGTTTTACAGTTCTGAATTGAAGATCCAAATGTTCTTTATCATCTCTCTGAAGATAATTACCCTTCACCCATATTACGTTGTCATTGCAGGCTCGACCTGCTGAATTCAGATCGAAGAAGCAACGCCGAGTTGCACTAGCACAAAAATATGCTCTACCACTAGTGTGATAATTCTTCACCCCATAAAACTGTAATATATCCTCAGGGTATATCCTCCTCACTTTCCCTTCATTCTCCTATTTTTCATTCAGATGATCGCAAACATTTATTACCTCTCACATGTTCCCGTTCAAATGAACAGGATATGCCCCAATTGTATTCATAATCCCCTTCGCCAAATCGGTAAGGAGAAGACTCAACCCGTACTCTAATTGAGATAGGTAACACAAGATACCCTCTGACAGGTCACTCCGAACACTCCCATTAAAATATTCTGGCGAGATCGATTAATCTATACCCCTATCTCGATTTTCCTCCTCTAAGTCGGCCAACAAATAGAAGTACTCCTCCCCCGTCGTTATAGTACACCACCTAAAGCAGCATTGGCTTTACAAAATTCTTTAAATCCATGCGAACTGGGGGGATAGGCCACCAATTTGCCAGGGAAACCAAGAAATTGTTTCAATCCTACTTCAACCTCACTATCAGACTCTACCGTCCGACCAGAGGTCGAAACCTTGATAACAGGCAAAATATCCATCTTAACTACAATTCTACTTGCAATGTTTTAATCCTACTCAAATACCTCATACGTTCGACCTACATACAGGTTCAGGTATCTATCATTATTTCATACACATCGATCATTCACATACAACATATATTTCATATATTTTGTCTAAATGTCAAATTTCATAGGTTACTATAAATAGTGATTTTTAAAAAAAAATCTTAAAATAGATTACGATTTGCAAAAAACACAGCACACGTCTCTACTAACCTTTAGTGTCAGAATGAGAATTCACAGTAGCGTCAATTTCCTTCCTTCACAATGCTACTGTATAGCCAGCTACGTAATTTAGTGCCTGCAACTCTCTTTGACTGTTGATCACCCTCAAATAAATCCTTACCAAATTTTCTATAATTTTTTTGTGCTTCTCTATCTATACTCTCCAAATTTTCAGAAGTTAAAAAATGTTTGAATAATAAAGAAGAAGCACTATTTATTCTTTCTCTCTCTAACGGCTGGTAGTTATTGCTCCTCGCATGACCGTCCTCAGTTTTGGAACCGATACGTTCTTTCCACTATCCATGTCAGATGTCTTGCACCTTTCCAATAAAACTGTCTTTCCATCATTACCCCTGCCCTCATATTTAATCCATTTTTCTCTCCTGTTCCATATCTTTCTCTGACCTTCCCACACTCATGATGACTCACACTCACACGATATCATATTTTTACAGCTTTGCATAAAAAACTAAAAACAAGAAGCTCCTGCATTATTTTTGTTCTTATTTCTTATACATATAGTACTAGTGACGTCATTTTCAAAGCTAACAAAATTTTCAAAATTATTTAAAATTTATTTATCAAAGCAGTCTTAAATGATATTTGCAACTAAAGAAGATCAAATTGACTTCCATCTTTTCTGTTAAAATTTAACGACACTTACATTTATTTATGATAGCACTTTACATGTAATAACATCTAAAACAGCCTTGATGGCTTGGGCGACCACATCCGATCAGATTTCCTCCATCAATCATCACATCTTCAAATTCAATCTCCACCTCAGCAATCAATCCAACCATCTATTCTCAATCAATAGGATCCCTCACCAATGCATGAAAACATATCTAATAGAAATAACAGGCATACTCAAGTTCCCTACCCCTTACATCTAGTCCTTTGAGCTAACAGTCCCTCATTGGTAACTCAGCATCATAACCAAACAATCCAAAAATCTTCTCTCGCACTCCAGTGATCTTTATGACCAATCGTCCTTCAGCGGCATGAGAAATTCTCTGAGATCGAGTCTGCACCATCCAAATCTCTTCTCCGTGTTCAAAAAAATCATGCTACCCTTATTTATACACTTTCCCCTCAAATTGTAATATTGCCTTACATCTCGTAACAGAAAACCCAGAATCTTGAGAAAAACTATTCGGACTTATCCCTTCCCTCGAACTCATATGTTTCATTTTTTTCAAGTCGAGCTTATTCTTTTAAGATTTATTCTTCTATCGACCTCTATTAGCTCAATTTTTTGTATTTAGATTTTCTACAATTTTTCATTCCCATATTTTCAGCACGCAAAACAAATCACGCTTACATCACAACATAAATCTTTGCTCGTATTTATCTCAGTTTGAATGTTACAATAACAATACTATCTGTAAACATACAGCTTAAATCATTTCATACATTCTTCAAAACATTTTCAGCTCAATTTCTATGAACTACTCTATATCTATATCAACACAAGTAATTGAATGACAAATTTTATTCATGTCGAAAAAGATTACAGCTTTTTTTACAGATAACAAGTCTTTTAGTTATCAATCTCAGGTACTTTACAGATACCTAATCTAGCCAGTACCCAACTTTAGGTACTTTACAGATAACAAGTTTTTTAGTACTTTTGCAAGTAACAAGTCATTCAGGCACTCCGACTTATCAAATCCTTTAGTTTGACTCACTTTAGTGGTCTTTCACCCTTATGCAAAGAAGAAATTGGAAAGAACAAAAAGCTTCCCTCACATGAGTTTGGTCAAAATCTAGTCGAACTTCAAATAAAAACTATGAAAAAAGTAGACTCAATGCTGGCACCAACTCTTTAAATTGAAGGTCTTCTAAGCGTAAAAATGTGATGGAAATACAGAAGAAGACTTCCACTGTTCATCTCCCTCCTCCACTACTATCACCTCCTCCTCTAAAATTGCCACCTCAGAAGAGTTGGTAGAGATGAAGAGGGCCTGGCCTTAGATTCCATGGTGATCAAAAAATTAGCATAACTCTCCTGCAGTGATGCCTATCCCTTCATCTAACCCCCCAACATTGTCCTCTGCCAAAGTACGGAGATAAGCCAAACGTTCCTCGCCTATCAAGACGATAACGTGAAACCTCCACCTACAGTAGATATCCTCCTCAGCTTCAACTGCTTCGTCTTCCGATATACCTTGATAAGTCGGAGGAACAAGAGTAGGAATCAACATCTCTAAGGATCGGTTGCCAAAGTATTTCAACTTCAACCTCTGCATTTTAGACGTAATCCTTTCTTTAAGGACCATCCTCCGAGTCTTCACCATTTTATATATTTAAGAGAATTTGACAAATTACAAGCATAATCAGCTTTAAAGATTCGATATATGTACTATTTATATAACCCTACATTTATTGTGCAGGTACGTTTTTCCAAACATCATCATCCATTACAGACATGACTTTTCAAATTATAATTGTTACATACATCAGCATCCATATCCCCATTTAGTACACGTCCATTCCTCAAAACTAGCACAATTTCTATACAGTCAAAGCCATCTTTACTCTATTTCCATTATCAAGAACTTCAACCTAAATACCAATCACATACAGATCATTTCTCAACCAAAGCCACTCGTGACTTCAGTTGTGAGGGGGCGATGGTAGGGACCTATCCCTTGATCTCACCTAAAATTGAGTTGTTGCCAGTTCGAATTATATTCATATCAGACTCACGCATTTTTAACATAACTTTTCCAGTCAACATTCTAACATATACCACAAACTGGTAAAGAACATGGGTCAATCTTTAAGCTAAAAAACCCTATCCAGTCAAAGATACCTGTCTCTCATGAACTCGTTAGTTACTCAGTCAACCGCCACTAACCACATTGCTCAGAAAATGTGATCCACCATGATGAAGAGCTGCGAAGAAGGCCTATATAAAGAAAAAGTTCCATAAGAGACAATGACCAAAAAAATTACGCAAGAGATCATCAAAAAACTACTTGTTCTAGATTTTCAAAAACATTCAAACTTCTTAGTTACACGGTTCAAGCATTTCTAAATCTAGAGATCACTTGTAATAAGATATCCGCCTCAAGCAACAAAGATACTTTTACAAAAATCTTCCACTCGAGGTAATGGTTTTTTACCTATACAGAGGTTTTCCACGCTAAAATCACCTGTGTCATTTCTTGCTTTCTATTAGAATATTGTTGCAGGTTCATTGGTGTAATAGCGATATTCTAAGCCATTTCAAGCTTACAGAATTTGGCCATTACACCAATAGTGCATGTATCATCCACAACCACATTACAGACTCCATTATACTTTGGTCCTAGAATTATTGACCCAAAATGCTCTACTCTTTGTTGAATAGCACAATAAAATACCCTCATCCCTTTGAGAGTCAAATTTCCCAATACTTTCTCAATCTCCAAAGATAAATTATTTACTCCCAAAAACCCAAAAGTAATTTACATTCGACTTTTTTCCAAAACAAATTTCATCGGGAGTGCTTACCGTGAGTGGACGAAGATACACCCAATTGATAATATAGCATGCAGTGTGAATGGCCTCCCCCAAAAAGTTTATGGAGGATCTTTGCTGTGAAATAAGACTTGTCTCATTTCTTGAAGAACTTTATTCTTTTATTACGCAACCCCATTTTTTTTACGTGACTGGAGCAGAGAATTTATTTTTAATCCTGTTAGAAGTGCAGTACTCGATTACTCCAGTATCATTAAACTCACCTCCACGATCACTTTGAATTTTGTTGATAGAGCTATCTTTCTCATTTTGAATTCGAAGGAATATAGAACAAAATTCCTCAAATGTATTAGACTCCTCTCTCAGAAGAACTATCCAAGTATAACAAGATAAATCATCCTACATTACCAAAATGAATCGTTTACCACCCAAAAATGCAGTTCCTATTAGACCCATTAAATCCATGTATATCAACTCAATAACCCATGTAGTAGCAATATTGTTGACCTACTTGTGAGAAATATTAAATTGCCAGCCAATTTGACATTGGCCACATATAACATTAGTTAATATTCCCAGCTTTGGAACTCCCCTAAGCTCTTTACTCGTAATCATGGATAGATCAATGAAGTTAATATGTTTTAACCTTTGATGCAACAAATCCACATTACTCAATTTAGCTTTGTTAAACAATAGAGCTTCATGTTGAATAGCATAGCAATTGTCAGCAGTTATAGCAGCATAAATCATACGTTGTCCTTGGGAATTTAGCACATCATCCTTGGGAATTTAACATATCATAACCTCCTTTAGAAAATGTAATAGTGTGATCTGTATCATATAACTGACTAACATTTAAAATATTTATTTTAGCCCTTAACGAAAACAACATTACCTATTATCAAAGTACCAAGTTCTTCAGTCTTTCCATTTCCCACCACCAGAGATATGCTCCCATCACCAAAAGTAGCATCGCCATCCTGAATATCCTCTAACTGACTTAGCTTGGACTCATTAATAGTCATATGATGTGAACATCCACTGTCCATATACCACTAAATAGATTTAAAATATTTAAAGCAATTAGTGCAGCATTACACGTTATCTGAGGTGTCAAATCATTCTTCCGCACCCAAATGGTTTTAATAATCCTTCGATATGAGGTTTCCTGTGCAAACAATCTAGACAAATTCACACTTTTCACATTAGTAGAAATCACATTTGAGTTATATCTTTGCCCATTGGATGGTCGAGCATATGGTTGATAGGGTACAAAAAATCTACAATAAGACGTAATATGACCCATTAGACCACATATTCCACAATAATAAATCTAAGAGTAAGAGATCCTTTTGGCATGATTATAAGCGTAAGATATAACATTGTGTGTGGACAATGATGTAGTAGCAATTGCTTTTACAAATTTTGTGACTTGAGGAGTCTTCGCATTAGAGAGATGTTCCTCATATCCTAGGCCCCTTTTGTCAGTATCCGCTTTCCCCATACATTATCAATATTTTTTGCTCCATGACAAAATATTTTAAGTTTCTACTAAGATGAAACTAAATTAAGCTTGGCCTTATATAATTTGTCCAAAGTTGATTTTATTTTCTCCTTAGCATCGCGAACATTTTTTTCTAAAATCATAATCTTGTCATGAAGACTTTGTTTCTCATCTTCAAACATTTCTATCTCATGACTTATATTCTCAGCTTTTTCTTGAAGTATGAGTGTGAATGTATTAACTTGATCTTTCAAGACTTTGCTAAGTTTACCAAATTTTTAGGTCCTCAAACTTATTATTTTCATGATCAATTTGACTTTTAATAGGATTCTCAAGTTTAAAAGCGTTAGAGCTATCATTACTATAAGATAGAAAAGCAGAATATGCGTAATATTGTCCATTCTCACCTACTTGGGGCTGATAATCATTATTATTATCTTCATCATCACTATCATCCCAAGTAACAATAATATTCATAGCTATGTGATTATTTCCAGATTTCTTATTGGGACAACTGTGTGCATAATTAATAAACTTGTGACACTTATAACATTCAACTTGACTTAGGTCAGTATCATTATTGGTCTACTGATTATAAGATTTGACCCGATTATGAGGTCGTGGTTTATAGTTCACTGATTGCCCTTATTTTTAAAATTAACATTTTTTTAAAGATTTTTTTAAATTGCTGACTAATAAGGGGAATTGTTGAATTTATATCCGAACCCTCATCATAATCTGAGATATATGGGTAATCAACCTCTTTCGTACCCTTAGAAGAAGAGAATAAGATCAATATTTAAAAGTTACACTCTTATTCTTCTCATGGTTTCAATTTTAATCTCGAGTTCAAATGTACGCAACTTTCTAGTTAATGTATCCGATTTCATTTTCTTAAGATCCTGAACTTCTACAATAGTATCACGTCTGAATTTAAAGCTCTTAGGAAGTGATCTTAAAACTTTGTGAATAATTTAGACATTAGAATAAACTACTCCTAATGTGGTACTAGTGTTTGTAATATCACTTAGTCTCGCATAAAATTCATTAAAAGGCTCATTTTCACTCATTCAAATATTCTCGAATTGCAAAGTAAGTATTTGTAGCTTGTTTTCTTTAACTGTATCATCGCATTTATGAGTTCGAACTAGAATGTGCTGATACCTATTCTAGATACAAAATAAAACAAATACTAAATATGAATATTTCACTATGTAGGACATTGCTTAGTTCCTTGGCAAAGTAAAAAAGAAATTTTTATCTCTCTATCTACTACTGAAGCTGAGTATATATCTGCAAGAAATTATGTTGTACAGCTTCTTTGGATAAAAGAAATACTGAAGGATTTTGGAATTACTCAAGGTACTATGACTCTTTATTGTGATAATACCAGTGTTATAACTAACTTTAAAAATCTTGTAGAACATAGTCGAGTACATTAACACTAATTCTCAGCTTGCTAACACTCCCATTAAGCCTTTAGCTTTTGATAGGTTGGAATTCCTATAAAAATCCATCGGTATGTGGTCGTTTGACTGATTTATCTTTCCATTCTTCTTCTACGTTGCCCTTTACTTCATCTTTCCATTCTTCTTCTACGTTGCCCTTCACTTCATCTCTTCTTCATACTTGAGTTTTGCTCTATTAATAAAAAATAAATGAAAGAATTGTTAATTATTTATTATCTTTCCACCAAATTTGTCCATATGTTTTATATATTTTGGTGTATTAAAAAGAAATATGGAGATTATGTTTGTATATATTTTATAATCACAAAAAGTTACAAACTAATGAGAACTTTCTAACTTGTCGATAACATTATTACGCAAAACACTGAGGGAGAACATCAATATATTAACATGATCATGTTAAAATTTCCACGACATATGTCAAACATAAAATAACGCATGCATTATACTAAGCATTCCATCATGTTTGCATGCATGCTTTTGGTTATCAATATCTAATGTGGTAATGAATATTTCTGGGAAAATTAAGGCACTCTCATTTCCGTAAAATGGTATAGAAAAGCTTTTTCACATGTGGCAACTCTTGGATTTGAAATGAAAATTTTGAAAAATTAATTACTCAGTTACATGGTTTTGTTTTGTTAAGAAATGAGAGGAAAATAGAGTATTTTTGTTGGAAAGTTGGTGGTAGACGTAGAAATACGCAGGATTAATGCGCCTAAAAGTATCGCTTTGTTAATCCCGATTTATTAATTTCTAATGTTAGTAGTATTTTCTTAATTTCAAGCACTTATCACTGTTGAAGCTAATAAGTAGAAAAAGACATCTAATAGAAGGTATAAAGAGTTAAAGCATCTCCAGCAGTCTCTCAGGCACAAGGAAGATGCCTACATTCAATATACTTGTAGATTTTCTCCATGGAATAAAGATGATGAAAGACTCTACAAGGATTAATATGAGATAGGATTTATCTTTATCTAATAAATTTTTAGAATTGTAATGAAGTCTCTCCTATCTCTTTTAAATATGAGAGTAATTTATGTATTTTACACATCTCAATCACAGGAAAGGAAAAAAGCTTACATTTTTTAGTATCTTTCTCTTTCTCTCTCTTTAATTTTATGCGTTTAATTTAAGCTGTGATCAACACCATTAATGGAGGGCTAATCTCTTTAGCTTAGGCTAAGGATTGAACCTCCGGTAAAGTGAGTTAAATTGATGTTAATAATAGTTTAGATCTAGAATTAATCTTCAATCCTCCTATTTGAATGTACGAAGAGTTGATCTAGCCATGACAACTCTAAGTTACTGCAGATATGAGGAAGATGTCGAATTAGCCATATTCGATTGTTTTCACGCTCAAAGGGAATTTTAGATCACTGGAGTTAATACTCTCCACCTAGCCATGGAAAGGAGTTTATAAACCCGAGATCCGATTGTTCATGAACAACGAAGATCTTACTTAGGGTTTTAGCCACAAACCCTTGATCTTAGACCCGAATAGACCTAACCATGGCTATTACGTGCGGATAAAAGCTACTGTTTTCATATTGTCTAGTAAACTAAGTCGGAGGTGATCCAATGCCTAGATTCTTTTCCTTATAATCGTATCGAAAGTTAGCAATTTAGATTTATGTTTTAGATCAAAACCCTTTTATCAAAATTAGTTTAGATTCGCTTATTAGATAAGTAGAAAATTATATTTTTAATACGTTTACTCCCCGTGGATTCGACCCCTGCTTACCCTTATTATATAACGACGCCCGTAGTTTTGAGCGGGGTATTTAAAGACCAAGTTTTTCTCGCATCAAAATTGTCGTCGTTGCCGGGGAGGCAACGGTCTATTAAATCATAGTTGTTTTTTTTAACTAATTTATTTTCTTAATTTTATGCTTAGATCTCTAAGATATTCTTTCGGAATAAATTAGTCTCAATATTTTCTGATAATCAGTTTCTGATATATTAATTTTTTGTATAAACATACTCAGTTTTTAACGAAAAATGTGTTCCTGAATGTTTTTCAGTTTTGGACCATCTATACTTCACTATTAGGAAATTTGTTCGCTACGAAAGTTTTAGATAATTCAAAACCCTTTCTGAATTGCTATAGATCATATTTATTTGTTTAGCCGTTAGAGAGTTACAACTTTTTGAAACAACAGTAAAAACAGTCTCAGTAAGGACGCCGTTGTTCATTAATCGGTTGTTTTCAGCGGTAGAGAAGCAAAATTACAGAAAACTTTCTTCTTCAATGTTTTTTCTTTCTGAATTATCTTTCGAAATTGTATTATTTAATGTTCTCTCTCAACTGAACTGAACGATATACGCATTTGAAAATTAGGACGCCATAGACTGCAATAATCTTGGAATTTGAATTTATATTTTTGTTTTCGTATGTTCACTAATTTTTTTCCCTTGTTTTGCAGGATAATCACAAAGTTGGTACTCAGAGATCGTGAGGAATTTACAAAATCCATTGATAAGCTTATCTCTAAATCATTCTTGTGCCCTCTAAGTGAAGGGGCATTTCCTTCTTTCGCCCCCTAAATGAAGGGGCGGCCATAGCTTCACTGGGAACCACTTCCCGTAGGTTGTTCTTCTCTTAAAACTTGACATATAAAAAGGGTTCAACACCACTCCGCCCCGGCATTAGGAAAGTAAGTCGTGTGGACTGTTCAAATACACGTTGCTCTTAAATTAAAAAATTTGCTGTGCTTGGATTGACCTGTTATCATGTTTTAATTTTTCCTTCATGCTTAACATAGTAAAGGTTTTTAATCGCTAGGGCTCTTCCGCAGGATTTCATCACCCAAAGGAATTTCTGGCAAGTGGGACCTCCCACCTAGGTATACGGAGAAATTCGTATCACACGTTCCTAACTATCCCGACCTTTAAATTTAATTAAAACTTAAAAAATAATTAGTAAGATTTCTAAGGGATTTCATCACCTGAGGAATGAGGAGGTACAGGACCGGGGTACCAATACGGATTCATAGGAACCACTTCAGCCAAGCGCGGTGAACCATTGGTTGTTAAGCGACGTCACCGTTCCGTGTGAGTCACGTACGATAAGGTGAGGCATACGGGCGTGAAGACTGATGCTCAAACACTAAGACTGTTGTTAGCATAGTGAAGCTTTCGTGTTAGGAATCACACACTAGCCTGACCTACCCAGTTTGATTGGCATCTAGATTAGGATTGACTTAATTAATTTAACTTTAAAAACCGTTGATGCGTTTATCTTAAATTGTGTGTTTAAATTCCTGTTGAATTTAGCAATTTTATTTCATTTCATTAGTATATGCCCAAGTACGATCGGATTAGGCAACACATTGATATACCACATATTCCTAAAATAGCTAATACGGCTAACCAAGTCTAACAGGAAGACCTACAGGCCATATACGACCTTGAAATTGAAAACGAATTTCTTCTTGAACTGGGTGACATGTCAATAAGGGAGTTTTTTGCTCCCGTTTCGAAAAACTCGCCAAAATGTATTAAGTTGCTAGAAATTACGGTAACCTGGTTCGATATTAAACCTGCAATTTTAAACCTAATCCTACATTTTCATGGGCTCGATAACTGATGCGAGGAAAACTTAGTCATTAAATACCCTGCCCAAACCTACGTTTGTCGTAATATAATAAGGGTAAGCGGGGTTCGAATCCATGGGGAGTAAACGTATTAAAAATTAATTTTCTAATTAACTAATAAGCGAATCTAAACTAATTTTGATAAAAAGGTTTTGATCTAAAACATAAATCTAAATTACTAACTTTTGTTACGATTATAAGGAAAAGAACCTAGGCTTTGGATAACCTCTGACTTAGTTTACTAAACTATGTGAAAACGGTAGCTTCTATCCGCACGTAATAGTCATGGCTAGGTCTATTCGGGTCTAAGATCTAGGGTTTATGGTTAAAATCCCAAGTAAGAACTTCGTTGTTCATGGACAATCGGATCAAGGGTATATAAACTTCTTTCCATGGCTAGGTAGAGAGTATTAACTCTAGTGATCTAGAATTCCCTTTGAGCGCGAAAATAATCGAATATGACTAATTCGACATCTTCCTCATATCTATAGTATCTTAGAGTTGTCATGGCTAGATCAACTCTTCGTAACATCAAATCAAAGAATTGAAGATTAATTCTAGATCTAAACTACGATTAACATCAATTTAGCTCACATCACCGGAGGTTCAATCCTTAGCCTAAGCTAAGGAGATTAGCTCTCCATTAATGGTGTTAATCACAGCTTAAATTAAATGCATAAAATAAAAGAGATGGAAAAAGAAAGAAACTGAAAAACGTAAGTTTTATTCCTTCCTGAGATTGAGATGTGTAAAATACATAGAATTGCTCTCATATTTATAGGAGATAAGAAAGACTTATTTACAATTCAAAAACTCTATCAGATAAAGATAAATCCTATCTCATGTTAATCCTTGTAGAGTCCTTCATCATCATTATTCCATGGAGAAAATCTATAAGTATATTGAATGTAGGCATCTTCCTTGTGCCCGAGAGACTGCTGGAGATGCTTCAACTCTTTATAACTTATATTAGATGTCTTTTTCTACTTATTAGCTCCAATAGTGATAAGTGCCTGAAAAAAAGAAAATGTTACTAATATTATAAATTAATAAATCGGGATTAACAAAGCGATACTTTTAGGCGCATTAATCCTACGTATTTCTACGTCTATCACCAACTCTCCAACAAAAATACTTTATTTTCCTCTCATTTCTTAACAAAACAAAACCATGTAACTGAGTAATTAATTTTTTAAAATTTTCATTTCAAATCCAAGAGTATAATGCATGCGGTATTTTATGTTTGAGATATGTCGTGGAAATTTTAGCATGATCATGTTAATATATTGATGTTCTCCCTCAGTGTTTTACGTAATAATGTTATCAGCAACTTAGAAAGTTCTCATTAGTTTATAACATTTTGTGATTATAAAATATATTCAAACATAATCTCCATATTTCTTTTGAATACGCCAAAATATATAAAACATATGGGCAAATTTGGTAGAAAGATAATAAATAATTAACAATTTTTTTATTTTATTTTTTTAACAGAGAAAAACTCAAATATGAAGAAGAGATGAAGTGAAGGGCAACGTAGAAGAAGAATGGAAAGATGAAGTAAAGGGAAACGTAGAAGAAGAATGGAAAGATGAATCAGTCAAACGACCACATACCGATGGATTAACATTCCGCTCTTGGACGCTATCGATCAGGTTTCGTCATATGCTTAATTCCTTAAGGAACTGTGTTCAAAGAAATGTAGAACCCGAGTTAGGAAGAATTTTTTTAGTGTTGAACAGGTTAGCTCTATCCTACCATTTGAAATTCTGATCAAACAAAAAGACCCAGGATGTCATACTATTTCCTTAGTAATAGGAAAACACTACATCCAGCAGGCCCTCCTTGATCTTGAGGCTAGTGTAAACCTTTTTCCATTTTATGTTTATGAGGACCTCGATTTAGGCGAACTTTAGCCCCCAGGATACTACTTCAACTCGCTGATACATCTATCAAAACAGCTAGGGGAATTGTTGAGGATGTGATAATTAAGGTGAACGAATTTTACTTTCCCATAGATTTTGCAGTCCTTGATACACCACCGATTTCGAATGTCCATGGCCAAATCTCTATTATTTTAAGTCGACCTTTCCTAGCTACTTCTAATGCTATAATCAATTATAGAAATAGAATAATAAACCTAACATTCGGTAACATGACCTTGGAACTGAACATTTTTAATACCATGAGGCAATATCAGGATTCTGCTGAAGAGTATAATATAATAGGTACCATTATCTCCGAATATTCTAGGGACGACCTCTTAGAAGATTGTCTGGAGGACGACATCGTTGGTATTTATGAGTCTATCCTAAAATATATTTCAGTTGTTCTTGAAAATAATTCTTCTGCATACACTCCTCCTCATCCGTATACTCCCAATTCCGAGTCACTCCCTATGTCTTCTAACCCCTCAGTTCCTTCTATTGTGTCACCGCCAAAGTTTGATCTTAAATTACTTCAAGATAATCTAGGATATCGGTTCCCCGGCCTAACAAGACTCTTCCTATTATCATTTCATCTTCATTGGACTTAGATTAGGAAAATGAACTCCTTGCCATACTAGACACCCACAAAGAAGTAATTGGATGGTCAATAGCAGATATCAAATGAATAAGTCCATCAATAGTTGTGCATTGGATACACTTAGAGGAAGGATCCAAAATATCTCGAGAACTACAACGACGTGTGAACCCTCCAATGAAGGAGGTAGTAAAGGCGGAAGTTATGAAACTTCTTGATGCGGGTATTATTTATTACATCTCCGAAAACTCTTGGATAAGCCCAGTCCAAGTGGTACCTAAGAAATCAGGTAATACTGTCATAAAAAATGTAGACAATGAACTAGTACCCACCGGCTCTCAAACAGGATGGCGAGTTTGCATTGATTACCGAAAGCTAAACGCGTCTACTCCAAAAGACCATTTCCCATTACCATTCATAGATCAAATATTAGAACGTTTTGCTGGTCATTCATTTTCCTATTTCCTGGATGGTTATTCAGGATACAACCAAATTTCAGTAGCCCCCGAAGACTAGGAAAAAGCCACTTTTACTTGCCCATTTGGAACTTTTGCCTATCATCGCATACCTTTTGACCTATGCAATGCACCCACGACCTTTCAACGGTGTATGTTAAGTATTTTCTCAGATATGGTAGAAAATTTTTTAGGGGTCTTCATGGATGACTTTTCCATTTATGGCTCCACATTTGATGAATGTCTTCTAAACTTAGAATTGGTCTTGATCTGGTGTAAAGAGAAAAACATAATCTAAAATTGGGAAAAATGTCATTTTATGGTAAATCAAGGAATAGTACTCGGCTATTTGATATCATCTAAGAGGATAGAAGTTGATAAAGCGAAAATTGATTTGATTTCTTCTCTACCTCCTCCTAAAATAGTGAAGGACGTTTGCGCATTCCTCGGGCACGCAGGTTTTTATCGACGATTCATTAGAAACTTTAGCAAAATCTCACGACCTTTATGTAATTTACTTGCTAAAGACATCCATTTTGATTTTAACGATAAATGTTACAAGTCTTTTGAAACACTTAAGTCCTCTTTGACCACATCACCGATTATCCAGCCACCCGATTGGACCTTACCCAACGAAATTATGTGTGACGCTTCAAATTATGCCATAGGTGCCGTGTTAGGAAAACGCTTTGAAAAAGCACCCCATGTCATTTGTTATACGAGTAAAACACTTAATGATGCTCAAATTAATTATACGATGATTGAAAAGAGTTGTTAGCCATCGTCTTCGCGTTAGAAAAAAATTTGCCATACATTTTATGGTCAAAAGTCATTGTGTATTTTACCCATTCAACCCTTCGATATCTTTTCCATAAAAAGGATGCTAAACCACATCTTATCCGTTGGATCCTTTTACTCCAAGAATTTGACCTTGAAATATGTGATAAAAAAGGGAAAGAAAACATTGTTGCCAACCATTTGTTGATAGTCGACCACATTAACGAAGACCTTCCTATTTCTGAGCATTTTCCTGATGAACAGTTAATGAATATAAATAGGGTACCCTGGTTTGCCGATATTGCAAATTACTTAGCCGCAGGGTACATACCACCAGATTTGAGCAAACAAGATAAAAATAGATTTGAAACAATCTCTAGACAATTTATTTGGGAGGATCCCCATTTATTTAAAGTTGGCGCTGATCTAGTGATTCGTCGTTGTGTCCATGAAAATGACATTTTAAATATTTTAAAAAGTCTTCATGATGATGGTGGTTATTTTGGGCCCCGTAGAACTGCTAATAAAGTACTTCAATGTGGTTTCTATTGGCCTACTTTAATTAAGACACTTACAACCATTGTTCACGATGTGAGCGCTGCCAAAGGGTTGGCAACATGGGTCGTCGGGATGAGATGCCTCTTAACAACATTAATGGGCCCATTTCTGGTATCTAATGGCTATTTGTGGATCTTAGTAGCAGTTTACGATGTTTCTAAATGGGTAGAAACTGTAACATGTCGGAAAAATGATCACGCTATCGTAATTTACTTTTTAAGCAATAACATTTTAGTTTGATTTGGTACACCTCGTACAATTATAAGTGGCGGTGGAACTTAATTTTGTAACCGCTATTTTAAAGGTATACACAAATATGGTATTACTCATAAAGTTGTCACCCCAAATCATCCATAGAAAAGTGGGCAAGTAAAGGTTTTAAATCGGGAAATTAAAAGAATTTTAAAGAAATTTGTCCGACCAGATCGTAAAGATTGGTCCACCCGTCTTAATGATGCTCTTTGGGCCTATTGGACTGCTTATAAAACCCTGATTGGAATGTCACCTTATAGATGTATTTTTGGCAAAGTTTGTCACTTCCCTATGGATTTAAAACATAAAGCTTACTGGGAAATTAAGAGATTTAATTTTCAAATAGACGCAGCAGGACTTCATCGAAAACTTCAACTAAGTGAGTTAAAAGAATAAGACAAGAGACGTACGATAATGCTAAAATATATAAGGATCGGACCAAAACATATCATGATAAACATATAGTCCGAAAAGTTTTTACACCAAGACAAAAAGTATTTTTGTTTAACTCAAAACTGCGTCTTTTTCCTAGAAAATTACAAACCCATTGGCATGGCCCGTTTGAAGTCGTAAACATACACCAAAATGGTTGGGCTGAAGTAAAAAATTATCATACCGGGATAACTTTTAACATCAATGGCCAACATCTTAAACCATATCTCGAGACAATCCCTTTAAAAAAATATTTTGATATAAATCTTTAAGAGCCCAAATACATAGAATTGCCCATCCCCAAATAATTCCTTGACTTTACATAAGTTTGGGGGTACGGGAGTTTTGTCTAGCTAAAGATGGTAAACATAACGCTTTCTGGGAGGTAACCCACGACACATTCAGGTGAGAAATTCTAATTTTCCTTTTCATTTTTTATTTTTTGTTTTCAAATATTATGGGTAATATTTCATTTAAGTTTGGGGGTAGGAAAATCATTTTTTAAATATTTTTTTTGAATAAAAGTGAAATAATGGCACTCTTGGCAATTTATAATGTACTTTTGATAAATTTCCAATATTTAGACTGAATTTATTTTGACATAAATATTGGGTGGGAAACCTGAATAAATTTAAAAGGAAACCAAGAACTTAAAAGTTTACAAGAATACACTAAAATATTTTTACACCATCTTAAGTTAGATGTACTATATTTTAGTTAGCGACTAATTCAAGTTAACGTGGTATATTTTGAAAACTTGCACTTCACTATTGTTCTGTAATTGATGCATTTGATAGGTTATTGACCAATTTTAAGGAAATCTTGTATTTATGTTAGGAATAATTCGCTCCAAGGGAGATAACTACAGAAGAATAAGTTCATTCCCAAAAGAAAAAGAATAAAAAGAAGCCAAAGTTGTTCCTAAAACTTTCACGCTGCAAGGCTACTCGCATGATTAAGAACTGAAAGAAGAAAAATTATCACCAATCTCGAGTATAACCATGAACTATGTGAAAGGAGCCGGAAAAATGTTACTTGTATGAATCCTAAGTCTAGGTCACGAAGGGGTACCAAACCCCGGCGACCTTAGTCAACTGGCGGGGATTGTCAACTGAAAACTCCTTGTTACGGAGGCTTCACTAAGAAATAATGTACTCAAAAAGGCTATGAAAAATAAGATGCCGGGGAGTAAAATTGACTAAGGCACTTCTCAAACTAACCGTTGAATTTATTCCAGTAAGTACTCGACTACCATACACTAACTCAATGGTTTTAGACAATGTATTAAGCAATAAAACTATCTTCAAAATGTACTCAAATATATCTCGTAAAATACTTAAATTTCTTTCTAATCATGAGGTAGTATCTCTAGTTTTGGATAAGTACAATATATTTTATGGTATACTCAGGGAATAAAAGGTTTTAAGGTATTTCTTGCTTGCATACTTTTGTTAAAACTAAATAAAGATAAATTGACAGGAAATGAGTCTTTTGTTATTTAGAATTGCCATAATGTCATTATTGACTTTTGAGGGTATAGTCATTATAAACCCTCACGAGACAACACTCGTCCACAAGGGACACCTGGAGGTTTAGCGGCTTGTTGCATACGCTAAATACAATCGCGAGTCCTAAGAAAGTGGTTTCCTTTCTTAGTTTAATTTTATTTCTTTATTTCACTCGGGACGAGCAAAATGGTAAAGTTCGGGGGTATTTGAAAGACGTAGAAATACGTAGGATTAATGCACCTAAAAGTATCATTTTGTTAATCCCGATTTATTAATTTCTAATGTTAGTAGCATTTTCTTATTTACAGACACTTATCACTGATGGAGCTAATAAGTATAAAAGGACATCTAATAGAAGGTATAAAAAGTTGAAGCATCTCCAGCAGTCTCTCAGGCACAAGGAAGATGCCTTCATTCAATATAATTGTAGATTTTCACCATTGAATAAAGATGATGAAGGACTCTACAAGGATTAACACGAGATAGGATTTATCTTTCTCTTATAGAGTTTTAGAATTATAAATATGTCTCTCCTATCTCCTATAAATATGAGAGTAATTCTATGTGTTTTACACATCTCAATCTCAAGAAGGAATAAAGCTTACGTTTTTTAGTATCTTTCTTTTTCCCTCACTTTTATTTTATGCGCTTAATTTAAGATGTGATCAACACCATTAATGGAGAGCTAATATCCTTAGTTTAGGCTAAGGATTGAACCTCCTGTGAAGTGAGCTAAATTGATGTTAATAGTAGTTTAGATCTAGAATTAATCTTTAATTCTCTTATTTGAATGTACGAAGAGTTAATCTAGCCATGACAACTCTAAGTTACTACAGATATGAGGAAGATGTCGAATTAGCCATATTCGATTGTTTTTACGCTCAAAGGGAATTTTAGATCACCAGAGTTAATATTCTCTACCTAGCCATGCAAAGGAGTTTATATACCCTAGATCCGATTATCCATGACCAGCGAAGATCTTACTTAGGGTTTTAGCTACAAACCCTAGATCATAGACCCAAATAGACATAGCCATAGATTTTACGTGCGGATAGAAGTTGTCGTTTACATACTATTTAGTAAACTAAGTCGGAGGTGATCCAAAGCCTAGGTTCTTTTCCTTATAATCGTACCGAAAGTTAGTAATTTAGATTTATGTTTTAGATCAAAACTTTTTTATCAAAATTAGTTTTGATTCGTTTATTAGATAATTAGGAAATTATATTTTTAATATGTTTAATCCCCGAGGATTCGACCCCCACTTACCCTTATTATATTACGGCACCCGTAGTTTTGAGCTGGGTATTTAAAGACCGAGTTTTTCTCGCATCAGTTGGCTTATTCATTAACTTGAATTTCAATTGATGGTGTTGTTTTCTTATATATTTTGTCAATTTAGCATTGCAACTACATACAAATTAAATTTATTCTTCTAACCTTCTTCAAATCCTACTACAATCTTTTTTATGGCTCCAAGTGATAGGAATTAGAGCAGCGAATCCCAATCACTCTCCCAAGATTGATACACAGAAATGCCAATTGAAAAATTAAGCAATAACAAAATCAAACACACACAATGATTTACCCGAAGGAAGGAAATGGACCCTAACGGGGCAAAAACTACTCCCCGATGAATAATCTGCTAATCAAAGATCAAAGGTTACAATCACTCAAGCTTCCTTGAAGTTTTAATAGAGTCTCTTTAACCCTAACATTCATTATAGGATTAAACTCACTTTAGGTTCTCAACGACACCTAAGAAACATTATAAGTATCCCTTATATACTTATGAAGATATTACATGGTTCAAAGTATGAATCACAAGGCAAGCAAACGATAACCAAATCAACTTAAAATAGCTAAAATACGAGGCTTATTCGAGCAAAGACTAAAGTCCATTCGAGCAGACCTCTGTCTAAGACTTCTATTAGAATAGAGACTAAAGTCTATTTGAACAGAGGTCTGTCTAAGACATCAATTCAAGCAGAGGCAAAAGTCTATTGAAATTGAAATGTCTCTGCCTCATCTGTTCGAACAGAAACACTGAAAATCACCAGAATAACATTTTAACATTCGTCTTTGACCCTCGTTCGCCCCACGAACATACTGAACTTCCACCAGCACTAAATTTGAATTCATTACTCAACACGAAGTTGAAGTAATCATCTTCTCCAGTGACGATGAACTTCCAACATAAGTTCACGTCCTACATAAGTTCTTGAACCAAAATATAAATTCAAATGGAGCAATCCTAGAAACTATTATGTTGTTAGACGTTCACAAGTTTCTTGTCCCGATTTCGCATCTGTAAATACAAGGAATATTCTTGACTGGAAGCATTTTCTCGGTTATATGTCGCTAATAAAAGATAATTTTCCTATGTCGCAAACACCATCTCCTCCTCCTCCAACATTATTTTTTGGTGTTCATACATGAATTTATGGTTCTCCCTTGAACCTTGCCTTTTCTTTCTCCAAATCAGAAGAATATGTCTCAAATGAGATATTTGAGAAATATCCATTTTATCCTAGGGAATATGTTCCCGATATTAAACCTAAAGAAGATCGAGAGGAAGAACCTGAAGAAGAACCCAAAGAAGAACTTGAAGAAGAACCCGAGGAGGACCTGGATGAAGAACCTAACAAAAATTTAGAAGAAGACCTGGTGGATGATCAAAAAAATTAAGCCGAAAAAGTACTCGATGAGAAATAAGATAAATATATCAAAAAATAACCCATTGACTGCGTCGATGAGAAAATCATTAAATTCAATTCATCTATTTCGAGCAATAAATCACGAGTATCATAACTTTAGAGGTTTTTAGATACTTACGAAATAATGTTATTTTCACTTAACTTGAATAAATATTATTTATTGATATTTACATATTTGTGCTTATAAAACGCTTGTTCTTTTGAAAATGTTAGGTTTTGTAGACATATTTGCCTTTGTCCATTGAGACAAAAAGGGGGAGAAGGAAGATCGAAGATCAATGTAAAGTTTTATTTGAAGTCTCATAATGTAAATGATTGCTTTTATGCGTCCTAATTATTTTTATGGGGTTTTATCTCATAAGACAATGGGGGAGAATGTAAAGCCACTTGAAGATTGTCATAGTATTCTATAAAACTGACACATAGTCTATAATTACTTTGTTTCTTCAGTGTAATAAATTAGTTTCTTCTATGGTTTTCAACCCACCTTGGGATTCTACAACATATCTATCTTCTGTATTGTGCTTACATGTTTGTTAATTGTTTAGTGGACAAAATATTTGCTAGGAACTACGTGAAAACTGGCTATTAGCGACATTTGTGCGCAACCGTTAATGACTGTTATATGTATCGCGAAACCAGCCATATTTCTAACATAAAAAAATGACAAAAATTAGAAAATTACGTCGTATTCCATCCAAAGTGCCTCTTTGAATCTTGAGGCTTTAAACTGCTGTAGATAAAAAATTTATCGACTTGTTTATCTATCGTTGCTTAAATTTTGGCTTCTAAACGAAATTGGTTCCAATTCACCCAAAATACCATCTTTCAGCACCACTTTGTCTTTTCCCTTTCTCCCTGATTCCATCTTTCTTCTAAGAATCCTCTCTGCCACAACTACAATTGAGGTACTCACCTCCTCCTCCTCCTTTTCCTCTCTCTCTCTATCTCTCTCTTAATGGGAAATCGATGGTAAAATCGAAGTTTTTCATCTAAAATCCCAGATGTCGTACCCTAAGTAAGTTCCCTCTTCTGGAACTTAATCAAAAATCCTTAATGTCGTACCCTAAGTAAGTTTTCTCTTCATCTTAACTTGCATCTTTGGTGGTTAGTTCTTCAATGGATTTTTTATTTTCCTATTATGAATTTTGGTTTTTTTGCGTATTGAATAACCTTATGCCCCTGGGGAGGTAAGCCTCACTTAATTATAATAGTTAAATGTGTTCACTCTTGGAATTGTATATTCAAGAATGTTTGTCTTCAATTTATAGGGGGAATTGGCTGAGTATCATAAGCTAATACTTGATAGAGCCCAACTCGAGAAGAAGATGATGTCTGAAATAATAAGACATGAAAGTGTACTAAATTTTCTTCTTCCTGGTAGGCTGGTATGTATTAAGCACTTAACAGCTCCATGGAATGTCAAATTTATTTCCAAATCTTCCTTATATCCTTTTGCAGTTCATCTCAGGAACACACACATGCACAGACATACTCTTAGACAAGCATATCGGGTGTTATTTATCTAGCATTATTGTAAGATTCTCATTGCAATTATTCAAAGTTGCACACTGGTATATTCCTCCATATCTATACTTCCTGCGTCTAAGATACTTCCCATAAAAATATCCCTGTGCAATGGGTGCCTTATGCTCCTAGTACAATCTCCTTCTGCACTCAACTTAACTCCTATACCCTTGGTATTCCGCACTCCAGTCCAATTTCCTTCAGTACTCCATTTAAATCACATGCTTTTAGCACTCTACTCTAGGTCTAATGGATGTCTAGTGTCCACTCTACTTTGTTTTCTGTTCACGAATTCGGTAACTTCTTTGAAGCATAATTTTTTAGTGATAAGCATGTCAACCATGTCTATGACATGTACAATCAATCAGGTGGTTGTACACTTTACTTAAAATGATTTGGGTACTATGTTGAAACTAACGTGCTTGCAACATACCCTTGCCTTTTGATCATTTACTCACTTATACGAGTATATTAATATAATCCTCGTGAACTCTTCTCTACCTACGTAGAGCACAAATAGTCTAGTAACACAAAAATATCTAGGACATAGGGTATAATCAAGGATTCGTTTAATGAATATTAAGGTATCAAGGACCCTATTAATTTTTGTCGAGTAACATAAATAAGTTATGTCCCACAACCAATGTTCTGCAAAAAGGATAGTTGTTTTAATACATTTGAAAACTTTAAGGCTATTAAGATGTTCAAATTGCAAGCTAACCAATGAAGATGTGTTTAGAGTCATTGAGTTCCCTACTCTTATCTACATTTTGCATACAATTGTAGAACCAGTTTTTCCTAATTGATTATTATTTGCTTAAACTGGTGAATGCTATTGCAGAGGTTTGAGTTAAGAGCAGGAGTCAACATTGTGGTTGCAACACCTGGAAGATTTATTGACCATTTGCAGCAAGGGAACACCTCTTTCTCTAGGATCTCTTTTGTTGTCCTAGACGAGGCTGACAGAATGCTTGATATAGGATTTGAACCACAGATAAAAGAGGTACCAGTTTTACATAAAACTCATTATACGCCTTGTTTCTACACTTCTACATACTCTTTCTACGCCTGTTTTCCCCGAGCTTTATGCGTCTTGTAATTTAATTGTTTGCATCAGACGGTCTTCAATACATATATAGTTATGTGTATGTATATATGTGCGTTTGTGTATGGTGAGTCACGCTTCTGACATAGCATATTAATTATTTTGTCAATCTGGCACAAACCATTACTACTCTATTTATTGTGCTTTTTGCATCCACTCAACATGCCTTCAACTGTTCTTATTTATATTGGGAATTATGTTATTATGTTTCTCCGTTCAGGAACCATTTGACATATAATACATGAAAAACTCAACGGAATAGTGATTATTTCATTTTGGAATTTCACACCTTTATATCATATCGATGTAAAAATGTACCGTAGTTTGGAGTCCTTGGCCTTAGGACTCTAAAGATTGTCTTATCATTTCATTGATTTGAGTCCGTCTCTATAAACACTCAAGAACTCAGTCATGATAATGCTCATTGAGAAATTTGTACTAATGTACTTGTATTCTGATATTGTACATTGTTTCAAATCATGAGGAACCTTCCAACAATATATCAAACTTTTTTGTTTAGTGCAACCATGCCAGTTGAGATTGAAACGCTTGCACAAGTATGCAACTAGCATATCACTTTAATTATCATCTATGTATGGAGGCTTTTTCTTTTTCTTTTTCTTCTTATTTGGCAAAATCCAGAGATAGTTATAGCTAATTTTATTTTCGACATTCCAGACTTCCCATAAAATCAATACAGGTACCCTGCCTTTCACAACCAACATGCATAAGCTTATTAGCAGTATCATAATATATTAAATCTTATCAACAGTGGGCTGATTTGGGAGAAATATTACACCATACGTTGGACATATCATGCCCAACATCTCACCAGCTTCTGCTAACAGCATTTTAATTAATGAAACCTTTATTTATGAAAATTTTGAGATCCTTTATATATCACACGACATATCGAATATCTCAAGGAGTCCTCGTGAGTGGAAACTACATCTCATCAAGGTGTTGTAGTCGTTAGATCTCCTTTAATTTTAAGTTTTTACTAGGTTTAGGCCCTTTGTTTCAAATTAGTGATCTTATGGACAAACATATGAAAATCGAGATCAAGATGAAATGTATTTGAATTTTGAAGGCTCTACTGCTGTCTGGTCCTTTTCTTAGGTTCATATTATTTCCATCTTCAGGGAAAGATGCCGAGTCAGTCCATTTGGAGCAATCTACATGGATGGATACAAATGTAAGTGTGCTCGCTTGCTTGTTTCCCACTATTTGTGTGGATTAGTCTTACACACCCCGTTTTTATATAGATTCATTACTAAGAACTTTATTTTCAATTAGGTGGCAGTTACAATACCTAAGTATTGTATTTTCTTGCATATTGTACAAGGAAGTGGGGCGGTGTTCTAAGTTTTTCTTTTAGATTGAGAAAAAATGTGTCCTTACGTGAACATTAGACCCACAGCAATCAATCCCTTCCATAACTGCTATTGGATACGGTAAGGTAAAGTTGTAGAACCATGTTATTTTATTCCTTCCTCTGTATGATATGGTCTTAATATCCAAAATGAAACATGTATTCTAACTCTGACTTGTTGTGTATCTGTTTGAGTTATTCAGAAGGTTCCATCAGTTTTAAAAATCTAGTAACCAATATTGAGAATGCTTGGATGAATAACCATATCCAGGTATACAGGTGCTTACTTTATAGTAGTATTGTGCGCAGTTTTATGCTGAATTTTAGCTTAATGTATTAAAGAAATAATAGTTAATTGTGATAGACATTACAGGAAACAACTTCAACTTTCTTTGTTGTAGCTCTAACATCAAAGAAATCTGAAGAATCACGTCCCAACTCTTCTAATGTGGCACCACTGACGAAGTAATCTCTTCAAACTACAATCCTCAGTCATCTACAGTAACTAAACCTCAGCAAGATTCAGACATGAAAGAGCCATTTAGTTGTGAGGTAACCTGGGAAATATGGCTTTTTACACTTAGAACACATTTTAGTCATTAAAACTTTATGTTATGTTTATTGGCAGAGTAATGCTTCATCTTTAGAAGAAGTTGGTGCCAAAGAGTTTGAGAGCGGTTTGAATGAAGAATTAGGTTCATCAGCTGCAATAGCTATGATTGATGCCAAAAAGTATGAGGATGTGACTGTGGCTCTTAGTATTGGAGATGAATGACCTTCTCAGCAGGCTCTTAGTATTGGAGATGAATATCCTTCTCAATAGCTATAATTTTATTTAAAAGAGCATTTACTGTAATTTATAGAATCGTAAATTAATTATTAGAAATTCTATAAAAAAATTAATTAATATAACCTTTTTACCACAGTTTTAACAGTGGTTAACAAAATGCTTTTGCCACCGAACTTGGGAAACCCTAGCAACAACTTTAAGAGAGTGCAATAAGGATAGCGGAGGTCTGCTAGCTTACTATGGAATAGTTTTTTTGTTGGGATTTTATTCTGGACATCACATGGAATAGTTTTATTTCAGATACAACGGGAGTGCAAATTAAAGGTAAATGTGGAAGAGTATGTGAAGTCAACTGCGAGACCCATTTTCATGGATGTAATCTACTGTTGGTCAAAGGTTAGTCTGTCCTTATACGCAAAATTGTTACAATTTTAAGTCGTCTACTTGAGACTTATTTTATCTCTGCACTATATTTGGTATATATTTATTGCCCAAGTAGTATTCATTAATCTATGCTAAACATTGAAAAAAGTTTGAAAACCCAAGTATTTTGTTCCTTACATAGTGTCAGTATATACACTCCGAATCACCCATGATGCAGGATTGAGTGTTTTGGCAAAAAATGCCATTTGTGTCTATTTCCAGTAAACTAAGTGTCCAATTTCACAAAAGAAAATTCCATATCAAATGATATTTAATCATTGATTAGATTTTGCATTTCCAATAGGTATTCCTTGGTGAAAATTATGAAAATTAGAAAAGGCCTTCTGAGTACAATTATAGGTTGACATATTGTTTCTTTTATTAATTGGAGAGTGCTACAATTCTATCTTTTGTCAATTGTTGTTGTTGTTTCTTCTATCAATCTTTACCTCTCTCTCTTTTTCTCCTTTTCCCCTTTAGGGTGCAACATTTGCCGAGGTTATAGAAATGATTGATATATTTTAGGGTAGTATTATACGACTCTCTAAAAGACTTGATGAGTTCTAAAATCAAGTATAGTGATAACAATTTTTATGCTCCCTTTTTATGTAGGCAATATAAGCAACAATTTTAATTCTTTAAAGTGAACATTGGTAATTGATAATATCTATTGCAATTTCTTATCATATGTTGCATTTTTAGTTACGAGCTGCTACTAGAGTTGTGGGGGAGGTTGATTTAGAGAGCAAGTTCGTAGCTAGCAGTGAGAGCCTCAGGAGAGGTATGTTTGCGAACTCATTGTATCTATGAGTTAAATCATGCCAGTTGTGTAGATGGATAACGGCAGGTTCGTTACCTGGCCTCTTAGTAATGTAACATAAATTCAACTATCATAGTTTCTTTTTGCCAAAGAAATTGCCAAGTTATCCCATTAGATCGTGTTGTTGTATTTTTCCAGTTATGAAGCCATCAAGAAAAGATACACCTTTGTAAACATGCAATCTGAGAGCTAATGATAATGTTTCTACTGAATAGAACTTTTTATATATGTATCCTTCTTTATAGCCTTATGATTTAGCATTTTTAACAATTTTTGTAAATTTGGCTTGCTAAATTTAAGGGATTCTTGAAGTTTGCACGGGCTTTAGGAGTCTTAAGCTAATGCAGAATATAGGGCACTGTACTGATAATTTTGCTCTTGTCCTTGGAGTCTAAAATTGTAAGACAGAGGTATCTTCTCAGCTATGCGTAGTTTTATTTCCTTGGGTTTTCTATGGATTCTTGAAAATGAACTTTGCACTAGACTTGTTTGAAATTATGTATTATTTGTACTTTTTATGGTGATTAGCTTTTGTGTGATTTGATTTTTGTATGAACTACGAGCTAAAAATGGATAGAGCGCTCAAAAATTGAGAGGTTGATAGTTCGAATCCATCTAGTCCAAAATTTTGACAAGGTAATTATTTTTCTCAAAAACAACATATATATTTGTCGTGTATGGTTAATTTTAAATGATGTTTTCCCTGTGATACGACGTATATATTTGTGGTTTAAGTTAAAATTAAATGACTTTTGTCTCCTTGAAATGACAGAAAGGGCAGTATTTATAAGCGTCGTCTATATTATAAATCTCAGCGATTGTCCTACGTGGCATGCCAAAGCTAACTGGAACAAGATGACGTGGCATTGATAAATAACAACTTTCTATTTCTACTTTCTATATTCCTCTTATTTTCCATTTAACTCATAAAATGCTCAAAGGGTTAAGCCGTCTTTTCTTCTCATTTATAAATGTATTGTAACCGACTCCCTCGTTCTTTCTCCTCTAAACATCTCTCACTTCTTTCTTCTCTCCTCAACTCTCCTATAATTGAAATATCTCACTCTAATTTGGAGTTAAGAGGGATAGATACGATAAAACTGTTCTTTAAACCGTTTTGCCCAATCCACGGTGAAATCAATTTCTCTCTACCTTTCCTCTATGATGCCTACCATAACAAAGTTTACCTCAATAAAAAACTTTCTAACATTCGGCTTTCCGGTATGTATAAACTGTTAAATCCTTCGATTCTTGCCATTGTAGCTGTAGTTTAAGCTTAGTTGTGTTTTGTATCCATTGTTTCCTGATTCCTTCTGATGTATTTTTCTATATTTACAGCAACCTCTTTTGATTCAATCCCATGACCACCTGATTCATAAAAACAAGTTTGATCATGAAATTTGCCTCCCTCCATATTGTGAAGTTAGCACCAAGCCCTCATTCTCTTCAACAACAAGTCCGAGTTTCTACAAAATAAGGTGCTCATTAATTTGTTCGAATTTTTTCTATACATTTGTATGTTAGTTTTAGTTTCTAATAGATAATTTTGAATTATCATCGAAATTATGAGGAAATACTATTTTTCGTCACCTACAGGTTTAGTGGTTGCTCAAATTTTACTCTAATTGAATGCAACATTTGCAAAGGTAAGTGATCACTCAATCTACCTAGAAAATCTATTCTAATATGTGTCTCCTACTTTAATCTTACATCTTGCCATGACGTTGCTGCATTAAAGATCATAATTATATTAGGTTTTCATAAATTTTTATGAATTTAAGGTTATTAAGCTCTGGGATATCAAGTTTAGGGACCCCCATGTCGTTATTTCATGAAAAGTTGTGGAAAAAAAATATTGAACATTTTTAATGCCCCTAATTTTGTAAAAAAATATACATTTCATTTAACATGCATATTCATAGTTTAAATTTATGGGGAGAGGTGTGAATCATTTAGCAAAAACATAAAGAATCATAAATAACTTTAATGTAGAAGGACAATATTATCCTCACATGCAATGTGGCACTCTATTCGTTAATTCTACGTCAGCCTGTCCCCATAAACTCTAGCACTCCACGTAGAACAATCGTTGATATTTATAAAGACATTTATGTGCCACAACGCTTAAAGAATAGGGTGTATCAGAAGAGGCATTGCTTTTTGATCTTAAAGACGTAAGGTGGTCAGAATGAAGATGCTAGAGTATAAGTACAACTGAAAGACAGACTGTTTTTGCCATTATTCTTACGTGAAGGACAGGGACATATATAACTAGCAAAGGTGAGCACTTGCAATGTACCTAGGAATCAATAACTTATGGCATAGTTTTTTGATCTTAAAGACGTGAGGGTTGGTTAGAGCGAAGAAGCTAGAGTATAAGTGCAACTGAAAGATAAACTGTTTCTACCATTGTTCTTACGTGAAGGACATGGACATATATAACTAGCAAAGGCGAGCAGCTGCATTGTACTCGGGAATTAGTAACTTATGGTATCGCAGTCAAGAATATTCTGAATCAGTAATTATGGTTCATAGTGGAGAACATTTTGCCACGGATTTATGTGATTATATTTTACTTTCAGGAAGACCAACGCTTTTGAAAACTGAAAAAAAAAAAAAAAAAAAAAAAAACTCAGACTCAGTGATGTTCGAAATGGAATCCTTCAGAGTTCATAATAACATTTACATATAGTACTGGGTTCTACTAAAGATGTCAACATGGATGTTGACAATCAGGGTGTGTCACCCAAGGACATCCATCGATTTTATTCAGGTAGTTACCGTGATTAAAGTGAAAACAAGAAAAAACTAATCAAACCGAAAAACAGCCTAGCTTTAGCTTGATTGGGGCCAACAGACACTCCAAAAAAAGATAAAACCAACCTGTCTATAAAAATATATTCACTTACACATCAAGGTAATCAAGGTTGTTTAAATTATTAGTGGTTTCGTTGTGCCTATTGGCATATTATCAATCATGAACTGTTAGGATCCAGATTAGGCTAAATTGTGCTATCAAGTATCTGTCATCAAAAACCTTTACCCTGTGCAATGATTTCCATCATTATCACAAACATAATTGCGAAAGAACCATGGTTTTCAAGCTAAACTATGGATTAGGAGTCATAGTCGGCATATCTTTGAGCATTTTGCGCATAAGGCGACCAAGTCCTTATTTAAATAATCATGGTATCAGTTACATTTAGCAAAGTGACAATTGATTAACAAACAAATTTTTTTGAAACAAACTGTATTTAATTAAAACACATCTAAGAATTTTCTTCCTAAAATACAAAGTACAAACTACATAGCTAAAAAGAACACATATAGATTACAATTTTGAAAAATAACAACACAAGATTTTGGAGTTTCTTCCCTTGATGTTGACAAGTAGTGCATCATCATCCTCGAACTTATGAGAGAAACAACAATCCCATTTTGTTTAGCCCTTCTCCATTCACCTCCACAATAAGTGCAAATCTTTACAGCTATTGAAGAAGAGATTAGGATCATTTCACATGGGTCACACAATACATACAAACAGACCTTTGTCGGTCTTTCTTCTTTAACCCCACCATAACTTTCCTTTCATCCTCTACTTTTAATCTCAGCCTCACTGAAAATTATTCCTACTAAAATATTTGATTTTTTAGAGGGGTTGATGTTTTCAAAATGGAGTTTTTAGTGTATTTATTATCATGTTCATGAGCAAAGGAATGAGTTAAAGATTTGTTCGAGAACATTACGACATTGCCGCAGTATTTTTTGCTTAACTTTATGGTATTTAAGTCAGAGGGAACACTGACTTTAATGTGGAAATACTATTTCCGTCATTCTCTACGAATTAAGCATACTCATAATATTAATGGGTGTATTACATTGTTCTTGCTTTCTTGGTGTAGTTTTGCTATATTACATATCAAATATATATGAATAATTGAGTCTCTTCTCTGCAATTCCTGGTTCCGAGTTCTTGGTCAGGACTGTAGATAGTTCAGATATAATCCTAGTAATGAATAATAGGCCAATGCTACTGGTAATGTGATGAGCATACAAAAGATTACTCTACATTCACAAAGAACATATACCTTCAGCCTTACATTTAGATCCATTCTTTGAGATACATAAATAGAAAAAATATTTGTTACCCCATGCTTAATATCGCTGGATATATATTGTACACCTTCCCAAAGACAAAGGGCACAATCCCTTGAGGAAGAGCTGCCAACACAACACAACATACCCTATGCATAATTATATTATAAACTTAATTACATATATATATAAATATCCCTTGAGGAAGAGCTTCCTACACAACATAACATATCCTTTGCATAATTATATTATATACTTAATTACATATATATAAATATATATGAATACATAGTAACAATACACTGAATACACAAGTAATAGAACTTCCTGGCCTGCACAATTACATATATAACTTCCTTAACAATTATTTTCTTTATTATTATTATCACGGTTTGCATTTGTTTTGCTTTTGCTAAGTGATATTTGGAGTTCTCCTGTTGTTTTGTGAGTTTGAAAGTTTTCTAGACATTTTTCCTTTGTTCTTACTTAGATTTGGTCTATGTGACGCTTTTGAATATGCATAGACGTTGTCTAAAAGCATAGGGGTATTCACTTATATCAGCAGTATTTCTTCCTTCCCCTCTAACAAGCTCCATGTTTTTCTGATGTCTTCTAGGGTGCGTAAGGGTGCTCACTCCCAAGCAATGATGTTGGGCATGATTTCATCATAATCTGACTGGGGTTTTTATAATGCAGTTCAATATAGGTAAGAAAGAGCTAGAAAACTCCTCAACATGCACATTTCTTTTAAGTAGTAAAATGATAAATGAATTCAGACTATATTATTGATGCTTCAAATTATATTTGTTGCATTGACCAGTCGAGTTCTATGGATCCTGTTGGGGATTATAATCATTAGATATCATCACAAAGAGCTACAGTTACAAGTAGGAAATGTATTTCTAAGAGTAATTACTTAAGCTTCATGGCGGTACAAACCAATTATTGCACCTAGCCTGTAAAAGGTAGACTTGCATTACCTTCAAGTTTTTTTCTGCATAAATAGTAACGATTTCTTATGTTCTCTGTCATGGGAAAAAAATGTACTAGATACTTCTCACAAGGTCCTCATATAGAGGGGAAGGTCACATGTTTTGGTCAGTAGATGATTTTCCAAATGAAGAAGATAAGCCAAAACCTATTAAAATCACTATGGTATTGGTCCAACTGAATTTATTAAGAAGAGTTTTTATCTCACAGTTCTCATCAAATTTTTCCAACATTTTGTGTCTGTGAAAAAGACTATTATTAAATAACAAGTACCAAAAATTAAGATGATGAAGTCTTGGACACAAGTCACACAACTATGCACAAGGAAAATATTGTTGGGGACATATATTTGTTATATACTTATATCCAATACATCACAAACTCATCTCAAGAACATCTGTTTTGCATTAAAAATGTCCAGAGAGCATCTACATATATATCTTCTTTTAATCCTACTGGTTTCCTCAATACTTTCTACCTCAATTTGGTTATGGCAGACATTTGAACTTCCAGTATTTCAGGGTCCTCTACCATTTGAGCTAGAAACTGGGTGAGTCCATACTTTTGTTCTTAATCATTTGGGGTTTGAGGTTCTTAGCTTAATATATATAGTTGATGATGTTTTAGGTATGTTAGGGTGGATGAAGTGAAAGATGTGCCCTATTTTATTATTTTTTCAAGCCCTATAACAACCCTAAAGAGGATCCTGCTCTTCTTTGGCTCACTGGAGGTTCTACTTGCTCTGGTTTAAGTGGATTTGTTTATGAAATAGGTTAGTTTCTCTCTCTCTCTCCTCTTTGATTCTTTCTTTTTTAGCCAAAATTGACGTTGAACCCGTATTCATAGACAAATGCATTGTACCTCTTTATTTCCATGAACAACTTTAGGTACAAATATGCTCACATGTTATGACCAGGAGTTTCCAGGAGCGGAGCCAATGATAGTTACGTATGAGATTAACATGTGAACAAAATTGCAGTAGGAGCTTTTACATGTTTTTGACATGTATAATGGACTTTTAGATTGCAAATATAATCTTTGCAGCGAATTCAGAAAAATAGGAAATTTCTCGCATAAAACTATGCAAAATGCATGGAAGCATTTGCAAATAATGGTACATTTTAATAAATTTGTTAAGTTAATAACACAATATTTCATAATATACATAATCCAATGGAGAAAAAACTATAATACATTTGCACTTGAAAGAGAAGTAATTCGACAAAATTACCGAAGGGAATATAACTATGTTTTTGGGTTAAAGGATTTGGCTCAACTTACCCTTATCTGTATACAACTCATTTCATTTTCGATAAGGATACACCCCCAACAAATATGTATAAGCTGTTTGCAATTAAACTGCCCAATATTTTTTTTTTTTTGATCCACGATTTTCCTTAGTTTTGGCTAGCATTAGATTTTTGAATCTTATTTTGTGTTCTTTAGTTTTGGCCAAAAATATCTAATTATTTATTTGCACCTAAGTTATGATTTTTTTTTATGAAACGATTTTTTACTTTTCCTAGAATGCTAATTATTGTTTTACTATTCTCATTTTTATGTTGTGAGACAAGGAAGAACTTTGATGGGGAAAAAATTGTCCATAAATGAAGTAATGAGGATGAACCATGTGATGATGTCATCAGATGAGTCTGTTCTTTTGCAAATTGAGCGTTGAATTTTTGCAAGCTGTTAATTCCCATTTAAAGTTAATGGAGTAAATCAGTTATATCCAGTTTTGATTTTTAACCCAATCAGATTTGCATCTAACTTTAGGCACATTACTTTTCCTTTTATTGTTAATTCCCATTTATAGTGAATGGCATTTGATTTTTATTCTTGCTTGCTCGAAGTTATTTTGTTCGATCTTTATAATTTTTTTGCCATAAAACTTCAAACTTATTAATGATGATAAAATGAATACATCCCCATCAGCCTAATAATAGCAAGAATCTAAGCTTAATTTCTCATTGCAGTTCAAGCTAAGAGGGACACTTCGTGAATACCCAATCTCGCTTTGACTTGCACTATAACTTTTTCCATATTATAGCTTTTACTCCAATCTTAGTTTTCAGGTGAACACCACAACAAAAACTGAGCTAATATGGTGTTCAGCCACTGCAACTAATAACTTACACCGACTCAATCGTCATTTGTTTTGTATGTTGTTTTCTTTTTGTATAATACATAATCAATCTATTCCGTATCAATCTATTGGAAAGGAGCCTACTCACCCATATGTAGACAGGATGAAAATGACAATAAAGTTGTTGGCTCAAGTATGAAAGAAATAGGCGGTTTAAAACTACTTCACATGAATTCACCAAATACGTTTACAAAAATAATAATAATAATGTGAACTAAATTTCTCATTTAGGAAATAGCACAAAATGCGTCAGAAGTTTTTCACTCCATCGATGATAATCGACGTACGATGCAACCAAGTAAACAACGTTAAATAAAGATTCCTTCTTAAGAAACAATGCCTCAAAGAGAAAGTGTACTTACTCCTCATCCTGCTAATCCGGTGACTACTCAAACCATACAGGTTCGTGTGTATTTTGTTTTATGTTCCACAGTCTTGAATATATGATTTTTTTTTTTTTGAAATAACCCTTCTCTTAGTATACAGCAATATCAAAATGGAATCAGTGAAGCCAATGAACCTATTCAGGGCCTTCAAGATGGTACGAGAGAATCGACAGAAATATGTAATGGAAAAAATCTTATGACTGAGGTACTTGAGAATGTATACAAGTAGATGCCTTATTTCAACTATTTAACATTTATACATGTTATACTACCAAGTCTACGTTTGGTGAGACATTTTCCGTTTCTATATTCAACCTTTTAATACGTTACATATGAATCTTATTTAATAGGATACTCTTCACAACTTTCATGCATTGGCACAACGTGAAAGACGAGAAAGAGAAAGAAACACTCGACTTCAATCGATGAAAAGTGCCCCTTCAATTGGACCAGAACACGAATGTCCCCCACCAAAAAAAAATACCTCTACTGTAATTCTTAAAAGTTTGGGGAAAGATGGCTTCCTAAAACATGTTCCATTACCGGAGTGTATATGAGAAAGTAAAAAATAGGGAAAAATTCATAAATGGAGCAAACGACAGATATCTCGATCAACTTCAAAATCTATAGAAGTCGAGAATGTTACAGCAAATGGAATGCAGGTCGTGGTAGAGCAAATGACATCTAAGTGTGCATTGGCACAACGTGCAAGACGAGAAAGGGAGAGAAAGGAAAGAACTCTTGTTGAAAAATAGACAAATTATACATCTCAAGCTTAAACGCCCCAGCGTTGGCAGTCCTTGAATCCAGAATTAGATGGAGTTAATACACATACAGTCTCTGAAGTTTGTGTATCTACACTAAATACCACGTATGTCCAGCACTTTAAATTCTATTAAACATTTTATAACCTGACCATACCCGAATAACCCATCCAACATTTTCTTTTCAGTGTTACCCTTGCAGAATATTATAGTCATAAACTCGAGATTGGAGAATCTTCAAAGGGAAATGATGACATGTAAGGTTCTCCTCCATAATGATATATATATTTTTTGTTCACAAATGAAATTAGCGTCCCATTTGCAGATCAAACCCATTGCCACAACAAACATTTATTGAGAACATATTTTCGAATGATGACGACTACAACTCAAACATTGATTATATGATTGACGATTTAATCCAAGAAGAACGACATAATCTGGGAGTAATGGATATCGAGTATTCATCGTGTAGTGCTCTACATTGGATGGATGAACAATTGACGAAGTCACCGATGAATCAACCTCTATTTGAAACATGTCACCTTCAAGGAAAAATAAGACTACCACTTTTTAAGCCGCTTTCACCTGCGATACAAACATTGTTCGATGGTGCCTCTACCCAAGCAAATTCCTACTATAAACACATCCGTCAGTATAATGCCTCCAATGCTTTTACGAGTCTTGGAGTAAGGTTGAATGACCGGGCTATAAATGGACAAGGCCCGCTGCCATTTACTATCCATGGAGAGTTGCAACATCGAATTAGTATTACCTAATCCAAATGAATATGCAAAATATGCCAAACTTTATATCTATGACTCTTCTGCAACTCTAAATGAACGTGTGGAATGAAACCCACAATTGAGAATTGATGTCATGGATATTATTCAGGAGAATTTGTTGGAACATAATCCTTTTGCTCAAATTTATTGTCAGGCATACGAAGTTCTTAAAGAGGCATCCATGGTAACTGATCAAGATATGAATATTCAAGCACATCTTCATTATGCCTAAAGAACAGACCGTCGACGCTATAACCTCCCGTTAATAGATGAAATTATAGTTATACTTCCATAGGATGGCCATAAACCATGTAGTACGAGAGATATTGTTATATACCTTAAGGCATGCCAGGAGCTAATGAGGATAAGTGAATATCACCCAGCTTATTTGCCATTACACTATGTGCTTCTGTTACCTCGCGGACAACTTGGTTGGGCACCCGATCTATTTCATTGGGATGTTAAGTATAACAAACCTTCAGAGGATCGACTAACCCAAATGGAGTTCTATTCGTATCGACTCTTCAAACGTCCTACTGAATATTCTTCAATTTTACGAGGAAGGTTGTTTCAAGAATTTTTGGTGGATGCTTGGGCGTCAACCGAGAAAAATCTATTGACTTATGATAAACTGTATTAACGAAAGCTTTGTTCCGAGTTATATGGTGGACTCGCTGATTTGGTTAGGGTTGGATTGAATTCTAATAAAGTGGGCCAAAGATTAATTATTCCTTCGTCTTTCATTGGTGGTCCAAGACACATGTCTGAGAACTTTCAAGACTCAATGGCAATCACGCGTTACAATTGCCATCCAGATATTTTCTTAACAATGACTGCAAATCAAAATTGGCCCAAAATCCAAAAAACACTTCTGCCACACCATAATGCTACTGACCGTCTTGATTTTGTCGTAGGCACTTTTGAACTAAAGAGACGCACCTTGATGAAAGAAATAAAGAAAAACAAAGTCGTTAAAACAGTTGTTGCCTATGTCTACACAATTGAGTTCCAAAAACGAGGTTTGCCACATATGCATGCATTTCTTTCTGGAACAATTATCCAAGATTCGTACTGCTAATCAAGTCGATAAGATAGCATTAGGTGAATTCCCAGATTAAAATATTGATCCAGCATTGTTTCAAACTAATAAAAGGTGCATGGTTCATGGTCCATGCGGCGACCGAAATTCTAAGTCACCATGTATGAAAAATGGTAAGTGTACAAAAAGGTATCTGAGAGATTTCGCTGAAACTATCACTATGGCTACAAATGGATATCTTGTGTATCGTCGTCAGAAATCTTAAAAGGTACATGAATTGGTAAATGGGAAAAGGGTCGACAATAGAGATGTAGTTCCTCATAATCCACACTTGACTAGGATATTTGATTATCATATTAATGTGGAAGTATGTGCAGGAGTCCAATGTGTAAAATATATTCACAAATATATTTACAAAGGTCATGACCGTACGACACTGGTTTTTATCGGAGAGGACAAAATTCAGCAATATCTTGATGTAAGATATATTGGACCGTCAGAAGCTGCATGGCATTCATTTGGTTATAAGTTGCATAAAGCAATGCGATTAGTTATTAGATTAGCATTGCATTTACCTAGTATGTACAAAGTAATCTTCGACGAAAGGGAGCCAATCCAAAATATTGTTATCAGGGCATCAAAGTAGAAATCAACACTTACTGGCTTCTTTGCATATTGTGCTGCAAATGAGTATGCAAGAGGTTATACTTATCGAGAATTCCCATAATCTCCTGTTTGGAACAAAAAATAAGGTATATGGCTGCCACGATCCAAATATAATGCAATAGGTAGAGTTTATTTTGCTGCTCCAAATTCAGGAGAGAGGTCTACCTTTGCATGCTTTTGACCATTAGAAAGGGACCTCGATCTTTTGAAGACTTGCGCACTGTAAATGGCATTGCCTACAATACGTTTAAAGCTGCATGTGCAGCAATGGGAATGATTGAAGATGATAAAGAATGGATACAATGTCTAGAAGAAGCTTCAATCATGAAAACTGGATATCAACTCCGTCGACTTTTTAGCGTCATCCTAATCAACTGCAATCCTGTCAGCCCAGAAGAGTTATGGGATAAATTCTCTAGCAACATATGCGATGATCTTAAGAAGAAAATTCAGGATATATATAAAATTCCCAAACCAACTGAGGATCAGATTACCGACTATGGGTTATATTTATTAGAAAAGCTACTCCTTGAGTCAGATAAAACTCTAGAAGATTTTAAACTAATACCAATAGTAACTGGAAAGTGGTCTGCAAATACTAGGAACAGACTAATATGGGAGCAAGAGCAGTTAAAGAATGACGATCGACATAAGGAATCTCTTGAAAATGTTATCTGCCTAAACCAGCAAAACCATAAGGCTTATGATGTTGTAATAAATTTAGTTGAAAATACTAGAGGGTTCATTTTTTTCTTAAGTGAGGCTGCTAGAATGGGAAAAACATTTGTATACAAGTTTATAGTAGCTAAATGTCGCAGCGAAGATAAAATATGTATAATGGTTGCCTCATCCGGTATTGCATCACTGCTACTAAATGGAGGTCGTACATCTTACTCAACTTTTAAAATACCTATAGAGGTCTTTAAAAACATAATGTGTAGATTCTCAAAGCAATCAATACATGTTGAATTGCTTAAAGATACAAAACTTATTATTTGGGATGAAGTACCTATGCAACATAGAAATTGTGTCGAGGCGGTGGATCGAACCCTCCAAGATATACTTAATAATAGGAGACCGTTTGGAGGCATTACTATTGTGTTAGGGAGGGACTTTCAGCAAATTCGTCCAGTTGTACCAAAAGGTGTTCGTGAAGATATAATTTTTGCATCTTTAAGGTGATCTTATAAATGGAGACATGTCAAAGTTCTTTCATTGTCGCAGAACATGAGGTTAAGTAACATCAACTCGGACAGTGCAAAGTTTGCAAAGACATTGCTAGAGGTAACACTAATTTGATTGGTTTTATTTTTTTCAATTAAATAAAATGTTTAATAATTATATTGATAGCGACATTGTTGTAGATTGGAACCAATCTAGAAGAAACTATTCGTCTACCATCTACAATCAACCAATCTCAAACCCTAGAAGAGCTCATATGTTCAATTTGCCCGTGGTTGCAAGAATTTGGAATAGTGACAACGATTTACTTGACAGAACGTACTATTCTATCGGTACGTAATGACGACGTCAGCTCCATCAACACACGAGCATTAGAAATGATGCCCGGGAAAGAGATTGTCTATCTTGCTGCAGATATATTATCAAAAGAAGACTCTGACGATTGCAAATAGATATCCAACTGAGTACATAAACTCACTTGATTCTCCTGAGCTACCCCCTTTTAAGTTAATGTTAAAAGTGGGATGTCCTGTAATGTTATTAAGTAATATCACACCGAAAGATGGTCTTTGCAACGGAACAAGATTAATGGCTGTACAATGTGCAACGCGATTAATAGAGGCAATGATTTTGATAGGAGAAGACGTTGGAAACTTGGTATTTATTCCAAGAATATCTTTATCTCCAACATCGAGCGAGTTACCATTTACTATGACCAGGAGACAATTCATATTACATTTATCTTTTGCAATGACTATCAAAAAGTCACAAGGCCAATCCATCAAAGTTGTTAGAATCGACCTAAGAACTCCAGTTTTTAGTCATGGCCAACTTTACGTGGCATTATCAAGATGTACCTTCCCAAACAAAATTAGTGTTCTTTTACCACCCGGTGATGATACAACAACAAATATTGTTTACCCAGATGTTTTGTTAGAGATAAGAAATTTTTATAATGCATTCTTAACTTTTATCATTCTTTTAGGTAGAGTTCCATAGTTATTCCATATGCTCTAATATTTAGTATCTAACGCTCTCTAATCAACTGCAGGATAATGGATGTCAGCAGTGAGGGGACATTGTTGCACCTGAGCAATCTGTTAAGGACACTTTTATAAAAGTATAATTAGAAACCATATCTAAAGATACAATACACAGTCATCTATACATCACTCTCATACTAAATAACAATGAAGAGGGAAGAAACTTACTTTATGCCTTTATCCTCAAAACCATTCCAAAATTCCAAAATCAAACTTTTCAATCCATCTCCGTTATTTCAAATGTAAGTGTTTTTGTGCATGAAGGGGAATGATGTCTTTATAAATGTGTAGGAAGAGAATAATAGAGGCTACCACTTTACGTATTTTCTTCAAAAGTAGAAGCAACATAGTAGTTTCATTTGGGAGAAGGTGTCCACATAACCTTATCAGGAAACAAAGAAGATGAGGCAGTAAGTAAATTTGCTTGATTAATTGTGATAAGGTGTCTAATGTGAGATGGAATGGCCCAGCTACCATAGTAGCTTAACGCATTACTAACAGTTGCCTGACTCCTTCCCCAAAAAATAGTCATAAAGAAAAGTTTTGGGAAATTGTTCAAAGAGAATGCCAGTTTTGAGTCAGGGATCTCTTCAAAGTTGTATATCCCTACTATCACCGATAACATGGATATCGGCATGCTTATGTGTACAATATTTGCTCCTTTATTTTACAGAAGGGATGTTCAACATGGTTCACCCAAAAGTTTATTTCCACTAAACACGTACGTAGACATAGTACACTGAACAATATCCATAGTAACTACATGATAGGTTCAAGCTTCAAAGAAAACATGGTTTGATGCCATGTAACAAAGACGTAGTGTTGGAGTGTATGTGGTTGGGGACTGCATACTCCAAGGTTTAACCCCAATCCACCCATGTTACAATTATGAGGTTAAAACTCAGGAAAGTATATTTATATGGAAATGTTAATAAGTTAGACTATTGGAGACTTGGAGTTGGATGCATCAGTTATTTTTAGGGAAAGCAAGGTTTTTTCGGTTAGATTGTTTGTCGACAACCCAACATATCTATACAGCTAAAGCTGGAATACTTAATACATTTTAAAAAAAAAATATGCTATCCAATCTCTTTTATGAGTTGTGATTAGTTTCTTCTTCACATTAAAGGGTTTATGCTATTTATTTATTTATATATTTTGCAACTGTAAGCAAGGGTTATGGCAGGACCCCTTGACCAAGATTTATAAAAGAAGGGACTTTTTCTAATTGTGTTCAAAATTGAAGTGATCTACTTTTAATGATAGATGCTTTTTGAATTATATCTACTAACCAAGGTGGGGATGGCTTTTATTTGTCTTTGCTAAAAATGATAAATGTATACTTGCAGGAGCTTCATGGATTACTGCAAATGAAGCTGAAACTACCACCTGAAATAGGTGTTAATCTTCCTAATCTCGAAGGAATTTACATGGCTCAAAATTATCTCTATGGTCTGATACCAAATTTGTTACGAAACGCATCAAGAATTCAAGCTCTTGATTTATCTGCAAATGGATTTCAAGTGTTTCACCTCTATTTAGAGATTGGAAAGATCTCACAACTGTAAATCTAGGCTTCAACAGTCTCTCTTCTACAACTGACCTCAACTATCAGGTATTTAATTCTTTAGTGAACTTCACCCACCTAAAAATTTGAATTTTGAATACCAACAAACTATCTGGCAAGCTTCCCAGTACAGTAGTTAATTTGTTAGTTAGCCTTAGACAATTTTGTGTTGATGTTAATAATCTATTGGGTAGGTATCCTCGAGGAATCGAAAACTATCGTAACCTCATGGTCTTATCCCTGCATAGTAATTCTTTTCATAGCATAATACACAGTTCTTTAGAAATACTTACGAAGTTGGAGAGACTCTCTCTAAACCAAAACATGTTCTTTGGGGACATACCTGAAAAATTTGGAAATCTTAGTAAACTTTATGAGATCATCGCCGAATATAACCAGTTCTCCGCTAAAATTCCTAAGAGCATCATGTTCTGCAAGCGTCTAGCCATTCTGGATCTTGTAGGGAATAGGCTAGATGGAAACATACCCAAAGAGATTTTTGAACTCTCTGATTTACGTAATCTATGTTTGGCTCGAAATTCTTTTAAGTGGTTTTCCTCCTATTGAAGTTGGTGGATTAAATCGGGTTGGATTCCTGGATATTTATAATAACCAACTCGCAGGTAATATTCCCTCAACTATTGGTGACTGTTTGAGTTTGCGTAATCTTAGTATGGCTGGAAACAAATTTAACAGTTTTATTCCAAGATCAATGGGTCGATTAGCAGCTCTAGAGAGCTTAGAGGTAGGGATGGCTTTAATTTGTCTTTGCTAAAAATGATAAATGTATACTTGCAGGAGCTTCATGGACTAGTGCAAACAAAGCAGAGGGGAGAGCTAGAAAGAGCACTTCTGCAAGTATTATACAATCTTAATCAGGAAATGATTGCCTTGATGCCAAAAACATTAGAATGCATTTTGCGGGTAGGTATCTTCTTCTTGACATTATCATAAATGGGGTCTAAACAATGTCACCAAGATACCCTCTCCATACTTTACTAAATATGATTTGAAGATTTAGAAACTATGTTATATTGCAACATAATAAGGGATAGAGATCTTTGAAATGTAGCTAAGTCATCATCTTCGATAAAGTTATTTATTTTGCCAGACCTCACGATCACACATATAAATATATTTATCTCGCCTGTTTGTAGATCTTTGAAAATTGTTCTTTGTAGATTAAAAAGTAATATTTCTAGACAAAATCAAAGAGGTAAATCTACTCTCTTCCATTTCCTGTGCAAGGTTGGATCTTCTTTAGATTTTCAACAGCATATTGCATGAATTGTCTCAGTCTTTTAAAATAGGGTCTAAAATATTTCCCATGTTATTAATATGTTCTAAAACAACACAGGCCTATCAGAGAGAATGCAAATAAAACATGGTTCATTCTTTCTCGAGTTTACTGTCAGTGGTATTGAAGTACTCCCAGAGTTTGAAGGGACAAATGGGTCAGTCTCCGTCAAAGATAAGCAGGATTATTGCCAGGTCTTGCACATTTTAAATTGTACTTTGATGGGCTTAAAATAAATAGAGGCCGAACAGAGTGGAAAAGAAAAATTTGATGTAAGGTAGTAATTTATGTACTATGGGAATACTTCTTAGCTAACTATCCGTCTTCTTCTTGGATTGTGATGTAAAAAAACATTTTTAACAATGCCTCACATTATGCTGATTTTATGAGATTGATTTATCTTGCCTCACATTATGTTCATTGCCGAAAGTATCACTTTTCTAAGATTCTATGAAAATAAAGGGGTTAAACTGTTCCTATTGTTGTTGATTGCATTCTCATTGTTGGGCATATGTAATAACAAAATAATCTTATATTCTTATTACAACTCCTCTCTTCCTGAATTCTGCAATTCCTTTATTTTGATTTCAGCAGATGATGTGGCTTATCTTATTGATCTTATACTATTCCCTTGGAGGCTTGGAAAGCATACAAACCTAGGATCTAGAGCATTGGATCCTGTAATCTCATAACTCTATAATAATTCACTGTCCTTATATCCTCTTTTTAAGTCCCCTCTATAACATCCATAACAAAGGTAACTCCTCCCTTTTTATGAGTATTATTTATATAACATCATGCATGAAAAAAAAATGTTTTTACACCACCTTTAATAATCTTAATTTCTCTAATAATTTCTCTCAAAATTATCAAAATTTATAGCGCTTGTAACTCATATCCCCATACTCTATATAAGTCCACTTTCTTCTTCTCCCACCTCTATCATAGCCAACATTTGTGTCCCTTTGTGATAAGTAATCATTTTGATATATGTCTTTGCTTTTACAATTTTTTGATGCACCGAAGCTTACATTCTCACCAACAACTACTTAAAATCAACTATTTTAAAATTATCCCTTTCTATTTCTTTCTAAGTGAAACATTATTGCATTCTAATTGTTGGGCATATGCACTAATTCTTTCTTGTCTGTCCCAGCTATTATACTCTTTTAGCATCACATTCATACACAGAAATGGCCGTTGTCTGCATCACCAATTTGGAGAGTATAATTTCTTAAAAGCATGCTTACCACGTTAGTGTTACCCAAGCATTCGTAGAAATACATCTAAAGAGTGTCCTTGAGGTTAGAAGATTGTTGAACCATGAACTCCTTATAAGATATGACGACCCCATTGAAGTTATAAAATTCTCAATAGACTTTTTTGGTTTTCTAGCCGAACTAGGCCATGATAAATTAATACAAAACCTTTGTTCTCAAATAGAATCTTGGTCTAACAATCTAATTGGTGAAGAATTTTAGGTTCACAGTAGAGATACCTTTCTCCAAATCTCACTTGAAGCTATGCTCGATACACTATTGCAGGAGTCAGAAGAGTTAACCACGAAGCTGGAATTAGATATCGTTACAACCGTCCATGATTATGCTGATCCAGGGGTTGCTATTATAACTCTGACCATGGATTCCTGAACTACAACCAACCTCTCAGGAACTACACCAGGTGAAACTAATGAAGGAAGAGACAAAATTTGCCCAATTTGCTTGGATTATTATGCAGAATGTCAAAATGTCACAACCACCCAATGTGGACACAAATTTTACTTAGGGTGTATACTCCAGTGGATTTTGATTTCACAAAAAATAGAATGTCCTTATTGTCGGTCTTTGATTCCAACAACTATTTATTTCAATAATGTTATTCTTTGATTTATTTCTTATGTATGGTAAACTGTTTTTGGATAGTCATCAAAAGTTTTGGCACATTTCCTCACATATAATATACTCAATTAGGCATAGTTGTTGGAAAGGAGATTAAAATATACTTATTAAGGTTATGGATTATAGCCAATGCTTGAACAACCTAGGTTGAAATGTAATGACAATTTTTTTGAGAAACCTGATGCTTTACACCTTACTCTCTCATTCTTAACCTTAATATTTAATAAAAGTATAAATATTATATAAATAAGAGATGTATCATTCACAATATGTTACTGAGATATTGTGTATTTCTCGAAATGCTTCTCAAGTATATCACGATTAAGGAACAAAGAGTGACCTGCCATAGTACATGTAAAAAAGAAATATAAAGTTTGGCTTATGATGTATTATGTGACAATCTCTTTAGTGGAAGATGGATCATATCATTACTCTCCCCTATGTCTTGCATCGCGGTGTACTTGGATCCTTGCACGTCTTTTCTTTTGTGAGCTTCTATTCCACGTGTTTTAGAAGTGCGGACTAGCAAGGAGAGAGTGGGTGAGAAGGAATTAACCAACTATGCAGGTCTTCATGGAAAAAAAGTAGCTAGAGTACGCTTCGAGTCTGTCTTCTAAAACAATTAACTCATGCATAAGAGTTGTAAATAAATTCAAGCAAATTATGAATGGGTAAAGGTTCTTGCGGAAAATTTATTTATGAAAAAAGCACAACCATTCTCTTATTTTCTTTGCGTTGACAAAAAAAAGTATATGAAGAAAGCAGGACAAAGCTAGAAAAGTCTTCCATATATCATTGCATATATAAACCAATCATATTAAATAGGATAGCCCTTACGATTAATCATTCATTTTCATTTTAACTGGGTAGGCAACTTCTTGCTCACCACTTCATAACACATCTCTTAATTTTATTACACTACCTTTGGACCAAACGTTTCTCTCGCACAAATTCACAAAGGAGATTTTGGGGGGAGACGTTTCTCTCTTAATGCTCTTCCAAAACTTCCCAAAGAACTAATGTTATTTCTCTTAATGCTCATTATGGGTGTATTGATGATCTTCCTATACCCAAATAGTAAATCAAAACGTTACATACGAAATCCCCTCTTAATCATGTCTATTACATCATCTCCTCAACTCATCCTCTCTCTCTCCATACTCTTTTCACAGCTTAATAATTTGATAAACACTCCATCATTGCTAAAGGAAACTGATTTGTCAAGGTATGCTTTCTATTATCTTCATCATCATAATCAGATAATCTAGATAGTTTCCCTCATTTTTTCCCATATTTGTCAAGATTATTCTTAAGCAATCAACTCTTGATTTCAATTAGTTTATTTTGAATTTTCCTCCTAATTTATTCCTCTGCCATAATTTTTCAAACTAAATTTGATTCATCTTTAGATTCAATCTAATTTTGCATCCTAAATTTATAGGCATAAACATTTATACAGTCTGAAGAATAACCTTTAGTCAAGACAATAATCTCTTTTTTCATCGAAAGACGAAAGGCATAAACAGGCAGAGTACAAAAAATTAGTTATTGACTTGCGCACGACGCTCCCCTTCCACAAAAAAACAACTTTATTTTCCAAACTTCCCCGTAAGATTCCATTTTTCTCAACTTTAGCTAGGTTCTGCTACAGGAAATTAAGACATAACATAGGAGAAGATCCCACACACCATATTCAAACATGAATCCTAAACCACAAGTCCTTAATTTCAATAGACTTGCTCAGCTTCTGTTAATCTTTAAGCACTGAAACCGCTTAAAACAAATTGCCACTGGAAAGTGTTTGATAAAAACTTCCTGAAAATAGTATCATTTACGTTGAGTAAATGTGCAGTGCATTTTCTTAAATATTGGGAACCTTCAATAAGCTTTAGATCCTTTGTTCTAGAATAGAAACATAAAATAACAGAGTAAGCAGATCTCCATGCCACAAACCTCTTAAACTTCTTCGAAAATTCATTAGAGCATCATCTCACCAAAACCAAGATAAGTGAGCATCATCTACAGTCTACTGTCATTGTTAAATCATCGCTTGCTACATTCGGCAAGAAAAGTTATATAACAATCAAATTTTGCCATAGAAAACATAAGACATAGCTACCATACCATATCCGTTTTACCAGTCTCTGTGCCATACTTTAGCCTTTGTTGTTTGGAATGCAATAAGTACTTAAGTTTTAAGAAATTTTACCACATAATGCTTTAAACAGACTATTAAGAATGCTCGACAGAGCTTTTTATTGTAGCTTCCTTCTGCAAATTTCTAAATTAAGTAGGCAGTATTTACAACCATATGAGGTGTCTGCTGCATTAGCACCACCACCTCTATGTCCATGCTGAATTGTGGTATCAAAATTTTACTTTCATTTGAACTTCAACTGTTGCTAATCCTATACACTGGATCATGCAACATAACCCACAGTATTAGATCATGTAAAAAAAATGGTATTAGTTTGTGTATAAAGAAATATCAATATCTTCGTAAATATTCCATTCCCCTCATAAATAGAAGTATACTTCATACAAAAATAAGACAACAAGGAAAATTTTACTCTAAAAGAACTCAGATGTTGTACAAGATTGTTTGCAAACAAAATAACTTATAGTAGTAAATTACCAGGAACATGAGATGGAGATCCAGACTCTATGAGACCTTTCTTCCTATGAAAAATACCACTCAAAGTGGGCAATATTGTCTTCCCTGACCCAAATTTCTTCTCCAACTTGTTATAACTTTTACTCTTCATCAAGAACATCTTTTGTATGCTAGACCATCGTGTTGGTGATTTAGGAGCCTCTTCTATCGCAGCCAGAATCTGAATTTGAGTCTCAGCTTCACATTATAGCTCTCTTTCCTGCCATTTTCGTAGTTCTCCCTCTATTGCCCCCTTTGTTTTATCTGCAGTTTCCGCTCTTTTCAGGTATTCTTCTGTCGCAACTTCCATCACCTTAATTATCTTCCAATTTTTCTTTGTCTTTTTAAGTGTTTCATTCTCACTGGCTTTCAAAGCTATAACCTTGGCACTTACTGCAACTACTTTACGCTATTTCAAAGGGTGTGAATTTCAATATAATTTTAGTTTGGGTATGTATGCTTTTAATCATGCATTTATGTACTCCTCTATAAATGTAAAAGCAAAACATGTATTGTGTAAATTATTGTTTCTTGGTTAATTTTGAATCCACATTTATGCACCAATACATACTTCAAACATTACACTCATACAAAACTGCACCATCATTTACAACTTCAAAAACTCTAGATGTAGCTTTTTAGCCATTGAGGAGAACTTATGATTCTTCTCAGTTATTTAATGAACATCTTTTGGATTGCATAATTACATATTATTTTTTCAAGTATAAATATATGAGTTACTGTTGTTTTAACTTAGTTCTAACATTATTTGCTCTTTACCACAATTTGTAGCCTCGATCACCATGATCCAAGTTCGTTATGCTCTTTTGCGACAGCTAACTCCACCACGGGACCGTTGGCACTTGAAAGTCCGCTTGAGTAGAAAATGGACCACAAGAAACTTCACAAGCAAAGAAGTTTGGGGTCTAGATATGTTGTTCATTGACTAGAATGTAAGTACATTCCTAACACTTACAAACCACCCAAAAGAAATTCAATTCGAAAAAATTTAGTTTTTCACGTTTAGATTTTAACCATATTTATATTATCAAATTCTCAGGAGGATCAAATACATGCATCAGCTCTAAGAGACCTTATTCCGCAGTTCGGTAACATACTTACAGAGGGAGATATTTTCCATGTAGAGAAGTTTAACTTTTCTAAAATTAATGGTACTTATCGACCCATTATTGCTGGTGAATATAAGATTTACTTCAAAAATGACACCATCGTAAAACGATATGAGGATCAAACTCTACCCATACCGTTGTACAAGTTCTCTTTCGTAGAGTTTAATAAAATACCTAACATATATAACCAACCAAAATATCTTACAGGTATTCACTACTGACCTTATTCGGTGTAGTTCTTACAACAGTGAATTATTTTAAATTTTATCAATAAAAATTTAATTCAGATATTGTCGGGAAGCTGAAGGCCATAACAGAAATTGAATTGGTCAGCAAAAGAAACGGAGATACATCCCCAAAACGGGATCTAATTCTTGAAAATATGTGGTACGAAAATCAATTGATATGAAATTATATACATGAACAAAATTTGTTTATCTATATTTTTATAGCTATTTTTTATAACTTCAATATAGCGGATCAACAATGAAAATCATTGTTTGGGATGACATGTTAAAAGAAATACCGCTTGATCTCTCAGAAATGCCTTCAACTCCAATAGTTTTTATTGTCACGTCTACGACAGTAGACATGTTCAAAGTTATGCATTCCGCCTTTACTCAATTATATATGATTATTTTATAATTTGTTACTAAAATTGTATAATATGCTTAGGTGTTTGCTACTTAAAGCCCACAAGCGCAACAAAGATGTATTATAATTTGCAAAATTCAGAAGTATCAACGCTCTTAAACATGTTTATTAATGACATTTTTCTAACAAGGTCGTAAATTTTTAATCAAACAATGAATCAATTTCAATGCCATTTTAATTTTAGTAAAAGCCTTTCGAGTGATGGCTCGGTACAAATGCTCGGGAATACAGACAAAAATACATAAAACAAAGCAGATTTGATGTTTGCAAATAGAAAGGAATTAGGTGAAATTTCACTATTATGGATGAATCTCAAACTGAGGTACAATTATATCTACCATATATATCAAAAGATTTACTTTCCTTTTATTTATGAGTACTTCGGTTTTTAGCTATAGGAAAAAAATTACACTTGCAAAGCAACAATCACAAAGGTCTTTGCAAATTACTGATGGTACTATCTATCATGTACAAAATATCTTAGGAAGGTGATTTATGCAAACATTGAATACAATTGTAATTTCTGTAAATCTCAATTTACGAACCCGGTCCCAAGGTAAAAACTTGTTATTTTTATTAAACATGAATAAAAATATAGTCTAATAAGCTATACAAAAATACAGGTACAAGTTGCAATTGCAAGTTGATGATCTAACGGGAACTGCAACTCTAACAACATTTAAAAGAGAAGCAAAGACAATGGTTCCACAATTAGTACAAGAACTAATATACCTGGAACAGGAGGTAAGAAAATCAGCTTTTGACTCTATAAGAAATTATATATTTGAAATGGATTTGTTATATTATGACCAATTATATATATTTATAGCTCATTTTCTCATTATTGTTACATACTTTGAATTTTTTTCCCAATGATTGTGTATCAAAACTTTTAGGAAAACGGGCATGACTTGGTTGAAAATGTTCTTCAAAAGTTAGTTGGTTCTATATACATCTTTCAATTCAAAATAATTGAGTATAATATAACAAGAAGGAAAAAGAACTTTACAGTGTCAAAATTGTGGGCAATAGGACGCTACGTTTGAGTCTACTGAGTTGGTGAACAAAATATCAGGTGTAAGTCACATATACATTATATATATATATTCATGCTATTTTTAGAATTTTTATTCAAATAAATAATTAATTTGTAACATACAAAGCAAGATACAAATAATTCTAACAAAGGTTCATACGATTGTCAAACTAGCTTGAAGGTATTAATTTTATCCACTCGCCAATTTACTAACTATATATATGCAATTGAAACAATTGTATACTTTTGTAAAAATAATTATACTAATATCTTTTACTCTTTAATAAAATTTATAGAAAAAATTTTCAATGTCAACTTCAACTGATGAGGGCATTTCTGAAAGATGTCCACAAACGTCTAACGCTGACTAAAAAGTAAATTTTACAAGATAATTTTTGTCCAACATATTTCTTTATTTGTACACAGTTATGAAAATTGTAAATTAATAGATCTTCTCCAATGTTTAATGCATATCATGTTGCGGTTGCCATCAATCCTTCTAGAAGATCTCCAAATACCGAGTTTGCCTTATTATGTTTACTTTGTCTTTAATGTTAATGAAGACTTCCAAATATCTCTATGATTTTAACAAGATCAAATTATATTTATCGCGATTAGAATGAATATGTTTCCACCTTTGCAATTATATTCATACTTGCTAAAATGTTTTGCAAAGCTATCTTGAAGTGATGTGATTTTGCAGGGTAGTTATAGAAGAGAATTTTTAATGGTTGTTTCAAACAGGGTTATGCATTGAACTATCTTTGTATGTTTACTCCATAGCCTTTTCTTTCGTTTATATGTTTAACATTTTTTTTGCGTTTCTTGAGGTTATCTTCTCTTTGTTTGTTGCTTCCAAGTGCGGTAATTCTTTTCCAGTATGGTAAATTGTTGGAGTATCTACATTTTTAATATCTTTGACCCGCAATGAGTCTATGGACTTTTAATATTGTTGCTCCTTCCAAGTGGTGTCTTATTGGTGTACATATAACACCAAATTATATGTATATTTAAAGTATGCAATTGGAGACTCCAAATTATGGTTTGCTAAAATTTTATTGGTGTACATATAACACCTTCTACCTATGGTAAGCATTTTTAAATGTTAGTTTGCTAATGATTTCCCCAACAAAATATGGTTGAAGGACTAAGAACATATGGTTTTCTTCAAAATTCATAATGCATTTTGACTATATTATGAACTTCTATTAAAACTTTATTGTTGAAATTAGCCAAAACCGAAATGCATTAGCCAAATACTACATAAACTCTGTATTTATCAATCAATATAAACTAACGCATCCATACGTAGCACGGGCTTATAACCTAGTATTTTTATAAAGAACGACATATTTATATGTTATAAAAGCACGACATTTATAACTGTCGGTAACAATAACGACTCCATTTTTTGTGACAGTTCTTAGCGACATAATATAAGTCGTTAATCAGGCAATAACGACAGTTATATCCGTCGCTAATAGCCATTTTTCACGTAGTGTATATACATATAATAGTTTTAGTACAACCTATTCACCCCTTTCTAGGTTATTTGGTAGAACTTTAGTTGGTGGGGATTTCATACTTCACTTTTCAAACAACCTCGGCTGATACTAAATGTTATCACTTATCATAATAGAAATAAATGAAAAACTGAAATAATCTTATTGATTTGGATGCTTACTGACTAAGTCCTCTTACATAGGCATGCAAATTTAACAAACTGTCTAGAATGATGATTAGGTCTTCCACGTCTATTCATCAAACCTGGACTCAATCAACAACTAGATCTCCTACAAATTTGCTTAATAACTTGGACTCAAGACTAACTCAAACACTAACACTAAACTCATTTAGACTTTATTCAAACTCTAACAGTTATACCAATTGTTACAACATAGAATGATGCTATTTAACTGTAACCTGCTATTTTTCAGAACGGAACAACACATATAACTTAACGGGATTTAACTGTAACCTGTTATTTTTCAGAACGGAACAACACATATAACATAACGGGCTCAAAGCGTTACAGTTATAACACAGTTAAATAACTGTTATATTAAACCATGGTTTAATCTCAAGTCAAGAACTCTTCCTTGGTGGAATCCACTCCACCACCACTCAGCACAAATGGCTACAACTCTAAGACCATTTAAAGAGATAATTCAGTTCCAGTACAACAACTCTAGTGTAAAACTAAAAGAGATTCTACATGCAACCCTTCATCCATAAGAAAAAAAACACCAAAAAACTCAATTCCTGAGTATCTCAAGGACTCAATAAAATCATCTCCACAAATTCCTAACCAAAGCCTCAGACCACATCAAACCTAGGAACACCTAGTTGTGCAATTGCAGCATATAAGTTCTACCACGACTCTCTGTTTTCGAAAACAGAGAAAGCTGAGAAAAAAAACTGACACAAGTTACAATTTCGCGCCTTAAATTACAAAGTTGACTCATCATCACTCTCTTCACCTCTCTCTCTCTCTCCAAACTCTTATCCCAACCATTACCTTCAGCTCTGCAAGCAAGAGTGCAATGCTCTAGAAACCAGTAAGTATTTTTTTTTTTTTTTGTTAAGTATTGGTTTTAATTTATAATGTGAGATATATTTTGGGATTTTAGTTTTGTTAGTTTTAGGGGAACCTCTTTGTTTGTTGATCTCATTCTTGTTAAAGCCGCAAGATTTTCTGCAATCATGTTATAGTTTTAGGGAACCCCTTTGTTTGTTGATCTCATTTGAAGTTGAAATTACTTAATTTTCATGAAAATTTGATCTTCTTCAGGAATGTCTTCTATTGCCAAGCGAACCCGTTCGACAAAATTAGAATCGTCAACAAGAAAGCATGAGAGAGTTAACAAGAGCAGCAGCAGCAGCAGTAGTAGCAGCAGCAGCAGTAGTAGCAGCAGCAGCAGCAGCAGTAGTAGCAGCAGTAGCAGTAGCAGCAGCAGCAGTAGCAGTAGCAGTAGCAGTAGTAGTAGTAGTAGTAGTAGGTAGTGGGGGTAGTAGTGGTGATAGTAGTTGGAGTGGTGGTAGAAATTTTGCTGGACCAAAGGGGTTGCGGAGAAATGGGGTTGGGGGATCGAGGGGTTTAAGACGCGGTGATAAGGTAGAAATGGGAGATCTTGAGAAACATAGAGATTTTGACTCGATTGAGGATATCACGGACGAGAAAATGGAGGAGGAGGAGGATGATATAGCTGTAGAAGTGAGAGACAAAGGGGTAGAATCAGTTTCTCTTCCAAAATCAGGTTTAAAATCAGGGGGTTTTGCGAAACGTGACAATGTAATTGTAATTGATGATGATGAGAGTGAGTCGTCGAGGCAAGAGCCAGTACAAGAAAGGGTGGCATCTGATTCGGATTCAGATTCAGATTCAAAATCAGATTCATCAGTATCTGATTTTCTTACTACTGATGATGACGACGATGGTGACGATGATGACAGTAGTAAGTCTGAGTCGATAAAATCAGATGATTCAATTACTGACAGTGGTGATTTTGAAGATGATGAGGTAGATAGCGATTATATTCAATATGTTGAACTTAATGACGAGGATGGGAATGATGGTGATACCAATACGGTAGGACTTAAGAGAAGAAGGGACACTGGGCATGAAGTTAATGGCGATGATAAGAATGTTCGTAATACTACGAGTGGACCTAAGAAAAAAAGGTACTCTGGGGTTGAAGTTAGCGGCATGGATGGGAGGAATATTTGTAATGCTACGAGTGGACATAAGAAAAAATGGTATACTGGGCGTAAAGTTAACGATGAAGATGGGAATGTTGGTGATGTTACAGTTGAACTTACAAAAAATAGGCGCACTGATCTTCAAGTTAATGGCGAGGAAGGGGGGAATGTATATACTGCTACGACTGGCATTAAGAGGAAAATGTTCTCTGGACTTGATATCTTGATTACTGATAAGAAGGGTTTAAAAACTTCAATTAACGAAACCAGCTCTGTAGCAAAACGAACCCGATCACACTTTTCTTCAGGGCCTTCCAAAAGTAAAAAGATGAAGCTTGGAACCGTCAGTGAACCGATCTGTTTTGACAACAGTGACGATAATGATGATACTGTTAATGAAGCTGATGTTTATGTTATGAATGAAAGTAGTAACGATGATGGTGATGAAAATGAAGAAGAAATTGATGTTGACAAAGAAATAGGTCTTGGGGCTAGGAATGGAAGTGTCAAAAAGAAAGGAGCAAGTAAGAAGGGGAGACTAAAAGATGAATCCTTGTACAAATATTATTTCAATACCATTTGGGACAATTATAAGTTGTCTAAGCAAGCGTCTGAAGATGATGTCCACGAAAAGACTCCCCAAGTAGATGTTGTGGCACCGCTTCTACGAAAGTTCAGCTTCGGTATTAAAAAGTCTCCGCCAAAGGAGAAAACAGAAGATGAAAAAGAGTTAGAGCGCTTGTGGCTCGAGTTTGACGTTGCTCTCACGTCTTATGGGATGGGGTCCTTTAATAACACGGTAAGTCGACGATAACCTGGCAACTGCATTATCGCTTTGTTTTTGTTATTGGTATATATATATTTCTGCGTAATAGCCATATTACTAGTGATGTCGTGATTGTCCACATATTTGATTTGTATCTCTACATTGGCCTATGAAATTACGCAAGCTACTTTTTTCATACCAGCGGTTTTGTATAATACCTTTTTATTGCAATTTTTTCTTCTAAGGTTTGGAGAACAATTAAGGCTATTCTATTTAATTGCCTAATGTATATGATTTCCGTATCCCCTTGTTGGGACGTGCTAAACTTTATAATCAAATGTCCTTAACACAACCATGTTTTAGCTCACTAGACTCTTAGGTCTCATAGTTCAAGTTTGTAGAAAAAAGTTGTAATTAACTTAGTAGAGATGCCACAAAAGATAGTAACTATGTCAATAAATGATCATATAAGGTGATTTTTGATAACAATTGTATCGTTTATCAAAGTTCTAGAAACCAGATTCACTACAGAGAAGTATATATACAGAAACCTAAAAAAGGGGAAAGACTAAACTACCCTTACAATAAATGTAACTCTAACAATCCCCCCCCCTCTCAAACTCACTAAGGTATAGTGAGAAGCATCGAGAGTTTGCCAAGAAGAAAATGGAAGCGCAAAATAGTATGAGACTTTGTGAAGAAATCAGCCAATTGCATAGTAGAAGTAACAAATGGCAAAGAGATTGTGCCATGCTCTAAATGATGACGTGTAATATGGCAATCAATCTCGATATGCTTGGCACATTCATGAAAGACAGAGTTATGTGCAATCTGAATAGCACCCTTGTTATCACAATACATAGGTGTAGGAGAAGAAAGAGAAACGCCAAATCATCAACTAACCAATGCAACCAAACTATCTCAACAGTCGTCGAAGCCATAACACGATACTCAACTTCAGTAGAAGAACGAAAGACTATATTTTGTTTCTTACTTTTCCAGGAAATGAGAGAGTCGCCTAGAAAAATACAGAAACTAGTGATAGACTTACGATCTGTGGGATCACCAGCCCAATCAGCGTCAGAGAAAGCTTGAAGTTCTAAAGCAGATGTAAAAGGAAGTAACAAACTTTGATATAAAGTACCACGAAGATAACATAAAATTCGAAGAACTGCTGACCAGTGAACAGTAGTGGGAGAAGAGACAAATTGACTAACAATATGAACTGCATAAGCAATATTAGGCCTTGTGATTGTAAGATATACTAAACTACCAACAATAACCCGATATAAGGTAGGATCATCCAAAAGAACACCGTCAGAAGGAGTATAATGAACATTTAGTTCTAGATGAGTCTCAACGATCAACGAATCGGTAAGACGAGCTCAAGAGATAACATATGTTGCATACTTGGACTAAGAAAGAAGATATCCTATGGGAGAATAGGTTACTTCAATGCCAAGAAAATAACAAAAAAACCCTAGATCCTTCATCTCAAATTTTTGTTGCAACTGTAACTTCAAGAAACAATACCATTAATATCATCACCTATCAAAATCATGTCATCCACATATAAAAGAAGAAAAATACGTCTATTTGAAGTTGAGCGAATAAACAAAGCTGGATCATGAACGGTAGTACGAAAATCAAGTGCGGCCATCACTGCAGAGAAGTTCTCATACCAAGCTCGATGAGCTTGTTTGAGACCATACAATGCCTTCCGAAGTCTACACACCTCCCCAGAATTGTGGTAAACACCTGGAGGAGGAACCATGTAAACTTCCTCATTTAAGTCTCCATTAAGAAAAATATTTTTTACATCCAATTGTAACAAAACTCACTTACGAATAGATGAAACCGCAATCAAGGTGCGAATGGTTGTCATTTTGGCAACAGGAGCAAAAGTTTCCTCATAATCAATCTCATATTCTTGTGCAAATTCCTTTGCAACCAATCTAACTTTATATCGCTCTATAGAACCATCAGACTTAGTTTTTATTTCATAAACCCATCGACACCCAACTGCAGTTTTACCACAAGGCAAAAGAACCAATTCCCACGTACCAGTCTTATGCAAAGCAGTAAGTTCTTTATCCTAAGCCTGTTACCAATGAGGATCAAGAACAACCTCGTTATAGGAGGTAGGCTCAGAGAAAGAGTGAATATATGCTAAAAAGGAAGAAAAATTAGCAGGATAACAAAAATTAGAGAAACCAAAACGATCAGGAAGCTTACAATCGCGGGGAGGGTTGCGAGTTTCCACATTGCCAAAAATTCTTTGAGAGTCCGCCGAGAGGGATGGAGGAGTACCTGCACAAGAAACATCATTTCCTCGACGAGAGTAAACGTGAATAATCGGCGAACGAGCAACTGTAGAAGGTAACTTATGAGCATAAGGTTGACTAGACTCATCATCAGGAAACGGGTCAATGTAAAGAAGATCAGACTTACTCAATGTACTAGAACTCACAGGAATGGAAAAGAAAGGAATATGCTCAAGAAAAACTACATGACAAGAGACATATAATTTGTGTGCAACAGGATCATAACAATGATATCCCTTTTGTCCTTCATCGTAACCCAGAAACACACATTGCAGAATGAGCAGATAATTTTGAACGCTTAACTTTTGGACGAAGAACAAAACAAGTACAACCGAAAACCTTTGTAGAAAAATAATCTGGAAGCTTACCATACATTCTTTCAAAAGGACATAAGAGCAATTGAAATTCGGTTAATTAAATTGGCAGCAGTAAGAAATGTTTCACCCCAAAATGCACTTGGAACATTAGCAGATAATAAAAGAAATTGAGTTGTCTCAATGATGTGTCGATGTTTACGCTCAGCAACACCATTTTGTTCAGTACAAGAAGATTGTTGTATTGTCCCATTAGAAAGAGACGTATAATTGCCACCCAAATCAAATCGAAAACATTTAATAATACAAGAGTATTGTGTCTGAATCATAGAATAAAAGGATTTAAAAATAGACAAGAACTCAGAAAGACGGGTCATAATATAAACCCAACAATATCAAGAATAATCATCTATAAATGAAACATAATACTTTAACCCTTCTTTAGTAGGAATAGGAGCATGTCCCCAAACGTTAGAATAAATTAAGTCAAAAGGTGCAAGAGAAACATATGTATTTTTATTAAAAGGTAATGCAAAAATTTTTGCAAGTTTGCAACCACTACAATAAAAAATATCATGACTAAGTAAATTCCCCAAAACTCCAGAAGCAATTAAGTATTTTAAGCGAGAACTAGAAACATGTCCAAGACGAGAATGCCATAAATAAAAGCTAGATGACTTAGGACTCAAACGAAAAGAAGAAAGGTCCACGGAGGATGCAGAAGCGGCAATAGCTAGGATATGGAGCGTTTCTAACACATAGTCTTCCCTCTCTACGTCCTAACCCAATCAGCTTCTGGGAACAAAGATCCTATACAAAACAACAAATGGAACGCAATAGCTAGGATATGGAGCGTTTCTAACACATATAGTCTTCCCTTTCTACGGCCTAACCCAATCAGCTTCTGGGAACGAAGATCCTACATAAAACAACAAGTGGAAGAAAACAAAACAAAATATCCAGAGTTAAATAATTGACTAACCGATATTAAATTTACAGCAAGTTGAGGAATACAATATACATCAAAAGAGATTAGTTTGAAGAAATAATAGAGCCAGTACCTACCAATGACATAGGAGTGCCATTGGCAGTTAAAACCGAGAAAGAGGAAGGAAAGGACATAAGAGATGTGAACAAAGAAGGATCATTAGCCATATGATTCGTAGCACCAGAATAAAAAAATTGAAGTGGAATGAGATATACCTGAAGAAACTGAAGAGGTCAAACCTATAGATGGAGAGATTGCAATAGCTGTGGTATGAGGAGAAAAAAGTTTCTGCAACTGCTTAGCAGTGGAAGATAATGATGGAGCTGGTGAAGGTGATCCATTCTCCAATGGCATAACTGCAGCGGTACGATAATCCCTTTGCTTTGAAGTTTGTTGTCCCCTATTCAATAATAAAGGACATTGTGCTTTTCAGTGACCCTCCTTTTTGCAAAAACTACATTCTTCAACACCAACTCTAGTATGTTGCCGGTCTGTAAATTATAAGAGGACCTGTGCAGGATGGCCAAGACCGTTTGACTAGGTAACGAAAGAACACCCTTTCCCTTATGTGTTTGAAGACGCACTTCTTCGGCTAGTAATTCGCTAACTACCGAATCAACTGAAGGAAGCGGATTACGATGAAGAATTGAACCAACCTCTGTTGTTCTCTGCATGTGCAATACAACTCTATAGCACCAAATCCAGATGGTTCTATGAGTACTAACTGATCCCAAAACCTTGTCATAATAGAGGAAAATTCTTGTATACTTTTATCCCCTTGTAGAGCTGACCGAATGTTTGATTCCAGCTGATATCTTTTGGCAAAGTTGGACTGTTCATACAACTTTTTAAGATAATCCCAAATTTTTTTTACTGTATCAAACTTAGCTAGATGCACTCCAATAGATTGATCAGCAGAGTTGTTTTTTATCCAAGTAATAATCTTGGAATTATTCATCCCCCAAACAGAAAACAATGATGCACAATTCTCAACTTTAGTATCAGCTGGAACTTCCTTAGTCCCAGACACATAACCCCACATCTCTCTACCTATTAAAATATTTTTCATAACATGCGCCCAATAAGCATAGTTATCACCCGATAATTTCGTACTAATAGCATGAAGAAAATCTTTGCGAGTAGCAGCCATAATAAACAAATAACTATTTTGATCAAAATCCCAAATCCAAAATACCAAATCAAAGAGATCGAAGATAGATTACCACTGACTACCAAATTGAATCGATCAAACAACTTAAAGTAGAAATCTGCAAACAACTTCAAAGAGAGAGATGAAAACAAGTGGAAATCTTCTTATCTTGAAGCAAAATTTGTTCTGCAACTAGACTTCAAAAAAAAAACACCAAGATTCTAGGGTTTTAAAGAACCCCAATCAGATTTGAAAAGTAAAGTAAAGAAAAATCAAAGATCTTGCAAAGAGAGAGAGAGATCTCCAACCAAATCAGATGTGCAAAGGTTTCACGTTTAGCTCGATACCATGATAATAATCGTATCCTTTATCAAAGTTATAGAAACCAGATTCACTACAGAGAAGTATATATACAGAAACCTAAAAAAGGGGAAAGACTAAACTACCCTTACCATAGATGTAACTCTAACAATTTCAATAGTCCGGAAAAACATTTCTTGATACGTCCAATTTTCTTGACATTGCAAAGAGCGTGGTTAGAAGACCATTGACTGTCAGACAGGAAAAATGCTCTCAGAAGAGTGTCAAATCAAAATTTTGCAGTGATACTATAAACCGACGCTGAGTGGAGCAGACTCTTTGCCTTCAAGAGATTTGCAGGCTTTGGATGTCTCCTTTATCACATCATAATCTATACATGGTTCAATCTAAATATCCAGTAGAAGAATCTTAGCAATTAACAAGTTTAAGCACATGTCTGTCTGCATGTGGTCTGTGAAATAAATTGACGCTCTCTATGTGCTTACACGTGTGTGGCTCTTATCCAGACTCTCCTGCTCATTCCTAGCGGATAAGATATGCTATGATTTTACTCTTTTGGAGGATTCCTAATTTTTTTCAACTGTTTAACTAAGATATAGTTTAATGCAGGATACCTATGCTCAGTACACTATGCGTTATACTGTTGTTCCATAAATAGCGTCTTAATAATGTGGAATCCCAATACTTACAAAGATCAGTGCCGTAATGTTCTAATTTTAATGTTACATTTTGTTATAAGATATGTGTATGGCCTCATTTTAATTCTCGCAATTAATGTTTATAATAGTGGATGATGATGGTTATGCAAATGTAAGTAAATTAATAAGCTCTCCTGATTGTGTCTAGGTTAACAAGGAGGATGCTACCGAACCAGAGTTTGAAACTGATCAATCTATCCTTTGCGGTCGAGGGAAGCATCTACTTATCCTTGACGAGGAAGTTGGAGAGAGATGCATCTTTTGCACTTACTTGCTGGAGATTAAATATGTTCCACTTCCCTTTGTATGTGGCCCTTTAGAAAGAAGAAGCAAGAATATAAATGACGATGATTGGGATTTTTCAACCTTAGGCAGATTTCAGTTTCAGGAAAATGATGGCAGTTCTGGAGGTTCACTTACACATTGGAAAGGCACAGTATGGGACAGATTCCCAGGGATTAGAAAAAAGTTATACCCACACCAAGAAGAAGGCTTCGAGTTTTTATGGAAAAATTTGGCCGGCGGAATTGAACTCGAGAAGTTGAAGAAATGCGATAGTCCAGATGGTGTTGGTGGGTGTGTGATTTCTCACGCTCCTGGAACTGGGAAGACGCTTCTGACGATGGCATTTCTTTGGACATACATGGAGGTCTTCAAGGAATGCCGACCTCTCATAATTGCTCCCTCAAGTATTCTTCTCACGTGGGAAGAGGAATTCAGAAAATGGAAGCTCAACATTCCTTTTCACAATCTCAACTCCTCTGAGTACTCGGGTGTAAGGAAACATCGAGGCACAAAATTGACACGTTTGGTTAAGCTGTGTTCTTGGAGTGAGGGAAAAAGCATTCTAGGAATTAGCTATCCATTATTTGAGAAGCTTGCTGGCCGAAGACCTGGGGAGGCTAAAGAGGCTAAAAACCAGAGTGAGATCCAACAATTTAAACCAGAAGAAGAAGTAAGAAAGGTTTTACTTGAGATGCCCAGTTTGCTTGTCCTTGATGAAGGTCATACGCCACGGAATGAGCGAAGTCTTATCTGGAAGGCCCTGGAAAATATTAAAACTGAAAGGCGCATCATCTTATCTGGAACTCCTTTTCAGAACAACTTTGATGAACTCTACAATACAATGTCTTTGGTGAGACCAAAATTTGCGGCTAGGATGCCCTGCAAAACCCAAAAGATCAACTACAGAACATCAAAAGGGCAAGAAAGTAAAGATGATAAAGTGAAATGGACTTCGTTTACCAATACTATTGGAAAGTTTGATGATGATGGGCTTTTACAGGAGGTCAGATCTATGATCGCTCCCTTCGTTCATGTTCACAGAGGTGACATTCTTAAACAAAACCTTCCTGGATTGAGGGACTGCGTGGTGGTTCTACATCCAACGCCTTTGCAGAAGGACCTCCTTAAGAGAAGCGAGGGTATACAGGACACTTTTAAACGGGAACATACTTCGTCTCTGGTGTCTGTCCATCCCTCACTTTTGGCAGGGTGCCATTTTTTTGATAATGATGAGGCCATGATTGACAAGGTTATGTTAAAAAGGTTCAGATTGGACCCAAATGAAGGAGTGAAAACACGGTTTCTCATGGAACTGATCCGTCTTTCTCACACACTGGATGAGAAAGTTTTAGTATTCAGCCAATATCTTGACCCATTCATTATTATAAAGGATCAGCTTCGATCCATTTTCAACTGGACCGAGGGGAAGGAGGTACTGCAGATGGATGGGAAACAAAATGTGATGCATCGGCAAAATAGTATTAACCTTTTCAATGATCCGACAAGCAATGCGAGGGTATTACTTGCATCAACAAAAACATGTCGTGAGGGGATAAATCTCATTGGGGCTTCACGAATTGTTCTACTTGATGTTGTTTGGAATCCTTCTGTCGAAAGGCAAGCTATTAGCCGAGCATATAGACTTGGACAGAAGAAAGTCGTGTATACCTACCATCTCATTACTTCAGAGACGATGGAAGGAGACAAGTATTGTAGACAGGCTGAGAAGAACCGGTTATCCAACTTGATGTTTTTTCATATGGGTGCAAAGGGGTCTGAACAGAAGAGTCCGGTGTTAGTCTCTGATGATTTGATCCTGGACAAGATGGTTGATCATGAAAAGCTAAAAGAGATGTTTAAGATGATAAAATACCAACCAAAAGAGTCCAACTTGATTGATACCTTTGGATCTGCAACAAACGACCAATGAAGATACTTCACCCTGGATCAGTCAGGGCAGTTTTTTGTAGTTAATGAGGGATGTCTATGTATTATGTAGTCAGCAATGGACTAGTTGTAATTTTTTGATGCTGATTCTCTTTATGCAATGCGGAGATCCTTTTGGTTGTATATAATTGCTTATAGTTGAAGTTATCTAGTTGTTTTCACTACCAATCTATAATTTGATCCTTCTCCAGGTCCACTCATTTGCAACAAAGTGCACGAGACTGTTTGAAATCTATATTCTTCCACTCCTTTCCCACTGCCGGAGATGATATCTACACGAAGCCCGAAGAAGTTGAAAGGATGAGAAACCAATTGTGGGTTCCAACAAAGTCGCAAAAGGTGCACATTGCACTTTTGTGGCAAGTTCAGTAGTCCATGCAGGTAACTGTAGAGGATTAGTGTTTTGTTTGAATAGACACAATGTATATTCGAATAGAAGAGGCAGCACACCTTCTGTTCAAATAGAATTGTGTCTATTCGAACAAAAAACAGTCTGTTAAGTCTATTCAAACAAAATAGAGCGAATGCCTTCTGTTCGAATAGACTTTGGAGTTTGTTTGAACAAACATCGGTAAACTCAGTTTTGAGTATTGAATTGAATACATTGGCCTTGCCTCGAGATCCGTGTTGATGTAATAAGTCTTCCAAGTATATAAAGAAGACTTAGGGTATTTGCCACTCCCTTGATTCGATCTTTTGGTAAGGAATCTTTTGAGAGAAAAAAAACTTGAGAGACCTCAATTTAGTTTGTGAGTGATTATAGCATTGGATCATTGAATAAAACTCTCTATTTTGTGTAGACGTAGGCAATTTGTTGGACCACAGTAAATATGTGTTCTCGTTTGATTGTGTTTATTCTTTTAGTTTGTTCATCGCTAATCGGATTAAATCGGTGGTCGGTTTTTGTGACGCAACACAACAATTGGTATCAGAGCGAGGTTGTATTCTCGGTGGTTTTTAAAATTTGAGGTAACGTCTTATCTCGATTTCGCTTTGTTTTCAATTTGATTAGTGGATGAAAATTGGGGAACAATGGTAGAAGATGAACCAAGTTTTTCAACGGTGCCTAAACGGAATAACATAACGGTTATGTTTAATAATGCCAAAATTGAAGTTGAGAAATTCAATAGCACAAATAAATTTGGCATGTGGCGATGCGAAGTTATTGATGCGTTTAGTCAACATGATTTGGATGAGGTGTTGGAAGAAAAACCTGAAGAGGTAGAGGAGAGTATTTGGAAGAAGATGAACAAACGGGCATGTGATCAAATTCGGTCATGCCTAGCTCAAAACATAAAATATTTTGTGATGAATAAAACCTCGGTGAAAGAGGTTTGGAGGATTCTTGAGGAGAAGTATTTGGTGAAGAGCATCCAAAATCGACTCTATTTGATGATGAAGATTTACCGTTTCATAATGAGACAAGAGATTTCTATGTTGGAGCATTTGAATGATTTCACCAAGTTACTTGCCGACTTGGCGAATCTAGAAGAGGCTATAGATGATGTGGACAAAACTCTATTGTTCTTGAACTCGCTTCCGGAAAAGTACGAGCACTTCGTTACGACGATTACCTATGAGAATAGTTCTTTACAATATTCGGACGTGACTACTACGGTGGTGAATCATGAGTACAAAAATAAGATTAAACGTGAGTCCGACAAATCAACGTCTGAGGTACTGATGGCAAGATGGAGGTCTACAGATAAGATGAAGTTTAGTAGTAATAACTCTCGATCAAAGTCGAGAAGTCGCGGTGTTAATCGCAACAATTTGGGTAAATACCAATGTGCGTTTTGTAAAGAGACGGGACATTGAAAGAATAAGTGTCATGTACTTCTAAATAAGAAGAAATGTGGAAAAGTTGGCCCTTCAGTAAATGTTGCTTAAGAACGTGGGGTAAGTAAATGTAATGATTCAAACTTTTCTTTAACTATATCATTTAATGCATGTATTGTTGATTCCAAAGAATGGATTATGGATTCGGGTGCTAGTTATCATATCTGTCCCGAAAGTGGTTATTTTTCTAGTTTCAAAAGGCTAGAAGGTGAAGCTGTGTTGATGGGAAATGACGATTCCTGTCGCATATTGGGGATAACTACTATCCATTTTAAGTTGCACAATGGTTTGGTTAAAAAAATTGAAGAGGTTTGGTATATTCCGGCTATGAAGAAGAATATTATCTCAACTGGTTTACTTGAAGCGAAAGGCAACAAGTTTGTGTCTGAAAATGACGTTAAAAAGTTCTTAAGGGAGTAATAGTGGTTTTGAAGGGTCAAAGAAGAAGCAACAACTTGTACTATTTAGATGGTGCGTCTATTTTTGGGGATGTTGATACTACGGGAAGTGTTGAGACTACTTCCAGAGATACTACTAAACTATGGCATTTGCGTTTCGCGCATACGGGTGAGATGTCCTTGAGAGTTCTTGCGAATCAAGGGCTATTGAAAGGTGTTAAGGCATGCAAGTTAGATTTCCGTAAACATTGTATTATGGGCAAGAAGACAAAGGTGAAGTTTGGCACGGCCATCTATCGTAATCGTGGAATTCCTGACTATGTTCATTTAGATGTATGGGGACCCTCCAGGAATGTATCACTTGGAGGTAAACACTTTTTATGTTTTTTATTGATGATTTTTCTAGGCATGTGTAGGTATATACCATGAGGAAGAAGGATGAAGTCCTAAAAATATTCATGAGGTAGAAGAATTTGATAAAAACTCAAACTGGTAAAAAGATAAAATTGCCCCGTTCAGATAATGGTGGGGAGTACACAAGTGATCCCGTTCTTGCAAGTGTGTCAGGATAAGGGGATTGTTAGACATTTTACGACTAAGGAGACACTGTAACAAAATGGGGTAGCGGAGCGCATGAATTGTACTTTGCTGGAGAAGGTACGGTGTATGTTGTTTGATTCTGGGTTGGGCAAAACGTTTTAGGCTGAGGCTTTGACATATGCATGCTACCTCGTTAATAGGATGTCTTCGACTGCAATTAAAGATAAAATACCAATGGAAGATTGGTTGGGAGAACCTACTAAGATTATGATTCTATTCGTATTTTTGGGTGTTCGACATACTATTATATCAAAGACGGTAATTTCGATCCTCGAGCAAGGAAATCTTTTTTCTGGATAAGAAGAAAGGGGTGAAAGGTTACAAGTTATGGGATATGAAAGGCTGAAAGATTATTCTGAGTAGGGATGTTATTTTGATGAAACTTTTATGATGAAGTCGCATGTCTCTGAGCCCGAAAAGAAGATGGCAAACGAGATTTTGCAGTGGGTGGAGATTAATGCGTCCTCACATGATCTAGATAGTTATGTACCAAAGGGGGTATCATCTACTGCTGTGATAACGGGTGATGAACCATTAACTCATGTTCCAAATGATAAAGACAAAGACGAAGGTGGAACATTTGGTAATATAGATGAGGAGGCTCTAGTGGTGGAGTCAATAACAACTAGTAAACCAAGAAGAATGTAAGTAAGCCAGGATGGCTTACAAAGGACATTGTACTGCCAAAGGCGAAGGCCATGGTAGCCTACGCACTACCAGTCATTGAAGAAGATGTTCCTTCTACTTATAAATGAGTTATTTACGATTTCGAAGCTAACCAATGGGAGAGAGCGATGAAGGAAGAGATGTATTCTCTTTTTAAGAAGGAAACTTGTGAACTTTTGAAGTTTCCTAAGGGAAAGAAGGCGATTGGTTGTAAGTTGGTCTGCACAAAGAAAAAAAGATCTCACGATGATGATATACGCTTCAAGGCAAGACTCGTAGCTAAAGGTTATGTTCAACAGTAGGGGATTGATTATAATGAAGTTTTTTCTCCAGTGGTGAAACACTCCTCCATTCATATCCTTTTGGCCTTGGTTGCGTAATTTTATTTGGAATTATAACAACTCGATATTGAGACGGCGCACTTACATGGGAATTATAAAGAAGAGATCTATATGACTCAGCCGAGTAGCTTCAAAGTTGTTGAAATGGAAGATTATGTGTGTAAGTTAAAGAAATCATAGTTTGAAGCAGTCTCTAAGGCAATGGTACAAACGGTTTGATCAGTTTATGATTGGGCAGAAATACAAATTGAGTCATTATCACCACTGTGTCTACTTACGCAAGCTACGTAACGGGTTCTTTATTTACTTGCTTTTGTATGTGGATGATATGTTTATTGCGTGTAAGCACAAAAGTGAGATTGACAAGTTGAAGAAACAAATGGGTGATAAATTTAAAATGTAGGATCTGGGTGATACGAAGAAGACTCTGGTATGGAGATTCATAGAGATAAAGAGAAGTGAACGATGCATCTCTCTTAGATGACATACATGGCGAAGGTACTTCAGAGATTTAATATTTATGGGAACACAAAACATGTAAGTACACCCATTGCTCATCATTTTAAGCTTAAAGCTACTATTTCTCCAAAAATTGATGTGGAACGTGATTATATGAGTCAAGTTCCTTATCCTAGCGTTGTTGGTAGCTTGATATATGCAATGGTATGTACTCAGCCAGACATTTTACTGGTAGTTGGGATGGTTAGTAGATATATGCATGATCCGGGAAGAGATCATTGGCGAGATGTGAAATGGATTCTACGGTATATCAAAGGTACTGTGGATATTGGCTTGGAATTTCGTAAGTAAGATTCGATTGATCAGTTTTGTGTTGGTTATGTGGATTCTGACTATATGGGTGATTTGGATAAATGACAGTCTACTATAGGATACATTTTTATATTGGGTGGAGGACCAGTTAGTTGGAGATCTACGCTACAGTCAACGGTGGCCCTATCTACTCCTGAAACAGAGTATATGGCGGTTAATGAAGCGATTAAAGAATCCATTTGGATGAAGGGTATTTTGCATGATTAATTAGAGTGATATATTGGCAAAAGATCAAAATCATCATCAACGCACGAAGCACATTGATGTGCGTTACCATTTTGTCAGAGATGTACTTGAAGAAGGTGAGATTCTGTTGAATAAGATTCACACGAGTAATAACACGACTGATATGTTTACGAAAGATGTTTTCTGAGATTAAGTTCAATTATTGTTTGGACTTGGTCCAAATCCTTCATATAGATTGATTTGGCCCATGGGGAAATTGGGAACTACGAGCGACTTGATCCACGGTACGTAGGCAACCATTAATTTGGTGCAGCTGATTTGGTCCTTTGGGACATTTGTTTTGGGGAGAGAGGGTTTCGATTTGGTTGGTTGGCGAAGTTCCGCTTAGATTAAGAGAAATCTTCACCGAGGTGGAGAATTGTAACAGCTGGTTCAGTGACTGAGATCACCAGGCTCCCTGGTTACGTTTTCAAACAAAAAGTATATTAAGGGAATACTTCAGTAATGGCAGAACGCTTCGCCGTGGGGTCGTTTAATTTATGAAATATTATGTAATGCTTAATTGGTGCAGTGAAAGATGAGGTGGTGAGCACAGTGGAGAGCGAACTTCTGTGCAGGGCTTACATCAATATGTACCTGGGAGATGATTCATTCGACATGGGAGACAAAAGAGCGATTTGGAGTTTCGTTAATGTCCCTCTTCTAGAATTGCATATTAGCTTGTGTTAAGAGGAATAAGCTTCGAAACTAGTTTGCATTGATCATGACCTGGAGATGGTGTAATAAAACGTAGTGTAATGATGATCATGATTGTTCCAAAATCAGGAATCAAGTTTATTATGGATGATTACATTATAATTTCAACTCACATTAATGAGTGTCTCAAGTTTATAAAACTCGACTTGCTTCCACAAATTTTCAGAATCAATAATTCGTAACAAATCTACTTCAAACGCCCCACACCATCGACATACAGTAAACAGTTCCTTTTAATTACAAATTACAAATTACAAATTACAAACTAGTGTTGCTAAAGGTCATACTGATGATATCCAGGAAAGTATACATCACATAAAATATGTTACCGAAACTTATCAACTAAAACTGCGATATCCACCCTCAATGAGTTCCAGGAATTCCCTCGCGCCTTCCACTGTCCTGTCACTTGTGCTCAGGTATATAAGCCTCTGAATCAACTATTAAAAAGTAAAATTAGGTAAACCGTCTGTAATGTCGGCCTTCTCCACCATCTCAACAACGAAAGTATAAGCACTATCCGCCCTCTTTTACATCATATCCCAGTTACAAGGACTACAATAGGATCAGCACTAGAATCAGTCTTCTCCGTCTTCTTTACAATATAAGATAATGCCCAATCAACCTCGCAGCGTTGAAAAGTTCACGAATCATAGTCTAAAGTTTGACAGCAACATAATCCTGGTTTCCTTTAAAAGTGTCCAACTCCAAGCATCAAATAGAGTATAAAAGACATTGTCTGATTCATAATTAGCATCTTTCATCTACATAGCAACAATCTTCTATGCTTCATCTAACCATCCTAAGAAAATCAAAAAGCTATATGCTCCAACATAAACAGGCTTAGAGTGCAACACCCTGCTTTCATACTTCTTCTCAAGTCTATAGACATTGCTCAGATCCGGAGTGTGGATACAGTTCTAAAGGCATTTACAAGTTATTCATCATAAGCTCGTAAAACTCCACAGCAGCCTTTATCATAGTTATTTTCATAAATTTTCTTGAGAACTTTATACATGTATCACCATGAATTCATGACCCACAGTCTGCATTATCTTAACCATGCCCCAAAACTTCTAATACGCATTATCTTAACTGTGCTCCAAAACTTCTGAATTAGACTCTTTTCATACGAGGGACCTGACAATGGGAAGTTCCCTTAAGAACTGGATAACACATTGCCTTGCCTCAATGCAATGGAAAATTTTTAAGTAACACCATCGTGTCTTAATTTTTCTCAGCCCAATGGAAAAATTTTAAGTACACCATCGTGCCAATACTCCTAATTTTTCTCAATCCAATAGAAAATTTTTAAGGGCTAATTGTGAAGTTTCCTTAAGAACTGGATAGCACATTGCCTTGCCTCAACCCAAATTAATTCTTCACATATCAACAGGATAGGCAGTACACAAAACCCATTTCCCCCCAGCAACTAACCCAAAAATTCCCAGCAGACATGACCCTCCCCTGATAAATGTAAAACATGGAGTACAAACAATGTATATTGACAAAAAGGTAAAATAAACGCAAACAATTATATCCACGTACTATTACCATTAAAACTATATTTGAAAGTAGATTTTTCATAGCATATATTCATATATACAAATCAGCAAAATCTAATAATATACAAACCAAAATTTGCTGATGATAAGAGAATAACCTACTAATATGTACTACTTCATAAGGCCAATAGTCATACCTATTGATGCGAGAAAAACTCGGTCTTTAAATACCCCGCTCAAAACTACGGGTGTCGTAATATAGTAAGGGTAAGCGGGGGTCGAATCCACGGGGAGTAAACGAATTAAATATATAATTTCCTAATTAACTAATAAACGAATCTAAACTAATTTTGATAAAAAGATTTTGATCTAAAACATAAATCTAAATTACTAACTTTCGGTACGATTATAAGGAAAATAACTTAAGCTTTGGATCACCTCCGACTTAGTTTACTAAACGATATGAAAACTGTAGCTTCTATCCGGACGTAATAGCCATGGCTAGGTCTATTCGGGTCTAAGATCTAGGGTTTGTAGCTAAAACCCTAAGTAAGAATTTCGTTGTTCATGGACAATCGGATCTAGGGTTTATAAACTCATTTTCATGGCTAGGTGGAGAGTATTAACTCTAGTGATCTAGAATTCCCTTTGAGCGTGAAAACAATCGAATATGGCTAATTCGACATCTTTCTCATATTTGTAGTAACTTAGAGTTGTCATGGCTAGATCAACTCTTTGTAACTACAAATCAGAGAATTGAAGATTAATTCTAGATCTAAACTACTATTAACATCAATTTAGCTCACTTTACCGGAGGTTCAATCCTTAGCCTAAGCTAAGGAGATTAGCTCTCCATTAATGGTGTTGATCGCAGCTTAAATTAAATGCATAAAATAAAAGAGAGAGAGAGAGATAATGAAAACTGCAAGCTTTATTCCTTCCTGATATTGAGATGTGTAAAATACATAGAATTGCTCTCCTATTTATAGGAGATGAGAGAGACTTATTTACAATTCTAAAACTCTATCAGATAAAGATAAATCATATCTCATGTTAATCCTTGTAGAGTCCTTCATCATCTTTATTCCATGGAGAAAATCTACAAGTATATTGAATGTAGGCATCTTCCTTGTGCCTGAGAGATTGCTGGAGATGCTTCAACTCTTTTTACCTTCTATTGGATGTTTTTTTCTATTTATTAGCTCCAATAGTGATAAGTGCCTGAAAATAAAAAATGCTACTAATATTAAACATTAATAAATCGAGATTAACAAAACGATACTTTTAAGCGTATTAATCCTATGTATTTCTACGTCTATCAAATGCCCCTGAAATTACTATTTTGCTCGTCCCGAGTAAAATAAAAAAATAAAAAATAAAATTAAACTAAGAAAGGAAACCACTTTCGTAGGACTCGCGATTGCATTTAGCGTATGCAACAAGCCGTTAAACCCCAGATGTCCCTGGTGGACGAGTGTTGTCTCGTGAAGGTTTACAGTGACTATACCCACAAAAGTCAATAATGACATTATGGCAATTCTAGATAACAAGAGACTTATTTCCTATCAATTTATCCTTATTTAGTTATGACAAAAATATGCAAACAGGAAATTCCTTAAAACCTATTATTCTCTAAGTATACCATAAAATATATTGTACTTATCCGAAACTAGAGATACTACCTCATGATTAGAAAGAAATTCAAGTATTTTACCAGATACATCTGAGTGTATTGTGAAGATAGTTTTATTGCTTAATACATTGTCCAGAATCATTGAGTCAGTGTATGGTAGTCGAGTACTTACTGGAATAAATTCAACGGTTAGTTTGACAAGTGACTTAGTCAATTTTACTCCCCGGTATCTTATTTTTCATAGCCTTTTTGAGTACATTGTTTCTTAGTGAAGCCTCTGTAACATGGAGTTTTCGATCGACAATCCCCGTCAGTTTGACTAAGGTTGCCGGGGTTTGGTGCCCCTTCGTGACCTAGACTCAGGATTCTCACAAGTAACATTTTCGTGCTCCTTTCACATAGTTCATGGTCATACTCGAGATTGGTGATAATTTTTTCTCTTTCAGTTCTTAATCATGCGAGTAGCCTTGCAGCGTGAAAGTTTTAGGAACAACTTTGGCTTCTTTTTTTCTTTCTTTCAGGAATGAACTTATTCTTAGGCAGTTGTCTCCCTTGGAACGAATTATTCATAACATACATACTAGATTTCCCTAAAACTGGTCAATAACCTATCGAATGCATCAATTATAAAACTATAATGAAGTGCAAGTTTTCAAAATATACTACGTTAACTTGAATTAGTCTCTAATAAAAATATTGTACATCTAACTTAAGATGGTTTAAAAATATTGTAGTGTATACTTGTAAACTTTTAAGTTCATGGTTTCTTTTAAGATTTATTCGGGTTTCCCACCCAATATTTATGTCAAAATAAATTCAGTCTAAATGTTGGAAATTTATCAAAAGTACATCATAAATTGCCAAGAGTGTCATTATTTCACTTTTCTTCAAAAAAATATTTAAAAAATAATTTTCCAACCCCCAAACTTAAATGAAATATTGCCCATAATATTGGAGAACAAAAAATAAAAATGGAAAGAAAAATTGGAATTTCTCACCTGAATGTGTCGTAGGTTGCCCTCCCAGAAAGGGCTAAGTTTACCATCTTCAGCCAGACAAAACTCCCGTACCCCCAAACTTATGTGAAGTCAAGGAATTATTCGGGGACGGGCAATTCCATGTATTTGGGCTCGCAAAGATCTATATCAGGGAAATTTTCTAAAGGGATTGTCTTGAGATAAGGTTTAAGACGTTGGCTATTGACGTTGGCTATTGACGTTAAAAGTCTTGAGATAGTGTATACTTGTAAACTTTTGGTGTATGTTTACGACTTTAAATAGGCCATGCCAACGGGTTTGTAATTTTCTAGGAAAAAGACGCAGTTTAGAGTTAAACAATAAAACTTTTTGTCCTGGTGTAAATTTTTTTCGGACTATATGTTTATCATGATATATTTTGGTCCAATCCTTATATATTTTAGCATTATCGTACGCCTCTTTTCTTATTTCTTCTAACTCACTTAGTTGAAGTTTTCGATGAAGTCCTGCTGCGTCTATTTGAAAATTAAATCTCGTAATTACCCAGTATGTACTAATTCCACAGGCAAGTGACAAGCTTTGCCAAAAATATATCTATAAGTTGACATTCCGATCAGGGTTTTATAAACAGTCCGATAGGCCCAAAGAGCATCATTAAGACAGGTGGACCAATCTTTACAATCTGGTCGGACAGTTTTCTCTAAAATTCTCTTTATCTCCCAATTTGAAACCTCTACTTGCCCACTTTTTTGTGGATAATATGGGGTGGCAACTTTATGAGTAATACCATATTTGTGCATAAGACTTTTAAAATAGTGATTGCAAAAATGAGTTCCACCATCACTTATAATTGCATGAGGTGTACCAAATCGGACTAAAACGTTATCGTTTAAAAAGTTAATTATGACAGCGTGATCATTTGTCCGATATGGTACGACTTCTACCCAATTAGAAACATAATCAACTGCTACTAAGATCTACAAATAACCATTAGATACCGGAAAGGGGCCCATAAAGTCAATGCCCCAGACATAAAAAATTTAAACCTCTAAAATGTTGTTAAGAGGCATCTCATCCTGACGACCCATGTTGCCAACCCTTTGGCAACGGTCACTCCGTGAACAATGGTCGTAAGTGTCCTTAAATAATGTAGGCCAATAGAAACCACATTGAAGTACTTTATTAGCTGTTCTACGGGACCAAAATGACCACCATCATCATGAAAACTTTTTAAAAATTTTGAAATGTCATTTTCATGGTGACTACGACGAATCACTAGGTCAACGCCAACTTTAAATAAATAGGGATCCTCCCGGATAAATCGTCTAGAGATTGTTTTAAATCTCTTTTTATCTTGTCTATTCAAATCTGGTAGTATGTACCCTGCGGCTAAGTAATTTGCAATATCGGCGAACCAGAGTGCCCTATTAATATTCATTAACTGTTCATCGGGAAAATGCTCAGAAATTGGAGGGTCTTCGTTAATGTGGTCAACTATCAAACGCGATAAATGGTTGGCAGCAATGTTTTCTTTCCCTTTTTTATCACATATTTTGAGGTCAAATTCTTGGAGTAAAAGGATCCAACGGATAATACGTGGTTTAACATCCTTTTTATTAAGAAGATATCGAAGGGCTGAATGGTCAGAGTACACAATAAATTTTGACCCTAAAATGTATGACCGAAATTTTTCTAACGCGAAGACGATGGTTAACAACTCTTTTTCAGTCGTCGTATAATTAATTTGAGCATCATTCAGTGTTTTATTCGCATAACAAATGGCATGGGGTACTTTTTCAAAACGTTGTCCTAATACGGCACCCACAACATAATTTGAAGTGTCACACATAATTTTGAAGGGTAAGGTCCAATCGGGTGGTTGGATAATCGGCGATGTGGTTAATGAGGACTTAAGTGTTTCAAAAGAGTTGTGACATTTATCGTTAAAATCAAAATGGATGTCTTAGCAAGTAAATTGCATAAAGGTCGTGAGATTTTGCTAAAGTCTCTAATGAATCGTCGATAAAAACTTGCGTGCCCAAGGAATGCGCAAACGTCCTTCACTGTTTTAGGAGGAGGTAGAGAAGAAATCAAATCAATTTTCACTTTATCAACTTCAATCCCCTTAGATGATATCAAATGGACGAGTACTATCCCTTAATTTACCATAAAATGATATTTTTCTCAATTTAGGATTAGGTTTTTCCCTTTACACCAGATCAAGGCCAATTCTAAGTTTAGAAGATATTCATCAAATGTGGAACCATAAATAGGAAAGTCATCCATGAAGACCTCTAAAAAAATTTCTACCATATTTGAGAAAATACTTAACATATACCGTTGAAAGGTCACTGGTGCATTACATAGGCCAAAAGGCATGCAACGATAGGCAAAAGTTCCAAATGGGTAAGTAAAAGTAGTTTTATCTTGGTCTCCGGGGGGTACTGAAATTTGGTTGTATCCTGAATAACCATCTAGGAAACAATAAAATGAATGACCAGCTAAATATTCTAATATTTGATCCATGAATGGTAATGGGAAATGATCTTTTCGAGTGGACGCGTTTAGCTTTCGGTAATCAATGCAAACTCACCATCCTGTCTGAGTGCGGGTGGGTACTAGTTCATTGTCTGCATTTTTGACGATAATAATACCTAATTTCTTAGGTACCACTTGGACTAGGATTATCCAAGAGCTGTCGGAGATGGAATAAATAATACCCGCATCAAGAAGTTTCATAACTTCCGCCTTTACTACCTCCTTCATTGGAGGGTTCACACGTCGTTGTGGTTCTCAAGATATTTTGGATCCTTCCTTTAAGTGTATCCTATGAATAACTATTGATGGAGTTATTCCTTTGATATCTGCTATTGACCATCCAATTGCTTCTTTGTGGGTGTCTAGTACGGCAAGGAGTTTATTTTTCTGATTTAAGTCCAATGAAGATGAAATGATAACAGGAAGAGTGTTGTTATCCCCGAGGAACCGATATCCTAGATTATCCGGAAGTACTTTAAGATCAAGCTTTGGTGGTGACACAATAGAAGAAACTGGGGGGTTAGAAGACATAGGGAGTGACTCAAAATTGGGAGTATACCGATGAGGTGGAGTGTATGCAGGAGGATTATTTTCAAGAACAGCTGAAATATCTTTTAGGATTGACTCGTGAATAACAACGATGCCGTCCTCCAGACAATCTTTTAAGAGGTTGTCCCTAGAATGTTCGGAGATAATGGTACCTATCATATTACACTCTTCAGCAGAATCTTGATATTGCCTCATGGTGTTAAAAATGTTAAGTTCGAGGTCATGTTACCGAATGTTAGGTTTATTATTCCATTTATACAATTTATTATAGCGTTGGAAGTAGCTAGGAAAGGTTGACCTAAAATAATGGGGATTTGGCCATGGAAATTTGAAATTGGTGGTGTATCAAGGACTACAAAATCTACTAGAAAGTAAAATTCGTTCACCAAAATTATCACATCCTCAACAATACCCCTAGCAGTTTTGATAGATCTATCAACGAGTTGAAGTTGTATCCTGGTGGGCTTAAGTTCTCCTAAATCGAGGTCGTCATAAGCACAAAATGGAATAAGGTTTACACTAGCCCCAAGATCATAGAGGGCCTGCTGGATGCAGTATTTTCCTATTACTAAGGGAATGGTGAGACATCCTGGGTCCTTTTGTTTGATCGAAATTTCAAATGGTAGGACAGAGCTAACTTGTTCAACACTAAATAAATTCTTCCTAACTCTAGTTCTACGTTTCTTTGTACACAGTTCCTTAAGGAATTTAACATATGACAGAACCTGATCGATAACGTCCAAGAGCGTAATATTAATCCGTACTTGTTTAAATAACTTGGGAATATCTTTCAGGCCTTCGTTCTTTTTGGCAGGAACAAGTCGGCTAGGGAATGGGGCCCTAGGAACATAAGGCTTGTCTACTAGATCCGGTAGAGTTGGAACATGATGTAGCCTAGATGCTACTATTTCAGGTTGGCTAGATGTTAGGTTTTCATGGGTTTTTTCCTGAGAATTTGGAACTAAATTGCTCTGATTTGACGGTATAGGATCTGGTCGAGTTTCTATCGCTCTCTTATTCGAAGGGTCATAACTACTTGAGCAGCTTCAATCTTCTCAGGTGAGTTCTGTTGGGTATGAACCTCAAAGGTGGCCCTCAGGTTAGCAATTGGTTGACTAGGGAATTTGCCATTTTCTTGTTCACTTAATTGGCTTACTATTTGTCTTATTTGGGTGTCTAGCTTCTGTGTAAAGGCTTGCATTTCTGAAAGTTCCCTAGAATTTTGTTGGGTTACCCCCCTAATCTTTGTTATAAACTGTTGGAGTGTGGATTCTAAACTTACTGGGTGGGCTTGTTTGGTCGGGTATGTTTGATTCTGCTGATATGGTGGAAGGTTATAACTGGATTGTCCTTGTGGTTGACTCCTCCAAGAAAATGCTGGGTTACTTTGCCAATGAGATCTACCAAAATTATTTTGGTGTTGTCTCCTTTCATTATCCAAGATAGCATTAACGTGATCCGGATTAGAATTAATTAACTCATGGAGTTGTGGACACATGTGTGCATAATGGGTCGGATCATTGCATAAGTTGCAGACCCCTGGTTTAGGGGCCGTTACTTTCTCTATGGCCATAGCCTCGACTTTACGTATAAGGGAGTCCAGTTGGACTCTTAATTCGAGGCTTTCAGGTAATTCAAGGATGCCTCCTTTTTTAATGGGCCTACGATCACGAGAAGTAAAGTCCTATTGCTGGGATATCTCAGCATATTTATCAAGAAGTTCATATGCAGCAGTTTCATTCATATCTTGGAATTTTTGTGAGCTACGGGCTTCGATTGATTCACGGGTTGAAAGAGTTAACCCGTGCAGAAAGAATTGGATTAGTCTCCATTTCTTGAAACCGTGATGGGGGTACCTTAACAATTTTTCCTTAAAACGTTCCTATGCTTCGTAAATTTTTTCTCCGTCTTCTTGAAGGAAATCAAAGATATCACGTTTTAAAAGGTCAGTTTTTTGCATGGTGAAAAACTTGATTTTAAACTTCTGTTTAAGGGTGTCCCACTTGTCAATTGACTTGGATGGCAGAGAGTTCAACCAACATTTTGCCTTGCGTTTTAGAGAGAATGGGAAAATGCGTAAATAGATGTACTCCATTGCTATGTCCTTACACCGAAACGTTTGGCAGATAAACTCAAATTCATCGATATGTAAGTATGGGTCTTGGTTATAGAGCCTATAAAAAGGTGGGATTAGGTTCAAAATCGCAGGCTTGATATCTAATTGGGTTGCCGTAATTACTGGCAACTTAATACATTTTGGCGAGTTTTTCGAAACGGGAGTAAAAAGCTCCCTTAGTAACTTGTCACCCATTGGTTCAGGAGGAAATTTATTTTTAGTTTAAAGGTCATATATGGCCTGAAGGTCTCCCTGTTGGATTTGGTTAGCCGTATTAGCTGTTTTAGGAATCGGTGGTATATCAATGTATTGCCTAATCCGATCGTACTTGGGCATATACTAATGAAATGAAATAAATTTGCAAAATTCAACGAGAATTTAATCACACAATTTAAGATAAACACATCAACGATTTTTAAACTTAAATTAACTAAGTCAATCCTAATCTAGATGTTAATCATACTGGGTAGGTTGGGCTAGTGTGCGATTCCTAACACGAAAGCTTCGCTATGCTAACAACGGCCTTAGTGTTTGAGCATCAGTCCTCACGCCCGTGTGTCTTGCCTTATCGTACGTGACTCACACGGAACGGTGACGTCGCTTAACAACCGATGGTTAGTGGCGCTTGGCTGAAGTAGTTCTTATGAATCCGTGTTGGTACCCCGGTCCGGTACCTCTTAATTCCTCAGGTGATGAAATCCCTTGGAAATCTTACTAATAGCTTTTTTAATTTTAATTAAATTTAAAGGTCGGGACAGTTAGGAGCGTGTGATACGAATTTCTCTATATCCCTAGGTAGGAGGTTCCACTCGCTGGAGATTCCTTTGGGTGATGAAATCCCGCGGAAGAGCCCTAGCGGTTAAAAACCTTTACTGTGTTAAGCATGGAGCAAAAATTGAAACATGATAACAGGTCAATCCAAACACAACAAATTTTTTAATTTAAGAGCGACGTGTATTTGAACAGTTCACACGACTTACTTTCCTAATGCCGGGGCGGAGCGATGATGAACCCATTTTAGATGTCAAATTTTAAGAGAGGACCAACCTACGGGAAGTATTTCCCGGTGAAGCTGTGACCGCCCCTTCACTTAGGGGGCGAAAGAAGGAGATGCCCCTTCATTTAGGGGGCACAAGAAGGATTTAGAGAGAAGCTTGTCAATAGATGTTGTAAATTCCTCACGATCTCTGAGTACTAACTTTGTGATTATCCTGCAAAACAAGAGAAAAATAAAAATAAAAAAGTTAGTGAACTTACGACAAAAAAAAAAAAACCCCAATTTTAAAGTTTATTGTAGTTTATGACGTCCTGATTTTTAAATGCGTATATCTTTCGGCTCAGTTGAAAGATAACATTAAATAATACAAATTTGGAAAGGTAATTCAGAAAGGAAAAGCATTGATGAAGAAAGTTTTATTTTTTTTGCTTCCCTACCGCTCAAAACAACCGATTAATGAACAGCGGCGTCCTTTACTGAGACTGCTTTTACTGATGTTTCAAAAGGCTGTAACTCTCTGACAGCTAAACAAAAAAATATGATCTATAGCAATTCGGAAAGAGTTTTGAATTATCTAAAACTTTTGTATAATTTTTTTTTCCTAATTGTGAAGTAAAGATGGTCAAAAACTGTGAGACATTGAGGAACACATCTTTCAATGAAAACTGAGTATGTTTCTTGAAAAATTAATATCTCTGAGACCGCTTATCAGAAAATATTGAGACTAATTTATTCGGAAAGAAATCTCAGAGATCTAATCATAAAATAAATAAATTGGCAAACTTAACAACTAAAAAGAAGATAATAAATTAGTTAAAATAAAAAAACAATGATTTAACAGATCGTTGCCTCCCCGGCAACGGCGCCAATTTTGATGCGAGAAAAACTCGGTCTTTAAATACCCTGCTCAAAACTACGGGTATCGTAATATAGTAAGGGTAAGCGGGGGTTGAATCCATGGGGAGTAAACGTATTAAATATATAATTTCCTAATTAACTAATAAACGAATCTAAACTAATTTTGATAAAAATATTTTGATCTAAAACATAAATCTAAATTACTAACTTTTGCTACGATTATAAGGAAAATAACCTAGGCTTTGGATCACCTCCGTCTTAGTTTACTAAACGATAGGAAAACGGTAGCTTCTATCCGCATGTAATAGCCATGGCTAGGTCTATTCGGGTCTAAGATCTAGGGTTTGTGGCTAAAACCCTAAGTAAGAACTTCGTTGTTCATGGACAATCGGATTTAGGGTTTATAAACTCCTTTCCATGGCCAGGTGGAGAATATTAACTCTAGTGATCTAGAATTCCCTTTGAGCATGAAAATAATCGAATATGGCTAATTTAACATCTTCTTCATATTTGTAGTAACTTAGAGTTATCATGGCTAGATCAACTCTTCGTAACTACAAATCAGAGAATTAAAGATTAATTCTAGATCTAAACTCCTATTAACATCAATTTAGCTCACTTCACCAGATGTTCAATCCTTTGCCTAAGCTAATGAGATTAGCTCACCATTAATGGTGTTGATCGCAGCTTAAATTAAATGCATAAAATAAAAGATAGAAAGAGAGAGAGATACTGAAAACTGCAAGCTTTATTCCTTCCTGATATTGAGATGTGTAAAATACATAGAACTGCTCTCTTATTTATAGGTGATAGGAGAGAGTTATTTTCAATTCTAAAACTCTACCAGATAAAGATAAATCCTATCTCATGTTAATCCTTGTAGAGTCCTTCATCATCTTTATTCCATGGAGAAGATTGGAGGGAGTTGTTTACAATTCTGAAACTCTATCCCTAAGTAAAGATAAATCATTGTAGAATCCTTCATCATCTATATTCCATGAAGAAAATCTACAAGTATATTAAATGCATGCATCTTCCTTGTGCCTGAGAGACTGCTGGAGATGCTTCAACTCTTTGTACCTTCTATTAGAAGTCTTTTTCTACTTATTAGCTCCAATAGTGGTAAGTGCCTGAAAATAAGAAAATACTATTAACATTAGAAATTAATAAATCAGGATTAACAAAATGATACTTTTAAGCGTATTAATCCTACGTATTTCTACGTCTATCACCTATCCAACTAAATACCAATCTTCATCTCTTTCCATCTCTTCAACCGCAAACCCAACATCAGAAAAGCTCATCTCATCATCCTCATCCTCATCAACATCAACATCTTTGATTTTTTCAATTATCCATGCCAGAATCACCTCGTCTTCCTCATCAGAATCATCACAGACATCATAATCCTCCTCCTCATCATCATCACTATCTTTAACTTTCTCAATCCCACACATACCCATCTCCTCCTTTTCTTCCTCTTAATCCGAATCTACAATTTTCTCAAACCCCAGAGACCCTGCCTCAGAATCGCTTATTCCGGCATCATAATCTTTAGTTTTTTTGAATTCCCAACGACTCAACAACAAAATCTTCTTCTCCTCCTCCTCAGCCCCATCATCATCAACATCAACCCCATTTCGTGATGAATCAATCCCACAACCTCATTGTCTCAATTACAAAGTAATGAATCAAACCTACCAACCCCATCCTCATCAACCCCATTACGGGATGAATCAATACCAAGAACCCCATTACGCCAATCACGAAGCAATGCATCAAACCTACTAACCCTCTCATCATCATCGTCATCAACCTCACTTGGCCAACTACACGGTGAATCATACAAATCACTCTCATCGTCATAGTGATAAACAACTTCATCTTCATCTAAATCCCTCTCATCGTCCTCATCCATGTAATCACCAGAGATACAATGGAGCTTTGCGCAGGCAGGAACTACATCGTAATCACTATCAAAACACCAAGATTTGAATTTCAGGGTACCTGTAGATTTGAATCTGTAACAAGATGCCCAATGGTTCCCACTCGTAGAACTCTTTGAGCGATTTGTAGGTTTTGACAAGATTCGACCTTCCCTCCTCATCTTCTCCTTCACCTCTTTACGCTGGTTTTTAATTTTTGTTGGATATCAAGCTATCTAGGTTAAGCAATCATGCACAATAATGTACTAAGCATATAAGAGAGAAAAATAGAACTTGATTTATTGATAGGGTGTTACAATACTTAACCGAGTTGAATACTCTATTTCAAACTCTCCCTATTAGCCCTAGCTTATATGGGCTAGGGTGGTGTTTGTTTCACTGCTGCTGAATATTCTTTTAGCATCTGAAAAAAAATTTAGAGTATTTTTTATGTTGCTAAAGAAATATTCAGCACTTAGGCAAGGTAATTTTTTTTTAGCAAAAAGACTCTTCCTTATTTCCATTTATATCTGATCGATATTAAAACTGACGTCTTAAAGACCCGCAAGTGCATGGTATACCGCTGATTACAAGTGAAAGTGAGGTCGTATCCCAAGAGACTGGTAGGTGCAGATTATTTGTCGAGCAACTAATTTTATCTAATAAGAATGGGTTTTTATGTATATTTTGAAATGAAAAGAAGAAATAAACAACTTGCAAGATAAATTTGAGTAGAAACCATGGCATCGATTCAACTCCACTTCTTTGTATCCCATGAATAAGTAACTTTAATTAAAGTACTAATTAATTCCCGTACCATGTATCCTTGGTCGGGTATACACGATACTCACAATGGATGTGAAATTAACGTTTGGGAATTCTTGATAAACTGCCTTACAAAACAATGGTCATGTTAAGTAAGGCGAATTACTTTCGCTTCCCCATGTTCTTGACTAATCTTGTTAAGGTCAAACAAGATGGTTGACTAGATTCCTTATTCTGCCAAATCCTAGCTATGTTCAAGCATAGGACGAAGGAATGGAGGATTCGAACTTGAGTCTGGAGAGAGAGAAAAAGTACTCAAATTAAAGCTACTTCTACAACTAGGCTACATTGGGATGGAGCTTCCTCTAGCCTTGGCTAAGAGGTTTAGCTACTCATCCCTTTGATCATCACCATATTACTATTATAACAATAAAGGTAAAAAATAAGAAGAAAAGATAAAGAAAAACCTTTATTGCTATGAACTTTGATTTACACTCTCCAAGATGTCTCTTATGGGTAGGATTCCCCTCCTATATATAGACTATAGAAGGGGTTACAAAATATCACCATTAATGTAAAATCCCCTAAACAATGCCTTAGACCATGCACAAATATTATAACTCGTGAGAATAATCTCTACATTAAATTCTCTTCAATTATCTCCCATGGGCCTTTGGTCGACAACTTCAAATGAGGATCATTATTGGAGTGCATCACCCTTGTTCTTTGTTGAAAACCAGGAAAATGTACGACTTGTTTATTATGTGTACAATTTTTGTAAATACAAGCAAAAACACTATTAGTAATACATTTATTTAATAAATTACTAGGTAGATATAAATTTAGAAGTTGTACACGTACATATTATGTGTCTATCAAATACCCCCGAACTTATATTTTGCTAGTCCTCGAGCAAAAGTAAATAAAAGTCATTTTCGTAGGTAACGCGGTTGCATTTAGCGCATGTAACAAGCAGGGCCGACCCTGGCTATAGACCCAAGAGACGGTCGTCCAGGGCCCTCGACTTTTCATGTAAATTTTGGGCCTCAAAATTGTTCAGTAGTATATAAAAAAGGGCCTAAAAAATAACATAAAATGGAGTTAACTTGTTGGTTTAACGTGATTGACCTTCAAATCCTAACCTTGTTTATAATTTTTATTATTTTTGCATAAGAAAATATGTACTACCAATTTTTTTTCCCGGCGGGGGGCCTCATTTTTTGACCTCGCCTAGGACCCCCTAAACCTCAGGGCCGGCCCTGATAACAAGCCGTTAAACCGCTAGGTTCCCCTGGTGGACGAGTGCTATCTTGTGAGGGTTTGCAATGATTATACCCATAAAAATTGAAAATGACACTTTGGCAATTCAATTTTATAAATTACTTATTTTCTATCAGCTTACCCTTATTTTGTTATAACAAGAAAATATTATGGCAAATTTTTTCTAAAAACTCAATATTTCTCAAGTGAACCATAAAATATCATTTTCAAAATCCAAAACTTGAAATACTACCTCATGCTTAGAAAAAGATTCAAATATTTTCCTTAGCTATATCTCAGCGTAGTAAAGATAGTGTTACAACACAATACATTGTATAAAATAGTTGAGTCAGTGTTTGGTAGTCTAGTACTTATTAGAATAAATTCATCGATTAGTTAGACAAGTGCCTTAGTCAATTCGTCTTCATAGTATTCTTTTTTTACAAGCCATGTTTTCTTTTCATACATAGTTTCTTAATGAAGCCTCCATAACAAAGAGTTTCGATCGACAATCCCTGCCAGATGGCTAAGGTTGCTAGGGTTTGGTGCCCCTTCTTGACCTAGACCCAAGATTTTCACAAGTAGCACTTTTCATGCTCCCATCACATATTTCATGGTCATACTCGAGATTGGTGTTAATTTTTCCTCTTTCAATTCTTAATAATGCGAGTATGCCTTGTAGCATAAAATTTTTAGGACAAGTTTGGCTTTTCATTTTTACATTCAGGAATAAACTTATTCTTAGCCCGTTGTCTCCTTTGGAACGAATTATTCATAACATAAATGTAAAATTTTCCATATTCTGGTCAAAAACTCTGTTGAAGTTATTGGTAGTATAACTATAGTGAAATGCAAGTTTTAAAAATATATCAAAAATAATTTAAGTTTTTCGCTAGTCACAAGGTAGTTTATCGAGTTTAAAAACGCGATAAATAAATATTCTAGTGTACACTTGGTAAAATATCAAAGTGTTTTGGGTTTTCTAATAAGCATATCATTTTGCCTAAATAAAATTAGTCTAAGTTTTGGAAATTTGCAAAAAGTATATCATAAATTGCCAAATAGCTATTATTTTACTCTTCATCAAAAAGTATATAAAATATAGTTTTTCTGCCGCCAAACTTAAATAAAATATTGTTCTCAATGTTTGAGAACAAAATTAAATACATGGAATGGGAAATAAAACTAGAACTTCTCACTTGATTGTGACTTGGGTTGCCTCCTAGGAAGTGCTAAGTTTTACTGTCTTTAGCTAGACGAATATACCTCCAAACTTAAATATAACAATAGGGTATATAAGGGGTACACGTGATAAATTTTGATAATATGGGTGAACTAAAAAAGTTGTCTCTTTTTCAAAAGTACAAGATTCTGTTAGGCTAATTTTTTTTGCGAACAATTGACTTATCATGAAAAACATTAGTTCATTCTTTGTAAAATTTTGAATTTTTATAAGCCTCACAACGAAGTTCGTAAAGTTCAAAAAGTTAAAATTTTCTATGTGATCTGGATTTATCCATTTCACAGTTAAAGGCCTTTGTAGCCCATAGAGCCTTGTGCTACAATACTACAGGTAAGTGGCAAGCCTTCCCAAAGACGAGTCTATAGGGTTACATACCAATCAGGGTTTTATAAGCTGTATAATATTCCCAAACGGTATTATCAAGACGATCAGACCAATCTTTACAAACGGTTCGAACAGTTTTATCTTAAATTCGTTTGATCTCCCGATAGAAGACTTCGACTTGGCCACTTGTTTGTGGATGATATGGTGCGACCACTTTATGAGTTATGGAGTAATTTTTCAAAAGATTTTGAAAGATACTGTTGCAAAAATGTTAACCACCATCACTTATAATTTCCTGAGGGGTGCCAAAATGATTAAAAATGTTCTTTAAAATTTTTACCATGGGCTTATGGTCATTCGTTTGACATGGTACCGCCTCAACCCATTTGAAAACATAATCTACCGCAATGAGAATATAAATAAAGGTACCTGGGAGAAGAAGGAAATGGGCCCATAAATTTAATGCCCCAAATATCAGATAGTTCAATGATAAGGATGTTGTTTAAGGGCATCATGTTACACTGAGAAATATTTCCGTTCCTCTAGCACCAATCACATTGAGCACAAAAGGTATGTGCGTCACAAGAAATGGTAGGCCAGCAGAGACCAAATTAAAGGACTTTTGCAATGGTTTTCTTGCCACCAAAATGTCTTCCACAAGCTAAGGTATGGTAAAATGTGAGTACACTATGGATCTCATCATTTGGGATATCTTGATCACTTGGTCTGAATAAAACTTATATAGATAAAGATCATCTTAACTAAAATGTCTAACCTCCTACAAGAATTTGGTTTTATCTTGCTTTGACCAATGGTCAGGTAATCATTCTGCAAAAAGATAATTGACAAAATCGGCGTACCAATGTAGTTGTGAGATAGCCATGAGCTGCTCATCAGGAAATGTTTGCAGGATATTATGAAAATCTTCAGCACTTTCAGTAAAAATTAGAGATAGATGGTTCGCAACAACATTTTCAATACCTTTCTTATCTTGAATTTCGATATCAAATTCTTGTAACAAAAGAATCCATCGAATTAACCGAGGCTTAACATCCTTTTTTGATAATAAATACTTTAAGGTCGCATGGTTGGTGTAAACATTGATTTTGGATCTAGCAAGGCATGATCAAAATTTCTCCAAGGCAAACACAATAGCTAATAACTTCTTCTCCATGGTAGAGTAATTTAACTATGCATCATTAAGCGTGTGACTAGCATAGTAAATTACATGAGATTTATTATCTACCCTTTGCCCTAAAACCGCTCTCACAACGTAATCTAAAGTGTCGCACATGAGCTCGAAGGTATGTTCCCAATTGGGAGGTTGGATGATAGGAGATAAAGTTAATAAAGTTTAAGCTTCTCAAAAACTCCTAAACATGCATCATCAAAGTTGAATTCAGTGTCCTTAGCAAGTAAATTGCACAAGGGCTGAGAAATTTTACTAAAATCTTTGATAAACCTGCGATAAACCCATCATGTCCCAGAAATGATCGAATGGCCTTAACCGTCCAAGGTAGAGGTAAAGTAGAAATAATGTCAATCTTGGCCTTATCGACTTTAATCCCTTTGTTGGAGATAATATATCCAAGAACTTTCTCTTGTGTCACCATGAAGTGATACTTTTCCCAGTTTAGCACAAAATTTGTTTGTGTATATCGTTTTAGCACGAGCTCTAAATAGTATAAACATTCGTCAAAAGACGATCCAAATACTAAAAAGTCATTCATAAAGATTTCAAGAAACTTATCAACCATATCAAAAAATATGCTCATCATACAACGCCCGAATGTAGCAGGTGTGCATTGCACAACCCAAATCGCATATATCGATAAGTATATGTCCCGTAGGGACATGTAAATGTTGTATTTTCCTAATCTTCTGGGGAAATAGGGATCTGATTGTATCTAGAATAACCGTAAAGTAATGACCTTTTACGGCTAAGCGTTCAAGTATTTGATCAATGAATGGAACAGGATAATGATCTTTCCTTGTGACCGTGTCTAATTTTTTGTAGTCAATACATATACACCACCCAGTGGTCATACGGGTGGGGATTATGTAATGATTCTCATTCTCAACTACAATAATCCCTAATTTCTTAGGTACAACCTGAACAGGGCTGACCCACTTACTATCCAAAATGGGGTATATGATACCTGAGTCAAAATGTTTAAGAACTTCCTTCTTCACCACCCCCATCATGTTGGGATTCAACCGCCGTTGCATCACGCAAGAATTTTTAGCATCTTCCTTGAGATTGATGTGATGTATACAAACTGATAAGAGGTCTTTAGAGCCTCAACAAAATACCCGCTCAAAGTACGGTTGTCGAATTGTAGCACAGATGAGTGAGATCAAATCCATAAGGAGGTTTGGGAAAACAAATACTTTCTAGGCCAAATTACCATTTTATAAAGATAAATCTAAGAAGAATAAATAAAAACCAATTATAAAACTTAATGAGGGAGAGAGAGCTAAGGTTCGGACTTGGCCTCTACCTTTCAAAGCACTAATTGATATATAAATAGATCCTAATGTCTCCACCCATCATATGTTTATGTTAAAACACATACGTCCAAGCAACTCTCGATTATCTTCCTCAAGGTGAAAATAGACACGCCAATTCCTTGACATATCTAGTCGGGGTTTTAACCACAGAAGCTCGATATCTCCAGATGGAAGTTATTTCAACCCCCAACATTGATCGCATTTTAGTATGCACGATCAACACTGGGGGCGATAAAAGGGGGAGACGACGATTGGTGAAAGCCTTTATTAGTTTATCTCGGTATCGACAACAAATGTGAAGGACCACTTCCAATAGATTCGAAGGAGCGCCGACAGCTGATAGACAACTCGAAGCGCTACACCAATCAAAATGGTCCCTTGTACCACCGATCACGGGGACTTACCTTAAGTGCCTCTCCAAATAGAAAATAGACAAAATGCTCCACAATTTACATGAAGGAACTTGTGGCTCTCATGCCGCAGGTCAATCACTAGCAAACAGAGCCATAACATATGGAATATTCTGGCTCGGCATGTACAAGCAAGCAGAAGAGTACTCACGCAAATGTGATGTATGTCAATGACAAGGAAAGATGATACGCGTCGCTGTGCTTGAACTCCATGCAAGTAGGTATTCTGAACATTCAAAAGATGGGCACTCGATCTGGTCGGTAAATTTCCTAACTCTCCAGGTAACCTCTGCTACCTCCACGTAGCTGCTGATTATTTTACAAAATGGGTAGAAGCAATTCCACTCTGTTGAACCAGAAAAGAAGTATTTGTCTCTTTTATCTGGGAACACATCATCACTCAGTTTGGGTGCCCCTACCTAATTCGTATCGATAACGGGACCCAGTTTGTTAGAGAAAAGGTCATAGCTTTAACTAATACAACATCATTTACTCACCATCTAACCCCTATTACCCTCAAGGCAATGGCCAAGCCAAAATCACCAATAAAACCATCGTCGATGTGCTCAAGAAAAGGCTACACTCTCAAAAAAAGGGAATTAGGTTCAAGAACTCCCTCTTGTTTATGGGCATATCGTACCACTCCACAATAGTCAACCGGCTGCACTCCATTCCTCCTTTCCTATGGCACTGAGGCCGCCATTCCTTCTGAATACCATCTTCCAGTCAATGATCAGGAGCTAACTGACGTGGAAAATGAGTTCAAATTGGCCTGCAACCTCAATTGGATTGATGAAACCAGAGAATGCACCATCGCTAACCTAGGTTGATATCACCATATGCTAGCCAGTTCGCACAACATATGAGTTAGAAGCCATGCTTTTCAAATCGATGATCTCGTCCTCAAAGAAATACCCCAGCACTGCAAAGAATCTCATGCTGGGAAAGTAGCAGACAATTGGGAGGGTCCATTCCGTATCACAGGTCTCTCAGGCCGGGGATCATATTACCTCATGGCAAAAGAGGGCGTCCAAATCTTGAGTCCTTGGAACACTAGGCAGCTGAAACGATATTATCATTAGGTCCCTCACTACTCCATTTATATTTCTATTTTTTTATTTTAGAAGTGAGATTTCTATCTCCATCCAATATACGTCCCTTTTCTGAAATCAATGAAACTTACAAGTTTTCTTCATAAATCTCTCTACTTTGTAGACAATACATTGATTTAAACATAGATAATACTAGCTTTCAATTGACATCATATCAGTTAAATCAATAATACACTTGGTTTGGCTGATTCTACTAAATCTCTTGCGATTTGAGCAAGGTAGCACTTGTTTTTAATCAATAGACTCTACCAGACATAAGATAAAGTAAAGGTAATACTAGCTTTCATCTTTTTCAATATGTCTGCGACATCATATCAGTTAAATTAAGAATATACTTGGTTTGGCTGATTCTACTAAATTTTCTGCGATTAGAGCAAGGTAGAACTTGTTTTCAATCAATGGACTCTACCTGAAATAAGATAAAATAAAGGTAATACTAGCTTTCATCTCTTTCCATATGTCTGCGACATCATACCAGTCAAATCAAGGATAACGCTTGGTTTGGCTAACTCTGCTAAATCTCCCACGGTTAGAACAAGGTAGATCTTTTTTTCAATCAAAGGACTCTACCAGACATATGATAAAGCAAAGATCATACTAGCTTTAATCTATTTTACTATGTCTATGACATTCTATCAGTTTGATCAAGGTTACGCTTGTGTCGACTGCATCTGTTCAACTCCTAGATTAAAACAAAGGTAATACTAGTTTTTAATCAAAAAGCTTAACAAGACATAAGATAAAGCAAAGGTAAAACTAGCCTTCTTCTCTCAACATGTCAGCAACACATCTTATTTCTTTTTCAGGTTTATATACAACCACTACAATGACATTTTTGTTATTGTGGGGTTGTCAGCTTTGCTTCCCCACAATGAGAGGTTGATTAGCCATAAATTCCTGAGTATGAGCAATGACAACAGTCATGTCCTCCTCTATCAATTCAATAATTTGAGGGCCCAGATCTATTCCCATGGAGCTAGTATAATCTCCTTGATCTATGTAAACCCTGCAAATACGTCTCCTTCCTGACATTCAGTCAAACAAGGTATCTCTCTCTAACTCAATTCTGTTACAAAATAAGCAATCACAAATCTCAACAAGTCTGAATGCAAGGCTTGAGTTACAATAGAGTGAGTCCATGATGTCCTCGCCATCTGAAGGTGATCTCCTAACCTTTTGTACTTAGCTTTGAGACTCTCTAGCTCTCTGTCTACCCAATCTGTAAAGGCTATGTTCTCTGTAGATTTTTTTTTAGCTTTTGCTGACTCAGCTTGATTAATCGCCTCCAATTCAACAACTTGAGCACGAAGTGTCTCGACCTCCTTCTTCAGTTCGTCTGCATCGGGAACCTTCTTTAATAATTCATCTTTGTCCCTTATCACGATCTCCATCGATCTGATTACACTCCCTAACTCTTTCTCCCTGGTAAGAGCAGCATCCAGTTTACTTTCACATACCCCTAATTGCTCTACCCCTCTACGCACATTTCCTTGAATTCGAGCAATATTCCCCTCCAGCCCCCTTATTCGAGTTGATAGGCTAAAAATTTCACCTTGAACAAGAGAGTTTTTGCCATCATTTTTCTTCCCCTTCGAGCGCTCCCCAGCCTCTACATTCTTGACGCGCAAGTTGACCTGACTAAATTTGGCCTTCAGGTGTGCCACCCTTTCATTCAACTCATTACATCACCGCTGAACTGATCGCAATTCCATATCCTTCGCAGAAAAAGCTGTAGTCAATTGCTCAGCTGCAAATTCAGACATAGTTAGATCATCTCGGGCTCTTTTTATATCGTTATCTTTATCGGCTAATTTTTCCTTAAATTGCCCTAGCTCGCTCTTGCTATTCGTCAAATCAGATTGAATTTTCTCCTGGTCATGCTTTTTCCTGGCAAGGTCCCTTCCCAAACTAGCTAACAAATGATTTAGATTATCCTCTGATCTTTCTAAAGCCTACACACGGTAAGGGGCCATGTATGCCTCCTTTCTCTTTGCCAACAATGAATCATTCTATTTTTTGAGCTTTGCTGCACGATCTTTTAATTACTCAATCTCCTTTTGTCCTTTCTCTATTTCGGTATCCTTCTCATCAATCTGCCAAGATAGGTTGACAATTGTCTGCGTCGCCTCAAGGTATTTGAAATGCACCATCACGTGTTGATCTTCTCGATCTTCATAAGCATCTCTCATCCTATCAAACTCTTCTACAAATTCCTGGTTACATTGGAGAGTTTCATCTTCGCAAAAGCTAATTGACTCTAATTTGACCTACAAATTACCGATATATTATATCAGTTCGACTTGGAACATCCAACACTATATTCCTCATGTCTAACAAGATATCTATTTTTTAAACATTCATTGTGTACAACTACTTCTAAAATTAAGGTCGAAGTATAATCTTTGGTGGATGCTCCATAACATATATTCGCAAGTCTAAGGTACGCATTATCTATAGTTAAGTATGCTAAAATCTAAATTCTTTTATGTTTAGCACCATTCCAATGCCATTTACCCCTAAATCCGAAACGAGTTGTTGATTTGTCTTTACATTCTATTCATTGTTTTTAGCTCTATACTAATGCAACATACGAATCAAAATATCTTGCCCTATTCTATCCTGCAGCTCTACTTGCGAAGACAAGAGAGACGCTAAAGTCTTTTTCTCCTTGGCAAGTTCAACCTCTAACTCTTTTATGTTGAGGCGTATGTCCTTAAGTTCCTGCAACAAAGTTTACAGAAAGTAACTTAGCCTAGAGAATTCTATCCAAAATAAGCCCAACCAGTTTACAACATCCCACATATTCAAATAATCACAGTACATTCATACTATTCTACCTTCTTAATTTCAGTCTCTGGGTGCTCGTTATCACCCCCTTGGTTATTGTTCGCCGTCTGAGGAGATACACCATCCAGCTCATCAAGCACCCCAACAACATAATCTTCAACCTCTTCATCCTCTTCCTCCACATAGGTGTCAGCCCTAATGGCATTCACCTCCCCTTCCGAGTATCCTTTGGACATAAGGTGACACCCAAGCCTGTCACGCTCAGCCCCCACCTCCTCTAGGTCTACTCTCGCCTCCGCCTGCAGCCTGTTAACCTCAGCAACATGGGAAGCCTTCAGTACCTCCAGCCATTTCCCCTCCTTGCTCAGATCATTTTTTACCCGAGCTACATTCCTTTTGAGCTTTACATTTATCCTCTTCAGCTCGACTCTCTCCTACTCAACCCCCAGGCAGATTCCCCTCATCAATCGAGCAGCTGGCAAAATAACAAATTGACCTTTTGGATTAGCTCAAGTCACAGTACAAAATCCATCACAAATACATAATCGAGCATATGAGACTGCCATTTTTCTTAACTCCTCCTCTCCACGGAGAGCTGCAAATCTAGCCTTCTCTTCTACCGTATTCCAGCCGTCCTCCAGATCAGATTGATCCCCAACGACCTCTCCAGATATTTCAGACGAATCAACCATTCGCTTCTTCGCCTTCTTGGCGGCAATACTACTTCACAAAGCTCCAGCAGCTGCAGGACGCTTTAGCTATTGCCTTTTGGGGAACGTTTGAGCTAATTTACTCGACATAATGGACTCGGGTAATCCCTTGTCTATTCCAGAGGTCTTCGGCAAGCTCATTTGCCTTTCCCCATCAGTCCCCTTCTTTTTGCTACTATCACCGCTCGTCATTAGCCTTGTCGACTGGGATTTTAAAACCTTTTCAACTCAGCTGTTAAAATGTTTCTTCCTGCTGATACGAAAATTTTCTAATACAGCCTCGAGCTCAGTCTCCTTTAGAGTAACTTTATCCAATAACGAGTCTTTCCTCTCCACCTGTGATTTTGGACCTGTCATACAGAAGACATCAACATCAGTAAACATCTTACAACTTCAATTATCAATCTTATACATTATGCATTGTTATACTTACGTTGTTTTACAGTTCTAAATATAAATTTCATGGGTTCTTCATCATCTCCCGGAAGGTAGTCGCCCTTCACCCATATCATGTTATCGTTCTAAGGTCGACCTGCTGAGTTCATATCAAAGAAGCGAAGTCGAGTTGCCCTCGTGCAAAAATAAGCCCCTCCACTTGGGCTAAAATTTTTAACAACATAAAACTGCAGCACATCCTCAGAGGATATCCTCATCTTTCTACCATGTCCTTCCCACCGTGAGTTCAAAGCTTCACAAATACTCATCACTTCCCACATGTTCCCATTCATTTAAACAGGATATGACCGATAAGATTCATAATCTCTTTCGCCAGATTGCTATGGGGAAGCCTAAACCCATACTCCAATGGAGACTGGTAATACAGAAAACCCTCCGAGAGTTCACTCCGAACATCCCCATTGAAGTATTCAAAAGTGATTGATTCATCTATACCCCTCTCTCTCTTCTCCTTCCCCAAATCAGCCAGCAAATAAACGTATTCCTCTCTTGTTTCTATGGTACAACCCCTAAATTGCCTACCGGTGTACACAATAAAGTTCCCCCATCTACCTCCTATAGCAGCCTTAGCTTTATAGAACTCTCTAAATCCATCTGTGCGTGGAGGGTAGGATACTAATCTTCTAGGGAAATCGGGAAATTGATCAACACCTACTTCTTTCTAACCTCCAAACGCTTCAATCTCCGACTCAGTCGCCCTACTAGAGGCTGAGGCCTCACTTACAGGGGAGTTCCTTATCTCAACTACAAGTAAGGATTTTTATCCTACACAACCCTCTTGAAGATTGACCCACATACAGGTCCAGATATCTATGGTTATCTTCTATTTATATACGTCAACCATATTCAAATATCTTTCAAATCTCTTGTAACAACTGATTTTCTTTGATTACTATAAATAGTAATTTATCACTTTCCTAACAATACTAAATTGATTTTCAAAAACACAAACACATATTACACATATCTACTAGCCTTCTATATCAAAATGTGAATCCGAGGTAGCGCCGTATCCTTCCATCACCATGTTGCTGTACAACCACCTTTGTAACTCAGATTCAGCACCTCTCTCACGCTTTGACTGATGATCCCCATTGCTTGAGTCTACACAAGTTTCAGTACTATTTTTTCCTTTCTTTTTCCTTCCTCTCTCACAACCCTTAAAGTTTTTAGATGTTAAAAAAATTTAATTGACGAAGATTAAGCAGTATTTATATTTTCTCTCTCTAACTGCTGGCAGTTATTTAACCTCGCACGAGCAATCCTCGGCTTTAGAGCCAAGGTATTCCTTCCACTATCCATGTTAGGCGCCTTGTACCTTTTTGGTACAAACTCTTTCCCATCATTACCTTTCTCCTTATATTTTAATCTATTTTTATCTCTTTATTCCAAATCACCCTCTAACCTCGCCCCACTCATATTTTCTCACTCTTTACCTGCAATTGAGTATTCACAACTTCTCACAAGAGACAAATTCAGAACCTCTCTGCTTTTCTGTACGTGTTTCTTCTTCTACTCTTATAGGAACAATGACATTATTTCCAAAACCACCATAACAGAGTTTCAAATATTTTCAAATTCATTTTTACGCAACAGTAACAAACAACATTCACACGAATAAAGGATTTATTTAACAATTTTTTTCAAATTTACTCAAACTCTGCACAATCCTATTCTATTACCCCTATTTTACATCCATTCCATGAACCTCACATATAGATGCATCAAAAATTGCCTTGATCACCAGGGAAACCACATTAAGCCAATTTACCTACAGTAATCCTCATATCCTCAAATTTGATCTCCATCTTAGCAATCAATCAAACCACCTCTTTTCGATCTGCAGGATCCCTTACTAGTTCACAAAAACATACCTCATAGAAATAACGGGCATACTCAAGTTCCCTACCCCTTGCATCTAATCCTTTGAGCTGACAGTCCCTCACTGGTAACTTAGCATCATAACCAAACAATCCAAAAATCATCTCCCGCACTTCAGCGATCTTTATGGACAATCGTTCTTCAGTGGTATGACGTATTCTATGAGATCGAGTCCACACCATCCTTATCACTTCCCCATATTCAAACCTTATTCTACCCTTATTTATACATTTTTACTATACTTTCCCCTCATAACGTGATATTTGCCTTTTATCTTGTAACAGAAATCCCAGAATCTTGAGAAAAATTATTTGAACTTATCCCTTCCCTCAAACTTAGTCATTCCATAACTTTCCGGTCGAGTTTATTCTTTCCAGATTTATTCTTATATCGACCTCTATTTGATCGAATTTTTTCTCTACAAATTTCTTATAATATTTCTCTCCCATATTTCTAGCACGCAGGCAAATCATACTTAAATTGCAGCATAAATTTGGTACATATATATTTCAGTTCGAATGTTACAATAACCATACTTTTGGCACTCATACATTTAATTTCATTTCATACATTCTTCAAAGCATTTCAGCTCGATTTCCAAGAGCAAATCTATTTCTATATAAACGCAAGAAATTGGATGATAAATTTTATTCATGTCAAAAAAGATTACACGTGTTTTCACAGATAACAAGTCTTTCAAGTAGTCGATCTCAGGTACTTTACAAATACCTATTCTATCTAGCACCCAAATTCAAGTACTTTTCTGATAATAAGTTTTTTAATGCTTTTGCAAGTAACATAACATTCAGGTACTCTGACACATTAAATCCTTCAGTTCGTCCAGCTTCATTAATTTTTCACCCAGATGCAATGCAGAAATTGGAAACAAATAAAAGCTTCCCTCACATGAGTTTGGTCGAAGTCTAGACGAGCTTCAAACAAAAAATATGCAAGTAGAAGACTCAGTGCTGGAACCAACTCTTCAAACTGACGGTCTTCTTAGCACAAGAAAGTGGTAGAAATATAGAAGCAGACTTCCACTGTTTGTTGCCCTCCTCCATTACCATCACTACCCCCTCTAAAACTTCCACCTCCGTAGAGTTGGTAGAGATGAAGAAGGCCCGACCTTAGAATCCATTATGACGTAAATGATCAGCGCAACTGCACCGCAGCCACGACTATCCCTGTATCTGTCTCCCTAACCTTATCCTCCATAAGAATGCGGAGACAAGCCCAACGTTGCTCGCCTGTTAAGATAACATGGTAAAATATCCATCTACAATAAAAATCATCCTCAGCTTCAGCTGCTTTGTCTGCCGACATACCTCTATACGTCGGAGGGATAAGAGCAGGAACAAGATCCTCCAACGAGTGGTCCTTGAAAAATCTTAATTTTAACCTCTGTATTTCAGAAGCGATTCACTCCTCAAGGGCCATCCTACGATTTTTTGCCATCTTTAAACTAACAGAGAAATTTATAACATACCACAACGTATTTATCCACGCTGCAGGTACCTTTTATATAATCCTACATTTATTATGCAGGTACATTTTCCCAAGCGTCATCATTGAATAAGACGTAACTCTTCAAACCCTAACTATCACATCCATCAATTCCTAGCAACATTCAATACACATACATTCCCCTTTGACATGCATATTTTCCATGCAGTCACAAACGTCATTACTTTTTTTTAAATTCAAACTTCTAACCCGAATACCCATATACCCAGATTCTTTCTCAACCAAAGCCACTCATGACTTCGGTTGCGAGGGGGAGATTGTAGGGGCCTATCTTTCGATCTCACCTAAAATCGAGCTGTGCAAAGTTTGAATTACCTGTATATTAGGCTCATGCATCCCCCGCATGACTTCTCAGTTAAACATTGCCGCATACTCCATGAACTGATGATAAACGTGGGTCGAGCTTAAACCAAAAAAATTGAACAAGTAAAAACCAATTGTCTTACACGAACTCAACAGTTACTCAGTCAACAGCCACTAACTACATTATTCGGAGAACGTGCTCTAGCACGATGAAGAGCTGTAGAAGGGGCCTATATAAAGAAAAAGTTCCAAAAGAGACAAGGACCAAAAAAATATATGAAAAATCACAAAGAAGATTATATCTTCTGAAATTCTCAAACACTCAAAATTTCTTATTCACAAGATCATAAATTTCTAAGCCTAGAGATAACATGTAAGAAGATATCGTCATCCACAAGAAATAAAAGTCACTGTTACAAAACCCTCAATACAAGGTCGTGGCTTTCTTACCTATTCATAAATTTTTTACGCTAAATACCTGTGTCATTTCCTGTTTACTAGCCTTTAGCCATAGGTACATTGGTGTAAGGACTAATTCCAGGCCACGTCGAGCTCACGGAGTTGGGCCATTACAATAACCATCTCCAATATCACTCGCCATATTAAGTACAAAAGAGCAATTACTGTTTGTACTCCAATGTTCTGAGATCAAAAGACAAGATTAAAGATGAAGTAGAAAGAGATAAAATGTAAAAATTAAAGAAAAAAATATCGGCTTAAATAAACACTCAAATATAAAACTTTCCTTCATAAGTCTCCGACAACGGCGCCAAAAACTTGATCGATATAAAAAGTGTCGTCTGAAAGATCTGCAAATGCACAGTGTACCATTGAGTACAAATGAAGCAGGGTCATATCCCAAGAGACTTGTAGGGGCAGATTATTTTTTAAGCTACTAATTTTATTCAATAAGAATAGTTTTTTGTGTTGGTTTTGAAATGAAAAGAAGAAAGAAGCAACTTGTAAGATAAATTGGAGTAGGAACCATGGCATCGATTCCACTCCACTTCTTTGTAGCCTATGAAAAAGTAACTTTAATTAAAATACTAATTAATTTCCGTACCATGTATCCTTGGTCGGGTATACACGATATTTACAATGAATGAGAAATTATTGTTTGGGAATTCTCGATAAACCGCCTTACAAAATAATGGTCATGTTAAGTAAGGAGAATTACTTTCGCTTCTCCATGTTCTTAACCATTCTTGTTATGGTCAAACAAAGTGGTTGATTAGTTTCCTCATTCCTCCAAATCCTAGCTACGGTCAAGCATAGAACAAAGAATTAAAGATTCAAACTTGAGCCCAGAGAGAGAAAAAGAGTAATCAAATTAAAGCAACTGCAAAAACTAGGCTACATTGGGATGGAGCTTCCTCTATCCTTTGCTTAGAGGTTTAGCTACTCATCCCTTCGATCATCGCCATATTACTATTATAGCAACAAAAGTAAAAGATAAGAAGAAAAGTAAAAGAAAAACCTTTAATGCAATGAACTTTGATTTGCACTTTCCAAGATGTCACTCACGGGTGGAATTCCCCTCCTATTTATAGACTATAGGAGGGGTTACAAAATATCATCATTAATATAAAATCCCCTAAACAATGCCTTAGACAATGCATAAATATTACAGCTCATGAGAATAATCTCTACATTAAATTCTCTTTAATGGTCTTCCATGGGCCTTTGGTTGACAACTTCAAATGAGGATTATTGTTAGAGTGCACCACCCTTTCCCTTTGTTGAAATCCAAAAAAATATATGACTTGTTTATCATGTGTCCGATTTCTATAAATACAAGCAAAAACACTATTAGTAACACATTTATTTAATAAATGACTAGGTAGATATTAATTTTGGAGTTGTACACGTAAATATTACATGTCTATCACTACCGTTCTCCATCTCCTCTGTAACTTAAAGAGACAAATACTTTCCATGTAAAGAAATGCGAATCTCTCATCTCTCTCTCTCTGATTTGACCTGCAGGGAGCTTTAATTCTTCAAGGTAATAATTCTTTCTCTCTCTTTGCAATTTCATGAATTTGTTCCCAAATTCTTCTAGGGTTTGCTTAACAATGTTTGAAGTTTTGTTAGTTTTATAGTTCCATTTAAGAAGAGTTTATAGGGTTTAATTAGGGGAATTTCTTTGCTATTACTACTAGAAAATTATTGTAATGATACAACAATTTGTTCAGCATTGAGAAGAATTATTCTAGATGTAGATTTTAATGAGTGAGAATTAATATGTTTAAGTGCTTCTTAAATTAGGAATTTGTCTTCCCGTTGTTAAATGAACTGTACAGCCATAAACCGAATTTGAAACTTCTATAGTTTTGAATGCATCAATTTGTTTAAGTTATCTCCATTTCTAAGTAACTTGCCTAGCTTTATTTTGCCCTAATGCGATATTTTTAATGACACTAGAAAAATGAATCAATGATTCTTTACCTTATATATGCTCTTGGTACATTCCACAGTTACTCATCCTAAATACCAAAAACTATATGGTGATATAAACATAGATACTAATATACCTTTAGAGACTCGATAAGATTCATTACATCTATAAGCTATTTTCCTACAGAAGATGAAATGATTATACTATCAAAATTACATGACTTATCCTACTATGTGTCATATAAAAGAGCGATAAATAGCATGATGATCTAACCATTTATAGAAATGCTTACCTGTAGTCGACTCTCCATATTGTTTTTTCAAGTCAAATTTAGAAAGCTTAACACTATAAAGCACCTATTTTAGGGTTTAATTTATTTATCATCGCATCTGTTTTTTTGGACTTAAATTTTTGGATAGCAATATCGCATCTGTTTTTTTAATTTATTTAACATAATGGGTAATACAAAAAGAGAGTTATTTCTGACTTTGCATATCTGTGTATCTAATTTATCGAGTAGACAATCGTTATTAGACTACTGCTTATAGGTGATTGAATGTTTGGTTTTGTTGTAATAGAACTTAAGGAGTTAATGTGTAATTGGATGCTAGTTTTGATTTAATTGATCCATGTAATTGTTGTTAACATATATTTGGATTCTGAACTTTGTGGTTGATTTCGGGCTTTCTCACTCTATCTCATCTCTGCATATTGTGAAGGTATTACCATATATTGCTTGTTGTATAAACTTTTTATGGGTATAATTTTTATAAAATTCGCTTGTGTGATGTCATACCAAAGACTTATTTTTTTCTTTATAGATTGTGTATAATTTGGATGCATCACCAATGTATTTTCTATGTTCTTTCCATTTTGGGATATTTGCTGTATAGACTGTTTGGTGTATAATTTTGATATGTCAAGTTCTCCAAGTTGTGTTCCATAGGTTACTTATGCTTTGCAATATTTTATTATATAAATATTGTTTGTTGTATAAATTTGTATACGTTTGCTATAAAAATCTTCAATCCCTAAAAATGCATACAATTCCAAAATTATAGCATGGACGGATATAGGGTATGTAAGGAGTAATGTATTTTATGAGTTTAGTGTAGGGACCTATCCCGCGACCAAACCCAATTCGAACAACCTCCATATTAGACTCACGTATTTTTATACGTAATGTGAACAGTCAGCAATGCCACCTAGCCTACGAACTGATGAAGAGCGTGGATCGAGCATAAGAGAAAAACATGAACAAGTCAAAGACACCTATCTCCTATGAACTCAACAATTATTCAGTCAACCACCACTTATCTCATTATTCCGAGAATGTGCTTCAGCATGATAATGAGCTGCGGGTAAGGCCTATATAAAGAAAAAGTTCCAGAAGAGACAGGGACCAGAAGAAGACGCGAAAAAAAGACCACAATGAAAAACTTCTTATTTACAATATCAAGTATTTCTAGTTCGAGTGATCACTTGTAATAAGATATCAGTCTCAAGCAATAAAAGTTACTATTATCAAAATTGTCAACTCGAGGTTGTGATTTTTTACCTATTAAATGGTTTTCCACGCTAAATCCCCTGTGTCATTTCTTGCTTTACATTAAATTTTATCACAAGTACATTGCTGCAAGAGCTAATTCTGAGCCATTTTGAACAAACGAAATTAGGTCATTACATTTGGTAGTGTCTGTGAGAAAGAAGACATTTCTACGATATCGGAATGCATACATTCATTCTACTATCAATCTCCAATCATGGTCTCTTTCAGACGGCCAACAACTGGAATCTAGCTCGATCTTTCAGTTGAGCCAGAATAACTTATAGAACTATGGGTGAATGTCCACACTAAAATAGAGAAACGTAATGAGATCGAACATCAATTAACTCTTGACCGAGAGACAAGCTCTTTTGACAGTATTCAAATAACATGAAGACCAGATGATAACCATACAAACTGTATTATAGGCTCTATAATATACTCAACAGGCTCCCCACATAAAAGATCGTGATCAAATACTAAAGACCTCACGGGTTTCTGCACAGGAAAGATTAGGACCTCGAGGAGCCACCAACATAGCTATTTCCAAAAATGCTCGGTTCAGTTCAATCTTATATCAACAGAGGTCTCCGACCTTCAAAACTTCAAGACGAAGAACAACGACCTCAAATTCTAACACATGATCGGTTGAGTGAGGGCACCGACACTCATAATCTTTAACCACCTCGCAAAGTCACCCAAGCCACATGTTAATATGTCACCCAAGAACATATGGATCAACGTATAAAGGAGTTGATTGAAGCTCAGAATCTAGGCCATAAAGGCGACATTACCAAGTTACAAGGTAGTCTAATTGCCAAAGAGTTATTCGATATGGAAGTGCCAAAAGGTTTCCACACTTTGAAGATACATAAATACAAGGGCAGCGATCCAAAGGAGCCCATTCAGTAATACCATGATTCATTGAGATTGTACTCCAATATTAACCACATTCTCTACCATCTGTTCGCAAGAAGTCTACAAGGAGAACTGCTCTGGTGGTTCCACTCACTACCTGAAGATTCATCCTCATATTCGATAAGCTACAAAAGTAATTCATCAAGACATATGCCTACAACAAAGGCAAGGAGGAGAATTTATATTCTCTTATTAGTCTTAAACAATCACAAGGAGAGAAGCTCGAGGCATTTTCCAAGAAGTGTTTGGAGCTTGCGCAAAAAAAAGTTAATCTTGATCAGAAAATTGTTGTTACTGCTTTCACCAACGCGCTCCAACTCGACTGCAAGGCCAAAGAACACCTGTTCCCTAAGAAACCTGTTACCTTGAAGGATATGATCACTAAGGTCAATAGGTATGTTGACCTGGAAAGGACGATGTTCAAAAGACATAAATATACTAAATCCGTCCTAACCACTATAGGTCCACCTATAGAGCAAAACATTGAACTGAAGGTGGATCAGGGTGAGCAAAAGCATACCAAGGGAAACCTTGGCAGCACTCAGAAAGGCGGTACATTGCCGAAACCCTAAGATAAATGTCTGAATCTTTGCAATTTTTCCAATTCTATAAACGGAAAGGCTATACCGTCCATCTGTGCCATTAGAACCAATCGAAAGCCTCCCGTACTGCATGCATCACAGGGTAAATCATCATGCTAATGACAACTGCTATGCTTTATAGAGGTTGCTAGAATTCATTTTTAAAGATGGGCGGATGAACAAATACATTATCGACCTTAAATTGTACAAGGATGGCAGCTATAAGAAGCAGCTTGAAGTAGTCCTGGTCAAAGATCAAGCTGAGGAAAAACATCTTTACCATATGTACCAAATAAACATGATCAAGATTCATCATATCAATAACTCTTACAGATTCTAGTGCAGGAGACTATCAGAATGTTGAGACCACACACCTCAAGATAAAGAGGCCAAACTTCTACCTCAGTCGAGCAATCGCTAGCTTGGGATCTCATTCGAAGATGCGACATTAGTTATGCTTAATTTACATAACATGATGCATTAGTCATAATGCTCAAGATGAAGAAGTTTGTCATGGATACAATATTGATCAATACTGTAAGCGGTATTGTGATTCTCTTTCAAAGCATAATCTACCAGATGGGATTTGCCGATCAAGTCAATTCTGATTAACACCGATATCAGTAAATTAAATGGTTCCAAAGAAGAACGCGTAGGTAAGATCATCTTACCTATCACCGCTGGACCAGCCACAATCGACATTGTCTTCTACATCATCAATGTCAAATCTCATTATCTTGGGATTATGAGACGCTGCTAGATTTACAACATGGAAGCAATTACTTTCTCTTATCATCAAATACTCCGCTTCAAACACAATGATGGTATCTATGAAAACAAAGGCAGTCAAAAGCTTTCTCGAGCTTATAAGAATACCATCTCTGCAATTCTAAATACCTCAGACAGATACGCTGCATAGGAATTATAGAAAGCTGGTCGCATCGATGATCAGCCTTCCACGGAAGAGCCCACAGAATATATCGATATTGATAGACCCAGTTGAGGTACTTTAATTGCTTCCAAGCTAGTTCAACACGATAAGGAGTCCCTCAGTCAATTCTTACAAATTAATCAAGATATCTTTGTGTGGACTTTTGAAGAGATGCCCGGGTCAATCCTATGAAGGCATAACACAAATTGGCCATCAACATCAACGCTATGGCGGTCAAACAGAAATAACGATGACTTCTACCTCATCTTTGAGATAAAGTCAACATTGAGATCGAGAAATTGATCAAAGTGGGGTTCATTCAAGAAACCAAGTATCCATATTGGATATCCAACATCGTCACTGTTTTAAAGAAAAATAGAAAGGTCTGAGTTTTTTGTATCGATCAAACACACTCCAAAGGACAGTTTCCCCGTTCCCATCATTCATCAAATTCTCAATTCCACAGTAGGTTACAAACTTCTATCTATGATGGACGCTGCTTCTGGATACAATCATATTTCTCTTTTAGAAGAAGATAAAAAAAAGACCACTTTCATCACTGAAAGAGGCCTTTACTGCTACAAAGTCATGCCATTCTGACTCAAGAATACAGGCGCGACTTATCAATTGTTAATGATGATTATGTTCAAAGTACATCTCAGGAAAATTGTTGAAGTCTACATCAAAGATCTTTTATACAAGAGTATACAGTCAAATGACCATATCACAGATCTAACCAAAATATTCAACATTCTACAATCTTATAGGATGCGACATAATCGCGATAAGTGTCAATTCATAGTACATTTAGGCCGATTCCTCAGCCATCTCATTAGCAAAAAGGGGATTGAGGCCGACCCAGATCAAATTCAAGCTCTCCTTAACATGCCATCTCTAAAAACAATAAAGGATATACAAAAACTTGCCAGCAAGATTACTGGAATCAACCGATTCGTTTCTAAATCTTCAGATCGCTATCGTTGGTTGTTCCTACTACTCCGATGTTATACCAAAGTGGAAAGGTTCTGCCAAACAAAGAGATCAAGTGGACATCAAAATGTGAGGTAACTTTTTAAGAACTCAAAACCTATCTGGGGAAATCTCCCATCATTAGCACCCCAGTAGATAATGAGGAACTGATTATCTACCTCGAAGTTACAGACACTTCTATCAACTCGGTTCTCATTCGACATGATGGGAAGATCAAAAAGCCAATCTATTTCATTAGCAAAACCATCACTCCCGCATAAATGAGGCATTATAAAATCAATAGACTCCTTCTAACTCTTGTTTATATACTTTAGAAAAACTTAAGCACTACTTCCAGGCTCATTCAGTTAAAGTCATAAAAAACTACCCACTCTGGGAAGTTTTTTCCAAAAAAGAAAAATCCAGGAAAGTGTAGTAATGGACAGTTAGTTTGGGAGAACATGATATCAAGTTCAAACAATGACATTTCAAAAAGTGTCAGGCCGTTGCTGATTTTCTCACAAATTTTCCAGTGGAAGATCCTGATTGGGAAGAGCACGATCCTGACCTTGCAGAAGAAATTATAGAAGATCCACCCACCAAAGAATTTGACGAACGAGCTGAATTGGTTACAAGAAAAGGGTGGAAACTTCTTACAGATAGTTCAGAAGGACTCGCAGGATCAGGAATTGGAATCTTATTGTTACCCCTTCTAACGATAGAATCAAGAAATCAATCCGCTTGGATTTTAAAGCCTCCAACAAAGATAGAATATGAAGCTCAAATTCATGGACTTGAGCTCGGAATCCCAAAATTTTTAGTCTACACAGATTCTCTACTCATTGTTTACCATTACTTTGATTAATAAAAGAAGAATGGTAAGGTGATCGAGTATGCTGCCCTCGTTGCCAATAGGATGGGCAGATTTGCGTAAGCAACTCTCGACTATCGACCTCGAGGTGAAAATAAACACACCAATTCCTTGGCTAATCTAGTTCAAGTCTTGGGTATAGAAGCCAGATATCTACTGATTGAAGTGATATCAACCCCTGAGCATTGATTGACATTCTGTATGCACGATCAACACTGGGGGCGATAAAGAGGAGGATGACGATTGACGAAAGCCCTTCATTGCCTATCTTGGCCCCAATAACATGAAAAGGGCCTCTTCCAACAGATTCAAAAGAGCGTCGATAGTTGATCAAAAATTTAAAGCGTTACACAGTTCAAAATGGTTTTTTATATCACCGTTCAGCCACGGGGCCTTACCTCAAGTGCCTCTCTAGGAAAAAAATAGACGTAATGCTCAAAGATTTACAGGATGGGACTTGTGGCTCCCAGCCACAGGTCGATCACTTGGTAATTGAGCAGTTACACAAAGAGTATTCTGGCTAGGCATGCACAAGCAAACAGAAGAGTACTCACAAAAATGTGACATATGTCAACGAAATAGACAGATGATCTACGCTCCACTGCTCGAACTACATGCAAGCAAGGTGTTCTGGCCATTCAAGCGGTGGGCGCTTGATCTCGTCGGAGAATTTCCAAATACATCAGGTAACCGACGATACCTACTCCTAGCAACAGATTATTTTACAAAATGGGTGGAAGCAGTTCCATTCTATCGAACTAGAGAAGAAGAGGTCATCTCCTTCATCTGGGAATACATCATCACTCGGTTTGGATGCTCCCACTTGATTAGGATCAATAATGGGCCCCAGTTTGCTGGTAAAAAAGTAATAGCCTTCCTCAGTAAACTCAACATCATCCACTCACCATCAAATCCCTTCTATCCTCAAGGCAATGGCCAAGCCGAAATCACCATCAAAATCATCGTAGATGGACTCAAGAAAATGCTTCAATCACAGAAAAAAAGAAAATAAATATGAGAGCTTCCTCATCTCTTATGGGCATACCGTACTACTTGACGTCAATCAACCAGCTGTACCTTATGGGCATAGAAGCCGCCATTCTAACAGAATACTACCATCCAGTCAAAGATTATGAGCTTACTGACGAAGAGAATGAGTTCGAATTGGCTTGGAATATGAATTGGATTGATGAAACTAGGGAACGTGCAATTGCCAACCAAGGTCGATATCACCATATGCTGGCCACTTGTACAACAGAAGAATCTGAAGCCGTACATTCTAAATTAACGATCTCATCCTCAGAGAAATCCCTCAACACAGAAAAGAGGCAAATGCCGGGAAACTGGCAAAAATTTGGAGGATCCATTCCACATCAATGGTCAAACTGGTATGGGATCATATTATCTCATGACGAACCAAGAAGTTCGAATCCTAGATCCATGGAACACTAGGCGACTGAAACGATACTATCGTTAAGTCCCTCGCTTCTCTACATCAAAATTCTCATTTTTTTTATTCCAAAAGTGAGATTCGTCTTCATACAGTATACATTATGTTCTCTTCAATGCGTACCTCCAAGTTTTTTCCCATATTACACTCTACTTACGTAGACTTTACTACATTACATAGATTAAAGCAAAGGTAATACTAGTTTTCAATCAACCTCTATACCGGTTAAGGCAAAGGTAAAGCTAGCTTTCAATCAAACTCTATATCGTTTAAAGAAAAGGTAAAAATAGCTTTCAATCGAACTCTATACCGATTTGAGTAAAGGTAAAACTAGCTTTCAATCAAACTTTATACCGATTAAAGCGAAGGTAAAACTGGCTTTCAATTGAACTCTATACCGGTTAAAGCAATGGTAAAACTAGCTTTCAATCGAACTCTATACCGGTTAAAGCAAAGGTAAAACTAGCTTTTAATCGAACTCTATACCGGTTAAAGCAAAGGTAAAACTAGCTTTCAATCAAACTCTATACCGATTAAAGCAAAGGTAAAACTAGCTTTTAATTGAACTCTATACAGATTAGGGCAAAGGTAACACTAGCCTTCAATCGAGCTCTATAAATAGATTAAGGCATAAGTAATACTAGCCTTCAATCGACCTTTATAGAAAATTTGTGATTAAAATGAAGGTAATACTAGTTTTTAATCAAAGAACTCTACTAGACATAAGATAAAGCAAAGGTAAAACAAGCTTTCATCTCTTAATATATTTGTAACAGATACTTCAACAGGTTACATCTACAAGCCACTTCTAAGGATTCTTCTCTGCTGATGGTAGGTCAGCCATGCTTTCCCCTACAATAGGAGGATGATCAGCAATAAAATCTTAAGCTCGGGCAGCTATAATAATCCTGCCTTGCTCTACCAATTTAACAGGTCGGGAACCTAACTCTGTTTCCATGGCGTTCATACAGTTTCCTCGATCTATATCGACTCTACAGATACATCCTCTTCCCGACAAATAGTCGTGTAAGATATCCCTCTCTAACTCAAGCCTTCTTACTACCTCCACAAAATAGGTCATAACAGCCATTAGCATTTATGAGCGCGTTAGCTCAGGCATGACTACCTTGGAAAAATTCTCTCACATATTCTGATGACGCTCTTGTAACTTTTTGTATCACGATTCTTGCCTTCCATTCTTGCCATTCCATGCGGGACATAAGATTGATATGTTCCTTCCTATTCTTCGATGCTTTATCAGACTCAGCCTGGTTCATCATCCTCAATTCTACCACCAGAGCATGAAGTTCCTCAAGCTCCGGTCTTTACCTGTCCCTCCCCCAACAGAAGACTTCTTTAACAATTTATCTTTTTTCCTTATCAATTGATCCTTACCCCTGGTCACCCACTCTAACTCCTGCTCTCTACTATGAGCAGCATCTAACTAGCCTTAACACTCCCTTAAGCACTCATTTCCTCTTTATACGTGAGCTTGAAACTGAGCTATATCTCCCTCCAGCTCTCTGATTTAAGCTGATAGGCAAGCCACATCCCCTTTAAATGAAGACCCCGACATCACCTTTATTCTTCCTCGAGCGCTTTCCAGCCTTGGCCTTCCTCATACGCGAATTGGCCATAGCCAATCAGCCTTCAATTGGGCTACCCTCTCATTCAATTCATTACATCGTTTTTAAACCATGCGAAAATCAATATCTTTAGTAGGTAAAAGCTGCACTCAACTGCTTAACTATAATTTTGAAATTGGATAGGTTATCTCGAGCTCTCTTCAGCTCATTATCTTTCTTAATCATTTTACTCTTCAATCGCTCAAGTTCACTTTTGGAAAGCACTAGATCAGTTTGAGTCTTCTCTTTCTTGTTCATTTTGCTAATTATTTGGCTGTTCAGACTGGCCACTAAACTTTGTAACTCTTTCTCTATCGTTTCAAACGACTTGATACGGTATCAGGCAATGTCTGCCTCCCTCCTCTTCACCATCAATGCATTATTCCGGCTTTTGAGTTTCGTTGTCCCTTCTTTAACTTCCTCAAGCTCTTTTAGCCCCTTATTAATTTTGACATCATTTCCTCGATCTTCTGAGTTTGATCTTCAATAGTTTGTACTGTCGCGACAAACTTGAAATGAACTTTGACGTGTTGATCCTCCCTATCTTCAGCTACCTATCTTATCCTATTAAACTCCGCCACAAACTCTTTGTAATATTAGAGTGTTTCTTGCTCACTCAAGCGAGCTAACTCCAGTTCGACCTACATCACAAATACATTATATCAAGTTTGATTCAAGAACACTCAACGAATATATTGAATCATGATACAAGAATCTTATTTCTAACAGATTTCTATTTTCTGGCATCTACTATTGTGAAACTGCTTCTAAACTTAAGGTCGAAGTATGATCCCAGTTTGATGACAATAATATGCATATCCAATTTCAAGGTATACACTTTCTATGCTCTAACTTTCTCAACGATTTTGTATTACCTGGACACATTTGATTACCATAGCCCCTAAACTATTGACACGTTTTTGGTCTATCTCTATACTGTAATTTTTATTTTGTTGCTTTAAAGTAATGCAGTATACAAGTCAAATATTTATTCCTCTTCTCTAACCTGTAGCTCCGCTTGTGAAGACAACAGGGACTCTGAGGCATCTTTCTCCTTAGCAAGCTCATTCTCTTACTCCACAATTCTATGGTGCCTATTCTTAAGTTCTTACAAATAATTTTTACAAACATCTATTAGCCAACCTAAGTTGATCCAATGAAACAATATTTCATACAATTACGGTTCTCAAACCCCACATAATCTTACAACCATAATGTCAACAATTCAACTCTACCACTTCATCCAGGTTCTTCTCCGTTTCTTCTGTAAGCTCATTAATCTCCACCTCCTGCACAGCCTTAAGAAAATCTAGTCGCTTCCCCTCTCGAACCAGGTCAGACTTTAATTGAGCTACCTTCTTCTCGAGCTCTACCTTCCCATTCTCCAGCTCAGCTTTTTTGTTGTCGATCCCGTGGCAGATCCTCTTCATCAAACAAGTAGCCTACAAAAAAAGCGAACATATTTTCATCTTAAATCAATATACAAAATTTAGAAAAATTCAAATCATCAAAACTTACCACTTTGCTCATCTTCTCAATACCCTTGTGAGCTGCAAGCCACACCCTTTCCTCCACAGGTTCCAGCTCGTCCTCTTTCGTAGATCTATTTTCCATGACCTTCACCTCAGTCACTCCAGCAAGAGGATCTACCCTCCTCTTCATCTCCCTCGACCTCACCACTCCCCGTGGTTCCAGAGGCTGAGTCACACTTCAAAACCCTCTTCTTCAAAAAATTATGAGCAAACTTATTCAAAGTAGTAGATTCTGGAATATTTGTAAAATCTAATACAGAGGCCTTCAGAAAAGCCACTCGCTATTCTTTGTCAGCCCCTATTTTTTTATCGGCTTGGACACCCGTCATTAGCCTCGTCGCTTGAAACTTTTGAATCTTCCCGGACCTGCTATTAGCTCATTTATTTCTATTAATACGGGGGTCTTCTAATACTGCCTCAAGCTCAACCCCATCGTGAGTAACAATATCCAATAGGGACTCCTTATTCTTCACCTTCGACTGAGGACTTGTAAACCAAATACAATATAATATCAACAATAGAACAACATTCAACTATAATAGTTCGATATTATACACTATTACACTTACTTTTCTTCACAGTTCTATATAGAAGTTCCATAAGATCTACATCTTCTCTCTGAAGGCAATCACCTTTTACCCAAATCACATTATCATTCCATATTTGACCTGCTGAATTCAGATCAAAGAAAAGTAGTCGAGATGAGCTCGTAAAGAAATATGCCCCTCAACTTACAGAATAATTTTTTACCCCATAAAACTGTAAAACATCTTCAGGTGATATTTTCCTCTCCACCTTCTTCTCCTCCCACTACCTATTCAAACTCTCACAGACATTGATCACCTCCTACATGTTCTCGTTCAACTGGGCAAGACATACCCCTATGGCATTTATTATCCCTTTCGTAAGATTGCCAAGGGGCAAACTCAACCCGTACTCCAACTGAGACAGGTAGCACAGAAACCTCTCATCCAGGTTGCCCTAGACATTTCCATCATAATACTCTAAGGAGATCAATTTGTCTACCCACCTATCCGATTACTCCTTTCCAAATTCGGAAACAAAATGAAATGCTCCTCCTTAGGCTCAGCAATACAACTTCTAAACTGCCAACCAGCATGTTCCACAATGTTGCCTCATATTCCCCCAATAAGGCCTTAGATTTACAAAACTCTCTAAATGCATCAAAGTTCGGAGGGTATGATACCAATTGTCTAGGGAAATCTTGAAATTGAACAACGCCTATTTTATCTTCCCTATTAGATAGTACATTCTTAGACTCGGTCGAACGACCATAGGTCGACACTTCTATAACAGGTGAAGTCTCCAACTCAACTTCAAGACTAAGGATGAGGTTTTATTCTACACGGATATTCTACACGCTCAACCTATATACAGGTTCAAGTATTCAATCATTATCTTTTACACATCCATCATACATATACGTATATCATGTCATATCTCTTTTTCACACATATGCTAAATAGATTTTTATAGGTTACTGTAAATAGTAATTTTTCAAAATTTGAAAACAACAAAAACTTTTAACAAATCTCTTTCACAATATCACAAATCATCTACAAACCTTCAACGTTTGAAAATATATATGAAGCAACGGCAAATCTTTTCTTCACAACGCTGCTATACAACCACCGTTGTGATTCAGTTTCTGTAACTTTTTCTCGAATTGATTGTTGATCAATCTCGTCTAATCTCTTACTTGGATATATGCTATTTGTTCTCTTTGATCTCTCACCGTTCTTTAATTTTTTAGAAGTTGATAAACATTTGAATGAGGAAAATGAAGTATTATTAATAGTTTATCTCTCTAACAGCTAACAGTTATTGGGCCTCGCCCGAGCCGCCCTCAGTTTTGGAACTGTGACATCCTTTCCATAATTAATGTCAGACGTTTTGTACCTTTTTGGTGAACACACCTTCCCATCATTGCGCCCTACCCAATATTTTAATATATTCTCATCTCTTCTACCCAAATCTCCCCCAAACCTCCCCGCACTCATGATGACTCAGCACTTACACGCAATCAAACTTTCCCTACAATTGCACAAAAGAAAAAAATTAAAGCTATCTGCTTATTCTATTCTTGCTTCTACTACTTGTAGAAATGTTAACATCATTTCCAAAGCTCTCACATTTCAAATTCAAATATTTTATTCACAATAGTTATAAACAACATTTGCAACAAAAGGGGAACAAATTTAAACATCATTCTAATTACAAATCCATAGCAATTATTCGACCTCATACAGTTCATTCCCTCACATATAATTATACATAAAATATCCCAGATGTCTTGGGGAACCACAACTAATCAGTTTACTTCCAGCAATCCTTATATTTTCCTCCTTGATCTCTTCCTCTGCAATTTACCTCACAACCTCTTTTCGAGCTGAAGACTCTTGAATCACTTCCCAGAATAGTTTCACATAGAAGTGACCCCCTGCCTCAAGTTCCTTACCTCTTAAATCTAAACCTTCAAACTGATATTCAAACTCTGGCAGGTCATAATCATTATTTAGCAACCTAAAAATCCTTTCTTGCACTTCAACTATCTTTATCGCCAACCGTCCTTCAGTAGCTTGACGAACTCTCACAGATTGAGTCCTCACCATATTCTATTTCTTCCTCCTCTTTACATCACATCACCCCATAATTATACAATTTTCTAGATCACTTTAAATCCCCCACATTCCGTATATATCAATCTATTTTCTATAACAGGAAATCCTAAAATCTTGATAGAAAGTTATTTGAACTTATTTGTCCACATCGACCAATTTGGTTTCCTCCTACCTCATTTTGACCTAATCATCACAATTTGTCCCCCATTCCGACATTTTAAGCAATATATCCCTGAGTTTGAATAGCTTTTAACAGTTCGATTGAAAATATATTTCTAATTCGATCTCAAATATTACATTTTGTCCTATACTCAAACATATCTGTATTTTTTATAGATTGATTCAATCACAAGAGAAAATTCTATATATCAACATAGAGTTTGAATAAACACTTCATTAAGCGCGAATATCAATTACAGATATATTACAGGTAACAAGTCTTTCAGGTACTTTACAGATAACAAGTCTTTCAGGTACTTCAGAGATAACAAATCCTTCAGTTCATTCTCAAAATCATATAAGTTTTTAGTGATGTCTCACTTTGAGAATATTTTGAAAGAAAAGCTAGACCTAGAAATCACAAAGTATCCTTCTATCTTCAAGTTTGATCGAAGTCTAGACATGGAACCGAACTTTAAATAGAAACTATGGAAGTAAGGACGTCTGTGATTTAACCAACTCTTTAAACATAAGGCCTTCTTAGCGCCAATAACGATGATTGTGCAGGGGCAGACTTTCAATCTCCGTCTCCCTACTCCACCACCATTACCTCCTCCTCTATAATCCCTACCAATAAAGAGTTGGTAGAGGTAAAAGGGAGTCCTACCATAAAATCCAATCCTACGCAAAATACCGGCAATACTGCCTCGCAGTTATACCGGCCCCAACGTATGTCTCCTTAGCCTTGTCCTCCGCAAGGATGTGGAGACACCTCCAACGTTACTCGCCTATCAAGATAACATATTGAAATCTCTACATGCAATAAAAATCTTCTTCTGCTTTAACCGTTTCTTCTTCCGATATACCGTGATACATTGGTGGAACGAGAATTGGGGTGGGAACCTCTATAGATTGATTCCCAAAGTATCTTAGTTTTAATTTATATATTTCAGCAGCGACTCTATTTTCATAAACCATTCTCCCGGTCTTCACCATTATCACTTAAGAATTCTAGAAGAGTTTACAACAACAGCGTACTTTGCCAGAATCTATGGTATAGGTACTATTTATATAACCCCTAAATTTAATGCACAGGTACATTTCTAAAGCAGTCATCATCAAAATAGAACCACTCTCAGAACCCTAAGAGTCCATTACAACGATACTTTCTATCGTCATTCAATGTAGATACATCCCTCCATACAAAGCAAATTCATTTTCATACCAGTCAAATCAACATTAAATACGTCATTTCTTTTCAACTTCCAACACTGCCAATACACACAATCTTTCCCAACCAATGCACTTTTATATCAGACTTACGCATTTTTACACGTGATGTGAATAGTAAACAATTCCACCTAGCCCACGAACTGATGAGGTGCGTGGATCGAGCACAATAAAAAAACATGAATAAGTCAAAGACACCTATCTCCCATGAACTCAATAGTTATTCAATCAACCATGACTTACCTCATTATTCGGAGAACATAATTTAGCACGATAACAAGCTGCGGGTAAGGCCTATATAAAGAAAAAGTTCCGGAAGAGATAGGGACCAGAAAAAGACATGAAAAAAAGACCATAAAGAAAAACTTCTTATTTATAAGATCAAATATTTCTAGTTCGAGAGATCACTTACAATAAGATATCAGCCTAAAGCAATAAAAGTTACAGTTACTAAAATCTTTAACTCGAGGTCATGGTTTTTTACTATTCAATGGTTTTCCACGCTAAATACCATATGTCATTTCTTACTTTACATTAGATTTTGTCACAGGTACATTGGTGTAAGAGCTAATTCTGAGCCATTTCGAGCTAACGGACATGGGTCATTATATTTAGGGATTAGTCTTATTTATTGTTGTTTTACTTTTGGGTACTTTGGATTTGATAAACACATTGTTTTTTATATAAGATAAAAAAATGGCCAAATGTCCACAGGGGAAAGTGCATTTTGTGTTTGTTGGGTAGCATCCTAGTATTTACCAAACATGGGTAGAGTGTGGACCAGAGGTTTTGAGATATCCATGTGCTTTATATCTGTGTATGGATAGAAGAGAAGAAGCAGAGCATGCTCTTACTGAGTTTCTTGCCCTCAAGTCATGTACTGAACCTAAACCAAAAGCAGTTCTCACTTTTTTTGATGTGCGAGGGAGGAAGTAGAAGATGCAATTACTAAAGATGAGTTTCAATTATCACATCTTTATCTTTTGGTTATATTGGCAGTATTTGTTGTATTTGTAACATTTATGTTACAATGATTATGTTTGGGACTATTATGTATGGATATTAAAAGTATAATATGTACTGAACTATGCAATGTATCTGTGCAATAGAGAAGTGGCTAATGCTAATCAACTGCTTAATAATGTTGTTAATAATGATGAAGAGCTTTGGAGACAGAAAGCTCAAGTGAATTGGCTAAAATCAGGAAATCACAATACATCTTATTTCTATGCCCTTGCTCGAATAAAAAGGAATAAAAGCCTTATCCATGCTATTCAGACTCAGAATGGAAGAATTCTTGAGGATCAAGATGAGATCAAGGATCACATTGTTTGCTTCATCTTTGAGAAATTTGCCTTCAAAGCCCACCTAAAGATTGATTAAGTTTTTACCCAGGTTACAAATATCATCACTGCGAAGGATAATACTGGTTTGATTGGTATCCCTGATGGAGATGAGATTAGAAAGGCTGTCTTTACTCTGAATCCAAATAGCTCTTCAGGCCCTGATAAATTTTCTGAGAGATTCTTTCAAGTCTGTTAGGGGATTGTGGGACTGGATGTGATGAATGTTGTTCGGTCCTTTTTTATTGACACCTATTTTCCTAGAGGTTTTAATTCAAACTTCATTATTCTTGCCCCTAAAGTCAAGAATGCTTCTAAGTTGAGACAGTTCTTACCTATCTGCATGGGTAATTTTTTGGTTAAAGTTATCTCTAAAATCTTGGCATCCAGGATCTCTTGGCTTTTGCCTCGAATCATTTCCAATGAGAAATGTGGTTTTATTCATGGGGGAAATATTTACAGTAATATTGGCCTCGTGTAATGTCCCGAAATTTCAGGGTATTTTTATTTATTTATTATTAAGTATTGTTACTATTATTCATATATTGTTATTCGTTATGCATCCGTGTTATTTCTTTTGGAAAGTTTGTATTAGATTCCTTTCGGTAGTTCTGTTGGTTTCGGTGGTTTCGGGGCGGAAGTGCTTGTGTTTTGGTTTTGAGTGCCCGTTGTGGCTTGGTGGTTGTGTGATATTGCTGTGTGGTGGTGTGACGTGATCTCAGGGAATCCTAGGATAGATTTCGGCTTCCTTGATGCTTCCCCACCTATCTGGCTTGTCAGATTCCTCCCGTCCATTTTTATTCTTTTCTGTCTATTTTCTTCCTTTCTGTCCATTTTCATCCTTTCTGTCCATTTTCTTCAGAAAAGATTCCTTCTGTCTTTCGTTAAGTTTCCGTATACACCCCAACACGTCACACATTTGTATATTATTCCTCACGAGTCTTTTCTATCCATTCCTCATCCATTTATTCCTTTAGGATAAGTTTCTAGCCGCTAGATTCCTTTCTTTGGGTTTTAGGACTTCCGGTGGCCATAAAGAGGTGGAGGTGGTGTTTAGAGCTAAGGAACCCCTAAAAAGTTTGGTAGTGATGTTTTATTAGTGTGTCTATTGTTTGGGGTAGTTCTGGTGAGCCCTTGGATTGGCCGGTAGGTTTCAGGAGTTTCTCGAGGAAAAGATTCCTTTATGGGGGCTTAGGCATTTTGGTGGCCGCGAGGCGGTGGAGGTGGTGTTTCTTCTTTGGAAAATCCTTGTTGGACTTGTTGTAGTGTTTGTGTGGTAGTGGGGTGGTCCGTAGTGTTTCCGGGGTGCCCGGGGTGCCTCCGGGGTTGTTTTTTTGGGGCAGGACCAGTTCTATTCGAACAGGACTCTTCCTGTTCGAATAAAATCCTTTGTATTCGAACCGAACACTTATCTATTCAAATACACTTGGTTTTGCTTGAACAGGATCAATTCCTGTTCGAACAGAGGCGCAATTTTAGCCTTTTTAGTTTCATTTCTTCTTCTCCTTTTTTTTCTCTCTCTTCCTTCTCTCCCTAACCTTTTCCCCTCTCCTCCTTACTCTCAATCCACTCTTCCCCATCACTCAGGGATTCTTTGCCCACATTGTCGTAAGCTTCTCTCCTATCCTCAGAAAGTGATTCTCGATTCTTTTTCCGTCCTTTTCACTCGATTTCGGCGTAGGTCTGATTTCTAGGGTTTGGGTTTGATGCCATTTTCTTGAATTGATTATTTACTTGTTGTTGTTATTGGTTGTGGTAGCTTGTTCGTTGTTCTGATTGCCTCATCGTCGGTCCTTGGTTCGGTTTTCCGAGTTGGATTTCCGCAGGACTTGGATTATCGTCAGGCGAGTTTTATCTTCGTTAATAACTAGACCATTATATTGATTTGTGAGTTGTTGTATCACATAGCTAATTATGTTTATCACCGTAATTATGTTAGTATATGCTTGATTTCTTAGGGCACCTACGGTTTATCTGTTTAGCATACCTTAGGCAAGAGTACTTAAGGGTTTGATAAGTTAGTAAAACCCGAGTTAGTTGTAAGTTTAGTTACTAGATAGAACTTGTAGGCTATGTCAATTCATAGGAGGTTATCCTCTATTGTCGTCGATGTGACGATGACTCCAGAGATTCCTCTTAGACCGATTTCATTGAGGGTGGCTATCGCGATTCTTTTCTTCGTTGAAGTTGAGAATAAAGGCATTTCTCAGTGTCTTACGACGCCTCAGTGTTGCTTTATATATAATATTTTGAGTGTGGAATATATAGATAATATATTGAGTATGGTATCGTTAGTTAGTTATTAGGGTGTCCATCTAGTTTTAGGGCACTAGTAACTTGGTTTGACGATTAGTAGAGATTTATGGACGGCTTGTGGTTTAGCCGACATTTCTCTGATATAGTGTAGTTCAGAGACTATAGTTCTCACCTTATAGTATAGCACCTTGGTTAGTTTAGGTCACTAGACTTGGTTCCAGGGAAGTCTTGGGGAGACATAGCTTTAGTAAGACACGGTCTTCGATTCGGAGCTCGTCCTCTTGCATGCTATTGTTTTGATTACTCTAAGACTAGTCTAGGTGTACTCTATATTTTTGAGGCCTGTTCCTTGAGCACTGTCATTGTGGTTAGTGGTTGTTTAGAATGTCGGATTCTATGTAGGAGTGTGGTATCTCCTGGACTGTTGGTTGTTGATGGTGAGCAGACGGCTTGTCAGTGGTGGTTGGTTGTGGATGTTGAAATTCTGATAGGTTACCTTAGGATTGTATGCTTACGTGTTATGGCACTTAGTATCCTCATGATTCTTAGAGCTGATAGAGCTTAACCGTAAGCCTTCTTTCCCTGGGATGGGGCTGTTAGGGCAGTGTTCCCTTCCGTCATCTAGGAGGCAGCGAGACAGCATGGCTCAGTGAGATACGCAGCTGAGCCAGGTGGTTTATGATGTTGTACGTCACCCGAGATGTTGGAATGTGGCTAAAACCTCCTGTTGAATCCGGTTCCAGTACATCCGTGTTGGAGATTTATGCACATGATTTGGAGGATTATGAGGCAGTTTTGTTATTGGGAATTGTTTACTACTCGTTGGACACTTTTAGGTCACCCCATGGGTTCTAGTCTGTCCGGACAGCTAGAGTGCTATTGTAATTGATGGTAATCATATTGCTTGAGGAATCTTAGAGACTGATGATGTTTAGATTTTGTGACGGTTAAGTTACTATTTTATCTAGGTTTAGATGTTGCAACTGAGTCACAGGTGGGCATCTGTGTTAGATTTGGTTACCACGCTCTTAGGCAGGTGGTTTTCATATTGTGTATTGGCTGTGTTAACAGCAGTTGTATTTCAGTCTTGAGGATTTTTGCTCACATCCATAGATAATATATTCTCTCCTTATCTTACTGTGATTAGATACATAAATATCTCTGCATCGGCTGACCCTTGAGAGGTTCCGGGATTCCTTAAATCGGGATAAAATAGAAAGGTGGGTCCAGGATGGATACTATTATACCTAGTCACCCATTCGGGAGTGTGGGATGGTATGAGACAGTATTTACTATCCAGTACAGGGTTTAGCCTGGAGGTTGAAATGCCTCAAAATGTATATATAGTTCGGACGTTGGCTCCGTAGGACTTGATAGATTAATGTAATATCCTCATAGTCTTGTCGAGCTAGTGCAGCACATCATACCCTTGTATCCAACTATATCTGGTAAGGTAAATTCATTTTCTGCGGCTGTCAGCCCACTTTAGTCTTGGAGGCTAGACCATTGGGTTGACATCGCTAAATCATTTTGCATCATCATCATCATCATCACCATCAACCATAACATTGCATCTCTGCACACTTCCAATTCCTAAGTTCTTCTGATAGAAATTCTTAAACCTTTCTGCATTATGTTTAGTATAGAATCATCTGACTTTGGGATAATCATAAGATTATTTCATTCTATCATATCATCATCATAGCATATCATTGCATTGGGATAATTATGGGATTATCCAAGTTTATCATATTCTTTTCCTCTTATTAAATTCCTCTTCTCCTAATTGATTTGCGGTGAAATTAGATTCATCACTTTTTTGCATATTCCTCTCCTCCCTATATCTTTTCCACCTTCTTCTGTATTTAACTAAGTTATTAGGTTGATTATTCTGGTTGGTTACTGTGAGCTTTAGGCTGGTATTTTGGTTGTAGGTGATCTCGTTTAGCTTGCGGTTGCGTCGGGGTTGTGCCTTGTTGGGGTTTGGATAACCCAGTTAAATTATTATTTGCCGAGGGTTGTTTACCCTTGAGTGTCATTGTATTCCTGAGATAGGTTAGTTATTTGTGGCGCTGTGGGCCACGGTAGTGATTAGAGTGTAGTTAGTAGTCCTTGAGTCTGGAGTGTAGTTATAGTCCTTGCACTCCTTCGCTCAAAATATGTATGTATATTTATAGTATAGTTTGATATACTCATTAGACTAGTTATATACCTATTAGATACCATTTAGACATCCTATATATATTTATATTTATATATTGTTTATCGTTAGATATTATTATATCCAATTATCATTAATATTTATATCCATCTCATTGGTTAGTATAATCGTTTAGTTATTCTTGGGAGTTAGTGTGGTCGTTGTTTGCTCACTCTCGCATCCCCCTTTCAGTGGCAGGCTGTTTCAGGTTTTAGTTGCTACTGTGGTGATCTTTGGGGAGTTGAGCAGGAGGCTCATTCTCCAGTTATTACTGTCGGGCTTACTGCGTAGAGGTTTGTAAAATCTTCCGTTTAGATATTTGATATCTTAGTCTTCCGCTGTTACTGTTTTTCTTTCATACTCTGTTGTGATACTATTGTGAATGACTGGGCCAAAATTTGTCTACGGCTCAGCTGTTTGTGGGGTGAATCCTTGGATTCCCCGAACTGCAAATCCTCGAATCTCAGTAATTGGGTTAGCTACCGATTAGTGGATTTTGGGGCATGACAGACTTGGTATCAGAGCTCTAGGTTAACTCCTATCTCGGTGTCTAGCACTCATAGGTTGAGTTATTCTTAAAGCGAGTTAGGACGATTCTTGGGTGTCATGTGTTTCTTTTTGCATGGTTGGTTTGAGAGTTAATCTCTTGGGGCCTTCTACACGTAGGCTTCTAGCATAGGTCTAGTGTGTAGGCTTTATCTATAGATTTAGAGAACTCAAGATATTTATCTTGAATCCTTAGAATAGTGTTTGATTGGTTTCTAGTAGTAGTATTTTCTCTATTTTATTTTGGGTATTAAGTTTTTAATTTAGCTGTCTGATCTTTCACTATTTAGGTGACGCTGTGTTTTGCGTCATAGTAGTTTTGACGTTCATCCAATTTTAACGTTTCTCCTACGAGTTTTGGGTATCCGCTCCTAATCGAGTCCAGATCGATCAGGTTATTGGATCTGATCGTTTGGATTGGTTTTCATTATTTATTAATTACATCATTTTAACTGATTATTTCCATCTCTTGTGTCGCAGACCTGATCTCATAACTGACGTGTTATGAGACTGGGGATGTTGTACACATCTGATTTTGACATTGTTCATATAGGGAGAGGGGTATCATATTCTACTTTCCCTTATGTTGATATGCATCTATAAACTTTTAGTTTCTATAATCAAATTATATAAATTAGTATATATATATATATATATTTTTATACAAACTATATATTGATATATTTTTACCCAAAATATTTGTTAGGTTACCTAGAAGGGTTTTATCGTGTACCTGGACGAGGAGTTTAGGAGGCTTTCTATTTTATCGACCTTGTGTAACCACTAGTATGATATGGTTACTAATTGCATTTGAAATATACTATCCTATACATTAGTAGTAAGTTTAATTTCGGGACGAAATTCTTTTAAGGAAGGTAGATTGTAATGTCCCAGAATTTCAGGGTATTTTTTTTTGTTTATTATTAAATATTGTTACTATTATTTATATATTGTTATTCATTATGCATCAGTTTTATTTCTTTTGGTAGGTTTGTATTAGATTCCTTTCGGCAGTTCTGTTGGTTTCGGTGGTTTCGGGGCGGAAGTGTTTGTGTTTTGGTTTTAGGTGCCCGTTGTGGTTTGGTGGTTGTGTAATATTGTTGTGTGGTGGTGTGGCGTGATCTCAGGGAATCCTAGGGTAGATTTGGGCTTCCTTGATGCTTCCCCTCATATCTGGCTTGTTAGATTCCTCCCGTCTGTTTTTATTCTTTTCAGTCCATTTTCTTTCTTTCTGTCCATTTTCTTCAGAAAAGATTCCTACTGTCTTCCGATAAGCTTCTGTATACACTCCAACACATCACACATTTGAATATTATTCCTCACGAGTCTTTTCTCTCCATTCCGCATCCATTTATTCTTTTCGGATAAGTTTCTAGCCGTTAGATTCCTTTTTCTGGGTTTTAGGAGTTCCGGTGGCCATTAGGCGGTGGAGGTGGTGTTTAGACCTCAGGAGCCCCTAGAAATTTTTACAGTGATGTTTAATTAGTGTGACTATAGTTTGGGGTTGTTCCGGTGAGCCGTTGCTTTTGTCGGTAGGTTTCCAGAGTTTCCCGGGGAAAAGATTCCTTTTTGGGGGCTTAGGCGTTTTATTGGTCGTGAGGCGGTGGAGGTTGTGTTTCGACTTTAGAAAACCCTTGTTAGACTTGTTGTAGTGTTTGTGTGGTAGTAGGGGTGGTCCGTGGTGTTTCCGGGGTGGTCCAAGGTGCATTCGGGGTTGTTTTTTTGGGTCACGACGAGTTCTATTCGAACAGGACTCTTCCTGCTTGAAGAGAGTCATTTCTATTCAAACACTTCTCTGTTTGAATACACAGGTTTTGTTCGAACATGATCAATTCTTGTTCGAACAGAGGCGCGATTTAACCTTTTTAGTTTCGTTTCTTCTTCTCCCCTCTTCTCCTTTTACTCTTTCTCTCGCCCTTCTCTCCCAAACCTTTTCCCCTCTCCTTAATCTCAATCCACTCTTCCCCATCACTTGAGGATTCTTCTCCCGCTTCGTCACAAGCTTCGCTCCTATCCTCAGTAAGTGAATCCCGATTCCTTTTCCGTTCTATTCGCTCAATTTCGGCGTAGGTATGATTTCTAGGGTTTGGGTTTGATGTCATTTTCTTGAATTGATTGTTTACTTGTTGTTGTTATTGGTTGTGGTATCTTGTTCGTTGTTCAAATTTCCTTGTCGTCGATCCTAGTTTCGGTTTTCTGAGTTGGATTTCCGCAGGACTAGGATTATCGTCAGGTGAGTTTTATCTTCTTAATAACTTGACCATTATATTGATTTGTGAGTTATTGTATCACATATCTTATTATTTTTATCACCGTAATTATGTTAGAATATGGTTGATTTCTTAGGGCACCTACGGGTTATCCGTTTAGCATACCTTAGGTGAGAGTACTTAAGGGTTTGATAAGTAAGTAAAATCTGAGTTAGTTGTAAGTTTAGTTACTAGATAGAACCTGTGGGCTATGTCTAGTCATAGGAGGTTATTCTCTATTGTCGTCGATGTGACAATGACTCATGAGATTCCTCTTAGACCAATTTCATTGAGGGTGGTTATTGCGACTCTTTTCTTTGATGAGGTTGAGAACAGAGGCATTTCTCAGTGTGTTACGACACCTCAGTGCCGCTTAATATATATTATTTTGAGTGTGGAATATATAGATAATATATTGAGTATGGTATCGTTGGTTAGTTATTAGGGTGTCCATCTTGTTTCAGGGAACTAGTAACTTGGTTTGACGATTAGTAGAGACCTACGAACGGCTTGTGGTTTAGCCGCCATTTCTTTGAGATAGTGTAGTTCAGAGATTATAGTTCTCACCTTATAGTATAGCACCTTGGTTAGTTTAGGTCGCTGGACTTGGTTCCAGGGTAGTCTTGGGGCGACATAGCTTTAGCAAGATATGGTCTTTGATTCGGAGCTCGTCCTCTTGCCATCTATTATTTTGATTAGTCTTAGAACTAGTCTAGGTGTACTCTGTGTTCTCGAGGCCAGGTTCATGAGCACTGTCGTTGTGGTTGGTTGTTGTTTGGAATGTTGGATTCCATGTAGGAGTGTGGTATCTCCTGGACTGTTGGTTGTTGATGGTGAGAAGACGGCTTGTCCATAGTGGTTGGTTGTGGATGTTAAACTTCTGATAGTTGGCCTTATGATTATCTGCTTACGTGTTGTGGCACTTATTGTCCTCATGATTCTTAGAGCTAATAGAGCTTAACCGCAAGCCTTCTTTCCCTGGGATGAGGCTGTTAGGGCTGTGTTCCCTTTCGTCATCTAGGAGGCAGCGAGACAGTATGGCTCAGTGAGGTACGCGGCTTAGCCAGGTGGTTTATGAAGTTGTACGTCACCCGAGATGTTAGAATGCGGCTGAAACCTCCTGTTGAATCAAGTTCCAGTACATCCGTGATGGAGACTTATGTACATAATTAAGAGGATTATGAGGTAGTTCGATTATTGGGGATTATTGACTACTCGTTGGATACTTGTAGGTCACCTCATGGGTACTAGTCTGTGTTGACAGCTAGATGTTGTTGTACTTGATGGTAATCATATTCCTTGAGGATTCTTAGAGATTGATATTGTTTAGATGTTTTGACGGTTAAGTTGCTGTTTCATCTTGGTTTAGATGGTGAAAATGAGTAACAGGTAAGCATCTGTGTTAGTTTGGGTTGCCACGCTCTCAGGTTGGTGGTTATCCTATTGTGTACTGGCTGTGTTAACAGTAGTTTTGTTTTAGTCTTGAGGATTTTTGGTAACATTCATAGATAATATATTATCTCCTTATCTTACTGCGATTGGATACATAAATAACTCCGCATCGGCTGACCCTTGAGAGGTTCAGGATTCCTTAAATCGGGTTAAAATAGAAAGGTGGGTCTAGGAGGGTTACTATTATACCTAGTCACCCATTCGAGAGTGTGGGATGGTATGAGACAGTATTTACTATCCGGTACAGGGCTTAGCCTGGGGGTTGAAATGCCTCTAATTGTATATATAGTTCAGACGTTGGCTTCGTGAGATTTGATAAAATATCCCCATAGTCTGGTCGAGCTAGTGCAGCACATCGTACCCTTGTATCGAACTATATCCGGTAAGGTAAATCCTTTTTCAGCGGTTGTCAGCGCACTTTAGTCTTGGGGGTAGCCCTTTGGGTTGACATCGCTAAATCATTTTGCATCATCAACATCACCCTCATCATCATCATCAAGCATACAATTACATCTCTGCACACTTCCAATTCGTAAGTTCTTCTGATAGAAATCCTTAACCCTTTCTGTATTTTGTTTAGTATAGAATCTTCTGCACTTGGTATAATCATAAGGTTATCTCATTCTATCATATCATCATCATAGCATATCATTGCATTGGGATAATTATGGGATTATCCTAGTTTATCATATTCTTCTTCTCTTATTAAATTTCTCTTCTCCTAATTGATTTGCAGTGTAATTAGGTTCATCTATATCTAATTAAGTTATTAGGCTGATTAGTCTGGTTGGTTGCTGTGAGCTTTAGGCTGGTATTTTGGTTATGGGCGATCTCGTTTAGCTTGCGGTAGTTTTGGGGCTTTGCCTGGTTAGGGTTTGGATAACCCGATTAGATTATTATTGGCCGAGGGTTGTTTAGCCTCGTGTGCTATTGTATTCTTGAGGTAGGTTAGTTGCTTGTGGCGCAGAGGGCCACGGTAGTGATTAGATTGCAGTTAGTAGTCCTTGGGACTGGAGTGTAGTTATAGTCCTAACACTCCTTCGCTCGAGATATGGATGTATATTTATAGTATAGTTTGATATAATCATTAGACTAGTTGTATACCTATTAGATACCATTTAGACATCCTATATATATTTAAATATATATATTGTTTATCGTTAGATATTATTATGTCCAATTATCATTAATATTTATATCCTTCTCATTGGTTAGTATAATCGTTTAGCTATTCTTGGGAGTTAGTGAGCTCGTTGTTTGCTCACTCTCGCATCCCCCTTTCAGTGGCAGGTTGTTTCAGGTTTTAGTTGCTACTGTGGTGATCTTTGGGGAGCTGAGCTGGAGGCTCATTCTCCAATTATTACTGTCGGGCTTACTGCGTAGAGATTTGTAGAATCTTTCGTTTAGATATTTGTTAACTTAGTGTTCCGCTGTTACTGTTTTTCTTTCTTACTCTATTGTGATACAATTGAGAATGATTGGGCCAGAATTTTTCTACGGCTCGGCTGTTTGTGGGGCAAATCCTTGGATTCCCCAACCTGCACATCCTCGAATCTCAGTAATTGGGCTAGCTACCGATTGCTGGATTTTGGGGCATGACACCTCGCCTCAGAAATGATCAATGAACTTTAGAATTAGAGATTTGGTGAGAATGTGGGGATTAAGCTCAACATTGCACAAGCCTTTGACACCTTAAGCTGGGACTTCTTATTTCAGGTCTTGAGAAAAATGGGATTCAATCATAAATGCTGTAATTGGATTAGATTACTCCTGCGCATTTGGTTCGTGTCAATTCTCGTGAATGGTGGCTCCTGTGGTTTCTTTCAAACAGTTAGGGGTCTAAGACAAGGTAATTCCTTATTCCCAATCCTTTTGCTATTGCAGAGGAGGTCCTTAGTAAAGGCTTATCTGAGTTGAGAAGTAATCAAAAGGCGCTTCCTATGGTGATCACCAAGGGAGTTATGGCTCCCTCTCACCTACTCTTTGCTGATGATATTTTTGTCTTTGCAAATGGTAGAACAAAAAGGCTGAAATACCTTAGCAAATGGCTTAAGATGTACTAGGAGACTTCTGGGCAGATCTTCAGCACTGAAAAGAGTAAGCTTTACTTGGGGGCTATGAATAATGATAAGAAACAAAAAGTTAAAGATATCTTTGGGTTTGATGAAGGTTGCCTGCTTAGAACATATCTTGGCATTCCTCTGGTTTAAGGGAGAGTGACAAAGAAGATTTGGAGACCCTAGGTGGATAAGATTAAAAAATGAGCTACATGCTGGGCCGGTAGTTTGTTATCTCTACAAGGGAGGGCAGTGTTAATCCAATCAGTTTTCAGTAGCATTTTTTATTCAGCATGGGTATCTACAAATGGCATGCTTCTGTGATTAAAGAGGGTAAAAGAATTCTTCAGAAACTTTCTTTGGTCTGGGAAACCTGACTCTAAGAAAGCTTATGTTGTGGCTTGGGATAAGTTGTGTAAACCTTTAAATGAAGGTGGCATTAACTTAAGAAGATTAAAGGAGATTAACCAATCTCTGATGATGTAACTTACTTGGAACTTTCTTACCCCAAAAGACGAGTGGTCTGAATTTATAGAGGCTAAATTCATTGTTAAATCTGGCAGCTTCTCAACAATCACCAAAGGATCTTCAATTTGGGCAGGTGTCAGTGGAGCTCTTGATTATGTTCATGCTCATTCAGGTTGGGTGATTGGGGATGGGGCTTGCATTGATCTTTGGCATAACAATTGGTGTTCTCCTCTTTCCTTAAAAGACATGATTTACAACGATGGCATTTTCTGGACAGACCTGCATGCTAAGGTGAGTTGTATTATTACTGAGGAAAGATGGTCTATACCCAACAATCTTCAGCTAATTTTTCACGGATTTGGAGTAGACATTCATAACATCAAGATTAACTAAAGCAAAACCGACAGGAGGGTGTGGAAACCTGATCTTGTGGGCAACTTTTCAGTCAAAAGAGCTTTTGATTCTATCAGAAATAAAGGTCAGTCAATATGGCAGTACAAATATCTCTTTAGAAGGGCTATCCATCCTAGACTCTCTATGTGGGACTAGAGATTGTATCATGGGAAGATTCCTTTTGATGACAATGTTCAAAAGAAAGGCATTGCTTTGGTTTTCAGATGTTGCATGTGTAACAACAGTTCTGAATCCATCAAACATTTGTTTTGGGAATGTGCCTTCAGTTCTTGCTTATGGAACTGGCTTGAAAACTTGTTCAAAGTCAGGGTTCTAGAGAGAAATCTTAAAAGCCTCCTCGAGGTTGGAGATACTATGAGCCCCTATCTTAAAGATCATTGGACTGGGGCAATATGGGGCGGGACGCTCGCAGCAAAAGAATATTTGAAGAGCAGATTTACACTTTAGACAAGGAAAAGAGAAAGTGGAACAAGCATATTCATGAAAATGCTTTTTTATCTATTGGATACATGCTCAACAGTCAGTCTTACCTGGGCATTCTCCACAGCGTTGGCGTGCCTCTTCATCCTAGTAAACATTTAGTGGCTAAATCCTGGTTTTGGGAGCTTCCTCAGCAAGGAGAGATTAAGATTAATATAGATGGAGCAGCTAGAGGCAATCCTGGTAAAGGAGGCATTGGCTGCATCTTCAGAGACAGTGATGGTAAGGTGCTTGGTACTCTTTCAAAAGGCCTAGGGCTGGTTACCAACTACACGGCTAATTGTAAGGCCATTATTCAAGGGGTTGAATTGGCTGCTTCCAATGGTTGGCTAATTGCTTGGGTGGAATCAGACTCTAAGTTTATAGTGGAGGCTTTCAACTCAGATAATATTCCTTGGGTCTTAGAAGCTGACTCGGAGAATTCAAAATAGAATATGAAGCAAATTAGAATCTCTGCCAACTGGAGAGATACTAACTTTAGTGCTGATGATCTTTCAAAGCGAGGAACCAATCTACAGGATGACTTGTACGAGATTGGTATGGGAAAACCTACTTTTCTTAAAAAAATTGAAGTACCCATGCAAGAATATTTTAGATTTTGTTAGTTTTTCTTTGTTTGCTCTTTGTAATCGGGCTATAGCTAGCCTCTTGTAAGATTCGGGTTTTTCTGCAATAAATTCCTCTCACTTAGCAAAAAAAAAATGTAATGTATCTTTGGATTGTGTTTGGCATTCGTAATTTGGGAGTAGTATATAATTGTTGCATAAATTATTTTATTACAGTGAATATGGATCCTAGACAGTTGACCATTATTTACTTAACAACCTTAGCATTTGTACTTAGGATGCTAGTTAGAAAGCAAAAAGAGAAGTTGTATGTGTCTATCTTAATAGGTAGAAAATACATCAATGAGATTCTTAGTGGCCCTAACCAGATTGCTTATGATTCGTTAAGGAAGAACAAAGATGCATTTGTTTATTTATCTGGACATTTCAGAGCAAGGGGATGGGATATAGATAGCCAGCACATAGATGTACAGCAGAAGGTGGCTATTTTTTTGAAGTTATAGCTCATTCAGTGAGAAACCGCATAATGAAGCATAAATATCAATAGTCAAGAGCAACTATTAGTAAGAGTTTTCACAAAGTGTTGAGAGGAATGTTTTACTTTAGTAAGGAGATGATAGTGCCTCCTAATTTTTAGGAACCAGGAGAAATTTGTATTCATAAATAGTTAAGAGAAGGGTCATTCAAAGGGGCTCTTGGAGCTATAGATGACACCTTGATTAGTGCACAAGTTCCTAAATCAGACCAAATTTTGTTTAGGGCATAAGGGAAGGTTGATTGCTTTCAGAATGTGATGGCAGTATGTAATTTTGATATGAATTTTATCTATGTCCAAGCCGGTTAGGAAGGTACTGCTCATGACTTGAATGTCCAAACTCAAACAGTTAGAGACCCAGCTAACAAGTTCTCGCCCCCTTCCTCCGACTGAAGGTAATCATCATTTTCATGTTATGATAGTCAAGTATCCATTAATTTATTGCTTTACTCTAAATAGAGTTTGTTAATTGTTTTGTAGACATGTCCTATTTGTATGATTTAGCTTACGCGCATACCAAGTACTTTATGTGTCCTTTTAGGGGAGTGCGGTATCGGCTTCAAGATTTTCAGAGGGGAGGGCAACCTAAAACTAAAGAAGAACATTTTAATCGTGCACATGTGAAATTAAGAAATGCCATCGAGAGTATTTTATTTTGAGAAAATATGGGATTTTTATATATGAAGAGATATAAAACAAGAGGGGAACATTAAGCCTGACCTCATATCAGTAGATGGACATTAATGTCTAATAACAACCCCAAATTTTTTAAGAAAATAAGAGGCTCTTACCTTTCTAGGTAAAGAGACAGCAGACCAAAAGAGAAAATGTTGTTGTGCACGACCAAACTTGGAGAGTCCATCTACTGAACCATTACCCTCCCTATATGTATGCACAATGATGATCTGTAGCTCCTCGCTATGCTGCAAAACCATCTTCCATATTACTTAAAAAACTTTTTGGGACACAAGTTTCTATTGTTATGCCAGTTGACTATTGATCAGCATCCATTTTAACCACAAGTGGAAACCAGTGATTCTTTTTGCATAGGATTAAGCTATGAAGAGGCCCATATAACTCAGCTATCATACTTGAGCCATTGCCTAGAGAAACACTGTAACCTAACTTCATTCCTCCATGCGAATCTTTTATGATACCTCCAGCACCAGATAATCCTGCACTCAGTGAGGAGCCATCAGAATTTAATTTAAACCACCCTGGTGACGGTGCTTGGCATTTCACAACTAGTTTTACTCTGTGCTTGATTGTTTTCTTGTGTACTCGCAGAACTTGAAGAGATAGAGTATCGCCAAAATTAAAGCTTTGTGTTACCTTTGTTTTGATCAAAATATCTTGTAACCATCTAAATATATTTGTAACAATGGATTGTGGATTCATAAGATCATCTTCGAACCTCTGCTTGCACCTAGCTTTCCATATTTCTCAGCTTATGATTACAGGAAGAACTCGTTTAATGAAGCCCATTTGAGTTTTTTTATTTGCTGTGGGCAACCATACCTCTTATCTTGCCCAAAAACCTTCAGTTGCTACATTTCGAACTCCATAGGCATGAGCAAAAAACTGCCAGACTTGTCAAGCTATTTCTCCATTTATAAGCAAATGATCCAGAGTTTCAATGTTACCTGAACTGCAGCAGCTACATCTGGATACAAAAGGAATCTTTGGCTATAAGAAGTCATCCACTGTAATGATCCAATTCCAAGTTTTCCAGCTGAAAACTTAAATTTTTGTGAGAACTATTTTGTACCATATCCAATCCATTCTATTTTGTACATCCTCAATACATCTCCAGAACTGCCAAGCTGACTTCACAGTAAAATCTCCATTTTCAGAAGGACCCCATAGTGGTGTTTCTTGTCCCTTAGTAACATAAAACTTGTTAACAAAGCTAGCTTTCCATTGTTCAGGCAGGTCATGTTGCAGTTTATTCCAATGCCAATTCCCCCCATTTACAATTACTTCCTTCATACTGATCACTTGACTACTGTCTATGTCTAACAAGTCTACTAGTTTGCCTTCTCCGGTCCAGTCATCCACCCAGAAATTACAGTTGCCTTCACCCAATCCCCATTTAGTGTTTGCTTGAACAGTATGTATTAAACCTCTAATGCTTTTCCACAAAGGAGAAGAGCCTATTCTTAGTTGATTAAAATCTCCATAGTTCGTGTTACTTACTTTTGAGAAACTGAGCCCATAATGAGTCTATGTAAAGCACATTCCAACATTTCTTGAGCATCAAACTATGTCGTACATCTTCAAGTTTTGTGATGCCTAGACCCCCTTCCTCCCTTGGCCGACATATGTCACCCCATGATACCCAATGCCTTATGTTTCTATCTTCAAACTTTCCCTAAACAAAGTTTGCAAACATACACTCAAGTTTCCAAATAATAGATTTGGGAACAGTGATGCAGGCTAGAAGGTGAATGGGCATGGAGTTCAAGACCTGATTAGGCATTATGAGTTTCCCCCCTTGAGATAATAACTTACCCTACCAACCTTCAATTCTGTTTTGTATCTTAGAGATGAGATTTTAGTGAGAGCAGAGTACCTTGCCATAGCTGATGGGAGCCCCCAAATAGATCATAGGAAAGAGCTTGGGATGGAATCCAATAGTGGCTTGAATAATTTGTTGTCTAGCTGTTGCAATGGTATGATGAAAATAGACTCCACTTTTTTCGTTATTACCTTCTTTTCTTTGCGTAAATTTGGTTTTTATTTAATATACAAGATAAAAACAAGAGGGGGACTTAAAGCCTGACCTCTTAATACTACAAAAGATTCAGTGTCTAATAGCTGCAACTCCTAATTTTTCAAGAAAGTAGGAGACTCGTATTTGTCTAGGTAGTGCTGCAACTGACCAGAACTCGAGGATCTATTGTGTACTTCCCAACCTTGAGAGACCGTCAGCAGATCCGTTTCCTTCTCTGTACGTGTAAACCATGTTTAGTTGGAGCTCCTGGCTGAGTTGACATATCATTTTCCATATGGCTTGAAACTTGCTGAGGCATATGCCTATTTGTTTGTGCCAGTTCACTATAACTTCAGCATCCATTTCGACCACGAGTGGAAACCAGTTGTTTTCTTTACAGAATTTGAGGCCATGTAGTAGTCCATAAAGTTCAGCTGCCGTGTTCGTGCCATTTCATAGCGCCACGCTGAAGCCAAATTTCATCTCTCCATGTGAGTTGCGTATGATACCTCCAGCTCCAGAGAGGCCATTGCTGAAAGAAGATCCATCAGTGTTCAGTTTAAACCACCCTGGTGATGGTGCTTGCCCTTTTACCAATATGCTTGTTTTACATTTTATCTGGAGCGTGTGTAGTCAGAGAACTTGCAGCGATATTGTGTCCCCAAAGTTGCCGCTTTGTGTTACTTTAGTATTGATCATGATGTTCTGAAGCCATCGGCATATTTTGGTAACAATCGCATGAGCATTCATCGGCACGTCGTCGAATCGATGTTTGCAGCGTGCTTTCCATAATTCCCAGCTTATGATAGCCGGAAGAACTCCTTTAATGATGCCAGTAACCATATTCCTTGCCTTGCCCAAAAACTTTCAGCCGGTATGTTTCGAACCCCACAAGCGTGCACGAAAAACTGCCAAACTTGTTGCGTTGTCTCTCCGTTTACGAGCAAGTGGTTCAGCGTTTCGTTGTTACTCGAGAGACAACAGCTGCATCGGGAAACAAAAGGAAGTCGTTGTTGTATGAAATCGTCCACTGTGAGAACTATCTTCCACGTTTTCCAGCTGAAAGCCTAAATTTTGGTGGGTATGATTTTGTGCCAAATCCAATCCATACGACGTTGTGTATCCGTAGTCCCTCTCCAGAATTGCCAAGCTGACTTTACCGTGAAGTTACCACTTTCAGAAGGGCCCCATAACGGTGTATCGTTGCCCTCTCTGAGGAAGAACTTGTTTGCGAGCGTTACCTTCAAGTCTGCCGGCAGTTCTCTGTTTAGGTACTGCCAATTCCAGTTTGCTCCATTAACAATAATTTCCTTTACTGTGATATCTTGGTTGCAGTCAATGTTCAGTGCATCCGCTAGGTTTCCCTCCCCTGTCCAGTCGTCTTTCCAGAAATTATAATTTCCTGAACCCAAGTTCCACACAGTGTTTGCATGAACTTTTTCAAATAGATTTCTAATGCTTGTCCACAAAGGAGAGGTAATTGATCGAAGCCGAGATAAGTCATTGTTTAGGGTATACTTGCTTTTCAGAAACGTAGACCAGAAAGTATCGGCATGGAGCACATTCCAACATTTCTTGACTTGCAAACTATGCATGATATCGTCGAGCTTTCGGATGCCGAGTCCGCCTTCCTCTTTCGGTAGACAAATGTCATTCCATGAGACCCAATGTCGTTTGTTCTTGCCTTCAAATTTTCCCCAGAAGAAATTAGAGAACATGCTCTCCAGTTTTCTAATGACTGAATTCGGAACAGTGATACATGCTAGCAGATGTATTGGCATAGCAGATGTATTGGCATGGAATTTAAAATGTGGTTTATTAGAATGAGTTTTCCGCCTTATGATAGGAGCTTCCCGTACCATCCTTCAATTCTTTGTTGTACCTTAGTGACTAGCTTCTCAAAGTGTTGATGTTGAACTTTACCATAGCTGATGGGCGCCCCCAGATATAGCATAGGAAATAGCCTGTGTTGGAATCCGCTAGTTGTTTGAATGATTTGTTTTTGAGCGGCCGTCGCATTATGGTGCACGTAGATACCACTGTTCTCTTTGTTAACCAATTGCACAGAGAATGCTTCATAGTTGTCCATAAACTTTAGTAGCCCCTTAAGAGAGGATTGACTTCCGTTTAGGAGCACAAGAAAGTCATCTGCATACAGTAAATGTGTGATCAGAAGACAGCCCCAAGCTGATTTAAAGTACCCAATTTGGCCATCTATGAAGCATTTCGATAAACTTTCGGAGAGTACTTCTTCTGCAATGATGAAAAGCAAAGGTGATAGGGGGTCCCCTTGCCGAAGGCCTCTAGTGGATTTGAAAAATCCTTTGAATACTCCTTGTAGCACCACCAAAAACCAGGATGTTTCAACACAGTGAGAAATGAGATTTACGCATGAGTTGCTAAGCCCAAATTTATCAAGAACCATCCTGAGAAATTTCTAGTCCAAACGGTCATATGCCTCGGCCATGTCCATCTTTATCATAACGTTGTTGCCTCATACCTTTCTATGTAAGTCCCCCACCATTTCTTGGGCGAGAGTAATAGTGTCGCCGATGTCCTTGCCCTGTATGTACGCTCCTTGATTGCCCGAGATCATCTTGTATAGGAGTGCACTCAATCTAGTAACGATGATTTGAGAGAAAATTTTATAGACCGCTGAACTTAAGTTGATCGGCCGGCAGTCTCCCAACGTTGTAGGCGTCTTGACCTTTGGGATTAGTGTCAGGAAGGTGGTAGTGTAGAATCTAGAAATGGGAGCTCCATTGAAAATTCTTTAGCCGCTCCGTGTAAGTCGTCCTTAATGATGTCCCAACAGGTTGTAAAGAAACTGGCTGAAAAACCATCGCTACCAGGAGCGCTGTCAGCGGGAATATTGAAAGCACTAGTTTTTAACTCCTCCATAGTTGTTGGTGACGTAATATAGTTGCTCTCTTCATCTGTGATAATCGTAGGGATGCAGTTCAATAATTCCAGATTCGGTTAGGTTGGAGGTGCGTTTAGTACGTCCTTGTAGTAAGAGATAGCAGCTTCATGGATCAGTCCAATATCTTGCGTGTGGGTACCGTCTGGCATTGTGAAATTTGAGAGAAATGTTCTTTTGCGGTTAATTTGAGTGACTGTGTAAAAGAATTGGGTATTCGCGTCTCCTGCTTGAATCTACTTTACCCGCAGCTGTTCCCTCAAAAATATTTCTTCTTTGTGTAACATATCGGCATGTTCTCTTTGCACAATGCTAAGATTTTCTCTAACCTGTTCGTCCCAACCACCTTGTAATAGGAAATCCAGTTCTGCGATTTTGTCTTCAAGTAATTTGATGTTCTGCATAACATTTCCAAAAAGGAATTTATTTCACTCTCGTAAGGCCGCCTTGACTAGTTTCAGCTTGTACGCAAAATAGGAGAGGCAGTTTCCAAACACCCCCGATGGCCATGTATCTTCAATAAGCTTCAGAAACGTGATGTGATTCATCCACATTTTTAGAAATCTGAATTGTCTGGGGCCTTGATAAGCGTTGCTCGTGAATGTTAGGAGGAGTGGAAAGTGGTCTGAACAAACCCGTGTCAGGTGGTTGATCTTGTGTACCGGGAACCCAGTCATGAACGCAGCATTGACGAGTGTTTTATCCAATCTTGCCCACTATCTAGAACTGCCCTGATGATTGTTGCACCAAGTGTATCCTGAACCAAGAAACCAGTATCCATTAACCCTGCAGCTTTTATCATATCTTCAAATTCTGTAACCTCTCTGTGGCGTGTTCTCCGACCACCTATTCTTTCAGTTTCATATCGTATAGTGTTAAGCAAATGTCAAACCTCTCTGTGGCGTGTTCTCCGACCACCTAGTCTTCAAATACACACCAAGGCGTTGTAATGTTTTGGGCGAGTAAGCAAATGTCATCCCACAGCGGTCGGCGTTCAGTACTTGTGCATTTATCATAAACAAAAGTCACTATGGCACTCCAGTCATTGTTCAGCACCATTTTGCAGTGTATAAGTTGATTAGTAGCATATAGTAGCGTCACTGCATAATCTTTTTTCCAGAGTATCCAAACTTTACCATTCTGATCTTGATTAGACAAAAAGGAATTGCACTTTATTCGGATACAAATACTAGCAATATGTAAGACATCTAAAAATGGTTCTAACAATACCACAATCGAAATTTTGTGCTGCTGTATGATTCTTTTGAGATGATTTATTGTCTTGGCATTGCCAATGCCCCTGCAATTCCAAACGAGCAACGGTCCTTCTATCATAATCAGTTTGGAGGTTGTTGAGCACTCTTGCTCCTTGTGATCACACTAAGAGGCATTCGCTGAGGCCTTAAGTGCAGTTTCTCTACCGGAGTCCAATCCTTGCAGGATCCTCCTTCCATATCCGAGTGAAAGCCACGTTCAAAATCGGAGCCATACACTGCTGTAAGTTCACCGTCCAATACAAGGTTTTCCATCACATTCTTATGTTTGGCTGATGCTGAATCAACTGCTATAAGTTTAAACTCGGTATCATTTGTTGTTGCGAGTTCGTCGGCAGTTGTAAGGATTTCCACGTCTACATTCTCGTTATTGGTTGCTGCTGTATCAGCTGTGTTTATCACCCTCGGGCTGTGCATAATTTTGTTGTTTGTCGATGTATCTAGGAGATGTACCTTCTCTATCCCAAGTGTATTGTTGTTCATCGCTGTAGCCATTGTATGTTGTTGTGAAGCCCTTGTTCCCAACAATTTTGCTTTGTTCGATAGAGGCTCGATGATGTTGTCCGTGACACCCAACTTAGGTACGTTGTTGTTTTTATCCTTAAACGTTGGTTTGTTGTTGTTGCCATCTTTAGCCGGCATTGCCCTTCCCATGGTTGCTTTGTTCTTTTGAAGTTCATCACCCTTATCTTGTACAATCGGCTTGAGCTTGGTGCAGTTTGCTTTGTTGTGGCCTTGCAGGCGGCATTGTATACAATACATTGGAAGCCTTTCTTATATCACTGCTTGTTCCATGATATAGGATTTTGTGAGCGCAATTCCAACTTTCGTTGGTAGGTCTTTCGTGAGATTTACCTCTAGGCAAACCTTCGCAGTACTGGGTCTGCTTAGGCTTAATGTTGTAGTGTCCGTGATAAGGCATTTGCCGATCAAACCAGCCATCTCCTTGATTATTCTATTGTTCTGTAGATGCAGCTTGAACCTGGGAATCGAACCCATACTGGAGCAAAAGGGAAGTCTCTTTTGGGATCGAAATCGATCGTCCAGCGAGCCAACTTGAAGAAGAAACTCTTGATTTGTCTTGATTCTCAAAAAAGAGCTTTTGTGACATCTTGTTCAGATGTCATACGCACCATAATGTGCTTGAAATCGAGCACTGCCATCTTAGGAACTACGAGGAGACCCAATTGGATTCGATGTTCTTTTCAATGACATCAAATTGAGGTTTTCCGGCTGAAAAATTCATAATGATTGTGGTATTGAATGCAGAAGCTGCTTTATTCAGGTCTGATTGTGTGAATGAAATCATGTACATCCCATTTTTCGACGAGATCCGAGTGTCGGGCTTAAACTCGTCAAGCGCCGGTCTAACCGCTTACGAGGCAACACTAGCGAAGGAGGGATTTGTGGTTGTGGTCGAAACGAATTCGACTTGAGGATGGGATAGCAACGAAGGTGAAGCAAAAATAGCCAACAGGGAGAGAGGCTACACAGGGTTGATGGGAGGAGGGATGGCAGCACCACCCGAGGAGGAGCACGAGGCCATCGAAAAAGGGACGGTAAAAAGGGGGAAAGAGGAGCAAAAGGGGAGGAACGAGATCAGCAAGGAGGAACAGCGACAAAGTGAGAAGAGGGCAACGAAAAGCAAGATCAAGAAAGAAACCCTAGGAAGGGGCTAGGGTTAGGGTTTGAAGAGGAGAGACAACTCTTATGACACTACCTTTAGATTCTCTCTAAACTTCATATCTTTCCATAAACTTCATCAGCCCTTTGAGAGTGTTTTGAGTTCCATTAAGGACTTCAAGGAAGTCATCTTCATATAGCAGATGTGTGATCGGAATTCAACCTCTAGATGTATGATCATACCCAATCTGGTTGTCTTCAAAATACTTTGTTAGCCCCTTAAATAATACTCCTTCCGTAATGATAGATAAGAATGGTGAGAGGGGTTCCCCTTGCCTAAGACCTCTTGTAGGCTTGAAGAAACCCTTAAAGACTCCCTGTATAACAGCAGAGAACCAAGGGGTCTCTACACAAAGGGCAATGAGATCCACACATGTACTATTAAACCCAAATCTTCCATGAATTAGCCTGATGAATCTCCAGTCCAACCTGTCATAAGCCTTTCCTATGTAAGTCCCCCACCATTTCTTGTGTTAGAGTGATAGTATCACTTATGTCCCTTCCGTGTATATATACACCCTAATTTCCTAAGATTATCTTATGCAGTATAGTACTCAACCTATTAGCGATGATTTTTGAGAATATTATATAAACCACAGAACATAAGTTGATTGGTCTATAATCTCCCAATGTTGTAGGAGTATCAACTTTTGGGTAAGGGTCAGAAACGTGGAGGTATAGAATCTTGATAACGGGGGCCCATTAAAGAATCCTTTGGATGTTCCACGTAAGTCTTCCTTTATGATTTCCCAGCATGTAGTAAAGGAGCAGGTAGTGAAGCTATCACATCCGGGAACACTGTCAATAGGTATACTAAAACACTATTTTGTAACTCCTCCATAGATGGAGCCTTAGTAATGTCGTTGTTGTCGTCTTCTGTAATTACAGTTGGTATGCAATGTAACAGTTCTACATAAATCTGGGTATTAGTTGCAGTTAACACGTCTTTGTAGTGTATGATAGTTGCTTCAGGGATTAGCCCAATGTCTTGAGTATGAGTGCCATCTGGTAAAGTAAAATTTGATAGGAAGGATCTTTTTTTATTGATTTGGGCCATAGTATGAAAAAACTGAGTGTTTGCATCACCTGCTTGAATCCACTTAAATTTAGATTGCTCGCGCCAAAGCACCTCCTCCTTGTGTAACATTTCCGCATGTTCTCTTTGCACATTGCTAAGATCTGTACTAACCTATTCATCCCATCAACTTTGTAACACAAAATCTAGTTAAGTTATTTTATTTTCAAGCAATTTGAAGTTCTTAGCAACATTCCCAAAAATTGACTTATTCCACTCTTGCAAAGCTGATTTCACTTTTTTTAGTTTATATGCAAATGAAGAGAGACAGTTACCATACACCCCCGTTAGCCAATTATCTTCTATCAATTTATGAAAAGTGGAATGTGTAGTCCACATTTTCAAAAATCTGAACTGTTTTGGACCTTGATAAACATTTGTAAAAAATTATAAGAGAAGTGGAGAGTGATCTGAACATACTCTGTTGAGATGATTAATCTTATGTATAGGAAACCTACTTATGAAAGCAACATTGATGAGTGTTCTATCCAATCTTGCCCACTACCTTGATCTGCCTTGATGATTATTGCACCATGTGTATCTTGATTTAGAAAACCTCGTATCCATTAACCCCTGCTGAAAGTTTTTCTACCCTCCAATCTCTCATTATCATATCGGACCGTGTTAAAATCCCCCATTATACACCAAGGTGTAGTTACTGACTGAGCAAGCAGATAAATGTCATCCTACAACGGTCTTCTTTCATGACTAGTACATTTGGCATATACAAGAGTCACTAGGGCACTCCATTGATTAGTGGAAGACATCTTGCAGTGAAGAAATTGATTTGAAGAATAAATGAACTCAACATCATAGTCTTGCTTCCATAAAATCCAGATTTTGCCATTCTTATCATGATTCGAGAGAAAAGAAGTACAATTTATTCTACTATAAATATTACCAATATGCGATACATTGAGAAAAGGTTCTAACAACACAGCAATGAAGACCTTGTGTTGTTTGATAATCTTTTTAAGATGGTTTATTGTCTTAGCATTGCCAATTCCTCTGTAATTCCAAACAAGTAAAGGTCCAACAATTATTTAAACTATTTGGAGAGTATAAGAGCACTCTTGCTCCTTGTCACCACACTCAGAAGCAACTTCTGTGGCTTTGATCTCACCTTCTTCACTGGGGTCCAATCTTTACAAATTTCCCCCCATAGTATCCAATATCTGACTGCAAACCCCGTTCAAACTCATGGTTGTAGTCTGCTTCGAGCTCCCCTTCAGACATAAGGCAATCACTGAAACCAATGTGCTTGTTTGCAACTGAAGTTGTTGGCAGCTCTACCACATTCTGCATGCCCACTATGTCCATTACACTACCATCATTAGCCTCTGGTATAGTAGATTCCTTATTGATCACTTTCTCAATGACTGCTGAGGTACCTTCACTAGCTTTTTTGTCCACTGTGGGCTTACCAGTTACTACCTTAGTACCAACCCCTGCCTGTTATTGTCTCTGAACATTGCTCTGAATCTAAACCTATTTGTTGGCCACCTAAGTTTTACTTTTCTTGAGGCCCTTCTTGTTGTCATCAATCACAATAGGTTGTAGCGTAGTGCAATTGTTGTTCCTATGCCCCTAAAGGCTGCAGTGTGTACAAAACTTGGGTAGATTTTCATACAACACTTTTTGTGTTCTTAAAGCAAGATTCCCTATATTGAAGGCAATGCCAAAGTACAAGTTCTCAACTCAGAGAAACATAGTCATTGCATGTAAGGCTATACATAATTACCTCCGCCAGATTTCTTTGAATGATGAATTATTTACGGTATTTGTGAATGAAGACTTGGATCTTGGAAATGTACAATCTTAAGTACATAATGGTGACCGCTTCGAGGAATTATTTGGAGCAAATGGGATGCGCTTTACGAGAACTAAAAGGATTTGCATTGCAGAGGAGTTAACTGCTTATTATGCGCTGCAATCAGCTGATGAAACTCCTATTGTTTAGTTCTTTATTTCGCTACTACCTCTTTTTGTTGTTTGGCTTTTTTGTCTTTAATATTTCATTTAGAGGCTATGATCTAAACTGTCAACTATGATTTGTATGATATGTTCTGAATAAATTTATATATGAGAATGTCTACTTTGTATGTCCATTTTGTCATTTTTTGTCCTTTTGTATGTCCATTTTTGTCCATTTTGGGGATACTTATAGTAAATGGGCTTTGGCAGTCAACATTGGAAAATAATTTTAAATAGATGTTCTTTCTTCAAGGACAACATCTTTTAGCAAGGACATTGGTTACCATTTTTAACATCTTTTACATGAATCTGTATGGTTTCTTCACAATATAGTATTATTTGTGTACGGTTATTTGGAGTCCAAAATATGAAGAAGTTAGCTACTTGAAATGTTTGTATTACTTTGCTTACAAATAAAGTCAGTAGTATCTTCCTTCATCTTTTGAATCAGCCTAGCTTGATTTATGCACTTCCATGGAGGTTTCCAAATGTTGTCAATGACTTTCTTTGTGAATATAAAGTCTGCAATTATAGGATATGACTTAACTCCAAGGAAGCTAGCAATCTTAATACCATATGACTTGAGGAAATGCAATCTTTAGAGGACCAACATCTACCTTTGCTTCGTAAATGGCATCTATTTCAGAGCCATATCTCCTTGACTATTTTATGGAGAAGTTAGTTGTGTTCACAATGATGTAGTCTGTTGGGGTTGCCTTTTAGATGGTTTGGTTGAGGCTGTTGTTTATGATGCTATTTTTGAGACTATTCATTTTGTTCACACAGAGCAGTTTGTCCTAGTGTTATTCACCTGAGTTATTCACACAGTCAAATTATCTTGCTAAAAACTGAAATTCCCTTTGCCCAGTGGCCATGATATGTTGGCCTCCATAGTTTCAAAAAGTTATTGCATTTGCTTCAATTGTTTAGAGTAGCCCCTGATGTATTGGAACTAATTAAATTTTGTTTGCATATATGCGCTTAATTATGTGGTTCACATGCATATATTTAATTTTGCTTGAATATATGTCCTTACATAATAGTATACATATGGAACAGATGCATATCCCCATAGATCTTCTTGTAACAAGCCTTTAGGGTTTGTCCATTATTCATTTTGTATGTCCATTGTCCATTTTGTATATTCCTGCAAGTAATAACAGCTTTTATGTTTTCTTGCTGAGTTGTCATATAGACTTCATGCTCAATTGTAACTATTATGTGAATTGGAAGACTAAACCAGTGTTATAATTATGCAAAGCTAAAGTAAACCTCAAGTTATTCTAGCTTTTCCTTGAACTAAAGCTAACACTGAAAAAGAACCAAACTTTCAAGTAATGAGGACTTATTTCATCGGTATAAGTCCATTTGTGATATGCACTGAAACAACAAAAACAAAATTGCACAACACAAAGAAGGGATAGCTTACCAACACCATAAGAAAAGCCTGACTTTGTATTAATAACTGTGGCATCAACATTTACATACAATGATTATTGAAAGAAAAAGAATAACAAAGATAACATGGCTTAAGAAGCAAATACCTTTCAGGTAGATCAAACCACCCAGACTTTTTTGCTCTAAAAACTTCAACATTGATGGAGATTTTACAGATGTAAGGAGCATTAAAGTACTGAGGGACTTGAATGGTGCACCTATTGTTGCATGTGATGGATATAGTAGACCTCAGTCTATCACAGTCAAAAAAACATCAAATGATTAATAGCTTATCCCAGCTTCCCTATTCTCTGCAGTACTGGCTTTCTTATGAAGGAGATCACAGCCTTCTGTTAGCTAAGCTCAACAAGATACAGAAGATAACTGTGTATACTAATTTAGAAATAGCTCAACTACTGTTAACCAAAAAAACTAGACCTCCATGGGAAGCAAAGAGACTAGTAGCCACTATAAACGATATTATGAACAGCTTTGAAGACTATGATTATCAATGTATTTAAAGAGACTAACAAGGTTACACTTAGACTAGATGAAGAATATGCTATCATTATGCTTAGTAATTTTGGAGTTCATCTTCAAAAAGGACTGGTAACACTTTTAAGTTGTTGCCATTCTCAAATCATTAATCTCGTGATTAATGAAAAACTTTAAGCAATTTCATTTTGTACAGTTGAATATCTTAACTAATAGTTCATATAATTGTGGTTATTTGGAGTCCAAAAATCTTGATACATTGTAATATATTGTATATAGAATATATTACTGACATTTTTGCTTTGATTTGTTCATAAAGTTTTATTATGCCTCCAAAGAATAAGAAGGCTCAGAAAGAAGTGACTGATGACTCAAGCAAAGATATTCCCAAATAACCAAAGTTACTTAATGGTGAGATGTTGCACACTTATATTACATTATGCAAGCATGGGATTGAAACAACTAAAGATGCGGGGTTTGGAATTTTGAAAGCCTCTTGGGCCAAGATTAGGGAGGTGTACAACACAAAATTTTAGCTAACTCGTAGACCTAAATATTTTAGTAATGTCTGGTTTTACCAAAGAGTGAAGTACAATGCTTGGACATGGCTTTTGAGAACAACTGGGAATGGTTTTAATATAGTAACCATCATGTTTCATCTTCTACCTAAAGTGTAGGATGCCTTGATTAAGGTATAGCAGTCTTTTGATTATTATGTTAATATGCATAGTCATATTATAAATTTTTGAATGTTTGTTTTCTTGATACACATCAGATAAATGAGGACATCAATACCTTTGGGAAAGATGGACTACCTCATGAAGACTTGGTGGAAGCTATTTTGTAAATAAAGTGGCTACTGGTCAATATGCAATTTGTTCTGCTAGGGATGTTTTTATTGATAAGGCTACTTCAGATGATGCCGCCAATTTTAATATTAAAGATGAGAATAATGTGCCCACAGACCTCCCAGAAGGATATACTGATACTTATTTCACCAATCATTATTTTGAACCATCTCGGGGTTCATTTCGTACTTGGTCCCATGTCGAGCCCTCCATCCCTCAGCTAGAGCAATCTACACCTTATTACTTTGCACAGTCTGCATCTCAACCAATGTCATCCGCTTCTCAGTCGGAACGAATTCGCCGCAGGGGGAAGAATAAATGACAAGTTGAAGACACTTTGTATAAGTTAGATGAGCTGATTGAGGATATAAAGATACAGGGTGAGCGAGAAGAATTGGCAAAATAAGATACGCGTAGAAAGAAACTTTTAAAAGTGTTGGTTATTCTTCAAGAAATAGATCTTTTGGGGTATTTGACGAATACTGAAATGACTAAGGCATGTTTAAAGTTTACTGAACATCCAGAATATGCGGATATGTTTTTGGGCTTGGCTACGCTGGAATCAAAGAAAAACTACCTGATGCAGTTTCTAGGATTTTAATTTTCTATGCATTAGTTTGCTATTTTGGATTATCTAGTTTTCTCAGAGTTTATAAACAATGTTGATGTTCGACTATTTGCTATTTTGGACTATGTTGGTTTGTGTTATCTTAAGATTTGTATTTTAGACTATTTTTAATTTTGTTGATTTGTATAAACTATTTTGTATGTCCAATTTCTATATCTATTTGGTCTATTTTGTGCAATGATGCCTTTTGTATATCCATTTTGTATGTTTATTTTATATATCTATTTTGTCCATTTTGTGCAATGATGCCTTTTGTATGTCCATTTTATATATCCATTTTGTCAATTTTGTGCAATGATGCCTTTTGTATGTCTATTTTGTATATCTATTTTGTCAAATTTTGTCTATTTTGTGCAATGATGCCTTTTGTATGTCTATTTTTTAATGTCCATTTTGTATATCCATTTTGTCAATTTTTTTCCATTTTGTGTAGTGATGCCTTTTATATGTCCATTTTGTATAATGAAGCCTTTTGTTTCTTCATTTCAAGTTGTGAATATACTTTTATGGTGTCATAGTACTTTATAGTGGAGATGTGCTACCAATTTTGAGGTGATGATCCAAGTTTTGTTCTTTAATAGCAAAGATATTTAAGACATTTGCTAGTTTTTAGCACTTCTTAGGAAAAAATACAACATAACTTATTCAGCACTTCATTTTTCAGCATTTAGCACTTCAAAATATTCAACATTCAGCACTTAAAAAAAAATTACCACCTAGTTGGGCTGGACCCAACTCCTAACACTCTCCCTGAGGTGTTCCATACTAGGATAACTTGCCTCATCGAAACCCCCTTGGGCAAAAAGATGTACAAGGAAATAGTAAAATCCTATGCTCTGCATGAATTGTGGATGCGTATACATTGCCTTACTAAAAATTCTAGCCAATAAAACCTCCTAGGATAAAAATTATATTATTAGGAAAAATAGTACAATACGCATGTGCCCAGATCAGGTTGGGACTACTCTCCCAGATGTCAATCTCCCCAAAGATGTATCTCCCTGAGATATTGATGAATAAAAATTTTTGCATGCCAATTCCGTGTACCAGTTGTTTGAATGTAAGTGGCACAAAAGTCTTCGTGAATAGGTTTGCAAAGTTATCTTCTGAAATGTCTTGAATAACGTCGATCTCATTCGCCTTTAGTAATTCATAAATATGGAAAGATTTCTGTGAAATGTGCTTCGTTCTGTCACCATTGATAAGATTGTCATTGACTTTAATGATACAAGTTAAGTTATCTTCATACAGAGTCTATGCTTTATCTTCAATAGAATATGTTATATGTGGTGTACCTTGGAGCACAACCATCATTCTTTGCCCGGTTCATAAAGTGTAAGAATTTCCCGTGGTTCTGGGATGTAACAAACGTCATCTGCTTCATCAATCTCTAAGAATTTGTGCTATCCCCATACATAAACATATAATCCATTTAACAATGGCCTTTATGTGGGTCTGAGAAGTATTCTGTATTGGCTTACCCTATAATTTTATGTTTACCATTTTTGAGTCGAATAGAATCCAGTCTTTTGTATCGACTAGATACTTCATAATGTACTTGATCTCATTCCAATGTTTTTGGGTAGGAACAAAATTATGACAAACTAAATTGTTTACTGCGAATGATTCATCGAGTCTAGTATACCAAGCTAACTATAGCAAAACACCTTCTAGCTATGGCATTACGACCCTAGGAGTTTCTCCTCCCATTAGGATGGTGAAAGATGTCGTTGTTCACATCTAAGTGATGGATGACAATAAGTGACTTAACACTGTATGTTGCATCCATACTGAAGTCTTAAATAACTTTCCCGATATATATTTCTTGGTGTACGAGTATGCTACTACCAAGATGTTCGATTTGCAAATCGAGACGATACTTGGTTTACCAAGGTCATTTATTTAAAATTATTTCCTAAAGTATTTGGCGGCTTTCGCGATTTCCCCCAGAGTTTCGATGATATCCTAATCAATTAGTATAGTATTATGGTGACTTAAGAAAATATTTGTATTCTTAATGAGAATGCATGGACAGATATGGCTATTTGCAAAGTCCCCGACCTTCAAATACTCAGTCAACTTACTATGTAACATGGTCCTTAATTGCTTCAAGTCAATAACAACATATCTAATTTTACTGCATACACACCTCGTGTGCGTGGGGCTTAATTAATTCTAGAAGCTTAAACCTCACCGGGCGGCTTCATATAGATATCCGTATCTAGTTTCCCATATATATACGTGGTAATTTGATAAGACACATGTCTTGCTTATCCTAGACAACATGACATACTGATCAGTATCAAAATGTTATAGCGTCCATAACTGAATAATATGTCTCATTACAATGTCAGGTCTTTTAGAGAATTCCTGGGCAACTAGTCTTACCTTGACCTAAATATCTCTCTGAGTTAATCATGTTTTTGAATCATTTCCATATGTAATCGACAGGTTCTTCTATAACATCACTTCACATTATGCTTATAAACTGAGCTCTACTTGGATTCCAAACACCCACTTTGGCCAATATATAACAATACCGAGTCATTTATAATAAGTAGCTGTGAATCCTCATCCTTGATGGCATGCACAACAACGAATATGAATACCTTATCAACAAATTTCTACTAAACGATCCTATGTTGCGCCATTACAGACTTTTAATAGATTAAGATCTCATTATTATCATACATATGTGCTACTCTGAGCTTATCTCGTAATGTATCAATTGGTCGCGTAGCTACTATTGCCTCGTCGATTGGTGGCCCCATCCTCGATGAACCGACTACTCCATTAGTCATATTTTTCCATTATTATACGGCTCCCCAGTTTAGAATACTTTTATCCAATGGTGTTCCGCATTAAGAGTAAGCCTCATATTCTCTTGCGGTACTAATTCCCCCAGAATGTTCAGCTGTATAGGTACATTACTTATAGGTACACATACCTACAATACTTTAATAGTATCTATGAATGTGTTTGGCAATTTATTTGTGACCTATTGTAAGTTTGCAATCCGTTCAACCTTATTATCACTTAACTTATATAAAGGGATCTAGATGAGACAGCGATGATATTTTTTAACTAATCTTGGAGACATCTTGAACATTAACTATCATATCTCCCCCCAATGCTAGGAATATCATCTCATCAAAGTGACAATCTTCCTTATAGTATATATACGTTGCCAGCGGACTTTAAATATCTAGTAATAGATGTGAATCATAGCCCACATAATACCAGTCCGTCGTTTGAATCCCATATTCGTACGTTATGGTGGTGAGATTGACACCTATAAGGAACATCCAAATATTCACCGATGGGAGACACTGGGCTCCGACCCAGTTACTTTCTTCTTTGGGATAGATTTAATGATTTGTTATGAGACGAATCCTAATCAGTATCACGGGAGTAAAAATACTTAACCCACACATTAGCCAAAAGCTGTGATTATAATAATAGTGGCCTAATGATTAACCTAAATTTCTTAATTAAGTTTTTTGCCAATCCCGAGTTGGGTATGGTATGGGATACACATGGTGCTCAATCATCTATCCCATTTAGCGGTAAAATAATTATTAAAATCCTGTAAGTCAAACACAAAAACTTCCATTAATTCATATTGATCGACTTAACCAGTTAATCCAGGAACTGAGCCTGCGATTGAATGATCTAAGTGAGAATTCATGCTAACGTTGCATTCCTAGTTTTTAATAACAGGCAAATGTAAGACCATCTCTAAGATGCGTCTATTATGATCATAAATACTCAAGTGGGCTACTATGTAGATGGATAAGTTTATATGTGTCTCCTTGGATGTGTTTGGGGTAAAAGGCTGAGATCCTACTCCACTATGGTCATATTAGGGTGAATAATACACTTGCCTTAAAAGTAATCGTTACACCTACACTCTATGGATATTTTCTCCTTTTAAGGAAAGTAGAAATGCATTCCCGATAATCCTCCTCCTTATGTTAGCCCGAAGGAGTATATTGGAAGCCGTTCTAACAGTATGTTCTAACCTTTTGACATGAAGCGAATACACAAAACCTTGTTTGTCATTTTCTCCGATCGTCTTTACTTGATAAGTATTATCGTGTATCTCCTTAAAACTTAGTAAAATCCAGTTAGATTTACAAGTGTATAAAGTGGAGAAGATACACTATATTATACCGTTAGGGAGTAATAGCATGACATACTCAGTGCGTTCTATCATGTTGGCCGTGCAAATAATATTCGTGACATCCCGATCCACAAGGCTAAAGACAAAAAAAATGTTCATATCTAAAAAGGATAGAGTACATGGTACTGATATCTCTTGGACATGTGTTGCCACTCATCTGATTATCGATTAATGCTCAATGAGCAAATAGATCCATAGGCGTGTTATATATAGTTAATCAATTATCTTACTTAGAATTTAACTACTCGCCATGCAATAAATTCTCATAAAAATCAAAAAATAATCTTATAGATGTGATACATAACCTGTACATGTTACGGGCATTCTATTAAACTAGCTAGGGAAGAGTTCCCAACTCAGTCAATATTAGTACTAATGAAGCAAAACTACTATTACCTAATGAGTAAAGTTACTATTGAGTAATGCTCTTTGGGTGATATCAATCATTTACTGAGAATTTGCTACTATTTATTCTTAGAACTTGATCTAAAGCTACATTAATATTATGGGAGAATTCTAAGGCCATACACTCTGCGGTGGTAAGGTCTGCGCCAGCTGTGATCACGTGATAAGTCTGTGGCTGATCTTTTTAGATTGTCTGAGGCGCCATGCAATCGCATGCCCGACTATCTTATATCCATTTACAAATTATTCCTATTCTATTTTGGTCTATTGGTGAACATCTTGTTCCCCTTGCCTTAGGTTACTGATGGCTGAAATTTTAATCCTACCGTTATTACCACTTCTCGTCTATCCATGATTGTGACCCTATTCGCAGCTTCTCCTGCCACTAAACCTAATATTGTACGGCCCTGGCACATGCTTACTCTTAGTAGGCATAAGCTTGAGGTTCTTAACCAGTAGCCCATTGTTTTGCACAGAGTTGAGGAAAAATTTAATTAGATCTGCATCCACAATGAACTATTAAATGTTGCATTGGAAGAATAATATTTGAAGTGTAAAAAGTTTATAGAATATTTATAATATCTCTATTTACTTAAACTTTTTCTCCATATAAGATCATATTAGAGTTGCACTGCCAAATAAAAATTCTGCAGCAGCAATAGAATACTAGACTATTATAGGGTAATCTATTACCAGGTCTTCCAGAATATGGAGGCGAGGGTATAAACAAAGCTCCTACTTTTTTATTTAGATACTCATTATTCTTAACAATAGTCTTTTCCAGATTATGTAATAGCAGATGGATTTCAGTATCCATACAGGTCATATTTATTGGTACCAAAATAGAGTTGCAGTATGGGAGATACTCAATGTTCTGAGTGTCACCAACATCAATTATGCATGTAGATCAATACCAGTAGTAGTTTTGATAAAAAGTCCATGTATAAAGGTAATTCAGAGTATTCAAGTCAGTGATTCCTAAGCATTACTCGTAGGTTAATCTTACTCATATCCTATTACTCGTGCATTCCTATTAAGCGTCATATCTTAACTTTACCCCGTAAAATGGTGATCTTATCCTTAAAGTACATTTTAATAAGGTCTTAGCCAAGATGGATATTCAAAACCACTAGATGTTACAATCTTTATTCTAACAACTAGGCTATTTTAATCCATAAAGTTCTATAAGATTTGCATATTCAGGCCAAATGACCCATTTACTATGAATATGAGGGGTATTCGATGTTTAGCTGACAAGTGGTCTCACCCCGAAGTCTTCTTAGTTCATAAGATAGGTAAATTAGTCCAATCTTTAAACTAACATTTTAGGGTACTAAAGGTATTAGTGCCTATTTACCTCTAAATCTTATCAAGTAACATCTTATAATAGCTAGATACGTAAAATTGGCTTCTCATATACCAAGTTTTAATAAAATAAGATTAAGTCAATTCCCAATTGATCTCTAATTATTGTCCTTGAGATTTAACCGTAATTTAGATATGACTCCCAACCGTATTCTAAATTAGTCTTGGTTTTCATATTATCTATGATCCCTGGTCAGGATAATTAGTATCCCAAGGGAATACTATTAATGTTCTATAAGCTATCGTAAAATACTTAAGTAGCTATGTAATCTATGTTCAAATATTACATACAAGTTAATCAGTTTTCTATACAAGGCACCCGTTCCCAAAATAAATTAAAATATTCTCATAATATTTATTAAAAAATGGGTCCCCCCATAGGTAGGTTTAGTCAATAAGAATTTTTAAAAAGATTTGACTTAATTTGGCCAAAAATTGGCCTTTTAAAGCCATTTTTAGTGTGTCGGCCAGTCTGAGCCAAACAGACTTGGTCTTGGTTAAGGCCTAGACTGTGTTGACCTGTCTGGACCGGTCAGACCTGGTCTGCCATATGTCATAACCATGTGGTGTCACGTCACTACTATAGTGCTGACATGTGTCAATACTGCAGTAATTGTCACGTGTCATCACCCAATGGTACATATGTCACTGCTACAGTGTCACTGTTACAGTGCATGTATGGGTCCTATATGCCATCTCAGCATATATGGGTCTTACGTGTTACGTCAGCTACCACGTGTAACTATGGGCCCAGTTCCCTGCCACATCACCGAACCTGATTCAGTCTAATTTTTGTGGATAAGATCTGATCTTGGTCCAATTTTCCTAAAATAGGTCTGGATCAGGTCTTAACCTAGATGATGTCAGCATGACATATTATAAAAAAAATTAAATCCTAAAGGCTTGGTGACGTCACCCTGACATAATCTCCACCAAAACTTGGACTTTTGGTCATGAACTACCTATGTTTAGAGCTAATTATTTTGGGTTAGGAACATCTCCCGAGGAAGTTTGATATATGGACGTAATCATCATAGAGTACGCTATGCAACAAAATTACAAGTGCCTTAATCTGATCACTAGAAAGATCTCTATTTTAGTTTGAAAATGGGCCTTCGCAAGGGTTAGAAAACACTAAAAATAGGTCTAAAAATTCATAAAAAAAGAAGGCATTAATCCATAAACTCAGATCTGCATATCATATATGTTAGATCATGTAGCTAATACTTAAAAATGAAATTTACAAAAAGATCATATATTTAATACTTACAAATAAAATTTACTAAATCCAAAAAAGGAAAAGAAAACATTCCTTGGAGAGCATTTTTTATCCCTTTAATCCACTAGCTCTTCCTAGTGTTGATAACGCGTTGGATATCACGCAATCTTAGGCTAAGCAATCATACACAATAGAGTAATAATAAGCATATGAGAGAAAGAGATTACTAAATTTATTGATAGGTTATTCATGGTTACAATACAAAATCAATTTAGGGGCTAAATTTTATTTCTAAATCTTTCCCAATAAACCCTAGCTTATATGGGCTTGTTAGGAGCCCAGTAGGATACCCCAACCTAGTTAGATTCCCACCTTGGGTCGAACGTAACTCCTGGCAATTTTGAATTATAAGAGCATATGTAGCAGTAACGTCATTTGAAACCAACTAAAATGACTCAATAGTAACCAACCTTACACAACAATTGGGGTAGGTTAGAAGCCCTCCTGCCCATTTTTTTTTAGATTAAACTAATCATAAAAAATAACATGTAAGGTTGAGTAACCAAACTTATACAGTAGTTCCGAACTGCGCGACATGAATATGTTAACAACCCACCATGTGGGTCTCTTAACTTGCCCTCAGGGTGGGCTTTTTTTTAATGATTGGGGTGCCACCTTGGCAAAATGACCCAGCTGCTGTGAGGATGGTTTGAGGAAAATAGGGTAGGTTGCCTCTACCTGAGCAATCCACCTTACTGTTGCATATGCTCTAAGGCATAATTTTAATTTATGGAATTTGTAGGTTTTGATTTCGATTGTATTTGTTACTGGGCAAGAGTATTAGGCCCTACAGTGGACTGGATTTACAACATCTCCAATAGAGGGTCAGTGTCTGGGTTAAAGCACTTCACCTCTTTCATGTTGACGTCGACAAGACCCCGGCGATGTCCCCATCAGTTGGAGATAAGATTAAGTTTTTAATTGTAAACCCACATGAGATACCAAAAATTGGTTATCAAATACGGTGAATTTCAGTTGCAACTGTCCACGTTTCATTTATTTTTTTGACTGGCTAAGCAACAATAAATAAAGAATCGACACATTGTAAATGATACCAGGGTTTGATTCAACCCTTGAGCACCATGGGATTCATATTTTTAGTTAGACTTGACCATCTTCCAAGAGCCCCAAAGTCAATTTTGAGATATGTTGTAAACTCTCAAAGAGCATCTTCAGCAGATGGGGGAGGGGGGGGGGGAAGGGCATCTCAAAACTACTTGTTTGGCTGTTTTGTCTTTCCATAAGTGGTATTGGGAAGCCCAACAGAGGGGCATAGGCTGATATGAATGCCTTTCTACAATATTGAGGGGAAAGTGTTTCCCCCGAAGGCTTTATAACGTGCTGCGGGAAACCATTTGTCGCAGCTAATGAATGGTCAAGATTAAAACTAAGGCCCATAATCAATTATCTCTCTTTAACTATTTCCCTCTCCTCTCATAACTCTATTTGTGTTCAGAATCGATTATAGTTGACATAACTCTCAAATTGTAGATTAGAGGAGTACATCATTCATATATTCCTCAAATGCTTTATCTCTTCGTTATATTTGATAAAGCAATTGATCATGTCGTTCTTGAATCGAAAAGGGATCCAAAATATAAACCCTATAATCAGAGGAAAACTTGGTAAACTTGGGAGCTTGTCTTTGACGATGGTGATTTTGGCAGGCTGAATCGTTGTCAAAGACAATGGTAGGAAATAAAGCTGAATAAACCAATGAGGGCTTGCTCAATTGGTAGTCTTAGTGCTTGGAAAAGGAAAACCAAGAGGTCCTAGGATCAATTCCATCAAGCAGCTTGCAACTCAAAAAAAAAAAAAAAAACTCTTCCAATTTAAAACTCATATAATCTAAGTGTTTTTAACCACACAATGCCATACATTTTTGTTAAGACAAGGCCTACAATAGAATGGGCTCGAGGCGTTACCATTGTCCTTTATAATAGTTGTTATAAATATTATTTAAAACTATGCTTTGCAGTTAATTTATGGAGTGATAAAAATGATAAATAATACACGAGCTAATGTTGAAGATTTTTGTTTTAAAATTAACTAAAAACTATTTGTTATAAACCATGATATGGATACATGCTTGTAATGTTTAATATGAGCTTAAATATATAAGTATGATATGGAGTTTAAGTATGATGTGGCGTCACATGTCACACATGCTCTGGTGGATGACCAGTGAATGACATGTCATGCTTCAAAATCTCAATATATAGGAAGCATCCCAGTGTAAGAAATTATCAGAGAAATAAAATAGCATATCCGCTCTTATACTATCAAAGCATGTTATTTACTTGCTTATTCTTCCTACTTGCTTCGTTTTATGTAACACGTTATCAGCACGACACTGCCGAAACTCTGAGCAAAATAAATCTCAACAAGCATGATACTGCCAAAGCTCTAAGCAAAATAAATCTCAACAAGCACGATATTGTTGAAACTCTGCCCAAAATTCTCAACAAGGTTTAGAAAAGTATCTCAAGTGAAGTGTAAGATATCGAAATCAGTTCATCTTCTCTCCTCTTTATTTCTGATATATATTTGCTTGAATATATTATAACAAGAAATTGTTTTTTATTATAGTATATGAAACGTAGAATCTTACAAAGCTCGAGTTTGTTGCACTTGACTTATCTGGAAAGAATTATCTTTCATGGATTTTGGATGCATAAATCCATCTTGAAGCGAAAAATCAAGGCAATACAATAAAGGCGGGAAATTACCAATATTCGCGTGGGGACATACCATTTTACATGTTGCGGTATGGGTTTGGCTTTGTCCCATAGCATATCCCAAGTACTAACCATCTATTATACAGTATCTGAAAGCCATAACAAGTGATACTTTACTGTATGTTTTATGGATTATCATTTTGATAAGATAATTTTCCTACCGTTAGGGGGAGGAATCAGGCCTATTGAACGGCGTGACTTATGCTGGAATGCAATAAAAATATCTCATTTCAATCCACGAACCAATTAATGTGAAACTGAAGTACAAAGGATCACTCATCTTTAGAAAGTTGCTTATCAAATGCCTAATACATTTATAGATATAGCACGAGTGACCAAACAAATATACCAGCTGCAAACGTACTGACAAAGATTGATATCTTAAAAGGATAGTTGTCAAATGTGATAAAACAATTAATCATCTAAAGTACATTTGAAGCGTGGATGACCAATTGGTTCGAAAGACTTAGTACCTCGAAAAAGGAAACATAAAGCATAAATTAATCCTACGGATAGTAGTTCTTTAGAAAAGGCTACAAAGGGAAAGATCCCTATTGAAAGCTCTCTTGAAGAAGCTATAACGGGATCAATAATTCTTGACCAAATAAAATCTTACAAGGATGATGTCCTCAGAGATGATCATACCTTCAATAGGGCATAGGTGTAAATGAAAAGATCTCTGCAAATTATTCATGGTCAAAGAAATTATGGAATCGCAAAGAAATAATTGTCGACAATATATTTGCGTGTACTGTAACTACTAAAATCATGACAGATGATAATATTAAACCACAGTCTTGATGAATGTCAAAAGCGATATGATTGGCCAAAATAGAAATCAGCATTACAAGTATAAATAGATTCGCTTGCAAAATGCAAGGTATTTGGATATATTGTCTTAACGCCCAAATATGTAAACCGTGTTGGTTACAAATGGGTATTTGCATGAAAATTCCATGAGAAAAATGAGATCATTCGCTATAATGCACGACTCTTGGCATAAGGTTTCCAGCATAGCCCTGGGATTGATTATGAAGATACATATTCCCTTGTAATGGATGCAATGACATTTCGATATCTCATTAGTCTAATCGTCTTAGAAGGACTTGACATGCATCTTATGGACGTGGTTACTGCATATTTATATGGAATTCTAGATACATAAATCTATATGAAAGTCCTAGATTAACACCAATTGCCCACATTAAAACCTCGTGACATGTACTCAATTAAGCTTAAGCATGCCTTATATGGATTGAAACAATCTGGCCGTATGTGGTTCAATCAGCTTAATGAGTACTTGATTATAAAGGGATATATCAGTATTCCTATTTGCTTATGTGTATTTAATAAAAGAACAAAATATGGAATTTTTATTATTGCAGTGAACGTCGATGATATCAATCTAATTGAGACTTCTAAAGAACTTACAGAAGCTACGAAATATTTAAAGAAAGATCTAGAGATGAAAGATCTTGGGAAAACAAAATATTGCCTCAGTTTATAGATCAAACATAGTTTGAATGAATTATTTATCCATCAAGCTGTTTATAATGAAAATGTGTTAAAGTGCTTTAACATGGACAAATATTATCCAATAAGTTCTTCTTTTGATGGTTAGATCCCTTGTCCCCAAGAAAGATTCATTTTATCCTAAAGAGGATAATGAAATACTTCTTAAATCTAAAGTACCATATCTTAGTGTTACTAGTACCTTATTACACTTGGCTCAATGCACTACACTTGACATTGTATTTTCAGTTAATCACCTACTCAACGACATTGGAATAGCATCAAACACATTTTGCGTTATCCTTGCAGAATAACTGATATGTGATAATTATACTTAACTGAATCACCAAATGTTTGTCAATTAAGAGGATACGCAGACGCTGTATAAATTTCTAATCTACGCAAAGCTTACTCAGAAACAGGATATGCATTTACATGTGGAGACACCGTAATTTCCTAGAGATCTACAAAGCAAACCTCAATAGCTACTTCCTACAATCACTAAGATATACTTGTACTTCATGAAGCAAGTATTTTTCATCTCACGCTAGTAGAAGTTCGAGTACCGCATCATTCAAGACCTCAAATCGTACTTATTTTATTTATTTCTTTAAACAGGCGACTTCGTAAGCAATTTTTTTTTCTCATTTTATTAATTTTGTTAGGTAAATCGTACTTATTATAATTTGAAACTAGATTTCTAGGAACGTATGGAATATGAGACATTCAAAAAAATAAAAATAAAAACCATTTACATTTGGGGTGGCTTACAAAGTTTTGGAGCATTGCTCAAAATGGTCACAAATTAAGAACATTGGGCAACCCGGCCGCAATGATGCTAGGAAATTAAATTTTAATGATAGTCTGAGTACTTCCGGCACCGATCCCTCGACTACTAGTTCTGGCACTCCAAATATCGTAATTCCAGATGATTCTACCGACATTGATGCACCACTATATGCTTGTAGGGAAGTATGATCGGACGGCCAAAAATAAATACAAGGCAAAAGAAGTGGCCAAATCAAGTATAAGTTTTTGGGGGAAGAAGATGTTTGAGACGACGATAATCATGATGGGTAGAAGGGCTTACCCTTTTACCTAACCAATTCAAACTACTTCTATATCAAGCTCACGCATTTTACACGTGACATTAAACAGTTAGCAGTGCCACCTAGCCCACAAACTGATGAAGAACATGGATCGACCACAGCAAAAAAATATGAACAAGTTAAAAACACCTATATATCTATCACGAGCTCAATTGTTACTCAGTCAACCACTGCTTACCTCATTGTTTTGAAAATGTGCTTCAGCACGATAATAAGCTGCGGGTGAGACCTATATAAAGAAAAAGTTCCATAAGAGGCAGATGACCAAGAAAAACTAGATTTTCTATACTCTACTACTAACTTCTTATTTACAAGATCAATTATTTCAAGTTTGGGAGATCACTTGTAATAAGATATCAGCCTCAAGCAATAAAAGTTATTGTTATTAAAACTCTCAACTGGAGGTCATGATTTTTTACATATTTAAAGGTTTTCCATGCTAAATCACCTGCGTCATTTCTTGCCTTATATTAGATTTTGTCACATGTACATTGGTGTAAGAGCTAATTCCGAGCCTTATCGAGTTAACAGAATTAGGCCATTACATTTTACGTCTTTTGTGGGAAAGAAAACATTTCCACTATATTCCAAGGCATACATTCATTCCACTATCAATCTCCAATCGTGGTTACTTCCAAATGACTATCAACTAGAATCTAGCTCAATCATTTAGCTGAGCCAGGACAGCTTACAAAACTGCAGGAAAATCTCCGCGCCAAAACAGAGAAATGTAATGAGCTCGAACGTTAGTTAAATCTTGACCTAGAGCTTAGAGAGAAGGAGCTCGAAGTCGAGCGACAAGATAGTTTAACAACTGGCAACCCTCAGAAAGGTGGTACATTACCTAAACCGGTCCTCCCGAAGATGAATGGTCGAATCTCCATAATTATTTTAATTCTGCCAAAGGATAAGCTATGCCGTCCATCTCAACCATGAGAACCAATCGAAATCCTCCCATATTGTATGCATCACAAGATAAATCATCATGTTAGCGACAACTACAATACTTTACAGAGGTTGTTGAAATTCATCTTTAAAGAAGGGCGGATGTACGAATATGTTATCACCAGCTTGGGATCTTGCTCAAAGATTGCATTACGAAAGTAGTCATGTAAAATTTCCACATCATGATGCATTAGTTATAATGCTAAAGATGAAGTTTGTCATGCACACAATGATGATTGATACTGGAAGCGGTATTGAGATTCCCTTTTAAGTATAATCGACCAGATGGGATTGGCCGATCAAGTCATTTCGAGTGACAACAATATCAGTAGATTTAATGGTTCCAAAGAAGAGCGAGTAGGCAAGATCATCTTACTTATCACCGCTGGACCATCCACAATTAACGTCGTCTTCTACGTCATCAATACCAAATCTTGTTATCTCGGGATTATGGGCCGCTGCAGGATTCACCACATGAAAGCAATCACTTCTACCTATCATCAAGCACTCCACTTCAAACACAATGATGGTATCTTTGAAATCAAAGGCTGTCAAAAGCTTTCTCAAGCTTACGAGAATACCATCTCTGCAATTCGAGATACCTCAGACAGATATGTTGCATAACAATTACAAAAAGCTGGTCTTATCGATGAACAACCTTCCACAGAAGAGCCTAAAGAAAAAATTGACATTGATGGACCTAGCAAAGGTACTTTCATCGATACCAAGCTAGTTTAGCATGATTAGGATGCTCTCATTAAATTTTATGACTGAATTGAGACATCTTGCGCGGACTTTAGAAGAGATGCCTGGGGTCGATCTGACCAAGGCATGTCACAAATAGGCCATTAACATTAACGCCACGGCGGTCAATCAAAAACAACGACACCTCTATCCTCGTCTTCGAGATGAGGTCAACATTGAGATCAAGAAATTGATCAAAGTGGAATTCAACCGAGTATCCAAATTGAATATCCAATATCGTCGCTATTCCAAAGAAGAATGGAAAGGTCAGAGGTTGTGTAGATTTTACCAATCTAAACAAATACACTTTAAAGAATAGTTTTCCTCTACCTATTATCTATCAGATTCTTGATTCCATGGCAGGTCACGAACTCTTATCACTGAAAGTCTTCTGAATACAATCAAATTCCTCTCTTGGAAGAAGATCAAGAAAAAACCACTTTCATCACTGAAAGATAACTTTACTGCAAAAAATTATGCCCTTTGGACTTAAGAACGCAGATGTGGATTATTATCGGTTGATGACTATAATGATCAAAGCATATCTTGGGAAAATCTTGGAAGTCTACATTGATGATCTCTTGTGTAAGAGCATACAGTTAAACAACCACATCACAGATTTCACCATAATATTTAACATTCTTCAATCTTACAGAATGCAATTCAATCCTGATAAGTGTCAATTCAGAGTATATTCAGGCAGATTCCTTGGCCATCTCATCAAGAAGAAGGAGATTGAGGCCGATCTGGATCAAATTTAAGCTCTCTTCAACATGCCATCTCTGAAAATATCGAAGGACGTATAAAAACTTGTTGCTAAGAGTACTGCCATCAACCGAATTATTACTACTACTTTGAGGTTGTACGAAAAGAGGAAAGGTTTAGCCCAATAAAGAGATCAAGTGGATATTAAAATGCGTGACAGCTTTTCAGGAACTCAAAACCTATCTTGGGAAGTCTCCCATCATGAGCATCGCGGTAGATAATAAGGAACTAATCATATATATGGAAGTTACAGATACTTCTATCAGCTCGGTTCTCATTCGACTTGATGGGAAGATCGAAAAGCCAATCTATTTCATTAGTAAATCCCTCACTCCTACGAAAATAAGGTATTCTAAAATCGAGAGACTCCTTCTAGATCTTGTTTACAATTCACAAAAACTTAAGCACTACTTTCAAGCTCATTTGTTCAAAGTCACAACCAATTACCCACTCCAAGAAGTTTTGTCCAAAAAAACATTCCAGGAAAGTGCAGCAATACTTAGTCCAATTGGGAGAACATGATATCTAATTCGAAGAATGACATTCAAAAAAGTGTCAGGTTGTTGCCAATTTTCTCATGGATTTTCTAGTAGAAGATTTCGATTGGGAGGAGAATGATTTTGACCTTACATAATAAATTACAAAACATCCTCCCACCAGCGCATTTGATGAACAAGCTAAATGGATTACAAGGAAAGGGTGGAGACTTCTTGCAGATGGCTCAGCAGGACCCGTAGGGTCATGAATTGGAATCGTATAGACTACCCCTTCAAACGGCAGAATCGATAAATCAATTCGCTTAGATTTTGAAGCCTCGAACAACGCCATAGAATATGAAGCTTTAATTTATAGACTCGACCTCTTTCTCTAGCTCGGCACCCTAGAGCTTTTAGTTTACATAGATTCTCTATCCATCGTTTACCATTACTCTGAACAATACAAGAAGAATGGTAAGATGATCGAGTATACAACCCTCGTTGCCGACAGGATGAGCAGATTTGTGAAAGCAACTCTCGACTATCTACCTTGAGGTGAAAATAAACATGCCGATTCCTTGGCTTATCTAGCCAGGGTCTTGGGTACAGAAGCCAGATAGCTACAGATCAAAGTACTATAAACCCCTAGTATTGATCGACATTTTGTATGCACGATCAACATTGGGGGCGATGAAGAGGAGGATGACGATTGGAAAAAACCCTTCATTGCCTACCTTAGCACCGACAATATTTACAAAGGGCCCCTACCTATTGATCTAAGGAGCGCCGACAACTAATCAAGAGTTCAAAGCGTTACACAGTTCAAAATTGTTTCTTATATCACCGATTAGTCACGGGGACTTATCTCAAGTGCATCTCCAGGATGAAATCAGACAAAATTCTCCAAGATTTACATGAAGGGACTTGTAGCTCCTATGCCGCAAGTTGATAACTCGCTGATAGAGCAATTATAGAAGGTGTATTCTAGCCAGGCATGCGCAGCCAAGCAGAAGAGTACTCATGAAAATATGGATACATATTAACGATATGGACACATAATTTACGCCCCTGCACTCGAACTACATGCAAGCAAGGTATTCTGGCCATTCAAGCGGTAGGCACTCGATCTCGTCGGAGAATTTCCAAACACTCCAGGTAACAGACGATACATACTCGTAGCAACAGATTACTTTACAAAATGGCTGGAAGCAATTCCACTCTGTCGAACAAGAAAAGAAGATGTCATCTCTTTTATCTGGGAATACATCATCTCAGGGTTTGGATGCCCCCACCTGATTTGGATCGATAATGGGCCCCAATTCATTAGTGAAAAAGACGTAGCCTTCCTCAAAAAACATAACATCATCCACTCACCATCAAATCCCTACTTCCCTTAAGGCAATAGCCAAGCCAAAATCACTAACAAAGCCATCGTAGATGGACTCAAGAAACGGCTTCAATCACAGAAAAAAAGAAACCTTATACGAGAACTTCCTCATATCTTATGGGCATACCGTACCAGTTCATATCTATCAACCGGCTGTACACCATTCCTCCTTGCCAATGGTACAAAAGTTGTCAATCCAACATAATACCACCATCCAGTCAAAGATCACGAGCTTACCGACGAAGAGAATGAGTTTGAATTGGCATGCAATATGAATTGGATTGATGAAAGTAGGGAACGCGTTATTGCCAACTGAGGTTAATATTACCATATGCTGATCGACTCTTACAATAGAAGAGTCCAAAGCCGTACATTCGAAATCGATGATCTCGTCCTCAGAGAAATCCCTTAACACAAAAAAGAAGCACATGCCGAGAAATTGGCAGTAAATAGGGAAGGTCCATTCCTCATCAATGGTCGAACTTGTCTGGGATCATATTATCTCATGACAGAGCAAGGAGTTTGAATCCTAAATCCAAAGAACACTGGGTGACTGAAACGGTACTGTCGTTAAGTCCCTGGTTTATTCACTTCAAAATCTCTTTCTTTGCATTCCAAAAGTGAGATTTCATCTCCATACAATATACATTCAATTCTATTCAATGAAAAATTCCTAGTTTTTTCCCCACATTACTCTCTACATTACATAGATTAAAGTAAAGGTAATACTAGCTTTCAATCGACCTCTATACAGAGTAAGGCATAGGTAATACTAATTTTCAATAGAGCTCTATACATAATCTGCAATTAAAACAAAGGTAATACTAGTTTTTAATCAAAGATCTCTATCAGACATACGATAAAGCCAAGGTAAAATTTGTTTTTATCTCTTAATATGTATGCACCTAAAGATTAAAGCAAAGGTTAAACTAGCTTTCAATCCTTTCAATCACCTCCCTATACATAATCTGCGATTAAAGAAAATGTAATACTAGTTTTTAATCAAAGATCATTACCAGACATAAGATAAAGAAATGGTAAAACTAGCTTTCATCTCTCAATATGTCAGCAACACATATTAAGGCATAGGTCATACTAGCCTTCAATCGAGTTTTATATACAGATTAAGGCATAGGTAATACTATCCTTCAATCGACCTTTATACATACTCTGCGATTAAAGTGAAGGTAATACTAGTTTTCAATCAAATAACTCTACCAGACAAAAGATAAAGCAAATGTAAAACTAGCTTTTATCTCTCAATATGTCTACGATAGATACTTTTACAGGTTTCATCTATAAGCCACTTTTAAGGATTCTTCTCAACCGATCGGAGGTCAGCTACGTTTCTCCTGCAATAGGAGGATGATCAACTATAAAATCTCGAGCTCGAACAAATACAATAATACTGCCTTGCTCTACCAATTTAGTAGGTCGAGAACCTAACTCCATTTTAATGGCGGTCATATAATTTCTTCAATCTACATCAGCTCTACAAATACATCCTCTACCCAAAAAATAGTCGTGCATGGTATCCCTTTCTAACTTGAGTCTTCTTACTTCCTCCACAAAATAAGCAATAATAGCCATTACCATCTGTGAGTGCATTAGCCCCGGCATAACTGCCCTGGAACAGTTCTCTCTCACTTTCTGATGACATTCTTACAAATTTTTATACCGTGCTTCTTGCAAATCCATGTGACTATCTGCGCGGGACATAAAATTGATATGCTTTTTCGACTTCTCCGCTAGTTTATCTAACTCATCCTGGTTCATCGTCCTCAATTCAGCCACCTGAATACAAATTCCTCAAGTTCCCTGTCTTCACCTACACTTTCCCAAGCAGGAGACTTCTTTAGCAATTTATCTTTCCTACTTATCAATTGCTTCATACCCCTGATCACCCACTCTAACTCCCCCTCCCTGGTATGAGCAAGATTCAACTTACCTTGCCACTCCCTTAAGAGCTTATTTCCTCTTTTTGTACATGAGCTTAAGTGCGAGCTACATTTCCATCCATCTTTCTAATCCGAGTTGATAGGCTAACCACATCCCCTTGAACAATCAAGACCCAAGTATCAAATTTATTCTTCCTCGAGCGCTCTCCAACCTTGGCCATCTTTACGCGCGAAATGGCCAGAGCCAAATTAGCCTTCATTTGGGCCACCCTCTTATTCAATTTATTACATCATCTTTGCACCAGCCGGAACTCTATATCTTTAGGAAGTAAAGTTGCACTCAACTGCTCAACTATGATTTCGGAGTTGGATAGGTCATCTCGAGCTCTCTCTAGCTCATTCTCTTTCTCAATCATTTTACTCTTCAATCGCTCATGTTCACTTTTAGAGCCTACTAAATCATCTCGAGTCTACTCTTGTTCATTCGTTTTGCAGATCATTTGAGTCTTCAGACTTACCACAAATCTTCACAACTATTTCTCTATCGTTTTTAACGACTGGATACGATATCGAGCCATATCCGCCTCCTTACTCTTCACCATCAACGCATCATTACGACTTTTGAGCTTCGCTGTCTCTTCCTTCGCCTCCGCGAGCTCTTTTTACCCCTTATTAATTTTATCATTTTCTTCCTCGATATGCCGAGTAAGATCTTCAACAGTTTTTATTACTACAACAAACTTGAAATAAACTTTGACGTATTGATCCTCCCTATCTTCATTGACCACTCTCATCCTATAAAACTCCACAACAAAGTCTTGGTTATATTGGCGTGTCGCTTGCTTACTCAAGCGAGCTGACTCCAGTTTAACCTATATCACAGATACAATACATCAAGTTCGATTTAAGAACATTCAACCAATACATTCAATCATGTTACAGGAATCTTATTTCTAATAGATTTCTATTTTTTGGCATCTACTGTTTTGAAACTACTGTTAAACTTAAGGTCAAAGTATAAGCCCAGTTCGATGATAATAACATGTACATCCAATTTCATGGTACATAATTTCTGTACTCCAACTTTCTTAACATTTTGGTATTATCTGGACATATTTCATTACCATTGCCCCTAAACTGTTAGCACATTTTTGGTCTATTTCTATAATTTAATTTATACTTTATAGCTCTAAAGTAATACAACATACAAGTTAAATATTTCTTGCTCGTCTCTAATCTGTAGCTCCGCTTACGAAGTCAACAGGGATGCTAAGGCGTCTTTCTGCTTAGCGAGCTCATTCGCTAATTATTTTATTCTGTAGGGCAGATCCTTAAGTTCCTACAACCAAGGTTTACAAACATCTCTTAGCCTATAAAATTGTATCCTACAAAACAATATCCCATACATTTACATTTTTCAAACCCCACATATCACACAGCCATAAAGTCAATTATTTTACTCTACCTTATCATTCACATTCTTTGGATTCTCATTACCATCCCCTTAGTTCTCTAGCTTCATTTGGGGAGAGACACCATCAAACCCTCCTACAACTCCAACAATATTATCTTCTACCTCGTCCTCTTCGACGTAAGTACCCTCCATGTTGGTTGTAACCATAGGTATAGAGTACCCCGCTTTGAGGAGTTAGAACCCAAGCCTGTCATGCTGGACTATCACCTCATCCAGGTTCTTCTGCGCTTTTTTCGCCAACTCTCTAATCTTTACCTCATGCATAGCCTTCACAAAATCTAGTCGTTTCCCCTTCCGAACCAGGTCAGACTTCAATCGAGCCACCTGCTTCTCGAACTCTACCTTCCTATTCTCTAGTTCAGCTTTTTCGTCCTTAATCCTGAGGAAAATCCCCTTCATTAAACGAGCAGCCTGCATAAAAAATCGAACATATTATCAGCTCGAATCACAATACAAAATTCTATGAAATACAAATCACCTAAACTTACCACTTTTCTCATCTCCTGAACACCCTTGCGAGCTGCAAGCCTCGCCCAATCCTCCACGGCTCCTAGCTAGTCTCCTTTTGCAGGTCGATCTATCCTTCTCTTTTTCGCATCTCCCTCGAAGAAGTAGATTCTGGAACATCTACAAAATTCAGCGCTGTGGCCTTCGGCAAAGCTACTCGCCTCTCACCATCAGCCCCTCTTTTCTTATCGGCTCTATCTCTCATCATTAGTCTCTTTGCTTGAGACTTTTGAACCTTCTTGGACCGTATGTTAGCTCGTTTATTTGTATTAATACCGAGGTCTTTCAACACTCCCTCGAGCTCAATCCGTTAGTGAGCAACAATATCCAACAAGGACTCTTTTTTCTTTACTTTTGATTGAGGACCTGTAAACAAAACAAAATACATTATCAACAATAGAATAACATTCAACTATAATTGTTCGATATAATACACTTTTGTACTTACTTTTCTTCATAGTTTTATATAAAAGCTCCATAGGTTCTTCATATTTTCTTTGAAGACAATCACCTTTCACCCAAATCACATTATTATTCCACATTTGACATGCTGAATTCAGATCGAAGAAAGGCGGTCGAGACGAGCTCGCAAAGAAATATATCCCTCTACTTGCAAAATAATTTTTTACACCATAAAACGGCAAAGCATCTTCAGTAGATATTCTCCTCTCTACCTCTTTCTCCTCGCATAGCCTATTCAAACTCTCACATTCATTGATAACCTCCCACATGTTCCCGTTCAACTGGGAAGGACATGCCCTATGGTATTCATTATCCCTTTTGAACAATAGCTAAGGGGCAAACTCAACCCGTACTTCAACTAAGTTAGGTAGCACAGAAATCCCTCTTTTAGGTTGCCCTGGACATTTCAATCATAATCTTCCAAGGAGATCAATTCGTCTAACCCCCTATTCAATTTTCCTTCTCTAAATCAGGCAGCATAAATAAATGTTCCTCCCTAGATTCTATAAAACTTCTAAAATACCTACCAGCATGTTCTACAATAATGCCTTAAATTCCCCCTATAAGAGCCTTGGATTTACAAAACTCTCTAAACAGATCGGAGTTTAGAGGGTATGATACCAATTGTCTAGGGAAATCTAGAAATTGAGTAACTACTACTTTGTCCTCCCTATCAGATTCTACATTCTCAAACTCAGCCGAACGACTAGAGGTTAACACCTCCATAACATGTGAAGTCTCCATCAACTACAAAACTAAGGATGAGGTTTGATTCTACACAGATATTCCTCACGCTCGACCTACATATAGATCTAGGTATTCTCTCATTATCTTTTACACATCCATCATACACATACGTATATCATACCATATCTCTTTTTCACACATATACCAAACAAATTTTTATAGGTTACCAAAAATAGTAATTTTTCGAAATTTGAAAACCACAAAAATCTTTCAAACACACATTTGCAATATCGCAAATCATCTACTATCCTTCAACGTCTAAAAATGAATCTGAAGCAGTGCCAAATCCTTCCTTCACAACGCTGCTATACGACCACTGTTGTGACTCAGTCTCTGGAACTTTCGCTCGTCTTGATTCTTGATCACTCTCATCTAATCTCTCGGGTGAATCTTTAGTATTTTTTTTCTTCCCTCTTTAACTGCTCTTTAGTTTTTCAGAAGTTGATAAACGTTTGAATGAGGAAGATGGAAGCAATATTTATAGTTTTTCTCTCTAACAGCTGGCAATTCTTGGTCCTCGCACGAGCCACCCTCGGTTTTAGAACCGAAGTGTCCCTTCCATAATTAATGTCAGACGTTTTATACATTTTTGGTAAAAAGACCTTCCCATCATTGCCCCCTGCCCTATATTTTAATATATTCTCATATCTCCTACCCAAATCTCCCTCTGACCTCCCCACACTCATAATGACTCAACACATATACGTAATCAAACTTTTCCTGCAATAGCACAAGAGGCAAAAATCAAAGTTACCTATTTTTTTATTCTTACTTCTACTACTTATAGAACTGCTGACGTCGTTTCCAAAGTTCTCACATTTCAAATTCAAATTTATATTCACAACAATCATAAATAACTTGCAACAAAAGAAGAAAAGATTCAAACATCATTTTAACTATATTTCCATTATTTGACCTCATACAGTTCACACCCTCACATATAGTTACACCAAAAACATCTCAGATGTCCTTGGGAGCCACACCTGATTAGTTCACTTCCAGCAATCCTCATATCTTCCAACTCGATATTTTCCTTAGCAATTTTCCTCATAACCTCTTTTCGAGTTGAAGGCTCCGTAATCACTTCCCAGAATAGTTTATCGTAGAAGCGACGTCCTAACTCAAGTTCCCTACCCCTCAAATCTAAACCTTCAAACTGATATTCAGACTTTGGCAAGTCAGAATCATAATCTAGCAACCCAAAAATTCTCTCTCGAGCTTTAGGCATTTTTATCACCAGCCATCCTTCAGTAGCTTGACGAACTCTCACAGATCGAGTCCTCGCCATATTAACTTTCTTCCTCCTCTTTAAATCTCATTTCCCCATATTTATGTAATTTTTTAGATCACTTCCAATCCCCCACATTCCGTATATGTATTTTATTTTTCCATAACAGGAAACCCTAAGATCCTTATAAGAAAGTTGTTTGAACTTATTTATCCATATCGACCTCTTTGGATTCATCATACTTCATTTTGAACTTATCTGCCCCCCAATACCATATTTCAAGAGAAATCTCCCTGAGCTGGAATTACCAATCCTTGCAAATTCTATATCTTCTACAATATTCTACCCCCATAATTCTATGTTATTCAGTTTAAAACAAATTTCTACACGTCTTCTATTTGCACAAACACATTTTTTATAGCTCGATTGTTAAATAGATACTTTCAAATTTGATCTCAAATATTACATTTTGTCATCTAATCACACATATCAGTATTTCTTATAGCTCGATTTTATTCACATGAGCTAATTTTATATATCAACACAGAGCTTGAATAAACATTTTTATAAATCTCAAATATTAACTACATGTACTTTACAAATAACAAGTCTTTCAGGTACTTAACATATAACAAGTGCGTAAACAACCTCTTCAAACTAAAGGCCTTCTTAGCACCAAGAAATGATGATTGTGTAGGAGCAAATTTCTAATCTCCTTCTTCTCACTCCACCACCATTGACTCCTCCTTCATAATCCCCACCAACAAAGAGTTGGTAGAGGAAAAAGAGGGTCCTACCTTAGAATCCAATCCTGCGCAAGATACTGGCGATACTACCTCATAGTTACACTGGCCCCTACATCTGTCTCCTCAACCTTGTCCTCCGCAAGGATGCGAAGACACCTCCAACGTTGATCGTCCGTAAAGACAGCGAAATTAAATCTCCACATGCAATAAAAATCTTCCTCAGTTTCAGCCGTTTCTTCTGCCGACATACTATGATACGTCGGTAGAATGGAGATTGGGGTGGGCAACTCCAAAGATTGATCCCCAAATTATCTCAACTTGAATCTCTGCATCTCAGCAGAAACTCTCTCTTCATAATCTATTATTTGGGTCTTCACCATTTTAAATGAAGAATTCCAGAGGATTTTTCAGTAATAGCGTACTTTGCTAGAATCCACATACAGGTATAATTTATATAATTTATATAACCCTCGTATTAAATGCACAAGTACATTTTCAAAGAAGTCAACATTCAAAATAGAACCACTCTCGGAACCCCAAGCATCAATTACATCAATACTTTCCATCGTAATTAAATGTAGATATATCCCTCCATAAAAATCAAATACCCATTTTCATACCACTCAAGTAAACATTAAATACGTTATTTCTTTTCAACTTCCAACACTGCAAATACCCAGGATCTTTCTCAACCAAAGCCACTCATGTCTTCAGTTGCGATAAGGCGATTGGAAGGGCCTCCTTCGACCTAACCCAATTCAAGCTATGTCCATATCAGGCTCATGCATTTTACATGTGGCATTAAATAGTCTGTAGTGCCACCTAGCCTACGAACTGATGAAGATCGTGGATCGAGCACAATGAAAGAATATGAACAAGTTAAAGATACTTGTCTCCCATGAACTCAACAGTTACTGAGTCAGCCACCACTTACCTCATTGTTCGAAGAATGTACTTCAGCACGATAATGAGTTGCAAGTGAGAGTTATATAAAGAAAAGTTCCATAAGAGACAGAGAACCAAGAAAACCAAATTTTTTATACTCTAACATAAAACTTCTTATTTACAAGATCAAGTATTTCGAGTTCGAGATATCACTTGTAATAAGATATCAGCCCCAAACAATAAAAGTAACTTTTATTAAAACCCTCAACTCGAGGTCGTGGTTTTTTTTACCTATTCAAATTTTTTCCACGCCAAATTTAATGTGTTATTTCTTTCTTTACCTTAGATTTTGTCACAGGTATATTGGTGTAAGAGCTGATTCTGAGCCATTTCGAGCTAATGGAATTAGGCCATTACAGTAGCGGTATGGAATGCGAGAGACGAGCAAAGAAAGAAGAAAAAGAAGGTAGAGCTAGAGCACGAGGGAAATAAAAGTTGGCTAGAGAGGTAGAGATTCATAGGAGGCGTGAAGCGGAGATAACTATAAATAAAGGCATCGAAGAAGTGCATTTGGTTAAGGTAATGATAACGGACACAACTAACCTACGACCGGCACAAAGGCGTTCGATGATGAAGCAAAATATTTTATTCAAAGAAGTTGAAGGAGCAGTGTCAAAGTGATGACAACGTTTCTAATAATGAAGATTGATGAAATCCTTAGTGTTAATAATAGTTCTTAAGTTCTATGTCATTTCATTATTTGAATAAAATTGTTATCAATTGTAAGTATTATGCAAAACATACTTTAATCAAGTAGAGAAAATGCATTACAACTTAAACAAAAAACTACTAACTTTGAAACAAAATACATTACTCAGCCCTTTTTTATTCCATAAATACGTGACAAGTTCATTTCGTAATTGGAAATTGGCACCTTCATTTTCTATTTCATGAATCTTCTTGATGTACTGTGCCATAGTGTTGATCACGTGTCTTAGATTTAACATCTCCTTTCAAGTATCCATAGCATTTTTAAACTTGGGATCAATATCCACTTGCCCAATGTAAGTATTACGTTCATCTTTGACGATCATGTTATGCATGAATATACATGCGTATATAACATTTTCTAGATCAATAGGCTTCAAAAATCATGTACCGTGTGCCAATATTTCAAACCTAGCTTGTAATACTCCAAAAACATGTTCTACGTCCTTTTTGCATGCATCTTGTATCTTTGTAAAATATCCTTCGGCATCGTTGGATGGATTTCTTATGGTTTAAACAATTGATTGCCATTTTGGATAGACTCTATCTGCTAAATAATACCCTATAGTGTGCGGGACCATGCCTATATTGTAATTGCATGGCGGCGCAGCTCCATTAGACAAGTTGTTAAAGAACTACCCTTGATACAAGAATTTCATGTTGTTGTTAATACCGGGTACACCAAAGAATGCATGCCATATCCAAAGATCTTACGATGCAACCGCTTCTAAAATCACTGTCGACATTTTCTTATACCTAGTGTATTGTCTGACCCATCCAGTAGGACAATTCTTCCATTTTAAATACATGCAATCAAAACTACCTAACATCCCCGGGAAGCCTCGTGATCTATTAACTTCTAACAAGTGTAATACATTATTTTCATCAGGAGATCTAAGGTATTGAGCTTTTAATAGAGTTATAATTGTTTTGCAAAATTATTTCAAACTCAAATTACTCGTAGACTCCCTAATCCGAATGTATTCGCCTTGGGCATCTGCGCTCGTACCATAACATAACTTACGAAGTGCGTATGTTATCTTTTGGTACGAGGATAAGCCCATCGTCTTAGCGGCATTTTCTCTTTGAATAAAATAGGGGTTCATAAAAATAACTTGATCATGAATACGTTGATACACACCTTCGCTCATACGAAATCGAAGACAAAATGGGATACCTTTGAAGACTGGGTTGGCACCCAAATAATCCCAATTAAAGCTAAAGCTACCAAATTTCTGATCACGACCTTTTCGGTTGTCAATCCCTCCCATTTTACTACCACTCCCCTCCTCCGCCTCTATGATGATGTCGCCTCTTACTTTTTTTCTTTCGTTTCTCCCATCTCCATGAGAACCTTGCTTTACTCATGTATTATCATAATTTAACGTCAGAAGAGTTCTTCGCTTCTGGACGATGATGAAGATGATGATAACAAGGATGAGAGTGATGGGTCAGACATGATTAGGTCAGACATAATTGGGCAAAATTGGTAACAAGAGAATAAAGTGGAGTTTAGAAGATTAAGATAATCGAGTTGAGTGTAGAAGAGTAAGAGAATAGAGTGTACAAGATGAATGGCTTTTATAGATGAAAAAAACTAGTTGCTGAGCTTCTGGTCAAACATTTTTAGCCAACAAATTTGCCGATGAGCTGCTTGCCAAACAAGTTTGCCCAAAACTATAAGCCTTTTGATCACCATAAAAAAGCACAAAGTATGGAAAGGAGAGAATAAAATTTTATTGCAGGCTCTGGGCGTACTGTTCTGAACTGCATCGCATGAACTAGCTGTTAGCCAACTTTGAACCACAGTCATCCACGTGTCTCCATCATGAGCGTACAATGTATGCACAGTTCTGAAGTACAGGGCATCAATCCACCAGAAATCTACCCAGAGGGTGGTGAGACCACCCTAAAGGTGGGTTTAGGGTGGCCACATTAGCCAATCCATCTAGCTGTTGTGGGTGGATTCAATCAAAAGTAAGGTGAAGGATGCAATCCATTTGCTACATCATCCTTCACGTAGCTGTTGCAGATGCTCTAAAGTGAGGGTTGATACATCTAAAGGTTTTATACAAGTCATCCCTTGGGTGGTCTCGGCAAGATAATCTTTGCAGCCAAGTTGAAGTATAAAGGCTGGCCTTGCCAACTTTTGTTTAAACTGTAGTAGATCGGGGCATGCTAATTTATAGTTTCCTTTTTCTTAAAAATCATACGCTGACAGTATGGGCCAAGAACATCCCAGGTACTCCACCTACTTGAGAGGTACAATAATTCGAAAGACGCAACGATCACGGGGAATGATTGTTAGGGAACTTGAGATGCAAGCACAATAGGTAAGTCCTATGCTTGGGAGGCAAGTGTTTGAAATTGGGAGTTCTTCTTCTAATGGGCCTGGTGCTAAAAACCCCATGATGGGGGCCCACTTATTGGTGGATCTGGATGGTAAAAGGATGTTAACAAGCTCACAAGGAGGTCCTAATTCTTCTCAAGGTGGGCCATCTCTTCCCAGTGGGCCAAAGGATACTTCAGATAAAGGGGTTGCTCAGTGGGCTTACTCGGAGAACTAGAACTCTTCAAACCCGGTCGAAGCTATAAGAAGGTATCAACTGGCGTTGATAGAGCATATGCAGCAGGGTGTGGGTTTGAGTTGGGCCTGCAAACTCAAACTCAAACTCACACTTTGAGTCTCCCAGCAGAAAAAAATAAAGTGTGAGTTCTCCTACGTGGCGCTAGTAACTCAACCGAGTGTGAGGAGCTTACACCCAAAAAAAAATTAGTTAGGCGGTGTTTGGATTACCGCGCGGTATTTCTTCTACTGCCCAGACTTTCCACGCGGTAAATTGGGCACCGCGCGGTAATCCAAGCTCTACCAATCTCAATTATTTCTCTAAATCACTCCCTGACTACTTCTTCTCCCCCAAAACCATAAAAGCCGAGCATAAAGGAGAACCTATACGCTCTCCCCAAATGGCGAACTCCAGCACCAGTAGTAATAACTCTACACCGTTGACCCTATCCTCCCATAACCCACCTTCAACACCATTCACTCAACACCCATCATCACAATTTACTCCATACCTCTACCATACCAAATCGTAATTCAAACCTCAATTTCAATCACAGACACCACCTCTGTTTACCATGTCGCAAGGACATCCCAGTTATGGACAATATCAAAATCTATTTACAATCTCTCAACTGCAACCTCAGGTATTTAGCCCGTACTATCAACCCTATCCGCTCACTCAACCTCAAGGTTTTCAACCTCCAAATTACTTTTAGAGCTACCTATTCCATGGTGAATCTACTCAGCACAGTCAAAGTGACGCAAATGCGTTAATAACTGTTGAAGCGACGGCGCCTTAGAATGAAAAAGAAAAAGGAGGAAAGAAAGGAGCTCCCACAAAACAAAGACAAAGCGTACAAGTGCCAGAAAATACTGATTTTTTTGAACGAGATTGATGATGGTGGATTGCATTGGACAGAAGCAGACTTTACATGTCTTGCAAGGGCGTGGGTAACAACTTATGTCTAGATAACGGGATACACAAAAGGCTTCACTTTCTATTAAAAGTTCAACATTGCCTATAACAGAGACCCTGAGTACTCCATACGACGATCAAGTGGGTCGACCAAATCTCAGTGGTATACCCATAATGCACAATGTATGGCGTACAAGGGGATAGTTGCTCAAGAACAATTTTGGTATAGCAGCGTGAAAATAGAAGAAGATCGAGTACGCTCGGATTTCCATTAACTCAATTCATTTATTTATCGCGGATATACATGTTATTTATTTGTATTTGATAATTTTGCGAATTGTAGGAAAACGATACACAAAAGATCTATCAAGGCTTGAATGGCGGCAATGACTTTAAATACCCTAAAGCGTATAAGATTTTGGTGCAAAAACCGCGATGGGCCAACCTAAGGGATGATGGGTTGAACGATGCGGGGAATTTACCAAGAAATGTAGGCAGGAGAACATCAGGCAATTCTTCTCCGGGGAACTCGGTCGGATCAAAAAATCTATCGGAGGACCCCGAGGGCCCACCTACACCTCAAGCCGCGGGCCCGAATTCTTACTTAGATGGTTCGTTGTATGAGGGTGGAAGAATGCCCATCGGCTAAAAACTCTTTAAAAAGAACCATGCAGCAAAAAAGGCATTGGATGGTGTTACTATATGTGATAGCGATATCCAAACAATGCCGGAGGAACTACGATTGGAGAATAGACAAGCGAAAGAAGAAAAAGGAAAGAAGAAGAACAGAAGTAATGCAACATTGGCAAGCCAAAAATGGATTTCGAGCAAGAAAAGAAAGATTGAAAAATCACGGAGAAAGACCTGAATACTCTTTTTGGACATCAATTGCAATACTATCTACAAAGGCAAGCTGAGGTCATGGAACATCTGGCTAAGAGGAGTGGACCAGGTACTTGAAGTTGTGATTAAATGTAATTTAACTTTGCTGTATATATAAGTTTACTTTTTAAGAATATAGTTTACCTTCTAATAATGTAATCGTTTGAATAATTTACTTTTCTATTGAAGAATGTAATCTTGTTTTCGAAATGTTTATTGCTGATAATATTGTGTTAAAACAAATACAAGATTAATGCAATATCAAAAATATGTTTAATAAACTTGTACGACTAAGAAGTATTAAATTACATCAAGAATGCGCAGATAATACAAGAAATAGAGTACTAAGTTTGAAGATTTCCCTTCATAGCCCACAAATGCTCGATTAGATTATCCTTTAGATTAAAGTGTAGTTCTCGACTTCGAATGTGGTTCATTTTTTATAAAAAAGATTTTATTGTTCCGCGTTCGCGTACAATATCGAACCGTTCGCCTTCGATAGTTGAGGGCTCGGCCGGATTATAGTCTAAGTATGATGGGAATGCACCTCATTCCTTTTCGACGATCATATTGTGCATTATTACGCATGCCTTCCTGACATTGTTCAAAACTTCAGGTTCCCACAATTTAACTAGATTTTTAATAACTTTGAACCGAGATTGTAAAACACCAAACACCCGTTCTACATCTTTTCGACAACTTTTTTGCTGTTGAGTAAAGAATTTTTGTTTCACTGTAATCAGATTGGATATGGTTTGGACAAGTGTTCCCCGTTTGGGGTATTTGCCATCCACTAGGTAATACTCCATATCATAAGCTTTTCCGGCAATTATATAATTGTAAGAGGGGGTGATACTGTCGGTCAGGTCGGTAAAAAGATGTGATTATTGCAGGACATTAATATTAATTTTAGACCCAAGTAACCCAAAAAAAACATGCCAAATCCAAAGGTCGTGTGAAGCTACAGCTACAAGAATTACTGTCGCCTTAGGGTAATGACCACTAAATTGACCGTGCCAAGATTTGGGAGAATTTTTCCATATCCAATGCATGCAATCAAGGCTTCCTAACATGCCGAGAAATCTCTATGACTCTCCGATCACTTTAAACTTTACGATGTGGGCCGCGTTTGGTACTCGAAGATATTCCTTGCCGAAAATTTGTATAACCGCAACACAAAACTTTTTTACACATAACAAGGTTGTACTTTCTCCAATTTGTATATATTCGTCAAAAAGATCTGCCGCAACACCGTAGCTTAGGAAACATAGTGCTACGACTACCTTTTTATACTGTGATAACCCCATAGTACCAGCGTTGTTGGGTTTCTGGATAAAGTAATGATCATGTGCAATGACTGCATCGAATAGACACATAAGCATGTATCTACTTATACGAAAACGTCACTGAAATTGCCATGGCTCATATGTGTAATTCGGCTTGAAGTAGTCCTGTATAATGCTGTAATTCCCCAATGGGTGATCTCGCTTCTTTCTCTTATCCTTACGACCCATGACACTCCCGCCGTGACTCGAAGTTGCATTGTGTACTACTATGGTCATTGTAGCTTGGTGCAGAATGTAAATTTCCGCCGCACAATCAAAAATAAGATCGTCAGAGGAGGACGACGATACACCTAGAGGATCAGTAATGGATGAATCAGATGATAAAGAGGACATTTGAGGCTGTGGAGTTGAGAGAAGGGTGCAATAACAGAGGGTGAACAAGTTTCCAATGGAAGAGGGAAGTGTAAAACGGAGAAATGTAAAAGGGTAAGAAGATATAGGTTTTGAAATAAGGAAAGGAACACCGCGTGGTATTCTTTTCACTGCCAAATCCCAGTTTCTATTTGAATAGACCCTGAGTCTATTCGAATAAAACACTTCAGTGCAAAATCTATTCGAACAGACTTTAGTTCTATTCGAATGAAACTGCTTAGTACAAAATTGTGCAAAATTGTACAAATTTATTCGAACAGACTATTTGTCCGTTCGAATAGACATTGAAAAAACTCTGCCAAAAACCAAAAAACTTCAGTCAATTTCAAAATTAGATAGTCATTGTTAATAAACATCACACAAACTCTCCCAAAAAGCCATTCTAGCTAAACTACATTATGGGATTACAAAAAATAAATAAAGGGAAACAGTACACAAATACGAGAGAATAAGTACTAGTAGTTATAGCAGAGCTTCTACATCGTATATATATTTATCAAAAATACCTATATCTACTAAGAATTATCTCCAGTACCCCGCGCCCTACGGCTAGTACCTCCCCCCTAGTTTGCGGACCAGATCCACGCTGCCTCATCCTTGTACCACCTCCAGGTGGTAGCGGCACCACCTGTATGTCACGTCCCCTCTTCAGCTATAGGTTCAGAACGGGACAAAGAAAATTTATTAATATTTTGACAAAATAAATATGACATTAAGAAAAAATAATAATAATAAATACATAAATAAATTATTTACATGTGCATATAGCTGATCATCTATACTCTCAATGTGTCTGTGGGCAGTAGCAAACTCATCAGTCAATTATTGTAGCCTCTGGCCATCCCGCGCATGCGAGGGCGAGTCGTTGTATATTATGAGTCAAGTACCACAACTCCTCTACGCCGTAGGAGGAAGATATGGGTGGTAGGTCCCTCAAGTAGTAGATGGGGAGCAGCTCACGCCTCCCTATCCACTCAATGTGCCACCCGAGATCTGGCCCCTCGGGCTCGCCAGGCAAACTAAAGTCCTGGGACAAGCTATGAACCGACGCTGACGTAACCACCACGGGTGTAATACCATCCCTGAGTACAGTGGGTCCAAATAGATCTATTTAAACCATCCTCTGGGAATCTGTCATCAAGTGGCCTACTTACGAAGTTTGTTTAGCCCAGTATAAGGCATAAGTTTCTCGTTCCTCCCCTATCACAAACTGCTCACAGTCAAAGAACCCGGCCTATCTCATCTCCTGTAAAGCCGCTGGGCTAATATGCAACGACATTCTAAGGGGAGGATCCAAAAGAATGCACACTTCGCCAGTCAACTGCCTCTAACATCTATTCACCAAGTAATATTCAGAGTTTCCTTTTTATACTTGAAGTGACATCCTCTTACGGGATAGGAGTTTTGTAGTCAGTACATCCTCTATCTCAGATATCGCAGTCTCTAACTAAGGTTCCCAGGTGATCGTCTCAATAGAGTGGTGGTCAATATGGTATCTGCCTAGCATAACAAATTGGCTGCTTGGTTATTTGATTTCTTCTTGTTCCCCCTCTCCCATGCTCTGAGGTATGGATAGGCCGAGAACTTAACCTCTTCCTTGACTATAGGGTAACCAACCCCACAATACTCGTAAAGCCAATACTGCATTTCGGAACAACATAAAAAATAGTTAGAAATTATATTTAAGATGTTTATTGGAATATATTTGATTTGCAGCATATAAGGAAAAAATGTTAGTGTACCACAAGAAGTTTGGAAAATCCAGTGATGGCACCCCCGGTGGTGACTGCGGTATCCAAACCATGGTATAGGGAGGCAAGAATAGCAAAACCCCAGTCATATTGAGCAGCCTCGTCCAAATTGGCCACAGCCATGTGATATCCAAGCAGGACGGTATTGTTGGCCGTTTGGAACCACAAATGTCCCATCCCGAAGAGCATAAGAGTATGAGAAATAGTAATATCATCCTCCTGATCAGCAACGATGGTCAAGTGCATCCTTAAATGTGAAATGCTAATGTTCCCACTCTTTATATGGATGGAATCAATGTTGGGGAGCAATTGCCTCACATTGGATAAAGCAGACCATGCGTCTTCATACGACACCTGTATCGAATATTGGCGATTGATAATGATGTCAGCATAGTAAAATCGAGAGGAGTGACCCCTATCTCTGTACACGATAATAGAAATATGTGCGTTGTCGACCACCAACGCTCTGTAAGCGCTTAAATTAGCCAATTATCAGAATTGCCCAAGCGTATATCCATAAACTGCCCGAATATATTCACCATGGCATCCCTTACAGGAGGAATTATAGAAATATCTTTCCAAACTTTGATCACCGAAGTGAATGTGCCGTGCGGACGCATCGAATCCCGATTCTGCTCATTGGAGTATTTTGTCAAACACTTTATTTATGGAAATAACAAATTCACAATTACACTAAAACTTACCATGAGTTCCTTATCAGTATAATAGATATGAGTGACGCCTTCTGGGAGTTAGGTAATACACCTTTGCGGGAAGTTTTCTTTGGATGGGTTTGTTATAGATTGTTGGACATCTTCAAATTTTAATCGTTTTTTCTTCCTTCCGGACCTCGACCGAGTTACTGCTCACTCTGGATCTCTTCTCACTCTAAACCCAGGTAATGTACATCTTCCTTTTGGTTTCGCATTGTGTTTTAAAATAATTTTGGAAATTTTTCAGGTATACCTTCGATTTGAGAGAGAAAAAGAGAAGGAAAAATAATTAAAACTCGAGTTAGGTTTAATTTGGGGTTAACAGTGCAAGCAGCTGTGTTTGGAACCCCGCACAGTAATCCTTTTACCGTGTGGTAAAAGGAATACCGCGTGGTGTTTTAATTTCTTCCAAATTACAAAAAATAAAATTATACGTCACAAACTCGAACTCACTGCTGGGAGAGGATGGGTGTGGGTTGGGTTTTTTATGGGCCCCTTGTTAGAGCCCACACCCAAAGTCACACTTGCTGCTAGAGATGCTCTTACACCAAAATTAGAACATTTCTAAAAGTTCTCAAAATGTTGGTTCCTCTTCAAAATATCAAGTGATGGTGGACTCTGCAACACGAGGCTTTACTATAACAAATAAATTTCAGTTTCTTAATGAAGATGGCCCATCTGACCCTCATAAAGAGGGTACTCTGTTCTCTCTATTTCAAACTCAAATGCCATTAGCACATTCCTATGTATCTCCAACTATTGCCCCCGATCAAGAGGCTGTTCCTTCCATGCTTCACCGTACTCCCTCAGAGTTGATGGAGGATGATAAGGCTGTCTTGGATCTACTGATCCACACAAAGCACACACGACCATCTCGGGTTCTACTGGTAAAGGATTGAAAAGAGGTTGGGAGGCCGAAACATATGAAATTGTCTAGGTACACCGCTCCTTCTCTCATTTGGTTCTATTTTCATGGTTGTTTGTTTATGGTTCCTCTACTCACATTGCTATACCATTCTCTATATGCCTTTATTTTGTTATGTGGTATGGTTCTCTCTTTTAATATGCTTTTTCTTTCTATTTTTATGCTATGGTGGCGGCAGAGCCTCATCTGCCTCTTGTCAAATGAGAGTTACCGCTTGAAATTATTGTGAAAGTGGGAAACCCACAACATTTCTAGCGCTAAAGACCCACATAAAAAACTTTAACCCCAATATTCTTTTCTTAATGGAGACTAAATGTTCCAATGTTCACCCAGATAGAATCAAATGTCTTGGTTATCCGAATAGTCTTATTGTGCCCTCTAATGGTAGGAAACATGGGTTGTGTCTCCTCTGGCATGATTTAACTGGGTTACCTGTTCTTAGCAGTTGCAATTATTTTATTCATACCCTTATTGACTCTAAACCTGCAAATCTTAATTGGGTATAATCTTTTGTGCATGGTATTCAAGAGTGTAATAATAGACCCTTTTAATGGCAATCTTTGACAGATATGAATAAGATCATTAAGGAACCTTGGACACTTATAAGGGATTATAATAAAATTGTTTATAATTGGGAAAAATGTGGTGGTAACACTATTATTCCTAAATCTAGAATTTGTTTCAAAGTGTTTATGCTACGATGTGAAGTCTGTCTTCGAGGCTTATTCAGAGTCGAGGCTTTGTCCTCGGATGATCTTTGGGAGGCATGTTTGTGGATTTGACTGGACTTCGAGAGGTTTGTGTAGGCTTCGAAGTAGCCTTTGAGTATTTGTTTGGGGTAGAAGGTTGCGAGTAAGCTACTACATTCGCCCCCTCTCAGTGATGGTTGCGAAAACAGGTGTAGAGGCGTTTACTGAGAAAACTATTTGGCCTTGGAAGTCGAGCGGTTTGACTTCTTGTTTACGGGTAGGTAATAAAAAAGGGTAATAAAGAGATACTGGTAGTTATAGGGTAATAAATGAAATAAGGCTATAATTATGGGTTATGGGGGTAGGGATGTTACATGTTCTTCTTCTATTTCATTCTCCTTTCTTTCTTCTGCAAATTTCTGGAAAATTCGATGGATACCACACCCAATACGCGCTATCAGAAATGGATGGGATTCGTCTGGGATTGTCGCATAGGGCTGAAGACTGCCGAATTGCATATGAGGTTCTTCGGACATCATGATCTATACTAGGACATGCCCGAATTGGTGAAAGCAGAGGCTAGAGAGCTCATCAACGGGGGGCCTTATGCCTATCTTTGGGAGAAACTGAAGTACAACTTTACAACTTCAGAGAAACGGTACCTCTTTCTGTCGGCTTTAGTCAAGTGCCTCATTTGTGCAGAGGAGAAGATGGAGGAACAAAGCTCGGCGAGTGGAACTGGACCTTCTGGAAGTAGGGTTGCTGTTTGAGGCAGTGGCGAAGGCGATGGTAATAGGGCAGGGTTTATTGTAGGGTTGTATTTGGAGTTTTCAATTTTTGATGTGGTTGGAATGTATTGCAATTTTGTTGTTGCATTTGGTGGAATGGAATGTAAATAACATTTTGCTGCATATTTGAGTCTTTGTAAGTGCCAGGCATTGGAAAAGAATGGAATTGTACGCACGATAGTAAATTTATCTCATCAAATGTTAATGGGTAGTACTGATTAATACTGCGAAAGGTGATCTCGATGTATAGTGATGTGGTCAAAGTTAATTAACTCTGTGTTAGTTGAGACTTGCTGAAAGAGACTGGAGTCGAAGTCTGAAATGGTTGATGTTTCGATATTGCTGAAAGAGACTGCAGGTCCTTGGGAATATGGTTTGAATATGCAAACACAAGAAACTGTTATGTCTAGGAAGTGTAAAAGTCTTGACTGTTGGGTTTACGAGGAGAAAAAATTAAAGATAGCAATTAATTTAGCTTGGGAAGAGGGAAAGTTGAAATCGTTCTTCATGTATAAAAGGGTTTGTTGTGGAGAGGATTTCTCATTGTTTTGCATTCTTTTTTCATCTTTTTGCTTACTTTCTCAGATCAGAATGGCTTTAAATGTACCCGTACAAGAGAACCAGGTAGCAGTGAGAGTCAGGTAAATACAGGAGAGGACGTTGGAGCTGTAACGGAGGTTTGGTATCGATCAGGATATTAATAAAAAAATGCCGAACCACTTTGAAGTGGAAACCGGGACACCCATTGCAGAAATGTCTTTTACATACTTGTAGGGGATTCTTCAGATGATGGGTCCATTGCCCGGCCACCGGTTATCCCTGCTCGAATCGTTTGTGGGCGAGATGGTAGACCAAAAGGATACTGGTATTGTGCTTGTGGTCGAAGAGGAGCATCCCGCTGATAATTAGGGTCTGTTTGTTTTGGTAACTATTTTTGATATGGTATTTGTATGTAGAGTATTTGTAAGAATTATTTGAATTGTGCTGTGTTATTTTTGAGGTTAATGAAATTGGGTGTTGGTAGTATAATCTGTCGAATTATTTTTCAATGCTATTTTCCGTAGAATTTTGAAAGTTTAAAGTACAACTTTGATCTCTAGAAGTAACAGGTTTAAACTATTGAAGCAGGAGGTCTAATCTGTCGAAAATAAAAGGAATGTTCTATTGATGTAAACGGTTTAATCTGTGTAGGCATAAATTTTTGAACTGTCGAAGTATAGAATTATAATCTGCCGAATGAGAGATGTGGTTTGTCAAAGGAAAATTGGGATTTTTGTATAAGTGGAATTTGGAACTGTCGAAGTAAAACTTGTTATCTGCCGGACAATGTTATGCTTCGCGTATAAATAAAATTATGAACTGTCAAAGTAAAGGATGATATGCCGAAATAATAAAGGCATGAGGTTTTGAACTGACGAATGTGCCACAGATCGAATGTTTGATATATTTGAGAATCAAATTTGAGGTTATCAATTGGCAAATATTCAAGATGCAGTATAATCGATTACTCGTATGCGAGAAGGGTGCCAAAGGTTTTGTTAGATTTGACTGAATGTACTGACTGCCTAGACAGCTGGTCTGTCAGAACGGTACGTGCGTCTGGGGTAGTGTGTCATACAAGTAATCATGATTTTTGTTCCTGTTTCGTGGAAAAGTTCTGATTTGATGTTAGGATTTGACTGGGTAGCTTCGAGTGAGGGTAAAAAGAGGTCCGAGAGGTTTTAATTTTACAGGTAGCTTAAAGTGATTGTGAAGTTCACACGTGAGGGAAATGAGGGGTAAATCGATAAAAACATATTGTAGCCAAAATACCGGGGTAGTGGGGGAATGGTAATGATAGTGGTTTGAAAATCGAGGCAATTTTGGTTTTCTGAGGAGGTATAAATATTTGAGGGAAATATCAAAATGTACTGCTCGTAGAAAAATAAACCAGAGAATGAGAGGAAGAGAACTGGAATACCATTGCTAAGTGGAGTTTGAGAGAGGTTACAAAAGTTGTTGTGTTGATCTTGTTGTTTTGAGTATACTTCTTCTAACACAGGTACTTCACTTGATCTCTGTTAATTTTTGTTTTTGCTCTTCTTATTGCATCTGCAAGTAGGATCTTCTAGATTTGAGGTTAAGAGGTTATCTTCGTGGACAGTGTAATTCATGGGTCTGGGTTCTGACCCATTTAAGGATTTTGAGGGTTTTGAAGGAGGAATGAGGTTTAGGATCGAGGTTTCAAATGTGTTTGTGATCTGTTGGAGGGGGAAATGGGATATGGGTTATTGACACATAATTATCAAATATATCGATCTAATTGCGTGCCTCATTTTCTGTAGGATAAGATGCGTACTCATTGAGCTTCGAGGCAGTGGCTGATAGATGAGGAAATCGAAGCATTCGAAGCTAGTATCTCTAGCCGTGCTCTGATGGATGAGGGCAGCGACTTAGAAGTTTTAGACGTTGTAACCGATGCTCTTTTGGCTATGGTGCTGTTGGCTGGTGAGGTTCCGATTATGAGGCGTCGTAAGATGGCTGTGACTAAGGATAGCGAAGAGGAGGAGATAGTATGGGAGGAGAGAGGCGAGGTCAATATTGGGCCTTCTGGTGGTGAAAAGGGAGAAGGGGGGCAGAGTGATCAAAGTAGGGATTCGACTGAGTCAGATAAGGCTGAGGATTATGTCTTGGCTAGGGATCAGATAACAGTGGATCGATTTGCTTCCAAGTCAGAGCAGTCGAAGGTGGGGTTGTTGTTGAGTATGGCAGGAGCAGGGTTAACTTTCAAATCGAACCCTGGAAAAGGGATCATGGCTTATAGAGGCCAGATTCGATTGGGATGGAACTTCCTCTTCAAAGGCTAGTGAAAGAGGTGTTGAATTTTTGGGAGGTTGCCCCGATTCAAATGAATGGAAATTTTTATGAGATGATGAGGGTAATTGAGGGAATGAATGCAAAATTGAGTAGTGAGGGGAGGTGTTTAATTAAGTGGTTTAATATTGTGATCTTCTACTCGAAAAAGGCGAGCTACAACACGGATACCTGCCACATCCAGTGTCACCCTGAGAAACCTTGGTTTTTTTATTTGTGCTCAACGGGTCAAGGGTAGAATAAAGACTTAGTTAGAGTACAGGTTAATTATGAGAATATTGAAGGGGAGGACCTTTCTAAGTTGTACCATAGGGTCTATAATCAGAGTAAGTGCATTGTCGAAAGACTGTTTTTGATGTATGTCTCGAATAAGTGGTGATTATATTATGTTTGTTGTGCAGGTACGAAGAATCTGACTTGTAACAATCCGAGGAACTATATTGACGCCTTGCTCAAAGCTAGTGAGGATTGGGTAAATTCTGCTTTCAGAAGTCTTGATATCAAGAGGAAGAGAAGGAAGAAGATGGATTCCCTGCTTCAAAATGTACCCGTTACGCCGAAGCCATCAAAAAGGAGGAGAGGCAAAAGCGGTTCGAAAGTACCCGAAGAAATGGGAGAAGGTGAAAAGGGCCATGAAGTAAACAATGTCGATGTTCGAAGGGGCTAGTGATGCTTCGAGACTGAGGCCAAGGCAGGTACCAACGCAAGCTGAGAAAGGGAAAGGTAAGGTCACTCCCGTGGCTCCGAAGGTACAGCAGTCGAAGGTTTTTGAGCGTAATAAGCGTAAGGCATTGGGGGAAGATGATGCAGCGGATGAGGATGAAGAGATAATGGTGGCTGAGCGATGAGAGAAAGCAATAGCCAAGTACACTTTGGTGTTTGAACTCTGCGAAGACGACCCAAATGAGGCTTCGAAGGAAATGAAGAGGAGTATGTTTCATGTAACTGTCTATTAATTTCCTCTGTGAGATTCTGAGATTTTTTGTATGTTTTTCAAGCTTCAAGGGGTACTGAAGGCTTAAATATTCTAGCAGACGGATGCTTGTGCGCAGTCTTACCACAAGGAGATGAGATCAGTAAAGGGGAAGTTATGACAGACGGTTGAAACTCTGGATCTTTCTCGAAGGACTGAAGCATCGTTATTGTCTGAGGTCACAGTGCTGAAGCAGGATCTGGCGGCAATCGCTGACTCCTTCGATAAGAGGCTCGTGGTTTAGCAGTCTAACCAGGAGTGGGTGTGTGCGGCGAAGCTTGTTGCGAAAGATAAGGAAAAGGCAGAACTGAAGGTGTATTATCAGGCGATATTTGATGGTGAATGTAGAGTCATCGTGAAGCAGAAGGAGTTTATAGAGGATAATGGCTATAACTGCGACACTTTGGAAGCCTTCCCTATTTCCCCAGAACTTGTTGCAGGAGATGATCTGCAGATGAAGGAAGGAGAGGTAGATGTTGTTGATGGAGCAGATGGAGGTACTGGAGGTGGTGCGGAGGATCCTGGAATTGAAGTGACTAACACTGGAATTGTGGATGATGTAGTTGCCGATGGTGTGGGGTCGAAGCCTTCGACTGAAGGTGTCGAGGGTGTTAGTGCAATAGGGTCTGTCAGGGAAGAGGATACGGCTGCGCCGATATGAGGTATTTGTATTGGATATTTGTTGTGGAGTTGTAATATTTGAACTATGTTTATTTTTCTGTGAAGTTGGTCTTTGAGCTTGGTATTTTTATGGGCTATTGTACTGTACTGATCCTGTTTATCTGTTAAACTTTTGAATTTGAGTCTGAACTGCTTTTAAATTTATGCCTGATGTTCTGAACTGAATTTGATGTCTTGTTCTGGCCTTGCTTTATTCTGGATTGTTGAAACTCTTGAGGCATAACTTAACTTGAGTTGTATTGAAACTGTTTCTTTGATGTATGTTGTTTTGAATCTTCTTTGTACTTAGTAGAATTATAGATATCTCTATGCAATAGTATCTGCATGTATTGTTTCTGTCGAATGACTCTAGAGTGATCGAACCCTGAAGAGCTTCGAGGATGTTGCAATACCTCTTTTGAAATTATGGGATCTTCTTTGCATCAAAGGCTGAAGCCACAATGATGTAAGACATGGTAACCCTCAATGCATTCCCGAGGGTCCGGTCGATCGACCATTCTTTCCCTTCGAGTCTGCTCGAATGTTGGAAGTTTTGAAAATTTTCAAGGTCACCCCTGAGTATCAGTCGGGCTGAGGGGACAAGATACCTAAGGGAAACCCAGAAATTTACTGGACTTCGAAGGCCTAAGCCACAGTGAAGCAAGACTTGTTTGCACCCAACGCATTCCCGAGGGTCCGGCATTTCAACCATTCGTGCCCCTCGAGTTTACTCGAATGTTGGAAACTATAAATTTTCAAGGTCACCCCCAAGTATCAGTCGGGGCGAGGGTGGACATGATACCTGAGGTAAACAAAGAAATCCACTGGACTTCAACGGTTTTTAACCTGATCAAAGCATATTTGTTTGCCCCCAATGCATCCCGGAGGGTTCGATCTTTATACCATCCTTGCCCCTCGAGTTTGCTCGAAATTGGGAGCTTGAAAATTCCAAGGTCGCTCCAAAGTATCTGTCGGGGTGAGGGTGGACATGATACCCCAGGTAAACTAAGAAATTGATTGGACTTCGAAGGCCTAAGCCACAGCAAAGCATAACTGTTCGCCCCCAATGCATTCCCGAAGGTCCGGTCTTTCGACCATTCTTACCCCTCGGGTTTGCTCGAATTTGGAGGTTTTAAAGATCTCAAGGTCAATCCTAAGTATTAGTCGGGTTGAAGGGCTGGCATGATACCTAACTTAAACCAAGAAATTCATTGAATAGGGGAGACGAAGTATGGGTGGAAAGCTATTTATTGATTATTCAATGTTACTTCAGCTGTACAAGGTTGAGGTTATGGCCTGTTCAAGGAGACTAGCTGCATTGTGTTCTATGGATTTGGTAGAAGCTTTTCATCTTCTGTCATCAAATAGTATGAACCCTTGTCAGTTTTTTCATACACGACATAAGGTCCTTCCCAGGATTCAACAAGCTTGCCGATATTCCGAGGTTTCGAGGATTGGTTGACACGTCGAAGTACCAGATCTCCGATATTGAAACTTCGTGGTCGAACTCTCTTGTTGTAGGACTTCAGAATGGATGTATGGTAACGACCAAGATTAGCGATGGCTCGGTCTCTGGTTTCGCCGATCCATAACATGTTGCAGCCAAGCTCGAACTCATTTTCTTCGTCCGAGAGGTTGTGATCTCGTGTAGGTTCTTCGAATTGGGTAGGGAGCAAAGCTTCGGCACCGTATGCTAGAAGGAAAGGGGTGCAGCCTATAGGCTTTCTTGGTGTTGTACGATAGGCCCAGAGGACATGTTGCAACTCCTGAACCCATCAACCTTTCTTTGCATCAACTCTTTTCATGAGGCCGTCGACAATAATTTTATTGATTGCTTCGACTTGACCATTTCCCTGAGGGTAATAAGCTGTTGAGGGTGAGAGGATAATATTGTGTTTCTTGAGGAAGTTTTTGACTTTGCTCTCGATAAACTGCAGACCATTGTGGCATCAAATCATATGAGGGCAACCAAAACGTGTGATGATATTCTCCCATAAAAATTTGATGACTTATATTTCTCTGGTTCGGCACAAAGGTACAGCTTCGACTCATTTGGTAAAATTGTTTGTTGCAACAAGGATGTTTTCTCGGCTGCCTGAGGCTTTGGGAAAAGGGCCAATGTGATCAATAACCCATCTTTTGAATGGCTAGGAGACCTAACTGAAATGAAGGTCTTGTGAAGGGCAATGGATATCGTGAGCATGACGTTGGCATTTATCACAATATTTGACATACTCTTCGGCTTGTTTTTTCATATTCGGCCAGAATAAACCTTAAGAAACGGCTCGAAGAACCATATAACGACCAGTAGTATGAGCACCGCAGGTACCTTGATGGAGTTTGGCTAGAATTGTAGAGGCTTCGGCTTGAGATATTCATCGAAGGAGTACGCCATTTGGGGATTTGCGATGTAATTCCTGTTTATATATGGTGTATCTGCAGCAATTCTTTAATAACGATCATCTGTCTTTGGTATCATTTGGGAGGGTTGCATTGTTGAGATAATGGAGGAATGACGTTAGCCAGTCGTCTAAATCGAGACTCTCGCCCCCAGTATTGATGGCAGTGACTTCCATCTGGTCGATACTTAGGCATTCGAGTACTTCGATATGGAGGGTCAAAGATTCTGAATGGCCTAGCATTGCTGTTATGTAGGCGAGGGCATCTGCATGACGGTTTTCTCCTTGAGGTTAATGAGTGATGATAGATTTTTTGGGAAAATAGTACATGCGTTGTCAAACGAAAAGAGCATAATCAGCCATGCGACCATTGGATTGATTTTCACCTAAGTAATGCCTCTGAACAAGTTGGGAATCTGTGAAAACTGCAAGTTTGGGAATGCCGAGGTCGAGAGCGAAGTCGAGGCCGTGGATCAAGGCTTAGTACTCAGCTTCATTATTGGAACATTCAAAGGTAACTTTGACGGCTTTCTCTATACGATCATTAGTTGGTGTGACCAGGAAAATACCAATTCCAGTGCAATTAGATCCAGCGGATCTATCTGTGAATAAATGTCAGCCATTGTTAGGGTTTCAGGGATCTGTTGCTTTGGATTGGTCTTCTGTTAAGTCATCTTCATGCTCCTCCCAATCGACATCTTCGACCGGGAAGTCAGCTTGGAAATCTTCTACAGCATGGTCTTTCTGGGATATCTGCTTCACGAATGTAATGTCATGTTCACCAAGGTACACAGACCACTGTTGTACTCACTTGGATTTCTCTTTCTTGTTGAGCAGTTCTCGAAGGAGGTAACTTTTTATGACCCGAATGGAGTGGGCTTGAAAATATGGCTTGAGTTTACAGGCTGAATGGACAAGGGTGAGGAGCAAATGCTCAAGCTTTGAATATTAAGTTTTTGCGGGTGTTAAAGTTTTACTGATAAAATATACAGGTTTCTCGATATTTGAGTCGAGTCGAATGAGTACTGAACTGATAGAAGTGTCTGTAATAGCGAGGTATAAAGAGAGTATTTTGCCTTTGGGGGTGCTAATAATAGGAGGCTGGCCAAGATAAGTTTTGAGTTCGAGGAAAGCCTGTTCACATTCGAGTGTCCAATTGATCTCGAGGTTGTTTTTCTTTTTTACTTTGCGGATGCCTTGGTCGTATAAAAGGGAAAATAGCCAAATACATCTGTCTGAGGATTATGAAATGAAACGGTCGAGGGCTGCTATCTTACCAGCCACTTTATTGGATTTTTTTTTTGGATTTTGGGAAAAGGCATGTCGATGAGGGATCGAATGTGTGTGGGGTCGATCTTGATACCTTGTTTATTGATGAAATGGCCTAAAAATTTACCAGACGACACACCAAATTGGCATTTATCTAGGTTGAGTTTCATGTTGTATGTTCGAAGTATTAAAAAGACGTCGGTTAAATCGTGAATGTGGGTCTTTTTTGAAGGCTCTTGTATAACATGTCGTCGATGTAAATTTTGACCGACTTGCCAAGCAAGGGCTTAAACATGGTTGTGACAAGACGTTGGTAAGTGGCGTCTGCATTTTTAAGGCCGAAGGGCATGACGTTAAAACAGTAAAGGCCTTGTTCTATGATAAAGGAAGTTTTAAGTTGATCTTAGGGTGAGGGGTACCTGATTGTAATCCGAAGCCGCGTTCATCATTGATAGACGCACATGTCCAGCAGTGGCATCGAGGAGTGCTGAGATGATCGGGAAGGGGAAACTATCCTTCGGTGTATGCTTGTTAAGGTCTATGAAGTCGACGCAGATTTTGATCATGTCATTCTTCTTGCGAACTGCCACAATATTTGTTATCCAGTCAGCGTACTTTACTTCTCTGATAAATCTTACGGCTATGAGCTTGTCTACTTTAAGGTTCACTACTTCTCGAAGTCATTGTTCCAGGTTGCGCTTCTTCTATTTTACGGCAGAGGAATAGGGAATGAGGTTGAGGCGATGGTAAGATAAACTGGGGTCGACGTCGGGCATCTCCTGGAACGTCCATGCAAAGACATCTTTGGTTGCTCGTCTAGAGAAGTTCCAATGAATGTACCTTGACTAGGACCGTCGAGTTTAATATAAACAGTAGGTTCGATGGGTGAGGTTGCATCTGTCAAAATTTTAGGGTTAAAAAGAGAGAGTGATTGTTATAGGCGGCTGACAAGTTTTCGGTTCCGATCGATCTCTGGGTGCCCGCATGAACGGGCGAGACGTTGAGAGCCTTACAAGTTCCAAGTACCTTCGGGGGTAGTGAAGCGAAGGGTCTGATAGTAGGTCGAAGGTATGGCATGCATAGCGTGGAGTCAGTCATGCCCGAGGATACCGAGGTATTCTAACTTCTTGCTGATGACAAGAAAGTTGGTTTGAAGTGTGACAGGGCCTGTGGTAAATTACGGGCTGATTCGGCCAACAACAACTTTTGTGTCCCCATTGAAGCCTTTCAATTTGATATTTCCAGTAATAATGTGATTTGTCTCCTTCATGGTTTAAACAGTCTGAAGGAAAAGCATATCGGCTGCACTCCCTGTATCGATTAGCATGGTGTGGAGGACAAGGTTTTTGACCTTGATCATGATGACTAAAGGGTCTGAGTGGGGAAATTAAACGTGAGAAGTATCTCAGTCGATGAAAGAGATGCCTTCAGGTTGAGGTGAGAAGTTTGATCCTGGCAGGAGGGCGGGTAATTTCTCCTGATAGGCGAGTTTGTAACATTCTTTAACGCGCTTACACTTACTCTTGGAACGCCCGCTGTCTATGTTGTTGACCTCCATGAAGTTTATTCGATAGATATGCACCTCGGCTGTGTCAACAGTAGGGGTGGGTTGAGATTTGATGTATAACCCATCAAGGTAGTTGGAAAGGTCAGCAATATACTGATATAGATAACCTGCTTTGAGGATGATCTTAAGGGAGCGCTGGAGGGCGAAGCATTTGTTGGTATGGTAACAATTACATTTGTGATTAGCACAGTAAGGTTCGCCTGGTCTAACTTTGATAGGGAAAGGGATACACCAGATGCAGTCTGCCTGTATATGTGGTAGAAGGGTGCTGAGAGAGGCAGTGAGTGTGGGCAGGACAGGCTTTGGTCGCTTCTTGCTGGCTTCAGCATTGATATCATTATTGGGGAGTTTGCGGGTCTCAGTCTCCTGTGAGATAGGAGCAATCAGGGGTGTTGGAGTAGAAGGTGGGTTTTGTCGAGGTTTATTGAAGTTGGTGGTCAAAGGTTGGCCATGTTTACGGGATTCGTGGAGGCGCTCAAGGTCGATATAGCCATTGACCTTCGAGAGCATCTCCTCGAGGGATCGAGGTTTGTGTAGAACCTGGTATTCTTTCACACGGCTATGATCTGGTAAGTAATTTGAGTATGCGAGCACAGTATTTAGACAATGAAGGTTCTCGACTTTCCGTGACTCGTCGAGGAACCTCTTGGTAAAGGCTTGAGTGTTTCATTGCTGGATTTTCTAAAATTGAACAAGGCATCGACTCTGACCTTTTTGTCTTTATTGAAGGCAAAATTGGCGATGAAAATTTGTGACAGTTGCTCGAAGCTTCGGATCGAGCCATTTGGGAGATTGTGATACCATCGAAGGGGGCTGTCAGTAAAGCATGTGGGAAAAAGGCAACATAACAGGTAGTCGGCTGTAGAATAGAGCCTCAGGGCATTTTGGAATTCGAGAATGCACAATTGAGGGTCTATGTTGCGGTATTTGCTGAGTTTGAGAGCACAGAATATTAGGGAGTATCTCGATAGCGAGAAGTTTGGGGTATATGGGGTTATTGAGGCGACTCCATGAGTTGGAAGTGGGGCTCGCGCTTACGGGAATAGCAGGATGGACTTTATGGCCGAAGTCCTGTTGTACAGTATATGCAGGATGAGGGAGAGATCAAGGGATTCGAAATGGTGAGGTTGAGTGGGTAGAACGT